>OX578145.1:65739269-68139269 GCA_951213105.1 Amaurobius ferox | reverse complement strand
CTACAATAATTTATTATATTTGAAAACTTAAACTTCATCGAAAAAAAATGAACTTTATTCAAATGATGTCATCGAAATATAAATGACCTGGCTCTCTATGTAAAAGAAGTAAATATTTCATTATACACAATTATTTTATTCCTTTCATTCATCACAATACTACAATAATTTATTTTACTTAAAAACTTAAAACCATGGAGGTAAAAGTAACTTGAATCTGTGTTTAAAACTTCATCGAAAAAGTCTGCTATAAAATCGTCTGCTTAAAACTTCATCGAAAAAATCGTCTGCTTCCCAATATAAAATCAATGAATGTTTCATTCATATCAGCTATTTTGCAGACTCCATGAGCTAAATAATTTTCCGTTAAGGAAATTCAGCAATTCTTATACAATTCATCTTACAGCTTGGTGTGTTTACATTCTCCATAAATGAAAATTAGGCTTCTTTGTAGAAATAATTAAAGTTTAATGATCATTTAAACTCAAATATATTGTAATTGCGTTGTTTCAGAATATAGGTGAACAGAAATTAAGCAAATAAAGCGATTTTAGGACGGATACAACACTAAATATAAATTAAAAATAACATTAAAAATCACGAATTCGACCCAAGGTGCATGGCATTGATTATTTAAACTCAAATATATTGTAATTGCGTTATTTCATAATATAGATGCACAGAAAATAAGCAAAAAGAAAGCTGTTTTAGGACGGATACAACACTCAATATAAATTAACAAGATCAACCATGCATATAGCATTGATTATGAAACACTTTCCAACTTCAATGCAATTTTATATAAATATCTCTAAAATTCGATATATTCCTCGGTAATATTTTTAAAATTATCAAAATACTACATTAATTTATTATATTTGGAAACTTATAACATCATCGAAAAAAATGAACTTCATTTAAATAACGGCATTGAAATATAAAATGCCTGGTTTAAACATCTCTAAAATGCGATACATTCCTAGGTAATATTTTTAAAATTATCATAATACTGCAATAATTTATTATATTTAAAAACTTCATCGAAAACAAATGGAATTTATTCAAATGACGTCATCGAAATATAAATCGCTTCTATAAAAATGTAGCATTTCATTCATAAACATTTTTCCAATTCTTTCATTCATCACAATACTATAATAATTTACTTGATTTAAAAATTTAAAACCATGGAGATACAAATAATTTAACTCTATGCTTAAAACTTCATTGAAAAAATCGTCTGGGTTCTTTGTGTAAAATCAACGAATGTTTCTTTCAAATCAGCTGTATTGCAAACTCCATGAGCTATATAATTTTGCTTTAAAGAAATGCAGCAATTCTTATACAACACATTCTACATCTTTTGGTGTTTGCATTTTTCATAAGTGGAAATTAGGCTTCGTTATAGAAATAATCAAAGTTTGATAATCATTTAAACTCGAATATAATGTAATTGTGTTGTTTCAGTTAGTAGATGCACAGAATTTTAGCAAAAATAAGGCGGTTTTAGGACGGATACAACACTAAATATGAATTAAAAATAACTAACTTTAAAAATAACGATTTTGAGACAAGTTGGATGCCATATCTTATTTTAAAGTGGGTCACGTGATCTCTTCATAAAAAGTATGTAATTATTATTTTAATTTTTATTTAAAAAACTACCGAATATATTTTGCTAATTTTTATTTATATATTTTATGGGATAATTTGAATATTTCCTAAAACTTTCGAAGCAATTTGTGAATTTTAAATTCGCTTAAAAAATGTTGGAAAAATTAGGTCCCATAGGGTTCAATGTATTTTATTTTTTCAATCCGGGTTCAATCCAAAACTAATTGTGTGATGTTATTCATTTCTATTCCCACAGGTTCCACTGACCACCTGAACAACTAAAATTTTGATAAGGTCATTTTTGCAGCAGTTATCGTGCTAACGGACAGACAGACAGACAGACAGAATGATCAAAGTCATAAACATTTTTCAACAATGTTGCAAAATGTTAAAAAGAACTTTAAAAATCAAGATTTTGACACAAGATGGATGCCATATTTTATTTTGAAGTGGGTCACATGATCTCTTTTTATAATATAGGTGTAATTATTATTTAAAATTTTATTTTAAAAACTACTGAATATATTTTGCGGAATTTTTTTCATTTTTTTATGGGATAATTTTAATATTTCCTAAAACTTTCGGAGGAATTTGTGAATTTCAAATTCTCTTAAAAAATGTTTGAAATATTAGGTTCCATAGGATTCAATGCATATCATTTTTTCAACCCGGGTTCAATCCAAAACCAATTGTTTGTTATTATTCATTTTTTTCCCATATGTCCCACCTACTGTCTGAATAATATAGTAAAATTTCATTTTAATAAAATCATTTTTATGGCAGTTATCGTGCGAGCGGACAGACAGACAGACAAAATGAACAAAGTCATATACACTTTTCAACTATGCTGTAAAATGTTAAAAATATGTAAATACTCGTGTCATTTTAGCTTGAATTAAATGTTGAAATATCGCACAAACGATATCCAGAAAATGCGTGTTTCATTGCAGAAATAATATAATTTCAACATAATATAAAATGTTTATGTACATGTACACGTATGCGTAAAAAAATATTATATGCAACAAAAAATCTAGAGTATGTGTTTTATATAAAGAATTAAAGTTTTCAGCAAAAAGCAATGAACACAGGTTTTGGTGAAAATCAGAAGAATGCCCCTTGCTCTAAGTTTCCCACGGTAGAGAAGAATTTTTCAGGGAAGAATGTATTTCACCCCTCATTTGGGACTCCAAGGGGATAATGATTGACACTAATCTTTCTTTGCGGCTAAGCAGGGGGCTGCCGCACACTAAAATATTCGTCTAATGGCCAAAGAGTGTAGGTACTAGGTATTCGAACGTTTTGAGAAAGAGTTTATACAGAGTCTTTACAATTAAAGTTCCACTTTGAAATGGCCATAAATGGACAACTACTGGACAGAATGCTATCAAACTTGGTAATAGTTTACATGAGATCATGGGATTTTATTTTCCGGAAGAAAAAAAAAAGTTCAAAAACTCCAGGGGGAATGGCAAAGGTCCGAGGGGCAAAATATACCTTCATGTTCGAAAGAACTTCGTGGGCAAAATAGACCTTCATGTACCTTAAAATGTTCGATTTTCCAAATAAATTAGAAACGGCTCCTTTAAAATTTGATAGAGGCTTGAAATTTTGCACATGGACTAATTATGTGATGAAAACACTCAATATGAATACAGTTTTTTTAAAATGTTCGTTTAAGGGGTGCTTCAGAGAAAAACGTCCGAAAGATGAATTTATGAAAAAGAAAAAAACATGCTTCGGGATGAGATAGAGATGTCAAATGTGTTGTGCGGATAGATAGTTTGGAAGGCAGAGAGTGTACAGTTTCAATTTTCCAATATTTTCTACCGTAGGGATGACGCACATCAAAATGTTCGATTTTCGGAATAAATGAGAAACGTCAATTTGAAATGTGATAGATGCTTGAAATTTGATATATGGGCCAATAATCTGATACAATATCCAAGAAAAACGGAATTTTTAAAAAATGTGTATATAAGGGGGTGATTACCCTACACAGAAACATTTGAAAGGTGAAATGATAGAAAAAGCATGCTTTGTGATGACATAGAGACTTCAAATTTATTGTACAGGTAGATAGTTGGAAAGGATGAAAGTGTGCACTTTCAGTTTTCCCACATTTGCTAAAGCAGGGGGGTGCCGCACAATAAAATATTCGATTTGACAAACAAATGAAAATCGCCTCCTTTTCAACGGCTTGAAATTTGGTATATGGACAAATCATTTGATAAAAAAACACAAAATGAATACAATTTTCCAGCAATGTTCATAGGGGGGTGCTACACAGGGAAAGTTTGAAAGGTGAAACGAAAGGAAAAGCATGCTTCGTGATAGTATTGTTCAAATTTGGAATATGGGTAAATAGTTTGAAGAAAAGAAAGTGTGCAATTTCAGATTTCCAATATTTGTTATTTAGGTGTTGCCGCACACCAAAACGTTCGATTTTCCGAATAAATGAGACACACTTCCATTTAAATGTGATTGAGGCTTGATATTTGGTATATGAACCAATTATCTGATAAAAGACGAACTATTTCAAAAATGTTCATTTATGGGTGTCGATGTCGAAGGCCCAGACCACATTTATGGGTGTGCACTATAGGAAAAACCGTTCGAAATGTGAAATGATAAAATAGCATGCTCCGGGAAGACATTGAGACTTTAATTTGGTGTACGGGTAGATTGTTTGAAAGAAAGAATTGTGCAATTTAAGTTTTCCAATAGTTTCTTTGGGGGGGGGGGGGGGAGGGGGGGGGGTATGCACACTAAAATATTCGATTTGACGAATAAATGTGAAACGCGAATTAATCAAACATTTACATTATTCGAAAGTTGCTTATTGCGACACAGTATTTTTTCAACTGGTATTCGGCTTGTATTTATTTTAATTATCCTTAATGGATGTATAAGAATATTTATTCTCGCTATACAAAATTATCTTCACAGGCAGCTCTGAAGGTAAAAACATTCTGGTCCTGTGTGTAAACAAATTTACAAAAACTATTTTCTAATTACCACAGGGCGACAGGGATTTTCAAGGAAATTGAACTTAATTTTTCAAAAGATTGAATTTTCATTAATTGGGTGTATAATTGTCATTAATTTAGTATCATGTTATCAATTCGGCAGCATTTTCAGTAATTTGACAGCATATTAAAAAGTAGTCAAATTTGTCGGAATGTGGGATAGTTAGACTAAGAGACAAGTGCTACAGAAAATCATTACAATAATATTATCTTTCAAAACGCAACAAGACAAGTCATTTAAAAAGCACAAATTTTAAATTCGTATTATATTTTTTAAACCAACAATAGGAAAGTACACGTTACAGCTCGAGAACCCTAAACGTTCAAATTTAGTTCAAATTTAGCATATCGTTGCTTTTTAACACTTTACAGCATAGATAAAAAGTGTTTATGACTTTGCTCATTGTGTCTGTCTGTCTGTCCGTTCGCACGATAACTGTCGTAAAAATGACTTTATCAAAAGGAAATTTTAGTATGTTGCTGAGACGGGCTGTGGGACATACGGGAATGTAAACAAATAATATCACCTAATTAGTTTTGGATTGGACCCAGATTGAAATAATTAAATACAATGAACTCTAAGGGACCTAATTATTCAAACATTATTTAAGCGAAATTAATTCAGAAATTGCTTTGAAAATTTTAGGAAATAGTCGAATTATCCCATATAGTATATAAAAAGAAATCAGCAAAATATGTTCGGAATATTTTGAAGTAACAATTAAAATAATAATTGCATCCACATTATATGAAGAGATCACGTGACACATTTCAAAATAAAATATGCCAACCACTTTTTTTCCCAGTGTAATCGTGATTTTTAATTCTTTTTTATTTATATTTAGTGTTGTATCCGTTTTAAAACCGCTTTAGTTTTTATCTTTTCTGTGCATCTATATACTGCGCCAACTCAATTACAATATTTTGAGTTTAAATGATCATCAAACTTTGATTATTTCTACAATGAAGCCAAATTGTCACGCATGTAGAATGTAAACACATAAAGCTGTAAGAGAAGTTGTATAAGAATTGCTGAATTTCTTTAACGCAAAATTATTTAACTTTGGAGTCTGCAGTATAGTTGATAGGAATGAAACATTCAATAATTTCATATAGAAAAGCAGACGATTCTATTGTATTGATTTATCGATGAAGTTTTAAGCATGGAATTATAAAGTACTTTTACCTCCATGGTTTTAGGTTTTTAAGTAAAATAAATTATTGTAGTATTTTAATAATTTTAGAAATATCGCTTCTGAAAAAAAGGAATGAAAAAAGTTTATGAATGAAATATTCACTGCTTTTATATAGAGAGCCAGGCGATTTATATTTCTATGACGTTATTTGAACACAGTTAATTTGTTTTCGATGAAGTTTTTAAATATAATAAATTATTGTAGAATTGTGATAATTTTAAAAATATCACTTCTGAATGTATCGCATTTCAGAGATGTTTAAATAAAATTACATTGCAGTTGGAAAGTGTTTCATAACCAATGTTTTATATATGACTGATCTTCCTTCTTGTAATATATTTTTACTTTCGCTGCAATACATGCTAATGTATAGATAAAGTATTGGAATAATGCCGAGAATCACATCTGGAGTTTTTTACGGATCTACACGTTTCGGGACCTGTAGAACACGAATGAACTACTTTTAGCGTGACGTCTGTGTGTGTGGTCTGTCTGTGTGATGTATGTATCCACTGAAGCTCAAATACTAATGGACCAAATTTCATAAAATTTGGTTGGTAAGTTACTTGTGCGTGACCCTGGTGCTAATTACTTTTCGGTATGATTCAGTATAAAAGAAACCGCCTTTATTTGCGAAATGACCCTCAAAAATCCCATGTATCCACTCTAGCCAAAAAACTAATTGATCAAATTTCACAAAATTCGGTAGATAAATCACTTGCGGGTTACCCTCGTACTGATTAGATGTTACTGCGATTCGAATAAAGAATATCGAGGATCTGATGAAGACTTTAAAGCGCAGTTGCTGAATGAAACTAAGGTACATTAAAAATGCAAATTCGATATAATATCAGAAAAGTGTCCATGTGGTTTTCTGCAATTAAACTCAATTTAACGCAGCATGAAATACAAAATAAGAAAATATATTTGTGTCTGTAGGAAAAGTCATGTGCTGCCCACGTCAGATTACTTTTAATATATATTTTTTTCTATTTATAAGTGAATTAAATGCGATTTGCAAAATGCGCAATTCTCAATATAAACAGTAGGAAATTTGAAATACATTCATTATTAACAAATGTGGTGAAGGCTTTGCAAGTTACTTTAACAGAATAGTGGTAGACCCTATTATTAAGAGAGGTTTTCGAGATATTGGGAATTTTATTTTTTGCTATGGAGCATAATATCCCAGATATATTAAATACATCGAATGAAATATAGTACGATAAATTACGTGCGGAAGCTAATAAAATGTTAGCATTTTTTTAATCAAAAAATTATTATAAAAGATAAATATGCTTTAAAATGTATTGCCTAAATAGTTTTTATATGTAATTTATTATTTAAAAATTTTAAATATTTTTTATTTAAAAAATCCGATCTTTTGTAAAAGGTTCGATCTCTTTTAAAATCTTTGATAACAAATGATAGCTTAGATGATAAATGATAGGGATTCAGCATCCAATTTAAGAAGAGGTATAGGGTAGTAGGTCACTAAAGATTTCCACTTTCGGTATATTTTCTAATTTCGTTTCAAAAATTTTTGCATAAAACACTTATTTATCGGAAACTGTTATAGATATAGATAGCTCAGATAATGACTGATACGGATTCAGTATTATTGAATTTTGAAAATTATCATCCCAGTCCATCCTGGGGCCGCGCAATAGGAATGTATACGTGTATTTTTAGAATAATAACTTGAATACCGGAGAAGTTAGAAATCTCACATTTGTCATATATTTGCCTTTCGTATCATATTTTCTTTCCTTGGATTTTGAACCTAATGTGTCTAAAGAAGTAGAAAACTAGCAAACAAAAACCAATTTTATAGGATCAACACCTTTATTTTAGATTGTTCTAAGATCTAGACCTTTATTTATGCAATTAAAATGTAACTCACATTTTCATATCATACAATAGAAGTGGTGACTATAAATTTTGTAAAACTAATATTTCATTATAAATCGGAATACGCTAAAATATTACCAATGGGTTCAATCATTGATTAAATATATGGAATTACTAGCAGGTATATCTGTTATTCGTACGGAATATATAATATAAAAACTTTAAATTCACAATTATTTGCAAATTCTTTGTATTCTAAATGATATTGTTATTCAAAGCACTCTATTAAACCATTTAATTCTCCCAAATTAAGTATCAGAATCTCTGTTTCTGCTATATAAAATTATCTTCAGAGGGAGATCGGAAGAATAAAATATCCTGATCCAGGATGTAAACAAATTTACAAAAATGGCATTACCTCTATTTGGGGCAAAGCTAAAAATAAAGGTCCCCTCATTTACAATAAAATTTTTCAGCGGTCATTTATTTCCCTCTGCCATTTTTTCCACGGTTATATTTTCCCTCGGCCATTTTTTCTTAGATTCCTTTGAAACTGTGCTAAGGGCCCCTAAGCTTATAGTTACGCCACTGGTTGGAACCAGGCGGGGATTGAGAGGGGAGACGGGGGACCTAGTGCCCCCCACCCTTTATGATGAAAACTAACATTAGTTCTATGCGTATGGGAACAAAGTTGAAATTGAATGTTGGGCCCTCCTTTTGAATGGTTCCCTCCACCTTTTGCAAAGTCTGTATCTGCCCATGGTTGTAACACATGTACATACCTATAAAGCTCTAAGTTTTTCAGGTTATACTGTAAACCTTTAAATAATGCAATGAAGTTGTGTCTGCAGTTAAAGCAGTCTGTTTCGATGGGCAACTGGGCATTATCCAAACGTGACCAGGATTTTGTTTACATCACACCCAACCTTTTAATCTACAACAGGTGAAAATGAAAAAGGGTTCGGCTCTCACCAGCAGCAAATTACCCAAGGGAATTCAGGACCACCACCCCTTTCTACCTAGTACCTGCCGCCAAATTGCTCCTTTTGCCATCCTGCCTTGGTGTCTACACAAAAAGACAATTTTGTCAACTCGACAAACAGAGTTATAGAGTTTGACATTCTCGTAACAATGGTCAAAGTGAAAGTGCCGCTAAAGCTGTCAATTGTACCTAAATCCAAAATCTAAAAATAGATAATAGAGACTTACTTTTCTGCTTCTGGGAGGTGGGGGGAGAAGGGGAGCTTCAATGAGTGCCTGTTTTTTGTTTCCTTATCAAAACTGTTATTGTAGTATTTATCATAGTTCTGGGTTTATAAATAAAATGAATTAAATTAAAATGTAATGTAATTTTATTTTTATTTCATGTTTACACTACTGATCAGTATGCAGTTAAATTTCCATCGCTACAGGCTGAAATGTTCCATATCCACATATAAGATCTCCCCGCTTATAGGGTCAGTTTTTTCAAATACGTAAGGGTGACCTTATACCTTATATCGAGTTTTGACTGTGTAACGTATGTTCAGCATAACGATTCTAACGAAATTATTCTATATCTTAAGGAGCGAAAAGCGTCTTCTTCCCACCCTCCTACCCCATTTGGCATTCAATCAATACGTATTTTAAATTTAACTCTCAATTCTCGCATATACTCTTCTGGATATGGAGTCGTTCACCAAGTACGTTGGCGCTTTGAGGTGGGGGGGGGGGGGGTCGCTTTAATGCGGATCGTCCGCATTTATTGTTTTTTCTTCTAATAAATGTTGTGAAAACTTTGGGGAAGTGCAGTTTTATTTTTAATTGCATGTCTATTTCATATGACAGTTTGGAACCGTATCAGTAAATATAACTCTCTCAAAGTTAAAAAATGTTGAAATTTAAAAAAAAAATTTATTATATAGAAAATCGAAAACTGAAGGGGGGGGGGGGGCATGGCTCTGTGCCGGTGCCCGTGTTTGCTTGTATAAACATAAATAACAGCTATGCCTTAATAATTTTCCATGTTAACATGTGGAAATTTATTATTTTAAATCAGTAAAATTTATTATTTTAAAACAATAAAAACTTTCTCTATCAATGTTCATAAACAGTTATGCAATTTTGTCAATTTAGGCTAATTTATTTTATAAAATAATAATTGATTTACAAGGGGACAAAAATGAAAAAAAGTGACTTTTAATTTTTGTTTCATAAAAAGCAATTTCAATTTTTCAGAGTATTTAAAAGCTTCTTAAATCAAAAGCCTATCGTTTCCGACGATACCTAATTACCCCTTATAGACTATGACACTTGTTAATCATTGGCGCCGAAGATTGGGGGCCGGAGACAGGCATTTGTCGCTTCCTGTCCTGTGGATTTTACAGATTTCATTGTATATTTTATGCATATATGTGCGTGCGTGTGTGCAATGCATCTTTTGCCTCCTCCTGGAAAATATCCTTCAGGCGCCTATAATGTCAATGGTTCAGACCGAGACTGGATAAGTGTCAGATGGTTGTTGACTACCGTTTTACTTATTTCTTAAGCTTAATAAGATATCCGGTCTCAAGTGACTAATATTTAGAACTAGTGAAATTTCACTGCAGAAAATTGAGAGGGTAATACGTTGAAAATTTCAAACTTTAAATGCGAAAATATAAATATTATTCCAAATAGTAAAGAAAAATATATTTATACAATTTTGATTTTTTTGGGGGGAGGGGGGACGCTTCCTCACACACATTAGGTAGGAGGGGCTTGTGCCCTCCCAAAAAGGGTCTAGCGATGCTTCGGATCCATGTTAAACAAAAATCAAACTAAGCCGGAGTAAACCGCCCAAAAACTATTTTTGTATATACGTCACTGGATGTATCTATGAGACAAGTCCCCGGTTTGTAGATGTATGAAACAGGTCCGCGATTTACTGTGTGTGAAACATGTCTACGATTTACTGTGTGTGAAACAGGTCCGCTATTTACGGTGTGTGACACGGGTCCGCTATTTACGGTGTGTGACACGGGTCCGCTATTTACGGTGTGTGACACGGGTCCGCTATTTACTGTGTGTGACACGGGTCCGCTATTTACGGTGTGTGACACGGGTCCGCTATTTACGGTGTGTGACACGGGTCCGCGATTTACTGTGTGTGACACGGGTCCGCGATTTACTGTGTGTGACACGGGTCCGCTATTTACGGTGTGTGACACGGGTCCGCTATTTACGGTGTGTGACACGGGTCCGCGATTTACTGTGTGTGACACGGGTCCGCTATTTACGGTGTGTGACACGGGTCCGCGATTTACTGTGTGTGACACGGGTCCGCGATTTACTGTGTGTGACACGGGTCCGCTATTTACGGTGTGTGACACGGGTCCGCTATTTACGGTGTGTGACACGGGTCCGCGATTTACTGTGTGTGACACAGGTCCGCTATTTACGGTGTGTGACACGGGTCCGCGATTTACGGTGTGTACATATTAGATGTGTAACACCAGGTCCCCATTTTGGTTGAAAAAAACATGCGTTGAAATAATTAATTTTTTTTAAATTACGAAGTAGAAATGAAAAGTGTACTGTATTTTAACTGGGAAATCATTAACGTTTTCACCAAAAATATATTCCTTAATCGGGTTCTCAGTTTGATAGGATACACACAGCGTCCTCGTTTTACAGGTCTTGCCCACCTGTGTGTGTGTGTGTGTGTGTCAGTGAGTCTGTGGAGACGATAACTGACGAACGAATGGACCGATTCGAACCAAATTTGGTAGAAAAATCACAATCCGTAAACACTGGAAGCCTATTGCTTTTATATGCAATCGAATATTAAGAACCCCCCTAAATTTTCGAATGAAATTTTGAAAAAATCGTCAAAAAATCAAAACCACTAATAAAGTTACGCAAATAGACATTTCTTATGTAATTTTTCATTAGAAAACGATTGACATAAATTTTAGAACGCTAACATGAACCGTTCTCAAGATATTGTTCATTTTTAAAAAAAAAATTATCAAAAAGTCATATAAAGAAAAAATTCCTATTGAGAAACATGTTCACTTTTCATATGTAATACCATGCGATAAATTGAGTTACATCATTCTCGTGGAACTAGCTCATTCCATTCATGAAAAAATATACTTTTAGTAATACTTTTGTGTTTGAACGCCAATAGTCATTTATCTGCTGTAAGAATAACTTATTTCTTAGTGCATAATGCTTGGCGAGATGTTGGCGACGAATTTGGCGGAATGTCGCCAACTTGGCGACTTTTTGAAATGTTGCCAAATTAACGAAAATCTCGCCAAATGGTTAAAAATGACGACTAATTGTCGAAGAAAAACCTACTTTTACTAGAAAAACCTATAAGAAAAACCTACTTTTTTTTACTGTAAAAGTAGTAAATTAATTACATTATATAAGGAAAGTCATGTGTTGCCCACATCAGATTTTTATAATATTATAATAATAAATTTATTAATTAGGTTTCCTTTTCATTATCTTTGCGTCATTTTTGCAATTTTGACAATATTTTCGTCAGTCTGGGAATAAATATCGACAAGTTGGCGACATTTCGATAGATTATTCGCCAAGTTCACCACATGTATCGTTAAGTGTTCATATGTATCGACAGTGCTCATATGTACGCCATATGTATCAATATGGATAGCATCCTCAATAAGCAATATAGTCCATATATTATAATATTATAATAATAAATTTATCAATTAGGCTTCGATTTTCGTTATCTTTGCGTCATTTTTGCAATTTTGACAAAATTTTCCTTAGTCTGGGGATAAATATCGCCAAGTTGGCGATATTTCCGTAGATTATTCGCTAAGTTCGCAGTATGTATAGTTAAGTGTTACAAACTAAAGGAGAGAAACGCATTTCTTATATACTAGAAGATATGCCCTTCATATGACGGAATAAAAAAATTGCATCATTTTACGTCCTATTTAGAGTTATTTTCATCAATTTGGTGTAATTTCTATCAATTTGGCGACATTCCCATCAATGTGGAATAAATTATAAAAGTCGCCAAGTTTGTGACATTGCGCCAAATTTTTCGCCATGTATTAAGGACGGACGGAGAAATGGGTTATTTTTATAGTCGTTTATTATATTCTTACCAAGATATTGAATTTTCACCAATTAGTTGTCAATTTTATTGATTCAGGGTCATTTATATCAATTTGGAGATATTTTTCTATCAATATGGCGATATTTTTATTAATTTGGCAATATTTTAAAAAACGCCAAGTTGGTTATATTTCCCCAAATTCGTCGCCAAAATTTAGGCAAGCGTTATCGACAGAGAAATAGGTTTTTCTTGAAGCAAATAAACTACTAATAGCGTCCAAATACAAAACTATTACCCAAAGTATCTTCTCTCGTGAATGGAGCGAGCTAGATCCATGAGAATAACAAAAAAATTATCGCATGCTATTTCATATAAAAAGTGAACATATTTCACAATAGTTAATACTTTTTTTATTTTATGTGATTTTTTGATAAATTTATTTGAAAAATGTGCAATATCTGTAGGGCGGTTCATGCTAGCATTCTAAAATTTATGACAATCGTTTTATAATGAAAAATTACATAAATGATTATTTACGTAACTTTATTGCAAGTTTTGAATTTTTGGTGATTTTTTGAAAATTTGATTTCAAAATTTGGGAGTTTGATTTCAAAATTTGCGTTCAAGTATTCACGGATTGTAATTTTTGTACCAAATTTCGTTCGAATCGCTTCAATTGTTAGTAAGATATCGTCTCCTCACACCCACATATATATACTTACTCACACACACACACACACATATACAGAGACAGACATCACCTCAAAAGTATTGTTGAATCGTGTTCAAGGATGCTTGAAATGTGATCTCCCGTCTTAAACTCGAATACGAATTTTCGACCCCGTAACAATACTTTCCTTATACATTATAATATGTATTATAAGGAGAGAAATTAATAAAAACCATTTGATTTAAATGCATTGATAAGCAATATATCATTTTCTTCAAATAAATTCCCGGGAAATACATCAAGGATTAATATGCAGAGAAGGTAATAAAAATTGTATAACATTTCATACATTATGCAGTTAAGGGTTTATATTTTGGCACATTTATGAAACCTAAACGAGCAAAACATAATCTTATCAAATTAAACAAATAAAAACTCATATCACAATCAGATTTTATTATAGAATGCATGTCTTCATTAGCTATACCTACAGAACTTTAAATTAGTATATTTCTGTGTGGACACTTATGACGTTTATTGTAATGTAGTTATAGAGGCTTATGATTGCCTGACAACATGAGGAAAACCATAGTTTTTGTTACATTTTTGCTGAAAGCCCTATGATATTCCTTGAATGTCCGAAAGTTGCATTTCAATCGATTATTTTCTTGAACACTATTCTTCAATACACAGTGAGGAAGAGGAAAATGGTGTCTTCAAACGAGAAAAGTAAATTTGTTCAAAGTAAATGAGAATATGCTTGTGTCAATAATACGTCGTGAAAATATTTAAATAATTAAGGGGCATTAATGAAAGTTACGCTTATTCAAATAGTTTGGTCCAATTTTTTCGTTAAACTAGCAAAAAGCCGAGCTATGAATTGACCAGCGCATGTGAAAGTACGGGAGCTGTGAAAGATTTCAAATTAAAATTTAATTTAATACCAAATTATAGGATTTGTATAAATTAACTTTAGTGTGGCTCAACTCGACTTTCTCACGCCAGAACTCATATCTATTAGTTTTCTTTTTCAAATTTTACATTTTTTTTCTCTTTTGAAAAATCGGTATCATAGGTTCAAATGATTACAATTATAGCTTGTTACAATTCACTTTAAAGGGAAACACGCTATAATTGGAATCATTTTTTTTCCCATTATAATCTCATCGCAATTATTTTTACAGTTGCAATTACATCACATTTTTTTTTTTGAAAAATCAGTATCATGGGTTCAAATGATGACAATTATAGCGTGTTATCCTTAACTTTAAAGGGTGGCACGCTATAATTGCAATCATTTGTGCAATTTTTTTTACATGGTAATCACATCGCAATTTTTTTTGAAAAATCGGTATCATGGGTTCAAATGATTACAACTATAGCGTGTTACCCTTCACTTTAAAGGGTGACACGTCATAATTGTAATCATTTGCGCAATTTTTTTCACATGGTAATCACATCACAGTTCTTTTTTTTTTTGGAAAATCGATGTCATGGATGTAAATGATTACAATTAAAACGTGTTACCCTTCACTTTAAAGAGCTTGAAAATTCTTTCGATTGATGCCATACTTGACAACATACCCTAGGAGGCAGGTAACTTGCCCCGTCCCCACCCCGAAAGAGATAATGAAGTCACGAACACGAACATAGTATAACGACTATTTTTCACAACAATGATTAAAACATTAAACTCTCGTTCATTTAGCCACAAATAAACACATGATTATATCAAATTTTGTCCTATGCTGCCATGTTAAAAAATATAACATTTCAAATGAATTTCGAAGTTTTCGCTAGAATTTAAAAAATTGTATCTAATTATAGATTTTTTTTAAAACAAAGACAGATATAAAGTTTCGTGAATATCTATTAATATTTGCTGCCGCTATATAATAAGTAACAGGATACTATGAATGCCAAAAACCAAGGAGGGATGTGAACGTCTAGCAAAAAGATTTAAAGCACCTGCTCATTGACTAAAATTACAAATATACGTACTATGCTCTTCAGCAGTGGTTGTTGTTGTTGTTGATACCCAGACCGTCCGACATACCAGATAGGTGTAGGGTAACCGTTTGGACGGCCGGGAAGTGCCACCCAATTTAGACCGGAACCCAGTGGGAGAACAGCAGTGTTTGTTGTCGAAGTCAGTTCTTTTCACACCTAACGAAGTTAGCTTTTTATGCAGCTAATTCTAAATCTTCATCTGCACAAATAATACATCTGACTTTAATTATTTGCTGATACATTCGGTAATCAAACTCGGATATTCGTACTGTTCAGCCGACGATCTCCCAATCGATCTACTGAGACGGAAATGCAATCTTTTATCGTTAAAATGGACTCTACATTATCATCCTTCTAACGTCAGATTGACGTGCAAATTGACAATATGACTAAGCACCTTTTGCCATTTTTACCCCAGATTAGCCCTATGATACTACTTTTATTACTTTCCTTATATACATAATGTATAAGGAAAGTATTGTGACGGGGTCAAAAATTCGAATTCGAGTTTTCGACGGGAGAGCACGTTTCAAGCATGCCTGATCACGAATCAAACATATTTGAAGTGATGTCTGTGAAAGTATGTGTGTGTGTGAAAGTAAGTGTGTGTGTGTGTGAAAGTAAGTGTGTGTGTGTGTGTGTGTGTGGGTGGGTGGGTGTGTATGTGTGTATCAGTGAGTCTGTGGAAACGATAACTGACGAACGAATGGACCAATTCGAACGACATTTGGTACAAAAATCACAATCGGTAAACACTGGAATCCTATTGTTTTTATATGCAATCTAATGTTCAGAACCCCCCCTAAATTTTTGAGTGAAATTTTGAAAAAATCGTCAAAAAACCAAAACCGCTAATAAAGTTACGCAAATAGACATTTCTTATGTAAAGTTTCATGAGAAAACGATTGACATAAATTTTAGAACGCTAACATGAACCGTCCTTGAGATATTGCACATTTTTCAAAAAAATTATCAAAAAATCATACAAAATAAAAAAAAAATATTTCCTATTGAGAAACATGTTCACTTTTCATTTGTAACACCATGCGATAAATTGGGTGACATCATTCTCGTGGATATAGCTCGTTCCATTCATGAAAAAAGATACTTTGAGTAATACTTTTGTATTTGAACACTAATAGTCATTTATATGCAGTAAGAATAACTCATTTCTTCGTCCATAACGTTTGTCGAGATTTTGGCGACGAATTTGGTGGAATGTCGCCAACTTAGCGACTTTTTTAAATGTTGTTAAATTAGCGGAAAACTCACCAAATGGATAAAAATGACGCTAAATCAATAACGACTCACTGATGACGATGACATTTAAAACGGCGACTCATTGACGAAAATTCAATATCTTGGAAATAATATAAATAACTACTATAAAAATAATCTATTTTTTTACTGTAAAAGTAGTAAGTTCATTGCATTATTTGAGGAAAGTCATACGCTGCCCACATCAGACTTTTTAGGTTAGTATCCTGCGTTGTCGTTGAGCTCTCGATTTGAAATTGGAGCTTTTCCCCCAGAGTCCACTGAATCCATGCTGATCGTATTCGAGCCACTTTCAGACCTCGACATCATTGCACTAAACTGCAGTGTTATCCCTGATTGGGTGTCAGTATAAACAAGCTTGGTGCCACAGCCTGGGCTCAAATAGCTGATCTTCGTACAAGGCAGACGACGATCTCCTAATTGAGCGACTGGGACAGAATTACAACCTGTTATCGCCTAAGTGGGCTCTGCATATTTATCTACAACGAATGCATCTCACTCCAACTCTTCATCTGCACAAATACATCTTCTAAAAATTCACATTTTGTAAAATTACTGAACAAAATATTGCATAAGTAAAAGAAAAATTATTTTCCGCACACCCTTCACTTATCCAAATTGAATTATTTGTTGTCCCCATAATCTCGAATTATATAAATCAACTCGCCTTTGGCTCCCTTATTTCGCCGTTGATCAATGCATTGTCAGATTTCACCATCGATACTTATGACGTTTGTTGTAATGGAAATTGAGAGATGTGTGGTATCCTAGCAACAAGGAGAGTGGAAATACTTTTCGTTTCATTTCAGTTGAAAGCCTCAGGATGTTTCTCGTATGCTAAACGACTGACTGCACTTCAATCGATTGTGTTTAGAAATACTGTTGCCAATTACGCAAAAGAGATTGAGAAATTGTGATTTTAAATGTGAAAGGTATGTTCTATAGCAAATTGTGTGGATGGACCTTTGAAGTGACACTAATATTTTGGTGCATTTTAAGTATTAATTAAGTTTTACCAACACCTTCGCGTTTAATAGAGTACAATTTTTTCTTTCCCTACTATACATAGTATATATAAATTGAAAGCAATATTGATGGATCTATAAGTTTAGTGCATATATGAATACGAATCAACCATATATTAAGCAATGTTTGTGTGTCAGTGCTCACGTCCTTCAGTGCTCACGATATATATCGTTAACAAAACGCATAAATCAGGTAAAATTTGATATTATAGTTTTAATCCATAAACGTTATAGACCTATCCACTACCAGGGTCACGGATCAAGGGAAAGTCTTCAATTTTTCGAGTTTTTCTAGAATTTTTCAAAAATCGGAAAAGCGTTAAAACATGCTTTTGTTTTAAAATGTTAAAAAAATAGTTATTTTATGCGTGGCATATGGTATAAAAGCGGATGACGGCAATTACAGGATTCAAACATGAGCCTCAATATCTTTCTTCCTTTCTTCCTCAACAACTTTCTTCCTTTCGACCCAGTCCATCTGACCTATCAAAGGTAAAACGGCCAGGACAATGCCACCAGATTTAGAGAGGACCCAGGTGAGGGGAACATCTACTGGACTGCGCCCACCTCTTCACCTGTCGCCAACCTCTCTGAAGGCCAAGAAATAACTTGTAATGGGTAATTTTTGTAGTTTCGAACCCATTAGGGACATTTTATGTTCTTGCTTAACGGAAGGCATAAATAATATTAAACTCCTCTAATGAGACGAATATTTTTATGTAGCTGAAAATCCTTGAGCAGATATTTTATGATAACTTTAACTATTATGGATCATATTCATGTTGCAAATAACAACATCCATGGATCGGTTTCGCACTTATTACGTCAGCATGGAATAGCCAATACTCTCTATATGACAGTAAAAGAAAAAAATTGTTAAGCTTCACAATTTTTTAAACATATAGAGACGATAAATTTTGTCCTAACATATAGTATATTCAAATTTCTTCATGGATGGTGTTCCTGCAATGGAAGTGTGATTGGAACTTTAAAAGCACCCCCTTTACTCCTCTATTGAAAGCGGCTCCTTATAAATGGATTATATGACGTTTAAAACTAATATCAATCTTATATAAAGTAATTTGAAGCCAGGCACATAGTAGAACTTAATTTGGTGATGTTCACAGAGGTTAGCAAAATTATGCTACATAACAAATTTTCTTGCTGTTATTGAAGGTATAGGTAGTAGTTTAAGCTGATGAGGTCATAATATATATATATATATATATATATATATATATATATATATATATATATATATATAAACATGAAATTGATCCATCAATGCTTTTATCTGTAATTGGGTTACTGAACTAACTTTGGAATGTACCTTGAGGTATAATGAGTAAGAATTCCAATTGTGTTGCTATGCTTTGCAGGTTCTCTCGTAATGGGGAACAGAAAGCATCTGATGGGGGTTCGTGCAAAGGAGAGCAAGCACTATCATAATATTTGAGCAACATGAGCAATTTCCAATGAAGAGTGAATTAAATATGGAGGAGGCCGTGAAAGGACACGAGAAATGTTTGCATGGGGCCCACAATGTGTATTTGTATTACCGATGCTTGCAAAACTATCTCAGAAAAATAATAAAATTGAGTTCATGTCTGGTTTAAATGTTTTGTTTGTTTATCTTGAAACAAAACACTTCGAGATCACACGGTTACCACGTTTACCACAATCACCATAGTTTACCACAGTCAACACTACACCATGTTCAGCGTCAAAATTTCACCATATTTTGGTGGGGATTTTTAAACTATGTTTTGCATAAAATCGCCTCAATATGTTCTGAAGAATATTCCGTTTAAATTCCGTTGAGTGTTGGGAAATGGATATATCTGTAGAAACCTCGATACTTACTATATAACCCCACTGTAATATTAAAATTGTCTAACAGATCTAAATCCTCTAAAATTAAAGCAGTAAATTCAAACGTTTGCTTCCACATCCATTATTAAACAACATCTAATTCCAGCATTATCTAATTCTTTCCTCCTCAGCTTTCCTGTTCCGTTACTGAGAAATGCATCTTCTGATTTCAGCAGTCCGCAATTGTGACGTTTATCGTAATAAAATTTGAGAGATGGATATATGCCAAGAGATACGAAAGGGGAAGAAAAGGAGTAAGACACATTTCTCCATTTTTGCTGACAACCCAGGGGCTTATTAAGAAGTGGATTATGCACTCATATAGAAGGGGTGCTTTTAATTTATTTGCTTAAAATCTGCTAACGATGTGACTGCTAATGTGTCTTAAGTGTCTAAAGACTGTATTTAAATCGATTGTGTTTTGGTACGATGTTATCAGATCTAGTTAGGGAAGAGAAAAAAATCGAGCATTTGAACCATAATATCTACAGTATCAATCTATCACAATAGTTTTTTATTGGGATAAAGTTACAAATTAAGATAAAGTTAGAAATTGTTAGATAGCGTATACAAGGGGAAAGACAGGAATGTTAAAAAAATGTTTCAAAACTAGGTGCAGTGTTCGCATCTAGTTGATAGTTATTTTAAATATAATCCTTTGCACTGCAGCAGATTACTTAAGTGTCTATCGTCAGTCGTTACTGTCCTCTTCGAGGGCCGGTATGACGGCAAGTTATGATTACTGATATAAACAAAGATTGTTCAAACAGATAAAACAGAACCTAAAATCGAGAATTATAAGTACTTGTCTGCCTGTGGATGCTTACCCCACTAGGTTCCGATCAAAATTGGGTGCCACTTCCCGGGCTTCCAAACAAATACCTTATACCTTTCTGGTAGGTCGAACGTCTGGGTCGAAGAAGAAGTACTGGTCTACAGCACCCCAGAATATTTCGGGTGGCAGTTTGCTATACAAACAGGTCACAGCTATTTAAAGATACCAAGAGTGAGCAAATTAGATCCTTAAAATGAGGAGGTATTCCCAAATTCGGAAATGTTCAAATGAGTGTTCAATGAGCTATTTTCCCTAGAGGCATGAGCTATTTTCCCAAACACACTCTACTGAGGACTATATGAAAATTCAGCAGCGGTTGCCAGTAGATAAGAACCAAACGAGTAGGCAGTTTTGCTGGTGTTTTGTAAGAGTTTCGATGGAATTAGAATAGATATTGTGTTGGAGATCCACTGAAGCTACGACGCAGCTATGAAAAAACGTTGAAATGATGTTGCTAATTGTGATTCCATGAAGAAGGGATGTTAAAGGAATGTGTTATTATGAATTTTGGTGACTCCATTTATCCCTCTATTAGATGAATGCTTTCTCGTTCTCACCCCGTTAGCGAATTCCGCCGTTTCTCTGTTCTATACATGCGTTCTTGTTAACTTCTGCAACTATCTACTGGTACGATACATAAAGGTACTGCCCGTTACGTTCAGGATTTCTTATCTGCAAGTTGCTGTCATATCTCTGTCTGTTGCTTGTTGCATGTGTTTACATGTAATGACTGCATTCCTCAAAATAATGCATTTTTGTTACTTTGTACAAGTGTGATTGTTTATAGCATTTTTGCCCAATGAAAAGCCATTAATTTTTCCAAAGTGTTGCTTTCTTGAAGCGAGTTTGGCGATCATAAATTTCAGAAAAACAAGTCATGCATAATATACTTTCATTTGAGGTTGAAATTTCCAGCGACAAAACTTCCTATGTAATGAGAAAATATACACTTCTTTAGGAAATTTCGTTAAAAATATTCCGCTATGCTAGTAAAATGTGGTATAATTCAATAAAAAGTATTATTTACACAGAAAAATAAAATATCCACAGTGGTGTATAGACATTACTTCAGCTCTTTAAGATCCGTGATATAATAAAAATTGAAAACTTCTGATCTAATTAACTTCTGTTTACTTTCTCAATTCTGTTATTGAGCAATATATCGTCCGATCTCGGCATCGTTTATCGTGCTGGAGTTTGAAAGATGGATAGGTCGCCTAGCAACGCGGGAGAAACGGACATGATTTACGTTTTATTTTAGCTGAAAGTCCAATGTTTTAAATGTTAGAAGACATTTCAATCGATTGTGTCCCAAAACACTATTGTTAAATGCATATACGTGTGATGAATACTTTAGATGAGACCGGAATATATGTTCCATAACAATCACATAATAACGCGTACCGGAATTCATTTGAATATGAAAAATCTGATGTGGACAGCACATGACTTTCCCTGCAGATTTATATCCACATTCTCTTTATTTTAATTAAATTTAATTCACTTTTAATTCAATTTTCGTTCTCATTTGGTAACTGGGCTTATTTTCAAAGATGGCGTGGAGAAAATACCAAAAAACTAAAATATCTCGAGAACGGCTAGCCCTAGTGTAATGGAGTTGGTCATATTATTTTCGTCATTAAACGTTACATATAACACAAGCATTTACTGGATATATTTGAGGACACGTAGTTTTTTATTTTAGATTTTGACGATTTTTGCGGGGCATTTTGAAAAAAAATGCAGGTTATTTTTTCCGAATCGTACCAAAATCTATTCAGCACCAGGGTATTCCACAATCGATTTTTCTACCAATTTTTTTGAAATTCAGTCCATTAGTTTTTCAGCTAGAGTGGATATAGGAAATTTTTGGGGGCCATTTCGCAAAAATAGGCGGGTACTTTTATCCCGAATCGTACTAAAAACTGATCAGCTCCAGGGTCACACGCAAATGACTTACGAAATTTTAGGAAATTCAGTCCACTAGTTTTTGAGTTAGAGTGGATACATACATTGCACAGATAGACGGACAGACAGACACACAGACACACAAAGAGACCCACAGACAGACACACACACAGACGTCACGCAAAAAATAGTTTTCTCGTATTCTAGAGGTCTCGAAGCATGTAGATCCGTCAAAAACTCGAGTTGAGATTTTCGCTACGATTTCAATACTTTCTCTATACATTACCATGTGTTGCAGGGGAAATAAAAATCTGATGTGGGCAGCACATGACTTTCCCTGCAGACTCAAATTCATATGTTCTTTATTTCTTTAATAATTCATTAGACTGAGTTTAATTGAACCAAATAACACTAAATTTGCATTTTTAATTTAATTTTTGTTTTTATTCGGTAATTGGACATTTTTCCAAAGGCGGCATAACAAAAATGTCAAAAATCTCGAGAACGGTTAGTCCTAGAGTAATAGAATTGTTCTTATTCCTTTCCTCATCACAAATTACGGATAAAACAAGCATTTAATTGATATATTTGAACATACGTAGCTTTTTTTTAGATTTTGGCGATTTTTGAGGGCCATTTCGTAAATAAAGACAGGTTGTTCTTTTCCGAATAGTATCCAAATCTAATCAGCACCAGAGTTTTGTACAAGTAACTTATCTACTAAATTTTGTTAAATTTGGCCAATTTGTATTTTAGCTAGGGTGGATACATGAAATTTTTACGGGCCATTTCGCAAATAAAGGCGGGTTCTGTTTTTACGAATCGTCCTAAAAACTAATCAGCACCAGGGTCATACCCAAGTGACTTACCTACCAAATTTTATGAAATTCGGTTCATAAATTTTTGAGTTAGAGTGGATGCATACATTGCACAGACACACAGACAGACACACACACAGACGTCACGCAAAAAATAGTTTTTTCGTATTCTAGAGGTCTCAAAACGTATAGATCCGTCGAAAACTCGAGTTGCTATTTTCGTCATGATTCCAATACTTTCCCTATACATTACCATGTATTGCAAGGAAAGTAAAAATCTGATGTGGGCAGCACATGACTTTCCCTGCAGACTTATATTCACGTTCTCTTTATTTTAATTACATTTAATTCACTTTTCAATTTTCGTTCTCATTTGATAACTGGGCTTCTCTTCAAAGGTGGCGTGGAGAAAATACGAAAAACTAAAATATCTCAAATATCTCGAGAATGGATAGTCCTAGTGTAATGGGGTTGGTCTTATTTTTTTCTTCGTCAAAAATTACGTATTAAACAAGTATTTAATGGATATATTTGAGCATACGTAGTGTTTTATTTTAGATTTTTGCGATTTTTGCGGGCCATTTTTCAAAAAAAGGCAGGTTATTTCCTTCCGAATCATACCAAAATCTAATCAGCACCAGATTGTCCCACAGGTAACTTATCTACCGAATTTTGTGAATTTCGATCCATTAGTTTTTCAGCTAGAGTGGATACAAGCTTTTGCGGGCCATTTTGCAATAAAAGGCGGGTTCTTTTATCCCGAATTGTACCCAAAATTAATCAGCACCAGAATCGCCCATAAGTGACCTACCTATCAAATTTAATGAATTTCAGTCCATTAGTTTTTTAGTTAGAGTGGATACAAAATCTGCACAGACAGACACACAGACACACAGACTCACAGACACACAGACGTCACGCTAAAAATAGTTTTATCGTATTCTAGAGGTGTCAAAACGTGTAGATCCGTCGAAAACTCGAGTTGCGATTTTTGGCACGATTCCAGTACTTTCCCTATACATTACCATGTATTGCAGGGAAAGTAAAAATCTGATGTGGGCAGCACATGACTTTCCCTGCAGACTTATATCCACGTTCTCTTTATTTTAATTAAATTTAATTCACTTTTAATTCAATTTTCGTTCTCATTTGTTAGCTGGACTTATTTTCAAAGGTGGCGTAGAGAAAATACGAAAAACTAAAATATCTCGAGAACGGCTAGTCCTAATGTACTGGGGCTGGTCTTATTCTTTTCTTCGCTAAAAATTACGTAATAAACAAGCATTTAATGGATATATTTGAGCATACATAGTTCTTTAGTTTAGATTTGCACGATTTTTGCGGGCCATTCTGCAAAAAAATGCAGGTTATTTTTTTTTTAATCGTACCAAAATCTAATCAGCACCAGGGCGACTTATACGTGACTCATCTACCGAATTTTGTGAAATTCGGTTGATTAGTTTTTTAGCTACAGTGGATAAAAGCTTTTGCGGGCCATTTCACAAAAAATGCGGGTTCTTTTACTCCGAATCGTACCCAAAACCAATCAGCACCAGCCCCAGCCACAAGTGACTTACCTACAAAATTTTGTGAAATTCGGTCCATTAGTTTTTTAGTTATAGTGGATACAAAATCTGCACTGACAGACACACAGACAGACAGACACACAGACACACAGACACACAGACAGACACACACACACACAGACGTCACGCTAAAAATGGTTTTTTCGTATTCTAGAGGTCTCGAAACGTGTAGATCCGTCGAAAACTCGAGGTGTGATTTTCGGCATGATTCCAATACTTTCCCTATACATTACCATGTATTGCAGGGAAAGTAAAAATCTGATGTGAGCAGCACATGACTTTCCCTGCAGACTTATATTAACGTTCTCTTTATTTTAATTAAATTTATTTCACTTTTAATTCAATTTTCGTTCTCATTCGGTAACCTGGCTTATTTTCAAAGGTGGCGTAGGGAAAGTACGAAAAACTAAAATATCTCGAGAACGGCTAGTTCTAGTGTAATGGGGTTGGTCTTATTCTTTTCGTCTTTAAAAATTACGTATTAAATCAGCATTTAATGGATATATTTGAGTATACCCAGTTCTTTAGTTTAGATTTGGACGATTTTGCGGGCCATTTTGCAAAAAAAGGCAGGTCATTTTTTTCCGAATCGTACCAAAATCTAATCAGCACCAGAGTAACTGATAAGTAACTCATCTACCGAATTTTGTGAAATTCGGTCCATTAGTTTTTCAGCTACAGTGGATACAATCTTTTGCGGGCCATTTCACAAAAAATGCGGGTTCTTTTATTCCGAATCGTACCCAAAACTAATCAGCACCAGCCCCGGCCACAAGTGACTTACCCACAAAATTTTGTGAAATTCGGTCCATTAGTTTTTTAGTTAGAGCGGATACAAAATCTGCACAGACAGACACACAGACACACAGACAGAGACACAGACACACAGACACACAGACAGACACACAGACACACACACAGACATCACGCTAAAAATAGTTTTTTCGTATTCTAGAGGTCTCGAAACGCGTAGATCCGTCGAAAACTCGAGTTGCGATTTTTGGCACGATTCCAATACTTTCCCTATACATTACCATGTATTGCAGGGAAAGTAAAAAGTAAAGTTAATAGACTGTCGTATATATATTTTATTAGACTGCATTTGAACTGCTTGTGATTCAGAACTGTCTTAGAATATGTTGTTCCTCTTGATATTTAAGCAAAATTACGAAATATTACTCTGTATAGTTAATGACTGTCAATCAAAAATGCACTTACAACTAATCCAGACTTTACAGCTGGAGTGAGTGAGCAGATACTCTATGAAAACAATGAATATTATTATAGATCGTGCTCGCTTCATAAATAACAGCATCCATGAACCGGATTTGCACTTATTCGCTCATCAGTATGGAATAGCCAATATTTGCAGAGGCAGAAATAATGTTGTTGTTGTTGTTGTTGTTGAGACCCAGACCGTCCGATCTACCAGAAAGGTTGTAAGGTAACCGTTTGGACGGCCGGGATGTGCCACCCAATTTAGACCGGAATCCTGTGGGGGAGGCATCCACAGGACCGGCTGAAAGAATGTGTCTCAATTTGCTAAACGTCTATAAGAATGGATTAATTCAATAACTCCAAATAAAGTGATATCAGGTTGTGAATGACATAATCGTTCATAGTCGCATCTTATTTAGTCACATTAGACTAGTTTTATGAACATACATTTCATGGCAAAAATGCATCTTTATGTCGCTTTCATTTTCAATTGAAATTTCGATTAACGACGTTTTCTGTAAAACAAAGGAAATCATTTCTTTTATGATTTGTATTTTAAATACTACGTTACACGCGTAAAAAGTTGTAAAATTCAAAAATTCAAAAAAATAAATTATTAATGGCTCCAGTTCTATGGAATCGATATTATTTTGTGTGAATAATTTCATTCTTTATGGTGGTTTGCCTTCTTTAGAACTTTTCAAAACATTTCAAAATGGTAGAATATCGAAATAAGAACCACATATTCAAAATAATTTGAAATATAAAAATATCGAAATTAAGCCACTATTTTCTTTTAAATCTAAGATTGAAGATCCCGAACCTGATCCGAAATCCAAATATATTACCTTGTATTGCTTTTACAGGTCTACAAATTACTTTTTACAGGTCATGGCACTCGAGATATAAGCATCGCAAACTTCACAAACGGAAAATTTTCAGCCTTCTTAAACCAGACAAGGTGATTACTTGACAATTTTAAAAGCTTTGTAAAAATAAATTATAAATCCAGTACATAGATTTCCTGCTGAACATTTCTGTCGCTTACCATTTGTATTTAGCTTTTAGAGAAGATATTTCTAGTAAAAGTAAGCAAAGTCGGGCGAAAACTACCTTGGAAAAAACTTTTTAGTTTTTTTTTTTTTGAAAAAGAAAAGCTCAATATTAAAATATTGAAATCATTTTTATATATTCATAAATACTGTAGAAATATATTTCCAACAAAATGAATTAAAACCTTTTAAGTTTTCATCTATTAGGTTCCGAGATATAAGCGTTCAAAGTGTTTATATTTTTCGTAACGCTCCTATTTTATTCGGACATATCGGTGGGACAGACAGATAGACCGATATCACTCCAAAAATAATCAAAACGTGTTCAGGAGGTCTTAAACCATATATTGGCATTAAAATCTCGAAATTGAAAATTTTCGTGAAAACAATACTTTTTCAATACTCCGTATAAGAAAGTAATAAATTATTCCCATGTCTCGAAAGTGTCAACTTAAGATGTGTGTGGTTTGCGGTATAATATGTGTTAAGAACTCCTAATCTAAATCATTTCCCTTAAGTTTCTCAATTTCGATATTGAGGAATGCATCGTCCGATTTCGGGATCTTCAAACGACATTTGTGCTGGAGATCGAGGGATGGATGGGTCGCCTAGCAACGCGGGAGAAACGGACACGATTTTCGTTTCATTTTAGCTGAAAGCACTATGATGTTTCTTGGATGTTAGACTGCATTTCAATCGATTCTGTCTTAAAACATCATTGTTAAATGTACGTACGTGATGGAGAATTCAGTCTGTAAAAAGGAAAGGTATTTGTGTTTAACTTATGCGAATGAAAAATTGTAAGAACAATAATCGCATAATGATCTATACTAAATTTAAAAAAAACGAATGTAAATTTTGTCCTATTGAACATTTGTAACAACAATAATCATATAATGACATATACAAAATTTAACAAATTAATGTAATTATGTTCCTATTGTACATTTGTAACAACAATAATTACATGATGTTCTATACTAAATTTAACAAACTAATGTAAATATTTTCCTATTGAACATTTGTAACATTAATAATCACATAATGGCCTATATTAAATTTAACAAAATAATGTAAATATTTTCCTGTGGAACATTTGTAACAACAATAATCTCATATTGTCCTATACAAAATTTAACAAACTATTGTAAATATTTTCCTATGGAACATTTGTAACATCAATAATCACATTTTGACCTATACTAAATTTAATAAACTAATGTAAATATTTTCCTATTGGGAATTTGTAACATCAATAATCACATAATGACCTATACTAAATTTAACAAACGAATGCAAATCTTTTCCTTTTGAACATTTGTAACAACAATAATCACATAATGACCTATGCTAAATTTAACAAACTAATGTAAATATTTTCCTATGGAACATTTGTAACAACAATAATCTCATATTGTCCTATACAAAATTTAACAAACTATTGTAAATATTTTCCTATGGAACATTTGTAACAACAATAATCACATTTCAGTCTATATATAATCACATTTCAGTCTATATATAAAAAGTGACTGTACCCGATTGAATAAAATATATTGCAAAATCCCTGGCGTAAAATTTTAAAAGTTTAGCGTACTTGGCATCAAAGCGAGATAGACGAATAAAGCCAATTACAAATGTGTTGTGTATTACATAATTAGTAGGAATCTGCAATAAAATGTTTCATATAGCATTTATTTAACACAATAGGGTTATTCGCAATTGGCTGTCATATTTAGGAATACTAAAATAGATAACACTTACATACATAAAAATCTAGTCTTTTCAAAATGTCCCCTGTCAGCAATACACATTTGAATTCGAGGAAGGAAATGTAGCGTTTTTACCTTAAAGTATCAATTCTGACCTCCAAATATATTTATAAACCGTATTTTACAAACTTCTTGTTTTGACATCGAAAAATAAAGTAGGCAAGACTTCTACCATGGATAGACCCTAAGTACACCTGAACACATAGGAGACGTGGTGTGGCAATACCCGAACCAAAATCCTTCTTCATTTCAACCCACATGCAACCCACAATAAATCTGAATATGACCTTTATATATGGGCAATTGGATCTCAACATATCAGGATTCCTTAGCTCCAGGGATTACATCCATCGACCGCCCAGGTCTAAGTTTCTACCATTTTGTGATCGGTAATTAACTTCGAAGAAAACCCGACGTATCTGGAACGCGCTTCAAAAACGGATCTGCCAAAAATTGATTCTATTCCGCTCGTAGCATTTCCCGTTTGTCTGAGAAGCTCCTAATTGGTCTTTACAACTGAAGCTCTAATTGTCTGCTAGTAAACAGGAAAATCATAGTAATCTGAAATTTGAGAGAAATGATAATTTAAAGGTAATTGAGACCTTACAAAAATTACCTCAACTTTGACAAAGATTTCTGGTGTCACCGTGTTACGAGTTCTTTTTGACAGATATTTATTGTTTTTATATACACTTTTGTGCGCTCCAGATGTTGATTCCTACTTATTGGACAATACTCTACAGCTTTGTTATTGTCTTTTTTCGCCTATTCCGTCTCGTTTCCGTTTTTTGGTTTCATTATCATAACATATTAAATTCTCCGCTAGGACGAGCTGAAATAGCATTTATTCGATGTGGCTTTCTTTAGAAAATTATTCTTTGAAAAAATTTCTTTAGAACCAAATATTATTAATGTCTTAAATTTCTTTATTTTTAAGCACGTTAGCGTCATTAATTAAATAATATTTTTTAACTTGCATGTGTTTCTAGATTATTTTTTTAATTTTCAGATGCATAAGTTAAGAAAATTGGAGGTTTCATCCTCTTCCATTCCGCCTATAAGTGAATATGCATCTGAAGTTCTTCGACTTAAAAAATCGTACTAAATTTTATTTTATTACTTTCCTTATATACATAATATATAAGGAAAGTATTGTGACGGGGTCGAAAATTCGAATTCGAGTTTTCGACGGGAGAGCGCGTTTCAAGTATCCCTGATCACGAATCAAACATTTTTGGAGTGATGTCTGTGTGTGTGTGTGTGTGTGAAAGTATGTGTGGAAGTATGTGTGTGTGTGTGTGTCAGTGAGTCTGTGGAGATGATAACTGACAAACGAATGGACCGATTTGAGCAAAATTTGGTACAAAAATCACAATCCATAAACACTGGAAGCCTATTGTTTTTATACGCAATCGAATGTTCAGAACCCCCCTAAATTTTCGAGTGAAATTTTGAAAAAATCGTCAAAAAATCAAAACCGCTCATAAAGTTACGCAAACAGACATTTCTTATGTAATTTTTCATTAGAAAACGATTGGCATAAATTTTAGAACGCTAACATGAACCGTTCTCGAGATATTGCACATTTTTCAAAAAAATTATGAAAAAGTCATATAAAATGAAAAAAAATATATTTCCCATTGAGAAACATGTTCACTTTTCATATGTAATACCATGCAATAAATTGGGTGACATCATTCTCGTGGATCTAGCTCGTTCTATTCATGAAAAAAGATACTTTGTGTAATACTTTTGTATTTGAACGCCAATAGTTATTTATCTTCTGTAAGAATAAGTTATTTCTCCGTTCATAACACTTGGCGAGATTTTGGCGACGAATTTGACGGAATATCGCCAACTTGGCGACATTTTTAATTGTTGCCAAATTAACAAAAATCTCTCCAAATTGATAAAAATGACGCTAAATCAATGAAAATGACGTCTAATTGAAGAAAATTCATTATCATGGAAAGAATTTAAGTATCTACTATAAGAATAACGTTTTTTTTAGTTGTAAAAGAAGTAAATTCATTGCATTATATAAGGAAAGTCATGGTGTTGCCCACATCAGATTTTTTTTCTCAATTTGCTCAAAAGATACCGTAGTCTATGACTACGACAGACAGGCGCACAATAATTAATCAAAAATTCGTGGTCACTTTATAATAGATAGACTTAACGTGTACATATACCTTTTTTGACATATTAATAAGGGTGATTGAGGATTTTCCTGGTAACTATGTAAATCGATTTCTACCATGTTTTGTATTTCATAACTGATAGAACGTTTGTCAGACATCGGCATCAACAATTATAAAATTCATTGTAATAGAGTTTTGGAAATTGCTGATTGCTCCAATCCCCGGAGATACACACTCTTTGATTTTATTTGAAAACACAATTATATTTCTTAATATACGAAGAGTGCATTTCTATCGATTGAATCCTGCATTTCCCTTGGAATTACTCGAATTACACGCAAGTGTGTGTAAATTAAGTTAAACATTAAAGGGATGTGTTCCTAAAATTTAACGGCAAATATTACTAATGTAAAATCAAATATCACAAAAATTATGTAAGTCCGATAATTAAAACTTTACGAACTTCAATAGTTGTATTGCCTAACTGTTCACAACGATTAAATTAGTTTTACAAACTGAATTTTAAAATTCCGTTTTTCTCATTTATTGTATTCTTCAAGTTGTCAAAGATATAATTGTATATATGTAAAGAAACGTTTATATTATCCCAAGAAAAGTTCTTTGACCCTTGGAATTACTCGATTTACACGCAAGTGTGTGTAAATTAAGTTAAACATTAAAGGGATGTGTTCTTAAAATTTAACGGCAAATATTACTAATGTAAAATCAAATATCACAAAAATTATGATAATCCGATAATTAGAACTTTACGAACTTCAATAGTTGTATTGCCTAACTGTTCACAACGATTAAATTAGTTTTACAAACTGAATATTAAAATATATTTTTTCTCATTTACTGTATTCTTCAAGTTGTCAAAGATTTAATTGAAAAGAAACGTTTATATTATCCCAAGAAAAGTTCTTTGTAGAACTATGAAATTTGAAACATAATTATTATTTTTTTATAATAACATTTGCAATTTGCCCTCGAGATTTGCAATCCCTAATGTAAATTTCTAATTTTGAGTTTAATGCGCAAATTATTCATGTGAAAATAAAGTATTTTCATAAAGATATTTATAAAATACTAGCAGCATACCCGTTCTTCGTACGGAGTATATAATATAAAGAAACTTGAAATTCATAATCATGCCCAAATTCTTATAGTATACTAAATGGCATGTTTAATCAAAATATTCTGTTAAAATATTTAATATAATGCTCCTAAAAAGAAGTTTAAGAATCTCTGTTCTCGCTATATAAAATTATCTTCATGGACATATCTGAAGAATGAAACATCTTGGACCCCTTATGTAAGCAAATATAAAAAAAAATATGGAATTGAATCAATATATGCAAAATAAAAGCGTTAAAATTGTATGGGACCCGTACTAATTATATACGCGAATATTAGAAAATATAACCTGTATTAGTAGATTACATGTATAAATTGAAAATACCAATAAACCCGTAATCTTTAAATCTGAAGACAGTCATTTATTCCAATATATGTCAAAATTAAAGTGCTAAAATTATATGGGAAGATATACACGTACTACTTATAATGTCCGATTATTAGTAGAAGATTACCCGTTTTGCAATATGAGTCACAAATGTTTTTTGGTAAAATACAACAGACGACGTAATAAATTGAATATATAATTAACCCACGTAATCTTCATACCAGAAGACTGTACTTGATTCCAATATATATGCCAATATATGTCAAAATATATGCCAATATACCTGTACTACTTCTATTCTCGTAGGTTAGAAGATATACCCGTGCATTCCTAGAAGATTACTCGTACAACGTACAATATGCGTGTGTCAGCAATTTTTGCCGCAATAAAACAATGGCGTAATAACTTAAAAATATCAATAATCACTGAATCAATCATTCCGGAAAATATCAATAATAATAATGTTTAAACCTGAAGAGTATAATTGATATTATCCAGTCCAAAATGAAATGGCAATGAAATTTATTTTATATACATATCTTCATTATTCAAATTGGAAAGGATTTAATAAAAATCGTCTGCCGCATAAACACATTGGATTTAAATCCGTTGCTAAGCGACATGATATCATTTGCTTCAAATAAATTGGTAGAAAAAATATCGTCTAAATAGTTATATTTCTATGGAACATTTGGCGACAGTTTCGTCAAATTAGCGACATTTTAAAAAATCGCCAAATTTATCGCCAAGTGGGACTGTAGAACTGACAGTTCCACTTTGCGACAAATTGACGAAATATCATCACAATACTATCCCCTAACAAAAAACAATTAATATCATTTATGTAGCGCAATTTTATCAATTTCAAGATATTTTTATAGATTTGAAAACATTTTTATCAATTTGATGACATTTTAAAAATTCGCTAAATGTATTACTAAGTAGGATGGTTGGTCTGACAGATAAATGCTAACCAAACATCATTTCAGTACTCTCTTCTAACAAAACAAAAAAAAATTTCATTGATATGTAGAAGACCCAAGCCATACGACCAACCCGAAGGTTTATGGCAGCTGTTTGTGTGTCGTTTATATCAATTTGGCGACATTTCCGTCAATTTGGCAAAGTTTAAGAAAAGTTGTCAAATTAGCGATATCCCTCCAAATTCGTAGCTTTGAATTTGCAGATCTGAATGAAACATTTTTATCCCGTTTCAATATACTAAATGAAAACACTACAATTGTATTAGAAGATATACCCGCTCTACTCTTTTTCTGTTTCAACAATCGGCTATATGAATTTATTGGCTAAACACAATATATGAGTTTAGTAGCTAAATACGATATAAGCTTGAAAACTCTTTGCCAAAATAAATGAAATTGATGTACGCAGTCAGCAATTAATATAATTAAAAGAAAAATCAAACCGTCCATTCATAAGATATACTTTTATATCCATTTATCCATTTATTTATTATTTAAATCGAAAAAAAATAATAAAAACATTAACAAACACATTTAATTTAATTGCGATGCCGAGCAACATGATATATCCTCCTAAAATGTTAAAATTTATTAACCACTAACAGCACACCCGTTATTCGTACGGAGTGTATAATTTAAAGAAACTTTATAGTTCGCAATCATGTGCAAATTCTGTTAAAATATTAAATTTATTGCTCCTAAAGAGAAGTTTAAGAATATATGTTCTCACTATGCAAAATTATCTTCACGATCAGATCTGAAGAATAAAACATCCTTCCCCCTTTTGTAAGCAAATTTACAGAAGAAAAAATAGGAATTGAATGAATATATGCAACCCCGTACTAATTATATTGTCGCAGATCAGAAAATATGCCAATGTGTTAGTAGAAGATTACCCGTATTACAATATGCGTCTCAAAAATATTTGCCAAAATAAAAGAGATGACGTAATAAATTGAAAACATCAATAATATCCGTACTCTTTATACCAGAAGGTCGTAATTGATTCCAATATATGCCAATATATATCAAAACATATGTCAATATACCTGTACTACTTATATTCTCGTAGATTAAAAGATATACACGTGTATTTGTAGAAGATTCGTACAACATACAATATATGAGTTTAAACAATTTTTGTCATAATAAAATAATTGCATAATAACTTGAAAATATCAATAATCCTTGAATCAATAATCCCCGAAAATATAAATAATAATAATTTTTAAACCTGAAGACCGTAATTGATATTATCCAGTCAAAAATGCTATAAGAAAAATCAAATCGTTCTTTTCTAAAATATATTTTTATATCCATTTATTTATTATTCAAATCGAAAAAATAATTATTAAAATTAACAGACAGATTTAATTTAATTGCGTTTCTGAGTAACATGATATAAGATAGAATCTTATAACATGTTAAATATGTCATGTCTTATAACATAAACTGCGAAATTAAATAACGATTTTGATTTCTCTATACTTCTCACTGTTCCGTAAAAGCTTGTTTTAAATAAACCATGAACCATGGAGATAGATTTCCCCTTTAAATCATGTTTCAAACAATTCATTTTTTCAGAAAGTGACTAATTAACGCAAAAAATCTCCCATCAAACTCAGAGATTAAATTTTAATTCACTTTCAAACGATTTTCAAGCTTTTCGTTTGGATAAACCACGGAGATAGGGAGTAGAACTCCTAGGAAAAAGTTCCGTTTTTCATTAATATCTCGACAACCCCAGGTCTTAGAAACTCGAAACTTGGACAAAATTTATGGGGGGATATTTCAAGGCTATTCACCAAATTTCATTAAATTCGGTTCAGCCGTTTTTCCGTGATGATGAGACAAACGAAAATTTCGTTTTTTACTAATATCTCGAGAACCACTGGTCGTAGAAACTCAAAACACGGATATAATTTTAAGTGGGGCTATTTCTGGGCTACCCACAAAATTTCAACAAATTCGGTTTAGACGTTCTCCTGTGATGGTGTGACAAACAGACAGACAGACAGACAGACAGACAGACAGACAGATTTTCATTTTTATTTATATAGATGTAAAAATATAGTAAATATAAAAGGAAAGATAGCTGTTTTTTTTAATAAACTAACTATATTTCATAAATGTATCCTTAAAAGTAGCTGTAATAACTCCTGGAATAATTTGCTTTTTGAATCTATTTTTATTTAATTCTATTTTGTTTGTTATAACGACTCCATTCAATATCATAGTTTTGCTCAATGTTTAATACTTGCCCTAACACCCTTTTTTTCCACAGTGACGTAAGATTTACGTCACACTGTGACTTTGGGACGTCACAGGACGTCGTAGTACGTCTCAGCAATGTCATATTGAGGTCACAGTGAAGTCATTTTGGTCATTTTCATGGTCGTTTGTGACGTCGCATATTAACTTGTTTGTGACGTCACATTGTAATTGCCATTATAATGTCGTCACATTGTTATGTGTTAATTAAATTGTGGAAACGTCACAGAATACAGTCACAATGAAGTTACGAATTTACTAATACGTAACGTCGCATAGAAGTCAAAAATATGATGTCACATTGTGACCCAGGTGTCACGTGACTACAATGTCACTGTCACACATGTGACGATCTTTGCTGTGAGGGTGATATCATAAGGATCAATTCCCCTCCCCTTTATTTCTGTATATATTTTTTGGAATTATATAGTTCTCATTTCTTCCTACGCTCTATGTTTTATATACACATTTATGCTATCGTTAGATCTGTCTTGTCTTTTGGCTAAATGAATTATTCAAATTTTAATTCGTACTTGGATTAGTGGAAAGTCTCTATATAATGGTGCTTCCAGTGATATTTTCAGTTGCAGCTTATTTGGAATTTTAAAGACTTTTTGTCTTGTGATTGTACGTGATAATTTATGAAAATAAAAGTTTTATTTCTCAGTGTTGTATCTGTTTAATGTTAGGCATGTTGCCATTTTATTTTAATTTATTTCTTTAAAAGACAAGTTATACCAAATACAGCTATAACAAATTAAAAACATTTTGGGTTATGAGTTCACAATTTATTTTATATAACACATTTATATCTGTTAAAAACTTTAAAATTATTGAATGAGACTCTATATATAACATAATTTAAAGTTTACATTTAACCGTAAATTAAACAGATCAGTAAACTGCTCAAAGTTTACAGAAAATAAACGAAAAATTATAGATAAATTTTGTGTAAATGCAGAATTATTCATACATAGAAATATCAATATTTTACTCATTACAAAAAACACTCATGTATTTTCGCCATTTTATCCCCAAAATTTAGAGATGTAATGTAACGCAGAAGAAAAATCACCCGAGTAGCCTACCTACACTCTTTTACATTTACTGTAATTAAAAAATTACAGTAAAGTAGATTTTACCATACTACACGCTATACTTAAATCACAGTACTATTTTTTGCTCCTTGGTTTTCTAATTTTGTCACTGAGATATGAGTTGTTAGAGTGTTATCGAGGTTTATGCTTTTATATTAATGCAGTTTATGAAATTGATTGTTGCTTACACACGCAAGGGAAATTCTATGTTTTTCGTTCAATTTTAGCTAAAAGTCAATTTTCTTAACTGTCCTAATACGTTACTTAGTCTTTCAAAAACTCTTTTTAGTATAGTTAAAAAGACTTGTACTATTGTTTAAGCCTCTTAAAGACAGCAAAACAAACACATTTAAAAATTATATTGCAAATTTTTTATTAATTTTCATTTTGTTTAACAATGTATCATGCCATAGTCATTTTAATTGGAAATTGATTCAGTTATGTTCGATGATCTGGGCGATGTTATTAGTGTGCAAAATTTAAGCCTTATAGGTCATCGGTGGGTTTCTGAAAGATCTAATCCTTATTTGATCTGCCCGGAGAAAAGTAAAAATAATCGGCTCAGTTACATTTGTATTGTATGCGATACATTAAGTGTCGAAATTTCAGCCTTCTGAGTAATAGGGGTCTTCTGGAGAGTTTAGAATAATGTTCGAAACCCATAATTTACTCCACCCCCTTGTAGGCGGAAAGAAAATTCGGCAGCATTAGATTCTGTTCCGTAGTGAATACTATAAATAAATGTGTAAATTTGAAGTTTTCTAGGTCTCATTTGGGGGTTCAAGAATGTCTGGAAATTCTTTACTAAAACGCCGATTTTCTACACCGTCGGAGGAGAAATCGAAAATCTGGCATCGTCGAATTCTGTAGGTTTGTTAGGTCGACATTATAAGTGTACGCATACTCAGCATTTTCGATTAACAAGAGGAGGAGGGCTTCAGTAGTGGCTGAAAAAAAAACATTTCAGAAGTTATAACATAGATTCTTCACTTTATAATGAATCACACGTATATCTAGCTATATCAAAAGCCATTTTACTTATGATACTCATAATTATAAAAACTACAGATGCACTCTACTGAATGTTACTACTCAATTATTATAACTGAGCAAACAAACTCAAATCCGTAAATTCGAAATTGATATAAACAGATGCATTCATTGGCCTGTCCTTAAGCTGTACAATATAATTCATTTTCCCCTTTGCTTTCCTATTCCTACATTGAGCAAACGTATCGTCAGATTTCCGTATAGAAGCCTTTGATGTTTATTGTAATGAATTTAAGAGGCGATGGGTTTCTGTTAGCAACCTGGTAGAAACGAAATAAGATTTTCTTTCATTGTAACTGAAAACCCAATGTTGTTTACCAAATGCTCAAAATCCGTATTTCAAACGACTGTTTTGGGTGTCAAATGAAGGATAGCTAGTAGTATATAGACTCAGTAGAAGAAAAGGCGTATTTGTTGAACCTCGACTGATTAATATATGTGACAAGAATAACCTTTGTGGGTGGACAGTCCAGTGGTTATCGTACGGGGATTGCGAGTTCGATTCTCAGTTCTGCTCAAACTGGAGTATGGGCACGTTGCATAAATGTGTCCGTAAGTCCTTTCAAGACGTTGGTGGTAGGAGAAGCAGGGTATAGTCTATATGGATACGGCTCTCACAGGGTTACGGTCTAAATTGGGTTGCACTTACCTTTCGTCCGAAGAAAAACCTTACACCTTGGGTAGGTCGGACGGTCAGGGTCGAATAATAGTAATACTAATAATAATCTTTGAAAACTTTTTCAATTATTTGGTTGTAAGAGAAATGCAGAAAAATCAGCAAACATTTTTTTATTGAATTGCATGAATTTGGACTTAATCTTGCATTTTATTAGCTAACTGGAATGGAATTTATAAAAATGATTAAAATTAGCCACCTTTTCAATAAATCAGCATTTTTATTGTAAAACGGGCACTGTCCAACAATAAGTTTGACAACAGTAATAAATCAGAATAATTTATATTCGCTCAATATACAAATACAAACAATTGCCTAAGGGGGCATTATAAAACTTTAGGTAGTACAAACTATTTATAGAGACAAATTAACTTATCAATGGGTGCATAAGTATAACTGTTCCTGGAGTTAACACAGTTCAAATAAATGAGTGTTAATTTTCAGAAATGATTCAAAGAGTTCAAGATAACACAGTTCAGAAAAATATGAAGCAAACAAAGAGGAAGTGAAAGAGATTGATATTTTACTTCATACAGCAGTGATCATATACCAGAATTAAATTTGGCATACACAGAGAGAGTGAGGGGGGGGGGGGAGAGAGAAAGAGAGTGGGAGAGAGAGAGTGAAATAGAGAGTGCGGGAGAGAGAGTGGGGGAGAGAGAGGGGGCCAAAGAGAGAGACGGGGCATAGATAAATGACTGTAATTTGTAAACCATTTACACGCATATTTATTTTTAATTGATCCATAAAATGCAACAGATGAATATTATGGTTTCCTAACAAGTTTTTCGGAGAGGCAGTATTAATTAAATTGGACCATGGATATCATATGAAGTTGTCGAATTTTTGGGTATTAATATACTATATTACAATATCAGCATTTTTAAGTTTGATTTTATGAAAATGTTCTGGAATTAACATATAATTTTGATATTGTCATAAAAATTGGAAGAAGTTTCAATAAAAATGTAATAAATAGCTGAGGTCCAATATTTAGAAAAAGACGAAGACACATCAATGGAAAGTTCAAGTAGTCTATTATAGTACATTTTATATTATTTTAATACATTATGTAATAAATAAAATACATATTTAAAATTGAAACCACTAATATATTTAAATGATTATTATTTATAATTTTAGACGTATATTTACAAAATGTTACAATTAATTATTACTATGAAAAAGTATTATCTGTAATATTTCAAAAAGAAAATTAGAATTTATTTTTGCACACTTTTTTTTAAAAAATTGTAATTTTTTTCCTGGTAAACAGATAAACCCTTATGGTCGGATTAGTAATTAGCAGTGACGGTTACATGTGTTTTTCTATTCAGTCTATCATTGTCTGATAATCATCAGTCTACTGTCTACTATTCAGTAATATTGTAACTTATAGCATTTTATAAAGAAATATATGAGAAATATGTTTAGAATGTGTATGTGCAATATAGTTATTCAATAATGTACGGCTTGCTTATAGTATCAGCCCAAGAACTTTTTCTGTTTTATTTTTAACTATCTGTATACTTCTATTTTCGAATAAAATTGCAATGTTATTATATAGGCATGGCGCCATTATAATTTCATTATATACTCATGACGCCATTATATAACCATTTTAAATGAAAATTGTCTCAATTATGTTCCATGATCTGGTTGATATTATTAGTGCGCACAATTCTAACCTTATAAATAACCCGTGGGCTTCTGAAAGTTTTGGAATGTTATTTTGAATCCACATTTTGTCTGCCCGGAAAAAAGTAAAACAACGCCTCCATTGCATTTGTACTGTAGACTATAGTATAACAGTCGAAGTTTCAGCTTTCTGGGTAATATGAGTCTTCTGGAGGGTTTAGAAATAATGTACAAAATCCTCCATTTTCTCCGTCCCTTCCAGGCGGAATAAAAAATTCGGCTGAATTATGTTTTCGTCCATAGTGAATACTATAAATCTGCACATTTTAAGTCTTTTAGGTCCCATTTGGGTCTCTTAAAGAATGTCTGGAAAGTCTTTACTAAAATCGCCCATTTACTGCACCCTTGAAGGAGACAGTTACCTTACAACTTTCTGGTAGGTCGGACGGTCTGTGTCTCAACAACAACAACAATCCTTCAAGGAGAAATTAAAAATCTGGCATAGTCGGATTCTGTAGGTTCGTTAGGTCTACACTATAAGTGTACACATATTCAGCATTCTAGATTAACAAGAGGAGGAGGGCTTCTGTAGTGGCTGAAACAGAAAAACATTTCAGAAAATAATTACATAGATTCCTCACTTTATAATGAATCACACGTATATCTAGTTACATCAAAAAAATCAATTTTACTTATGATACTCATAACTAAAAAATTACATATGCACTATACTTAATGTTACTACTCAATTATTATAATAGAGCAAACACACTTAAATTCGTTGATTCGAAATTGATAGAAACAGAAGAATTCATTGGCCTGTCCTTATGCGATATAACACAATTCATTTTCCCCTTTGCTTGCCTATTCCTCCATTGAGCAACTGTATAGTCAAATTTCCGTATCGACACCTTTGATGTTTATATTAGTGGATTTAAGAGGCGGTCGGTTTGTGTTTGCAACGTGGTGGAAACGGACATAATCTTCGTCCATTGTAACTGAAAACTCAATGATGCCAACCAATTGTTCAAAATACGCATTTAAAACGACTGTTTTGGGAATACTAGTATCAAATGAACAATGGCTAGTAGTATATAGACTCAGTACAAGAAAAGGCGTATTTGTTGAACTTCGACTGATGGCCATTTGTGACAAAAATAATTTTTGTGGGTGGGACATCCTAGCGGATATCGCGTTGGGTTTGCGAGTTCGATTCTTGGGTCTGCCCAAACTGAAGTATGGGAAAGTTAAATATATGTGTCGGTAATTCATTCCAAGATGTTGGTGGGAGGAGAAGCAGGGTATGGTCCATAGGGATGCCGTTCTCACTGAGTTCCAGTCTGTTATGGGTTGTACTTCTCGTTCGTCCAAAGAGAAACCCTACACCTTCGGGTAGGTTGGACGGTTTGGATCGAATAATAGTAATACTAATAATAATCTTTGAGAACTTTTTAATATATTTGGTTGTAAGAGAAATGCAACAAAATCAGCAAGAGTTTTTTTTTCTTAAATTTCATGAATTTGGATTTATTCAGGTCTTTTATTATATAAATGGAATGGAACTTATTAAAATGATTAAAATCAGCCGTCTTTTCAATTAATCACTATTTGTATTGAAAAACAGGCACAGTCCAAACAATAAGTTTGACAACAGTAATAAATCAGAACAATTTATAGTCGCACAGTATAAAAATGCAAACAATTATCTATGGTGACATTATAAAATTTTATATAGTACAAACAATTTATACAGACGAATTAATTTATCGATGTGTGCATCAGTATCCTGGAGTTAACACAGTTCAAACAAATGAGCGTTCATTTTCAGAAATGATTCAAAGAGTTCAAGATAACACAGTTCAGAAATATATGAAGCAAACAAAGAGGAAGTGAAAGAGGTCGATGTTTTACTTCATATAACAGTGATCATATGCCACAACTAAATTTGACACATACACGCTCACACACCTAGAAAGAGAGAGGGGGGGCAGAGACATTTAACTGTAATTTATAAACAATTTACACGCATATTTATTTTTTATTAATCCATAAAATGCCACAGATGAATATTGTGGTTTTCTAACATGTTTTCCGGAGAGACAGAAGTATTATTTGAATTGGACCACGGATATCATATAAAGTTTTCGACTTTTTGGAAATTAATATACCATATTATAATATCAGCATTTCTAAATTTGATTTTATGGAAATGTTTTGAATTAACATATAATTTTGACTATCTCATAAAAATTGGAACCAGATTCAATAAGAATTTGTTAAATAGCTGAGGTCGAATATTTAGGAAAAGACGGAGATACCTCAATGGAAAGTTCAAATAGTCTAGTATAGTACATTTTATATTATTTTAATACTTTAATTTTTGTAATAAATAGAATACATATTTAAAATAAATACCACTAATATTTTTAAATTATTACTTTTTTATAATTTTAGATGTATATTTGAAACATGTTACAAATAATATTTATTACTGTAAATAAGTATTATCTGCAACATTCCAAAATGAAAATTATAATTTCAATTTGCACATTTTTTATTTAATTGTATTTTGTACGCTGATAAAAAGATAAATCATTATGGTTAACTAGCATCTCAATCCTGCGGTCATTCCCAATGGGAAACAAAATCCGGTGCAATGCGCATGCTCACGGACTCGTCCTCTCCAGTGCTTCAATATTTTGTCAAGGGGTGATATAAATCACAGAATACTATATTACGAAATCATAAAATATTATATTATTTAAAATAAAACTTTCCTTTACCATACACTTAAAATCGGATTAGAATTTAAACAAGAAAGATCAATCATGCATAAGCATTGATTATGAAACACTTTCCAACTGAAATGTAATTTCATTTAAAAATTTCTAAAATGTGATTCATTCAGTGGTAATATCTTTTACATTATCACAGTACTACAGTAATTTATTATACTTAAATATTTAAAACTGTATCGAAATATAAATCATCTGATTCTTTATGCAAAATCAATGAATATTTCATTCATATAACTTGTATTCCAGACTCCAGAGCTAAATAATTTTGTGTGAAAAAAATTCAGCAATTCTTATGTAATTCATCTTACAATCGCTTGAGATATTTGCATTCTGCATATGTTAAAATTAGGCTTCCTTGAAGAAATAATAAAAGTTTAGGGATCATTTAAAATCACAACTATTGTAATTGCATAGGCACGTAATTTAGATACACAGATAATACACAGATAATATATATGTGTATGTGTATGTACTCAAAGTATTGGAATCGTGCCGAAGATCGGAACTCGAATTTTCAAAGGATCTACACGTTTTGGGACTTCTAGAACACGAAAAAACTACTTTTAGGAAGACGTCTGTGTGTGTAAGGGTGTATCTGTGTATGTTTCTGTGTGTCTGTGTGGATATTACACCCACTCTAATTGAAAAACTAATGGACCGCATTTCATACAATTTGGTAGGTATGTTTTTTGTGGGAAATCCTGATGTTCATTAGATTATAGAACGATTCGTAATAAAAGAATCTGCCTTCTTTGCGAAATGGCCGCAGAAATTGCCTTTATCCACTCTAGCTAAAAACTAATGAACCAAATTTAACAAAATTTGGAGTATAATATTTCAATAACCTACAAGTGATTTATATACCAAATTTAACAAAATTTTGTATATAAATCATTTGTAGGTTATTCTACTACGATTCGGGAAAAAGGAACGGGCTATTTTTGCGAAATGGCCAGCAAAAATCGTTATATATAAAAATAAAAGACTACGTGTGCTCAATTATATCAATTAAATTCCTATTTTATATGTGATTTTTGACAACAAAAAGAATAAGACTAACCCCATTACTCTAGGACTAGCCGTTCTTGAGATATTCTAGTTTTTTCGCGTTTTCGCTACGCCACCTTTGACAATAAGTCCAGCTATCAAATGAGAACCAAATTTAAGTTTAACGTGTAAATTCAATGTCATTTAAAATGCTTATGTTGTGCAGATAAACTCAAATTATCATTGAATAAATAAAGAGAACGAATATGAGTCTGCAGAGAAAGACATGTGCTGTCCACATCAGAATTTTTAACAATATTACACCAATGATTTATAGAAGTGAACGGGGATTATTTTCAGGCCATTTCGAAAAAAATGTATGATCTATATTTAAAGATCCATCAAATTTTTGTCGAATAAAATGTTCAACAAATTTAAGCTGTGTACCAAATTTTAACTCTCTAGGACGTAGGAAAGTGCATTTAAAATGCCATCAATTAAATTTATCATGAAGAGTTATATAAAATTTAAAAAAAATGAAAAATTGTTATCTACCAAATTTATTTTAAAATATGAAGCCACTCCCATATGCAAAACGTTTAAACAAATGGAGAGATATTTATTATATAATATCTCTCTCTTTTCTTTCTGGAAGATATCCCAAAGTCAGAATTAAAATGAATTTGTTTTTTTCCCTATATTAATAATTTTTTTAATTTAAAAACTACTTAACATATTTTACTGAATTTTTTTTTATATATTCTATGGGATAATGTGAATATTTCCTAAAAATTTCGAAGCAATTCGTGAATTTTAAATTTACTTAAAAAATGTTTGAAAAATTAGGTCCCATAGGGTTCAATGTATTTCATTTTTTCAACCCGGGTTCAATAAAAAACTAATTGGGTGATATTATTTATTTATATTCCCATAGGTCCTACAGACCGTCTGAACAACATACTAAAATTTCATTTTGATAAACTCATTTTTACGGCAGTTATCGTGCTAACGGACAGACAGACAGACAGACAGAATGAACAAAGTCATAAACACTTTTCAACTTTGTTGTAAAGTGTTAAAAAATAGAGGGCAGTTCTTTGTTCTGTTTACCATTCAACCATTACATTACAAATTGACAATGCCTAAAAATCGTAAAATCCCAGAACGAACATTAAAATCCAAGGCAACACTACATATTCGTAAATATTCTCATTGGGATGCAATGTTGTACATTTTGGATCGCATTTTTACGATTTTAATCGCAAAATTGCAATTGGGAAGCATGTCAGACTGTCAGCTGCGATTTCGATCGTAATATTGTATCTTCAGCTTCTGCACACTATTTATATCACAGAATACTATATATATAATATTAGTCTGTGATTTATATCACCCCTTGACGAAATATTGAAGCACTGGAGAGGACGAGTCCGTGAGCATGTGCATTGCACCGGATTTTGTTTCCCATTGGGAAGGACCGCAGGATTGAGATGCTAGTTTATGGTTAGATTAGTAATTAGCAATGACTGTTACATATGTTTACTATTCAATCTCCTATTGTCTAATATTCAGTCTACTATTCAGTAATATTCTAACTTATTACTGTTTATAAAGAAATATGCTTAGAATATGTATGTGGAATATAGTTATTCAAGAATGCATTGCTTACTTATAAAATCAGACTAAGAACATTTTCTGTTTATTTTTAACTAGCTGTATACTTTATTTTCGAACGAAATTATAATGTCATTATATAGTCACGGTGCCGTTATATAGTCATTTTAAATGAAAATTGACTCAGTTATGTTCCATGATCTGGGCGATATTATTAGTGTGCAAAATTCCAGGCTTATAGATCACCGGTGGGCTTCTGAAAGGTCTAGAATATTATTTCGAATCCCCTTTTGTCTGCCTGGAGAAAAATTTAAAAAACCCTGTTCCGTTGCATTTGCACTGTAGACGATAGTATAAGTGCCGAAATTTTAGCCTTCTAGGTAATATGAGTCATCTTCAGGGTTTAGAAATAATGTACATATCCCTCCATTTTCTTCACCCCTTGTAAGCGGAATAATTAATTATGCTGAATTATGTTCTGTTCCGTAGTGAATACTATAATTGTGCAATTTTTAAGTTTTCTAGAAAGTCTGTCTTTTAGATAGACTGTCTAAAATCGTCGATTTTCTACACCCTGGGAGGAGAAATCGAAAATCTGGCATTGTTAGGCTGTAGGTTGCTTCGGTTGACAATATAAGTGTACACAGATTCAGCAATTTAGCTTAACAAGAGGAGGAGGGCTTCTGTAGTGGCTGAAAAATCAAAACATTTCCGACAATTATTAAATATATTCCTCAGATTTTAATGAATCACATGTATATCTAGTTATGTCGTATATCTACAATACACATTTCTCCTTTGCTTTCTTATTCCTCCATTGAGCAAATGTATCGGCCAATTTCCGTATCGACATCTTTGCTGTTTATAGTAATGGATTTCAGAGGCGGTGGGTTTCTTTGGAAACGCGGTGGAAACGGACATACTTTTTGTTCATTGTAACTAAAAACACAATGATGTTTATCAAATATTCAAGATACGCATTTCAATAGATTGCTTTTGTGAACACTGGTTTCAAATGGGCGATGGCTAGTAGTGTATTGCCTCCTAACACGGAGATGCGTATCTGAACTTCGATTGATGAACATTTGTAACAGTAAAAAATATCTGTTAACTTTTTAATTTATTTGGTTGTAAGGGAAATGCAGCAAAATCAACAAGAGCATTTTTTTTATTTAATGGTATGAATTTGAATATTTTCTTGTTTTTTATTATCTAAATGGAATGAATTTTATAAAAATGATTAAAGTCAGTCATCAATACTTTTAATCAATATTTTTATTGTAAAGCGTCCAAAGTCCAAACAATAAGTGTGACAACAGTAATAAATCAGAACAATTAATTGTCGCACACTGTGAAAATGCAAACAAATATTTAAGGTGACATTATAAAACTTTAGGTAGTACAAATTAATTATACAGACGAATGTGTGGAATGTATCTATGCGTGCATCAGTGAAACTGTTCCTGGAATTAACAGTTCAAATAAATGATCGTTTATTTTCAGAAATGATTCAAAGAGTTCAAGATAACACAGTTCAGAGAAATATGAAGCAAACAAAGAGGAAGTGAAAGTGGTCGGCGTTTTATAAGTGTGATCATATACCAGAATTAAATTTGAGACACCCACAGAGAGAGAGATGAGGAGGGGGAAAGAGAGAGGAGGAGGGGGAAGAGAGAGGAGGAGACAGACGAGAGAGGGGAACAAATAGAGAGGGGACAAAGGGAGAGAGGGGACAAAGAGAGAGAGGGGCAAAGAGAGAGAGGGGACAAAGAGAGAGAGGGGGGACAGAGGGAGATAACTGTAATTTTTAAAACATTTACTCGTATATTTATTTTTAATTGACCCATAAAATGCACAAGATGAACACTGATGTTTTCTAACAAAATTTCCGGAGATACAGAAGTATTGATTGAATTGGACCACGGATATCGTATAAAGTTGTCGACTTTTTGAAAATTAATATACTATATTATAATATCATCATTTCTAAGTTTAATTTTATGAAAATGTTCTTGAATTAACATATAATTCTGATAATCTCATAGAAAAGTGGAACCAGTTTCAATAAAAATTTGCTAAATAACTGATGTCCAATATATAGGAAAAGTCGGAGACACCTCAATAGAAAGATCAAATTGTCTATCATAGTACATTTTATATTATTTCAATATGTAAATTAAGTAAGACATAAAATACATATTTGAAATAAAATCCACTAATATATTTAAATTATTATTTATGTTAAATTTAGACACATATTTTAAAAGATTTTAGATAATACTTGTTACTAAAACTAAGTTTAATCTCTAACATTTCAAAATGAAAATAAGAATTTGTATTTGCACAATTTTTTTATTAAATTGTAATTTCTATTTTACATTTCTCCTTTGCTTTCTTATTCATCCATTGAGCAAATGTATCGGCCAATTTCCGTATCGACATATTTGCTGTTTATAGTAATGGATTTTAGAAGTGGTGTGTTTCTCTAAAAACGCGAAACATACTTTTTGTTCATTGTAACTAAAAACACGATGAAGTTTATCAAATGTTCAAATTACGCATTTCAGTCGATTGCTTTTGTGAACAATGGTGTCAAATGAACGATGGCTAGTAGATTCCATCCTTACATGGAGATGCGTATTTACTGAACTGCGATTGATGAACATTTGTGACAGTAAAAAATTTTTGATACCTTTTTATTTATTTGGTTGTAAGAGAAATGCAGCAAAATCATCAGCACATTTTAAAAATTAAATTGCATTAAGTTGGCGTTCGCTAAACATATTAATCTTCTTTTATAGCAATCAATATTTAAGTAAAAAAGAAAAAAACAACGTCAGTGCTGCGCACCTGCAAAAAATGACCGGAGAGACTGACACCCCTTACACCAAAACTATAAATTACACAATTAAAATCCAAAATACGCAATTCCGAACTATATTCAAACTGTATTTCCGAGCGTCCACAAAATAACCTATACAAGAAACTACTTCGTCTGGAAGGTGCGCTTGAAGGTCATATGATACACACTACCAAACACACATCCAATTTCATTGTAAATAAAAAATACACTATTATTTAATCAACTCAAAGACAGTGGCATAAGTATTTTTAAAAATTACATTATAAATTTTATGTTTTATGTTTTTATAATAATGTATAGCTGTTAATGTCAAAAATTGTCATTTTATATGAAAATTGGCCCAGATTCTGTCATGTGATCTATATTATATAGAATGCATTGTTTGCTTATGATATTAGACTAAGAACTTTTTCTGTCTCATTTTTATCTAGCTGTATACTTGTTTTTTCGTACGAAATTATAATGTAAGAAACTTTATTCACGATTTAAAGTGAATTTTTATACTATTTGGTTTTACTTTGAAATTTTATAATAATGATCACAAAAAGGAAAAGTGTGAGATCTCGCCTGGTAAAATGATAAACAGATAAACAGAAGCACAACTTACAATTTAATTAATTAGATAATTACAAGTTTACAATTTAATTAAATAGATAATAAGAAGTTTACAATTTAATTAAATAGATAATAAAAAGTATACAATTTAATTAATTTGATAATAAAACGTTTACAATTATATAATATATTCATTGTAGATTACGTTTCTGGTTTTCGTATTAAGGGCAGAAATAGAGATTCCTTTCATTTATAGACCTTCAAAATAAAAGGTTTACTTTTTAACACTTTACAACAAAGTTGAAAAGTGTTTATGACTTTGTTCATTCTGTCTGTCAGTCTGTCTGTCCGTTAGCACGATAACTGCCGTAAAAATTACTTAATCAAAATGAAATTTTAGTATGTTGTTCAGACGGTCTGTAGGATCTATGGGAATATAAATGAATAATATCACCCAATTAGTTTTGGATTGAACCCGGGTTGAAAAAATGAAATACATTGAGCCCTATGGGACCTAATTTTTCAAACATTTTTTAAGCGAATTTAAAATTCACAAATTGTTTCGAAAATTTTAGGTAATATTCAAATTGTTCCATAAAATACATAAAAAAAATTCAGCGAAATATATTCAGTAGTTTTTTAAATAAAAATTAAATAATAAGTACACCTCTTATATGCAACGATCACGTCACCATGATATGAAAAGATCACATGACCCACTTCAAAATGATATATGGCATCCATCTTGTTTCAGAATCGTGATTTTTTAAGTCCTTTTTAATTCTTATTGAGTGTTGTATCCGTTCTAAAATTACTTTATTTTTGCATAAATTCTGTGCATCTACATACTGAAACAACGCAAATACAATATATTTGAGTTTAAATGATTATCCAAATTTGATTATTTCTACAACGAAGCCTATTTTTCACTTATGTAAAATGTAAACAGCAAAATATGTAGAATGAGTTGTATAAGAATTGCTGAATTTCTTTAACGCAAAATTATTTAGCTCATGGAGTCTACATGGCTGATATGAATGGAATATTAATTGATTTTATAAAGAGAAGGACGATTTTTTCGATGAAGTTTTAAGCATAGAGTTTAATTACTTGTAGCTCCATGGTCTTAATTTTTAAATAAAATAAATTATTATAGTATTGTGATGAATGAAATGAATGGGAATGGGAGAAAGTTATGAATGAAATGCTCTTTTTATAGAGAGATCCAGGCATGTTATTTTTTCTATGACGTCATTTGTATTAATTTCAGTTGCTTTCGATGAAGTTTTCAAATATAATAAATTATCGTAGTATTATGATCGTTTTAAAAATATTACCGTGGAATGTATCGCATTTGAGAGATATTTAAATCAGGCAATTTATATTTCAATGCCGTCATTTGAATGAAGTTCATTTTTTTCAATGAAGGTTTAAGTTTTCAAATATAATAAATTAATGTAGTATTGTGATAAGTTTTAAAATATTACCGAGGAATGTATTGCATTTTAGACATTTTAAAATAAAATTGCATTGAAGTTGGAAAGTGTTTCATAATCAATGCTTTAAGCATGATTGATCTTTCTTGTTTATTTGATTAACTCATGAATCCTTCATAATTTTAGAGATAGAGGCACCCGCAACGCTCGCGTCATGTTAAAAAGATTAGATCGTATTAATTTAAAGAATCAAATAAAGATTGAGTCCTGTTTGTTTAGAGGCTCACCTAAAAATTGAATCATGCTCAAACCGAAGAAACAGTTTCTCGGGGCATGCCATTGTAAAATAACTGGTGCACAGTTCAACTCTACTTTTCTATACAAAAGTCAAATTTTAATAACTTTATTTTTTCAAATGTAAAAGAATTGTTTTGAAAAATCGGCATCATGTGTCAAATGATTACGACTATAATGTGTAACACTCCATTTTAAAGGGCTTGAAAAATATGTTATCGATACTACACTGGCAGTGTACCCCCTGGGGTGAGTAACTTACAATGACGTCACAAGCAAAAGAATTGTATCGTAGCTATTTTTCACAACAATGAAGTCTCGTGATCACTGAGCCAAAAAAAAAAAAAATCTGATGTGGGCAACACATGACTTTCCTTATATAATGCAATGAATTTACTACTTTCACAGCTAAAAGAACCGTTGTTCTTATAGTAGATACTTATATTCTTTCCATGATATTGAATTTTCTTCAATTAGTCGTCATTTTCATTGATTTGGCGACATTTTTATCAATTTGGCGAGATTTTTGTTAATTTGGCAACAATTGAAAATGTCACCAAGTTGGCGACATTCCGCCAAATTCGTCGCCAAAATCTCGCCAAGCGTTATGGATGGAGTAATAGTTATTCTTACAGCAGATAAATGACTATTGGCGTTCAAATGCAAAAGTATTACTCAAAGTATCTTTTTTCATGAATGGAACGAGCTAGATCCACGAGAATGATGTCACCAAATTTATTGCATGGTATTACATATGAAAAGTGAACATGTTTCTCAATAGGAAAAGTTTTTATTTTTTATTTTATATAACTTTTTGATAATTTTTTGGAAAAATGTGCAATATCTCCAGAACGGTTCATGTTAGGCGTTCTAAAATTTATACCAATGGTTTTCTAATGAAAAATTACATAAGAAATGTCTATTTGTGTAACTTTATTAGCGGTTTTGATTTATTGACGATTTTTTCAGAATTTTTATTCGAAAATTTAGGGGGGTTCTGAACATTAGATTGAGTATAAAAATAATAGGCTTCCAGTGTTTGATGATTATGATTTTTGTACCAAATTTCGTTCGAATCGGTCCATTCTTCGTCAGTTATCGTCTTCACAGACTCACTGACTTCAAAAATGTTTGATTCGTGATCAGGGATGCTTGAAGCGTGCTCTCCCGTCGAAAACTCGAATTCGAACTTTCGACCCCGTCACAATACTTTCCTTATACATTATGTATATAAGGAAAGTAATAAGATTTTTTTGCATGATTATGCAAAATTTTGTCGTATGTTGTCATACTAAAAATATAACATTTCAAATACATTTTAAAGTTTTCGCTCGAATTAAAAAAAAAATCTATCTAGTTTTAGATTTTTTGATAACAAAGCTGGATATTAAGTTTCGTAATAATATAAAGTTACGTGATAATATACATTAATATTTGCGTATGCTATCCTATACACAAGAAATCGACCACACACATCAAACAGACAGGCGGACGGACATCACTCCGAAAATAATCAAAAAGTGTTCAGGATGTGTTTTAAAACATATACTGGCATCAATATCTCGAAATCGAAAATTCTCTTGAAAACAATACTTTCTCCATACTATATTACTTAGTATGAGAAAGTTAAAACGTTTGTCACTGCGGTTAAACGAGACATCTATATTTGATTATATTTTTTACTTTCTCTGCAATATATGGTAATGTATAGGGAAAGTATTAGAATAATGCCAAAAATCGCAACTCGAGTTTTCGACGGATCTACAAGTTTCGACACCTCTAGAATACAAAAAAACTATTTAGCGTGATGTCTGTGTGTTTGTGTGTCTGTGTGTCTGTCTGTGTGCATGTCTGTGTGTCTGTGTGTTTGTGTGTCTGTCCGTGTGTCTGTCTGTGTGTCTGTCTGTCTATGCAGATTTTGTAACTACTTTAACTAAAAAACTAATGGACCGAATTTCACAAAATTCGGTAGATAAGTCACTTCTGGGACACCCTGGTGCTGATTGGATTTTGGTACGATTCGGAAATAAATCACCCGCCTTCTTTTGCAAAATGACCGGCAAAAATCGACAATACCTAAAATAAAAATTACGTATGCTCAAATATATGCAGGGAAAGTCATATGCTGCCCACATAAGAATTTTTTTATATTAAAGTGGATTTCTCACAAGTTACATATATAGTCTTTTATTGAAATGTTTATCACGCTTTTTAACACACTGCACAGAAATTGCATATTTCCAATTACTAAACAAATAAATTCAGATCCACTAAAAATAAACCAATCCAGACACAAACATTTATCTTATTTTCTGCAAATAAACAAATCTTTTCAGTATAATTTATGTTTTTGCCATTGGACAATGTGTATAGAAATTCAGCAATCAACAAATCGCATTCATTCTAATAAAGTTGGATGGGTTGATGATAGTCTAGCAACGGAAGTTGGAGGACATACTTTTCTTAGCAGTTTAGATAAGGGACAAATGGCGTTTTTGAACACTTTACAACATAGTTGAAAAGTGTTTATGACTTTGTTCATTCTGTTCTGTCTGTCTGTCCGTTTGCACGATAACTGCCGTAAAAATGACTTTATCAAAATGTAATTTTAGTATGTTGTTGAGGTTGTCTGTGGGTCATATGGGAATGCAAATAAATACTATCAATCAATTAGTTTTGGATTGAACCCGGGTTGATAAAATAAAATACATTGAACCATATGAGATCTAAGTTTTCACACAGTTTTTAAGCGAAGTTAAAAATGCATGAAAATTTTAGGAAATATTCAAATTATCCCATAAAATATATAAAAAATGTTCAGCAAAATGTGTTTCTTAAATAAAAATTTAAAAAACAATTACATCCATTTAATATGAAGAGATCATCTGATCCACTTCAAAAGAAAATACAGCATCCATATATTTTCCCAGAGTAGAAATCGTGATTTTAAAAGGTCTTTTAAATTTATATTTAGTGTTGCATCCATCTTTAAACTGCTTTATTTTTGTGTCTTTTCTGTGCATCTATATTCTGTGCCAACACAATTACAATATTTTGAGTTTATATGTTCATCAAACTTTGATGATTTCTACAACAAAAGCTAATTTTAATAGATGCAGAATATAAACAAGTGATTAAGATGGTATAAGAATTACTGAATTTTTTTCACGCAAAATTCTGGAGTCTGGAATAAAAGTGACATGAATGAAATATCCATTGCTTTTACATAGTGAGCCAGTCGATTTATATTTTGATGACTTCATTTGAATAAAGTTCATTTTTTTCGATGAAATTTTAAATTTTCAAATATAATATATTACTCTAGTACTGTGATAATTTAAAATATATCAAAGCTGAATGTATTGAATTTTAAAGATGTTTAAATAAAATTGTATTTCAGTTTGAAAGTGTTTCATAATCAATGCTTTATGCATGATTGATCTTTATTGTTCATACTTTCTTGTCAATGTATTAAAATATCTTGACGACGAATATCCATTGCACTGAAAGTAAGTGAATCGCCTCATTATTCAGAGAGTTATCGTGTTTCTCTATAGCAGTGTTTTTTTAAACCGCCGGACCGAGAGATTGTCTTGGATGTCATTTGAATAAAGTTCATTTTTTTCTATGAACTTTAAAGTTTTCAAGTAAAATAAATTATTGTAGTTTTGTGATAATTAAAAAAAATGATTAATGTATCGCATTTTAGGCGATACATTCACCTGATTGCATTTCAGTTGGAAAGTGTCTCAAAATCAATATTTTATGCATGATTGATCTTTCTGATTAATGTATGAAGACTGCATTGGAATAGATCACTTTCAAGAAAATTGTTTAACACACAGGGTAATTAAATATATATTTTTAAATTTTGAAATACATGTTTGTTGAAATTGATTGCAACACATGTGAAGAACTGGAGAACAACGAGCAAAGACTATATTTACTGAAAATTCGAAATTTTAATTTAAAAGTTTGATAACTATCCAAGCTTGTAGCACACATTGAAAAGTTTTGTAAAATGTCATAGCTGTCTTGTATTTTTCTAACGCTGCAAACGTGATTGAAAGTGATACAATAAACAAAAATATATTGTAACGATGCATCCTCTGGATTCGTGGGTGTATGCTCAGGATACAAGAGTGAGTCCAGATTTCTGGATAGCGAACATATTTATTCATAAGCACAGTGTAAACAGGAATAACATACAGTAAAACACCACTTAAATGCTCCACTAATTTTACAAAAGAACTGATACTATTTTTAATTACTAAACATTGATGTATTTAATTTCACAAAACATTTCTGAAAACATTGACGAGTATTACAGTTCAATGTAGCTCGTAACACGTCGACTGCTCTCCAACTGAGTGATAACTCCTGTTCTAGACTCCCTATAGAAATTTCTGGATATATATAGATATTTCTGAATATTTCTGGATCCCTCTACATATTTCTGCTCATACTTCGCAGAATATCGGTTATTTTGAGGTGTTTCTCAAATCTTTGAAATGCCACCAAACTAGCGATAAATGTCCAAATCTAGCAACCCTTTTCCGAACTTCAGAATCTAGCAATTCTATATTCACTTCATCGGAATGGTTGCATGTATGGATGTTTTCACTGTCTGGTTTTCAAAAGTGACAGTGATTTTACAAATTCGTAACAATATTTATCCTACCCTTAATCATCATCCTGAGCATCTCTCTATTGCGTAAAAATGTCATAGCTGTAGTAATAATGGTCAGTTAGCATAAATAAATTATTTTAAAGTCTGCAAATTATAATTTGTATTTCGTCACAGATACGGAATAAGGATTGAGTAAAAGTTTTACTATTCTCCAATGCTTTTGTCCATTATATTTTGTGAGTTTTGATGAATTCCAAAGTCCACTGTATGCATTGAGACTTGGGACAGTATTTAGAACCAAAAACGTCATTTTTCATTCTTTTTATTTTTTGAATGCCAAAAGGGCACTAGTACCAGGAAAATGGTTGAAAAAATTCACCGTAATTGCTAAACTTGTCCTGTTTGCATTTAACCACGCAAAATTGCGTTGGCACTTTTATCCAGATGACTGACACACATACCATTGGCTTTGGGTAACTAAATTTTAATTTACATCGCACTCCATACAGCTATGCCCTCATAACAAATGGGCCTTTCATCTTTCCAGTCGGTCTGACTTTTTGTTCTGTTCTCCACAAGCATCTCAAAAAATGTTCGATTCGATTTCATCGAATTGGCTATTGCAGTCACGTGAATAGACTTTGATGGTTCTTGTTGCAACCGTGTTTTCCTTGCACGGTTTTGAAGACGACTATGTATCACTAAGCTGATTTTACATTATTGCACCTTTTAATCTGTAAAATCGCAGGTCCAGTTTTAAAACGCAAAAATGTTCAGTTTGATCGTTCTTAGTTTTAGTTAGTTTTTCTTTTACATTATTCCTCCAAATATATTCAGCTGCATATTTAATATACGATGTTCAACATATGTCAGTGTCCTTATAAGTGTTTGAGAATTTTTAACGTTTAATACAACAGGAAATCTATCATTCTAAATGCTATCCATTTAAACACTCAGTTCAATACACAATCTACAGATGTTATATTTGCAGTTTATGACGTAATTTTAACTATGATGTTTTTTTCAAATGCCGTTATCATTCTCAAAAGGGAGATACATTTAGCGAATCTTGATCTTATTCCTTATTATCACGACCTTTAATTTACAGAAAATTTAGCATATACATTCATGTTTGCACCGTAGCCAATGTCAGATTTAAAGAATTGGTATCAATACGGTGCTTGGTGCGAGTGAATCGCTTGCATGTATCTTGCTACGGCGTTGTATCAACCATAGAACAGAATCTAACTATGCTGAAGTTTCAATTCTTCCCTCTGGGCAGAGAAAATGATGTTTTTCAAAAAGTATTTTCAACCGCCGAGTAGCCTCAGAGATTAAAGAGGCCGAATCATTACACATGTATAATGTGGACCTTGAGACAGAATCGAACGGAATCGGTAGTTCGACCAAGATGACGATTTTTAACACTAAGCACCATTTATTGGGGTGGGATAGAACTCGAGGAAGGCCCGGGCGATCCGAGTTCGATTCTCGACTGTGCCCAAACTGTCCCTGTGTTCACGTGGAATACGGTCACGTGACATATGTGGATCCATAAATCCTTTCGAGAGGTTAGTGGTAAGGGAACGAGGGTACGGTGTCTTTGAATGCCGTCCCCACTGGGTTCGGGTCTAAATTGGGTGACACAGTCCTAACCGCCCACACAGATACCTTACACCATCGGGTAGGTCGGACGGTCTGGGTCGAAAAAGAAGAAAAATACCATACACTGTTAAACAAGATCACGTTTATTTAAAATGTTGTAGCTTTATCTTTTAAAAGTGTTAGTTTCCATATTTTTCTCGGACTTAAATACTAATACAAATATATTTTCCAAACACTTACTGTACATTCTATCTTGAATTATTATGCAGAGACACACGTAGAATACACATACACACATGTATGTATAGATATAATTCTGAAAATGTGCGAACTGTGTTCAAGACGCTTTTAAACGTGCTTTTCGTCAATACTGATATACCCACCTCAATGAGGCCAAAGGAAAACTTCACAGAACATGTTACTCAAAAGATCGTATAAGCGGGCGTGGTATTCAACGTTCTGTAAAGGAAAGTAACAAATATTACGAAAGTTTAATTATGTAATATAAAATATTTTGCATTTATTACCATTGAAACACATAAACTTAAAAAAAAAAACGCTTGTGAAGAAATATAAGACAACGTATTACATTAACAGAAAAAAATAAATGGTAGGAAGTCTGTTTTTGACATATTTACACAACTCATTTATTTTCTGAAATATTTTTAAAAAATGTGAAAAGCATTTATGAAAAGCACAAGTCTTATAGGAACTGCCTTATTCAATTCAGGTTATTTTCCGTCTGCGTCAACGTATGTCGGTGGCCATTATATTTGTGGAAAGCCACTCTTACAAGAACAATATATTTTAAAGACAGCATCTTTGGCAAAGGCGTAGAAGCAAAGGTTTTATACAGAATTTACTTGCACGTTTACCAGAAGCATTTTTATAAACGTGTAAGTAAATTATTGGAATTACTTTACTGAATTCAGTCCCTTTCTATCGGTTAGTTTGTCAGCAAGTTTGTAAAATATCTCTATCACATGAACTGTATATGAGAGATGGATTCTCTTGCAAAGTTGTAAAACGTTTTATGCAAAATTAGCCTGTATGGTTACAAGAAGAGTTCATTAGTCTTATTAGAATTACCTAATTGAATTTAAGCTATTCTCTATTGGCTGGTTTGTCAGCAAGTTTGTAAAATATAGTTTGTCAGCAAGTTTGTAAAATATAGTTTGTCAGCAAGTTTGTAAAATATATCTATCACAAGAACTGTATTTTGAGAGAGTTATTTTTTTGCAAAGTCGTAGACCATTTCATGCAAAATTAGCCTGCACGATTAGAAGAAGAGTTCATTAGTTTTATTAGAATTACCTTATTGAATTTAAGCCATTCTCTGTCAGCTGGTTTGTCAGCAAGTTTGTAAAAGTTGTCCCACAAGAACTATATATGAGGGATGGATTCTTTTGCTAAGTCGTAGAGCATTTTATGAAAAATTAGCCTGCACAATTACAAGAAGAGTTCATTAGTTTTATTAGAATTATCTTATTGGATTTAAGCCATTCTCTGTCAGCTGGTTTGTCAGCAAGTTTGTAAGAGTTCTCTCACAAGAACTATATATGAGAGATGGATTCTTTGCAAAAACGTAGAACGTTTTATGCAAAATTAGCCAGCCCGATTACAAGAAGAGTTCATTAGTTTTATTAGAATTACCTTATTGGATTTAAGCCATTCTCTGTCGGCTGGTTTGTCAGCAAGTTTGTAAACGTTCTCTCACAAGAACTGTATATGATAGATGGATTCTCTTGCAAAGTCGTAGAACCTTTTATGCAAAATTAGCCTGCTCGATTATAAGAAGTATTCATCAGTCTTATTAGAATTGCCTTGTGAATTTAGGCTATTTGCAGTCGGTGCCAGGTCGACAAATGATGTGTCAATATATTTGTAAAAGTTATGTATCACACGAACAGTTTATCTTAAAGATACCGTCTTGAACAAAGTCGTAAAAGGCTTTATGCAGAATTTAACTGCGCGTGTACCAGAAGCATTCTATCCACTGCATAATATTATTGGTAAAGATCGTTCAAATATCCAAATATCAAATCAATATTATTCACTGTAGAAGATAAACATCGGCAGTGGACCTAATCTGATTTAGCCGAATGGGTTTTGCGTGAATAACGTATTTCAAAATTAAAACTCCAATGAAGTTCAATAAGTTTGTTCGTTGTTTTTAGTAGCATTTGTTTCGTTTATAACATATATTATGGGAACTAATGTAAGACGTATGATTGAAAAACTTAATTGTTCTAAACTAGGAGCGAATATCATGTCTAAACACAAATATCCCTTCACATAGTAGATTTTACGGAATCTGATATAAGTTATAACCACTATTTTTAGACAAATAAAAATTATATAAAATCCAATAGTTTAATCTTATAGGACTGTAAGTATATAAAGTATTCTCATACTACTCATAACTAGCACTTTCAGGTTTTGAAATATAAACGATACAGACTGTAAAAACTGAATTTTCAATTTTCTTCAACTTGATGATTATTAGAAAACTATAAAAGCTCTGCAACAACAATTAATTGATATAGGAATTATATTTCATACTGGACCTCTTTGTTTTGTTTTATCTTTTATATATTTTTTATAGTTTAGAAGAGACTCTCCCCTCTAAAAGATAAACGCGGAATGCAAATTCTCAGATCACGAGCGAACGCATGAATTTTATTGGACGAAACTTGCCGTATACTTCGAGTATGATATGCAAACATAGAAACATGTGCATAATAGCAATTAGCTCCGTGCCAAATTCATAAATTAGCGTCTTGGTAAAAGCAGGTGTTTTTTCTTCCCGTCCTTACATCTACTACGAACGTTAGGGTGAAAATCCGAAATGGCCATTTCATTGGATATGTTCCAAAGAAGGCGTTTGGATGATGATCAGCGAGAACGAGCCGTGAGCAGGATAGAATCCAGCTAATGTATTAGTGAAGTTGTTGAATTTTTCAGAGTCCACTATTCTGTGATTTCACGTTTATGGACCCAATTCCAAAACAGCGGAACAATAAGCAGAATGTCAGGCTTGGTTCGCTCTCGAGTTACAACATCTTCCGATGACCAGTACTTAGCGTTATTGGTCAGACGCAACAGGCAAGCAACAGCGCTTGCTTTACGTTCTAGAAGCTCTACAGCTACAGGTAGGTCTGTATCCGTTACAACTGCTAGAAAGAGATTGCACAGACATGGCTTTTATGTACGGAGGCCAAGCATTGGTGTTCCATTGTCTACGAGTTGTCTGCGAGGTCCAACTCCTGTGTTAGGAACATGTGAGTTGGACCGACGTTAGACGATTGTAGCAATGTCCTATTCACCTATGAGTCCAGGTTAACTTTACATTTGGCCGATGGACGGATTTTTGTGTGGAGAGAGGCTGGTACACGGTATCAAATGATTAACATCGTCCTGCGCCACTCGTTATCTGATGGTGGTATCCTTGTATAGGCTGGAATTTCCTTCGGCGGACGTACTGACTTCCATTTTTTCCTCAACGGTACTGTGACTGGTCAAAGATATCGCGACGAAATCCTTGATCCCTATGTTCGCCCTTATACGGGTGCAATGTCTTCCAAGTTTGTTCTTATGGACGACAATGCCCGGCCATGTGTAGATTGTATCGTAAGCGATTACCTGATGACAGAGGAAATCCTTCGAATGGAGTGACCAACGTATTCCTCAGACTTAAACCCAATAAAACATGCCTCAAGAAAACTGTGGCAATGAGGCAGCTGGCGTTTCAACTGGTATCACACATGCTCGATAGGGGATAGTTCTGGGGAGCGACGAAAGTCATTTCACAAAGCAACAGCTACTACTCTCAAAACATTGACGAAATTCATAGTCCACGTGTCACGTCAACTTCGTGTCACGTCAACTGAACTCCCACTAAGTGATGACTCCCTTAAAAGACTCTCCGTAGAAACTTCTGGACATATCTCATACCCTAGTAGCAATCCAATATTGGCCCCAATATTGGTTTTATATAGGACCAAGATTAAAAAGTGGACATTTCGACGGAATTAGCTCAATATTAGCTTAAAATATTGGGACAATATTCTGTAGAAACTTCTAGAGAAACAATATTCTGTAGAAACTTCTGAAGAAACAATATTCTGTAGAAACTTTTGGAATTATCTAATATTTCGTAGAAAATTGGTTCTTTCACAGTCGTTCTCGAATATTCTGGAAGTCGCATTGCCGATAAAAGCATCAAATCTGGCAACCCTCCTCGTAAGTTTCGCAACCATAGAATGACGTCATGGGAAAGAATGCCCGTACCGGTGTCTTCTGGAGAAAACACCTCCCTGGAGCCGTTTGGACTGCGAAAAAGACGAAAGACAAGACGGTAGACGCCAGTGAGGGAATATTACACGTTCGGAACAATATATATAAACAACGGATTTTTAAAGGGAGGTATGGTACACAAAAATTCCGAAAAATCTCAATTTTTTTTTATTTTTTAAAAAATATTCATAATTTTCTGATTCCAATGACACCAAATTCATCTTGCTACGTTAAATAGAACCGATTATATTGAAATGTTAAAAATTGAACTACTGAAGTTGCCATCAGTCACGCCCCATTTAATGTCTTTTTTCTCAAAGACGTGAGTTTCGATATTTTTATATATTTAAATTGATATTAGTCAAATTCCACTACACGGATATGAACAAAATTTGGAACAATTGTTATATATATACTTTTCTTTAATTTGTCTTCAGCAATTGCTGAAATATGTGCTTGTTTTTTTATTATGATTGTCGAAAACATTATTTGTGGTGTAAAATCACGTTTTTTTATACTATTTTTTATTAAAATTTTTCTGATTCATATTTACGAAAACTGTGAAGACAATTTATTTCTAACATATTATGTTAAAAATGTTCAAATTAAAATTTTAGAAAAAATATTTTTCTACTATATAAAAAAGAAAACTTGTCAAATTTTTTAAATTTGTATTTAAAATATATATATATATATATATATATATATATATATATTAATTTTGAATATCACGTTTTGCTTACTATACTTAAAATCTAGCTGAATAAAAAAATTAGAACTCCAACTCTAAAATTGCAGATTTCAGCAATTTGGGTAAAATATCCCCTTAATCAGAATTGTGAAAGAAAAATTTAAATGAATTGAATGTAATGAGTATTATACATGTCATTTCAGTGTTATCAGTTCAATTTCTCCTCAAATTTATGTTAATATCCAATTACAGTTCTTTCAGGGGCGCTCCACGATTTCATTTTCAGTCGCATATGACCAAGCATGTTGTGATAGCTAAACGTTATGTTTCTACTTTTAGTGTACACTCGCGGACAATGACAGTTGCGCATAAAGAAGGAAGCATAGGATGGACTTGAAATTTTATTGATGGAAAGATACAGATGAATGATATACATGATCACAGAAACAGCGTAGCAGAATACGCACAGAGAGAGCTGTGGTACACAGTCCGGTCATCCTCAATAGCGCATCGCATCTCCTTGTGCTGCGATACAAGCAACAATACGGTCCGGCATGGTGTCGAACAGACGCCCGATGTTGTCCTGCGGCAGACGATTCCACACCTGTTGGACGTTACGTTCCAAATCAAGAAAACTGTGGCAACGAGGCAGCTGGCGTTTCAACTGGTATCACACATGCTCGATAGGGGATAGTTCTGGGGAGCGAACAGGCCATGGAAGTGTCTGGAGATGACTCAGACAGACCTGGGCGACTCGAGTCGTGTATGGCCAGGCATTATCCTGCGGAAATTGCGCACCTAGAATCCCAGAAATGAATGGGAGTACATGGGGTCGTAGAACTTCAACCACGTACCGCTGGGCCGTCAATGTTCCTGGTACCACTACTAGAGTGGATCGGCTGTCATAGGCTATGGCTCCCCAGCCCCTGATGCCTGCAGTGTGGCTGGTGTGGCGCTCGATAAGGAGGTTGGGATTGTGGCGGTGCGCGCGGAACGTCTACTAGCAGACACGCTGATCACCGGTCTCCAAGGGATTGTGGCGGTGCGCGCGGGACGTCTACAACCGGACACGCTTATCACCGGTCCCCAAAACGAAGTGGCAATCATCGCGAAACACCACACATTACTAATCTATGACTTTCCACGTTGCTCTGACCCTTGCACCACTGCGACCGGAGCCGCTGATTTTCCCGTGTTAACGACAGCACACGTAAGGGATGCTAGGATCTCAGATTAGCTTCCTTCAGGCGTCTAGTTTGTGAGCACACTTGAACCGCTACGTGTGCCTGTATCGCGGATCGGTTCGCTGTGCGCACGATCATTCGATCCGCAGCAGGATCATTCAAGCCTCATTACTCGTGGTATGCCTGAACCGGCCAAAGCCGGTCCTCCGCGTCTGAGTGGCGTTCAGTGACCAGTGCTCCCATCACCGTCGGACGGTATAGTCCGAACGATCCACGTGACGGGATATCCGGCGCGCTGATCACCCTGCGGTTTTCAGCCCGATGATCAGGCCTCCCTCGAAGTCCGTCAGTTACACATATCGACGTTTCTGGCGTCTACACACCATTTTCACCCCGCACTCGTGCTTGCGCCGGCCGAAACTTCTCGCATTGATGGGGCGTCGACAACATGCCGGTTTATAAGGCCGTTGGCTCATGCTTGCAGCACCACTCATGGGCGTACGGTCATGCAATCACCCCAGACTGGGATCATTTGCATACCAGCCCGTCCTCCTAGCTATTTACATCATTTCGCGGTTGTACCATGTTTTCTTCTTGGTGCGCAACTTTCATTGTCCGTGAGTGTATTTTATTAAAACTGTTTGACTTAATTTTTTTTTTTTATATTTTATTATCTATTAGGTTCGGAGATATAAGCGACAACAGTATTTACATTTCTCGTAAAAATCCATTTTAGAAACCGTTAAAAATCTATTTTAGAACCAGTCAGCACTAAGCAATAATCGGATTACATGCATCCGCCTGTTTGTTATTCAAACAGATACAGTCTGAATAATTACCCGAGTTGATAATTTTGTATAACGACAACAGAGATTCCAATACTTTTATTCAGAAATAAAATTTATAATATCTCTGGGAAAAAAATTTAAACCACTATGAATAGTTTTAGAATTTACACATATTTTAAGTTACGTGCAACGGCTGATATAATATTTAGTAGTGAATATATTACGTACTTTTGCTGCGTACCTTCATGCTATATAAAGAAAATGAAATTATAACATATCAATATATTGAGAGACACCAATTGTTTATTAATGTCTTATTTATTTCAAGTAATTTTATGGTGAGATTCAACGTATATAAATTATGAAATGAATTTTCAATGTAACTACATATATAAAAACTTTTAAATAGTCATCGCTTTCTTATAATATAAATCAATCAACGTGTTTTGCCAGAGCTGGATTTTGAACTATCGCTCCCAACAGAAATATATCAAATCAAATATTTAAACATTTATATTCGTGTAGACAGTCAACTGTTTTTATTCCACGAAATAAATTATTCATAACTATTTTTAAAATTCATTGAAATGATATTTCAAAACCTCTGATATACGCACTAAATTTTAAAGATTATTCTGCAAGTAAAAAGATTTTTCATGAGAGTTTTTTCATGAGAGTCAAATTGAAAAAAACCAATTTTCGTGGAATAGAAATGTAATAGTAAATATGTGTGATTCCTGAAACTCGAGTTATAGGATTCGAATACTTTGCCTACAATATTGTTACAAATGGGTTATATTGTTTTCCCTTCATTAAGAGTAGCCCAACTGAAAAACAACATCTACAGTTGTTATTAATATATCTACAATTGTTATTAATTATAACATGTAGATGAAGTCCTTGTCGTGTACGACCAATTTGGTGGCTTTTTCGAAACTTCGAGAATTAGTTTGATTGCTGAGGAATTTTCCAAGTTACGTAAGTTTTCCGAGAATCTCCCATCAGCACTTCGGTTTCTCAGAAAATCACTGATATGAAATATGTAAACGGGAATTGAAAATACATCACTGTTTTGCGCCAATGTTATAGTACGTAGGTCACATTGAAATTGAGATAAAACTACGTGGTACAAGTTAAACTTACCAGCACTTAGGAGTGTTTAAAGCACGCTACTCTAACATCAATGCAGTTTTGTAGGCACATTTTCCAAAGATTAAATGCTTCAAGCCATCCATTTTCAGGAATGGATGAAAAATATACTTTTATAGCCTCATCACTCTCATCATCGGAATTAAAATAACGCCCACGTAAGTTTTTTTTAGAATAAAAAATAGCCAAAAGTCACACGTAGCACGGTCAGAGGAATAGGATGGATGTTCTATCACTTTGATGTTTTTTTGTTCAAGAAATTCGATTGTCATTCTTGCTGAATGAGATGAAGCATTGCCATGGGGAAGTGCGAGTCCCCTAACATTCACTTCCTGAAGAAGATCAGGCTTGTACTTCGGAAGAACACAGCACACAGTACTTTTTTCATTGCTCGTTGTCATTTCACCATTATTGGTTTGGGGGTCATCTTCAAAGACCCATACTTTACTTTCTTGACGTGTTGGCACATCAAAAACGGTATGTACGTTTTATCGCCAGTTATACTTTTAGAATTAATGAGATGTCTACCATCAGTAAGTAATTTTAAGGTTTCTTTACTGATTCTGATAAACTCCGCTTTTTGGTGTCCTGTTAAATCATGGGGGACCCAACAAAAAACTAATTTTTGCATATGCAGTCATGAATAATTTTATCTATAGCTGCGGATCCAATGTTAAGTTCCTTCTGTATCATGTGGTAGGTACAGCGATTATCACCGATTAACATTTTTCGAATGAATGACACATTTTCTGGGACTACAGTTGATAAAGGTTTTCCTGTGAGTTTTTCATCCAGGAGAGAATTTCGACCTTTCTAAACTCTGTAAAACATCTTAATACAGTGTCACGAGATGGAGCATCATTTTATATGCTAATTGTAGACGTTGAAGACATTTTTCTTGATTTAGCCCCCCCTTTAAAATCATAAAAAATAATAGCTCGATAATGCTCTCGCGTCAACTCCATTTTATTTTCTTTAGAAATTTATTCTACAATAGCTAAATTGTAATTGTTGCCACAAATCATCATCTACAGGCATAAAAGTGTTCATATTTAAATATATGACCAATAACTTTTTTCTAGCGTATATCGTCTGCCCTGTCTCATACCCCTGTCTCAAAAATTTCAGTGTGATCCTCGTATTAAGTTTAATGAAATTATTAAGCATTTAACTATTGTTTCATTGTGTCAAAAAATTGCGTTGTAACTTTACTAGATAGCTAGATAGTTATTAACGGCATATATTATGTTCTATTTACGCTTTTTACTGCTTTGGATAAGTTATCCAGAGATTCGGACTGATTCTTGTATGCTGAAAATACACCCCTAATTAAAGAGAATGCGCCAAAACAACTGATATTAGGAGTAATGTTTCTGATATCCTGAAGAACGTGTATACATTTGACTATAAAGACCAAAGACCAAGTCTTTCACGAAGGAGATGAGGGAATTACTTATTATGCCTTTGACGGAGATGAAGGAATAGATGAGAGCCCAGATAAAATCGAGTGAAATCGAGATGAAACAAGAAATAAAAACTGCGATAGCAGGATATGAAGAGATAAAATAAGATATGAAAAGTTTGAACAAGAAATGATAAAAGTAGAGAACTAATCCATCAAAATAGATATATAAAAATGTATGCAAGGCAAGACGAGATGAAAGAGAAAATTAAAGTCGTTTTTGCCGAAATTAAAGAATAAATCAAAGTTGTATAATCTAAAATTAAAACCGGAAAAGAAGAGGTTGAATACACAATTAAAGCCGCACAAGAAGACGTGAGAGAATTCCTATTATTTCAAGATGGCGCTAAGTGAAAACTAGGCGATATTGATAAAGCAATTAAGACCCTCAAAAACATATTATTGATTGTGAAGCGAAAATCGTCAGTCATCAATCTCGACTTTTGTATGCCGCTATCATGTACAGCAAAACGTGCTACATATGAAACATAAGTATTTGGGTGAATTTTAACACAATTCAATGTTATTGTTGAATCGAATGACTTTAATAAAGGACGGAAGTCTGTCAACTCACTGCTTCCCTTCAAGGTCCTGTGCGCAGACGTTTCCATCGTAAAAACCATTTGAAATTTAGCCCTGTGAAATGCCTTGGAATTTCGTCATGGAGAAAATAATTTAAAAGTTGAGTTTAATCGAAATCTCACCGCTTCTGGGGATAGTCTACAAATAGGCGTCTAAATTAGAAATACTTTCACAAATATCCTTTTCAGACTGCTCCATGGGTGTTTCAAAATTCCTTGAATCTCAGCATTTTATAAATGCCATTCGAGATTCACAGCTTCAGTAATCTGCACTCAGCTGAATGCAAAAATCTGGGAGATGTACTGGCCCTAGCCAGCAAATTTGATGCAGTGCCACAGACATCTTGCGGGCTCCGTCATTCAACAACACTGTGAAAAATAGCACTTCGGATTTCGAAATTTAACTCGCACACTATGAAGGAAATAAAAGAAATTCTTCCGAGACAAAGTAGCGATAAGTTCAAACGTTCATATGGCTCGTTAGAAAATGGACTGTTGTGCTTGACTTACTGAGAATAATAATAAAACATAAACACAATATAACTCTGAGCAATATGGTGTTGTAGACAAATCAAATACCGGATTATAGGAATTTTTATTGATATAAAAATCTTCAAAGAATTCTAAATCGAAACCACACAATTTTAAATAATATACGCAGAAGAAATATCATACCGATTATTAGATATCCAGCAGTGATTAGCGATTGAAGATATACTGGGTTCGTCAGATTTGGCCATTATGTTAAAGCAGCATAATTTGGCGATCACTTGCCGTTCAATTATAGGTTTCCCGCACTGATGAAAGAAATTCAAATATTTCCTAAAATATCTACTGCATTTGGCATTTATTTTCACAGTATTTTGAGTTACGTTCTCACAGTATTATGCTAGTAATTTATTGTTTGCGCTCATAGTTCTGTATTCCAAATTCTATAAGTAGCTAGCACATATCTGCCTTTTCAAACGATTTCTGTTATTTCCAGTAGATGCTTTTTTCTGCAAGTGCGGCGAAAAAAATATGGTGTTTGAATAATCTCATCCTAACTTATTTAAATCTTGTCGAAAGATTTCAAAAGACATGTATTTCTTTTACGTGAAAAAGTCATTCGTATATCTCTACGAAAAGAGTTCCCCTGGCAATACCCAGACGAATAAATGTATTTGAAAGATTCAAACCTAGAAATACTATTTCCTTTACAGTGTATAGAACTGACGATCTTTAGTGTTAGGGACACATACCAGTTTAATATGCTATAAGCAGAATTCTCTGGAGTGATTTCCGTGAATTCTAATCAGACTTAAGGGGAATTGTATAGAATAGAACTCATATATCTTGTTATCAACGCTGGCAAATATGTTGCTTTATTCTACTTTTAAGATTATGGAGAATAAAAGAGCTTTTACAGAAAAGTTTGAGTGGATCAATTTGTGTATAGTCCAGAAACCAACTTTTTACTTTCCTTATATACATAATTTATAAGGAAAGTATTGTGACGGGGTCAAAAATTCGAATTCGAGTTTTCGACAAGAGAGCACGTTTAGAGCATCCCTGATCACGAATCAAGCATTTTTGAGATGATGTCTGTGTGTGTGTGTGTGTGTGTGTGTGTGTGTGTGTGTGCGTGTGCATATGTGTGTGTGCGCGCGTGCGTGTGTGTGTACGTGAGCCTCTGGCGACGATATCTCACGAACGAATGAAGCGATTCGAATGAAATTTGGTACAAAAATCACAATCCATGAATATTGGGAGCCTATTGTTTTTAAACGTAATCTAATGTCCAGAACCCCCCTAAATTTTCGAGTGAAATTTTGAAAAAATCATCAAAAAATCAAACTTTTAATGAAGTTATGCAAATAGACATTTCTGATGTAATTTTTTTCATAGAAAACGATTGATATAAACTTTAGAACGGTAGCATTAAGCATTCTCGAGATATTGCACATTTTTCAAATAAATTTATCAAAAAATCCCTTAAATTATAAAAAAATATTAACTGTTGAGGAACATGTTCACTTTTCATATGTAACATCATGCGATAAATTGGGTGACATCATTCTCGTGAATCTAGCTCGTTCCATTTATGAGAAAAGATACTTTGAGTAATAGTTTTGCATTTGAATGCCAATAGTCATTTATCTGCTATAAGGATAACTATAACTTATTCCTCCGTCCATAACCCTTGGCGATATTTTGGCGACGAATTTGGAGAAATGTCTCCAACTTTGCGACTTTTTTAAATGTTGACAAATTAATGAAAACATCGCCAAATGGAAAAAAATGACGCTAAATCAATAAAAATGACGACTAATTGCCGAAAATTCAATATCTTGGAAAGAATATAAGTATCTACTAAAAAAAACTTACTTTTTGTACTGTAAAATTAGTAAATTCATTGCATTATATAAGGAAAGTCATGTGTTGTCCACATCAGAATTTTTAATTTTTCATTAAAATGACTATATTTTCGACGTTGAATGCCAACATTGCGGTGGTGCAACTTATTGCTTTAAGAATACCAATTTCTCTGTCTTTTACTGGCAAGAATACTGGTAGCATGTAAAAGAAAAATATTGATATAAAGTTAAGAATATGATTATCAGATTTCGATGAATCTACACGTTTTGTGTATTCTCGAATGAGAATAAACATTGATTTCAATTACATCTGTGGACTTCTGTCTGTGTGCACAACATTTCTGTGTGAACATATTAAATAAACCGAATGATATTTAGTATGCTTATTTCAATCAATGAACGTCAGAGGCCTATTAATTTTCAAGACAGGTGGACCATAGGAACATAATAATTACTAAAACTGTATCGAAAATAGCAATGCACTCTAAAGCCTGCAAACAGCAAAGCCACAAGGGGTAAGAAAAATATTCGTTATAAACGATGTTTGGAACTGACAAAAATAAGAATGGCTTGTCTGATTGCATATTGTGAAACAGAAAAAAATTATAGTAAATTTGAAAATTTACAGATTACCTATTAAGCGTCCTGACAAACAACGTTATACGTCGATTTCTTAAAAAAAAAATTACTGTGGAATGTTTTAATACGTACAAGTATATTTATAGTATTCTAAGAGGGTTTATATATATATATATAGATATATATATATATATATATATATATATATATATATATATATATATATATATATATATATATATATATATATATGCATATATATTGTAACGAACTCGGCTCTCAGTTCCAATTGCTGATCGCCTTAAGCCTGTTCGGTGGTTCGTTTCTATACTAAGCAAAACACTTCCATAATCACACGACACATTTATTACATCTAAATATTTACACATATCTACACATATTCGCAAATTATTCGAATCATCACAATACTCGGGACTCCACGAGTCCGATCGTCCGTTCAGTTCAGCATCTCCGAAGCAAGTCCTCTCTTCTTCAAAACGCCCTCGCCCTCCCCTCCAATACCTGGCCCTTGACCCCCCGCAGTCCGCAGTATCAAATTGCGTGGCCAGCTGCAAAACTCTGGAAGACATAAGATGGCGGGCCGAGAAAAACCTTTCCCAGTCTTCTTGGCATGGACAGAGAGGGGTTCGTAACACCTTCCCCCCACTTTTCAGTCCATCCGTTGACCAACGATGACTGGAAAGTCTAAATCCTGCACCCCCTTCCCATAGTGGAAATTCCCACACACAGGCTATGCTCTCTGCAACCCGGAATTCCTCTAGGAGCCAGTGACAGGATCGAACCATTACATAATAATTATCAAAATTTTAATTTCACAAAAGTATATTCCCATAAACACTAAATTATTCTTAAAACACCAATTATCAATTTCCAATTCAAATGTTTACACTTGAAACAAAATCATACATTAAACCAAAATTATTCTTAAACACTAATTATCAATTTCCACTTCTACTGTTTAACACTTAAAACAAAATCATACTACAAACCAAAATGATGCTTAAAACACTAATTATCAATTTCCATTTCTACTGTTTACACTTAAAACTAACATATAGAAATACCTTAATAATATGAAACACACTACAATTCACATACATTTTTCCATAATTTCACAATTTTTAGATTACTGGCTCAAAACTTTATTCAAAGAACACACAATATATCATTATAGAGCCAGCAACCCCCTTCGTCATTTCACCTGCCCGGGAGTCCATTCCAGTAACCCCACAGATTTAAACTCAACTTCTTTTCATCATCCAATATCCACTTTCTGATCCCACAAATCGAGACCCACTCTTCCATTCTTTCCACTGACCATGTAATTTTTCTCTCATATTTCATTTTCATCTTCGGTTTCCTTCCAAATCTCCCAAATTCTCCCACTAATAACTTCATTTCCACTCGCGAATAATTACACATTTTATCTCTTAACCAATTTCCTTCATAACATTGGTCTCGCAGGGAAGCAATCTTGCTTCTAACCCCAGCATATTTCATCTTCGGTTTCCTTCCCAATCTCCTAAATTTTCCCACTAATAATTTCATTTTCACTCGTGAATAATTACACCTTTTATCTCTTGACCAATTTCCTTCATAACATTGGTCTCGCAAGGAAGCAATCTTGCTTCTAACCCCAGCATATTTCGTCTTCGGTTTCCTTACCAATCTCCCAAATTTCCCCACTAATAATTTCATTTTCACTCGTGAATACCTGCACCTTTTCTCTCTTGATCCATTCCCTCCATAACATTGGTCTCGCAGGGAAGCCAACTTGCTTCTACCCCCACTTACCCTTTGCTTCTTCTCACTGACCGAACCCATAACTACCTCCATAATTCCTGTTCCTTCACATTTCCCTTGCAACATTGTTCCCACTTTACTAACATGACTTTCTCATGACTTCCAGCTGAGCACACTTCATTCCCTTCCGTTCCTATTGTCTCACGTTGGGCTATAACTGACTCTCCAGTTCCGCATCTTTCGTTCATTGTCTCCGTCTCCTTTCTCTCACACTCCGTAATTCGACTCTTATCCTTTGCTTTCGAATTCTTCAAGACCCCCAATGTCTCTAAACTACTCGTAACATTTTCCTTTTCGGTGATAATTGGACTCACAGATATTGGAACCACAGGATAGCCTTTCTCAGCCCCTTTCCTTTCCTTACCGTCCCTAATATATTGAGCACTATCAGACTCGGAACTTGAGGTTGCCTGCTCGATCACCCCTTTTCCCTTCAAGGACAACTGTGACCTAGACATATCTATGATCAGGAAACTCTCAACTCCCCCCGACTTTTCTTTCTTCAGCGCAGGGTCCACTCGCGAAATTGTATTACTCCTCCCCCTCACCATCTTTTCTTTTTCTCCCCGAAACTTGTTCACGGGAAACCCCTCTCTCTGAGACTTTCCAACCCCATTTTCCATACCGGAATTCTCGCTTTCCATTCTGAGACTCTGAAGATCGGATACCCGAAAAGGCCGCTTAATTTTTTCAACGCTTTTCGCCCCTGTCTGAATATCTAGGCTTGGCAATTCTGGTTTTTCCCAAGTCTCCTCAAATATTTCAAATTGAGCTTTTCGCGACTTTTCCGAATTAAGCTTTGTACTGTTAAGCGCACTACATATTTCTGGGCATTCATACCTATAGTGTCCTAACTTTTTACATGCGAAGCACAACACTGTGTTCTTATGCACTTTTTTCACTGCTCTGCCAATTTGGCTGCTATAGTTCCGGGTAATGGTATTCCGTGTAATTTGGGTTTCACTATTATCCTGGTTCACTCCCAGTTCCCACATTAACCATTTGGTCTCGCTTTCCCTCTTTTGCTGCTCCTTTCTTTCCAACTCTCTCAACTTTCTATCGCACTCTAATTTTCTTTTCTCCCACTCTTTATTCTCTCTATCCCGTTCTTCATTCTCTTCTCTCTCTTCCCTAATAGAATACAATATATTCCTTATCGCTTCTTCCTCATACTCCTTGCTCCCACAAATTATATTTTTTAATTCCACCACTTCACACTCAGAATCCGCCGTCTCGCCTATTTCATAACAGAGCCTCACAAGATCAATTTTCTTTTCTTCCAATAAATATGCCATCCTAAACCACTGCGTGAGAACCAAAGATTACCTACACAATAATAGCTCACCCTAATTTACACCATACCACCCTCTTAATACACAATATTGCCTTTTCCCCTTCATCCCAAAATACATAATATATGCACATGTCAAATCACTTTTATCAATCACATATATCATTTTTTCCTTTACAGTGAAATAATTTCTCTTTAATATAAAACCAAATACCCTAGACGTAATATAACTAAAATTTCTCTTAATACTAAAATATCCTATGCATAATATTATTTATATTTCCACATACAAATATCTCATTAATATTAAATGTAACACAATTTCATGCAAATATTTACCATAATTTCTTATCAAAACAGCATTTAAACACATTTGTATATTAAAGCACAATCTTTATCCATATATTACTTCTGTCACTGCTTGATATGTGAGTCGTCACACGTCATGTATTGACGCTACGTGGACCGTTCTCGTAAAGTGGAGTAAATAAAGAAATACATAATACCAGTAATTAAAATGAAGAGGCTTAATTTTAAACAATAACAAAGAATTTATTTCATTAAGATAAAACCTTATTTAATAACTATTAACATCTGGTAAATTTCATATACCAACATCTTTAGTGTAGTACATTAAGACAATCAAATCCCCTCATTCTATGATCATAATATGAGCATTACAATTATTAACCTATTAATGTACATTAACTCACTATTCTTACAAGCCTACGTCTTAATGGCCCAGGTTAACCTTATTTAGGAGGGTCAGAGAGATAATAATAATCAAAGTGCAAAAATATGTGTAGAATTGTCCTACCTCGATCATCACTGCCGATGTCGGACTTTATGACAGCGCGCTCCGGCTCTGTCCCGTGGGCTCGCTCTCTCCGAGATCCGTCGCTCTTGCGACCTCTTCTTTTCACTCACAAAATTCAAGTCTTCGATTTCAAAAACTTAAAGTCCAAAGTTGCTCTCTGTCTCTACCCCCTTAACAAGGCGCCCCTGTCCATAATTGGCTAAGTAAATTAAGGGCTACGCCCTTCAGGCTATATTATTGGTCAAGCCCCCCCCCCGAAATATGAGATATGCAGTCTCCAGTTTTAAAATCGTTGAAAGTTCTCACGAGAATTTTCCCAAGGTTCGAGTGATATAAATTGACTTCTGAGGTCAGGAAGTTCAACCCCTTCCGTTTGTTGTAGCACCTAATGCTGACATGAACTTGAGAAGCACCCTCTCTTTTCGAAATGAATGTCCGGTGCAGCTGCGTTCGAGGGAATGTTACAAAAATTGCCTCACTTCATGAGGGACCGTCTTCTTAGGTCCACTTCCTTTTTCAAAAGAGCAATGTTATATTGGGAATTGAAAATTACAATATAACACTGCTCATCTAGGAATTTCCGTTATTAACAAAACTTTAAAAATTATAATTTACTCCCATCAATAAATTAGTCCCCACAAACCAAATGACCCACTTTAAACTCATTATTAATTTTACAATTTAATTTAAAATCCGCTCTAGCACAGAGAGCATCACCCATGAATTATGAAAATTTCCACTTACCTCTTCTTCTGTACCAGATGTCATCATCATTCTTTCTTATGGGTTGGGGTCTTTGTCACAAGCTATACCGTAAATCCACTACGTACATTAACCACACACACCACTGAATCCATATGATTCCCTGATTCCCGCCTATAAATCATCCAATTTATTTCAAAGCATTTTCCACCTTTCCATTTGCTTAGCATTTATCCTGTCGGCTGCGACAGTGTAACGAACTCGGCTCTCAGTTCCAATTGCTGATCGCCTTGAGCCCGTTCGGTGGTTCGTTTCTATACTAAGCAAAACACTTCCATAATCACACGACACATTTATTACATCTAAATATTTACACATATCTACACATATTCGCAAATTATTCGAATCATCACAATACTCGGGACTCCGCGAGTCCGATCGTCCGTTCAGTTCAGCATCTCCGAAGCAAGTCCTCTCTTCTTCAAAACGCCCTCGCCCTCCCCTCCAATATCTGGCCCTTGACCCCCCGCAGTCCGCAGTATCAAATTGCGTGGCCAGCTGCAAAACTCTGGAAGACATAAGATGGCGGGCCGAGAAAAACCTTTCCCAGTCTTCTTGGCATGGACAGAGAGGGGTTCGTAACATATATATATATATATATATATATATATAAATATAAATATATATAAATATATATATATATATATATAAATATATATATATATAAATATATATATATATATATAAATATATATATATATAAATATATATATATATATATAAATATATATATATATAAATATATATATATATATATATATATATATATACATATATGCCACATTAATCTCACTTTGTTAGCTATGAGAATCTATGTTATTATGTATTGAACTATAAAAAAATATTAAAAAAACAAAGCAAGAAATATAAATCATGCATAAAGCATTGATTATGAAACACTTCCCAACTCCAATGCAATTTTATTTAAACATCTTTAAAATGCGATACATTCCTCGGCAATATTTTTTAAATTATCACAATACTACATTTATTTATTATATTTGAAGACTTAAAACTTCATCGAAAAAATGAACTTCAAATGCTGGCATTGAAATATAAATTGCCCGCTTTAAGTATCTCTACAATGCGATACACTCCTCATAATATTATTAAAATTATCATAGTAGTACACTAATTTATTATATTTGAAAACTTCATCGAAAGCAAATGAAATTTATCCAAATGACGTCATCGAAATATAACACGCCTGGCTCTCTCTATAAAAGCAGCATTTCATTCACAAACTTTTTTCCATTCATTTCATTCATTGCAATACTATAATAATTTATTTTATTTAAATACTTAAGACCAGGGATGTGCATGTAACTAAACTCTATTCCTAAAACTTCATCGAAAAAATCATCCTTCTCTATGTAAAATCAATGAATATTTCATTCATATCAGCTATATTGCAGACTTATAGCTATCTATGTTATCAGCTCAATTTCTCCTCAAAATTATGTTAATATCCAATTACAATTCTTTCAGGGGCGCTCCACGATTTTATTTGCAGTCGCATTTGACCAAAGATGTTATAATAGTTAAACATTATGTTTCTACTTTCAGTTATACCCACGGACAATGACAGTTGTGCATAAATGCATAGGATGGACTTGAAATTTTATTGATGGAAAGATACAGATGAATGGTGTACATGATCACAAAAACAACGTAGCAGAACACGTACAGAGAGAGCTGTGGTATACAGTACTCCTCAATCGTGCGTCGCATCCCATTGTGCAGCAATACAAGCACCAAAACGGTCCGACATGTCGTCGAACAGACGCCTGATGTTGTCCTGCCGCAGACGAGTCCACACCTGTTGGAAGTTGCGTTCCAAATCAAAGACAATTGTGGCAACGAGGCAACTGGCGTTTCAACTGATCCCGTACATGCTCTATAGAGGACAGGTCTGGGGAGGAGCGGGCAGGCCATGGAAGTGTCTGGACATGAGTCAGGTAGACTTGGGCAACTCGAGTCGTCTACGGCTGGAAATTACCTTGCTGAAATTGCGCGCCTACAATCGCAGAACCGAATGGGAGCAAATGGGGCCGCAGAATCTCAAATTCGTACCGCTGACCCGTCAATGTTCCAGGTACCACTACTAGAGCGGATCGTCTGTCATAGGCTATGACTCCCCAGCCCATGATGCCTGCAGTAGGGCTGGTGTGGCGCTCGATAAGGAGTTCGGGATTGTGGCGTTGTGCGGGGACATCTATACCGGACACGCTAATCATCGGCCCCCAAAGCGTAGCGGCACTCATCGCTAAACATCTCACATCGCCAGTCGGTGGGGATCCACGTTGCTCTGGCTCTGCACCACTGCAACCGGAACCGCCGATGTTCCCGTGTTAACGGCAACACACGTAAGGGACGCTGAGATCTCATATTAGCTTCCTTCAGCCGTCTAGATATAGTTCGTAGGCACACAGGAGCCGCTACGTATGCCTGTATCGCGGATCAAGGCGACGTTGGTTTTATACGTGCCTGCTGAATGATTATTCAACCCTCATTACTCATGTTATGCCTCCGTGTCTGGGTGGTGTTCCGTGACCAGTGCTCCCAACACCGTCGGACAGTATAGTCCGAACGATCCACGCGCCATTCGGCTCGCTGATCATCCTGCGGATTTCAGTCCGATGATCAGGCCTCTCTCGAAGTCCGTCAGTTACGCATATCGACGTTTCTGGCGTCTACCCACCATTATTTTCACTCCGTACTCGTGCTTGCTTCGACTGAAACTTCTCGCATTGATGGGGCGTCGACTACATGCCATTTTATATGGCCGCTGGCTCATGATTGTAGCGCCCCACTCATGGGTGTACGGTAATGAGCAATTACACCAGACTGGAATCATTTGCATACCAGCCCGCCTTCCTAGCTATTTACATCATTTTGCTGTCGTACCATGTTTTCTTCTTGGAGCGCAACTTTCATTGTCCGTGAGTATATTTTATTCAAACGGTTTGACTTAAAAAAGTATTTTCTTAATATTTTATTATCTATTAGGTTCGGAGATATAAGCGACCACAGTATTTACATTTCTCGTAAAAACCGATTTTAGAAACAGTTAAAAATATATTTCAACCAGTCAGCACTAGGCAATAATCGGATTACATACATGGGCCTGTTATTCAAACAGATACAGTCTGAATAATTACTCGAGTTGATAGTTTTGTATAACAACAACACAGATTCCAATACATTTATTTACAAATAAAATTTACAATATCTCTGGGGACAAAATTTAAAGCACTAAGAATAGTTTTAGAATTTACACATATTTTAAGTTACGTGCAACGGCTGATATAATATTTAGTAGAGAATATATTACGTACTTTTGCATCGTACCTTCATGTTATATAAAGAAAATGAAATTATAACATATCAATATATTGATAGACACCAATGGCTTATTAATGTCTTATTTATTTCAAGTAATTTTATGGTGAGATTCAACGTATATAAATTATGAAATGAATTTTCAATATAACTACATATATAAAAACTTTTAACTAGTCATCGTTTTCTTATAATGTAAAGCAATCAACGTGTTTTTCCTGAGCTGGATTTCGAGCTGTTGCTCCTAAAAGAAATATATCAAATTAAATATTTAAACATTTACATCCGTCTAGACAGTCAACAGTTTTTATTCCACAAAATAAATTATTCATAACTATTTTTAAAATTTATTGAAATGATATTTCAAAACCTCTGATATACGCACTAAATTTTATTTTTAAAAATTATTCTTCAAGTAAAAATATTTTTCATGGGAGTTTTTTCATGAGAGTCAAATTGAAAAAAGCAAATTTTCGTGGAATAGAAATGTAATAGTAAATATGTGTGATTCCTGAAACTCTAGTCCTAGGATTTTAATACTTTGCCTAGAATATTGTTACAAATGGGCTATATTACTTTCCCTTCATTAAGAGTAGCTTACCTGAAAAACAACATCTACAGTTGTTATTAATATATCTACAATTGTTATTAATTATAACCTGTAGATGAAGTTCTTGTCGCGTAAGACCAACTTGGTGGCTTTTTGGAAACTTCGAGAATTTGTTTGATTGGTGAAGAAATTTCCATGTTACGTAGGTTTTTCGATAATCGCCCATCAGGACTCCATCAGAAAATCACTGATGTGAAATATGTAAAAGAGAATTGCAAATACATCACTGTTTTACGTCAATGTTATAGTACGAAGGTCACACTGCAATTTTTGACATACAGCTAAGTGGTACAAGTTAAACTTACTAACTCTTAGGAGTGTTCAAAGTTCTCCCTTCCAAAATCAATGCACTTTTGTAGACGAATTTTCCAAAGAATAAATGCTTCAAGACATCCATTTATTGGAATCGATGAAAAATATGCTTTTATAGCCTCAGCAATCTCATCTTTGGAATTAAAACAACGGCCACGTAAGTTTTTTTTAGACTAAAAAATGGCCAAAATCACACATAGCAAGATCAGAAGGATGTTCTATCACTTTGATGTTTTTTGTTTTAGAAAATCGACTATCTCTCTTGCTGAATGGGAAGATGCATTGTCATGGTGAAGCATGAGTTCCCTAACATTCACTTTATGAAGAAAACCAGATCTGTACTTCAGCAGAACAGAGCATACATTAATTTTTTTATTGCTCGTTGTCTTTTCATCATTGTTGGTTTGGGGTCATCTTCAAAGACCCATACTTTACTTTCTTGACCTGTTGGAACATCAGAAAACGGTATGTACGTTTTACCACCAGTTATGACTTTAAAAATAATGAGGTGTCCACCATCATTAAGTAATTTTAGGGTTTCTTTACTGATTCCGACACACTCCACTTTTTGGTGTCCTGTTAGATTATGGAATACCCATAAAAACTAATTTTTGCATATGCAGTTCTTCATGAATGATTTTATATATAACTACGGCTCCAATGTTAAGTTCCTTCTGTATCATTTGTAGGTACAGCGATTATCATCGATTAATATTTTTCGAATGGCTGACACATTTTCAGGAACTACAGCTGACAAAGGTCTTCCTGTGTGCGTTTCATCCAGGAGAAAATTTCGACCACTTTTAAACTCTGTAAAACATCTGACACCACATGGAGCATCATTTCATATACTAATTGTAGACGTTGAAGACATTATTTTTGATTTAGCCCCACTTTAAAATCATAGAAAATCGTAGCCCGATAATGCTCTCGCGCCAACTCCATTTTCTTTTCCTTAAAAATTTATTCTACTATAGCTAAATTGTAATTGTCGGCACAAATTATCATCTACAGGCATAAAAGTGTTCAAATTTAAATATCCGACCAATAATTTTTTTCTAGCGCATGTCGTCTGCACCTGTCTCAAAATTTTAATTTGACCCTCGTTTTAAGTTTTATGGAATTATTGAGCATTTAACTACTGTTTCATTGTGTCAAAAGGTTGTATTGTAACTTTACTAGATAGCTAGATAGTTATTAACGGTATAACTTATGTTCTGTCTACGCTCATTATTGCTTTGGATTAATAGATTTGGACTGATTTTTGTATACTGAAAATACACCCGTAATTAAAGAGAATGCGTCAAAACAACTGATATCAGGAGTAAAGTTTCTGATATCCTAAAGAACGTATATACATTTAATTGTAAAAACCAGCAATTTAAAGTCATTGACGAAGGAGATGAGGGAATTATTTATTATGCCTTTGACGGAGATAAGGGAATAGATTAGGGCCCAGATGGCATCGGGTCAAAACGAGATGAAACAAGAAATATAAACTGTGACAGCAGCATATGAAGAGATAAAATAAGAGATGAAAAACTTGGACAGGAAATGATAAAAGTAGAGAACTAATAAGATATATAAAAATATATGCAAGGCAAGTCATGATGAAAGAGAAAATTAAAGTCATTTCAGCCGAAATTAAGGAATAAATGAAAGATGTACAATCTAAAATTAGAACTGAGCAAGAAGAGGCGGAACACAGAATATAAGCAGAAAAAGAAGACGTGAGAGAATTCCTATTATTTCAAGATGGAGCTAAGTGAAAATTAGGCGATATTGATAAAGCAATTAAGACCCTCAAAAATATAATATTGACTGTGAAGCGAAAATCGTAAGTCACCAATCTCGACTTCTGTATGCCGCTATCATATACAGCAAAACGTCCTACTTATGAAACATAAGTATTTGGGTGAATTTTCTAGCACAATTCAATGTTATTGTTGAAGTGAATGACTGGAATAAAACACGAAAGTCTGGTAACTCACTGCTTCCCTTGAAGATCATGTGCGAGTTGTTTTGCAGACGTTCCCAGCGTGAAAACTATTTGAAATTTAGCTCGGTGAAAAGCCTTGGAATTTCGTCATGGAGAAAATAATTTAAAAGTTGAGTTTATTTGAAATCTCACCGTCGTCTCTAAAGTCTGGAGGTAGTCTACAAATAGGCGTCTAATTTAGAAATACTTTCACAAATATCTTTTTCAGACTGCCCTATGGGTGTCTCAAAATTCCTTGAATCTCAGTATTTTATAATTGCCATTCGAGATCCACAGCTTCAGTAATCTGCACTCAGCTGAATGCTAAAATCTGGGAGCTGCACTGGCCCTAGCCAGCAAATTTGATGCAGTGCCACAGACATCTTGCGGGCTCCGTCATTCAACAACACTGTGAAAAATAGCACTTCGGATTTTGAAATGTAACTCGCACACTATGAAAAAATAAACGAAATTCTTCAGAGACAAAGTAGCGTTAAGTTCAAAAGTTCATATGCCTCGTTAGAAAAAGGACTGTTGTGCTTGACTTACAGAGAGTAATAATGAAACATAATCATAATATAACTCTTAGCAATATGGTTTTGTAGACAAATCAAATTCCTGATTATTGGAATTTTTATTGATATAAAAAGCTTTAAAGAATTCCAAATCAAAACCAAACAATTTTAAATAATATAGGCAGAAGAAATATTATACCGATTATTAGAAATCCAGCACTTGATTAGCGATTGAAGATATACTGGGTTCGTCTGTTTGGCCATTATGTTAAATTGGAATAATTTGGCGATCATTTGGCGATCAATTATAGGTTTTCCCGCACTGATGAAAGAAATTCAAGTATTTCCTAAAATATCGACTGCATTTGGCTTTTATTTTCGCAGTATTTTGCGTTACGTTCCCACAGTATTATTCTAGTAATTTATTATTTGTGCTCAAAGTTCTGTATTCCAAATTCTATAAATAGCTAGCACATATCCGCCTTTTCAAACGATTTCTGTTATTTCCAGTAGATGCCTTTTTCTGCAAGTGCGGTGAAAAAAATATGGTGCTTGAATAATCTCATCCTAACTTATTTAAATCTTGTCGAAAGTTTTCCAAAGATATGTATTTCTTTTACGTAAAAAAGTCATTCGTATATTTCTATGAAAAGAGTTCCCCTGGCAACACACAGACGAATAAATGTATTTGAAAGATTCAAACCTAGAAATACTATTTCCTTTACAGTGTATAGAACGGACGATGTTTAGTGTTAGGGATATATACCAGTTTAATATGCTCTAAGCAGAATTCTTTGGAATGATTTCCGTGAATTCTAATCAGAATTAAGGAAAATTGTATAAAATAGAACTCATATACCGTGTTATCAACGCTGGCAAATATGTTGATTTATTCTACTTTTAAGATTATGGAGAATAAAAGAGCCTTCTTAGCAAAGTTTGAGTGTATCAATTTGTGTGTAATCCAGAAACCAACTTTTTACTTTCGTTATATACATAATGTATAAGGAAAATATTGTGACGGGGTCGAAAATTCGAATTCGAGTTTTCGACGGGAGAGTACGTTTCAAGCATCCCTGATCACGAATCAAGCATTTTTGAGGTGATGTGTGTGTATGTGTGTGTGTGTGTGTGTATGTGTGTGTGTGTGTGTGTGTGTGTGTATGTGTGTGTGTGTGCGCGCGTGTGTGTGTGTGTGTCAGTGAGTCTGTGGAGACGATATCTCACGAACGAATGCAGCGATTCAAATGAAATTTGGTACAAAAATCACAATCCATGAATACTGGAAGCCTATTGTTTTTAGACGCAATCGAATGTTCAGAACCCCCCTACATTTTCGAGTGAAATTTTGAAAAAATCATCAAAAAATCAAAACTTTTAGGAAAGCTACGCAAATAGACATTTCTTATGTAATTTCTTCCTTAGAAAACGATTGACATAATCTTTAGAACGGTAGCATGAAGCGTTCTCGAGATATTGCTCATGTTTCAAATAAATTTATCAAAAAAACCCATAAATTAAAAAAAAAATATTAACTGTTGAGAAACATGTTTACTTTTCATATGTAATATCGTGCAATAAATTTGGGGACATCATTCTCGTGGATCTAGCTCGTTCCTTTAATGAGAAAAGATACTTTGAGTAATACTTTTGTATTTCAACGCCAATAGTCATTTATCTGCTATAAGTATAACTTATTTCTCCGTCCATAACGCTTGGCGAGATTTTGGCGACGAATTCAGCGGAATGTCGCCAACTTGGTGCCTTTTATAAATGTTGCCAAATTAACGAAAATCTCGCCGAATGTATAAAAATGACACTAAATCAATAAAAAGGACGACTAATTGTCGAAAATTCAATATCTTGGAAAGAATATAAGTATTTACTATAAAAAAACCTACTTTTTTACAGTAAAAGTAGTAAATTCAATGCATTATATAAGGAAAGTCATGTGTTGCCCACCTCAGATTTTTTAATTTTCCATTAAAATGACTATTTTCGACGTTGAATGCCAACATTGCGGTGTAAAATTTGTAATTTATTTCTTTAAGAACACCAATTTCTCTGTCTTTGACTGGATCAAATACTAGTGGCATATAAAGGAAAAATATTCATATAGAGTTAAGAATCTGATTATCAGATTTTGATGAATCTACACGTTTTGTGTATTCTTGAATGAGAATGAGCATTGATTTCAATAACATCTGTAGATTTATATATGTGTGCACAACATTTCTGTGTGAACATATTAAATAAACCGAATGAGATTTAGTATGCTTATTTCAATCAATGAACGTCAGAGGTCTATTAATTTTCAAGACAGGTGAACCATAGGAACATAATAATTACTAAAACTGTATCGAAAATAGCTATGCACTCTAAAGCCTGCAAACAGCAAAGCCACAAGGGGCAAGAAAAATATTCGTTATAAATTATATTTGTTTGAAACTGATAAAAATAAGAATGCTTGTCTGATTGCATATTGTGAAACAAAAAAAAAAAATTATAGTAAATTTGAAAATTTAAAGATTACCTATTAAGCGTCCTGATAAACAGCGTCGTACGTTGATTTCTTAAAAAGAGTTATTACTGTGGAACGTTTCAATACGTTCATGTATATTTATAACATTTTAAGAGGGTATATATATATATATATGTATATAAGGATTAAAATGAAAGCAGATAAAAAATGGGAATGACCGTATGAATTACATAAAATGGTAGGGCTGGATTGCGACACCCCTTTCCCTTTTAAAGCAGCTTTTACAACCCGGGTAACGCTCACGGCACCAACATAATTCCATGGTCAGTCTCCCCAACGTTCGAAAGCAAAAGCACCCAAACGGACTCAGTGTCAAAGATGAAAATGATGTAGAAAAAAGAAAGAAATATCCTTCAACCTAACCCAGTTGAACATCTCCTTATAAGGGTAAAATCGCACATGCGCAGAGATATAATTTGATAACAGTTTCGCAGTTATGAGTATAATACGTCACTGAACGTTAAAAATATAAAAGTGTTGTGATTTGTCACAACATTTACAGTGATTAGCAGTGAAATTTCTTTTAGAACTATAACTTATCATTCAAACTAATGGCGGAAAAAACTTAGTGAAGTTCATCCTAGGTTTAATTACACTAAGTGCTATATAAAATGGAAACATTTTTTTATTGTTTCTTTTACTTTCAATTGAATTTCTAGATCTTGATTCCAGGTAAGGATTTTGGAATGTGATTCTAACATGTAATAAAAGCTTCTTTTTTTATGATTTTAAGGCGCCCATATGCAAAATGGTTATCTATATTAATTATTATTTTCAACGCTTTGTATTTATTCAAAATTCTATTTTCCCACTATACGGTCCCAATCCATTAAGCTTTTAACTTATAATTTTATTAAATTCTTTGTTTATTTGCATGTGTGTCCCCGACCCAATCAGTGTTGTGATATGACTGTTTAATTAATATCATATCATTTTAATTAATTAAGTACCTTTCAGCAGTTGTATCACAACTCAATTATGAAAAGTTCACCACAAATTGTGAATTAAGTTTCTCTACATTATATATTTCGCACGAATAACGGTTGTACATCGAGTATGAAATAAATATTTATTCAACATTTCATAGAACTTGTAGTATTCTGAATACCTAATAACATTCTTAGCATTATTTTATACGGCGACATAACAACTTTTTACAGACACCAAAAATAGAAATAGAGAATGACTCTGGTAGTCTCTGTAGATTAATGTGAAAGGACACTCAAGGTGTCTATTTACGTGCTCCAGACGATTTGTGTGAGACCAGATTTGAAACACGATTTAGCGAAGACAGTTTTATGTTTGCATGTATGATGTCTGTAATGTTTGACAATGTTATCAGACGTAAGAACGCCAGTTTTATGGTATCCTGACCCGAGAGGTCAAGTAGGCCATAAACCTAGGAGGCCAATGTGAAGCCACGAGATTGATTAAAACCATTAACCAATTATGGAAGATGTCGTGAGGTCGACCAATCGATAGTCGTGAGGTCGACCAATGGGAATAGGCGTGTCAGATCTGAGGCAAAAGATGCGGCAACCGATGGTTCTAGAGATGATATACACGACTTCTACTCGAGAAAAAGTAGCGATTTCATAGAGAGAATAAATAAATGAATTTATTTTAAATTCATTACAACAATTATCATATTACAATTTGCGGATGAGATTGCAAATGTGAGAGCAGGCAAATTAATGCCTAAATTGTATTTTTCACCTTCTATAATACTTGACTCGCACATACCTGCTGGTTGTCTTTAGACTTTGTCACACAGCTCGTACTTAAGTCGATCATATTGTACTGGAACAAACTCGTGGTGTAGTACTCCCACTCGTACTTATCGATCATATCGTACTACCGGATATTTCTTGGGAATACTTTTGGAACAACTCTTTATCAGGATATTTCTTTGGTATTCTCTCTATGAAATCGCCCTTTTCTCGTGTAGAAGTTGTGTATATCATCTCTAGAACCTTTAGTTGCCGCCTCTTTTGTCTGAGATCTGACACGCCTATTCGGATCTCACTGGTTGACCTCAGGGCTATGGGAACAGACATCTTCAATAATTGGTTAATGGTTTTAACCAATCTCGTGGCTTCACATTGGCTTCCTAGCTTTATGACCTACTTGACCTCTCGGGTCAGGGTGCCATAAAACTGGCGTCCTTACGTCTGATGCCATTGTCAAACATTACAGACTTCGTAAATACAACCATAAAACTCTCTTCGCTATATCTTGTTTCAAATCTGGTCTCACAATTTGAATCTCCATATTATTTCCGGCCAGGAAAATAGATGCTCTAAACCTTATGACCAGCCCTCCCGGCCTGGGTTGCGGAGGCGTTTATTTCGAATGGGAAAATGTTAATGTGTGATGTGTGTGACAATGGAATAAAATACTTAAGGAACGATTTCGATATTTTTAGTTTTCTGAAACAATTTTTGGGGGTGGTGGTGGATTATACCGTTTTGATTGATTAATACAGTACAGATTATTTTGTCTGAATCGGACATCAGACGATGAAGTTACTGACGATGAAACGAATTGCAATGTAACGGATTTTAATAACGGAGTGTAATAACGGATTGAAATAACGGATTGGATTTAATGCTGGAAGTCACGCCATCGCTCGAGAGTGCGGTCGACGCTAGCGACAACCGCATACTGATGTATAGCGTAGGTGTCAATGGGCAGATGCCGCAGATTTGATATAAATTATTTGTACATTTTTATTAGAATTGTTACTTTCCCTGCAATACATTGTAATGTATAGGGAAAGTATTGGAATCATGCAGGAAATTGCAACTCGAGTTTTCGACTAATTTACACGTTTCGCGACCTCTATAATACGAAAAAACTATTTTTAGCTTGACGTCGGTGTGTGTGTGTCTGTGTGTCTGTCTGTCTGTGCAATGTATGTATCCACTCTAACTCAGAAACTAATGAACCAAATTTCATAAAATTTGGTAGGTAAGTCACTTGGGTGTGATTTTGGTGTTGATTAGTTTTTAGTACGATTCGGAATAAAAGAACCCACCTTTTTGCGGAATGGCCCGAAAAAATTGCCTTTATCCACTCTAACTCAAAAATTAATGGACCGAATTTCATAAAATTGGATATGCAAGTCACTTGGGTGTGACCCTGGTGTTGATCAGATTTTAGTACGATTCGGAAAAAAACCCTGCCTAATTTGCCAAATGGCCCGCAAAACTCGTCAAAATCTAAAATAAAAAACTACGTATGCTCAAATATATCCATTAAATGCTTGTTTTATACGTAATTTTTAACGAAGAAAAGAATAAGACCAACCCCATCACACTAGAACTGGCCGTTTTAGAGATATTTTAGTTTTTTCGTATTTTTTCTACGCCACCTATGAAAATATGTCCAGTTACCAAATGAGTACGAAAATTGAATTAAAAGTGAATTAAATTTAATTGAAATAAACAGAACAGGGACATAAGTCTGCAGGGAAAGTCATATGCTGCCCACATCAGATTTTTTTATAATGCAGCTGCGATTGTGTATAAAATTAGAAGAAAAAATGCATATTTGGTTCTATATGTAGTTTGACAGATACTTTTATTCCTATCATGCCAACAATCCAACGAAACAATGTCGTGACTCTGTGGAAATAATTGTTTGGAGTATGCATGTATGGTCTAAGTCTATATTATCAATATTCTAATGGTAATATTGAAAAAGCTCAATAAATTTCTGATATACATATTTGTGACAAACCACAACACTTTTAATTTATCAGTCTCAACAAATTGAAACAATTTTTTTTATTTATGATATTTCTCACAAAAAGCACACAGATGAGTTTACCCATGATGCAATAATAAACAGACGAATATAAACACAACTTAAATATAACTTATCATTTATAAGAAACGATGCATTCTAAACTAAATTTAACTCCAAAACAGATAAACTCCACACCATCACATAAAACAGACAGACAGAATGGAGGACGAACGCCTACATTTAAGTAGATGATCACACGAAAGCTCAACAAAATTCAAATTCAATCAAAATTAAAGCACCAAAATTTAATGAAATTTGGCACAGAAGTTTTCCTGTAATGATCAGACAAGCAGCGGATTTTCAAGTTCATTTATATAGATGTTGTTTTGTTTTATGACTTGAAATTATCTGAATGTTCGAAAGAACATAACGGTAAGTGCCAAAATTGAAGAAAAAGGGAACTTCACCACAGATACCGTAATTGCTTTTCCTTTCTCTTGTGTTTCGGAATACTCCACTTCGTGTTTCGGATAACTTTACCTCGTGATTCGGATTACTCCACCTCACGTTTCGGATTACGCCACCTCGTGTTTTGGATTACTCCACCTCACGCTTCGGATTACGCCACTTCGTGTTTTGGATTACTCCCCATATTTTGGATTACTCCTTCTCGTATTTCGGATTACTCCACGCTGTGCATTGGATTATCCTTACACAATGAAATTTCAGAACCAAAACTACTTTAATTCATATACTTGTTCATAATTTGTTTTGCCTTTTTTTTTTTAACTACGTCAACGGTGGTTGCTATTATGTTCTTCCAAGCCTTTTATCTCAATTTAACAAAAATAAATTGCAAATGTTTATCTCAGCAAAGAAACAAATGTCTTTTTAAAAAATGTCAAGCGCTGCACATATGCACGTTTTAACTTGGTTACTTTTATTTTTCAAGTTCCGTGTAATCAAAATAATAACGAAACACATTATTTTATTTGGAATATAAAGTACATTAAAAATAATGTCTTAATGGCCTTGCATCAAAAACAGCTATAACAATAATCTTATTAGCATAAACTCTTTCAAATTTCTATCGATTAACAGTATTTGTAAAGCAAACAAGTTGTTGCTGAATTTCATGAATTTTCACAAATTCCTTCCTTGTATAACATTTTCATTTTCCTTCAGTGTATGACAAAACAAAGACGACGCAGGATTTTTTTTACTTAATTTCATCTCAATCTTATACAAATATTTTCCTAGACAAGCTTTTGTTTTTCTGCAAGATACCATTTGCATTTTTCAAGGGAAAATGTTACCTTGGAAACAGCGGATCCTTTATCTTTGCTATTCCTTTATCTTTATATGTACAATGTAGATGAAGATATGTATTCATTGTTGGGTAGATACGACACGTGTTTGTGAAACATTACGAAGAATTGTGTTATATTTACTCTTATGGAATTTATGTTTTCTAATTGTTTATAACTTCCCTTCTATATATGTATATTAAAGTATAAAGAAAATATTATGACAGGGTCGAACATTCGAATTCACGTTTTAGATGGGAGAGCACTTTTCAAGTATCCTTGAACAAACGTTTTTGAGGTGATGTCTGTGTGTGTGTATCTGTGTATCAGTGTGACTGTGGAGACGATATCTCACGAACGAATGGAACGATTCGAACGAAATTTAGTACAAAAATTACAATATGTGAATACTGAAAACCTTTTGTTTTCATGCGCAATCGAATGTTCAGAATCCCCCAAATTTGGAAATAAAATCATGAAAAGTTTTAAACCATCAATAAAGATACACAAATAATGATTTGTTATGTAAATTTTCACTAGAAAATGATTGACATAAACTTTAAAACTTTAGCATGAATCGTTCTCCAGATATTACACATTTTTAACAAAGTTACATAAAATAAAAATAAAAAGTAATAACTATTGTGGAATATGTTTACTTTTCATATGTAATATTATGCTAAAATATGTTAATCATTATTCTCACGGATCTAGCTCGTTCCATTCATGAGAGAAGATACTATGGGTAATAGTTATGTATTTGGACGTCATTAGTCGTTTATCTACTAGAAGAATAACCCATTTCACCGCCGATAATGCTTGACTAAATATTTGCAACAAATTTTTTCGGAATATCGCCAACTTGGCGGGTTTTTTAAATGTTAACAAATTAACAAAATGTCGCCAAATTGATAAAAGTGTTCCCAAACTGATAAAAATATCGCCAAATTGATAAAAATGACGCTAAATGAATCAAAATGACGACTAATTGATGAAAATTCAATATCTTGGAAATAATATAAGAATCTACTCTAAGATAAAATACTGTCGTGTGGGTTTTCACCACATGTCCGGCCAAGACGCAAATATTATTATTATTCTCCATTAAAATCAACTTCGACAATGGCCGTGTCGAACACAAACTCATGAAAAATCAATTATAATATATAAGTGGACAAAGAGGACACCGGATTTATATAAAACAATAACAAATTTATTTACAAGTTTTAATATATAATACTAATACCCAAATTAACGTTCTACCTATAATAATACAACATTAAGCATTCTTACACAACTATTTCTCTACAATAATCCAATCTTAAAGTTCACATTAAATTTCCTAAGATACAACCTCAAGGGTTCAATTATTTCTACAACACAATAAAATGTTATCTCACTCATTAAAATTCTATTCATAAAATTTAAATTCAATATCTTTTAATTAAGGCACCTAATCGTACGAGAGTATGCTCGTGGCATAATAAAGCATTGCCTCCCATTCCGTTACAAAGGAGAGAGCGCGAGAGAGAATTATCACAAAGTACAGTAAGTACATCATGCAAACCTACCTTCATCTCTTTCAGGGCCGTCACACAACGCCCAAGCTGGAACCCGGAATATCCGTGCTTACTGTTTAGGTCTGCACAGTTCGGACTCTAAATATCAACGCTCGATCCTGTTCTCAAAATTGTGTCTCCTACTCTTCGACGCCCCTGTTCTGAGATTCGTTTTGGCATTGTAGCCCCTGCTATACGATTGGTGAGCATGAGGTTACATATGATATTATTCGCGAAGTTTTGGTACTGGGCTTGGCCAAAAACTCTGAAATTATCACTTCAGCTGGTCTAATTCCCACGATGTCGTACGCACGTGTACAGTGGCGACCAGAAAAGTCAGTTTCCACACTGGGCTGCCCGTTGTGATGCCCTTTGTGAGGCAAGCACCTCCATTGACAAGTGACCGGGGAGTTTGCATATATCCGTTCCAGATATCTGTCCAGGGAAACTTATACATATTGCTTCAAATGGGCCATCTCTGGTGCTAATCCTTCCAAAATTTTATAATGTTACATTTTACTGAAAATGGCAATGTAGCAGATACTTTGGGTAATAGTTTTGTATCTGATCGCCATTAGACGTTTACCAGCTGTAGGAATAACCTATTTTTCCGTCCATAACGCTTGGCAAAATTTTGGCGGAATATCGCCAACTTGGAGATACTTAGCCCGAAATTAACGAAAAAATAATCAAATTTGAAATTTTAAGCCAAATTAATGAAAATGAAGCCCAATTGATGGATTTATTATTCAAATATTATTTACTGAGGATATTGTTTACTGAGGATTCTATCAATATTAATAATTGTTAATTTAGAGTTGCATGAAATATAAGTTGATTGGGTACGAAATAGTTTTGCTGCCATCCGGAAAAGCGCCAATTGTGCAATTTGACTTCACAAACAGTGTGTCGTGGATCTTTTCATTGTTTCATTATGAAATAAGTAAATTCATTGTATTATATAAGGAAAGTCATGTGCTGCACATATCAGATTTTTTTTTTCTATATAATTTTACAAAATATGGAAGATGCCCATCTTTGTGTGTGCAATCTGTAGTAGGAAATCTAAGCGTCGTATGACAATGAAATTTGGTACATTGATTTTTCAGGACTCAATTCAGTGCACTCTGGAGTTATTATTTCCGAATTATTATTATATGATTTTGTTATTTCATGTTTTATCCCGATTTAGGCCGATGTTTACACGAATCGATTCTTTAGCGATCTAAAATTTTATTACGGAGTTTCCACCTTAACACCATCGGAAGGATAAAAAATTCTCTTTCAAACAAACTTTTAACGGAGTTCATACAATGAATAGACAAATTTTAATGAATTTTTAAAAAAAATATGTACTTTTCGTGCGTTTTAAACTCCTCCAATTTTTATATTACGATATATTTAAATTTATGGGTCATCCAACGTTCAATTTTTAGTATCTGCTTAAAATATCACAGATAATTCCAGAAAAAGAATATTTTCATAGCGCATCTTTTGATTAATTATAATTTTTTTTAATGCAACGATGTCTTCGTAGTCGGTCTCCATTGATTTAAGGAATATTTGAGTTTTGACTACTAACGCCATCTATTGACGTTATAGTGCATTTTCCAGAGGTTTTCTAACTTTGCGAATTTAAAAAATGTTGTCCTCATATTTTTTATTTGGTATTATACTATCATTAGGAGTGTTGTGCTACAATTTTACTAAAATTGGATGGAAATTCCCTAATATAGCATTAAATTTCGGATTTAGAGGGACTTTTTAAGATTCCAGGTATTTTCATTTATTTGTGTCGAGAGAATGATTATATTTTTAGATACTAATATAGGATGTAGTGGCTCCACAAATGACGGGTTTCAGTTTTGTGATCTGGAGGAGGGGGGACGGGGGTGTTTACGCCCATTGAAAGAATAAATGGGTTGTTAATTTGTTATTTTATATAACTATCCTGATGTAACTCCAAGGCAACGTGGGATATATTTTCTAGTTTGTTATATATATCTGAAAGCAAAATCTATTAGTTTAGTTTACAATGTTTACAATCTTTTTGGCTTATGCGATCTATTTCAGTACGTAGGGAATGATAGCGATAATTATTTGCATTAGATTTCATTTGTGGATACGAATGACATAGGGGGATTTAACAACCAACCCTAATTTGCACCTAAAATGGCAATTATACAAGAGTTTTCAGCAGTGAGAGGTTAGATTTTGAATAAAATAAAACTGTTACTTCAAAATTGCATGAAAAATAGAATAACTCATAACATAAATCGAAATTTTGGAAGAGTTTCGTTATACAAAAAGTATATTATGCCTGCATAAATTCGTTGTCCTGCTGTTGTTAGTTTGTCTATTCGCGAATCGTGGTTCAAATATTCTTTCCTTGAATTTGTCATCAGATTTCTCTATAACTGAGGTCTAAACCAAAGCCTCCATGTTTCTTAATACCTGGAGAATTCATCAAAGATTAAAGAAAAACAGCCCTTTCAGCCAAGTTGCCTCCCTAGGCCCACCTAATTGCGATGTGGAACCCCACTCTTTACAATTCTGCTTGAATCCTGCGGAAGGACTCTCTAGGGTCAACTACCACTTTAACTTAAACCCTTAAGTCAACAAGAAAAACTTTGTCTCTCAACACCTCAGGCAACTGACCTTGGAAAACTTAAGTCATATACCTAAAAATGCCATTAAGATATATACTGATGACAGTAAAATTGACGACCTTGCGGGTAGTGGCATTTTTATTGAGACCCCTAGAAACAATTTGACTCTTTTTCGTCGTAATACTAATTTATGCTCAGTCTTCAGAAGTAAGTTGATAGCAAGAGATCTGGGACTCGAGACTGTACTCCCAGAGAAGGATTATGGCGACTTATGGATTTTATCTAATAGCCGCAGCTCCCTCCACCATCTTAATAATTGGATACTTGTAGGTGACAGGACCAGAGTCTCTATCCTGCTTAAGCTAAACTGATTTCGTTAAATCATGATGTCCACTTTCAGTGGATTCCCTCTCATGTAGACATTCATGGTAATGAGGTGGCGGATGATCTTGCTAAGGAGGGCTGCAGTCTCTTCGCCCCTTCTTCCGCATTAACTTATCTGGAATTATATTCTTGGGAGAAGTAAAAAATTTTGGTGGACTGGAGAGAGCCACCACCCATCATTGGTATATGGGTAAAAAGCAGGGGATTGACTCTAGACCACCCGTGTGACAGGGGCTCCCAGACTGTACTTTCTTGACTAGCGAGCGGTCACATCAAGTGCCTCTCTTTTAATGAGGGCAGAAAGGACTTCACCGCCTGCACCAAGTGCCACGGTCATCAGGCTTCTGCAGAGCATATAATGGATTGTATGGGTTTCTCCAGGAAGGATATCTATCGCAATGCACTTCTTGTGCTCGACTTTCTGAGACTCAAAGGACATGGATCTCTTCTGACTTCGTCAGACACTGGAGGATAAGCAACAACAACAAAAAAAAAACCGATTCATTTCAGCGTGTTCTTTTTATACGTCTCTACAAATTTACCAAATTTTATGTTTTTGTATGTGAAATTTATGAAATGAATATGCTACGGTTTTTGCAGTGCGAGAAAAGGAAACATGAAGGAAGCGAAAATTATCAAGCACCAACAGCGGCGGCATCAGCTAGTATTTTTACAACCTTTTACAGAATTTGATATGGGTTTTTTTTTAGTGTGATTCAAATCTTTGAGGTCCTAACTAATTAAGCTCCAACAATCAAACATAAAATTGTTTTACCGTTGTCTTTTTGTGGTACATTTTAATTCTTTTGATTTTCAACCTTATGGGAACAGCCCATCCGATATTCCAATGATTACCCGTCATAGGAGAATTCCTTTCTTAAATGTTTAAAGCCGTAACTAATCAATTTCCATTAATCATGGTGATACGAAATTTGGTCTCTCATTTTCTTTTGTGGCATATTTTAATTTTCAACCTTATCGAAGAGCCCGTATTGGACCTGCCGTAGGAGTTTCTCGTTTTGGGCGATAACTGGAAAACCGGAGCAGCTAGAAAGTTCAAAACTAGTATGCCGTTGTCTTCTATGACATATAGTGATTCTTTGAATTTTGAACCTTATCGGGCTTGCCTGTCCTGCAAACACTGTAGGAATGTACTTGTTTTGGGGGAATACCTCGAGAATCGAAGCATCTAGTAGTCTAAATTTGGTCTGTCGTTGTTGTTTTTTATATTATATTTAATTATTGGGATTTTGAACCATATCGGGCAAGCCTGTCCTGGGCCCACTATGGGAATGTATTCCATTTTCGGGAATAACTCAAACACGGGAGAAGCTAGAAAGTCTAAATTTGATATGTGGTACTTATTTTGTGTTATATTTTAATTCTTCGAATTTTGTACTTCATCGAGAAAGTCCTTCCTGGGCTTGTCATGTACTTGTTTTTCGGGAATAACTCAAGATCCGTTGGAATTAGTATGATGGGCTTGTCATAGGAATGTACTTGTTTTTCGGGAATAACTCAAGATCCGTTGGAATTAGTATGATGGGCTTGTCATAGGAATGTACTTGTTTTGCGGGAATAACTCAAGATCGGTTGGAATTAGTTGGACTTAAATGTATATTTTTAATACATTTAAGTTTATTAATGTATTTTTATTACATACTTAATTGTATTTTTAATTATTAATGAATTTTTAATACATACTTAAATGTATGTTTAATACATTTAAGTCTAAAAACACTTCTAATGTATTTTTAATACATGTATTAAAAAAACATTATTAATGTATTTTTAATACATACTTAAATGTATTTTTAATACATTTAAGTCTAAAAGCACTTCTATAGGATTTAAACTTTGCGGATTTGTGAACTTCTATCGGACTGATATTATTCGTTCCCATTGATATTCACAAAATTTGGGGTTTATAGAAGTTTCTTTCTGTCAATGCAGATATCGGATATTTAATGCTAATGATAACATAATAAGAGCGAAAATGGTCCATGGATGTTAGTATCTGCAGTGGGAGTACCTTTAAAATGTAAAAGTTTAGTATGGCGCTGTCTTTCATACATTCATGCAGCGTACATTTCAGTAAATGCGTTTTTACTGCATTTAAGTTATATACAAATTACATATAGATACAATATTAAAAACTACGTTTCTTGCTTTTACTTGTTTAATATATAGATACTTTATTATATAAACACTATTCAAAACAAATTTTGGTCAAACAAATTTTCGTAGAACGAATTTTCTTACACGAATTACTTTTAAGCATATTCATTGCCTAAGGAAACCCTTTGAATTATCCTTCCTCTCTAGATATCTAATAAATGGAAAACCAGAAAGTTCTATATGCATTTGGGAAGTAATTATACTGGAAATAAATCCCTGGAATTTAAAGCCAGTCATCCGATTCTTCGGAATTTAAATGTTGAAGAATTTTGTTTTGTTTTGTCGCAGTAGAAAGGGTTCATTGAAAATAAATGTCGTTACTAGGGAATGGAAATTAAATATAAATAGATCCAATTTATGCATTGAGAGGTATTTGAAATTACAGAAGGAATTTCCACGAATTTGCAAATATTTTAGCTTCATTTCTCTGCTTTAGAATGTCTTTCGAACTTAAGCTTCAATGGATATGCTAGTTTTTCTTTATAAAAGTCTCGTTTGAGTTTGCAGTATGCCTAGTCAATCTAAATGGACTTCAAAGAGTTAGACCGGGAAATCGAGATTCAATTAAGTAGAAACCAACAGCATGATCGAATAGGTGATGTAGCATAGGAACGAAAGTATTTTCCGATGAAAAAGTCGCCGAACAATAGGTACCGATAAAAACTGAGGGAGAGACATTTTGGGCTTAAAACCAGGTTGTCTATGCTAAATGGGATGTAAATTGAAGATTATGAAAAAATGGTAGGAATATGTATAAGGGGGGGGGGGGGAGGATTAAAATTTCAGAGTGCTCTCCAAACAATAGTTTTGAAGTACATTTAAGATTAAAGCGTATTAAACTTTTAAAATAATGATAATACAGGGTGATTAAAAATATGGTCCAAACTTCTCAAGGTAGTATTACACACCAAGCATTTTTCGTCATAGTTTACCGGCTAGCAAATTAAACGTAAAACATTACAGGGCGCTTATTCGTTGGGAAACTGCTACTCCTCAAACTTACAAGAGTCAATTTGGTTGCTACTTTCCGGTTGAAGAAGAAAACCACATATGCAGATTTCATCTGGGGAAGAAGATTAACCAGTATGCAAATTTTGGTAACACCGAATGTATGGCCTTATCAGTTTGCAGCAGTTATTAGCAGTTCCAACTTTTGAGACAATGGAGCCCGCACTCCCAAACTGTCGAGCCTGGACATCTTTTTGTGGGAATATCACAAGAGTCTCATCTATGGCATTCCCATTGAATCTGAAGTAGAACTCGTATCTAGAATTTCGACCGCTGCTACCGAAGTGCGCGACATACTTGGTCTGTTCGAGAGAGTTCGCCTATCCCTCCATCGCCGCTGTGAGACGTGCATTCAGGTTGGCGGTCGCTCCGTTGAGCCATTACTGTAATTCTTGTTTATTAAATGTCATTTTATAACTTCTTCTTCATCGGTTTCACCATTACGTTACATTTCCGACCTGGTAAACTATGACGAGAAATGCTTGGTTTGATGTATACTACCACCTCGTAAAGTTTGGCCCAACTGTTTTTAATCACCCTGAATATGGGTCGTGTGTGGTATGAAACTCGAATAATACATTATCAAAAATGCCCACGAAATCTCCCTTTCGAAGAAGGAATCTGTTTAAAGCTAAAATACAGTGTTTTGGTGCGTATTGCGTGTGCTCCATGGTGTATCTAGAATGGTGTATCCACCATGGTGTATCATATGTAGAATGAGGGTCATATGAGGCCGCTGAGTTGATGCTTATTAACAAACAAGAATGGATTACCCGCCGTTACCCGAGTCCTAAGTAAGCGCCCGAGATACTTTAATAAATAAAAATGAATTGCCCCATGGATTCGATTTAAATATCGTTTGAAAAGACGTTCTTTGATCTTTCCGGTGATGTCAAAGTGGAAACTCTGTGATAATACGTTCGGTCGCTGAAAGACCGATGTGTGTGTAAATCCGTCCTCTTTCTAAAGTCACAACATGCCGTATTTTTTCTTTAAAAATGACTATTGACGGCGCCACCACAGAAATATATTTCAACAGGGATGGATTTTGACTATCAAATTTGTAGCTTTTAAACTAATTCGATTTTCAAAAAATATCAATTAGTTTTAATATTTGTGCAATAAAATGCATTTTCTATGAGAGTTAACAAGAGAAAAGTCATTTCTTAATCACAACATTAGAAAAAGAATTAAATGCCCTTTCTGGTGACAATACAATATGACAAATCCATAGGGAGTATTCACTGATGTCACGTTGCTCCTAGCAACGAGTGAGTAGTTTCTTGCCGGCGAAGAATCAAATGTAATGACTGCATTGACTACTATGACAAAGATTTACATTTTATATTGTTTTTCATCTAAAGAGAGAAAATTACAAACAAATGCTGGAAAATACTAAATTTCTGGGGGTGGGGGTGCATCGCCGCTCTTGGTGGGGCGTCTTGAATGGCTGGTTTCGTTGCGGGCGGGTCTCTGGCTTGCTGGATGGTGGTTTCAGCCGTCTTCGTTGGCGTTCTTCTCCGGGACTGGTGGAGCTTGGCCTCGCTCGGCGGGGCGTGGGACTGCTGTCTCTTTGGTATCCCGGGCTGTGCGCGTGTTGTGTAATGGAGTCGGCGGCTTTCTTCGTCTGGTGGGGTTAGGGGGCTCGATGTCCCTTCTCTGTGTTGGTGGTATTTTCTTCTCGGCCGTGGGCTTATAGCGGTTCCATGCCATTCGTGGTGAGTGCCACGGTCTGAGTCTGCAAAGAAATGCTTATATTTCGAGTTTTTGGGGATATTTTCGCTATAGATCGCAAACTTTCTAGTAAAAGCATTGATATTTATGGCTGAAAATTAGTTAAGTTCATTGGCATGGTTAGTGTAACAGCAAAATTTGACTTTGATCTATAGCACAAATATAAAGTTTAAGTTATTTCGTTTTAAAAAAACATATATTTACAAATGAATACATAATTTTCAATGCTATATCTATTTTTATAGCATGTGCTAAGAATTTAGCCAATTAGCGCAGCATATGGCATAAAACAGTATAAAATTTATGAACACAAATCAATTCAAACAGATCTATTTAATTACGGCTAATTCTATCAGAAAGAATGAATTCATGTATTTCTTTTCGGAAAATATATATTCTAATAAAGTATACAACTGCTATATTTTATATATTTGACGAAGTACTAATAGCACTTCGCTAAAAGTATACATCGACATTATTACCGTATTACTTGTCCCGTGAAAATTAAAAGGATTATGTTACAGGATAAATAAATTTTAAATGCTATTATAATGTTTTACTTATCTTTGATAAAGTGTAAACTGCAGACGCGAAAGTTTGTTATTTTTTCATCTGTTAAATTCAATCGATGAATGCGAGAACACCATTCATTCCTTCATTTTATCGTCGGTCCTTCAATATTTCTACCTTTACTGCTCAAAATTCCTGAAAATTGGTAAAATGATTAACTATAGTATCTTTTCCTCTGCGTTTACCGCTCTCAAATATTGCACACATAACCATAATTATTAATTATTTTGTCTATCACGCTTACTCGACTCTATGAAAACATTCTACTGACGAATAAACATGTTCACCAGTAAACCACGTGCTTAACTAGTGACGTGACATAAATACTCCCTATATAAATAAAATGACAATGTAATTTTTCCGCAAATTTATTTGAAGAAAATTTTATCACTTTGCTCAGCAGCGCAATTAAATCGATTGTATTTATACCGCAGCCGATTTTTATTAAACTTTTTTTTTACGATTTAATAAATAAGGAAGTGGATATAAAAACATTTTTTATGAATTAACTATATTGAATTTTTGATTGAATTATATCAATTAAGGCCTCCGGATTTAAAAATTATGGGAATTATTGATATTTCTATTTCTTACATCATCTGTTTTATTTTAGCATAGATATTTCAAACTCATATATTGTTTTTTCACCAATTAGCTCATATATTGTGTTTAGCCAATTGTAAATGGTAGAGGTATATCTTCTAATACAATTTTAAAGCGCTTTCATTTATTTTGACATATATTTATCAAATTTTATATGTTTTGTAAATATGTTTACAAATGGGTCTGGATGTTTTATTCTTTAAATCTGCTTGGGGGCGTGGGACAGCCCATTGGTTAGAGCATGTCATGGATGCCGATAAGGGAGGTCAAGAGTGGGCATTTGCCCTCGCTTTGGATGTTCAAGGTTAGAAAATTGGGCAACAAGCTAGTCGATGTTGTCCTTGAGTTTGCCCCAGTGGCGTCAGTGGTTTGTCCCCTCTTGGGAAAAAGTCTACGGGCGCCCATGGAGCTTGGGGATTGCACTCGGAGGAAATCGAATTCGATTCCCGATTCTCCCCAAATTCGTTCCGTGTCCTCGCAGAGCACGTTAAATATGTGGGTCTGAAAGTCCTTCCGAGAGGTTGGTGGTAGGGTAAAGAGGATAGGGTCCCTGTGAAAGTCGCTCCCAATGGTTTCCTGCTTAAATTGAGTAAATAAAAACCTTTATCGAATATTTTGAAGTAAGTGCGTGTTGTGTATGTGTGATATCCCACGAACGAATGGAGCATTTTAAACGTAATTTGGTACGATTACTATAATAAGTGAATATTAAAACAATATTGCTTTTAAACACATTCTAAAGAACCCCTACCCTCTTTTTTAATGTATTTTTAAATAAGTCATTAAATAATCGAAATCAATAACGATATATAAATAATCATGCCATATGTAATTTTCATTGGAAAACGAATGTTATAAACTTTAGAACGCTAGCATGGACAGTTTTCGAGATATTGCACGTTTTTTCAAATTAATGTTTTTAAAACATTACATACAAATTTAAACAAGAAAGATCAATCATGCTTAAAGCATTGATTATGAAACACTTTCCAACTTCAATGCAATTTTATTTAAAAAAGTCGAAAATGCAATATATTCCTCGGTAATATTTTAAAACTTATCACAATACTACATTGATTTATTATATTTGAAACCTTAAACCTTCATCGAAAAAAATTAACTTCATTCAAATGACGGCATTAAAGTATAAATTGCCTGGTTTAAACATCTCTAAAATGTAATACATTCCTTGGTAATAATTTTAGAATTATCATAATACTACGATAATTTATTATATTTGAAAACTTCATCGAAAACAACTGAAATTCATTCAAATGACGTCATAAAAAAATAACACGCCTGGCTCTCTCTATAAAAGCAACATTTCATTCATAAATAATTCCCCCATTCATGTCTTTCATCACAATACTATAATAATTTATTTTATTTAAAAATTAAGACCATTGAGCTACAAGTAAGTAAGCTCTATTCGTTAAACTTCATCGAAAAATATCGTCCTTCTCTTTCTAAAATCAATGAATATTTCATTCATATCAGCTAAGCAGACTCCATGGACTATTTGATTTTGTGTTAAAGAATTACAGCGATTCTAATACAACTCATTCTACATATTTTGTTGTTTACATATTACATAGGTGAAAAATAGGCTTAATAGTAGAAATAATCAAATTTAGATGAGCATTTAAACTGGAATATATTGTCATTGCGTTGTTTCCGTATGTAGATGCACAGAATTTAGGCAAAAATAAAGTAGTTTTAGGACGGATACAACACTCAATATGAATTAAAAAGAACTTTAAAAATCACGATTTTGACACAAGATGGATGCCATATATCATTTTGAAGTGGGTCATGTGATCGTTTCATATCATGGACACGTGATCGCTTCATATAAGAGGTGTTATTATTATTTTAATTTTTATTTAAAAAACTACTGAATATATTTCGCTGAATTTTTTTTTATATATTTTACGGAACCATTTGAATATTGCCTAAAATTTTCGAAGCAATTTGTGAATTTTAAATCCGCTTAAAAAATACTTGAAAAATTAGGTCCCATAGGGCTCAATGTATTCCATTTTTTCAACCCGGGTTCAATCCAAAACTAATTGGGTGATATTATTCATTTATATTCCCATAGGTCCTATAGACCGTCTGAACAACATACTAAAATTTCATTTTGATTAAGTCATTTTTACGGCAGTTATCGTGCTAACGGACAGACAGACAGACAGACAGACAGAATGAACAAAGTCATAAACACTTTTCAACTTTGTTGTAAAGTGTTAAAAAGTATCAAGTATTCTGTTAACATCATTCCCCTGGATCTAGTTCGTTCCATTCATGAGGGGCTACTTTTTGCAACAATTTTATATTTTAACAGCCAAGAATTCGTTCATAGTTATATATATCCAGGGAAAATTGTTAAATGTATATTAAGTTTTGAAGAAGATTTTGCGTGCCATTCTGTTTGGACTAATTAACAGCATTTCTTGCCAGTATGGTCCTTCTTATATTCTTTGATCAAACTGAACGTGCTTTAAATTTCGTGTTAATGCATGTGAAAACTATGTTAAAAATTTGATGTCGGCAGCATATGGCCTTTCCTGCAGACTTATATTCACGTTCTCTTTATTTCTTCAATAATTTGTTAAATTGTATTTAATTGCACAAAATAGCAGCCATCATTATTTTAAATTACACAGAATCTGCACTTTTAATTCAATTTTCGTTTTAATTTGGTAACTGAACTTATTTTCAAAGGTGGAGTAGCGAAAATGCGGCAAAATTAAAATATATCGAGAACGGCTAGTCCTAGAGTAATGGGGTTAGTCTTATTATCTTTATTATCCAAAAATATATATAAAATTAGCATATTATTTATATATTTGAGAATACGTAGTCTTTTGTTTTTAAATTTAATGATTTTTGCCCTCCATTTCGCAATAAAAGGCAGGTTTTTTTCCCGAATAGTACCAAAATCTAATCAGAACCAGAGTAATCTACACGTGACTTATTTACCAAATTATATAAGATTTCACAAATTAGTTTTTTCAGCTAAAGTGTATACATGCGATGTTTACAGACCATTTCTCAAAAAAAAAAATAAACAGATTCTATTATCCCTAACTGTACCAAAATTTAATCAGCACTAGACTCATAAACAAGTGACTTATCTACCAAATTTTATGAAACTCGGTCGATTAGTTTTTCAGTTAAAGTAGATATATACATTGCACAGACAGACACACACACATATGTCACGCTAAAAATGGTTTTTCGTGTTCTAGAGGTCCCAAAATGTGTAGATCCGTCGAAAACTCGAGTTGTGATTTTCGACATAATTCCAATATTTTCCCTATATATTGCCATGTATTGTAGGGAAAGTAAAAAAAAGAAATTAATAAAGATTCAATTGCTCAGGTTTATTAGAAATTAAAACCACCGTTTTGAGTTTTCTTCAGCAAGGATCATTCAAAAATGCACACCGATCTACGGTCTTGACTTCTTTGAAGCCACTCATATCCAGAAAAATTCTAGTAATTTAGTTTATGACGTGTTCAGTACTCCATTTTTAACACTTTACAACAAAGTTGAAAAGTGTTTATGACTTTGTTCATTCTGTCTGTCTGTCTGTCTGTCTGTCTGTCTGTCTGTCTGTCTGTCTGTCCGTTAGCACGATAACTGCCGTAAAAATGAGTTTATCAAAATGAAATTTTAGTATGTTGTTCAGACGGTCTGTAGGACCTATGGGAATATAAATAAATAATATCACCCAATTAGATTTTTATTGAACCCGGGTTGAAAAAATGAAATACATTGAACCCTATGGGACCTAATTTTTCAAACATTTTTTAAGTAAATTTAAAATTCACGAATTGCTTCGAAATTTTTAGGAAATATTCACATTATCCCATAGAATATATAAAAAAAATTCAGTAAAATATGTTAAGTAGTTTTTTAATTAAAAAAATTATTTAATATAGGGAAAAAAACAAATTCAATTAAATTCTGACTTTGGGATATCTTCCAGAAAGAAAAGAGAGAGATATTATATAATTAATATCTCTCCATTTGTTTAAACGTTTAGCATATGGGAGTGGCTTCATATTTTAAAATAAATTTGGTAGATAACAATTTTTCATTTTTTTTAAATTTTATATAACTCTTCATGATAAATTTAATTGATGGCATTTTAAATGCACTTTCCTACGTCCTAGAGAGTTAAAATTTGGTACACAGCTTAAATTTGTTGAACATTTTATTCGACAAAAATTTGATGGATCTTTAAATATAGATCATACATTTTTTTCGAAATGGCCTGAAAATAATCTCCGTTCACTTCTATAAATCATTGGTGTAATATTGTTAAAAATTCTGATGTGGACAGCACATGTCTTTCTCTGCAGACTCATATTCGTTCTCTTTATTTATTCAATGATAATTTGAGTTTATCTGCACAACATAAGTATTTTAAATGACATTGAATTTACACGTTAAACTTAAATTTGGTTCTCATTTGATAGCTGGACTTATTGTCAAAGGTGGCGTATCGAAAACGCGAAAAAACTAGAATATCTCAAGAACGGCTAGTCCTAGAGTAATGGGGTTAGTCTTATTCTTTTTGTTGTCAAAAATCACATATAAAATAGGAATTTAATTGATATAATTGAGCACACGTAGTCTTTTATTTTTATATATAACGATTTTTGCTGGCCATTTCGCAAAAATAGCCCGTTCCTATTTCCCGAATCGTAGTAGAATAACCTACAAATGATTTATATACAAAATTTTGTTAAATTTGGTATATAAATCACTTGTAGGTTATTGAAATATTATACTCCAAATTTTGTTAAATTTGGTTCATTAGTTTTTAGCTAGAGTGGATAAAGGCAATTTCTGCGGCCATTTCGCAAAGAAGGCAGATTCTTTTATTACGAATCGTACTATAATCTAATGAACATCAGGATTTCCCACAAAAAACATACCTACCAAATTGTATGAAATTCTGTCCATTAGTTTTTCAATTAGAGTGGATGTAATATCCACACAGAAACATACACAGATACACCCTTACACACACAGACGTCTTCCTAAAAGTAGTTTTTTCGTGTTCTAGAAGTCCCAAAACGTGTAGATCCTTTGAAAATTCGAGTTCCGATCTTCGGCACGATTCCAATACTTTGAGTACATACACATACACATATATATTATCTGTGTATTATCTGTGTATCTAAATTCCGTGCCTATGCAATTACAATAGTTGTGATTTTAAATGATCCCTAAACTTTTATTATTTCTTCAAGGAAGCCTAATTTTAACATATGCAGAATGCAAATATCTCAAGCGATTGTAAGATGAATTACATAAGAATTGCTGAATTTTTTTCACACAAAATTATTTAGCTCTGGAGTCTGGAATACAAGTTATATGAATGAAATATTCATTGATTTTGCATAAAGAATCAGATGATTTATATTTCGATACAGTTTTAAATATTTAAGTATAATAAATTACTGTAGTACTGTGATAATGTAAAAGATATTACCACTGAATGAATCACATTTTAGAAATTTTTAAATGAAATTACATTTCAGTTGGAAAGTGTTTCATAATCAATGCGCTTATGTATGATTGATCTTTCTTGTTGTCTATGATCTCGTGGAGTGTACAATTTTCCACGTTCATCGTTCCATTTTTACATTTCACGACATAGTTGAAAAGTATTTATTACTTTGTTCATTCTGTCTGCCTGTCTGTCTGTCCGTTAGCACGATAACTGCCGTAAAAATGACTTTATCAAAATGAAATTTTAGTATGCTGTTCAGACGGTCTGTGGGACCTATGGGAATATAAATGCAAAATATCCCCCAATCAGTTTTGGATTGAACCCGGGTTGAAGAAATGAAATACATTGAACCCTATGGGACCTATTTATCAATCATTCCCTTAGTGAATTTAAAATTCACAAATTGCTTCGAACGTTTTAGGAAATATTCAAATTATTCAATAAAAAATATAAAAAAAATTTCAGCGAAATATATTCAGTATTTTTCAAATAAAAATTAAAATAATAATTACACCCTTTATATGAAGAGATCACGTTACCATTATATGAATAGATCACGTGACCCACTTCAAAATTAAATATGGCATCCATCTTGTGGCAAAATCGGGATTTTTAAAGTTGTTTTTAATTTATATTTAATGTTGTATCCGTCTTTAACCCGATTTATTTTTGCTTAAATTATGTGCATCTACATTCTGAAACAACACAATCACAATATATTTCAGTTATCACAGTTCAGTTCACAATATATTTCAGTTAAATGATCATCAAATTTTGATTATTTCCTAAAAATGAAGCCTAATTTTCATTTATGGAGAATGCAAACACCAAAAGATGTAGAATTAGTTGTATAAGAATTGCTGCATTTATGTAGCGCAAAATTATTTAGCTCATGGAGTCTGCAATATAGCTGATATGAACGAAATATTCAATGATTTTATGAACCGTGATATCGATTTTTCAGAATTTTTCTTGTAAATTTGGGGAAAAAAAAGCTACTAACAAGAAAGATCAATCATGCTTAAAGCATTGATTATAAAACACTTTCCAACTTCAATGTAATTTTATTTAAACAAGTCTAAAATGCAATACATTCCTCGGCAATATTTTAAAACTTATCACAATACTACATTAATGTATTATATTTGAAAACTTAAACCTTCATCGAAAAAAATGAACTTTATTCAAATGACGGCATTGAAATATAAATTGCCGGGTTTAAACATCTTTAAAATGAAATACATTCCTCGGTAATAATTTTAGAATTATCATAATACTACGAAAATTTATTATATTTGAAAACTTCATCGAAAACAACTGAAATTCATTCAAATGACGTCATAGAAAAAATAACACGCCTGGCTCTCTCTATAAAAGCAGCATTTCATTCATAAATAATTTCCCATTCATGTCATTCATCACAATACTATAATAATTTATTTTATTTAAAAATTAAGACCATGGAGCTACAAGTAATTAAACTCTATGCGTAAAACTTCATCAAAAAAAATCGTCCTTATCTTTGTAAAGTCAATGAATATTTCATTCTTATCAGCTATGCAGACTTCATGAACTAAATGATTTTTTGTTAAAGAAATACAGCAATTCCAATACAACTCATTCTATATATTTCGCTGTTTACATTTTACATAGGTGAAAAATAGGTTTCGTTGTAGAAATAATCAAATTTGGATGAGCATTTAAACTCAAATATATTGTAATTGCGTTGTTTCAGTATGTAGATGCACAGAATTTAAGCAAAAATAAAGTGGTTTTAGGATGGATACAATACTCAATATGAATTAAAACGAACTTTAAAAATCACGATTTTGAGACAAGATGGATGCCATATATCATTTTGAAGAGGATTACGGGATCATTTCATATCATGGTCACGTGATCGCTTCATATAAGAGGTGTTATTAATATTTTAATTTTTATTTAAAAAACTACTGAATATATTTCGCTAAATTTTTTCTATATATTTTATGGAACAATTTGAATATTGCCTAAAATTTTCGAAGCAATTTGTGAATTTTAAATCCGCTTAAAAAATGTTTGAAAAATTAGGTCCCATAGGGCTCAATGTATTTCATTTTTTCAACCCGGGTTCAATCCAAAACTAATTGGGTGATATTATTCATTTATATTCCCATAGGTCTTACAGACCGTCTGAGCAACATACTAAAATTTCATATTGATTAAGCAATTTTTACGGCAGTTATCGTGTTAACGGACAGACAGACAGACAGACAGAATGAACAAAGTCATAAACACTTTTCAACTTTGTTGTAAAGTGTTAAAAATGGATTATGGTGCGAGAAAGTCGAAGACGTTCCAGTTAATTATAAATTCAAGAAGGAATTTATGTCTTTATTACATAATTATCAGAAACATTTAATTTTTAACATAATTTATTCAAATAATTGTAATATTTATAAATATGAAAACAAAAAAACATTTTGAATAAATTGAATAATCTTCTGCAATTTTTATTTGAATGTTTGAACAATCCTTATTTCGAATGCTCTGTTGAATTATACCAGAAAAAAGTAAATACAGACAAAATCTAATGCATGTTTGAAATGAAACTTTTCAAAAAAGAATCATTTTAAAGGGAATTTATTTTTCTCTAAAGTTAAGAGAAAGTTCTAAAATGCTCTGGGTGTTGCTATTAAAGAATTAAGGATTTCTCATGAGAATTTTTTTGAAGTTTAATCGAACTATAAATAAAGGGTAAGCAAATTCAAACAAAGGGTAAGCAAATTCAAAAACAACTTTTAAGCAATTTTTTATGCAGTTATTTTACAAAACCGCAATAAATGTATACAAGACTAGACACTTCACTCGTTCTTCGCACATTCTCAAGGGCTACACATTTTTACAAATTCTTGATTTTGTATTTCATCTGGAAGCTCAGACGTATCGAATGAGACCAGAACCAAGATTCTGACCCCGGTGCAAGTGCTCGAAATTTAAAAAAAAATGGGTTTGAAGTTTTAATTATTCCTTTGCATCGTCATTCTTAATTTGAATTTTTTAAATATTAGATTTTTCTATTGAGTTGAATTCTAAGCCGGATCGAATGACACAAAAACCAAGATTCTGGCTCAAAGGAAAGGACTCAATAATTTTTTACATTGCACCCTAAATCACTCAGTCACTTCAGTGCATACTATATAGAAATGTAAACATAAGAATCTCAATTTTTGAACCTTTTATTTATATCTCGATCTGAGTAATATCAAGCGTTAACATTTATCTCTTTCATATATATATATATATATATATATATATATATATATATATATATATATATATATATATATATATATATATATATATATATATATATATATATATATATATATAAATATATATATACATATATATATATATATATATATATATATATATATATATATATATATATACATATATAAATATATATACATATATACATATATAAATATATATATATATACATATATAAAATATATATATATATATATATATATATATATACATATATAAATATATATATATATACATATATAAATATATATATATATATGCATATATAAATATATATATATATATATACATATATAAATATATATATATATATATACATATATAAATATATATATACATATATAAATATATATATATACATATATAAATATATATATATATATATATATATATATACATATATAAATATATATATACATATATAAATATATATATATATATATATACATATATAAATATATATATATATATATATATATATATATATATATACATATATAAATATATATATATATATATATATACATATATATATATATATATATATATATATATATATATATATATATATATATAAATATATATATATACATATATAAATATATATATATATATATATATATATATATATATATACATATATAAATATATATATAAATATATATATAAATATATATATATATAAATATATATATAGATATATATATATATATATATATACATATATATATGTACATATATAAATATATATATATAAATATATATATACATATATATATATATATATATATATATATATATAAATATATATATATATATAAATATATATATATATATATATATATATATATATATATATATATATATATATATATATATATATATATATATATATATATATATATATATGTATACCCTACTGAAATCCATTTATTTTAGACTACTAATGTGTTGGGATAAAATAAAAATGCAGAGATCCAAAATAATAATTTTCTATTGAAACTTATCAATATTTGGTTGGACCTCCTTTCGCCTTTATGACGGCATTAATTCTTTTAGGCATAGAGCGTACTGACCTACTGCATTCCTCTCTCGGGATCTTCTTCCATTCCTCTTGCAATATGAATTTTAATGTTGTTTTTGAAGTAATGAAATGCTTCCTGATCTTGTGTTTGAGAAAAACCCACAACTGTTCAATGGGGTTGAGGGCTGGAGACTGTGGAGGAGAATGCAAAATATGTACACCATTTTCACTGAACCACTTCATAGTCACAGCAGATGTGTGACAAGTTGCATTGTCTTATTGGAGCCCGACCCCATACCTGTTTCTATCGCCGAAAATTCGTGAAAAAGATGCTTGCAGTGTTGTTTCCAGTACATTTATGTACTTCAATGAGTTCATTCACTCCTCACAGATGTACATTTTGCCCACACCATCGACTGCCATGCATCCCCAAATCATTATGGTGCCACCACCATGTTTGACAGTAGGCACGATGCACTCTTCCTTATATTCCTCACATACACGTCTCCTCACATAAGACACACTAGTAGTACCAAATACCTATTGTATTTGAAATTATTTTACTAATATCCTAAAGAGCTTTACAAAAAAGTTGCTACATATTGACAATACCATGCTAGTTTTGAATAAAAGCAAGTGAAATGAAACATACCTGAACGTTTGATTCATCAGCCCACAGAACTTTTACCTAATCTTCTTCAGTAAAATGGCGATATTTAAAAGCCAATTCCAACCGTTTCTTTCGGAAATCCATGTCTTTTTCCTGGCCTTGCAGCCTTTCAATCCAGCTTCTACAAGCCGTCTTCTAGTGGTTGGAGCAAAGATTATTTTTCTTGTTGCTTCTGACAATTCAGCAGCTAATTGAAATGAAGATTTTCTACGATTTTTCAATGCAAATGGTTTCAAAAGGCGATCATCCTTGGATGTAGTGATTTTTTTTCCCCACTTCTTAAAAGATTTAAATGACTACCAGTATTCTTAAGACGTTTGATAATGTATTGCACCACGTTTCTGGAACATTTCACTTTTCTGGCAATTTCACATTGACTATTGCCTTGCTCACATAAAAATTGAATTTTCAACCTTTGTTCTTTTCTAAGCTCCTTAGTTTTCGGCATTTTATACAGACATGACCTCAAATTTAGATGAGATAAGCAACAATCGCGTGCACGTGTACAAACCAGGACAGCGAATGCAACCGACTGCTTCCACAAAAGTCTGGAATTTCCAGTTATCGTTCTGGAAATGTTCTATTGGTTGTCAATTGAAATGACGTTTGTATTTTCATTTCAACTTCTTACTGCGCATGCAGTCATAAACAAATGAGGGGATTTCAAGTAACACACCCGCAGTTAAAGTAGGAAAATTAGGGTGCCTAATAATTTTGATCATGGCTGTATATGTGTGTCTGTGTAATACGAAAATGGGTTAAAAAAAATTAAAAAATCTGATGTGGGCAGCACATGACTTTCCCTGCAGATTTATATACACATTCTCTTTATTTTAATTAAATGTAATTCACTATTAATTCAATTTTCGTTCTCATTTGGTAACTGAACTCATTTTCAAAGGTGGCGTAGAGAAAAAACAAAAAAATTAAAATATCCCGAGAACGACTAGTCCTAGTGTAATGGGGTTGGTCTTATTCTTTTCTTCGTTAAAAATTACGTATAAAACAATAACAATCATTTAATGGATATATTTCAGCATACGTAGTTTTCTATTTTAGATTGTGTCGATTTTTGCGGGCCATTTTGCAAAAAAAGGGCAGGTTATTTTTTTCCGAATCATACCAAAATCTAATAAGCACCAGGGTGTCCTACAAGCAACTTATCTACCAAATTTTGTAAAATTCGGTCCATTAGATTTTCAGCTACAGTGGATACAAGCTTTTGCGGGCCATTTCGCAAAAAAGGCGGGTTCTTTTATCCCAAATCTTACCCAAAAGTAATCAGCACCAGATTCGCTTACAAGTGATTTACCTACCAAATTTTATGAAATTCGGTCAAATAGTTTTTTAGTTAGAGTGGATGCAATATCTGCACAGACAGACACACAGACAGACACACAGACACACACACAGACGTCACGCTAAAAATAGATTTTTTGTATTCTAGAAGTCTTGAAACGTGTAGATCCGTCGAAAACTCGAGTTGCGATTTTTGGCATGATTCCAATACTTCCCCTATACATTACCATGTATTGCAGGGAAAGTAGAATGAGTCCAATATACAGTGAAGTTGTATATTAGACTCACTTTTAACTATCTTACACAAATGTAATTATATATTTCTATAAAAGTGAAGAGAAATTTTCGCAAAATACCGCCGGTTTTATTTTCTGAGAATTTGCCTAATTTCAATACATTAAAATGTTCGATTGGACTAAGCTGTGTACCAAATGTCAGGTCTATAGGACGTAGAAAAGCATGTTAAAAATACCATCAAAGAAGTTGAAGCTCACAGACAAACAACCATCGGAACAGAAATTATTTCATTTGAATCTTTTTACTGTGTTTTAGCGGCAGAGTCATAATTTGGGGATGGAGTCGTGTTACGCCCGTGGCGTGCATTTTTCACTGTTATTTACATGAATATTTTTTTGTCACTTTTTTAGATTAATAAGTTCAATTTTTTCCTTATTTAACAGTGCATTTTTCGGTATCTCATAAAAATTACTTATCTTTAAGCTAAGAAATGAATTTCATGCTTTTCCAAATTGAATAATTTAAAGCAGTATTTAAAAGTTAACAGCTTTTATATGTTATTGTTTTGTTTACTTTTTTTCTCCCAATTTCTTTCTCCAGTTTTCTCCCAATTTTTCTTTCCTGCATATATTTACATATTTCTCCTTTTCAGCTGCTTAAAGCTTTATCTTAGATGTAAATTGCATAAAACAGAACGTACGATAATTTACTTAAAACATTAAATAAATAAATCGATTTAGCTATTTGAATAAATGAATTATTAAGCCTAATTAAATCTTGAATGTATTCGATGTGAACTAAATATATCCTTTATATATAAAGTGTGTTTAAAAAAGCTTGTACACTGATAAATATTTCTTGACCATTTGATCACAGATCCCTGTTTAAGAAATAGTTTAAATAAGGTGGGTATTCAGACAACGACAATTTTGGTCATGTGACAGGTTTTAAGTTGGGGGGGGGGGGGTTAAAATTCAATATGCTATACGCGTCCTCTACAAGGGAAGTCCATATGTTTAAAAATCCTTATTTAGTTAAAGGTATTTCTGAAAACATATCCTATAGGCAAAATTGTCCGTCAAAGTTATAGGACTTATACCATTTTCACCCAATATAAAAAACGGCAGAAACATAGCTTTGAATTGACGTTTGTTAGATAAAATTTGTTCGAGATTACATGTATACCTTTATATAGCAAAGATTTTGTACAGTTCCAAATTATACGTCGGAAAATTTAATTAATGATAACTCGAATAATTTTGATCGGATGATAATTCAACATTTCTGTTTGACTCTAATTGGGCTATAGAAAATATCTTTATAATCGAGCAATTTATCAAGGGAGCCCATTTAAAAAATTAAATTTAATACTTTTTGCTAAAAGGTGTCACATAATTGAAATTTTCGTCCGACGATAGTCTACTTTAATTAAAGCATTTCTTTAATTAAAAGTATGGGTCTCAGAACAACCGTTTAAGATATATTAAATCTTTCTGATCTTTCGGAAACATTATATATACTAATTGCCAAGTGTCCGTCTATCTGTCCGTCTCTCCGTCTGTCACGCTTTTTTAGGAACTTCCAGAATAGTTAGAGACTTGTAATTTGGTACACGGCTCGGTCCTTCGATAAAACTCCCTGGAAAAATCGAATTTTTCGAAAACGTTCTGTAGAAGGGGTGTTCCACACCAACACGTTCGAAAAGTGAAATGATAGGAAAGCATACTTTGCGATAAGATAACGACTTCAAATTTGGTATATGGGTCAACCGTTCGAAAGGAAGAAAGTGTGCAATTCCAGATTTCCAATATTCCCTACTTAAAGGGGTGCCGCACACCAAAATGGTCGATTTTACGAATAAATGAGAAACGACTCCTTTAAAATTTGATGGAGGCTTGAAATTTGGTATATGGACTAATCATTTGATGAAGACACCCAAGTCGAATATAGTTTTTCAAATATGTTCGTTTAAAGGGATGCTCCAGAGTGAAAAGTTCGAAAGGCGAATTGATAAAAAAACATGCTTCAGAACGAGATAGAGATTTTAAATTTGGTATACGGGTAGATAGTTTGAAGGGAAGAACATATGCAATTTCATTTTTCCGATATTTTCAACTTTTGGGGATGCCTCAAAACCGAATATTCGATTTTTTGAATAAATAAGGAACGCGAATTATTTATAAATTTACCTTATTCGGTGGTTGCTTAATGTGGGACCGTTGATTTTCAACGGGTGTTCGGCTAGTTTTTATTGCTGATTCTCTACAGAATTTCATCATAAAAGTGAAATTGGAAATTCGATATTTATCTTTTAAATACAAGTCTTTCCTGAAGAAATGAGCGTCTTTAGCACAATCACACACCCGATAAGAAACAAACTTGTAAAAAAAAAAAAGCCAAGTCCTTGAGCTTTACAAAATATGTCAGCTATAAAATTGATTGAAATGAAGACCTATTGCCATGTTTATCATATCTTATGAGTGAAAAGTATATGGAGCATCTAAGTTATCTAAATCCATTGCAGCTTGAAATGGCTTTGTATCAAAGGTATGTATATATATATATGCACATATATATATATAACACGTTATATATATATATATATATATATATATATATATAACACGTTATATATAAATGATATATTTACATGCTACAAGAAGGAGTCGACACAAAAGATTCAAAGGGTTCATTTATGGACAGGCTTAAATAAAAATCAAAAATGCGAGTTAAGATGAAGTAAAATAATAAAGCTGATTTTGTTGAAAGTAACGATTTTGAGAAAATGATATATCCTCCCCGAAGAGTATGATAATTTCCAACTGACATTTTTCTAAACATTTCGCCGCAGGAAGTTCGATTTCCATCAGCTTAGATGACAAATGACAACTATTATCTGCCATGGAAATGTAATTCTACCTTTAGAAACGTTTCCTGTGCATCGCTTTCTGATATTTGAAACGGGATTAGTATTTCATTTTTACTTTCCCTACATACATAGTATAATGTGTAGAGAATGTATCATGATGCGTTCAAGTTTTAGACGGAAAATCACGTTTACAGTCACCCTAAGCTTAAATCGAAAGTTTGGGGGTAATGCATGTGTGTGTAGGTATCTAGTGTGTGTGTTAGAGTGTGTGTGCGTGTGTGTCAGTGTGTGTGTGTATGTGTGACAGTGGACGCGATATCCTTTCAACGAATGAAGCCATTCGTATATAATTTGATATTACAATTATTGAACACTGTAATCCTATAGATTTTACACGCAATTGACTATTTGGATAACTCCACCTTGTAACTTTTCAAATGTATTTTTGAGAAAAAATATAAAAAAAATTAAGTTATTTATTATTTATAAATTATTTATAATTCCTAAATTTATAAATCATAAATAGATAATAGTTTCTGGCGTAATTTTTAAATAGAAAACGAATGACATCAATTTCAACCCGCTACAATGAACAGTTTCTGATTTAACATTTATCAAATAAATTCATCATAAAAATTACATAAAATAAAAAAATAGTAAGTATTACCAAATGTGTTCACTTTTTGCATGTACTATTTATACAGCAAATCTGCTAACACCGTTCTGGGGGATCCAGTTTATTCAACCACGAGTGAAGATACTTTATGTAATAGTTTAGTGTTTTGAAGCCAAAGAATCCACCAATATTTATATAATTCACGGGGTATTAATTAACAGTTAGTTACAATTTGATGAGGATTTGACGGCGTGTGAAATAAATCACTCCGTTTAAACTCATTAGTTGCCAAAATCACACACTTTCAATTTACGTTGCGTTAATTCAATGTCAAAATCAACGTGGAGTGAACTTTATTCATCGTTTTCCCGTAGTAAAGCCAATGCATTATGTATTGAAAGTTATGAGTTGCCTACATCAGATTGCTTTAAATATTTAACTATAGACGAAATATGCGATAACTGATTAGTATCAGATATTGTATTTAAAATTAAATAATTGAAGATATACTGTCTTTTTAAATCATTTTAACGAAATTAAATACAATAATGCACAAGTACAGTATTAAATGGAAATATATACTAGCACAGTAAATAGGTTCATAAGTTATTACCAAAAATACAGCAAAATATTGCCCCTGGGGCTTTTTAAAATGCATTTAACCGGGTCGTAAAGGAATGCTTAAATTCCTGGAATTCAAATGTCGATTGCTACATCTTGCAAATATGGCGGTTGCCATAGAAACCAGTCGTCTCCCAGATTGCTTTTGAAATCAAAGCTGCGTTTGAAACGGAACGGAAATATACTGCAAGATATTATTTGAGAAGATATCATAAAGTCGTTTGAAAATTCAATGGTTTCTTGCTAGAGCTCTTTGGGGAACATTTATTTGCAAAGTTTATTCTTTTAAAATTTAAATTTTGAAAGCAGACATAGATGATGAGCATTAGAAAAAATATTGAATTAAATATTCATTTCTATTTGTAAGTTCATAAAATTCAGCTTTAGATTGTTTCTACCAAATTGTTCATGTTAATACATTTTAATGTAACTTATATGTGAACATATGAGATAATAATGGTAGAAGTTTGAAGTCTAGGTACTGTGATTAGGAAAGCACTTATTACTTTTTTTATATAAAAATCTCACGATAGACTAATAATAATAATACATTTTATTTTGTTATACAATATACACAAGACATACAATTTCTATATACGATAAAGTGATTAATAATAAATTTTTCTAGAAATATTTAGGCTACAAAATTATTTTAAAATCTGAATATAAGTAATTTGAACATTTTAAGGAGTACTGTGTTTTTTGTGTCATCAAATATCCTATACATAAGTAGAGAATTAACTAAAAATGCGTTACTAACACAGCAAACAGATTCATAAAATATTATTTTAAATACTTGAAAATATTACTTACTAGGACTATTCAAAATGTATTTAACTGTAGTTGTAAAAGAAGGCTTAAATTCCCGGAATTCAAATGTCGATTGCTACATCTTGCAAGTATGGCGGTTGCTATAGAAACCAGTCGTCTCCCAGATTGCTTTTGAAGTCAAAGTTGCTTTTGAAACGTAAAGGAAATATACTGCAAGATATTATTCGAGAAGATATCATAAAGTTGTTTGAAAATTCAATGGTTTCTTGCTGGAGCTCTTTGAGGAAAATTTATTTGCAAAGTTTATTCTTTTAAAAAATAAATTTTGAAAGCAGGCATAGATGATGAGCATTAGATAAAATATTGAATTAAACGTTCATTTCTATTTGTGAGTTCATAAAATTCAGCTTTAGATGGTGTGTATTGAATTTGTCATGTCAACACATAAAGAATATTTAATATATATTAATTTCCACTGTCTTGCCTCTTCGAAGGTGAGCTCGCATTTTCTAATGGATGGCAGTTACACCAGGTTCGCCGACTGGCGTTTTATACATAAAGCGCGGCTTGGTTGTAACTCCCCTAAACACCATCAAGAGAGGTGGCCCGCCTGAGGCCCGACTTTGCAGAAAATGCCATGAGCAACTTGAGACCCTCCCGCACGTTCTATGCAACTGCAAGTCAAACATTACCTGGATCAAGAGGAGACATGCCGACCTACTGAATCGGGTCATTGTGGCTGTGATCTTATATTTGAACATATGAGATAATAATGGTAAATATTTGAAGTCTAAGTACTATGATTTGGAATGCAATTATCACTTTTTTTATATAAAAATCTCACGATAGACAAATAATAATAACAAACTTTATTTTGTTATGCAATATACACAATACATACAACTTCTATATACGATAAAGTGATTGATAATAAATTTTTCTGGAAATATATAGGCTACAAAATTATTTTTAAATCAGAATATAAGTAATTTGAACATTTAAAGGAGTACTGTGTTTTTGTGTCATCAAATATCCTATACATAAGTACAGAATTAACTGGAAATGCTTTACTAACACAGCAAAGAGAAGCATAAAATATTACTTTAAATACTTGAAAATATTACATACTGGGACTATTCAAAATGTTTTTAACTGTAGCTGTAAAAGAAGGCTTAAATTCCCGGAATTCAAATGTCGATTGCTACATCTTGTTAAGATGGCGGTTACCATAGAAACCAGTCGTCTCCCACATTGTTTTTGAAATCAAAGCTGCGTTTGAAACGGCATGGAAATATACTGCGAGATATTATTCGAGAAGATATCATAAAATTGTTTGAAAATTCAATGATTTCTCGCTAGAAAATAAAAAGCTCTTTGGGGAATATTTATTCGCAAAGTCCATCCTTTTAAAATTTAAATTTCAAAAGTAGGCATAGATGATGAGCATTAGATAGAATATTGAATTAAACATTCATTTCTATTTGTGCGCTCAGAAAATTCCTCTTCAGATTGTTACTATTGAACTTTTTATTTTAACACATAACGATTTTTCAACATATTTAATAGTATCTTATATGTAAACATTATATGCATATATTTTTAAAGTTAGAGGTCTAGAAAAATGTTCAACGTTTAAAGTCTAGGTTCTGTGATTAGAAACGTAGTTACTATTTGATTTAATTAAAAATCTCACCATAGACTAAGTATACGATAAATTGATTGATATAAATTTTTATGGAAATATTTAGGTTTGAAAATTATATTAAAATTCGAATATATATAACTTGAGCATTTTAAGGCGTACTGTCCACTAAAATCATTTTTGCATCATCAAATATCCTTCCTATAAATATGTGAGACCAGAAATAGATCTCACACTTTGGTGAGACAGTTTTATGTACATTATTTATTGTGTTTGAAACGGCAAACAATACTTTCAGTCTGAACGACGCCAGTGTTTACGACACGTGAACTCTAACATCAGAAAATAATAAACCAGGAGTGCCAATACAGAGGGAACCGAACAAACCCTTACGAAAATGGAAGTAACGACATTGGATAGAAAGGCAAGCCAACGGAGAAAGTGCTTCTTGCGTCACCCTAAATGCTGCAAATCAGAGAAAAGGGGGGAGCAATAGCCCCGAGGGAAAAAAGCCACAACCTGTGACTTAAGAACGGCACTTGTAGAATATACTATGAATACGAGTTCGACATGATGAGTTAGATATACGAGTTCGAGATCTTGATAATAATAACGATCACTTAGAAAAGATAGCACGACAACTAGAGATGTAGAGTGTTCCGTAGATGTTCCAAAATAATGGCTAGATCCATTGATGGGTGCAGTGCAAATCAGAAGTGCAAAACGGAGCCAAACACCCTGAATTATGGCCGGTGCAAGTTACTGATGCATTTATTACTACATTGCTACATTATGGTCTAGGTTCACAACAGACTTGAATGTATGTGCGCATTGAAAAACCAGGTCTAATACATATTTCAGGCAATTTAAATGGTCTCACATAGTCCCTCCGCCGAAATAATTCATAATAAGAATAATTGTTGTAATTAAATAATTGAATAAATTATGTTGTCAATAAATATTTTATTGTTAAAGTTAAAATGATGCAGTCCATTTAGTATTATATTAATTATATTAATGTATTATATATTAATTATATTGATGTATTATAGTAATGTATTATATTAATTAATATTCCTTTACAGAACTCGCGCGAAAGGTAAATAATTGGAGGGTTATTAGCGACCACACTAAACGCAATGCACTACAATAATAATAAGTCCACGACTATGTACGTATTTAAGGCCATGATATAGATATATAGATTAGGTTAATAATAATTAATCTAAAGTTCAACTTTAAGTATTCTTTACGTTTCTTTTCGCGCACCACAAAAAAAATACATAATTAACTGGAAATGCATTACTAACACAGTAAATATATTTCTAAATTGTTACTTAAATATCTGGAAATATTACCCTCTGGGGTTTTTCAAAATGTATTTAACAGTGGTCGTAAAAGAATGCTTAAAATTTCAGAATTCAGATGTGGATTGCTGCATCTTGCAAAGATAGCGGTTGCCATAGAAACCAATCGTCTCCCACATTGCTTTTGAAATCAAAGCTGCGTTTGAAACGAAATGGAAATATACTGTGAGATATTATTCGAGAGGATATCATAAAGTTGATTGAGAATGCAATGGTTTCTTGCCAGAACATAAAGAGCCCTTTGGGAAATATTTATTTGTAAGTTCATACTTTTAAAATTTAAATTTCGAAAGCAGACATAGATGATGAGCATTAGATAAAATATTGAATTAAACATTCATTTCTATTTGTGAGTTCATAACATTCAGCTTCAGATTATGTCTATTGAATTTTTCATGTCAACACATAACGATTATTTTAATATATTTTAAAGTCTCTTATATGTGAACATATAAGATAATAATGGTAAAAGTTTGAAGGCTAGGTACTGTGATTAGGAATGCAATTATCACCTTTTCATATAAAAATCTCACGATATACTAATAATAATAATGAACTTTATTTGGCTATGCAATACACACAACACATACAATTTTAATATACGATAAAGTAATTGATAATAAATTTTTCTGGAAGTATTTAGGCTACAAAATTATTTTAAAATCAGAATATAGTTAATTTGAACATTGAAATAAGTACTGTGTTTTTGAGTCATCAAATATCCTATAGATAAGTGCAGAATTAACTGAAAATGCTTTATTAACACAGCAAACAGATGCATAAAATATTATTTTAAATACTTGAAAATATTACTTACTGGGACTATTCAAAATGTTTTTAACTGTAGTTGTAAAAGAAGGCTTATATTCCCGGAATTCAAATGTTGATTGCTACATCTTGTAAAGATGGCGGTTGCCATAGAAACCAGTCGTCTCCCACATTGCTTTTGAAATCAAAGCTGCGTTTGAAACGGATTGGAAATATACTGCGAGATATTATTCAAGAAGATATCATAAAGTTGTTTGAAAATTCAATGGTTTCTCGCTGGAAAATAAAGAGCTGTTAGGGGATTATTTATTCGCAAAGTTTATCCTTTTAAAATTTAAATTGCGAAAGCAGATATAGATAATGAGAATGAGATAAAATATTAAATTGTACATTCATTTCTATTTGTGCGCTCTTAAAATTTCTCTTCAGTTTGTTACTATTGAACTTTTTATTTTAACACATAACGATTTTTCAACATATTTCATAGTATCTTATATGTAAACATTATATGCAGATGTTTTTAAAATTTGAAGTCTAGAAAAATGTTCAACGTTTAAAGTCTAGGTTCTGTGATTAGAAACGTAGTTACTATTTTATTTAATTAAAAATTTCACCACGACAGACTAAATATACGATAAATTGATTGATATAAATTTTTATGGAAATATTTAGGTTCGAAAAATATCTTAAAATTAGAATATATATAACTTGAGCATTTTAAGGCGTAATGTCCACTAAAATCATTTCTGCATCATCAAATAATTTTTCTATAAATATGTGAGACCAGAAATAGATCTCACACTTTGGGGAAACAGTTTTATGTACATTATTTATTGTGTCTGAAACGGCAAACAATACTTCCAGTCCGAACGACGCCAGTGTTTACGACACGTGAATTCAAAGGTCAGAAAATCATACACCAGAAGTGTCAAGACAGAGGGGGCCGAACGAACCCTTACGAAAATGGAAGTAACGACATTGGATAGAATGGCAAGCCAATGGAGAAAGTGCTTCTTGCGTCACCCTGAATACTTCAAATCAGAGAAAAGGTGAGTAACAGCCCCGAAGGAAAAAAAGCCACAACCTGTGATTTAAGAACGGCACTTGTAGAATATGCTATGAATACATGATGATTTAGATATAAAAGTTCGAGATCCTGACAAAAAGAACGATGACATAGAAAATATAGCACGACGACTAGAGATGTAGAGTGTTCTGTAGATGTTCCAAAATAATGGCTAGATCTATTGATGTGTGCAGTGCAAATCAGAAATGCGTGACGGAGGCAAACACCCTGAGTTATGGCCTGTACAAGTTACTGATGCAAGCATTATGGTCTAAGTTCAAAACAGACTTGAAGGTATGTGCCCATTGAAAAACCAGGTCTAATACATATTTTAGGCAATTTAAGTGGTCTCACATGGCCCATCCGCCGAAATAATTAACAATAAGAATAATTGTTGTATTTAAATACTTGAATATGTTATGTTGTTAATAAATGTTTTATTGCTAAAGTTAAAATGGTGCAGTCAATTTAGTATTATATTAATTAATATTCCTTTAGAGAACTCGCGTGAAAGGTAAATAATTGGAGGGTTATTAGCGGGCACACAAAACGCAATGTACTACAATAATAAGTCCGCGACTATGTACGAATTTACGACCATGATATAGATATGTAGATTAGGTTAATAATAATTAATCTAAAGTTCAACTTTAAGTATTCTTTATGTTTCTTTTCGCGCACCACAAAATAAATACAAAATTAACTGGAAATGCATTACTAAGACAGTAAATAGATATCTAAGTTGTTACTTAAATACCTGGAAATATTTCCCTCTGGGGCTTCTCAAAATGTATTTAACAGTGGTCGTAAAATAATGCTTAAAATTTCAGAATTCAGATGTTGATTGCTACGTCTTGCAAAGATGACGGTTGCCATCGAAACCAATCGTCTCCCACATTGCTTTTGAAATCAAAGCTGCGTTTTAAATGGAATGGAAATATACAGCAAGATATTATTCGAGAGGATATCATAAAGTTGTTTGAGAATGCAATGGTTTCTTGCCAGAACATAAAGAGCCCTTTGGGGAATATTTATTTCTAAAGTTTATCCTTTTAAAATTTAAATTTCAAAAGTAGGCATAGATGATGAACATTAGATAAAATATTGAATTAACCATTCCTTTCTATTTTTGAACTTTGAATTTTATGCACTATTTTTCATATCAGCAAATAAATATTTTTAACACATTTCATATTATTTTGTATGTAAGCATATGCAGATATTTATAAATTTTGAAGAGTAGAAAAATATTCAACATTTAAAGTCTAGGTTCTGTGATCTATTAATAAATATTTCATTTATTTAAAAATCTCACAATAGACAAAGTATACGATAATATATTTTTTCTGGAAACTTTCGAGCTCATGTTGAAATCAGAATATAGTAATTTGAACATTTTAAGGCGCACGTAAATCAGTTTTGTTATTGTTCACTTAAATCGTTTTTGCTTCATCATATATCCTTCCTTTACAATTATCCTTCATCAATTATCCTTCCTTTTATAAGTACAGAATTAACTGGAAATGCATTAATAACACAGTAAACGGATTCATAAATTATTACTTAAAATACTTAAAAATATTACCCCCTGGGACTATTCAAAACAGATTTATCCCTGATGGTAAATAAATGCTTAAAACTCCGGTATTCGAATCTCGATTGCTGCATTTTGCAAATATGGTGGTTACTATAGAAACCAGTAGTCTGCTATTGCTTTTAAAATCAAAGCTTCATTTGAAATGGAATTGAAATATACTACATGGTATTATTCGGGAAGATATCATAAAGTTGTTTAAATATTCAATGATTTCTTGCCAGGACGTAAAGGTAAAGACCCCTTTGGGAAATATTTATATGCAGAGTTTATTCTTATAAAATTTTACTTTCGAAATTAATTCTTTTAAAATTTTACTTCAAACATTAGATAGATTATTTGATAAAACTTGGATGACAAACATTAGATAGATTATTTGATAAAACATTAATTCTTATTTGTGTGTTCATAAAATCCGTCTTTGAATTAATTCTATAGAACTATATATATAAATAGTGTATAGCGAGTTTCTTTTAACATATTTAGTATCTTCTTATTAAAACTAATTGCCCAGCGACTCGGGTTTTAAATAAGCGTCCATTTTGTAGAAAGTTTAGATACATGTAACAATAATCAAGTTCTATATTTCCTGTATCGAAACAATAGAATCAAAATCGTTCCTTTTCTCTATTCACAATCATACAAATTGTAAAATGCAGAATTAATACACCTGAAATAAGATCCTGTGAGACCTTAAATAAGCGCGCTGAAAGTGTTTGCGATCACAAAAAGGAAAATATTCAATTTAGTCAGAAAAGTTAGATTTTCAAGTTTAGTTTTCGTTTTCACAAATTTTAATTTGAAAGTTAGATTTCTGTATTTTATCTTTTAGTTCGTGTCCTCAAATTTTCTGAGATTGATGTTCGTGACTCGGAGCTGGTTGAAAGAAAAAATAAAGTTATTTTGGTTGGCAGAAATAAATTGATTTCAAAGTTGAAAGTAAAAATGAAATTTTATATGCTATATTTTTAATCGCACTTATATTACTAAAAAATTCTAAATTCCAAATTTTGAAAAGTCATCCTTAAAATTCGCGAAATTAGAAAATCGGGAAATTTATAGCACTCCGTGGTTAGACCGAAAATCTGGCATATCATTCGCCAAACAAGTGCGGAAGAAAGTTCTTGTTTTCAAGCAGGAACGTCTGTTTGACAAATTGGATTAAACAGTCTCAGCCGAATGTCGCCTTTTTAAGTTCTTACATTTTTAAACAAATTCAGTATTAAAATAACTACGTCTAGGTCTGTCGTCAGATGAGTTCAGCAACCCTTGTACCTAATTTCGTGGCTGTCTGAAGCTTCTATTTTTCGCTACAGAAGACATACACACTGAAAGGCAGAAAACTTTATTTCTTTATTATGTAAGAGGATATGTTAACAAACATATTGTGCAGATATTTTTAATGTTTGATGTCTAATAAATATAGGAGTAGTAAAAGATAAATTAGCAATAATAAATACATGATATACATTTTAATATAAAACAACTTTTGATGACCGAACTATAGATGAGAGACATTGTAGATGGGAGACAATGTAGATGAGAGAAGGGGATAATTCCCAACCAAATTTCAACCCAACTATCTTATAAGCAGTAGAAAGCAAGATGCTCTGTAAGAAGAACAACGTAGTTTTCTTTTAATATAAAGAATTTAACAAGAACACATTCTTAGGTAGATACTTTCCGCTTTCTGATTAGAACAAAATGAATAATTTTGTGTTCCACTGAACACGAGAGAGCAGATGAGCCTTGTAGCTCGCAGAAAGTTATTTATGGATAGAATTAATGTGCTTAAGACATTAAAAAATCTCTTATTGAGAGGTTTTTTGGTATAGTAAATTATGTATTTCTCTGATTCCTACGAAATGTCGTTCCTGCTTTGCAAACAGACGGAAAAACGTACAGTTCTGAAAATTTTCCATAATACGAATATGAGCCTGTAGATCACCACATTATGCGAATTTTCGTGAAGCCAAGTGATATCAATTAGGAAGTTTTATCTATTTAATTTTACTATTTAATCAACGTTTTTACTAAATGTTAATCAAGTTTAGTTCTTTCTCCATACACAAGCAGTATTCAAATAAAATACATGCATTTTATTTACTTAAATAAATAAATAATAATTATCTAGTCATTTAAAGACCAGATAGACTTTATATATGCACTAGTAAAATTTCCCTTTGGGTCTCTTTAAAACGTATTTAACTGTGATCGTAACGGGATACTTAAATCCCCGTTTTCAAACCATGATTGCTACATCTTGCGAAATAGGCAGTTGCCATGGAAACTAGCCGTCTCCCAGAATTTGAAATCAAATCCGCGTTTGAAAGCGATTGAAATTATACTGCATGACACTGTTTGAAAGAAAATTACTGTGTAATTTGCAAGGGTGAAAATTTCTCTGCAGCTTGTTAAAAAAATCTGATGTAGGCAGCATATGACTTTTCTTATATAATGCAATGAATTTGCTACTTTTATAGTTAAAAAAATGTTATTCTTTACTTATATCCCTTCCAAAATATTGAATTTTCTTCAATTAGTCGTCATTTTCATTGATTTAGCGCCATTTTTCAACATTTGGCGAGATTTTCGTTAATTTAGCAACATTTAAAAAGTCGCCAAGAAGTTGGCGACATTCCGCCAAATTAGTCGCCAAAATCTCGCCAAGCGTTATGGATGGTGAAATAAGTTACTCTTACAGCAAATAAATGACTATTGATGTTCAAATACAAAAGAATTACTCAAAATATCTTTTCGTATGAATGGAACGAGCTAGATCCACGAGAATGATATCATCAAATTTATCGCATGATATTACATATAAAAAGTGAACATGTTTCTCAACAGTTATTATTTTCTTTTACTTTATAGGATTTTTTGATAAATTAATTTGTAAATTGCGCAATATCTCCAGAACGGTTAATGCTAGCATTCTAAAGTTTATGTCAATCATTTTCTAAGGAAAAATTACACGAGTAATGTCTATTTGCGTTACTTTATTAAAGGTTTTGATTTTTTTGTTGATTTTTTCCAAATTTTACTCGAAAATGTAGTGGGGGTTCTGAACATTTGATTGTATGTAAAAACAATAGGCTTCCAGTGTTTACAGATTGTGATTTTTGTACCAAATTTCATTCGAATCGCTCCATTCGTTCGTGAGATATCGTCTCTGCAGACTCACTGACACACACGCACACACATACTTTAACACGCACACATACACACACACAGAGAGACATCACCTCAAAAATGTTCGATTCGTGATCAGGGATGCTTGAAACGTGCTCTCCCGACGAAAACTCGAATTCGAAATTTTGACCCGGCACAATACTTTCCTTATACGTTATGTATATAAGGAAAGTGATAAATTGAATTTTTTAATTATCATTTTGATAATGTTTACTTTCGTGACGTACGACTCTAGAAGCTCCGACTAAGGCAGTGAGTGCAAAATTAAACCAATTTAATATCACTGCAGTGGTGATGTACATTGGTGGTTATGTCTTGAAGGTGATGATGTGCTTATTCTGATGGACTTTGTATACGATGATCACAATTAAAATATTACTACTCACAACGTTCTACATAGGTATTTATTAGTGCAAAGTCCGCCAAACTCAGTAATAATACCTTTCAAAACACGTGGTGATGTCATGGCAAGTATGCTTAAATACATCTCCACCAGGGAAGATTTAGTGCTGAAGATAGTAGATTGCATCGAAAATATATGATCTCGAATAGTGTTATTTTAAGCTAAATGTACCATAAACTTAAAATTTAATGTGTGATAAGTTTATTTTCCGAGAACTGAACGAAACACTCTTTTCTAGAACCAATTTTTCATAGAATAATATGATAAGTTTATTTTCTGAGAATAATAGATTCCAGGAACAGCTAGTTGTTCTTGGAAAAATCTGTTCCTAGGGGGACGTCTCTAAGATCCCCCTCTCTGCCTACGCCCTTGAAGTATACGTTACAAAACTAGCAGGAGATATCAGGGCTCTTTGGCGCGATTTTCACAGTATAATGCATTTCAGACTTCTGGAAAAAATAATGTTATACAGCCATAGAATCAGTAGCTATCTAAACAAAACAGAATGTTTATTTTAAAATAAATTTTAGTTAAGAAAGCAATAAAACATTATTCGGATTCTTTCATAACTAACGCACTTCTCGGTGTAAGTTGGCAAAAAAAATTTCAGATTTAAAAATATAAATTTTCACTTGATCGTAATTTTAATCACAATGCAATGTTAGTTGGTTTATCGGGCGTATTATTACCTAAAAATGTTGTATCAATTATGGAAAGTAAGCATCTATGTAGAGTAATAAAGTAATTAATTAAATAATTTTACTGCCATTTTTATATGAAAAACAGATAATACCTAGAAAAAAATTAGCATATACAATGTTATTTAGTATTAATTCAACCACATCTATTTCTTCAAGTACTTACTATCTACTTTTCTTTGTCACATCTATATTTTGTCGTATACATTAAATACTCACCTGATGATTACTTTTTCGTCGATATATCAAGGTGGACTATTAGAACTTGTGAAAACATATTCATTTTATTTATATTAGATCCATAATGTACTTATTTTTCTTTGACCCAGATCGTCCGACCTACCCGAACATATAAGGTATCTGTGTGGACGGCTAGGACAGTGCCACACAATTTAGGTTGAGACCCGTGGAGGTTTCATTCACAGGAACCGTACCCTCCTTCCCCGACCACCAACCTCTTCGAAAGGCTTACGGACCCACATATTTTACGTGCCTATACTCCGCGTAAACGCAGGGACAGTTCGGGCAGAGCCGGAAATTTAATTCGGATCGTCCGAGGACAAGCTCCACGCGCTAACCACTGGGCTGACCCCCCCCCCCTACATAAATTACTTGAATTTTAAATTTGGAACATTTGCTTAATCATAAGCAATGGTTGAATTTTAAAATTACATTTAGTATTGTTCAAATTTTTAAACGCTGAATTTACGTATAATGAAAGCAAAATGATGTACATCGAATAGTGTCGCTCGTTTATAAAAATTTTTAGTCGTAAAACGCACATCGATAAAAATATATATTTGAACCCATATCTGTAAGATGGCAATGCATGTTTATAAAAATGTACAAAAAAAAAATAAACTTATGGTCATTAGTCCATATTTAAGTGATGCATCCTTCGAATAGTTTAGACAAATGTTATACTGAATAAAAATGAAATTGCCATGTGTTAATAAAGTATTGATAAACTGCTAAATTGAGAAATTTGTTCAAAATGAATTTTACATAGTTATCAATATTGAGTCAACTTGGAGTTGCACCATCTATCCGCGGTAACCACTGCAAACAACTCATTAAAAAAAATCTGATGTGTGCAGCACATGACTTTACCTTATATAATGCAATGAGTTTACTGCTTTTACAGTTAAAAAATGATGAAAAAATCCACGGAACAGTATTTGGAATGAGCTTTTCTGGATGACAACATGTAAAGCTATTTTGTACCCAATTAGCTTATATTTTATGCAACTCTAAATTAAAAATTATCAATTTTGACAATATTTGCAATTTTGATGATATTTATGTCAATCAAGGGCTAAGCATCGCCAAGTTGGCGACATTTTGCTAGATCATTCGCAAAGTTTGCCATATGTATCGTTAAGTGTTACAAACAAAAGGTGAGAAGAGCACTTATTATATACTGGAAAATATGTCCGTCATATGACGGAATTAAAAATTTGCAAAGCATTACCTCGGACGCAGGCGAACTGCCAATCTTGCACAAGGCGTTGGTGTAGGCAACATATAAGTCCACTGCGTGATTGCAAACAGTTGAAAATCTCAGCTCAAGAAAGCACGGGCAGGTACTTGATAGTGCATATTGTCTACGGCGTACGCAGACACCTGTCCGATAACAATATCATTCAGTTTTGAGTTCTTTGAGTTTGTTTTATAAATTTGTATAGTTCAAATTATGTCCTTTCAATAATAATTTTTATCTATGTACACAATCACTTTATCTATTTTTATCTATGTACACAATCACTTTATCTGTTTTTATCTATATACATAATCACTTTATCTATTTTTATCTATGTACACAATCCCTTTATATATTTTTACTTTCCTTATATACTTAATGTATAAGGAAAGTATTGTGACGGGGTCGAAAATTCGAATTCGAGTTTTCGACGGGAGAGCACGTTTCAAGCATCCCTAATCACGAATCAAACATTTTTGAAGTGATGTCTGTGTGTGTGTGTGTGTGTGTGTGTGTGTGTGTGTGTCAGTGGGTCTGTGGAGACGATAACTGACGAACGAATGGACCGATTTGAACCAAATTTGGTACAAAAATCACAATCCGTAAACACTGGAAGCCTATTGTTTTTATACGCAATAAAATGTTCAGAACCCCCCTAAATTTTCGTATGAAATTTTGAAAAAATCGTCAAAAAATCAAAACCACTAATAAATTTACGCAAATAGACATTTCTTATGTAATTTTTCATTAGAAAACGATTGACATAAATTTTAGAACGCTAACACGAGCCGTTCTTGAGATATTGTACATTTTTTAAAAAAATATCAAAAAGTTATATAAAATAAAAAAAATATTTCCTACTGATAAACATGTTCACTTTTCATATGTAATACCATGCGATAAATTGGGTGACATCATTCTCGTGGATCTAGCTCGTTCCGTTCATGATAAAAAATACTCTGAGTAACACTTTTGTATTTGAACGCCAATAGTCATTTATCTGCTGTAAGAGTAACTTATTTCTTAGTGCATAACGCTTGGCGAGATTTTGGCGACGAATTTGGCGGAATGTCGCCAACTTGGCGACTTTTTGAAATGTTGCCAAATTAACGAAAATGTCGCCAAATTGATAAAAATGACGCTAAATCAATGAAAATGACGACTAATTGTTGAAAATTTAAGGTCTTGGAAAGAATATTAATATCTACTATAAGAAAAACTTATTTTTTTACTGTAAAAGTAGTAAATTCATTACATTATATAAGGAAAGTCATTTGTTGCCCACATCAGATTTTTATCTATGTACTCAATCATTTTATCTATTTTTATCTAGGTACACAATCAGTTTTTGAGTTCTTTCAGTTCGTTTTATAAAAGTGTATAGTTCAAATTATGTCCGTCCAGTATAAATATTTGACTATGTACACAATCACCTGAATTGATGATAAGGGTCTGCGTTTCTCTTCTGTTTTCTATTTCATTAGCCTTCTGCGATTGGAGGGTATGTGTTGTGTGGTCTTGTATTTATGATACCTTAGTTAAAATCCAGGTAATTGATAACTTTATTTTTTATTTTTGCCAGTGTTGATGAGTTTTTCAGAACTCTGTCAGTCCAGAGAGCCATGCTGTCTGTTGCTGGTGCTCTAACATGATATCTGTGCGTCAGTGGACAGTATGATATGTAATGAAATGGGTCCCCGACATCTCCACAGTCACAAAAGTCCGTGGCGCTCTTACCTATCCGATATAATAAGGACGAAAAATGAACATGTCCTGTGAAGAACATTGTTGTTTCTCTGTTTGTAGGTTGTCTGTCTGTTCCGACTTGTGGTGTAAACGGGCGTGTCTTCCCTTTCCTGATGCCGTCCAGTGTTCTTTCTACTTTTCCATATAGTATTGCTTTAGGTCCGTCTTAAGGCTTGAAATCGACGAGGAGCTTGACACCAGTATGAATTGTATCTTCAGGATGTTCCGTTGCGTTTTTTGCTACCTCGTCCGCACACTCATTATCATTTATTACTGTGTGTGATGAAACAAGTTAGTTGCACTCTACCTCTACAGCCTAAGTTCCAATTTAGATTCTGGACTTCCCTAACCTGCCGCGATGTCGTCTGGTGCTTCTTCAAGGCTTCAAGATTTGACAGGCTATCTGTGGCAATTACCGCCAGTGGCGACCCGTGTTGTATCAACCACGGTAGAGCCTCTGAAATCGCACATATTCCTGATGGAAGACGGAGTTTTTATTTTGAAGTCTCTGTGCCTCCCTATGTGTTAGTGTGTTGGTTGGCTGTGTAGACGCAGAAGGCCGCTTCTGTACACAATTTTGTCTTTGATCCGTCTGTATATATTGTTATTTTGCTATTTTATCTTTGGATATTCTGTTATGTATTTGCTAACACTGTCCATGGTTGGATGTGTGGTTCAGCTTAGTATCATTTGTACATAATCCTCCGGAACAAGGTTCCGACCTATCTCCTCGTGGGCCACCCTGAGTCTTCTGACTTTGGCTGTTAATCCTTCATTTGTGAGAGTATGGTGGATGTGCATCTGTAAAACTTTGGCTTTTAAGGCCTCAATGTGATTCATCCGTAACTGGGTCTGGTCTAATGTCACCCTAAGATATTTCTACGTGCTTTTAATTTGAATTCCGTGGCCGCTGATCCTTATTGTCGGTGATCTTTCCATGGGCTTTTCCTTTTTCTTTCCGTATACTATCTGCACATATTTCTCGGGAGACACTAAGAGTCCTACCCTATCGCGCCCAGTCTATAAAGTGATCGACCGCAACCTGGAAACTCCACTCTAGTTCTCTCCTGGTACAACCAAAAATTATCATGATAAAATCATCAGCGTAAGCAAAGTTTGGCAATACTACTGTTCATCGTCTGAAGTTCCTCATCGGCAACCAGGGTCCAGAGCATTGGGCATAGACAAGACACTTGCGGGCAGCCCCTGAAGACTTGATTTCTTTACTTCCTGAACCCCAGTTGACCAAAACATTTCTCTTACTGAAGTACGTGGACAATGTCCTAGCATTGTTGCCCGTCCATCTTGTTTCTTCCATTTTTTTTTCTTATCGTGGTCCACGGAAGAGAGTCAAATGCTCTCTTTATATCGAGTGTGACAAGCACTGTATGTTTATATTTTTCTTTACTATCCTGTATCGCTTCCAGGACCTCCTGGATAGCTGACTTAGTCGAGTGCCTTTCCCTAAAACCAGTTGGTGTTTGCTGATCCACCCGCTCCTCTCTAGGTGCACTATCAGTATTTTTCCTATCAGCTTCTCGAGCAGTTTACCCACTGTTGGTAGTAGACAGATGGCCTGTAAGCTCTCGTATCTTTAGCATATTTCCCTTGTTTATGACAGAAGACAAATTTGCCTATCAAAAGGCATTCTGGGAAATATTTAAGTAATTGAGAGACACCTGTTCAGCTAGTCCTTCAGGAATCCTGGTGCTTGATTTTGTACCTGTTTAATGATAAAGAAATCAAGGTTGTCCGGTCCCGGTGCTTTGTTAGGGTCTAGGCTAAAACGTTCTAATTCGATTTCAATGCTTGTGAATTGATTATCTGAGAGGGCTGTGAAGAGATGTGTGCTATGTGTGCCCTCTGTCTGCTGTTGTATGTCCCCAAAATGTATTTTTGCTAATATCACATGCGATTCCTCTTTGTTCCAGTGACCTTTGTCTGTCCATAGTATTTGTATTTCATGTGGCTTGAAGAATTTGGCATGTGCCATTTTGAAGCACATGTCGTATTTTTTGGTTGTGTTACTGCAGAATCTCTGCCATGCTTCTCTTTTTTTATTATCTCTTTTTATATTGCGCTCTTTCCGTCTTAAGTTTTATAATAATTTCTCGGTGTTCTTGAGAGTTTTTGTCCATTCTTTCGCAACGTCTTTAGGAGGTCCTTATTCTGTTTCTATGCGTTGCAAGGTTTTTTGTTCAGCATGTTAATTTTGTTTCTATCTTCGTTTTTCTTCGTTTATATGATTGTTTACTGATATCTTGCAATTCTTGAATTTAGTTGTAAATTCTTCTAGTTTAACTGTTGTAATCGCATCCTGTAGGTGTGCTTTTAACTTGTCTTTAATGTTTCTAAAATGATGGTGAAACTTTTTATGTGTTGATAGCTTGTTTTAATATCTGCTTGCCATTTTATGTTGCAAAGACGTGCTGAATTCCAGGCGTATGTACTTGTGGTCACCTGCAAGCGGTGTATCTTCTACTGTCCAATCCTGATATTGCGGTGAAGTTGGTGAGTTTAGCAATGGAAGGTTAGGCCAGCCTTTCGCTCTATGTGTCACGAATGTTGGTGGTTCGTCGCTTGTATTTCTGAACTAGTAATTATGTTGGCTGCAAAAGTCAATAAGCTGCTTGCGCCTTTCATCCTCTACTCCGTAGCCCTAGGCTGATGACTTCGCATTGACATCTCCACCAATAATATGTGGGATATCTTGAATGCTGCTCATCACTGCATCTAGCTCTTCCTACGCTGTTAACGTATCCCCGGAATGTGGCAATGTAAAGCATCGTGATTACCATGTCTCCCAAAGCTGTTGTTTGTGTGATACTTAATGTTGATACCGTACTTAGCTTCTCCGTGTAAATGAGGCTTATGTTTACAAACACTAGCCAGGCTCTCTCGTTTTCTGCAGGAAAAACTCTCCATAACATCGGGAGCACATACAGTTTACCTTCTACCACATAAGCATTTGGAAGCAAATTGATTTCTATTTTCTCTTGCTGAATATACAGAGAAGCCTCAGCTGTGGCTACTCTGTTGCGATTAACTGTGATTCAACTGTTGCGATTTGCAAAAGCTGGAAACATGGTAATCTCTGACAAACTTATTTCGTTGTTTCCAACAGCGTCTGCGTGTCTTCTTGTATGCGAGTCTGTTGTTGTTCTTGTGGTGTTTTGTCTGTGATGTATTTAGCATTTTTGCAACTTATTTAATTCTGTTGTAGACACTGTGGTTTTCTATCCGTATTGCAACTCCTATCTTCTGCTGTTCTCTGTTGTTTGTCTTTTATCCAGTTGCCTTTGCGATACCAACCAATTCTGTCCCTCTTCATTTTGTTCATGTTGCTTTCGTATTTCATTTTCTTGCTTTGTTATACTGTACTCTGCATCTCATTGTTCTCGAATTCCCATTTTATATGATTGTCACTCTTTTGCAAAAGTTTCGTGATCAAGATCAAAATTTGTGCCATTTTTCTTATTGTTTTCCCAGCAGTTTATACACTCTTTGGTCTCAGTTACCGACCACTCAATCCACTGCTCATACCTCAGGGTGAGTCGTGTGGTCCGGGTTTTCGATACTCTTTGGTCGTATTTGTGCAAGCTTCTGTTCTATGATTATATGCTCAGTTTGCGTAGAAATCTCTTTTCGTTCTCCACTCCTTTGCTATCTCGCCGAACGCCTGACAGAGAAGTATCTTAGTAAAGCTACGTATTTTCTGACTGTACAGGCATTGAAGTCGATAATAATTCGTCCTTTCTTTATCAGCTCTGCCGCTACTTTGCCTGGTACATCCATGATCCAGTGCTGTCTAGGCCCTCCTGTTTTTAACGATCTTGTATTTCAACTAACTTTACATTTGTGCTTACCTGAGCTTCCTGGCTCAGTGTTTCTTTGACATCATTTTCTTACTCCATGGGTACATTAAAGATGATCACTCTGTTCATTCTCGGTCCATTTTCTATTAATTTTGTTTTACCTCTTAACTGCTCACATTGTTCTAATATTAATTTTAGCTCTTATAAATGTTTTGCACTGTAACCTGAAGTCAATACCCCTACCATATGTTCTAATTCATTTTAATGCTTTTTGAGCAGTTTAAGTAACTTAGATTGCTTCTTAGGACTCTTGTTTCGAAATCTTCCGTTACTGATTGCAACACTAAAGTTCTTTGCTCCTGTTCTTATTCAACTCTTGTTGCCCCAAATTTTGTAACTACTTCTTTTAAATTATTGATAACTAGCAGTATACCAGTTCTTCGTACGGAGTATATAATATAAAGAAACTTAAAAATCACATTCATGTGCAAATTTCTATTGTATACTAAATGACATTTTTAATCAAAATATTATGTTAAAATATTTAATACAATGCTCCTAAAAAAAGTTTAAGAATATCTGTTCTCGCTATACAAAATTATCTTCACGGGTAGATCGGGAGAATAAAACATCCTGGCCCCTTTTGTAAGCAAATTTACAAAAAAAAAAGGAATTGAATTAATATATGCAAAATGGAAGCATTAAAATTGTATGGGTCCCGTACTACTTATATACGCAAATATTAGAAAATATAACCTGTAGAGTTACGACTTTCGAGATCTTTTTAACAATATTGATTTGGATAATTTACAATTGATTCTGAAAGATCTACATGAAGAATACGATCTAAAGCAATTTATAACTTATAGAAGATACATGGACTTGGTGGAACTGGTATTGAAGGAAAACATACTACACGACGGAAGCAATTTTTACAAACAAATCAAGGGCATACCTATGGGAGGGAGTTGCTCGTCAATACTAGCAGATATATATCTATCTAAATACGAAAGAGGCACTCATATCCTATCGGAAATGCCCTACTTCCGTTATGTCGATGATGTGATAATTGGGGGCTATGAAAACACCCCATGTTTTGACTTTTCATTCTACCCAAGCGAATTGGACCTTATTGAAAATCCAGCATGTGAGGACGGATCGGTAAAATTCTTGGATTTAGCTATCAAAAAACACAAGAAATATGGAATATACACAGAGTTACACGACAAAAGAGATTCATACAGGATCAAGGTAAATCATATAATCGATTGGAATTCGAACCTTGCAAAGTATGTCTTCAGAAATATAATAATTGGACATTTTAGAAGAAACCAAAATTATAATACTTTTAGGAAAGACTGCATTAGCAAATGTAAAAAATTTGCAGATGAAGCTATAAAAAGAAATTATCCAGTCAATTTTGTACAACATTATTACAAATCGTTTTTTAAAGAAAATTTGTAATCTGATTGTTGATATAGAGATTTAATATTCATGACTGCGAAACTATTATCCTGATATTTCTCTGCGCATGAGCAACTTTACTTATATAAAGAGACGTTCCATCGGGTTGGACTAGCGGATGTTTCTCCTTCATGGATTCGTTTACTTCTTTGGTTCTGAGTCTGTTCTGGTGCTTTTATTTTCGCACATTTGGGAGGCTGACCATGGAATTATGTTGGTTCCGTGAGCGTTACCCGGGTTGTAAAAGCTGCTTTAAGCGGGAAAGGGGTGTCGCAATCCACCCCTACCATTCTTATGTAATTCATATGGTCACTCCCGTTCTTTTCTACTCTCATTCATGTATTCTACTAGGGAATTTGAGCAGCATTTGCGCCTCCTCCTTTGTAGTGAATAGTTCTTTTAATTTCATGCTTATTTGGGATATATCCTAATTTAGTCTCACTTTATCGTAATAGTATATATATATATATATATATATATATATATATATATATATCCCCGTACTACTTATATTGTCGCAAATTAGAAAAAAAATATGCCAGTGAGTTACTAGAAGATTACCCGTATTACAATATGAGTCTTAAAAATATTCGCCAAAATAAAACAGATGACGAAATAAAATGAAAATATCAATAATTCCTGAATCAATAATCCCCGAAAATATCAATTATAATAATGTTTGAACTTAAAGACCGTAATTGATATTATCCAATCAAAAATGCAATGCCAATGAAATGTATTTTATATACATATCTTTATTATTCAAATCGGAAAATATTTAATAAATATTGTATGCCGCATAACACATTGGATTTAAATTCGTTGTTGAACGACATGATATCATTTGCTTCAAATAAATTAATGGAAATCATATCGTCTGAATAATACTATCTCCATGGAAGGTTTGGCGACATTTTCGTCAATTTAACGACAATTTAAAAAATTGCCAAATTTATCGTCATGTGGGACTATGGAACTGACAGTCCCATTTTGCAACAAATTGACGAACCATCATCACAATACTATCCTATAACAAAACACAATTAATTTCATTTATTAAGCGCAATTTTCCGCCGTTCTATTTTTTTTCTGTTTCAACAATCGAATAAATGAATTTATTGGGTAAACACACTATATGAGTTTATTAGCTAAATACAATATATAAGCTTGAAAACTCTTTGCCAAAATAAATGAAAGTGATGTACGCAGTCCGCAATTAATATAATTAAAAGAAAAATCTAACCATTCATTTATAAAATATATTTTCATATCCATTTATTTATTATTCAAATCGAAAAAATAATAACAAAAATCAACAAACAGATTTAATTTAATTGCGTGGCTGAACAACATGATATAAGATAGAATCTTCCTTATAAAATACGAAATTAAATAACCATTTTGATTTCTTTATTATTTTCATCGTTGAGTAAACGTTTGTGAAAAATAAACCGTGGAGATAGATTTTCCATTTAAATTCATGTTTTCAGAAAGTGACTAATTAACGCAAAAAATCTCCCATCAAATTCCGAGATAAAGTTTTAATTCACTTTCAAACGATTTTCAACCTTCTCGGTTGGACAAACCCCGGAGTTAGAGAGTAGAACTCCTAGGAAAAAGTTTCGTTTTTCATTAATATCTCGACAACTCCTGGTCTTAGAAACTCAAAACTTGGACTAAATATACGGTAAGCTATTTTAGGGCTATCCCCAAAATTTCATTAAATTCGGTTTAGCCGTTTTCCCGTGATGATGAGACAAACGAAAGTTTTGTTTTTTACTAGTATCTCGAGAACCACTGACCGTAGAAACTCCAAAGATAGACTAAGTTTTAAGTGGGGATATTTCCAGGCTACCCACAAAATTTCATCAAATTTGGTTCAGCCATTCTCCCGTGATGGTGGGACAAACACACAGACAGAGAGACAGATTTTCCATTTTATTTATATAGACTAGCAGCATACCCGTCCTTCGTACGGAGTATATAATATAAAAAAACTTATAATTCGCAATCATGTGCAAATTCTGATAAAATATTAAATTTAGTGCTCATAAAGAGAAGTTTAAGAATATCTGTTCTCACTATGCAAAATTATCTTCACGGACAAAGAAGAATAAAATATCTGAATACTGAAGAATAAAATATCCTGGCCCCTTTTGTAAACAAATTCGCACACACAAAAAAAGAATTGAATCAATATATGCAACCACGTACTAATTATATTGTCGCAAATTAGAAAATATGCCAGTGTGTTAGTAGAAGCTTAAACATATTGTAATATGAGTCTTAAAAATATTTACCAAAATAAAAAAGATGACGTAATAAATTGAAAGTATCAAAAATCCCCGTAATCTTAATACCAGAAGGTCGTAATTGATTCCAATATATGCCAATATATATAAAACTTTTGCCAATATACCTGTACTACTTATATTCTCATAGATTAGAAGATATAATGCATTTGTAGAAGATTACTTGTATAAAGTACTATATATGAGTTTCAACAATTTTCGGCATAATGAAACAATGGCATAATAATTTGAAAATATCAATAATTCCTGAATCAACTGTTCCCGAAATATCAATAATAATGATGTTTAAACCTGAAGACCGTAATTGATATTATCCAGTCAAAAATGCAATGTCAATGAAATTTATTTTATATACATATTTTTATTAGATTTAATAAAAATCGTATAACACATAACACATTGGATCCGTTGCTAAGCGACATGATATCATCTGCTTCAAATAAATTGATGGAAATCATGTCGTCTGAATAATGTGATCTCCATGGAAGGTTTGGCGACATTTTCGTCTCCATGATATTTTTATGGATTTACAAATATTTTTATCAATTTAGTGATATTAAAAAAATTAGTTAAATGCGTTACTAAGTAGGATGGATGGACTGACCGACAAATGCTACAGAAACATCATTTCAGCACTCTATTCTAAACAAACAAATTTAATTTCATTGATTTGGGTCATTTTTATTAATTTGGAGATATTTCCTCTAATTTGGTAAAGTTTAAGAAAAGTTACCAAGTTATTTAGAGATATTCCGCTAAATTCGTAGCTCTAAATTTGCAGATCTGAAGAATAAAATATCCATATCCCGTCTGTATATATACTAAATGAAAACACTAAAATTGTATTAGAAGATACATACATCCGTTCTACTCTTTTTCTGCTTCAACAATCGGCTAAATGAATTTATTGGGTAAACACAATATATGAGTTTATTAGCAAAACACAATATATGAGCTTTGAAACCTCTTTGCTAAAATAAATAAAAGTGTGATGTACGCAGTTCACAATATATATAATTAAAAGAACAATCAAACCGTTCATTCATTATGAGTTTATTAGCTAAACACAATATATGAGCTTGAAACCTCTTTGCTAATATAAATAAAAGTAATGTACGCAGTCCGCAATATATATAATTAAAAGAACAATCAAACCGTTCATTTATAAAATATATTTTTACATCCATTTATTTATTATACAAATAGAAAAAATAATAATAATCATTAACAAACACATTTAATTCCATTCCTTTGCCGAGCAACATGATATGATAGAATCTTCCTCATAAAATGCGAAATTAAATAACCATTTTAATTTCTTTATACTTTTAATCGTTGAGTAAAAGCTTGTGAAATACATGGAGGTTAATACATGTAAAAACATGGAGGTAGATTTTTCCATTTAAATTCATGTTTCAAACAATTCATGCTTTCAGATAGTGATTATTTAATGCAAAAATTCTGCATCAAACTCAAAAATAAAGTTTTAATTCCCTTTGACGCTTTAAACAAACGATTTTTATCCTTTCCGTTTGGATAAACCACGGAGTTGGAGAGTAGAACTCCTATAAAAAAGTTCCGTTTTTCATTAATATCTCGACAACCCCTGGCCTTAGAAACTTGAAACTTGGGCAAAATTCATGGGGGGCTATTTCAAGGCCACTCACTAAATTTCATTAAATTCCGTTCAGCCGTTATCTCGTGATGATGAGACAAACGAAAGTTTCGTTTTTTACTAATATCTCGAGAACCACTGGTCGTAGAAATTCCAGCCATAGACTAAATTTTAAGTGGGGCTATTTCTAGGCTACCCACAAAATTTCATCAAATTCGGTTCAGCCGTTCTCCCGTGATGATGGGACAAACAGACAGACAGACAGACAGACAGACAGACAGACAGACAGATTTTCAATTTTATTTATATAGATTTACTAGCAGCATACCCGTTCTTCGTACGGAATATATAATATAAATAAACTTATAATTCGCAACCATGTGCAAATTCTGTTGAAATATTAAATTTATTGCTCCTAAAGAGAAGTTTAAGAATATCCGTTCTCACTATGCAAAATTATCTTCATGAGCAGATCTGAAGAATAAAACATCCTGTCCCCTTTTGTAAGCAAATTTACAAAAAAAGGAATTGTATCAATATATGCAACCCCGCACTACTTATATTGTCGCAGATTAGAAAATATGCCAGTGTGCTAGTAGAAGATTCCCCGTATTACAATATGAGTCTCAAAAATATTTGCCAAAATAAAAGAGATGACGTAATAAATTGGAAATATCAATAATCCCCGTAATCTTTATACCAGAAGGCGTAATTGATTCCAATATATGCCAATATATAACAAAATATATGCCAATATACCTGTACTACTTATATTCTCATAGATTAGAAGATATAATGCATTTGTAGAAGATTACTTGTATAAAGTACTATATATGAGTTTCAACAATTTTCGGCATAATAAAACAATGGCATAATAACTTGAAAATATCAATAATCCCTGAATCAACAGTCCCCGAAAATATCAATAATAATAATGTTTAAACCTGGGGACCGTAATTGATATTATCCAGTCAAAAATGCAATGCCAATGAAATTTATTTTATATACATATCTTTATTATTCAAATCGGGAAAGATTTAATATAAAATCGTATGCGGCATAACACATTGGATCCGTCTCTAAGCGACATGATATCATTTGCTTCAAATAAATTGATGGAAATCATATCGTGGGACTGTAGAACAGATAGACCCATTTTGCGACAAATTGACGAAACATCATCACAATACTATCCCCTAACAAAATACAATTATTTTCATTTATTAAGCGCGATTTTATCAATTCCAGGATATTTTTATAGACTCACAAATACTTTTATCAATTTCGTGATATTAAAAAAATTCTTTAAATGTGTTACTAAGTAGGATGGATGGATTGATCGACAAATGCTACCGAAACATCCTTTCAGTACTCTATTCTAAAAAGCAAATCATTGATTAGCGCCAATTTTATAAATTTGGAAACATTTCCTCTAATTTGGTAAAGTTTAAGAGAAGTTACCAAGTTATTTAGAGATATTCCACTAAATTCGTAGCTCTGAATTTGCAGATCTGAAGAATAAAATATCTTGATCCCGTTTGTATATACTAAATGAAAACACTAAAATTGTATTATAAGATACACCCGTTCTAATCTTTTTCTGCTTCAACAATCGGCTGAATGAATTTATTGGGTAAACACAATATATGAGTTTATTAGATAAACACAAAATATGAGCTGGAAACCACTTTGCTAAAATAAATGAAAGTCGTGTACGCGGTCGGCAATTTATATAATTAAAAGAACAATCAAACCGTTCATTTAAAAATATATTTTTACATCCATTTATTTATTATTCAAATAGAAAAAATAATCTATATAAATAAAAATGAAAATCTGTCTGTCTGTCTGTCTGTCTGTCTGTTTGTCCCATCATCACGGGAGAACGGCTGAACCGAATTTGATGAAATTTTGTGGGTAGCCTAGAAATAGCCCCTGTTAAAATGTAGTCTATGGTTGGAATTTCTACGACCAGTGGTTCTCGAGATATTAGTAAAAAACGAAACTTTCGTTTGTCTCATCATCACGAGAGAACGGCTGAACCGAATTTAATGAAATTTTGTGGGTGGCCTTGAAATAGCCCCCCATAAATTTTGCCCAATTTTCGAGTTTCTAAGACCAGACCAGGGGTTGTCGAAATATTAATGAAAAACGGAACTTTTTTTAAAGGAGTTCTACTCTCCAACTCCGTGGTTTATCCAAACGGAAAGGATAAAAATCGTTTGTTTAAAACGTCAAAGGGCATTAAAACTTTATTTTTGAGTTTGATGCAGGATTTTTGCATTAAATAGTCACTATCTGAAAGCATGAATTGTTTGAAACATGAATTTAAATGGAAAAATCTACCTCCATGTTTTATATTTCACAAGCTTTTACTCAACGATTAGAAGTATTGCAAGCATTGACTAAACAATGAAAAGTATAAAGAAATCAAAATGGTTATTATTTTTGCATTTTATGGGGAAGAGATCAAAATGGTTATTTAATTTCGCAGTTTATGAGGAAGATTCTTTTTTATATTATGTTTCTCAGCAACGCAATTAAATTAAATATGTTTGTTAATATTTGTTATTATTTTTTCTATTTGAATAATAAATAAATAGATGTAAAAATATATTTTGTAAATGAACGGTTTGATTTTTCTTTTAATTATATTAATTACGGACTGTGTACATCACTTTCCTTTATTTTGACAAAGAGTTTTCAAGATTATATATATTGTGTTTAGCTAATAAACTCATATTGTGTTTAGCCAATAAATTTATTTAGCTGATTGTTGAAACAGAAAAATAATAGAACGGGTATATTCTCTAATGCAATTTTAGTGTTTCTATTTAGTATATGCAAACGGGATCGGATGTTTCATTCTTCAGATCTGCAAATTCAGAGCTATGAATTTCGCGGAATATCGCTAACTTGGCAACTTTTACTTAACGTTGCCAAATTGACGGAAATGTCGACAAATTGATAAAAACGACGCAAATCAATTAAATTAAATTTGTTTTCTTAGAAGAGAGTACTGAAATGATGTTTAGGTAGCATTTGTCGGCCAGTCCATCCATCCTACTTAGTAACACATTTAGCGAATTTTTAAAATGTCACCAAATTGATAAAATGTTTGCAAATCCATAAAAATATAATAAAATTGATGAAATTGCGCTTTATAAATGCAATTAATTGTGTTTTGTTAGGGCATAGTATTGTGATGATTATTCGTCAATGTGTCGCAAAATGGGACTGTTAGTTCTATAGTCCCACTTGGTGATAAATTTGGCGATGTTTTAATTTGTCGCTAAATTGACGAAAATGTCGCCAAACCTTCAATAGGGATAGAATTATTCAAACGATAAGATTCCCATCAATTCATTTGAAGCAAATGATGTCATGTCGTTTAGCAATGGATGTAAATCCAATGTGTTTATGCGGCATACGATTTTTATTAAATCTTTTCCGATTTGAATAACAAAGATATGTATATAAATTAAATTTCATTGACATTGCATTGTTGACTGGATAATATCAATTACGATCTTCAGGTTTAAACATTATTATTATTGGTATTTTCGTGGACTGCTGATTCAGGGATTATTGATATTTTCATATTAATACTATGCCATTGTTTTATTATGACAAAAATTGTTGAAACTCACATATTGTACGTTGTGCGAATAATATTCTATAAATGCACGGGTTATCTTCTTATCTACGAGAATATAAGTAGTACAGGTATATAGGCATATATTTTGATATATATTGGAATCAATTATGACCTTCTGGTTTAAAGATTACGGGGATAGATGAAATTTTCAATTTATGTCATCTGTTTTATTTCGGCAAAGATTTTTTAGACTCATATTGTAATAAGGGTAATCTTCTACTAACATGCAGGCATATTTTCTAATCTGTGACAATATAAGTAGTACGGGGATATATATATATATATGTATATATATATATATACATATATATATATATATATATATATATATATATATATATATATATATATATATATATATATATATATATATATATATATATATATATATATATATATATATATATATATATATATATATATTCCCATATAATTTTTAGTGCTTTCATTCTAGCATATATTGGAATCAATTACGGGTTTATTGATTTTTTCAATTTATACATGTAGTCTACTAATACAGGTTATATATTCTAATATTCGAGTATATAAGTACTACGGGTCACATACAATTTTAGCACTGTTATTTTGAATATATTGATTCAATTTCATATTTTTTGTATATTTACTTTCGAAAAGGGCCAGGATGTTTTATTCTTCAGATCTGCCCGTGAAGATAATTTTGCATGATGAGAACAGATATTCTTAAACTTCTCTTTAGGAGCAAAAAATTTAATATTTTAACATAATTTGCATATGATTCTGAATTATAAATGTCTTTATATTATATACTCCGAAGAACGGGTATGCTGCTAGTGTTGTAATACGGGTAATCTTCTACTAACACAATGGCATATTTATTTTCTAATCTGTGACATTATAAGTAGTACGCGGTTGCATATATTGATTCAATTCCTTTTTTTTTTGTAAATTTGTTTACAAAAGGGGCCAGGATGTTTTAATTTTCAGATCTGCCCGTGAAGATAATTTTGCATTGTGAGAACATATATTCTTAAACTTCTCTTTAGGAGCAATAAATTTAATATTTTAACAGAGTTTGCACATAATTGCAAGTTATAAGTTTGTTTATATTATATACTCCGTACGAAGAACGGGTATGCTGCTAGTCTATATATATAAAAATGAAAATCTGTCTGTCTGTCTGTCTGTCTGTCTGTCTGTCTGTCTGTCTGTCTGTCTGTCTGTTTGTCACACCATCACGGGAGAACGGCTGAACCGAATTTGATGAAATTTTGTGGGTAGCCCAGAAATAGCCCCACTTAAAATTATATCCGCGTTTTGAGTTTCTACGACCAGTGGTTCTCGAGATATTAGTAAAAAACGAAATTTTCGTTTGTCTCATCATCACGGAAAAACGGCTGAACCGAATTTAATGAAATTTGGTGAATAGCCTTGAAATATCCCCCCATAAATTTTGTCCAAGTTTCGAGTTTCTAAGACCTGGGGTTGTCGAGATATTAATGAAAAACGGAACTTTTTCCTAGGAGTTCTACTCCCTAACTCCGTGGTTTATCCAAACGAAAAGCTTGAAAACCGTTTGAAAGTGAATTAAAATTTAATCTCTGAGTTTGATGGGAGATTTTTTGCGTTAATTAGTCACTTTCTGAAAACATGCATTGTTTGAAACATGATTTAAAGGGGAAATCTATCTCCATGGTTCATGGTTTATTTAAAACAAGCTTTTACGGAACAATGAGATGTATAGAGAAATCAAAATCGTTATTTAATTTCGCAGTTTATGTTATAAGGCATGACATATTTAACATGTTATAAGATTCTATCTTATATCATGTTACTCAGAAACGCAATTAAATTAAATCTGTCTGTTAATTTTAATAGTTATTTTTTCGATTTGAATAATAAATAAATGGATATAAAAATATATTTTAGAAAAGAACGATTTGATTTTTCTTATAGCATTTTTGACTGGATAATATCAATTACGGTCTTCAGGTTTAAGAATTATTATTATTTATATTTTCGGGGATTATTGATTCAAGGATTATTGATATTTTCAAGTTATTATGCAATTATTTTATTATGACAAAAATTGTTTAAACTCATATATTGTATGTTGTACGAATCTTCTACAAATACACGTGTATATCTTTTAATCTACGAGAATATAAGTAGTACAGGTATATTGACCTATGTTTTGATATATATTGGCATATATTGGAATCAATTACGACCTTCTGGTATAAAGAGTACGGATATTATTGATGTTTTCAATTGATTACGTCATCTCTTTTATTTTGGCAAATATTTTTGAGACGCATATTGTAATACGGGTAATCTTCTACTAACACATTGGCATATTTTCTGATCTGCGACAATATAATTAGTACGGGGTTGCATATATTCATTCAATTCCTATTTTTTCTTCTGTAAATTTGCTTACAAAAGGGGGCAGGATGTTTTATACTTCAGATCTGATCGTGAAGATAATTTTGCATAGTGAGAACATATATTCTTAAACTTCTCTTTAGGAGCAATAAATTTAATATTTTAACAGAATTTACACATGATTGCGAACTTTAAGTTTCTTTAAATTATACACTCCGTACGAATAACGGGTGTGCTGTTAGTGGTTAATAAATTTTAACATTTTAGGAGGATATATCATGTTGCTCGGCATCGCAATTAAATTAAATGTGTTTGTTAATGTTTTTATTATTTTTTTTCGATTTAAATAATAAATAAATGGATAAATGGATATAAAAGTATATCTTATGAATGGACGGTTTGATTTTTCTTTTAATTATATTAATTGCTGACTGCGTACATCAATTGCATTTATTTTGGCAAAGAGTTTTCAAGCTTATATCGATTTAGCTACTAAACTCATATATTGTGTTTAGCCAATGAATTCATATAGCCGATTGTTGAAACAGAAAAAGAGTAGAGCGGGTATATCTTCTAATACAATTGTAGTGTTTTCATTTAGTATATTGAAACGGGATAAGAATGTTTCATTCAGATCTGCAAATTCAAAGCTACGAATTTGGAGGGATATCGCTAATTTGACAACTTTTCTTAAACTTTGCCAAATTGACGGAAATGTCGCCAAATTGATGTAAACGACACACAAACAGCTGCCATAAACCTTCGGGTTGGTCGTGTGGCTTGGGTCTTCTACATATCAATGAAATTTTTTTTTGTTTTGTTAGAAGAGAGTACTGAAATGATGTTTGGTTAGCATTTATCTGTCAGACCAACCATCCTACTTAGTAATACATTTAGCGAATTTTTAAAATGTCATCAAATTGATAAAAATGTTTTCAAATCTATAAAAATATCTTGAAATTGATAAAATTGCGCTACATAAATGATATTAATTGTTTTTTGTTAGGGGATAGTATTGTGATGATATTTCGTCAATTTGTCGCAAAGTGGAACTGTCAGTTCTACAGTCCCACTTGGCGATAAATTTGGCGATTTTTTAAAATGTCGCTAATTTGACGAAACTGTCGCCAAATGTTCCATAGAAATATAACTATTTAGACGATATTTTTTCTACCAATTTATTTGAAGCAAATGATATCATGTCGCTTAGCAACGGATTTAAATCCAATGTGTTTATGCAGCAGACGGTTTTTATTAAATCCTTTCCGATTTGAATAATGAAGATATGTATATAAAATAAATTCCATTGCCATTTCATTTTGGACTGGATAATATCAATTATACTCTTCAGGTTTAAACGTTATTATTATTGATATTTTCCGGAATTATTGATTCAGGGATTATTGATATTTTTAAGTTATTACGCCATTGTTTTATTGCGGCAAAAATTGCTGACACACGCATATTGTACGTTGTACGAGTAATCTTCTAGGAATGCACGGGTATATCTTCTAACCTACGAGAATATAAGTAGTACAGGTATATTGGCATATATTTTGACATATATTGGCATATATATTGGAATCAAGTACAGTCTTCTGGTATGAAGATTAAGGGGATTAATTATATATTCAATTTATTACGTCGTCTGTTGTATTTTACCAAAAAACATTTGAGACTCATATTGCAAAACGGGTAATCTTCTACTAATAATCGGACATTATAAGTAGTACGTGTATATCTTCCCATATAATTTTAGCACTTTAATTTTGACATATATTAATAAATGACTGTCTTCAGATTTAAAGATTACGGGTTTATTGGTATTTTCAATTTATACATGTAATCTACTAATACAGGTTATATTTTCTAATATTCGCGTATATAATTAGTACGGGTCCCATACAATTTTAACGCTTTTATTTTGCATATATTGATTCAATTCCATATTTTTTTTATATTTGTTTACATAAGGGATCCAAGATGTTTTATTCTTCAGATATGTCCATGAAGAAAATTTTATATAGCGAGAACAGAGATTCTTAAACTTCTTTTTAGGAGCATTATATTAAATATTTTAACAGAATATTTTTATTAAACATGTCATTTAGTATACTATAATAATTTGGGCATGATTATGAATTTCAAGTTTCTTTATATTATATACTCCGTACGAAGAACGGGTATGCTGCTAGTCTATCTATATAAATAAAAATGAAAATCTGTCTGTCTGTCTGTCTGTCTGTTTGTCCCATCATCACGGGAGAACGGCTGAACCGAATTTGATGAAATTTTGTGGGAAGCCTGGAAATAGTCCCACTTAAAATTTAGTCCATATATGGAGTTCCTACAATCAGTGGTTCTCGAGATATTAGTAAAAAACTATATTTTCGTTTGTCTCATCATCACGGGAGAACGGCTGAATCGAATTTGATGAAATTTTGTGGATAGATTTTAAATAGCCCCCCATAAATTTAACCCAAGTTTCGAGTATCTAAGACCAGGGGTTGTCGAGATATTAATGAAAAACGAAACTTTTTCTTAGGAGTTCTCCTCTCTAACTCCGTGGTTTATCCAAACGAAAAGCTTGAAAATCGTTTGAAAGTGAATTAAAACTGTATCTCAGAGTTTGGGGGGAGATTTTTTGCACTAATTAGTCACTTTCTGAAAACATCAATTGTTTGAAACATGATTTAAATGGGAAATCTATCTCCTTGGTTTATATTATACAAGCTTTTACTGAAAAATGAAAAGTATAAAGAAATAAAAATGGCTATTAAATTTTGCATTTTATGAGGAAGATTCTATCTTATATCATGTTGCTCGGCAACGGAATAAAATAAAATGTGTTGTTAATATTTATTATTATTTCTTCTATTTGAATAATAAATAAATGGATGCAAAAATATATTTTTAAATGAACGGTTTGATTGTTCTTTTAATTATATAAATTGCCGACTGCGTACATCACTTTCATTTATTTTAGCAAAGTGGTTTCCAGCTCATATATTGTGTTTAGCTAATAAACTCATATATTGTGTTTACCCAATAAATTCATTTAGCCGATTGTTGAAGCAGAAAAAGATTAGAACGGGTGTATCTCATAATACAATTTTAGTGTTTTCATTTAGTATATACAAACGGGATCAGGATATTTTATTCTTCAGATCTGCAAATTCAGAGCTACGAATTTAGCGGAATATCTCTAAATAACTTGGTAACTTCTCTTAAACTTTACCAAATTAGCGGAAATGTTTCCAAATTTATAAAATTGGCGCAAATCAATGATTTGTTTTTCAGAATAGAGTACTGAAATGATGTTTCAGTAGCATTTGTCGATCAATCCATCCATCCCACTTAGTAACACATTTAACGAATTTTTTTAATATCACGAAATTGATAAAAGTATTTGTGAGACCATAAAAATATCCTGGAATTGATAAAATCGCGCTTAATAAATGAAAATAATTGTATTTTGTTAGGGGATAGTATTGTTATGATGTTTCGTCAATTTGTCGCAAAATGTGTCTATCAGTTCTACAGTCCCACTTGGCGATAAATTTGGCGATTTTTTAAGTTATCGCTAAATTGACTAAAATGTCGCGAAACCTTCCATGGAGATCGCATTATTCAGACGATATGATTTCCATCAACTTATTTGAAGCAAATTATATCATGTCGCTTAACAACGGATCCAATGTGTTATGCCGCATACGATTTTATATTAAATCTTTTCCGATTTGAATAATAAAGATATGTATATAAAATAAATGTCATTGACATTGCATTTTTGACTGGATAATATCAATTACGGTCTTCAGGTTTAAACATTCTAATAATTGATATTTTCGGGGACTGTTGATTCAGGGATTATTGATATTTTCAAGTTATTATGGCATTGTTTTATTATGACGAAAATTGTTGAAACTCATATATAGTAATTTGTACGAGTAATCTTCTACAAATGCATTATATCTTCTAATCTATGAGAATATAAGTACTACAGGTATATTGATATATATTTTGTTATATATTGGCATATATTGGAATCAATTACGCCTTCTGGTATAAAGATTACGGGGATTATTGATATTTCCAATTTATTATGTCATCTCTTTTATTTTGGCAAATATTTTTGAGACTCATATTGTAATACGGGGAATCTTCTACTAGCACACTGGCATATTTTTATAATCTGCGACAATATAAGTAGTAAGGGGTTGCATATATTGATTCAGTTCCTTTTTTTGTAAATTTGCTTACAAAAGGGGCCAGGATGTTTTATTCTTCAGATCTGCCCATGAAGATAATTTTGCATAGTGAGAACAGATATTCTTAAACATCTCTTTAGCAGCAATAAATTTAATATTTTAACAGAATTTGCACATGATTGCGAATTATAAGTTTCTTTATATTATATATTCCGTACGAAGAACGGGTATGCTGCTAGTAATAAATATTAACAACACATTTAATTTCATTCCGTTGCCGAGCAACATGATATAAGATAGAATCTTCCTCATAAAATGCAAAATTTAATAGCCATTTTTATTTCTTTATACTTTTCATTTTTCAGTAAAAGCTTGTATAATATAAACCAAGGAGATAGATTTCCCATTTAAATCATGTTTCAAACAATTGATGTTTCCAGAAAGTGACTAATTAGTGCAAAAAATCTCCCCCCAAACTCTGAGATACAGTTTTAATTCACTTTCAAACGATTTTCAAGCTTTTCGTTTGGATAAACCACTGAGTTAGAGAGGAGAACTCCTAAGAAAAAGTTTCGTTTTTCATTAATATCTCGACAACCCCTGGTCTTAGATACTCGAAACTTGGGCTAAATTTATGGGGGGCTATTTAAAGGCTATCCACAAAATTTCATCAAATTCGATTCAGCCGTTCTCCCGTGATGATGAGACAAACGAAAATATCGTTTTTTACTAATATCTCGAGAACCACTGATTGTAGGAACTCCATATATGGACTAAATTTTAAGTGGGACTATTTCCAGGCTTCCCACAAAATTTCATCAAATTCGGTTCAGCCGTTCTCCCGTGATGATGGGACAAACAGACAGACAGACAGACAGACAGTTTTTCATTTTTATTTATATAGACTAGCAGCATACCCGTTCTTCGTACGGAGTATATAATATAAAGAAACTTTAAATTCATAATCATGCCCAAATTCTTATAGTATACTAAATGACATATTTAATCAAAATATTCTGTTAAAATATTTAATATAATGCTCCTAAAAAGAAGTTTAAGAATATCTGTTCTCGCTATATAAAATTATCTTCATGGACATATCTGAAGAATAAAACATCTTGGACCCCTTATGTAAGCAAATATAAAAAAAAATATGGAATTGAATCAATATATGCAAAATAAAAGCGTTAAAATTGTATGGGACCCGTACTAATTATATACGCGAATATTAGAAAATATAACCTGTATTAGTAGATTACATGTATAAATTGAAAATACCAATAAACCCGTAATCTTTAAATCTGAAGACAGTCATTTATTCCAATATATGTCAAAATGAAAGTGCTAAAATTATATGGGAAGATATACACGTACTACTTATAATGTCCGATTATTAGTAGAAGATTACCCGTTTTGCAATATGAGTCACAAATGTTTTTTGGTAAAATACAACAGACGACGTAATAAATTGAATATATAATTAATCCCCTTAATCTTCATACCAGAAGACTGTACTTGATTCCAATATATATGCCAATATATCTCAAAATATAGGCCAATATACCTGTACTACTTATATGCTCGTAGGTTAGAAGATATACCCGTGCGTTCCTAGAAGATTACTCGTACAACGTACAATATGCGTGTGTCAGCAATTTTTGCCGCAATAAAAACAATGGCGTAATAACTTAAAAATATCAATAATCCCTGAATCAATAATTCCGGAAAATATCAATAATAATAATGTTTAAACCTGAAGAGTATAATTGATATTATCCAGTCCAAAATGAAATGGCAATGAAATTTATTTTATATACATATCTTCATTATTCAAATCGGAAATGATTTAATAAAAATCGTCTGCCGCATAAACACATTGGATTTAAATCCGTTGCTAAGCGACATGATATCATTTGCTTCAAATAAATTGGAGAAAAAATATCGTCTAAATAGTTATATCTCTATAGAACATTTGGCGACAGTTTCGTCAAATTAGCGACATTTTAAAAAATCGCCAAATTTATCGCCAAATGGGACTGTAGAACTGACAGTTCCACTTTGCGACAAATTGACGAAATATCATCACAATACTATCCCCTAACAAAAAACAATTAATATCATTTTTGTAGCGCAATTTTATCAATTTCAAGATATTTTTATAGATTTGAAAACATTTTTATCAATTTGGTGACATTTTAAAAATTCGCTAAATGTATTACTAAGTAGGATGGTTGGTCTGACAGATAAATGCTAACCAAACATAATTTCAGTACTCTCTTCTAACAAAACAAAAAAAAATTTCATTGATATGTAATAGACCCAAGCCACACGACCAACCCGAAGGTTTATGGCAGCTGTTTGTGTGTCGTTTATATCAATTTGGCGAAATTTCCGTCAATTTGGCAAAGTTTAAGAAAAGTTGTCAAATTAGCGATATCCCTCCAAATTCGTAGCTTTGAATTTGCAGATCTGAATGAAACATTCTTATCCCGTTTCAATATACTAAATGAAAACACTACAATTGTATTAGAAGATATACCCGCTCTACTCTTTTTCTGTTTCAACAATCGGCTATATGAATTTATTGGCTAAACACAATATATGAGTTTAGTAGCTAAATACGATATAAGCTTGAAAACTCTTTGCCAAAATAAATGAAATTGATGTACGCAGTCAGCAATTAATATAATTAAAAGAAAAATCAAACCGTCCATTCATAAGATATACTTTTATATCCATTTATCCATTTATTTATTGTTTAAATCGAAAAAAAATAATAAAAACATTAACAAACACATTTAATTTAATTGCGATGCCGAGCAACATGATATATCCTCCTACAATGTTAAAATTTATTAACCACTAACAGCACACCCGTTATTCGTACGGAGTGTATAATTTAAAGAAACTTATAGTTCGCAATCATGTGCAAATTCTGTTAAAATATTAAATTTATTGCTCCTAAAGAGAAGTTTAAGAATATATGTTCTCACTATGCAAAATTATCTTCACGATCAGATCTGAAGAATGAAACATCCTGCCCCCTTTTGTAAGCAAATTTACAGAAGAAAAATAGGAATTGAATGAATATATGCAACCCCGTACTAATTATATTGTCGCAGATCAGAAAATATGCCAATGAGTTGGTAGAAGATTACCCGTATTACAATATGCGTCTCAAAAATATTTGCCAAAATAAAAGAGATGACGTAATCAATTGAAAACATCAATAATATCCGTACTCTTTATACCAGAAGGTCGTAATTGATTCCAATATATGCCAATATATATCAAAACATATGTCAATATACCTGTACTACTTATATTCTCGTAGATTAAAAGATATACACGTGTATTTGTAGAAGATTCGTATAACATACAATATATGAGTTTAAACAATTTTTGTCATAATAAAATAATTGCATAATAACTTGAAAATATCAATAATCCTTGAATCAATAATCCCCGAAAATATAAATAATAATAATTTTTAAACCTGAAGACCGTAATTGATATTATCCAGTCAAACATGCTATAAGAAAAATCAAATCGTTCTTTTCTAAAATATATTTTTATATCCATTTATTTATTATTCAAATCGAAAAAATAATTATTAAAATTAACAGACAGATTTAATTTAATTGCGTTTCTGAGTAACATGATATAAGATAGAATCTTATAACATGTTAAATATGTCATGTCTTATAATATAAACTGCGAAATTAAATAACGATTTTGATTTCTCTATACTTCTCATTGTTCCGTAAAAGCTTGTTTTAAATAAACCATGAACCATGGAGATAGATTTAACCTTTAAATCATGTTTCAAACAATTCATGTTTTCAGAAAGTGACTAATTAACGCAAAAAATCTCCCATCAAACTCAGAGGTTAAATTTTAATTCACTTTCAAACGATTTTCAAGCTTTTCGTTTGGATAAACCACGGAGTTAGGGAGTAGAACTCCTAGGAAAAAGTTCCGTTTTTCATTAATATCTCGACAACCCCAGGTCTTAGAAACTCGAAACTTGGACAAAATTTATGGGGGTATATTTCAAGGCTATTCACCAAATTTCATTAAATTCGGTTCAGCCGTTTTTCCGTGATGATGAGACAAACGAAAACTTCGTTTTTTACTAATATCTCGAGAACCACTGGTCGTAGAAACTCAAAACACGGATATAATTTTAAGTGGGGCTATTTCTGGGCTACCCACAAAATTTCATCAAATTCGGTTCAGCCGTTCTCCCGTGATGGTGTGACAAACAGACAGACAGACAGACAGACAGACAGACAGACAGACAGACAGACAGACAGACAGACAGACAGACAGACAGATTTTCATTTTTATTTATATAGATAGATATAGATTTATTTATTTCCCTCACTGGTCTTCTCTACTGCTGCCATTACTTGCGGGACCTTTTCATATAACTTTTTTCATCTGACCTTTTTTCTGTAATTTTTGCTCGCTTTGTCTATAAGCTCTTGCACTTTTGTTTTCTGAGTTCTGTCTATATTATTTCTTTCTTTATTGTATTTTTAAACTCCTCAAATGCTTAGCATGTTGTTCTCTGCCGTCTTCAGGGTAGCTTCAGCGATATTTTAATCAAGCTGGCAATATTTAAAAAAGTCGCCAAGTTTGCGACATCTCGCCAAATTTTTTCGCCAAGCTGGTGGAAAAATGAGTTACTCATATAGTCATTGTGTTCTTTCCAAGATATTGCATTTTCATTAATTAGTCGCCTTTTTCATTGATTTATAGTCAATTTTATCAATTTGGCAACATTTTTGTCAATATAGCAGCATTTAGAAAGACTCGCCAAATTGGCGATATGCCGCCAGAAATCATCGTCAGAATTTATCCGAGCGTTACCGACGGAGAAATATGTTACAATAGATGCTTCTATTCCTTCCAAGATATTGTATTTTCATCAATTAGTCGTCGTTTTCATTGATTTAACTTCATTTTTATCAATTTGGCAACATTTGCAAAACCCTACAAGTTGGTTATATTCAATCAGATGCCACATTCGTTGCCAAAATTTTGCCACGCGTTTGGATGGAGAAATAGGTATTCTTATAGTAGATAAATGACTAATGGCGTCCAAATACAAAACTACTACGCAAAGTATCTTCCCTCTTGGATGGAACCAGCAAGGTACTTGAAAATGATAACAAATTTATCGCATAAAATTAAATATGAAAAGTGAACATATTTCTCAATAGTAAATACTTTGTATTTAAATTTACATGATTTTTTCATAAAAGCATTTGAAAAAAGTGCAATATCTCAACAACGGTTCATGCTAGCATTCAAAAGTTTGTGCCAATCGTTTTCTAATGAAAACTTACATACGAAATGATTATTTACGTAACTTTATTGAAGGTTTTGATTTTTTGATGATATTTTCAAAACTTCATTTCAAAATCTGAGGGCATTCTGGACATTTGATTGCGTTTAAAAACAATGGACTTGCAGTATTCACTGATTGTAAGTATTGTACCAAATTTCATTGGAGTCGCTTCATTTGTTCTTGAAATATCTTCTCCACAGACTGACACACACATACACGCTTACACATACACACACACACACAGACATCACTTCAAAAAGGTGTGATGCGGGTTTAGGGATGCTTGAAACGTGCTCTCCCGTCGAAAACTCGAATTCGAATTTTCGACTCCGTTGCAATACTTTCCTCATACATTATATTATGTATATAAGGAAAGTAATAAGAAATTTCCAACAAAAGATTGTGCCAACCACCGTAAGGAAAAATCTAATATTTTCGTTGTGCAATAACATTTACTCAAAATACTTTTTCATCACTTCCTAGTCATCTATTTTAGGTACACTATAAACAATTTTCTTAAGATTTCTTTCAGGGAAAAATAAACAACAATGTCAATTCCTGGAAAAAATTCTTGTTAAGAAGAAAAGCTTTTACAACTAAGAAACCTCTTAATAAAAGATAGCCCTCTACAAAATTATTTGCAAAGTGTAACAAATACAAACATTCTAACATCCGCATTCTGCAGGTTCCGAGTTTCAAGTGGAGAGCCAGTCCTATATGGATACATGCTTGTAGTGGTTAGTGTGGTGATAAAATCATTCTATTAGCTGCTTAAAGAAGCTATAGTATTATTTAAAATATTTTTATTTAACATGCTAACTTATTAAGCTGCGTTGTAAATGCCAGAATCCTCCAATTTCTTCTTCAGTGAGATATAACCACTTACCGTTACTGCAAGATAAATTACAAATAGTCTATTCAATAAAGACTCGTAGTAATGTTACGAAAGCGTAATACTCCCTTTCTGCTTTTGATTACCCCCCCCCCCTCCCCAAATTCGTCTCTCACTCGAAGACTGACCAGAAGAATGAAACAACCAACTGTCTTTTCTATAACGTGAGCATGACGTGCTCCTGGGGTTTCTATAACTTTCAATTTGAAGAGGGGTTGCCAGATTTGACAATTAATCGCCAATTTGGCGGTATTTGGCGACTTTCCGAATATTCGAGAACGATTAGTCTAGGAGATATGGATATATTTCTAGAAGTTTCTATAGAGATACTATAAAAGACTCATCACTCCGTTGGAGTTCAGTTGACGAGTTGACGCGATACGAGTTACATTGGGACTGTGATTTTTGTCAGTGTTTTGAGAAAAGTAGTCGTTGTTTTGCGAAATCACTTTTGTCAATGTTTTGGGGTTAATCTCCGTTATTTTGTTAAATTAGTGGAGCATTTAACTGCTGTTTGATTGTATATTGTTCCTGTTTAAATTGTGTTTGTAAATAAAGGTGCTTAGTTATTCAGAAACTAGGACTCATTCTTGTATCCTGCGTGCACACCCACGATTGAAGAGGATACGTTGTAAAGAGCCTTGCTGCCCCACCCGGGAATCGAACCCTGGATCTCCGAACTGTCCAGAAGATGCTCGTTGAGTTACTGGGACGAAATTACAAGCTCATATCTTCGCAGTGGACTCTGCATTCTCCACCATCTAATGTCAGATTGGCGGCCAACTGGCAATCTGACTGACCACCTCCAGCTATTTTTACCTCAGGTTAGCCTCCTGCTACGACTATTTTTACGCAGGTTAGTACCCTGCGGTATCGTTATCCTCTCACTTTGAAATCGACGCTCAATCTGCCAGATTCCATTGAATCCGCACTACTCGCACTAGGGTCACTTTCAGACCTCCGACATAAAAAAGTACCTAATAAATATTTCTAATAAATATTTCTAATAAAGTGACCTAAGCTTATGAGTAGATTCTGCTCTCATTTAATTTTGATCAATGAATCCCTTTATTTCATTCTTAATAACTTATATGAACTTATTGTGTTCCCTCTATTTTTTCATAAAAAAAAAAGGCTATGTTAACTGTTCTTATTTTTTTGGATCTTTCTTTTTCTTTTGACACTTTTTATTTCTATTTTTTCTTATTTTTCTTTTCTAAATTTTATTCTGAATTTCTGTTTTTGTTTTCATACGGCAAATTTTTTTTTCCTTTTCATATATTTTCTTTTTATACATTTTCTAAATTTTACTTTTAAAATTTTATTATTTTCTTTCATTTTAATCTATATTTTATTATGTTATTATACCTCACTCTAAATATTAGTTTTCAATGATCTTTTTATCTATATTCGCAATAACCATTCTCCCATTTTTGCAAAATGGACGTACTTGTCAAGTTCAAATATAATGTAGAACTGTCTGCTTAATCACAATATTTATTATAAATTGTAATATTTTTAGACCTAAATAAAAGTTCGTTTGGTGCGATGGTAGACCTTGGGTGCCTCCTGAATGCAGGAGGTATCCTTTCCCGGCCGTGCAGATAGCTACTTTAAACCCAATATGTGAGTCGCACGGTCTGGGGTCTTCAGACCTCCGACATCCACCTCCAACTATATCCACCTCTAACTGTATTTGCAATAAATTCGGTGACGTTGACCATTACATTTTCGATTGTCCTTTTTCTAAAAATTTTCATCTCTGCAAACCTTCCCCCTCTAATAAACCAATTTCTTTCTTTTTCTTTTGACACTTTTTTTGTATTCTTTCTTATCTTTCTTTTCTAAATTTTATTCTAAATTTCTGTTTTTGTTTTCCTTTTCAACGATTTTCTTTTTATATTTTTTCTAAATTTTATTCTAAATTTCTGTTTTTGTTTTCCTTTTCAACGATTTTCTTTTTATATATTTTCTAAATTTTACTTTAAAATTTTATTATTTTCTTTCATTTTAATCTATATTTTATTATGTTATTATACCTCACTCTAAATATTAGTTTTCAATGATCTTTTTATCTATATTCGCAATAACCATTTTCCCATTTTTGTAAAATGGACGTACTTGTCAAGTTCAAATATAATGTAGAACTGTCTGCTTAATCACAATATTTATTATAAATTGTAATATTTTTAGACCTAAATAAAAGTTCGTTTGGTGGGATGGTAGACCTTGGGTGCCTCCTGAATGCAGGAGGTATCCTTTCCCGGCCGTGCAGATAGCTACTCTAAACCCAATATGTGAGTCGCACGGTCTGGGGTCTTCAGACCTCCGACATCCACCTCCAACTATATCCACCTCTAACTGTATTTGCAATAAATTCGGTGACGTTGACCATTATATTTTCGATTGTCCTTTTTCTAAAAATATTCATCTTTGCAAACCCTCCTCCTCTAATAAACCAATTTAGTTCTCTAAAGTTCGTTCAAATCCCTCTTCAGTACATAAAATTAAAAACTGTGTCCTTGTTGCCATGGAAATTTCTGATAAAGTGACCTAAGCTTATGAGTAGATTCTGTTCTTAATTAATTTTGATCAATGAATCCCTTTATTTCATTATTATTAACTTATATGGACTTATTGCGTTCCCTCCATATTTAAAAAAAAAAAAAAAAAAAAAAGTTATGTTAACTGTTCATATTTTCTCGGTTCTTTCTTTTTCTTTTGACCCTTTTTCTTGTACTTTTTAAATTTTTCTTTTCTAAATTTTATTCTAAATTTCTGTTTCTGTTTTCCATGTGCCTAATTTTTTTTTCCTTTTCATATATTTTCTTTTTATATATTTTCTAAATTTTAGTTTTAAATGTTATTATTTTCTTTAATTTTAATTTATTTTTCACTATGTTAATGTGCCTCACTTTAAAGTTTATTTTTCAATAATCTTTTTATCTATATTCGCAATAACCCTTTTCCCATTTTTGAAAAATAAACGTACTTGTCAAGTTTAAATATAATGTAAAACTGTCTGTTTAACCACACTATTTTTCATCAATTGTTATCTATTTAGACCTAAATAAATGTTCGTTTGGCGGGATGGAAGGTACTAGTACATAGTAGAATGCACTAGTACATAGTTATTTTTGGGAAAATAAAAAAAACACAGACCTGAGACTTCTCACCTTCCTATGAAAATAATGCCTTATTTAGTTATTTTTACTTTCCTTATATACAAAATGTATAAGGAAAGTATTGTGACGGGGTCGAAAATTCGAATTCTAGTTTTCGACGGGAGAGCACGTTTCAAGCGTCCCTGATCACAAATCAAACATTTTCGAAGTGATGTCTGTGTGTGTGTGTGAAAGTATGTGTGTGTGTGTGTGTGTGTGTGTGTGTGTGTGTGTGTGTGTGTGTGTGTGTGTGTGCATGTGTGTGTGTCAGTAAGTCTGTGGAGACGATAACTGACGAACGAATGGACCGATTCGAACAAAATTTGGTACAAAAATCACAATCCGTAAACACCGGAAGCTTATTGTTTTTATACGCAATCGAATGTCCAGAACCCCCCTAAATTTTCGCAAGAAATCTTGAAAAAATCGCCAGAAAATCAAAACCGCTTATAAAGTTACGCAAATAGACATTTCTTATGTAATTTTTCCTTAGAAAACGATTGAGATAAACTTCAGAACACTAGCATGAACCGTTCCCGAGATATTGCACATTTTTCAAACAAATTTATCAAAAAATCGCATAAATTAAAAATATATTAACTTTTGAAAAACATGTTCACTTTTCATATGTAATATCATGCGATAAATTGGGTGACATCATTCTCGTGGATCTAGCTCATTCCATTCATGAGAAAAGATACGTTGAGTAATACTTTTGTATTTGAACGCCAATAGTCATTTATCTGCTATAAGCATAACTTATTTCTTCGTTCATAAGGCTTGGCGAGATTTTGGCGACAAATTTGGCCGAATGTCGCCAACTTGGCGACTTTTTTAAATGTTGCCAAATTAACGAAAATCTCGTCAAATGGATAAAAGTGACGCTAAATCAAAGAAATTGACGACTAATCGTCAAAAATTCAATATCTTGAAAAAAATATAAGTATCTACTATAAGAAAAACCTATATTTTTACTGTAAAAGTAGTAAATGCATTGCATTATATACGGAAAGTCATGTGTTGCCCACATCAGATTTTTTAACAAATAGAAGAGTAGATTTCAGACCTAAATTCTGTTCATAAGAAACAACTTTAAAAAATTGCAAATAGTCAAATTTTTATCATAGGTTCTGCATAAAATAATGGTTTTTGAAGTGTGTTCGTAGGGTACAAAGAAGCTGAATTGTAGTGGCTCGCGCTAAAATGGCTGAAAACGCTATACGCCATGAAACAAATAAGTCCATCCTCTCTAAATTATAAATCTCAAAAACGAGAAGTTGGTGATATTGGAATATAGACATACAAAAACGATCAACAGAAAATAAAAAAAATAAATTATATAAATGGTAGAGTAGCCAGTGCTGGATTACGTCACATGGATTGACTCTAAATTCGTAGAGTTTCGTCCAGAACAGAGCACCAGGCGCGAAGCGCCTTTAATCTCCAATCTCTAGGTGTGGTTCTTATCAAATTGATTTAGCAAGACAATTTTCTTCCTTTTACAAGACAGCTGTGACGCTACCGGATAGAGAGCTCCATATATTTTCCATCGTACGTTATACACAAGAACAGTTGTAACTACAATAGACAATTAACACAGTGAGTACTTTTACAATTGACTGTTATCAAAACTGCGAAATGTGTTATTTATACACTTTCAAAATATCTTTAACTGTAACCGTAATGAGTTCCATGTATTCAAATTATCCATACGCACCTCGAAAAGCTGACGGTTACCATAGAAACAAGTCGAACTTCTCATTACTTTTGAAATCCAAGCAACATTTGAATTTCATCAAATTATGCTCCAAGGTATTGTTTGGAGACGTAATTTTGTAGTCGTTTGATAATGCAACGGTTTCTTTGAATAGTATTATAACGACATGAAATGATAATAAAATATCCATTGGAAATGCATTTATTTAAGAAGTTAACTGTTGCAATTATGTATGGTAGAAAAATATAGTTGATGCACATTCAAAAATACATATTAGATCAAGCAAGTCTTAGTTTATATCTGTATGTCTGCAATATTCTATTATGAAACAAAATAGTTTACATGTGTTTTCTATGCTGACACTTGGTTTTGAAAATTAAATTGCAGTTCGGGGTGATGCTGGCATAACACACCTCAATTGTAAAAAAAAAAAAAAATCTGATGTGGGCAACACATGACTTTCCTTATATAATGCAAAGAATTTACTACTTTTGCAGTAAAAAAATAGGTTTCTTTTATAGTAGATATTTATATTCTTTACAAAATATTAAATTTTCGACAATTACTCGTCATTTTCATTGATTTAGCGTCATTTTTATCCATTTGGCGAGATTTTCGTTAATTAGGCAACATTTAAAAAGTCGCCAAGTTGGCGACATTCCGCTAAATTCGTCGACAAAATCTCGCCAATCGTTATGGACGGAGAAATATGTTATTCTTATAGCAGATAAATGACTACTGGCGTTCAAATACGAAAGTATTACTCAAAGTATCTTTTCTCATGAATGGAACGAGCTAGATCCACGAGAATGATGTCACTCAATTTATCGCATGATATTACATATGAAAAGTATATGAAAAGTGAACATGTGTTTCAACAGTTATATATTTTTTAATTTATGGGATTTTTAGATAAATTTATTTGAAAAATGGGCAATATCTCGAGAACGGGTCATGCAAGCGTTCTAAAGTTTATGTCAATTATTTTCTAAGAAAAAATTACATAAGAAATGTCTATTTGCGTAACTTTATTAAAGGTTTTGATTTTTCGAGGATTTTTTCAAAATTTCACTCAAAAATTTAGGGGGATTCTGAAAAGTCGATTAAGTTTAGAAGCAATAGGCTTCCAGTATTCAAGGATTGTGATTTTTGTACCAAATTTCATTCGAATCGCTCCATTCGTTAGTGAGATATCGTTTCCACAGACTCACTGACACACACACACACACACACACATACACACACACACACACACACACAGACACACACACACACACACAGACATCACCTCAAAAATGTTTGATTCGTGATCAGGGATGCCTGAAACGTACTCTCCCGTCGAAAACTCGAATTTGAATTTTCGACACCGTCACAATACTTTCCTTATACATTATGTATATAAGGAAATTAAAAAATGAAAAGAAATACTCGCTCGGACAGATGCATTTTTGTAACAAATAGAAATAAAATCAAAATATTAAATTATTAAAATTAATTTTACATATTCATAATATGCATCATATTTCCATCAAAGCAACAGAAAAAAATCTGATGTGGGCAACACATGACTTTCCTTATATAATGTAATGAATTTGCTACTTTTACAGTAAAAAAAATAGGTTTTTCTTATATGAGATACTTATATTTTTTCCAAGATATAAAATTTTCGACAATTAGTCGTCATTTTCATAGATTTAGCGTCATTTTTATCCATTTGGTGAGATTTTCGTTAAATTGGCAACATTTCAAAAAGTCGCCAAGTTGGCGACATTCCGCCAAAATCGTCGCCAATACCTCGGCAAGCGTTATGGACGAAGAAATAAGTTATTCTTACAGCAGATAAATGACTATTGGCGATCAAATACAAAAGTATTACTCAAAGTATATTTTTTCATGAATGGAACGAGCTAGATCCACGAGAATGATGTCACCCAATGTATCGCATGGTTTTACATATGAAAAGTGAGCATGTTTCTCAAAAGGAAATATTTTTTTTTTATTTTATATGACTTTTTGATAATTTTTTTCAAAAATGTGCAATTCCTCGAGAACGGTTCATGTTAGCGTTCTAAAATTTATGTCAATCGTTTTCTAATGAAAAATTACATAAGAAATGTCTATTTGCGGTTTTATTAGCGGTTTTGATTTTTTGACGATTTTTTCAAAATTTCACTCGAAAATTTAGGGGTTCTGAACATTCGATTGCGTATAAAAATAATAAGCTTCCAGTGTTTATGGATTGTGATTTTTGTATCAAATTTCGTTCGAATCGGTCGATTCGTTCGTCAGTCGTCGTCTCTACAGACTCACTGAGACACACACACACACATACAGACATCACTTCAAAAATGTTTGATTTCAAATTTCTCGAGAACGGTTCATGTTAGCGTTCTAAAATTCATGTCAATCGTTTTCTAATGAAAAATTACATACGAAATGTCTATTTGCGGTTTTATTAGCGGTTTTGATTTTTTGACGATTTTTTCAAAATTTCACTCGAAAATTTAGGGGTTCTGAACATTCGATTGCGTATAAAAATAATAAGCTTCAAGTGTTTATGGATTGTGATTTTTGTATCAAATTTCGTTCGAATCGGTCGATTCGTTCGTCAGTTGTCGTGTCTACTGACTCACTGAGACACACACACACACATACAGACATCACTTCAAAAATTTTTGATTCGTGATCTTGGATGATTGAAACGTGCTCTACCGTCGAAAACTCGAATTCGAGTTTTCGATCCCGTCACAATACTTTCCTTATACATTATGTATATAAGGAAAGTAAAAATTACACTTTTATCTAATAGATTCGGAGATATAAGCGTACGAATTGTTTACATTTTCGTAACAGTCTGATTTTCACCCATAAACCCCACGGCCACACAAATAGCTACTGCCTTCAGGTCAGTCGTGTGGTCTGGGTTTTTCGCACCTAAACCCCAAGCATAGATTCTATTCATATAAAAAACTGTGAATTTGCATACGGAATCGACAAGCAAACAAACAACATACTTTCAATTACATATAGAGTGAGTTATGAATATATAACATGTAGAACTTATTACTTTCCTTATATACATAATGTATAAAGAAAGTATTGTGACGGGGTCGAAAATTCGATTTCGAGTTTTCGACGGGAGAGCACGTTTCAAGCATCCCTGATCATAAATCAAACATTTTTGAAGTAATGTCTCTGTGTGTGTGTGTGTGCGTGTGTGGGTGTGTGCGTGTGTGTGTGTGTGTGTGAAAGTATGTGTGTGTGTGTGTGTCAGTGAGACTGTGGAGACGATAACTGACGAAAGAATGGACGGATTCAAAAGAAATTGGTACAAAAATCACAATCCGTAAACACTGGAAGCCTGTTGCTTTTATACGTAATCGCATGTTCTGAACACCCCTAAATTTTCGAGTGAAATTTTGAAAAAATCGTCGAAAAATTAAAACCACCAATAAAGTTACGCAAATAGACATTTCTTATGTAATTTTTTATTAGACCCACATCAGATTTTTTTAATATGCGTATGCCCATATTTCGAGCTTGATTTCAAATAGATATAGTTAACTCTGACTGGGACTCATGTTTTGAAATGAAAATTTTGGAATAGATTAACTTATTGATATATTTTAAAAGTATTGCAATTATTTGTAAATTGCGAACGTTTCAAATATAAAACTAACCATATCGCTTGCATTTAATAGAACTTCTGAAACACATAATTCAGCATGCTAATGGTTTACCATACAATAATATAGTAATAATTTTGAGAGAGAAAATAAATATTCTCCAAATTAAATATTAATGACCTATAATGCAGCAAAATATTCCCTTCTATCTTAACAAAATGCATTTATCTGTGTTCGCCACAGAATGCTTGAATCCTCGGAATTCAAATCATGATTGAACACTTGCAAAGTTGATGGTTGTTATAGCAACCAATATTATCCATTGCTTTAGGAGTTAAGTTTGAAATGGAATGAAATTATGCTGCGAGATATTGTTTGCGGGAATATTATAAAGTCACTTGGAGATAGATGCAATGATTTCTCTGGAGAATTTTAAACTAGATTGGAAAAATAAGTAGTATTATTGTGAGAAATGTAGCTTGGAGAGTTTACTCTTAAGGATTGAAAAAACTTGAAATAAATTATTCTTTAACAATTTAGTTATATTAAACTATAAAAGTAAACTTATCTTTATGTCTGGTCTGTGTCTCACTGTGAAGAGGAAGGGGTCATATATTAAGTACGTTTAGTTAGAGAATAATGATTTTTCTTAGAAGAGAAATTACAGATTTGTTTTGTTATGTACTCCTGTAATAATCGTGCTTTTGGGGTTTTATATAGGTAATAAGCAGCTGTAGAAGCTTGAGCAATAATTGCGATAGAATGTAGTTTTTGTTTGGAGGCAGTATTGCTATTAAGTTTTTCAGTAACTTGTATATTAAGTAATAAATAACTGCGGTGCCCGTATCTAGTGGTCATTAATCATGGGAACCAATTTTTATAGCAAGTCGAAAAAGATGAAAAATTGTGGAATTTCACTCTGAACAAAACTCTGATTTACACACATAAACCCCACGGCCACACAAATAGATACTGCAAGCCTTCAGGTCAGCCGCTGTGGCCTGGGTTTTTCACACCTAAACTCCAAGCATAGATTTTATTCATATAAGAAACTGTGAATTTGTATACGGAATCGACAAGCAAAGAAACCAACATACTTTCAATTACATATAGAGTGAGTTATGAATATATAACATGTAGAACTTATTTTTCATATGCGTATGCCCATATTTCGAGCTTGATTTCAAATAGATATAGTTAACTCTGACTGGGACTCATATTTTGAAATGAAAATTTTGGAATAGATTAACTTATTGATATATTTTAAAAGTATTGCAATTATTTGTAAATTGCTAACGTTTCAAATATAAAACTAACCATATCGCTTGCCTTTAATAGAACTTCTGAAACACACAATTCTGCATCCTAATGGTTTTCCTTACAATGATATAGTAATAATTTTGAGAGAGAAAATAAATATTCTCCGAATTAAATATTAATGACCTATAATATAGCAAAATATTTCCTTCTATCTTAACAAAAAGCATTTATCTGTGTTCGCCACAGAATGCTTAAATCCTCGGAATTCAAATCATGATTGAACACTTGCAAAGTTGATGGTTGTTATAGCAACCAATATTATCCATTGCCTTAGGAGTCAAGTTTGAAATGGAATGAAATTATGCTGCGATATATTGTTTGCGGGGATATTATAAAGTCACTTGGCGATAGATGCAATGATTTCTTTGGAGAATTTTGAACTAGATTGGAAAAATAAGTAGTATTATTTTGAGAAACGTAGCTTGGAGAGTTTACTCTTAAAGATTGAAAAAACTTGAAATAAATTATTTTTTATCAATTTAGTTATACTGAACTATAAAAGTAAACTTATCTTTCTGTCTGGTCTGTGTCTCACTGTGAAGAGAAAGGGGTCATATATTAATTACGTTTCGTTAGAGAATAATGATTTTTCTTAGAAGAGAAATTACAAATTTGTTTTTGTTATGTACTCATGAAATAATCGTGCTTTTGGGGTTTTATATAGGTAATAAGTAACTGTAGAAGCTTGAGCAATAATTGCGATAGAATGTAGCTTTTGTTTGGAGGCAGTATTGCTATTAAGTTTTTCAGTAACATGTATATTAAGTAATAAATAACTGCAGTGCCCGTATCTAGTGGTCATTAATCATGGCAACCAATTTTTATAGCAAGTCGAAAAGGAACAAAACTGTGGAATTTCAATTTGAGCAGATCATGTGGGTCCACGGCAGAGCATAAAATATAACTTGAAAATTAACAGCGACTCCTAACAAAATCGGAGCAAGAGTCGCTAAAATAGATAAAAAAGCAGATTTAAAAAAACGAGGCTACGCCCCTTTTCCCCGTCCTACTCTTAAAATAGAGGGAAGAGTAAAAGTAAGAATGCATATTGCATCCTAACACATGGAAACGCCCTACCGCGGAACGAAATGTCATGTTATATAACTTCCTATTCCCACCAACGATAAACAAGCAGGGATCACTCAATGATCCTTTTATGAAACCCACACACCCCTTTTCGGTAATAGAAACCACCCAAACTCAAGTCGGAAAACACGAGGACTTAATTTTTTATTATGATGAGAGGAATCTGCTACGTTGCTTTTCAATAAAAGTTATTGAAACATTAATTTAATCGTCAAAAGTTGCCAAATAAAATAAAATACAAGAAAGATCAATCATGCATAAAGCATTGATTATGAAACACTTTCCAACATCAATGCAATTTTATTTAAAGATTTCTAAAATGCGATACATCTCTCGGTAATATTTAAAAATTATCACAATATTACATTAATTTATTATATATGAAAACTTAAAACTTCATCGAAAAAAATGAACTTCATTCGAATGGCGGCATTGAAATATAAATTGCCTGGTTTAAACATCTCTAAAATGCTATACATCCGTTGATAATATTTTTAAAATTATCATAATACAACAATAATTTATTATATTTGAAAACTTCATAGAAATCAACTGACATTTATTCAAATGACCTCATCGAAATATAACACGCCTGGCTCTATAAAAGCAGCATTTCATTCATAAATATTTTTCCATTCATTTCATTCATCACAATACTATAATAATTTAATTTATTTAAAAACTTAAGACCATGGAGGTACAAGTAATTAAACTCTATGCTTAAAACTTCATCCAAAAAATCGTCTTTCTCTCTGTAAAATAAATGAATACTCATAAATGAAATAATTATTTAAAAACTTTATCGAAAACAAATGAACTTTATTCAAATGACGTCATCGAAATGTAAATTGGGCTTTTTATATAAAAACAGCATTTCATTCATTAACCTTTTTCCATTCCTTTCATTTATCACAATACTAGAATAATTTATTTTATTTAAAAACTAAAAACCATTGAGGTACAAGTAATTTAACTCTATGCTCAAAACTTCATCGACAAAATCGTCAGCTTCTCTGTGTAAAATCAATGAATATTTTAATCATATCAGCTATACTACAGACCCCATGAGCTAAATAATTTTGTGTTAAAAAAATGCAGCAATTCTTATAAAACTCATTCTACATATTTTGCTGTTTACATTTTCCATAAGTGAAAGCTAGGTTTCGTTGTAGAAGTAATCAAATTTGGATGATCATTTAAACTCAAATATATTGTAATTGCGTTGTTTCAATATGTAGATGCACAAAATTTAAGCAAAAATAAAGCGGTTTTAGGAGGGATACAACACTAAATACGAATTAAAAAGAACTCTAAAAATCACGATTTTGACAGAAGATGGATGCCATATTTGATTAGGGAAGTGGGTTACGTGATCTCTTTATAAAATGATCACGTGATCGCTTCATATAAAAGGTGTAATTATTTAAATTTTTATTTAAAAAACTACTGAATATATTTTGCCGATTTTTTTTAATAAATTTTATGGGATAATTTGAATGTTTTCTAAAACTTTCGAAGCAATTTGTGAATTGTAAATCCACTTAAAAAAGTTTTAAAAAATAGGTCGCATAGAGTTCAATGCATTTCATTTTTCTACCCGGGTTCAAACCAAAACTAGATGGGTGATATTATTCATTTATATCCCCATAGGTCCCACAGACCGTCTGAACAACATACTAAAATTTCATTTAGATAAAGTATCTTGTACGGCAGTTATCGTGCTAACGGACAGACAGACAGACAGACAGAATGAACAAAGTCATAAACATTTTTCAACTTTGTTGTAAAGTGTTAAAAAACACTTTTCAACTTTATTGTAAACTGTTAAAAATCCAATTGCAGTTTTCTAGAACTAAGGAACCGGGTTTTTCCAATGATAAATGTTTAAGATAGTGATAAATGTATGATAAATGATAAATGCTTACCTCCAAAAGTCTTTGCTTGGCAACAGTTTTAAAATGACCAATACAAAGAATACTCGAAAATATTTGAAATGCTCTTTTTATTCTTTTTAAAAATCTGTAATAAAATATTTCGACTTTTCAACTTTTCGCATTCCTTCAACTTTTCGCAGTCCATTTCGCTCGAAATGGCTAGTGCATTTTAACAATTAAAAATTCCTATTCACGATAAATGCAATTTTCGTTATAAACATCATTTGTAAATAAATGTTGGTAAAAAGTAAAATTGTGGTTTTCTGTAACAGTTTAACGGGACGGTGGACGTTGAAATGAGCAAAAATCGACTAAACAAGTTTTAATATATAATATTATTTTACACATTTAACATTTGCGTACGGGTGGGACAGCTTCAATCCCAAACGAAGAACATTCCAAAAAGACAGGCATTTGACATACCCTATCCCAAACAGTTCGACCCCCTTTGCAGACATTGGCGTCCATGGAAATCGCTGACAGAAACATTGCACCTGCTTTGACGCTGTCCCACCCGTAAGAAAAAGGTTGAATGCATTTTTTTCGAAACGGAATTTTCAAAGGTGTTACATTTTTAAAATGCTCCATGCGTCTTATTTTTTGCCTGAGATGCATGAAATTTGGCAAGAAGGCACCTCTTATAATTTTTAATGAAATTGGGTATGCATTTTATAATTGGACTTTATTAAGGTAATTAAAAGTGAATAAGAACCTAATTAAATGATGAAAATTAAGTTTTAATGCAGAAAAATATTTTTAAAAAATTAACTTTTAAGGGATTTGAAATTGAATACCCAAATTTGTTCATAATGTGTTTTTGAGTGATCATAATGTAAAATTAATCAAAAATGTGAAAAAATGGCACGCAAGAAGCATTTTTCAAATTTTCGTCAAAAAAAATTAAATTAAAAAGAAATGCAGAATTATGACAAAATTGAAAATAAAATGTATGATACTGTATACAGTAATGTTAAGAGGTATATTTATAGAAATTTTCACGTTTCTAAGTCAATAAATAAATAAAAAATTTCAACATCCACCATCCCCTTAAGCAGATAGTTCAAATTCATTTTTCTTAGTTATTCTAAAATTATATTACTTGGTTTAAAAAAGTGAATAGAATAAATGATTAAAATTGATTATGCTGCTACATGATATACATTTCCATTTAACTTTGACAGAAAAAACAAGAAAGATCAATCATGCTTAAAGCATTGATTATGAAACACTTTCCAACTTCAATGCAATTTTATTTTAACAGGTCTAAAATGCAATACATTCCTCGGTAATATTTTAAAACTTATCACAATACTACATTAATTTATTATATTTGAAAACTTAAACCTTCATCGTAAAAAATGAACTTCATTCAAATGACGGCATTGAAATATAAATTGCCTGGTTTAAACATCTCTAAAATGCGATATATTCATCGGTAATATATTTAAAACTATCATAATACTACGATAATTTATTATATTTGAAAACTTCATCGAAAACAACTGAAATCCATTCAAATGACATCATAGAAAAAATAACACGCCTGGATCTCTCTATAAAAACAGCATTTCATTCATAACATTTCCCCATTCATTTCATTCATCACAATACTATAATAATTTATTTTATTTAAAGATTACGACCATGGAGCTACAAGTAATTAAACTCTATGCTTAAGACTTCATCGAAAAAAATCGTCCTTCTCTTCGTAAAATCAATGAATATTTCATTCATATCAGCTATGCAGACTTCATGAGCTAAATAATTTTGTGTTAAAGAAATACAGCAATTCTAATACAACTCATTCTAAATGTTTTGTTGTTTACATTTTACATAAGTGAAAAATAGGCTTCGTTGTAGAAATAATCAAATTTGGATGATCATTTAAACTCAAATATATTGTAATTGCGTTGTTTCTGTATGTAGATGCACAGAATTTAAGCAAAAATAAAGTGATTTTAGGACGGATACAACACTCAATATGAATTAAAAAGAACTTAAAAATCACGATTTTGAGACAAGATGGATGCCATATATCATTTTGAAGTGGGTCATGTGATCTTTTCATATCATGGTCACGTGATCGCTTCATGTAATTGGTGCAATTATTATTTTAATTTTTATTTAAAAAACTACTGAATATATTTCACTGAATTTTTTTATATATATTTTGTGGAACAATTTGAATATTACCAAAAATTTTCGAAGCAATTTGTGAATTTTAAATCCGCTTAAAAAATGTCTGAAAAGTTAGGTCCCATAGGGCTCAATGTATTTCATTTTTTCAACCCGGGTTCAATCCAAAACTAATTGGGTGATATTATTCATTTATATTCCCATAGGTCCTACAGACCGTCTGAACAACATAAGAACGTTATAAGATTGTTTTACCTTTGGGTCAGTACACTGTAAACCTTGGCGCATTCAGACTGAAGGTATCGTCTGATGTTTCAGACACAATAAATAATGTACATAAAACTGTCTCACCATAACAGTGTGAGATCTATTTCTGGTCTCACATATATCAATGCTCCAGAGTAGTGCAACTCAATAGTAGGGATGATGCAACAAGAATGGAAATATAGTAACATTTGAAACAATGTTAAATATTATAAAACATATTTAGATTGTAAATAACAAATTTATTCAAATGTGCAGAGATCATTATGATAATAAGAGCTGTAATTCCTTCCCAGCAGCTGGATGTGTTGGTTGACCAGTACGAAGATCCCTGTTTGATTCCCGGTTAGAGTAACAGAGTTCTTTACAGTGATGCCCAAATAAACCAACCCTGTAGGTTGGTGCAAGGATGTCGGAGATCCGAAAGTAACCCTAGGGCTAGTATGGATTCAGTGAACTTTGACATATTTATTAAGCGCCGATTTTAAATCGGCAGGACAACGACTAAGTACGAAACTAACCTGTAGGATAAAAATAACATCAGGAGGTTAACCTGAGGTCAAAATAGCATGAGGTGGTCAGTTGATTGTCAGTTACACGTCAATCTGACATTGGAGGGTGGCGAATGGCATTAGAGTGTGAAAAATGCAGAGTTCACTTCAATAACAAAAGCATGCAATTCATTCCCATCTCTAAGGTAGACCGTTGGATGCCCAGTACGAAAACCGAAAGAAGCATGTTTCAATCAAAATAATAAACAAGACAAGCATATTATTTTTGCTCATAAATCATGTTTCATCTATATTTATTACGGGCAAACCAAGGCAAAGATTGGAGACTAAGGCTTGAGAATGTTTCAAAGTCCACTTCGACGATAAGAGCTTGCAATTCTATCCCAGTAGCTTAACGGTCGAGCATCGGCTGTTGAGTATAAAGATCCGTGGTTTAATTACAGGTTGAAGCAGCAAGTTTCTATACAATGAGGAACGAACAAATCAACTCGCCTGTGGGTTGTATGAAAATGCCCGAGGTCTGAAAATGCATACGAAAGCAGAGATTCAGTGGATTTTGGTATATTAAACACCAATTTTAAATCAAAAAGTCAAAGACCACGCATGAAGCCAACCTGGAGGATAAAAATAGCAGAAGGAGGCTAACCTGAAGTGAATATAGCAGGAGGTGGTCAGCCAGATTGTCAACTGCACGCTAATATGACATTAGAGGGTGGGTATTGCCGAACCCACTTCGATAAGAGCTTGAAATATTGCCCAAGTAGTATAATATATTATAAATATATATGTAATATAGTACAAATATATTAACAGAAAACATATATGTATTCGGAATCTTTTGATAAAATATTTTCCCGAAACTACAAAATACTTCATAGAACACTTAAAACGGTTTTATCTCAGAAAGAAAAAAAAAACAATAAAAGAAAATGTCACAAATAATCGTAAAATTTTCGCCTTCAAATATTCGAAAGAGTCTGTTTTTGAATGTTTTGAGAATTTTTTAATTATATTGAGCGTTTGGAAAAACACATCCGAGTTCACTGCAGCTGAAAATTCGATTCAAATTTCGACAACTTGTAAAGCATGGTATCAATCGAAATGTTTTTCCAAGCCATTTAAAGTGAATGGTAGCACACTATAGTTGTAATAATTGGGAGACCCACGATACCGATGTTTCAAATTTATCTCTGTAAAATTTAGAAAAAAAAATATTTCTGGTATGACAAAGTCGAGTTGTGCCAAACTCCATTTATTTTAAATTCAGATTAGTTTTTAGTTAATCTACGTTAAAACACGATATTGAGTGATTTTCACACAGATCGATTCCTTATCGATCGAAATTATTATCACAACATCTGGTTTTTAGTTAATCTACGTTAAAACACGATATTGAGTGATTTTCACACAGATCGATTCCTTATCGATCGAAATTATTATCACAAAATTTTCATCTTGACATCATCGAAAAGATGGGAGAAAATTGTAAGAAATTTTTAACCGAATCCATAAGGCAATCCCCCCCCCCCATCATATTTATCTGTTTTTTTTAAATATAACAAAATATCCATATTTTATTTTATATTCTCTTATTTCACATCATCAAAAAGAGGATGATCAGTAGAATTCTATAGTTTGAGAAATATATGGGTGCATATCTTCGCATTCTAAAGATAAAATATTTATTTAATTAGTCTATTTTCTGATTTTATGTTAATTTTCAACCAAACGCATAAAACTCGGGATTTTCGATTTCGTTCTTTTTCAGGTTTGCTATGAGAAGCAGTGGAAGTAATGTCAAATCGGTGTGCGCGACTACACATGCATTGAAATTAAAGGATTTGGATTGAAACGAAAAATGGTAATGATTTTAGTTTAAAACAAGCGATTTGGAAAATGATTGGTGTTATATGAATATTTATCATTTACGTAGCAGGTGCTTATTTAGGACTTGAAAAACGCCAAGTAATTGATTCTAGTAAAAAATAAAAATGAACTTTTAATTACACAAATCACAAATCATAACAATTATAATAGATTATAACAGCCTATTAAGTTTTAAAATGGAAAAAGTACAATTAAAAGTTATACACATTCATGGGATACAAATGAAGATATTAGTACCAGTTACTCGAGTTAATTAATTTAGTAACCGTTGCTTTGATTAATGCATACATTAAAATACAGTTCTAGAACATTTAACATTACAGTTCTAGAACAAACACAGTTCTAGAACATTTAACATTAACATACATTAAACTAAAGTTCTAAAACACAACAACAGCTTCATGCAAAACCATGATACTTATACTAATATTTAAGCCTGTCATATACAGGGAAACTAACACTCTTATAAAATTAAATTTCAATTTTTATTAAAAAGTTTTACTTTGTTTAACAATGTATGGTTAATAATTTAGTGTCTAAAATTGTCGTCTCAATCGAAAATTGGCTCGGATTCTATTTTGTGCTCTATACAATATACGTAGGAAATGATTTAGTCTTTTAGGTCATGTGGGAGGACAAAAGATCCTGGGGGGTGTGAAAAGACGTTTTGACTACACATTTTGTCAGCCCTCTGTGAAGAAATCAAAACTCCAAAATCAAAACTTTCATTATATTCTGTCAATACTATAAGTGCACAAAGTTTAAACCTTCCAACTCACCGACAAAAGGGTCATTTGGAGGGTCTATAAATAACTTTTGACCCTCCCCTTTTGTCTGTCCGCAGATAGAAATTGAAAATGTCACTCCGTTAGGTTCTTTCTTTTGGTCGATAATATAAGTGATCATCGATACAATCTTTCAAATCAGCAGAGACTTCTGGAGGATTTGGAAAGACTTTCCAAACCGCCTTTCTCCACCCTGGGGGGGTCGAAAATATGGCTATTTTAGGTTCTATCCCATGAATGATAAAATAACGGTGCAAAAATTCATCCTTCTAGCTTATCAGGGGTTTTATAGAATATCTAGAAAATTCCTCATTTTGTTTCCTCTTTTCCTCGCCTCCTCTGAAGGAGGTCTCCATTATGTTCTAACCAGTCGTCTATACTATGTAGTATATAAATATTTAGTTTTCTAGATAAAGAGGGGAACAGTCTGGAAAGACACACATACATTAGACAATTATTATATGGCCATTCATAACAATGTGTGAAGGTGAAATACTGTTTTTGAAAATGAACAGTGAATAATTGTTTTATAAATCATTTTCTGAACAATTGTTATTTATATGTAGAGTACAAAAAAACCAAAAAAAAACACAAGAACATGTACACCAACTTTATGCATATTGTATGAAAGACGTTAAAGATTGTGTATTATTGATTATTTAGATTGATTGATTATATTGATTAATTATATTTGAATTTAACTTTTTCTTTAGATTTCAATTGCAAGTAATAGATAAATTTAACAATGTTATATATTTCTTTCAAAATAACTCTAAAATATGAGCATTTAACAAAATATATTTATGGCATATATTAGGGATAATTGCACCTTTAACTTCAGCATTTTGTGTCGTTTTCGTTTCAAAATAATTCAAACCCAAACAAACTGAGTATTTAACAAAATAAATTTATTGCATATATTGTGAATAATTGCACCTTCAACTTTAACATTTTCTGTAGATTTCTTTTCAATATAACTCAAACTGAGTATTTAACAAAATAAATTTATTGCATATATTATGAATAATTGCACCTTCAACTTTAACATTTTCTTTAGATTTCTCTTCAAAATAACTCAAACAAATTGAGTATTTAACAAAATAAATTCATTGCATATATTATGGATAACTGCACCTTTAGCTTTAACATTTTCTGTAGATTTCTTTTCAAAATAACTAAAAAAAACCTGAGTATTTAACAAAATAAATATATCGCATATATTATTATGGATAATTGTACCTGCAATGAAAGTTTGAATACGTTTAAAATGTTCCACACTTTATTCTCATCTTTATTTATTTTGAATTCCAAATAATCATGCAATTCTTTTCGCTGTCGGAAATAAATTTTATTTCCAATTCTGCAAAACAATTTCAATTTTTCAAAGGAAAAGATAGTGTGATACCGAAATATATTCGAATTTTTATATACTTCAATAAATGAAATGTTCTACCTCTTTTGTAGTTTATACCAAAATAAATTTCTAGCTTGAATGGAATTTCCAGATGAAGTAAAGCCAAAAGTTTTATTTGCCAAATGCTCAACATAATTCATGAATTCTCAAAACTTTCTTGTACGGACATTTTTGTAAGTATTCAAAAGGGAAATTTTTAAGATTATTTATGACATTTTCTTCCCTTATTTTGTTCCTGAGATAAAAGCCTTTTTAGGTACCCTAATGGAATATTTCATAATTTCAAGAAAATCAATGGAATTTTTTTTCAGTTTCGTCACCAAAAGGGAGTTTGGGGTTATACCTCCCCCTTTATAGTAATCCATCGGAATCCACTGAATTTCGAAGAAATGGTATTTGGAGAAATTGAAAACAACATACTTTTTCTCCCCCTCCCCAATTTTTTTTTTGGCGAAACTACTGTTTTCTTTTACTGTTAAAGTCATGTCTTAAAATTACAAAAAGTAATTTCAGAAAATGTAAATCGTATATACTTCCATATTTATGTTCGAAATGTTCCTTCGCTTTTCAATTTGATAATTACGTGGGTTTGGCATGTTTGACAACATTGTTGTTAAGCTCATGTATTGGTACTATTACTTTCTCCGTACATACATAATGTTGTTAAACTGACAAGGTATTTCTTTGAAGATGATCTATCAGACGTTGTATGGTACGTAAATTGTATTCACTTTGCAAAACCAAATTGGTCACTTTTGAAACTTTCGAAAACACTGAAGTTACACTGTTTTTAGTAAATCATTACCTCATATTTCGAAGGGTTAACTAAAAAGTTTGGATACGTTTCGTCTGCTAGATATGTCTGAAGAACGTCCACTTTATTTGCGATCACCTTCTATAACACGTATTGCACAACGAGTGAACATTCCAATATTGAGAACATATTATAAAATGCCAAGAAAACAATAAACAAATCTCCAGTTGAAAAAAATATGAACCAAACTGGAGCCGAAATCTAAAATAATGTTGGCAATTTTATGAGTGAAGGACTCCAACTTCAGGGAAAAACACGGAGTCTTTTTCCCTATATTTTTGGATCTCACAATTTACCTCCCGCGAATTTCACTTCAGGCGATCAACACCAACAGCGTTGCAAATAGTTGAAGGAACCCAGCCAACCAGAGAATCTCACACAAAATACTGATTGCCAATGAAAAGAGAAGGGTAGTGACACCCCGCCAATCGAAACATTTTGCTGGGAAAACATAACGCTTATTGGAGGGATTCAGTGGCTAATGACTATTAATAAAGGTCGAGTGATATGTCGCTACAACAAAGTGCAGCTTGTTCTTATAGTTAGTGAACCTTTTCATCGATGGGCAAGCCTTCCATGTGTTATCGATATGTTAACGGGTGCCCAACCGCATGGACAGAATCAAAAACTTTTTTACAAGAATGGTATGTGCTTTTGTATAATGACCCTGAACTTACTCATCGAAGAAAACTATAATTAACCGTATAAATTCTAATACTGCAGTATGTCATTTCTGACATCGAACTATAACAGCAAAATTAAGCCGAACAGCTTTTTTACTTTCCCTGCAATACATGGTAATGTATAGGGAAAGTATTGGAATCATACCGAAAATCACAATTGGAGTTTTCGACGGATCTACACGTTTCGAGACCTCTAGAATACGAAAAAACCATTTTTAGCGTGACGTCTGTGTGTGTGTCTGTCTGTCTGTCTGTGTGTCTGTGTGTCTGTCTGTCTGTCTGTCTGTCTGTGCAGATTTTGTATCCACTCTAATTAAAAAACTAATGGTCCGAATTTCACAAAATTTTGTAGGTAAGTCGCTTGTGGGCGGGGCTAATGCTGATTAGTTTTGGGTACGATTCGGAATAAAAGAACCCGCCTTTTTTGTGAAATGGCCCGCAAAAGCTTGTATCCACTCTAACTGAAAAACTAATGGACCGAATTTCACAAAATTTGGTGGATAAGTCGCTTGTAAGCCAACCTGGTGCTGATTAGATTTTGGTACGATTCGGAAAAAAATAACCTGCCATTTTTTGCAAAATGGCCCGCAAAAATCGTCAAAATCTAAACTAAAGAACTAGGTATACTCAAATATATCCATTAAATGCTCGTTTAATACGTAATTTTTAACGACGAAAATAATACGACCAACCCCATTACACTAGGACTAGCCGTTCTCGAGATATTTTAGTTTTTCGTATTTTCTCTACACCACCTTTGAAAACAAGTCCGGTTACCGAATGAGAACGGAAATTGAATTAAAAGTGAAATGAATTTAATTAAAATAAAGAGAACGTGGATACAAGTCTGCAGGGAAAGTCATGTGCTGCCCACATCAGATTTTTTATATTTAGCACTATACGATTAATATGAAAAATCATGATATTTATGAATTTTTATATGTAAATACGTGTAAATAAATCTCTCTATATTAAAATAAAGTAGATGACGCTGCCGCTGTTTGACAAATCTCTCGTTTCTCGAGATTATTTGCTTCGTACCTCAAAAACTATTGCATATAAAAATATGAAATTTGTTACGCTTGTAGTAAAAGCTTTGGGAAATATGCATTTTTCAAATATTAATGCATTTTTCAAATGTGTTAGTCATTTTTGGGACACAGTGTATATGGTTCTAATACTTGGTTATGCCTAATGGGCATTTAGGCAGTAGTTTATTTAGGTATTATTGCAGATGTTATGCATTAGGTCTGGCATAGCCTCACAACTCTATATTTTCTTATATTTACGACTTAGGCATATATTTTGTACTTCCATGATAGAAGCAAGCACGTGAAAATCATGCGACTTGGTGTTTTTTAAATTTCGGTTTTTGTATTGAATTTTATTTGAATACCCTAAACAGCCCGTTTCTGTCATTGTTTATGGTTACCCCATTTCCCAATTGTTTATGGTTACACCTTTCTTTTACTGGTTACTAGATCGAATTACCTGTTTCCTGAATCGTAAACACACGCCCGTTACTATTCATTCTCCCATGCTATCGGCAAAGAAAATAATTCACCACTCTCCGTAAAGCAGAAGAATAAAAAAAAAGATTCAAAACCTCTAGAAGACCTCCTTCAGAAGTTTAAGTTTCCTTCCGAATGCCAAGAACAGCCGATCCATTATGCTTAAGCCGCTCACTCCTCTTTGAATGATTCTGATAAAGAACATGGGTAGATAAAATCTTCGGTGAAATGCGGAACGACCAATTTCGCTCGCTGGATCTGATGACTTAAAAAATACGAAAATTAAAATTGCTTATGAAATCGCAGTTTTATTTGTATGAATGTTGATTCATATGCGAAACTTTTGGTCAAATTATAGAATTGTGCTAATCTTAGTTTTTCAGATAGATTAGATCACGTAAAAAATGCAAATGTTTATGCATTTATAAAAATAGATAAAAAAATTATCCTACAGATTCGGTTCAAATATTGTTAGAAATAATATTCTTCGATCCTTCCTACGGTGTAAAGATATAAACACTGTGATAATATTTTGCGTCGCTAAGGACCGATTTGTATGAATATCGCCAAAAACCAAAAACGTAGTTACTCAAGCTGACACATTAAGTATCTAAAAAACTAATTCAAAATAAAAATAATAACGCCGAGGTGCACTTATTCGGGTCTCCTCTCTTCCTCTTCTTTTGTTTCTGCTTATTTTCCTCTTTTTCGTTTAATTACTTGACGAATTCTTCAGAAGTAACTCATCTTGTAATGGTGACACATCGGGATCCACTTCGTGTGTCTTCAGCAAGTTTCAGAGTTTCCCTGATCGTTGCATCCACTGATGATATTGATGATCTGCTGACCTCGAATCCCATGTTACCTCCGGAGATGCACTAGGAGTGATGTCCACAGCAAATTTGTCAAGGCGGGTCGCATCAAAGTTTAGTGACCGAATTCCGCTTCCTAGAAATTATCCAAAACTGCTTTGTGGATTTACAGAAATGTTCCAATCTGGCGTCAGAACTTTGCAGACGTCATAGTGGTTTAAGAATTTGCTCTTGCATTTTCGCATCTTTTGGAGCATTCTAAAGGAAACGACTTCTTCAAAGGTCCCAAAACCCCAACATCGAGCGTCTAGAAGAGATGGATTCAATCGGAAGGGAAGAACAAGAAGTGAACTTTATTTTTCTTAGCAAAAAGGATAGTATCTCTAGAAAGGTGGGAAGAATGATTGTCCAGCAGGAGAAGAACGGGGCGTTTTACGGGAATCTTGTTCAGAAATCGAAAAACACCAAATACAACAGCTTTGAATCATTATAGTTTTTTAGAGAAGTTGCTTAAATCGTATCTTCAGGTACCTTTTTCATATGGTAGTCCTGCACTCTTACCCTTTGTGGTAATGGCATTATATGCTGAACTGAATGGTGATATTTTAACTTCTTTTCGACTCTTCTTCCTTTGGACTGTCTTGATGCCTTTTGGCTTTATGCTTTTGCAACTATGGCCACCGTTATCAATCCAGATTCATGTGCCTTACAGATGTTTGAACCTTTAATCATTAAATTTGAAACTAACTTTCAAGCTTGGGAAAATAATCTTTCTTCGCTTTATCAGTACAATTTTTTACTCGGACACAGAAAATATTTTTGTCTCCATGAAATAATTACAGTCATATAATATTCATATTTCTGCAGCTATCCAAGATTTATAAAAAAAATTATATTCTTACAAGCAGCAGTTATACCCATTATGACTTCAAGTTTGCTAGAAATTTCAAAACTATTGTAAGTCATAAACTGGATCATAATGTAAAATTCAGATAAGAAAACATTTATACGCTTCTGAAGTCATTAGATTCGTTCTTCAGAGTGGCAAACCAAACGCCCTCAGACAAAGTCGCTCACACAGAAAATGGCTAAGCGATAGAATCCCATAAAGTAGTGCCACCTAGTTTGACGAAAGGGAAGCAAAAAAGGGAAAAAAATAGGAAATCAAGGAAATATGAACTTGGGAAGCAAATAAGGAAAGATAAATAAAGTGCAAAGTATATGAATTACTTTCACAAACTGAACTAAATAGAAAATCTAAAATTATATATGGTCATACTATACCTCGGAGATATAGGGTGTTACTGACAAATCATTTGCTTGATTACTGGAATTTGTATTGATATGAAAATCTTAAAAAATAATCCAAATAGAAAATTTAATAACAAATGTTAAATAATGGAGGCAGAAAAAAATTAAAACGGAAACTAGTCATTTAACAATGATTAGCGAATATGATGATTAGTGAATTGAATATTTATTGAGTTAACGGGTTTTGACACAATTTTGATGTAGGTAGATGGGACGTAATATATTCTTAAATATGTAAAGAACTTTTTGCTTCAACCAAGAATCGAGCCACGGATCTTCCTATTGGCTAGCCGCCGCTCTACCGTTGAGCTACTGGGACGGAATTGATATCTTATAATCGAACTGAACTCTGCAAATATTTCATCGTTGTCAAATAGTTTCTATAATTTTTGCTTCTATGAATAGCCTTGCTATTACCCATACATATCATTATTCACCCTGCATTTCAAAGACAGGTATTTATCTTTTTCTGCATTCAAAAATGATTTCCATTACCCAATTATGCAAAAAATCCTCAATCCCCCCCCCCAAATACACAGTTTATTACTTGCATATATTCAATACCCAAATAAACCCAAATAAATTCAGTTTATTACTTGCATATATTCATATATCCAAATAAAATAAACGGAGTATCTCATTCTTGTTTGTAGTTTATATCGAAATAAATTTGAATCGAATTTTGAATCGAATTTTCAGCTGCAGTGAACCCGAATGTGGTTTTTTTTTCTAAACGCTTAATATAATTCGAAAATTCTCAAAACTTTCAAACGCAGACTCTTTCGAATATCTAAAAGCGAGAATTTTGCGATTATTTGTGACATTTTCTTTCATTGTTTTCTGCTGTGTTAGATAAAACCCTTTTAAGTTATTCCTCCGGGATATTTTGTAGTTTCAGGAAAATATTTTATCTAAAGTTTCCGAATATTTTAATTTTTACTCTCTCATACGTGGAAATGAGAAAGTATCGCTTTCCCGAAAATATTCGATTTCGATATTTTGATGTCAATACCTGTTTTAAGATATTCTGAACACGTCTTGATTATTTGTGGAATGATGTCCGTCTGTCTGAATCTCTGATATCTATGCTCAATTTTTTGTGCACACGATAGCCACCACAAATATTAATGAATTTTCACGAATCTTTATTATCAAAAAATCTATAACTAGATAGAAGTGTTTTTCATTTGAGCGAAATCTTCGAAATTTATTCGAATTTTTAATTTTTTTTAATATAGCAAGATAGGACAAATTTTGAAATAGGCATGCATAAAAGGTTATATATATGGCTAAATGATCACGAAACTTAATAGTTTCCATAATTGTGAAAAGTAGCCGTGATACAATCGTTTTTTGTTTGTGATTTCATTAGCCCTCCCCCCCTCTCCTTGGGTAGCAAGTTAATCCACCCGCGAGGGTGCATTGTCAAGTATAGTATCAATCGAAACATTTTTTCAAGCCCTTTAAAGTGAAGGGCAATAGGCTATAGTTGTAATAACTTAGACCCCGATACCGATTTTTAAATTTTTTTTTCTTGTAAAATTTGAAAAAAAAAGTGAATTCTGGTATAAGAAAGTCGAGTTCAGGCACATTTTAGTTAATTTTTTCTATTAATATTATATTTTACTGAAAATATGAAATTTAGTTAGTAAAAGAATAATTCTTAATTTTTAATTCATGAAAGCAATATTCATTATTTTTTCTTATAAACTACTAATAACGTCGGCATTCCATATGTGTATTAAGGATATTTAGGTATTAAGATCTATGCTAGAGTTTATTGCATTGAGAAAGTATTACTTTTCCTTAAATTTGTGTATTCCTGATTTTGAAGGCTAAATACGGTTGAAGACTTCCAGAACACTTTTGAAAGCTTTTAGAACTCTGTATGTTCACTCCTCACTATGTATGTTCACAGAAAAATTCTTAAACACTCCAATAACTTTGTAAGCAAAGAAGAGGCATAACTAGTATTAAATGCGATGAAGTATCACTTAAGGTCTCAAGAATCATAGTGGGCCAGAACGAACTGGGATAATGGAGCAAAAAATTTTGATGTAAATAACATCTATGCTTGGGGTTTCTGTGGCGGAAAACGGAGCATTATAAAAGGTGTAAACACTTTTGACGTTTATACCCATATATTTAATACATAAAATTGTAAATAATTTGCTAGCTTTGTCGGAAATGGGGTCCAGATTATGAATACATAAAAGTAATTTAATATTTTGAACATTTTTTCCCAACTTAATGTCTTTGTCTGAGTGAGTGTTTTTTTCTTTTTCATTTTTCTTAATTTCATTCGAAATATCTTTAAAACTATAAAAATTAGTTATAAATAATAAACGATAAAAATATGGTTTCCAAATATATATTTATTTCTAAATTTCTAAAAAAGATCATTGTTCTCGAATAAATATCTTGTCAAGTAGGAGAAGATTAAACATATTCCATTATTCATGATTTTAATGTTTTTACCTTAAAAACTAAATATGCTACTTACAAACCATAAACAATAATTTGTAGTGTTTTTAAAACCCTACAAGTGGACTCTGCAAAAAAAACTTTAAAATGCTACAAGTTAAAACCCCTACTAATTGGATTTTAGGCCAAGTTCTTAGTTTTTGAAGTATAGTGGTTATAATTTTGATATTTTGAAATTTTAACCTGGATTTTAACCTGGAGTGGGAAAGCTGTAATATTTAAAATGTAAAGATTATTGCAGCGCAGTCTGTTTGCGTACACCTTTGTGAAATACTAGTGCACGAGCACAAGGTATTTTGATTTGCTTGGGGATTCTAAAGATGATAAAGTTTGAACAAAATAGATGGAATTATGCTTACCGCCAGGGTAAGTTTATAAATTATCTTGAATGTGAAATCACATCAGAGATTTTGCATAAGTTTAATTTATATTATGCAAAGCAATTTAGTAAAATAAATAGATATTTTAAGGTAAAGTCTACGGTCGGAGTTTCAAGATGAAATCGTGACGAAAACTCAAAGCTAGCTATAAACAGATAGTGAATAACTTGTGGTGCTTTTAAAGCCTGTAAGCGAAATAAATTATTCTGAAAAATCGAATAAATTTATTTAACTCTACTGCAGTTTTATTTTACAAAATGCTAGTGACGCAAAACTATTTTGGTTCCATCATACAGGAGCCATCTCCTATTTTCATTTAAGAATGTTATTGAAAAATAAAAATATTTAATTATTATTGGAACAATTATAAGTATTTAGTTATGTATGGGTTATTAATATGATACACATGAAAACAATTTTACCCAAAATATACATTGCTTGTTAAATATATCTTTATGTTAAAAAAATCTGAAGTGGGCAGCACAAGACTTTCCTTATATAATGCAATTAATTTACATCTTTCACAGTGAAAAAATGTATAATTGGCAATTAGTATTGATATCAATCAATATTGATCATTATCAATATTGATAGCGTCCTCATTAAGTAATGTAGTCAAAATGTGTAATTAAAATATTTTAATAATTAACTTATCAATTTGGAGTCACTTTCGTTAACTTCTCACCATTTTAGCAATTTTGATGAAATATTTGTCAGTCTCGGGCGATGTATTACCAAATTCGTGATATTGAACATTATTTATGTCCTCCTATTTTATCTTTTAAAACCAAAATAAATTATTTTATATAAGAAACTGGTTACGTGGAGATGTTGAGGGATGAATATATTTACAATGATATAATTTTAGAATTACATTTTTAGAATTTTAGAATTTTAGAAAATATTAAGTTCTTTGACGAGCGATTGAAATTTTCGATGCATAACAAGCACGAAAATTTTGAACATTTTCTATGTCCTCAGATTTTCTCTTAAGAAACCTAATCTAATGATGTTGAAGGCCCAGACCACACAGCCAACCCTAGGGCTTACGGCAATGAAACGTGTGGCCGGGAAATTAGTCAATACGAAGTAATTATTTCGGTAACTTCAATGAAAGTTTCGATCTTTTAATGATGTTTTCAATGCGGTCGATTGAGCTTCCAGTATTTATTGATTTTAATTTCTGTACCGAAATTCATTCGAATCGCTCCATTCGTTTATTAGATGCCGTCTCCACAGTTCCACGAATACACACACATACATACAGACATCACTTCAAAAACTTTCGATTTTTGTTCAGGAATGATTGAAACTTGCTCTCCCGTCGAAAACTTGAATTCAAATATTCGATCCCGTCACAATATTTTCCTTATACATTATAATATGTACATAATTAAAGTAAAAAGTTGCTGATGCTGTTTGACAAATTTCGCGCACTTTGAGTTTCTCTGTGTCGTAACGCAGACATTGTAGCTTGCAAAAATATCTGACGTGAGCCGAACATGACTGAAACCGAACATGACAAAAATGAAAAAATGAAAATATGACTGAAGATGCAATTTTGAAAAAAAAAGTGTTTTAAATAAAAAACAATCACAGATTTTTACTTTCCTTTTATACATAATATAATGTATAAGGACAGTATTCTGACAGGGTCTAAAATTCGAATTCGACTTTTCGACGGGAGAGCACGTATCAAGCATCCTTGATCACGGATCGAACATTTTTGGGTTGTTGTCTGTATGCGCGCGCGTGTGTGTGTGTGTGTGTGTGTGTGTGTGTGTGTCAGTGAATCTGTGGAGACGATATCTCACGAACGAATGGAGCGATTCGAATAAATTTGGTACAAAAATTACAGTACATGAATACTGGAAGCCTATTGTTTTTAAACGCAATCGAATGTTTAGAATCCCCCTAAAGTTTCGAGTGAAATTTTGAAAAAATAATCAAAAAATCAAAACCTTTAAAAAAGTTACTGAAATAGACATTTCTGATGTAATTGTCCCTTAGAAAACAATTGACAAAATGCAATCAGAAAATGTTTATTTTTAATGCAACAAGATCATTAAAAAAACCGCATATCTGCATCTTTAAAATAAACTGAATTATAATAAAGAAAAAAAAATCTGACTTATGCCACTTTTCCATACCATGTGAAAGGCTGTTTCATCGGTGAAAATAGGGATCATAAAGAAATTGACGATGGAAATTGTTTAGATTAAAAATACGTTAATATGTGTCAACATTTTTATCACAAATGCATCTAAATAAAGCATTACACAGACAGAGATGATATAAAGACAGAGAAAATAATATCTAATATGTATTATCACCCAGTTTTATCTTATTTGTGATATGTCACAAATTTACATTTCTAACTTGATATAGGGTCTTCACAATATGCACTTTTCACTTAAATATAACTCGCTCAATTTTAAAGATACATATATGCGGGTTTTTTTTAAATGATCTTGTTGCATTAAAAAAAATCTGATGTGGGCAACACATGACTTTCCTTATACAATGTAATGAATTTACTACTTTTACAGTAAAAAAATAGGTTTTTCTTATAGTAGATACTAATTCTTTCCAAGATATTAAATTTTCGACAATTAGTCGTCGTTTTCATTGATTTAGCGTCATTTTTATCCATTTGGCGAGATTTTCGTTAATTTGGCAATATTTCAAAAAGTCGCCAAGTTGGCGACATTCCGCCAAATTCGTCGCCAAAATCTCGCCAAGCGTTATGGACGAAGAAATAAGTTGTTCTTACAGCAGATAAATGACTATTGGCGTTCAAATACAAAAGTATTAATTAAAGTATCTTTTTTCATGAATGGAACGAGCTAGATCCACGAGAATGATGTCACTCAATTTATCGCATGGTATTACATATGAAAAGTGAACATGTTTCTCAATAGGAATTTTTTTTTCATTTTATATGACTTTTTAATATTTTTTTTTAAAAATGTGCAATATCTCAAGAACGGTTCATGTTAGCGTTCTAAAATTTATGTCAATCGTTGTCTAATGAAAAATTACATAAGAACTGTCTATTTGCGTAACTTTATCAGTGGTTTTGAATTTTTGACGATTTTTTCAAAATTTTATTCGAAAATTTAAGGAGGTTCTGAACATTCGATTACGTATAAAAACAATAGGCTTCCAGTGTTTACGGATTGTGATTTTTGTACCAAATTTGGTTCGAATCGGTCTATTCGTTCGTCAGTTATCGTCTCCACAGACTCACTGACACGCACACACACACACATACTTTCACACACACACACACACACACACACACACACACACACACACACACACACACACAGACATCACTTCAAAATTGTTTGATTCGTAATCAGGGATGCTTGAAACGTGCTCTCCCGTCGAAAACTCGATTTCGAATTTTCGACCCCGTCACAATACTTTCCTTATACATTATGTATATAAGGAAAGTAATAAAAAAATTCTGATTGACTAAATCTGTCTAAGGGGATTGTATAAGAATTTAAAATGTGTAACATTTTGAAAATTAATGGGAGGACTATTTCATTAACGTAGTCTTATTTCCTATCTTACTTTCAACATTTTTGCAATTTACATTGCCCACTTATCTCCAACAGGTAAAGAATTAAAGCGCGTTTCAATCTTTTTGGGACACCCTGTATAATGTACATATATGTCTAGGTCTTTTGTCGGTGTTTTGCCCGGCCATCCATTGTAACTGTTCTGCACTCTTTGGGAAAGATAGACAGCCTAGCTAATAAATAAATAAAAAAATAATTAACGCCATGTGCACAACTATAACCCCACTAAATTGTGTAGCTTAACGTATTTACTATTATGTCATTGTGATGCAGTTTGTAAAGGTCCCCGGCACTGAATTCTCATGACTACACCACTGATGTAGTGTAGCAAGTGTAGAGTGGACAGATGTTGTTTATGAGAGTGTATGTGAGCGTTCGGGCAAGTCCTCGTTTTCAGTTCTATTAACGTCGTGCACACTTTCCTTTCAGATTGTATTTTTTTTTGGAAATAAATAGTTAAATTTAACAAAATATGAACTAGTTATTCACAAAAACCCCGAAGTCTCTAAATTTTGTTTATTTCATGCTAGAATGAATTACTCGGCGTTAAAATAAGCGCCGGATATGCAAATAATATAGATAACAAACTTCAATTTCCAAATCACTCATTTTTAATTAAATTTATTTACGCAGTCCGTTTTATCCGTACACAACAATACCAATTGTACAACACGGGTCTAATAAAATCTAATTCAGCTCCGTTGATGCATCTTAAATAAGCTCACAAGCCCAAAAAAAGAAAGAACCCCACCTTTGTCCGATCCATGAGTATATGGCAATTGGGTCTCATCGAAGCGTTTGCTAAAAAGCGGCTTTATGCAGTGAAAAATAAATGTTAATTGGATCAACTGGGAATGAGATATATCAAACAGCAGACGAAATTAAAACTGTAAAATTAAAGCATTAAATGCTACTTCAGCGAGTTTTCATCAGCGTTTTACGGTTTTTAGCATATTACTCATAATGATGTCTTATTACCAAATTAAAAATATCAACAATGTCTTTTAAATTTGCAAAGTTAAGGAAACGATAAACTAAATGTTCACAACTGTACTTTCGACTAATCAAAATGTGTGCCATTTAATTAAAACACATTATGTCGTATATTTTGAATTCGAGATCGCCTGCATGAAATGAAACTCATTCTAAAGCCATTTCTATCGGCGTACGAATTCGGCGAAAGCTATTTCTATCGGCGTACGGTTTTGTAAATTTATTCTTCCACTTATATACGAGGGTTGCTAATCCTCGGAAAAGGAAAATTATAATTGGCTTTAAATGTTTATACAGACGCCACAGATGCATAGACGCCGCACAGACAGATACAAGTAAACATACATACAGACAGACATACATGTAAACATACATACAGACAGACATACATGCAGACATACATACAAACATATTCTTTTATTGTGTAAGATAACATCTGAATTTTTTTATCTGTAGTACATGACATACTTTGGACATATTATTATTATTATTATTATTATTATTATTATTATTATTATTTTATTTTATTTTATTTTATTTTATTTACGTTGCATTTCAATGATATACATTTATCTTTTTCAGCAATTGTAAATAAATTCTATCACTCAATTGTACAAAAAATTCTCAATTCCAAAAGACATATAAATATTTCATCTTATTAGAATTTTCGTATATTCCGGTAAATGGGATATTCTCTTTTTTCTTGCATTTTATGCCGAAATCAATTCAAAAGTTTGAATCGAATTTTCAGCTTTAGTGAATATGAATCTGCTATTTACCAAATACTTATGTGATTCAAGAACTCCCAAAACTCTCAAACGCACTCTCTTGCAAACATTTGAAAACGTAATTTTTACGCTTATTTGTGACATTTTCCATTATTATCATTATTTTTTTTCAGGATAAAACTTTTCTTAATATAGTTAGATGTCATAGGTCAAAGTAAATTGAAACTGTTTTATCGTGAAAGTGTACAGTAATTTAGAACACCCACACAATAAGGATAACAGTATGGTGGCGCATTAAAAATTATTCCCAACGCCCTCTACAAGCAATATATGTTACTATATCGAGTATATATATATATATATATATATAATATATATATTTAGCATCTGAAGAATAATGACAGGTGAAAAATATATTTGTATTTATATTTTAGTAAACATGAAGTTTATTTGTGAATGTTTATTTTCAATGCTTACTAATACAATATAAGCATATTTTAATGAAATAAAATATACTGAAAAAATTATACGACGACGTGTGTATTGTAGCTTGGTTATTCTCTATATCAAAATATGTTATTTGAAACATAACGAAATTGTTAAATAGAGCACAGTAAGAACAGAAATTTTTTCTTATATATTTTCTTAAAAATTTCCAACTTGAGAAGACCAGATATGAGACATTCATTATACATATGCTATTTATCTTAGCAGAGGTTCCTCATCATTTTCTACCCCATTACCTTCGTCGAGAAAATTTCTTTTAAAAGTATATGCTGATTATTCCTTTCTTTTAAATAGTACTCCCTGAGTGCTTATTTCTTTCCATTGTACATTCTTTTCAATTGTACACCTCCAGTGTCCAATTCTTCCAATTGCATCATTTAACTAACCCATAACTCACCCATCATTTAACTAACCATCATTTAACTCATTCAATTGTAAAGTTTGTAACTTTTTCTAAATTATTAAATATTCTAATTGTGATAAAACTTTTAATTTTTATAATTAAAAACTCATTGTGAAAACTTAATATATCATACAATAATTTTATTGTTAATAAATAAAAATGAACAATTAAAAATTTAATTTGAAATCTCATAGAGCAGATCCAAGAAAAAGCTTTAAACCAATTAAGAAAACTTATACAGATTTCAATAACTCCACTCAAATTTTCAAATAAATAGAAAAGCAATTCCTTGTTGCAAAGTGCTCCATAAAATTGTTAGAAAAAATTACTCGTCGGATTTCTGGAATATAATACAAGTACTCTTCGTTGGCGACTAAGTTAATTGGTTACAAAACAGAAATAATGTTTTAAAAGAGCTGTAGAGAGCATATACTTTTCTAGATTAGTCAAAATTTCACGACCAAATGTCGGCTTAAATCTGATGTTGAGCAAAACTTGTTGCTCAAACCGGCTGCAACAGGTTTGAGCGAATATTTGATAAAACGACTAAAGCAGGTTTGTTGAAACTACAACGTTTACAAAAAATCTTCGTATAACTACAGTATATAGTACAACATAAAGGGTCAATTGGATCGAAGGCAAAAGCAACCTTCTTCAGGATGAACAAGAAGCATTACTTATCCTGTAGAAGATGGCTATTTCTGCTTTCGAAACAGGTTGACCTTTATATTTTACTTCATGCTATAATTATAAGAATGTTTTCAATAAAACTCCAAAATTTCACTAATTTCTTCGTGCTAAATATTTTAATATTTCATAGAAAAGATAATATGAACTTAGTTTTACTCAAAAAAAATTCATATTTAATATTTATCTGCAGTCTTAATAGGGGATTTTAGCTACTTCAAGATAATCAAGATAATTATTTCTTCATGTTTATAATTGCGAACAATTTTTTCCGTACACCCAACGATTTCTTCGCGTACTGCAGTTAAAATATCCTACTATTGACGACACGATAATTTTATAAGAATACGATATTAATTAAAATAACGATATTTTTATTTACTCAAGAAATCATAACTGGGTTTTGTAAATTTATTCTTCCACTTATATACGAGGGTTGCTAATCCTCGGAAAAGGAATATTTGTTTAAGAGAGAAAGAATCTAGACGTAAACTATGTACGGAAATAGATGCTTTTTCGAGGCTAAATGTTTCAATGCTCGTACTGAAGGGCATTTGCTTTCTAAATATAGATTAAACTGAGCAGCAGCCTGAAAGAGAAACATTATTTTTTCTTTACTCTTATTACATTCTATGCACATCTTTAGGCGAATCAATATTGAAATAATTATCTATATGAAATTAACTTGTATTATACTTAGAAGCGAACCTTGAGTTCCTTTACTTTCCTTATATACATAATGTATAAGGAAAGTATTGTGATGGGGTTGAAAATTCGAATTCGAGTTTTCGACGGGAGGTCACGTTTCAAGCATCCCTGATCACGAATCAAACATTTTTGAAGTGATGTTTGTGTGTGTGTGTGTGTGTGCGTGTATCAGTGAGTCTGTGGAGACGATAACTGACGAACGAATGGGCCGATTCGAATAACATTTGGTATAAAAATCATAATCCGTAAACACTGGAAGCCTATTGTTTTAATACGCAATCGAATGTTCAGAACCCCCCTAAATTTTCGAGTGAAATTTTGAAAAAAATCGCCAAAAAATCAAACCTGCTAATAAAGTTACGCAAATAGACATGTCTTATGTAATTTCTCATTAGAAAATGATTGACTTAAATTTTAGGACGCTAACATGAACCGTTCTAGAGATATTGCACATTTTTCAAAAAGATTATCAAAAGGTCATATAAAATAAAAAAAAATATTTCCTATTGAGAAACATGTTTACTTTTCACATGTAATACCATGCGATAAATTTGGTGACCTCATTCTCGTGGATCTAACTCGTTCCATTCACAAGAAAAGATATTTTGAGTAATACTTTTGTATTTGAACGCCAATAGTCATTTATCTGCTGTAAGAATAACTTATTTCTTCGTCCATAACGCTTGGCGAGATATTGGCGACGGATTTGGCGTAATGTCGCCAACTTGGCGACTTTTTTAAATATTGCCAAATTAATGAAAATCTCGCCAAATGGATAAAAATGACACTAAATCAATGAAAAGGACGACTCATTGACGAAAATTCAATATATTGGAAAGTATATAAATATCTACTATAAGGAAGACCTATTTTTTTTTCAAGTTGAAAAGTGTTTATGACTTTGTTCATTCTGTCTGTCTGTCTCTCCGTTAGCACGATAACTGTCGTAAAAATGACTTAATCAAAATGATATTTTAGTATGTTGTTCAGACGGTCTGTAGGACCTATGGGAATATAAATGAATAATAATCACCCAATTAGTTTTGGATTGAACCCGGGTTGAAAAAATGAAATACATTCAGCCCTATCGGACCTAATTTTTCAAACATTTTTAAGCGGATTAAAAATTCACAAATTGCTTCGGAAATTATAGGTAATATTCAAATTGTTCCATGAAATATATATAAAAAGAAATCAGCGAAATATATTCAGTAGTTTTCAAGTAAAAATTAAAATATTAATTACATCTCTTATATGAAGCGATCACGTGACCATGATATGAAAAGATCACGTGACCCACTTCAAAATGATATATGGCATCCATCTTGTCTTAAAATCGTGATTTTTAAAGTTGTTTTTAATTCATATTGAGTGTTGTATCCGTCCTAAAACTACTTTATTTTTGCTTAAATTCTATGCATCTGCGTACTGAAACAACGCAATTACAATATACTTAAGTCTAAATTATCATCCAAATTTAATTATTTCTGCAACGAAGCCTATTTTTCACTTATGTAAAATGTAAACAGCAAAATATGTAGAATGAGTTGTATTAGAATTGCTGTATTTCTTTAACACAAAATTATTTAGCTCATGGAGTCTGCATAGCTGATATGAATGAAATATTCATTGATTTTACAAAGAGAAGGACGATTTTTTTCGCTGAAGTTTTAAGCATAAAGTTTAATTACTTGTAGCTCCATGGTCTTAATTTTTAAATAAAATAAATCATTATAGTATTTGATGAATAAAATGAATGGGAAATTGTTTATGAATGAAATGCTGCTTTTATAGAGAAAGCCATGCGTGTTATTTTTTCTAGGACGTCATTTGAATGAATTTTAGTTGTTTTCGATGAAGTTTTCAAATATAATAAATTATTGTAGTATTATAATAATTCTAAAATTATAACCGAGGAATGTATCTCATTTTAGAGATGTTTAAACCCGGCAATTTATATTTCGATACCGTCATTTGAATGAAGTTCATTTTTTTCGATGAAGGTTTAAGTTTTCAAATATAATAAATTAATTTCGTATTGTAATAAATTAATGTAGTAAGTTTTAAAATATTACCGAGGAATGTATTGCATTTTAGACATATTTAAATAAAATTGCATTGAAGTTGGAAAGTGTTTCATAATCAATGCTTTAAGCATGATTGATCTTTCTTGTGTTATTGTAAAAGTAGTAAATTAATTGTATTATATAAGGAAAGTCATGTGTTGCCCACAACAGATTTTTTGTTAAGAACTAATTACATAACTATAGAACAACCCTAAAAATGTTTTGACTTGAATAGCGAATATGGTCGGGATAAAGGCTGAAATGGAGAGTTAGGGACATTGTAAATACATTAGAGTTTAGACCCTATATTTCCGAACGTAATAGATAAATATGTAAACAATTTATACATATTTTGTCTAAAATAGAGTCCCATTTTTTTAACATAAGAAGATAATTTCAATATTTTAATATTTGAAATTTTTTTTTTCGAAAAAAGAAATATATAAAAAGTTTTTATCTAGCGAGTGTTTATTTCACTTTATTTACTTTCACTTGAAATATATTCTATTAAAGACAGAATAAGTAGGAAGTCACAAATATTAGTACGGATTTCAGTTTCTAGATAAATAATTTGTATTTAACAAGCTTTTACTGTTTTTGAGCAACTGCGATTCTTAATTTTTGACATATAATGATTATAATCACAATATTTTAATATTTTGAACTGTTTTGAGTTTTTGTTGACAGTTTTATTCTATACAACGTTATTCTTGTAAAATCATGTCGGCTTCATCTGGCTGAAGATAGCGCCGCTTTTCTGCAAGATTTAAGGTCAGGTAGAAATAAACTAAATTTTAATGAAAACATATTTTTCAAATTTATCGCCTTATAAAAAAAATTGAAATTTTTAATATATTATTTATGCAATTGAATGATAGTCACGTATTGTAGTAAATGAAAACAACTTTCTAAAGTTGTGCTATTCCGAATTCTATTTTTCGCAGCTGAGCCGCATCTTATTCCTGGAAGAACAATAGGCATAAAATACGAGGAATATGTATTCGACGTTGCGCTTGTAAATTCAAATACATAGCTTGGCTATTCAAATAAGAAAGAACAGCTGTGCTATTCAAGATTTGAAACGTAATAGGATGTTCTTCATGTTCCAGATTTTTTTCGGTTTTATTTGAAATGTTTGTAGACATTTTTAAAACCAAGGACTTTAGAACAAGCATTTAAACATATTTTAAATGTCTAGCATGCACTGTGAAATATCTAGCATGCATTGCCTTTTAAATACAGCTGCTAATGAAGAAATCCGGCTGCCTTATAGAGGAATTTACTTATACAAATTTTTAGCTTATAACTTTTTTTAACTTCATAACTTTACCTTTATAACTTTTTTTAACCTTATAACTTTTTAAACCTTATAACATTTTTTAACCTTTAAGTTTTTTAACCTTATAACTTTTTCGTGTTAAAAATGTTATACACTGGTTCTCATAATTTTAAGGATAGTATATATGTCAGAAAATTGTATAAAACATATTTAAGTAGGAACATTATATGTTAATTATATGCAAAACATTTAGTTATGACATGAGACAAAAAATATTTACTCATTTTATTTGTCACGAAATTAAATGGAATAAAAAAAATCACATTTCCTTCATGTGCATAATTACATGGACACCTGGACATCTTAGTTTTGGCTTCAATAAGTTCAGTCAATTAAACATTAATAATTTGTTGAACTACATTTCTTGACCTGTCAATACGCCATTCTTTGTAGCAAACTTCCCACAAAATATTGCAAATACTTAAGGATAAGTCTATCCCAAGCAGTATCAACACTTTCTTTGCCATTCTTTGTAGCATACTTTCCACTAAATTCTACAAATACTTAGGGGTACGTTCATCCCATGTGACGTAAACACTTTCTTTGTTTATAAGGGAAGGAAATTGCATCCCAATTGCATATTTTTTTTTTCTAACAAGAATCTCCCGCACATTCAACATGGCCATGTCGATAGTTCGACATGATTTTCTTCAAACAACGTATCTTAGGTTTGGAAGTGTGACTTGGAGCACTAACTTGTTGGTAGATGACCCTCCTAAAGGTCATCCATACGTCAAAAGTTGTAGATCTATTATCAACATATGAGTCCTTTGCAATAGGTACTAGTATAAAATCAGTCTTATTACTCGCAAAAACGCACAGGAGAACATCAAATGCATATATATACACTGCTCACAACTGAAATCCCAACACCATGAAGAAATTGATGCATTCTTATGAAATTTACAGAATATAATTGTAACATGGAGATGTGCAAATGATAAAAAAATCATACCTGGAAAATGAAAGCATGGAACTCTATTGACAATGGACCAATATGGAATAGGCCCACAGCGAGCGGCTATGCAGGATTGAATATGACGAGGCATCCCGGTAATGAGATAGTCAATGATGTGCTGAGGGATGGCATTCCACACAGCATGCAATTGGGTTTGTAACTGAACATGGTCTGCTGGAATTGGAAGTTATCTTAATCAGCGACCCATGATGTCTCAGATATATCTGGGTGCTCAATTGGCAACAAATCAGGAGAATACGCTGGCCAAGGCAGGATATCAAAACCTTGTATACTATTCACAGTTACCCAAGCAGTATGTGACCTGGTATTATCCTGCTGAAAAAGCAGTCCAGGCCTGGTTCACAGATATGACTGTACCGCAGGTCTCATAATGTCACAGACGTATCGTTGTGCTGTGATACTGCCAGAAACGTGGACCACAAATGTTCGTCCACCAAATGTTATACCACCCCAAACCATGGTGCCACTTAGAGGGGCTGTGTGGGGACTTATAAAAAACGTTTTATAAGTCGACCCGTTTTATAAGTTGACCCATCAAGCATGCCGAAACAGAATCGTGATTCATCCGTGAGCAAAATGTTTCGTCATTCTGTCGATAAATTGTGACTCATTTGACACCACTGGAAGCGAAGTAACCGGTGAAGACGTTGGAACGGTAGGTGTCGAAAGGTCGTCTACATCGGAGTCTTGCATCATGCAAACAGTTTCGAATTGTTTGCGTCGAAACCACATTACCTGTAGTGTGGGATAACTGTCGTTGTCACACGGTTGCTGTTGTAAACGGCTCCCGCACAACGCTTCTCAGATGCATACGATCTGGTGATACTTCACTTGGTGTGGTACACCTGGAAGCTTCATAACCTGATATTCGTGTAGTTTCGTTGTCTCTCACGAGTCGTAGCACACACCGTTGAACTGTGCTCACATCACGACCCAATAGTTCAGCGATCTTTCGAAGACTCAATCCACCGTCACGTGGAACAATGATTTGTTGCCGTATCATTGACGACAACTGAACGTATGCGGTACGTCGACGTACTCTTAGATCTTACTCGGTGATGATTTTTACAACCTGAAACCAATGAAGTTACAATTTAGCTGTGATCCTCCTTGACCTGACGCTTTTATGCTGCTCGGCAAGTTGTTATGTCACTATGCGTAACGAAACTGTGATCATTTGCATATCTCGCCTTGCTGTTTTCATTGCGTGATTTACATAAAGCTACACCTATAACTTTATGACGTTGCCTATTTCAGTTCCATTCCTGATACATAAAGTGATAATTACCATATCGGGAGCGTAATGACGATTACGGTCTAGCCACCCGAAGAACGGTAGTTTGATTTCCCCCCCCCCCCCCAAACTCAACCAATTATTACAATGCTCATGTCTACAAATCCATCGCATTCTTCAATATTTACTGAGCATTTAAAACAAAACGTAAACAATCTCATTTATTCCTTACTAATAGAAATATTTTCATTGACTATTTTAAAAACACTTTAGACAATCTTTGACTTAAGAGAAGTTGCTATTAAAAATAAAATACATATATTTGACTGCATAATTTATTCCATTTTAACACGAATTTGCATTTTAAAAAAACCCAGAGAAGATTGGTTCCTATGGCAACTGATATTTCAACGTTTCTACAGTTATCGTAGTTCTAATTGGATATTTATTATCATACAACAAAAGTCGTTTCTAAACAAGTTTAAATATTCTGAACAAAAGAAAGCTGTGTACTGAATGGAAAGACATATGAAGTGCATTAATCGATACTTTTAAATTTTAATGCTTGCTAATAAGATCATTAGTGTTCATGAATAGAATTAAAATGTTGATAAAGAATGTGTAGAAGTGCGAGTTTTATAAACTTAAAGAGTCAGATCCATCACAGCAAAGATCATCACATGTGTGACAGTGACGTTGTAGTCACGTGACACCTGGGTCACAATGTGACATCATATTTGTGACTTCTATGCGACGTTAAGTATTAGTAACTTTGTAACTTCATTGTGACTATATTTTGTGACGTTTCCACAATTTAGTTAACACGTAACAAAGTGACGACATTACAATGGCAATTACAAGGTGACGTCACAAACGACCATGAAAATGACCAAAATTACTTTGCTGTGACCTCAATATGACATTGCCGAGACGTACTGCGACGTCCTGTAACGTCCCAAAGTCACAGTGTGACGTAAATATTACGTCACTGTGAAAAAAAATGCTGTTAGGGATATAATAGAGCTTCGCAATTCGATTACGAAGAAATTTAAAACTTTATATTTGTGAAATTTTCCACTGAAAATTACTTAAAGACATTTAAGTATCTAATATTTTATAATAATAAGTTATATGCATTATATAACGTTTAATGGAATACATTTTTACCATGAATGAATATTCTACTACGCGGGATCTTAGATAGTAAAAGAATATGTTTGTCTCTCTGTGCATCTTTCTGTATCGCCTGAAAAGGAAAATTAAAGTTTCGGAAACGTCTGAAATTCGGTACAGAAATACTTCAAGTCCCCGAACGATACCTCTAAGAGAGATTTTTAAGAATAGGAATAAGTTTGAAAGTTATGTATTGTTAAATTTGAAAATCGGCCATTTTCGGCTTTTTCGTCAAAATATTTTCTTTCAATGAAGCTGCAGACGATTTTCGATTGCAAATTATACAAATGTCTTTTTAATTACATGTCCGATATTTTGTTTAGACGAGAAACAGCTGTTTCCAAGCAAAGTATATTTAATTTATAGGTTTTATAACTTTGCGAATTTAAAAGATTTCGTTCTAATTTTTAACACTTTACAACAAAGTTGAAAAGGGTTTATGACTTTGTTCATTCATTCTGTCTGTCTGTCCGTTAGCACGATAACTGCCGTAAAAATGACTTATTAACACTTTACAACAAAGTTGAAAAGTGTTTATGACTTTGTTCATTCATTCTGTCTGTCTGTCTGTCTGTCTGTCTGTCCGTTAGCACGATAACTGCCGTAAAAATCACTTAATCAAAATGAAATTTTAGTATGTTGTTCAGACGGCCTGTAGGACCTATGGGAATATAAATGAATAATATCACCCAATTAGTTTTGGATTAAACCCGGGTTGAAAAAATGAAATACATTAAACCCTATGGGACCTAATTTTTCAAACATTTTTTAAGCGAATTTAAAATTCACAAATTGCTTCGAAAATTTTTGGTAATAGTCAAATTATTCCATAAAATATATAAAAAAAAAATCAGCGAAATATATTCAGTAGTTTTTAAATAAAAATTAAAATAATAATTACATATCTTATATGAAACGATCACGTGACCATGATATGAAACGATCACATGACCCACTTCAAAATGATATATGGCATCCATCTTGTTTCAAAATCGTGATTTTTTAAAGTTCTTTTTAATTCATATTGAGTGTTGTATCCGTCCTAAAACTACTTTATTTTTGCTTAAATTCTGTGCATCTACATACTAAAACAACACAATGACAATATATTTGAGTTTAAATTCTCATTCAAATTTGATTATTTCTACAACTAAGCCTATTTTTCACCTATGTAAAATGTAAACAAAATATATAGAATGAGTTGTATTAGAATTACTGTATTTCTTTAACACAAAATAATTCAGTCCATGGAATCTGCATGGCTGATATGAATGAAATATTAATTGATTTTATAAACAGAAGGACGATTTTTTTCGATGAAGTTTTAAGCATAGAGTTTATGAATTGTAGCTCCATGGTCTTAATTTTTAAATAAAATAAATTATTATAGTATTATGATGAATGAAATGAATGAAATCCTGCTTTTTTAGAGAGATCCAGGCGTGTTATTTTTTCGATGACGTCATTTGAATTTATTTCAGTTGTTTTCGATGAAGGTTTCAAATATAATAAATTATCGTTGTATTATGATAGTTTTAAAAATATTACCGTGGAATGTATTGCATTTTAGAGATATTTAAACCAGGCAATTTATATTTCAATGCCGTCATTTGAATGAAGTTCATTTTTTTCAATGAAGGTTTAAGTTTTCAAATATAATAAATCAATGTAGTATTGTGATAAGTTTTAAAATATTACCGAGAAATGTATTGCATTTTCGACTTTTTTAAATAAAATTGCATTGAAGTTGGAACGTGTTTCATAATCAATGCTTTAAGCATGATTGATCTTTCTTGTTTTAATTTAGTATAGAAAGTGCTAGAAAGTGGGAACCACATCATGTGCTAGAAAGCGATGACATTCGAATGAAAACTCGAAAACTAAGATATTATTTAATTTTTTTTTAATTTTATCATTTTTAACACTTTACAACAAAGTTGAAAAGTGTTTATGACTTTGTTCATTCTGTCTGTTTGTCTGTCTGTCTGTCTGTCTGTCTGTCTGTCTGTCTGTCTGTCAGTTAGCACGATAACTGCCGTGACTTTATCAAAATGAAATTTTAGTATGTTGTTCAGACGGTCTGTGGGACCTATGGGAATATAAATAAATAATATCACCCAATTAGTTTTTTATTGAACCCGGGTTGAAAAAATGAAATACATTGATCCCTAAGGGACCTAATTTTTCAAATACTTTTTAAGCAAATTTAAAATTCACAAATTTCTTCGAAATTTTTAGGAAATATTCACATTATCACATAAAATATATAAAAAAATTTCAGTAAAATATATTAAGTAGTTTTTTAATTAAAAATTATTTAATATACGGAAAAAACAAATTCAATTCAATGCTGTCGTTTGGGATATCCTCCAGAAAGATAAAAGAGACATATTATATAATAAATATCTTTGCAAGAGTTTAATCACTTTGTATATGAGAGAGGCTACACATTTTAAAATAAATTTGGTAGATAACAATTTTTCAAAATTTTTTTAATTTTATATAGCTCTTCATGATATACTTATTTGATGGCATTTTTAATGCACTTTCCTACGTCCTAGAAAGTTAAAATTTGGTACACAGCTTAAATTTGATGAACTTTTTATTTTACAAAAATTTGGTGGATCTTTAAACATAGATCATACATTTTTTTCGAAATGGCCTGCAAATAATCCCCTTTCACTTCTATAAATCATTGTTGGCGGCAATTTGTATCAGCCGGCCATTTCGCAAAGAAGGCCGATTCTTTTATTACGAATCGTAGTATAATCTAATGAACATCAGGATTTCCCACAAAAAACATACCTACCAAATTTTATGAAATTCGGTCTATCAGTTTTTCAATAGAGTGGATATAATATCCTCACAGACACACAGAAACATACACAGATACACCCTTACACGCACAGACGTCTTCCTAAAAATAGTTTTTTCGTGTTCTAGAAGTCCCAAAACGTGTAGATCCTTCGAAAATTCGAATTCCGATCTTCGGCACGATTCCAATACTTTGAATACATGCACACACACACACACACACACACATATATATTTTCTGTGTATCTATGTATTATCTGTGTATCTACATTCCGTGCCTATGCAATTACCATAGTTGTGATTTTAAATGATCCCTAAACTTTTATTATTTCTTCAACGAAACCTAATTTTAACTTATGCAGAATGCAAATATCTCAAGCTATTGTAAGGTGAGTTACATAAGAATTGCTGAATTTTTGTCACACAAAATTATTTAGCTCTAGAGTCTGGAACAAAAGTTATATGAATGAAATTTTCATCGATTTTGCATAGAGAATCACATGATTTATATTTCGATACAGTTTTAAATATTTAAGTATAATAAATTACTGTAGCACTGTGATAATGTACCACTGAATGTATCACATTTTAGAAATTTTTAAATGAAATTGCATTTCAGTTGGAAAGTGTTTCATAATCAATGCTTAGGCATGATTGATCTTTCTTGTTTCATCTACAGTTTACAAACGGACATACTTTCTACTATTTAAGAAATGTTCTCTCTGTTTGCTTGTAACTCTTAGCGATACATTTGGCGAACTTGGTTGTTACTCTTGCGAAACGTCGCCAACTTGGCGATATTTAACCTCAGATTGACGACATTATCGTCAAATTTTCAAAAATTGCGCCAAGTTAATAAAAATGATGCCTAATTGATGGATTTATTAATAAAATATTTTGATATATGGACTACATTGCTTATTGAGGATTCTATCAGTATTAATAATTGTTAATTTAGAGTTACGTAAAATATATGTTAATTAGGCAAGAAATAGTTTTACATGTTGTCATCCGGAAAACGCTAAATATACAATTTAACGTTAAAAACACTGTGCCATGGATCTTATACATCAATTTTTCACTGTGAAAGAAGTAAATCCTTTGCATTATATAAGGAAAGTCATGTGCTGCTAACATCAGATATTTTAGTGTACTTATATTAGTGCCATCTGGCTGTTACTACTTCAATATCTTTGTATATTATATGATTTTAAATTTTTATAAACATGATTTTTCGGTTACCCTGTAATTTAAACTATTGTGTGGGAGCTGGGTCAGTACAAACAGCACCTACTGACTCCACCACCCACAACTCGTGATCGTAATTTCAAAAAGCCAAAGAGACATATATTTAACATATTTAATCTCAAAAATTTATCAGCAAAAACACCAGGTTCAAGATCTAAAGGAGTTCCCAGTTTAGGGGAATTAAACCCTAAATGATGTACAGTGAGTAAAGTAAATATGCAGACACAAATAACCAGGCTCATTTATCACTCAAATTAAGAATTTATTTTAGATTTTTCAAGGAAATCAATATATGCATTTTATCTTTCAATTATTATATCAGAACTTCAGAGCTTCACTTATATTAGACAAATTCAACTAATGCTCTGGTAAAAATTATATTGCAAACAATAATCAATTTATTTGTTACTTATAAGATTTAAGTATGGATCAAAATTAACCATAAATATATTTCAAACATGAGCCTATAAAATTTAGTTTTCATTATGCCAGTGCTGCCTCGGAATCATTGATTCCGGTAAAAAGAAAGGTTACCTTGTCTCTTAATTTACTAAATTTGGATCAACAGATTCGCATCAGGTAATCACGGTTTTGAGGCGGGATTTCAAAATGTTCTCAGGGAGAATTGTCGAGGAAAAATCCAAAATCTTTAGGATTCGGTCGTCAGATTATTATGCATCAAATCGAACAATAGCTGATCGACAACTTCAAAATCCGGAGTCGATGTCGGATAAGTTTCCTGGAATAAAAAAAGATAATTTAGAAAAATTGCATCAGAATATTTAGTAATGGGTTCCAGGCTCCTCTTCTTCAGCTCCAGAAAACAGGGCGGACTCCTTTTAACCAAAAGCCCATCTCTGGCAGCTTAGCCATTTTCGGCCAAATCTTTCTTTGTCTAACAAAATGTAGACAAACTCTTCAAGCGACTTGCATCGACGGGATCTCCAGCTCCAAGAGAAAAAGTATGGGTCGCTAGAGCCCACGCAAAAAGGTTCTCCTTCGCTTTTCGCCTCTTCCTGATTGGACAGGCGCGCTTCTCCTAGTAACAAGTGAGCTGACGTCACGCATCCCGGCCAGACACTAAGTCCAGACATTCCAACGAATTCACGACGAAATGCGCTTTTTAATGCGATTTCAATGGAAACAAGTGTTAGCGAAAAAACACAGCACAGGCACGAACGGAGAGAAGGATGTTTCTCTCGCAGAAAAATAAGAAAGGCTCATGGCGCAGAATTGCGACATGACAGCTCTCCCCTTCTGGGAGGCAAAAATTTTCTGAACACAGTGAGGAAAATTTTTCTCTCACTCAAAAACACAAAAACACAAAAATTTACAAAGAGTTTTAGGTACCTGTAAGTGTAAAATAATTTAAAACAAAATTTTGGGCGAGAAAAGTGCGATCGTTCACCTCTCTCAAAAGCAACAACACTGTAGATCTGAATGACTGGCCAAGCCACTCATCACCACAGGTAAAGACCAAAAGAAAACCAAAAGGATGACAAGGCATCACCACATCTTAAAGGAACCTTTACAAAAATTCACATTTATATTACACTAAAATTCAGAAGAATATTTGTCAAGGCACTTTGCTGACAACACAATATCTCAATCGACAACATTGAGATCAACCAGGTGATATGAAAAATAAAATATGATATAACATGAATTTACAAACTTAACAATATAAACAATTAAAAAAAATCAAACAATTTCAAACAATTGTCACCATCAGAACACACAAGTGACACAAAACAATTATTCTATTTTTTTTTCCAAAAGGCTAAATATTTTGAAAATTAATTTCTAAATTAAATTTGTCATATTCAAGCAATGAGATTCTTTACTCATTCAAAATTTGTCTTACTCTTTGAGAACAAAGTCACTTTCAATATTTACATTTTCCAATTTCAATTTTTCATTTCAAAACTTTCATTAAAATCTTAACTTTCACTTTAAATTACTTTCAAATTCAACATATTAACTTTAAATTACATTTATCTTCAATTTTTCAACATTTCAACTTTTCATCATTTATTCAACAAATTTAACATTAACTTTAATTCAACTTATTTTTGTCATCAAGACAATTCAGAATTTTCTCATTCTGACACACTTTCATAAATTACTTTAAATTCTTCATTTATATTTACATTATTTAATTTATCTTAAAATTTCAATTTACTTTACTTTTAACAAAATCTCTGAAATAACTCAACAAGTGACCACTTCATGTCACAAAAGAAAAATTTACATTTATATACATTTGTCTACTGAGAGAGAGAAGGAGAAAAATTTCAACAAAACATCAGCCAAAAATTTCACCTCTCTCAGCAACAAAGTTTCAAAACATTTTTCAAAAGAGATCATTTACCTTTGATCTTCAAAAAAAAATTTCATTAAATTTCAAAAATTTTCAAATTCAAACTTTTCATTTTCAAATTCAAATTACTTAAATTACTTCAATTACTTAATATTAATTTCAATTTTAATTTCAATTTTATTTTAACAAATCATTTACTTTCCATTATTTATTTTTTTTCCAATATTCAAAATTTTCCTCCCTTTTACTTAGGGGAACAATTCAATTACCAACACCATTTAAATTATTTTCATTCATGAACTTAACAAATAATCAAACATTTTTTTACAATAAAACACATCAATATGATCAAAGTCGATCAAAACAAGACTCTCGAAAAATTTTAAAGTCCAAGGAGAGTCAATTAACAAAATTACCAATTAACAAAATTACTTATTATTTAAATTATAATATAAACATTCATAAATTATAGTTCACCAAATCAATTACTTTTACTTATTTACTTTTTTAACTTAAATGCAAGATTTCCAATAAATTTTAAAATCACAACAATTTTTTCATAAATTCTATTTTAAAAGACAATATTGAAATATAAAAACTTAAACAAGTATAAACTTTAACTAAAAATGAAATCTTTCTTGCAAAATTTAATTTCTGAAAAATTGTGAACTCAACCAAAATTTAATATTGTGAAAATCTTTTATTCCTAAGATTATAGGGTGTACGTGTATTTCTGTTTGTCATGTAATACTGATTTTGGTGTGGTGTATAACTATTTCTAAAGTTATTGTTGTAAATGATTCTTCCATTTCCTCTATTATCAAAGTTATTTGAATTATTTCTCTGAACATATTGTTGATTTTTATTAGCATGAAAGTTTACTCTAGTGTGAACAGCATTTTCATTTACCCTTTTGTTTGGCAAATTAAATCTTACTCTTTTCACAGTTTTTTTGTTTTGAGATCTTTCTGCAGGATTCGCTAAACAAGATTTTAGTTTCACAGAGTCTTTCTCAGCGGTGATCACAGGAGTAAGTTTATTTGGCTTAGAGATCAATTTTTGACTTTCATGAGTTTGTTTTGAAAATTTTTGCAATTCCTCTCTTCTTGGAGGTAAAAGAGTCAGTCTGTTCACATGAACCAGTTGTTCATTTTTGGGATTCATCACATGTTTGATTAAAAAGTTGACAGCAGAAGTTTGTTTTATCACTTTAAAAGGACCTGTGTTAAAAGAGCTCAGTTTTCTTGACTGGCCTTGAGGTAAAAAGGGAGTGTAAAGATATACTAAATCACCAACTTTTATATTGGGCATCTTCGCTTTCTTATGTTGTTGTAAAATTTGTGAATTTTCAGCTTTTTCCAAGTTACTTTTTACTACATCATATGTTCTTTTAAGTCGGAATCTCATGTCTTCCCCATAATCATATGTTGATTCATATGTCGGAGGTTTAAATCCAGCAATCAAAGTATTTGGAACTGTTAAATCTCTACCATAGAGTAAATAAGCAGGCGATTCACCCGTAGAAGCATGTATGGCATTTCTATGTGCTAATAAAGCAAAATGGATCAATTTGTCCCAGTTATCTTTATCATTATATGCAATATTTTTCAAGGATCTGATCAAGGTACCATTTAATCTTTCAACACAACCGTCTACAGATGGCATGTAAGCAGTAGTAGTATTCTTTATTATTCCTAATTTCTTATAAAAACATCTAGCTGTTCTAGAAACAAAATTCGTCCCTTGATCCGAGACGATGAATTTAGGTATACCATGCTGAGCCATGTAGTGCTCTAAGCAATTCAAAATGTCTTCAGTTTTAATTGAAGCTAAGGGATATGCTTCAGGCCATCTTGTAAAATAGTCAGTTATGACAAGTATGAATTTATTTCCAGATCTTGATATAGGTAATGGTCCAACACAATCCATGGCGATACGCTCAAATGGATATGTGGATCTTGAAAATCTTTGTATGGGTGCTTTTTTATTTCTAAAACCACGATTTACCACACAAATTTCACATGAGGCTACATAATTTTGTGTTTGGGAATACATTCCCTGCCAAAAATATTTTCTACTTACAGAAGCTAAAGTTCTTCTAAATCCACAATATGCGTAAGTAGGGCAATCATGATGCAGCCATAAAATTTCAGACACAAGTTCTTGTGGAACAACAACTCTTTCTTGTTCTTGGTGTCTACGCTTAGGGTGTCTATGAGTACACCACAGTATATCATCTTTTCTAAAAAATACCAAAGTTTGTGGGTAAGGTTTTATGTTTTTATCTAAGAGATCTATAATTTTATTGCACCTTGGGTCAGATTTTTGAGCATTCTTAATTCTTATGAGCAAGGTAGGACAAGTAAATGTTTGTTCCAATTGACCACTTTGTATGTTATTTTCATTTTGAATTTCACTTTCATTATTATTAACAGCACAAATTTCATTTACTTCATTTGTATTGGCTGGATTCAAATTGACTTCTGATTCTCTTCTATTGCTACTATTAGTATTGTTTACATTATTAGAGCTTTGAGAATTTTGATTTACACTTGGAAAATTTTGATTAACATTTTGATTTATAACTTTATATTATGACACAAATCTTTGTGGAATATTGTCAATAGTATTTGTACATTCATCTACATTTCTCGACATATAATCAGCAACCACATTTGCTTTTCCTGGTTTATGTACTATTTGATAATCAAATTGTGATAAAGATGCAATCCATCTAGCCAATCTAGATGTAGGATCTTTTAATTTAAATATAAAGGACAAAGATTTTTGGTCACAAAAAATTGTAAAAGGTTTTCCAATTAAATAGTGTTTATAATAGTTAGTAGCCCAAACAACGGCTAATGCTTCTCTTTCGACAACGCTGTATTTACATTCAGCTTCATTAAGTTTACGACTAGCATAGGATATTGGATGCAAAATTTTATTTTCATCTTCTTGGGACAAATAACAGCCTAAAGAGTGATTTGAAGCATCAGTATGTAAAATAAATGGTTTTCTAAAATCTGGAAGGGTCAAAATTGGTTTTGACAAAAGTTTTCCTTTTAAAATTTCAAAAGATTTTTGAGCTTCATTAGTCCAAATAAATTTCTTTTTACTTTCATTATTCTTAGTCTTCAATAATTCTGTTAATGGCAGTGTTAGTTGTGCATAGTCTTTTATGAATTTTCTATAGAATCCAGTGAGTCCAAGAAATTGTCTCACATTCTTAATTGATTTAGGAATTTTGAATTTTTCTACAACTTCCAAATTATGAGTATCAGGTTGTACTTTTCCATTTGATACCAAAAATCCAAGATACTTAATTGTTTTTCTGAAGAAATGGCATTTACTTGGCTTTAATTTTAGACCATGTTTACTTAATCTTACAAAAATTTCTTCTAGTTTTTTCAAATGTTCTTCGAATGTTCTTGAAGCGACGATAATATCATCTATATAAATTCCAGATATGCCACCCAGCACCAGAGACATCAGTCTCTGAAAGGATGCGGGCGCATTCTTAAGACCAAATGGAGTTCTGGTCCATTCAAAATGACCGTCAGGTGTTGAAAAAGAAGTTTTTGGATAATCATTAGGATGTAAACACAATTGGTAAAATCCACTGGTTAGATCCAGAGTCGAAAAATACAGGGCTCCAGACAAGTTATCGATTAATTCCGATATGTTGGGAATCGGAAAATTTTCTACAATTGTGATCTTATTTAACTTTCGGAAATCGGCTACCAACCGGTAACTTCCATCAGGTTTCTTAACAAAAAGCACAGGAGTGTTGTAAGGCGAAGTACTTCTTTGGATTATTTTGGCATCTAATAATTCGTTGACCTGGCGTGAAAGTTCTTTCTGTAAATTGTGTGGAATGCGGTATGGCTTCTGCCTAACAGGTATGTCAGACTCAAGATTAATTTCGTGCAGTATGGTGTCACATCCAGACAATTCTTTCATATTCTTGGCAAACACATGTTTATATTTACTTAGTAATTTCAAAAGTAGAGTTTTCTGAGCATAGTTCATATGTTTCAAATCAAAATCTCCTCCCCATGCATTAAATGTATCGTTTTCTTCAATACAGTTTTCAATGTCAACTCTATTATTTATGTCAATATCAGATTCATGGATGTTTTCGAAAGTTCCTAATTTCATACCTTTGTTTATATAAACAATTTTCTCAGATGGATTTGCAACTTTTGCATACAAAAAGTCATTTTCAGGAATTTTATGAATGCTTCTGGCTACGAAGATTTTGTTTGCAGAAAATTCTTTATTATTGATAGGTTCAAGTAAAATTGTCGTGTCTTTCTTAATTTTGTAATTTCTTTTTAATTTAATAAAAGATTCAGTATATGGCTTCAAGACACATTTGTTGAAAGCTTTGGCAATCCCTATTGCCTGATTTTGTTGTGAACTTCCTTCATCATGTTTATCACAATCTGTCTGAAATATTTCATTGTCACTGGTATTGTCTTTTGTCAAAAATCTGTCTGTATGTACATTGTCATTCATCTGTCTTTCATATAAATCATTTTCACATTCAATATTTGACCTTTCATTTCCATTTGCATCAAAATTTCTAAAATCAACATCTCTAAATTCATTGTGAAAATTGTTTTGTTCAAATAAATATCCATTATTACACCTATTTTCATATCCTCTAAAATTTCTTGAAAAATTTGTGTCTTTGGATCTATAATCCACATCATTTGTGAAATTGTAATTTCTTCTGTCAAAATCATGGCTTATTGCATAACTCTCGACTGGTTTAAATTGTACATCATCAGAAATCACAGTAAAACTTTGTGATTCGGTAAATTCAGTAAAGGGAATACTACAGTACAAAAAATTCACACGTTTATGTCTATAAGTAATTGTCACTTGTTTCTCATGTAAAAATGTACTTCCTAAAATCATGTTGTACCTTCCTGGGGCAGGTGTATTTAAAATGCAGCATTCAATCATATCTCTTTCATTTCCAATAATAATGGGAAAAGAAGCTTTTCTCTCAACCAAAATATTTTGACTTCCAATTCCTCTCAGAATAGTGGATGTATGTTTTAATTGTACTTTTCTCGGGTTGATTTTGTGTAAAGCATCACTATAGATAATGTTTATAGAACTTCCAGTGTCGATTAATGCATTTAGTTTGACATCTTCAACAAAAACTTGAATAATAGGAAAATTGTTTTGGCAAGGAGCCTCGATTTCTGTCATGTAACTAACTTCAGAATTTGGTCTATTACATTTTGGAGATTGAAAATTTTGTGTTCTAAAGTTTTGTCTTCTAAATTGCCTTCTATTACCAAATCTATTATTAAAATATCTGTTATTTCTTCTATATCCAAAATTATTGAAGTTTTGAAATTTATAATTATCAAAGGAATTTCTAAAATTTGAAAAATTTCTTCTCTGGAAATTTGAATTTCTATATGAACTGTTACGAAAAGGTCTTCTAAAAAATAGAGAGTTCTTTCTTGGAGAATAATTTTGATATGGACTTTTAACATACCACTCTTCTTCCTGTGAGGCAACCGGAATTCTTCTTTGACTGAAACGGTTTCTATTTTCAGATCTTTTGGATGGTGTAGAAGTTCTGAAAGATGTTGATGGTTTATGTTTCTTTCTTTCTGGAATATCTTCCCAATCTTCCTCTTCCAATTCATTTTCATTGTAACTGCTTGTAGAGGGCGTATCCATAAAAGATTCTTCAAAACTGGAATTGCTCTTTTCCAGATCTTCTCTTATTTCATTCAGTCTTTTCTTTCTTTTTTCTGAGTTCTCACTGAATTTTTTTCTTAACTTCTCAAATTCTTTCTTCTTTGAATTCAATTGTTTCTTCAGTTCTTCAATTTCATGTTTAGGGTCATTTTCAATTCTCACAGCATTTATGTCCTCTGTCATTTCTTCCAGCACTTCATTTTGCACTTCTTCTTCCAATATTGCAATTTCTTTCGCAGCTTCAAATGACTGTGGGTTTGCAGATAACACAGCTTTTCGAATACTGATTTTCAACCCTTTCTTGAATGCATTTAGTAAAATAGCAATTCTGAGGGAATCTTCATTGTCCGACCCAGTATCTTGTGGGAAAGCCACATAGGATTCAGCTTCTATGCGATTCGCATAATCGCGTACACTCTCATTTGTCATTTGTTTACAATTTACTAGTGCGGCAACGTTCTTGGCAATATTTTCTTTTTTTGTAAAATTGTCCTTGAGTGCGTTAACAACTTCAGTAAAATTCGTGCTTTGATTTAGTTTTGGAATTGATTTTATCAGTCTTTCTGCCCTACCAGACAATTTCAACTTCAGAACGAAAATTCTGTCTTTATTTGTCCATTCGGCGTGTTCAGCCACTAATAAAAACTTTTCCAAAAAGACCTGGAAAGATTCATTTGCATTGCCAGCAAAACCCGGAATGGATCCAAGAAACTGAGAACCAACTCCGATTTTCATTTTGTTAGAGTCTCTAACAGCGGAAGCTGATCTGCCAGAATTTGGAGAAAGTCGTGGTGGAGACACCGAAGGGATACGGTTAGATGAATTCCGTTGTGTAGAGGAGTCTCTACTCCTGCTTGCTCTCGTATTTCTAGTTTTAGGCATTTTAGCACAAGGTTTTTCACCGACACAGATTCTAATTTATCACGAAGCACAGTTTATTGTGGAAAATTGATTTCACTTTTTCACCAATATGTGATCTACAAGAGAAAACTGACCTGCTCCATTGAGTAACACAGTTCTTGTGAAGAACAAGTCAGGAACACTATATTTGTGAAGTTGCCAGAACTTTTGCAACCAGCAAAACAATTTGTATGTGAAGATAATGTCAGAAAACAATCACTGAATTTTTGTGTGACAATGCAGTGTCCAGCCAGGTGATAGTAGGAAAACAACAACTTTGTATGTGAAATATGTTTGTATCTCTGATTTTCACGCACTATCAGAAAACCGAAAACGTTGATGACTGTAGCGACTAAGGGTGCTATCTGAATGTAAACTATGTCAGTATTTCTGATATGCAACCAGTGTATGTGAAACTGCCAGATCAAGTTTGTATTGATAATACAGTATCGAGTCAGGTAACTGTTGGACAACCAATCACCTCTCTCACCCAGGTGACTCACCAAATGTATGTGAAATATGAAAAAAACAGTTTGTATAACATATAATTTCACTATTTCTGTTCCTCAACAGTTTTGTCAATGTATGTGTTTTTGAAAACTTCAATTTACTCATATCACTCATATATCATATGGAATTTTGTGTATTTATGTATGTCAAATACCTCAAAATATATATGTAACACAATTTCAATATGTAAAATGCAAATTCAATCATGCAAATAATACTGTTGGTGCTTCTGGGCTTATGTGCTTTTGCACTTTTTCTTAATATATGACACATAAACAAAAATTTTCATGCCCATTAAACTCAAATATTTTGCACCACAAAAGAATTTTTCAACTTACTTTGATATTTCAGCACCGCAATATACATAATCACAATAAAAAAATTTGCACTCTTTCATAAATTTATACCTCACTCACTGTAATACTCTGGGAAAGGGAACAGGCACCAATTTGTGGGAGCTGGGTCAGTACAGACAGCACCTACTGACTCCACCACCCACAACTCGTGATCGTAATTTCAAAATGCCAAAGAAACATATATTTAACATATTTAATCTCAAAAATTTATCAGCAAAAACACCAGGTTCAAGATCTAAAGGAGTTCCCAGTTTAGGGGAATTAAACCCTAAATGATGTACAGTGAGTAAAGTAAATATGCAGACACAAATAACCAGGCTCATTTATCACTCAAATTAAGAATTTATTTTAGATTTTTCAAAGAAATCAATATATGCATTTTATCTTTCAATTATTATATCAGAACTTCAGAGCTTCACTTATATTAGACAAATTCAACTAATGCTCTGGTAAAAATTATATTGCAAACAATAATCAATTTATTTGTTACTTATAAGATTTAAGTATGGATCAAAATTAACCATAAATATATTTCAAACATGAGCCTATAAAATTTAGTTTTCATTATGCCAGTGCTGCCTCGGAATCATTGATTCCGGTAAAAAGAAAGGTTACCTTGTCTCTTAATTTACTAAATTTGGATCAACAGATTCGCATCAGGTAATCACGGTTTTGAGGCGGGATTTCAAAATGTTCTCAGGGAGAATTGTCGAGGAAAAATCCAAAATCTTTAGGATTCGGTCGTCAGATTATTATGCATCAAATCGAACAATAGCTGATCGACAACTTCAAAATCCGGAGTCGATGTCGGATAAGTTTCCTGGAATAAAAAAAGATAATTTAGAAAAATTGCATCAGAATATTTAGTAATGGGTTCCAGGCTCCTCTTCTTCAGCTCCAGAAAACAGGGCGGACTCCTTTTAACCAAAAGCCCATCTCTGGCAGCTTAGCCATTTTCGGCCAAATCTTTCTTTGTCTAACAAAATGTAGACAAACTCTTCAAGCGACTTGCATCGACGGGATCTCCAGCTCCAAGAGAAAAAGTATGGGTCGCTAGAGCCCACGCAAAAAGGTTCTCCTTCGCTTTTCGCCTCTTCCTGATTGGACAGGCGCGCTTCTCCTAGTAACAAGTGAGCTGACGTCACGCATCCCGGCCAGACACTAAGTCCAGACATTCCAACGAATTCACGACGAAATGCGCTTTTTAATGCGATTTCAATGGAAACAAGTGTTAGCGAAAAAACACAGCACAGGCACGAACGGAGAGAAGGATGTTTCTCTCGCAGAAAAATAAGAAAGGCTCATGGCGCAGAATTGCGACATGACAATTGTGATATCATAAACATCCATAGCGTAGTTTGAATTCTAATTTAACTGCATGTATTACAAACTACATTCATCGTTCATTTCAGTTTTACGGCGTAGAGAATAGAACTATCAAAATCTTAAATTCTAATCTATTACAATCCTTAAATTATAATCTATCAAAATTTTTTAATTCTAATCTATCAAAATCATAAATTCTAATCGATCAAAAGAATGAAATTGCAATCGATCAAAAGAATAAAATTCTAATCATTCAAATTCAATTTATGAGACTTGCAGTAAACTCGATCTAGTTTCATTATTACATACAAAAAACTCCCAGAAAAATAATTCACTTTAGAAAACAGCTTGGCTTTCCGGTAATTGCCATTTATTCCTGTGATCAAAACAAAAATCATTGAGACTTATATTTCCCATGGTAACAGATATTTTCTAGTTTCCATACCCATCGTAGTTAATGGAATAATTATTCACCTACGACTGAAGTTGTTGAATAAGCTTAAATATTCTAAACCAAATTTAATATATTAATGAGACATCTGGATCACTAATAACTTTTGAAGTTCACTGCGAACTAATAAGATCGTGTTGGTAATTGGTATGGAAATGTTGATAATGAGCATTTCTGGGAAAAGAGGATATTTAAAGAATTAAGCAGAAAATGTACGCAGTTAAGTGAAAGTCACTCCTGTTATATATATATATATATATATATTTAACGGAAATCATATTGCATTCACACTTTCCCTACAATACATATTAATGTATATTGAAAATATTAGAATCATGTCGAAAATCGTGACTCGAGTTTTCAACTGATCTGTACGTTTCGGGACCTCACGAACATGAAAAAACTAATTTTAGTGGAACGTCTGTGTGTGTGTGTGTGTGTGTGCGCACACACACACACACACGCAATACATTTATCCACTCTAACTCAAAAACTAATGGACCAAATGTTATAAATTTTTATAGGTAAGGTACTGCTGGGATACCCTGCTGCTGATTAGATTTTGGTATACTTCGATATAAAAGAACCTGCACTTTTTGGCGAAATATCGCTAAGTTAGTGATACTTTGATATATTATTCACCAAGTTCGCAAAATGCATCCCCAAGTGTTGCAGACAAACGGAAAGAAGATAATTTGTTTTATATTTGAAGGTATGCCAGTCATATGACGGAAATCAGAATTTATGAAACATTACTTCCCATTTGGCGTTATTTTCGTCTATTTGGCTACGTTTTTGTCACTCTGGCAACATTTAAAAAAGTATCTAAGTTGGCGACGTCCCGCTAAATTCTCGCCAAGTGTTATGGACAGACGGACTGAGAAATGGGTTATTCTTATACTTTTTATGTCCTTTCTAAGATATTAAACTTTCATCAATTAGTCTTCATTTCGTTGATTTAGTACGAGTTTAAGCAATTTGGTGAATTTTTATTAATTGGGTGACATTTTCATCAATTTGTCAACATTTAAGAAGTCACCAAGTTGGATATATTTCGACGAATTCGTCACAAAAATTTTACCAAGCGTTACAGACGAAAAAGATGGCTGTTTTTTTAGTAGTTTCTTATAATTTTTTCCAAGATATTGAATTTTCGTCAATTAGTAGTCATTTTCATATATTTAGAGTCATTTTGATAAAATTGTAGACATCTTCGTTAATTAGCAACATTTAAAAAAATTGCCAAATTGGCGACATTCCTCTAAATTTGTCGCCAAAATCTCGCCCAGTGTTATGGGCAACGAAATAAGTTATATCAATTAAATGACTATTGGCGTCCACTATTACCTAAAGTATCTTTTCTCATAAATGGAACGAGCTAGATCCACCAGAATTTCACTCAAAATTTCACTCGAAAATTTAGAAGGTTCTGAACATTCGATTGCGTTTACACACACACACACACACACACACACACACACAGGTTGGTTTTTGGTGGAAAACGAGGACGCTACGGGGAACCCACCAAACTGAGGACCTGCCGAATTAATGAATTTTCTGATATAATTTTCACATTTTAGGCATCCTGGAAGGAAGTTAATGACATATGTGGCAAGAAAATTTTAAAAATAGTTTTATTTCAAGTATGTATTTTTGCAAGGTAAACGAGGACCATGTTTATACACCGTTAGAATGCGGACCATGCATATACACCGTCAGAATGCGGACAATGCATATACACCGTTAGAATGCGGACCATGCATATACACCGTCAGAATGCGGACAATGCATATACACCGTTAGAATGCGGACAATGCATACATACCGTTAGAATGCGGACGATGCATATACACCGCTAGAATGAGGCCCACGCGTAAGAATGAAGGGTAAGAACCTGTATATCAATACTTGGCATTAGATATACAGATTCTTACCAAGGGTAAACGCACGCATATCTAATAACTAAGAAAATGAGGGTACGTATATCTATTAATTAGGGATCGTGAATACATATTTTTACTGAGGACACTGTATTTAAAACTGATAACTGTGTAATATTCATATATGTACGCTACAAGTGCTACAACTTCTTTCATTCGAAACTAGTTGAAAATTGAACTAAAATTACCTAAAAAAAGATGCGTTCGTTCGTAGTTAGAAGAGAAGAAACATAAGAAATTATACATTCTGTAACACATGGCCTAACACATAACCGAATGAATGCAAAATTGAGAAAAACAGATTAAACATATAAAGGTGTATTAAATACAAAATCCACTTATAAGGGGTGCCCCACAAAATAAGGATGGCTCTCCCATTGCAGATACCGGCATCCATGGACCTGTTTCACGTTTATTATGCTCTCGTCAGCATGGAAGTTACAGCTCGTCAGCTGAAATGGCAGTTCAATGACAATTTCAGTCCTTCCATATGGCCCACATAAAATTGATTAAAAGTTATGGCTGGGGTGTCTTTCATATTTTTGGGAACGTCCCTTATAGGCGGATTTGTGTTTTATGGAATTTGCCTTTGCAGCTTCGTGTGACCTGAGGTAAATTGCAAGCAAATGTTATTGCAACCATGTGGAAGGACTGAAATTGTCAGTTCCCATAGAAACTCGCAAACATTATGACATGTTTCTTACTATCATTACAGATTTCTGTTATTCCCTGCTGACGAACGCATAATAAGAGCGAAACACGTCCATGGAAGATAGTATCTGCAATGAGAAGTGTCTTCTATATAAAAATGTTTCTAAAAATGTTTAACTTATTTAAAAATTGTTATTTTGCACGACAAAAATTTCGTTAAATGCTCTATATACGTATTAGTATTCATGAACCAGGTGGATTTTGCTGTATTACATACGGTCTGAAGGACAGATTAATGAACTTCGGGGTGGGATAGTCCAGTAGTTAAGGCACGAGGATTGCACTCGGAGGACCCGAGTTCGATTCCTAACTCTGCCTAAACTGACCCTCTGTTCCCTCAGAGTACGGGCACTTTTAATATGTGTGTTTGAAAGTTCTTCCGATAAGTTGATGCTAAAGGAACGAGGACACGGTTCCTGTGGATGTCACCCCTACTGGGTTATGGTTTAAATTGGATGGCACTATCCCTGCCGTCTAAAGCGACCGTCCTACTGAATATTTTGCAGCTAATATAGCAACAGATAAATTTATATACTTGCGTATGTAATCAGACACACACACACTGTATTCTATTTATATTCCAAATCACTATAACACCTGTCATTTAAATACCATAGCCTCTGCTTCATCCATATGGGTTATCGTATTCTTTAAACAATTGTATATTTTCGGTTTCTTTTACAGATCAACATAATAATAAAAACTATTTTAATATATGTCATTAAGGCATTCAATTTTTCTGGATTATTATATGAAGAATATTTTATTTTGCCCTCTTTCCTTTTATATATTTTTCAAAATTATATTTTTGCCCAGAAACAATTTGATTAGTATTAATATATCATTTGTTTTTAAAAATTATCTAATCAAACTATCAAATTCAGTAACTGTCTTCCGTTTGGATATCTTCCATCAAAATTTTGAATTCGAAAATTCTCAAAACAATACCTACTCTATACAATAGTATGTGAAAATAAAATATATTTTTGTATTCTGATGGTGATTGTGACAGAAGTAGACTTAACCATTGCGATATTACGATATATATATAAAAAGTCCCGTGAATGCTTAAACTTCATATCCTTTATATTTAAAAAACGGAACGAATCTTCTATTTGAAATAATTTCCTTTGAAATGACAGATTTTTACTTTCTCGTATTAATTGTATAGAAACTGTTTCTTTCCCTCGAGATTATTCGAATTCGAGATATTAACAAATAAGCAGGTTTCAAAACTTTCTGAGCCCAACTCGAACACTATTGAATGTGTGAGGTGAGATCACGATAAGAAGGAATGCAACTACTAATATCAAATTATCATATGAAATCTGATAGAATGCTTTTTCAACTTTCCTAATAAAATCTTAAATTTTTAGGACTTTAATATTTTATAGCAATATTTTGTTTGGAATATAATTGTTATTACCGAAATTATACTAAAAGTATAAGTTGCATATGTTTAAGTATTACACAGATAAGCGTACATTTATCGGCGTGATTAAGCTGTTGCTAATTTAAACAAACAAACCTTTTAAAGTTCTTCTACGTTATATTTTAGAAGAATAACTTGGATACAAAATTTGAAATATATATGTTTTTCTTCACCTTCATCAATATATCTCCACGTTCCAGATTTTTTTAATTGTAACTTGCTTTTTAATTGTAACAACCAGATTGAAAAAATCTTTTGGAGAAAAAATCTGTTTTTAGAGTTTCAAGTGAAACATTAAAAATATTGTTTCTTGTCAAGAAAACGTCAATTACATTGCCCTAACAACAGAATTCAATTGGAGCTCTCGTTACAAATGTTTGATTTTTATTTTCTGTATCCTTCACGAGCTTGTTTTCAGTTTGAAATGTAAACTTTCCATTAAATCCTATGAATGCCAATTTTTCTCATGCAATGTCGTGATGTCATTAACGAACATTTCCGGTTTCAAGGAATAAGGTGCTGGAACCCTTCGAGGAGTAGACCTAATCCATTACTTCTGCAGCACTGCCTTCAGGTAAAGCATGCCTTCAGGCCATAGTCCCCTTTGGAGATGCCTGCGTGAACAATACACTGCTGATAACATATCTAGTATTTGGCTCGCAGAGCCATCACCTATACCCATACCATACGGTTAGAGATTCTTTTCTTATACTTCAAAGGAATCCGAAACCTTCTTGCTCGCTCTGTGACACCAGAAAATTCAAACCATGCATCCATCTTTCATAAAAATGAAACTACCATCTACAAATCTTGGTGTAAAGTGCAAAATTTCATTGCGCAAGTTTCTTTTACATTCACTGTATAAGTAGATATAAAATAGTATCCAACATTCAAATGATGAAATTATTTTTATTAACACTTTACAACATATTTGAAAAGCGTTTATGACTTTGGTCATTCTGTCTGTCTGTCCGTTCGCACGATAACTGCCGTAAAAATGACTTTATCAAAATGAAAGTTTAGTATGTTGAAATGTCTGTGGAACATATAGGAATATAAATGAATAATGTCACCCAATTAGTTTTGGATTACACCAGGGTTGAAAAAATGAAATTCATTTGAACTCTATGGGGCCTAATTTTTCAAACATATTTTAAGCAGAGTTAAAACTCACAAATTGCTTCGAAAATTTTAGGAAATATTCAAATAATTCCATAAGATATATAAAAAAATGTCAGCAAAATATGTTCGGTAGTTTTTAAATAAAAATTAAAGTAATAATGATACCCATATTATATGAAGAGATTACGTAATCCGCTTCAAAATAAAATATGGCATCCATCTTGTGTCAAAATCGTCAAATTTTTAAAGTTCTTTTTAATTTATGTTTAGTGTTGCATCCGTCCTAAAACAGCTTTATTTTTGCGTTTTTTCTGTGCATCTGTATTATGATCCAACGCAATTAAAATATTTTTTAGCTTAAATGATCATCAAACTTTGTTTTAACAACGAAGCCTAACTTTAATGTATGTAAAATGTAGAGAAGTAAGATGAGAGTTGTATAATAATTGCTGAATTTTTTGCAAGCACAATTATTTAACTTAGAGTCTGGAATAAAAGTGTATGAATGAAATATTCGCTACTTTTACATAAAAAGCCAGCCGATTTATATTTCGATGACGTCATTTGAATAAAGTTCGAATGCATTAAGCATGGAGTTAGAAAGTACTTTTACCTCCATGGTTTTAATTTCCAAGTAAAATAAATTACTGTAGTTCTGTGATAATTAAAACAAGAAAGATCAATCATACATAAGGCATTGACGATGAAATATTTTCCAACTGCAATGCAATTTTATTTAAACATCTCTAAAATGCGATAATTCAGTTGTAATATTTTTAAAATGATCACAATACTATAACAATTTATTATATTTGAAAATTTAAAACTTTATCGAAAAAAATGAACTTTATTAAAATGACGTCATCGAAATATAAATCGCCTGGTTCTCTATGCAAATGCAGTAAATATTTCATCCGAACACTTTTATTTCATCACAATACAATAATTTATGTTACTTAAAAACATAAATCCATGAAAGTAAAAGTCCTTTCTAACTCTATGCTTAAAACTTCATCAGAAAAAGCAATTCTAAAAAATTGTCTGCATCTGTATGTAAAATCAATGAATATTTCATTCATATCAGCTTTATTTCAGACTCCAGAACTGAATTTTGCGTTAAAAAAATTCAGCAATTCTTATGCAACTCATCTTACTTTTTGATGTGTTTACATTCTAGATACGTTAAAATTAGGCTTTGGTGTAAAAATAATCAAAGTTTAATGATCATTTAAGCTAAACAATTTTGTAATTGTGTTGGAGCAGAATACAGATGCATAGAAAAAACGCAAAAACAAAGCGGTTTTACGATGGATGCAACACTAAACATAAATTAAAAAAAACTTAAAAAAACTTTTGACACAAGACGGATGCCATATTTTATTTTGAAGTGGGTGACGTGATTTCTTCATAATATGGATGTAATTATTTTAATTTATTTTTAATATATTTTTTAAATTATTTTTTATTCTGAAATTTTTTTTACATATTTTATGGGATAATTTAAATATTTCTTAAAACTTTCGAAGCAATTTATGAATTTTAAATTCGCTTAAAAATGTTTGAAAAATTTGGTACCATAAGGTTCAATGTATTTCATTTTTTCAGCCCGGGTTCAATCCAAAACAAATCGGATGTTATTATTCATTTACATTGCCATATGTCCTACAAACCGTCTGAACATCATACTAAAATTTCATTTTGATAAATTTATTTTTACGGCAGTTATCGTGCGAACGAACAGACAGTCAGAATGAACAAAGTCATATAGCTTTTCAACAATGTTGTAAAGTGTTAAAAATATCGCCTCTGAATGTATCGTATTTTAGAGATGCTTGAATAAATATGCAGTTGGAAATTGTTTTATAATCAATGATTTATGCATGATTGATCTTTCTTGTATTTATATTTAGTGGTGCATCCGTCCTGTAACTGCTTTATTTTTGCATATTATGTCTGTTTCTAAATTCTGTGCCTACACAATTACAATATTTTTGATTTTAAATGATCACTGGACTTTGATTATTTCTATAATGAAGCCAAATTTTAACGTAATCAAAGTGTAAACAAACAAGCGATTATAAGATGAGTTGTATAAGAATTGCCGAATTTTTGAAAGCATAATTATTTAGCTCTGGAGTCTGCAATATAAGTGATATGAATGGAATACTCATTGATTTTACTTAGAGACGGCAGCGATTTCATAGCATTGTCTTCTTTGTTGAAGTTCTAATTTTCCAAGTAAAATAAAATTATTGGACTATGAGAATTTGAAAAATATCATCGCTGAATGTATCCCATTTTAGAGATGTTTAACTAATATTTCATTTCAGTTGGAAAGTGCTTCATAATAATGCAAGATTAATCTTTCTTGTTTCTATCACATTTTTCTCATAAGATGAATTCATTGAGAGAGAGGAAAAAAAAATTAATAGTATATAGAATAAACTCAACAGTAGCATAGTAAACATCAAAGACAAGTATCTCAATATAATGAAGTATGACATAAAGCCGAAAATTTCTAAAATAGTTCATTTTTAACACTTTACAACATAGTTGAAAGGTATAATAGCAAAAATTAAGCACACATCCACAATAGAAGGTCTTTATTTTACTTCCTCTAAGACGTACAAATTTTTTTTAAAAAAGGGCCAGAGCGCTTTCGAGCATAAGTATGCTCTTCATCAATGGCTGCATGGAAATAAAATTTGAATCGTTCATATATAAACCAGATATAGCGACAAAATTTGCATAAATACAATTTACAAAATAATCTACGTTTACGCAAGGATAAACTGAAAACTATAAAACAATTTTTTTAGAGTTTCAAAATTTCCAACAACAAAAGAACAGCATAGTAAATTACAATTTAAATACAGAAATCGAGAAGGGGGGGGGGCAACCATGCATAATCCCAAAGATGAAGACGTCATACAACGATGAAGATGTAACTTTGCAGAGACTTGAATTGCACATGACCATGCAATTCAAGTCTCTGCAAAGTTATCTTTGACGTCTTCATCTTTGGGATTATGCTTGGTTGCCCCCCCCCCCCTCTTTTTTTTCGATTTCTGTAATTAAATTGCAATTTACTATGCTGTTATTTTGTTGTTGGAATTTTTGAAACTCTAAAAAAATTGTTTTATAGTTTTTGATTTATCCTTGTCTAAACGTAGATTATTTTGTAAATTGTATTTATGCAAATTTTGTCGCTATATCTGGTCTATATATATGAACGATTCAAATTTTATTTCTATGTAGCCACTGATAAAGAGCGTACTTATGCTCGAAAGCGCTCTGGCCCTTTTTTAAAAAAATTTTGTACGTCTTATAGGAAGTAAAATAAAGACTTTCTGTTGTGGATGTGTGCTTAATTTTTGCTATTATAACATCAGACGTGATGCCAAATTATCTATTATTTATTAGTTGAAAGGTGTTTACGACTTTGTTCATTCTGTCTGTCTGTGTGTTAGCACGATAACTGCCGTAAAAATGACTTTAAAAAAATGAAATTTTAGTATGTTGTTCAGACGGTCTGTGGAACCTATGGGAATATAAATAAATAATATCACCAGATTAGTTTTCGATTGAACCCGGGTTGAAAAAATGAAATACATTGAACCTTGTGGGACCTAATTTTTCAAACATTTTTAAGCAAATTTAAAATTCACAAATTGCTTCGAAAATTGTAGCAAATATTCAAATTATTCCATAAAATATATAAAGAAATTTCAGCAAAATATATTCAGTAGTTTTTTAAATAAAAATTAAAATAATAAAATTACACCATTTATATGAAGTGATCACGTGACCATTATATGAAGAGATCACGTGACCCAATTCCAAATGAAATATGGCATCCATCTCGTATCAAAATCGTGATTTTTAGAGTTCTTTTAATTCATATTTAGTGTTGTATCCGTCCTAAAACCACTTTATTTTTGTTTAAATTCTGTGCATCTGCATACTGAAACAACGCAATAACAATATATTTGAGTTTAAATCATTATCAAACTTTGATTATTTCTGCAACGAAGCCTAATTTTCACTTATAGAAAATGTAAACACTAAAAGATGTAGAATGAGTTGTATAAGAATTGCTGAATTTCTTTAACGCAAAATTATTTAGCTCATGGAGTCTGCAATATAGCTGATAAGAATGAAACATTGATTGATTTTACACAGAGAACCAACCAGACGCTGCTTTCGATGAATTTTTAAGCATAGAGTTAAATTACTTGTACCTCCATGGCTTTAAGTTTTTAAATAAAATAAATTGTTATAGTATTGTGATGAATGAAAGGATTGGAAAAATGTTTATAAAGTAAATGCTGCTTTTATATAGAGACGATTTATATTTCGATGACGTCATTTGAATAAAGTTCATTTGTGTGTCGATGAAGTTTTCAAATATAATAAATTATTGTAGTATTATGATAATTATAAAAATATTACCGAGGAACGTATCGCATTTTAGAGATGTTTAAACCAGGCAATTTATATTTCAATACCGTCATTTGAATGAAGTTCATTTCTTTCGATGACGTTTTAAGTTTTCAAAGATAATAAATTAATGTAGTATTGTGATAATTTTAAAAGTATTGCCGAGGAATGTATCGCATTTTAGAGATGTTTATATAAAATTACATTGAAGTTGGAAAGTGTTTCATAATCAAGGATTTATGCTTGATTGATCCTTCTTGTTCTATTTCCATTTTTCTGAAAATAAAATTAATTTCCGTGTTCAATTAAAATCGAAGTCAATTTAAGCTACCGAAAAGTCCTCTAGACTGTTAGAATTATTTGCAAAATTTTTGTAAAATTTCAATAAAATGTATATATGGTATATTTCTTTGTATTTTGTTCAAGCTGTTAATTGAAGGAGGGGCTCAAGATTTTCCAGAACCTCAACTGCATTTACTTTCCAAAATCTATATTTTACTGTGTTTAAGTGTTTAAGTGTTTATGTTTTAAGTGCTAAAAATATTATTTGTATAAATATGCTGATAAAATAAACAATACATGAAACAAAGTATACTCTTTAACATATATACGAGCTGCGTGTTTGAAGAGGAGACCGAGATGCCTTAGTTTCACTCTTCATAAAGTCATGTATTTTATTTTATTTAATTTATTTATTTTTTAATTTAGCAATGAAAACTGATACCCAAATTAAAATTATTTTCAAATATTTTGATAAATTATATACTGTATACTACATTATTTATTTTGAGTAAAAGAAAATAGTCTTGTACTATCTTCTATCACTTTCAGCTGAATGGTATAGTCTATAATCTTGTTTTGCAAATATGTAGGTTGCCTTATGGATCACTTAGTTTGCATTTCTAATGACAAGTTTCAAGCAGGACTAAATTTTTGAGATTTGAAATTTTTATTTATTTTTTTTTTTGACACCGGTACATAAAATTCTTCAACATTTTGAAGTTGCTTGTTTCTTTTATATTCTTTTTAGTACATAGTACACAATTTTCTAGTCGATTATTCATAAGTATTTTTATAATTGTTTGTGCCTATATATTTTTTTAATTAGTTGATGATGGGACTCAAAATGTGCTTTCCGAAACAGATTATTTTATATTTATTCCATCATGGCGTACTTAAATTTGTATTCTTGGTCATGAGCAAGTTAATCCTTCTTTTGTTTATTTACATTATTCTTAGTTTCTTTCTTTTCATTTTCTCCAATTTTCATTTAGCAATAATTTTGTTGGTATGAATTCTCAGTCTTTTCTTTGACGAAAGGTGGCTGTTTTTTGCCTCCGAAATTGGTTGACGCCTTTAATTTGTTCAATGTTAATATTAATGAAAATATATAATATCAGTTTCTTTTCAATAGCGATTTGAAACAATTTTTATTTTAATAAATTTCTTCACGTTTGATCAAAGTCTTCGAAAAATACGCTACTTCGGAAGAATGTGAGATTTTAGAATCTCTATAATCAGCGAAAGCGAAGTTCGAAACATACAAAATATTTTATTACCCACATTAAGCACCAGTATTCTCAATACAAGCAAAGTATTACTAGAAGCGAGTGCATGTAAAGTGACACGAATAGAATCTGAAACGAACGCAACAAAAGAAAATATCACCTAATGCAAATTTGATGTATTGAATGACCAATTGATCAAGATATATTTTATGATTAATAAAATTTTTCATAGAGACAAGGGGGTGGGGGAGGTCGGGAGAGTAACAACTCTACTGCTTTTATGTGTATTATCCCCATTACTTTCATAACCTTTCCTAAACATTAATTTAGGCATTTAGCTCTGTTTCCACCAGTAGCTTGTCAACATCTCATGATCCTTCTTCAAATCTCTGAATGTATTTACACAGAAAGGTCATGCACTAGAAATAGAGCCGGCCATTTCTTTTAAATTCTCCGCAAAAATCCATAAATCTATCCTAACTTCTCTATATATAGAATTCCAAATTATTAAAAAAAGTTATATCGCCATAAATCAGCATTGCACTTTAGTTTTCACTTGATACAGAAATTTTGATACATAACGGCCTAATTTGTCATAAATAAACCTCTAATCTGCTCTAAAATGTAATTTATTTTAAAATTTACATTTTTAATAAATTCATATGCACAACTTATTGATATAAATTCTCATATAGCTTTTTGGGTCCAGAAGTACTTGTGTACCAGATGCAATGAACATTTAAAAAATAATAAATTAAGAACAAATGTTAATGTTATCGGATATTTGAATGCTAATGTAAAATTAAGTCTGATGAAACATTACCTTACGATTAGAGGTGGACATTTTATTTATTTATATTTTCACGATGGCACTTAACTACTTGAAATTCTTATAACTTTAAAAGTAACTGCTTTCTAAATAAGCAGGAGTTTCATCTTAATGTTACGAAGGAATAAATTAACATACAATTCACTATGTTAAATATTTGTAAGAATTAAAGTTACTAATTGGCTTTATTATTAATATACGATATGTCCATGCACTTTGAAAACTAACAAGAAAAGTGTTAGGCAATTAATTCCGGGACAAAATTAATATCGAATATCTCGATATTTGCAATTTTCAAACCTGAGACTCCAGTATTTTCGGCTTTTCAACTATGAAAACTTTACTCACATAAAAAATTGTTGAAAATTTAATGAAAAACTAACTATAAAGTCTACATCGTAAAATAGTTTTAAAGAAATGGTCTTTATACCTATGTAATTAAGCATGAACATACTAGAGAATCAATGAAATGAAACACCTAATGTAATAAAATAATAATAATAGCGTTAGAACCTGTCAAAACCAAATTACTGGCTGAAAACAAAAAATAAATTCAACATAAAAATCCCCTCATGACAATAGGCCTATTATATTTAAGGTATTGAAAAAAAATCTGAAAAATACAAGATCAAAGAAATTATAACGGATTAATAACTTTCGACGGATAGTAAATCATAATTATATTTTGTGAAAAATTACTCCTTTACATATAATTCTGTATTTAAAAGCCCATGACACAACTTCTAGTACCGAAATTTACGCTGTTCTTGGGATATTACACGTTTTTGATCCAAAATGGAGAAAACTCAAAACAATAAATATTTAACTATTATCTTATGACAAAATTATTTTTAAATACAGTTAACCAATAATTATTGGACATTATCTTTTTGTAGTTATCATGGGCCGTTTTCGAGATATTATATATTTTACTTTTCCACCGAGTGCACAATATCTAACGAAATATTAAAGCAATTTACATGAGATTTCTTATGCATATTTTTTTGATTAGCAACTGCAATAAGTCTATTAATTTTAGTGAGCTCTAATTGTAAACATGCACTAGATTGTGTTATTTTTCCCAACAAAATAGAGATTTGTTAATCTGTAGAGAAAGTCATATACTAAACAAATAATTTTTTATTCTTTTTGTTTTATTTAATTATTTGAAAAAAGAAACGCGTGATTTGAGAAACATTCTGATGTATATTAGATGAATCAGGATATTATGGATGATGAGTCTAAAATAAAAATCCTTTTTCTGGAGGTCCTTTCTTTCCTGTTCCAAGGTGTCCCTCTTTTTTCTTTGACCGACAGCCTACGGGTAAAAGGGCTGTCTATTGTGCGATACTGTACCTAGAAGGTGGATTTCAGCCGACTTCAACCAGGGTTCGTAAAATAATAGGATTTGGAATGGACAAAGAGCTACTATCGAAGGAAATGGGTTCAAGATGTTATGTTATACACCTGTCCTTTTAAGAGGCTCTTCCTTTGAGATTACCGTTGTCCCACCAGTTATCTATACCGATTTTTTTAAAGAGATCTTCTCTTTGAAAAAGCGATGGTAAAATTTAACATAGGTTCCCAGTTACATAGAGTAGTGCAGAGATAGATTGGTGCGGACACTCTTAAATACGGTAATGGTTGACTTCCGTACGCGCGACTTTCGTAGAACTAAAATTTTGTGCCATTTCTTGCGATTTAAGTATATATGAAGAAAAATTTTGCAACATACGAGTTCCGTACAATTTAATTTTTCAATAATGTGTGAGTAACGAACAAAGGAGTAGAGGGAATTTCACGTTTCAAATATAAACGGTTGAGTAATGAAATAGTTTTAATAACAAATTATGAAATAGTTTTAATATTTTTTTTAACTTTAAAAAAAGAATTCGCTTTTCTTTTATAACTTTTAACTTTTTGAATTGTTATTCACATTTCTTCCTTATACCAATAAGAAAACACAATCACTTTGTGGAAAGGATTGGGAAAACAAAGCTAAGATATTCAAACAAAAATAAAATAAAAGTGTGGCTGACAACTGTTTCGAGAATACGCTGAATCTCCTTCGTCAGTGCTAAAGAACCAACAAACTTAAAATCAAAAAGACAAAATATGCACAAATAGGAGAAACATAGTGGTATATCTACACAAGTCGTGGATTGAATAATGCCAAACCTTAATGCTAAAACTTGCAGCAGGGTAAAGGTGAAACATTTTCTTTTTGGATTTAAAAGAAAACTGCTTTCTTTTATGAAAGTTACAACCAGATTCCTGAAAATTCTTATTGCAATGTTTTTCCTTCTATATGCAAACTTCCTATCATAGGCATGGGGCAAGCTGGAATCCCAAAAATAGTGTATGGGAGTGTAGACGATCAACTGAGGGTTACAGTTCTGAATCTGATCTATCCTCGAATTATAAAATTATAAATTGCTCTTGTAGGGTCGTAAGCTATATTTTATTGGTGCATATAATGCGCATTAGGAGAGTAGATGTGTTTTAACGTTATAGGTCACACGCATAAAAAGTTGACAACCACCGGTCTACATAATACTGATTCTCTATTTATAACATTCATATTACGGCAGATGGATATAAATGAATGCTATTTTAGGTTAATTTATTAGATTGTAACCAAAATATTATATTCAGCATTGCAACTCCCATTTGATCGTCAACCCCTCAACACACGCACATACTCTAAGATCCTTACTATTTGCCCATGATAATAAATTTACATGAGGTAGAAAAAACCTTTAAGTAAGAATTTTCAGTAATCTGGTTGTAAGTTTTATAAAAAATTTAAATACAAAAATTAAATATTGCAACTTTTCATTGATGTAAGTTTTATCATTGACTTTGACCATTATTCGATCCATGACATTGACATATGCACACTTCTGTTTGTGCCCATTTCGTCTTTTTGACTTCAGGCTTGTTGGCTCTATAGCACTAACGAAGGGGATCCAGCATATCCTTGAAACAGTTGTATGCTGCTTTTCCCTTTTATTAGCGATTGAATACGTTGTTCACGTTTCCCTTATCCTTTGCACGAAGAATATTTTGCTTATTGATGTCCATATTGGCAAAACAGTATCCAGCATTGTAGTCCCATTCGTTCCTTGAACCCTCCCCTTCCCGCTCCTTCTGAGATTCTGGCAATGCCTATGAGAAAGGCTTGTATGCGACAACGAAATATACTGGGTCTTTTAGAACCAGTTGCTTATGATCGGATTTAAAATATAGAATCATTTTGATTAAGTGTTACGACTTTTTTTTTATACCTTTAAGAGACACAAAATTTTGAAGGATGTTCCAATGTAGCTATACTACCAACATGGCGGCCAGTTTTGTAGCTATTGGGGATCATTCAGCTATATGATAAAGGCATTAAAATATGATTAACTATGCATTTCTGAGTAAGTAAATTTCATAGTTTCAAAAATTTTAGCACATAAAAAATATGATTCTTGATGAATGCACTGAAGCTAAGTGTATGTCGGTTTAGCAAACCCAAGTCATCTTGTGTTATTCATTTATAAATACGTCTCTTACTTTTGACAGGTTCAAGTGTGTCATTTCATCATATCCTGAGGCGAGGCAAATCCGATATTTTTGGTATCCAAAATAAGTATAAATACAAAGGTTAAAATACAATACAACCCAATACGGTTTAAAATACAAATAATTAATGTATATCATAAAAGTCAACGACAAGCTAAATTTGGGCTTTCTAGCTGCTCCGGTTCTTGTGTTATTACTAAACAAGAAAGATTAATATGCATAAAGCATTGATTATGAAACACTTTCTAGCTGAAATGCAATTTTATTTAAACATCTCTAAAATGCTGGATGACAGGAAGTAGATTTAATGATGATAATATCACATGCAAACAGTTATATTTTACATATTTCAGAAAAAAATACATTAACTGGATTTGAGAAAAATAAAGAAATTTTTGAAATCTTCTGAAGATAAACAATAATTGATTTACAATTTAAATTTAAAAGCACATATTTTACCAAAACCATTGCAATAATAATCATTAGTTACGTAAAATCTGATTTGTTAATAAATTAAAAGTTTCTGTCAAGGAATTCAGAATCTCGACTCGACAAATGAAAATGTCCCATCATATGTAATCCATTGCGGACTAGTTTCGATACAATAGAAATGAATGATTTTTGTTTAAGGGATATTCATATGTCAAAATAATTATTTTATGGGTAGTTGTTAAGTGTTATTTTACGGATATATCTGTTAAAAAAAGAATTTATAATCCATTTAATGTGACACAATTACCCCTAGTTATGTTAAAAGGAATTTTTTTAATTTGAAGCTTAAACCCGTAAACATAGAAAAATTTTCGAAAACGATTTTTAAACTATTTAGTTCTCTGTACTATAGGGTCCAAACAGAAAATCAAATCCGGCATTATGAACGTTTTGATTGTCATCCTCATCTTTCCAAAACCATGGCTATTGTCTATGCTTACAGTTTTTAATCAGATATATCTAAAAATATCTTGTAATAATTTAACAATAAAGATTAAAGGATCCAAACTTCTGCTGCCAAATGCTAAAAATTAATTTATTGCAAAAACTCGATGTTTAATAAGAGCGTATAATTTCCCTCTCAATAGTGCTTGCTGATAAGGCAACCTTGGGACAAACAAAAGAGAGCCTTTTGACGGAAAATATAGATATTTTTTTGCCGACAGTTCAATGAAATTCATGAAAATCAAAAATTTAAAAATTTTTAAAAAGTGTCAAGATTGATATATAGGTGTCGTCATGATCTCGAACAGGGGAGGGAGGTCGACGATCAAATGTGGTTGTTTACAGTGTTGGATTTAGTACTCCATTATAGACTCTATGAAGAACATAATACAATTATATATGGAGAAAAAACGTAATCATTATCAATGGATAGTTATGACGCCCCCTACATAACTGCCGATACACGATATATCTCATTCGATACTACATTAATGTCATAACTAATATATGCACTAAAATTTGTCAAAATATGCATGAAAATATGCACCTAAAATTCAAGAAGTAATCACTTTTAAAAGAAAATAGATGTATTTATATATTTTGTTCGAATATCATTTATGCATCTGAAAGCATTTAAAAACGGGGAATTTCATCCAAACTCATGCAAACTATTACTGAAAAAGTTCTTATGTCATTATTCAAGTTAAAAGTTTCATATTATTGTAAGTAAATTTCATTGCTGTAACCAACTAATGTGCTTTTCTGAGTTCTTGACGCGTAGACTTTGTCGTTCATCATCTAAAAGCATTTTAATGCTAAAAATGTTCTTTTAATATCAACTGATATTATTGGACAGTACTTGTAATCTTTTGAATCGAAAGTGATATTTAGTTCTTCGATATTCCATTCTGAAAACAACTTAGTTATAATTGAGTATCCACTCTCCTTTATTTGTTTTTGTTTCTCTGAAATGTGAATAGCAGTTTTTACACGCTGATTTATCGGATATTTTTCTGAATAATTTTTTCTCGCATATTACACAATATAATAACACCACATGTAGTCAGATTTTCTTATGATTATAAATACATGATTTTATTCGGGTTAATTTACTAGATTTAATTTTAGGCATTTTTACTGACAATGCTTATACAGATAATTTTACATAACAGCTCTTTGAAAAAGGCGTATGTAAAACGTCAGGTTTAAGTTGACTTTCCATCTCTTTTACCAGACCTGTCTCTTGTTATTTTATCCTGGAAGGATTTATCTGCATTTCTTGTGATATTTGCATGACCTTAGTAACTCACGTAATTTGAGTGTTGAATGAGAAATATGTTTAGCTTCTTCCGATGTTAACTTATCTAGTTATTTAAAAAGGGTAAAAAAATAGTTAAAATATAAAAAATACAAGCTAAAAGAAAATAAAGTACTTGAAATATGAGATTAAAGGCCTTTTATGCATTTATATGCTCTATAATTAAGTGTTCAAATATGCAATTGCATGTATATATATATATATGCGAAATTGCATATAATTCGAGTTTTAGTCATCATCTTAAACAGTATATTTGTTTTATAAATTAATATTTTTATAAAATATTTTGACTACTGTGATTGTTCTTCAAACGTGTTTTTAAAAATATTTTTAAATGGATTTTTAATAAGGCATTTAGTTCAAACTATCATATTTTGTAAATGATAGGAACTGCAGAAATGCATTAATAGTTGCCGAATTTTGCTCTTGAAGGATCCCATCACATAAACTATTTTTCAAAATGCCTATAAGTGTATGTATAAGTGTATTCTAAATGTCTATAATAATAAGTCCTACAAAACAGCCAGTTCTAGCATTCTAAAAATCGGCACATTTATTTTCTTGTTAAAAATTGTGCATAAAGTAAATTTTTACGAGCTAAATATAAGAATAATAATTTTTTTAATTTTGATGTGAACCGGCCAAAATGGACGCCACTTTTGTAGTTTAGTCAATTTCTTTCTGTGAACATCTTAAAAAATGATCAACACCTTTAAGACTTACAATAGAATGCATTCACAAGCATCTGAGAGAAAGAACTGTATGGATACCTATCGATCGCTAAAAGTCACAAAAAGTTACAGCAGTATTTACAACCAAATGAGTGGTAAGTGTAACTGAACACCATTAGCGGCATCCTTCGCCCTTTGTTAGCTTCCTCCCCCTCGCAGGGTGAAATCGCATTTCTCTGGGCTTGACCACTCAAGATAAGCGATACACTCCGTCTTATTGTAAAGGGTTTTCATTGTTCCCCATGCCTGGAGTGAACATTCATTTCTCCTGTCCCCAGCCCAGGTATTAAAATTCCCACGTGGCGATTCAATTTGAAAAACTAGCGGCTAAAGAAATGACCGGGCAAATTCCGTAGATATTCTATCCTTAGACCTTTCGTCTAATATATCCGTTTTATACTTTTTAGCCGTTTAACTCCGTAGATATATAGGAAATCTACGCCAAACTCTATTATAGCCTAGAATGATTTTAATCCTAAACAATCCTTTCTGTGGAGCGAGGAAAATATGTCAACAAACTCTACCATACTGCTACGGATTTATTGCACTTGTAGCCGAGAATAAGTGCAATCCACATTCCTATTTTCTTCCTACTCGTGATTACCTATGTGTTTTGATACATGACCGATGTGTTTTGATACGCGGAGGTGACGATTCTATCCTTTAACCCAGCGCCCTACCGAACTTTACACGCTGTACTAAGGGCTTTCATCATTCTTACAACTGCTTCAAGTTTTAAAGGGTTTTCGAAAGCGGATGTGTAATCGGAATAAAATATTGTGCATCAAAATAAAAATGCTACGCGAAACTCATACCCGCTAGTTCCGGCTTGTGAATTTATTTTTTGGTTAAATATTCATGATAAATTTAAAAAAAAATTAATCCATATGTAATAGTTTCGGGCAAGACTCCTATATTCGAATAAGACTCCTTAGTTTCGGATACATGCTGCAGCTGACGAAGCCTAAAGCAAATAAAGGACATCAACTTTGGGAATGTGTGTGGTGGGGGGGGGGGGGAGTTTTTCGGAACCAAATTCCTGATATTGCGACGACGTACTGTTGTTCTACTTTAACCTACATATGTACTGCCCATAAACGACTATACGGTAAATGCGAAGGAGGGTACCGAACATAGATCGTTTAAAGGCTACTATTCCGTCCAACCCAGCCATACTTTCTATTTATTTTGAAGCTATAGATCGTAAGAATTTCGCATTTTTTTAAAGTTTCGGTGTTCAACAGTTTCTCCCTCAGAGAAATTTCAGCAATTGAAAGTTAAATTTGTCCGATTTTCAACTTATCCGTAGACGCCGACAAAGTTGGGTTACGCTCCCCCCCCCCCCCCTCTCCCATTCTGTTGATCCATAAAATTCGAGTAAATTAGTAAAATGTCATATGTGTTTAGCGATACAAAGTGATATTTTTTAATTCATAAGCGTCGAAATATTAAGGAAAATAAAATTCCTTCAAAGGGATAAAGAATTGAATTGTTATGAAATAAACATATTGGGGAATTTTTACAAGAAAGAGTTGCTCAATTCATAATGTCCAACAATATAACGGGAAAAAGTATCGAAATCGCGATGATCGCAATCTAGTTCTAAATATTTCTTTTTTTGAAAAATAATTAATTTAAAAGGTTTAAACGTATGGTCCGCGTTTTAAAAGTGTATATGCATTGTCCGCGTTTTAAAGGTATATACGCATGGTCCGCGCTACTTTCAAATGAGTGAATGTTTTAGAAACAAACAGCTTAAATCCGAAATGAATGGACATCATTATTTAGAAATTATCCCGATCTGCTCTCTAGATATTAAAACATTTATTCATCTATATTTTCTTTTAATGTAGTGTCATATCTTTCGAAGAAATTGAATAAATCGAATAAAGTTTGGTGAGTATTTTTCAATCGATGAACATCACTCAGACACCTATTAATTTTCGGAGTAAACGAACCAAGTAGAAAGCAATCTAGTTCTAAATAATCTTTTTTTGAAAAATAATTCATTTAAAAGGTTTAAACTTATGGTCCGCGTTTTAAAAGTGTATATGCATTGTCCGCGTTTTAAAGGTGTATACGCATGGTCCGCGCTATTATCAAATGAGTGAATGTTTTATAAACAAACAGCTTAAATCCGAAATGAATGGACATCATTATTTAGAAATTATCCCGATCTGCTCTCGAGATATTAAAACATTTATTCATCAATATTTTCTTTTAATGTAGTGCCATATCTTTCGAACAAATTGAATAAATCGAATAAAGTTTGGTGAGCATTTTTCAATCGATGAACATCACTCAGACACCTATTAATTTTCGGAGTAAACGAACCAAGTAGAAAGTAATCTAGTTCTAAATAATCTTTTTTTGAAAAATAATTAATTAAAAAGGTTTAAACGTATGGTCCGCGTTTTAAAAGTGTATATGCATTGTCCGCGTTTTAAAAGTGTATACGCATGGTCCGCGCTATTTTCAGATGAGTGAATGTTTTATAAACAAACAGCTTAAATCCGAAATGATTGGACATCATTATTTAGAAATTATCCCGATCTGCTCTCGAGATATTAAAACATTTATTCATCTATATTTTCTTTTAATGTAGTGTCATATCTTTCGAACAAATTGAATAAATCGAATAAAGTTTGGTGAGCATTTTCAATCGAGGAACATCACTCAGACACCTATTAATTTTCGGAGTAAACGAACCAAGTAGAAAGCAATCTAGTTCTAAATAATCTTTTTTTGAAAAATAATTCATTTAAAAGGTTTAAACGTATGGTCCGCGTTTTAAAAGTGTATATGCATTGTCCGCGTTTTAAAGGTGTATACGCATGGTCCGCGCTATTTTCAAATGAGTGAATGTTTTATAAACAAACAGCTTATCCGAAATGATTGGACATCATTATTTAGAAATAATCCCGATCTGCTCTCGAGATATTGAAACATTTATTCATCTATATTTTCTTTTAATGTAGTGTCATATCTTTCGAACAAATTGAATAAATCGAATAAAGTTTGGTGAGCATTTTCAATCGATGAACATCACTCAGACACCTATTAATTTTCGGAGTAAACGAACCAAGTAGAAAGCAATCTAGTTCTAAATATTTCTTTTTTTGAAAAATAATTAATTAAAAAGGTTTAAACGTATGGTCCGCGTTTTAAAAGTGTATATGCATTGTCCGCGTTTTAAAGGTGTATACGCATGGTCCGCGCTACTTTCAAATGAGTGAATGTTTTATAAACAAACAGCTTAAATCCGAAATGAATGGACATCTTTATTTAGAAATTATCCCGATCTGCTCTCGAGATATTGAAACATTTATTCATCTATATTTTCTTTTAATGTAGTGTCATATCTTTCGAACAAATTGAATAAATCGAATAAAGTTTGGTGAGCATTTTCAATCGATGAACATCACTCAGACACCTATTAATTTTCGGAGTAAGCGAACCAAGTAGAAAGCAATCTAGTTCTAAATATTTCTTTTTTTGAAAAATAATTAATTTAAAAGGTTTAAACGTATGGTCCGCGTTTCAAAAGTGTATATGCATTGTCCGCGTTTTAAAGGTGTATACGCATGGTCCGCGCTATTTTCAAATGAGTGAATGTTTTATAAACAAACAGCTTAAATCCGAAATGAATGGACATCATTATTTAGAAATTATCCCGATCTGCTGTCGAGATATTAAAACATTTATTCATCAATATTTTCTTTTAATGTAGTGCCATATCTTTCGAACAAATTGAATAAATCGAATAAAGTTTGGTGAGCATTTTTCAATCGATGAACATCACTCAGACACCTATTAATTTTCGAAGTAAACGAACCAAGTAGAAAGCAATCTAGTTCTAAATAATCTTTTTTTGAAAAATAATTCATTTAAAAGGTTTAAACGTATGGTCCGCGTTTCAAAAGTGTATATGCATTGTCCGCGTTTTAAAGGTGTATACGCATGGTCCGCGCTATTATCAAATGAGTGAATGTTTTATAAACAAACAGCTTAAATCTGAAATGAATGGACATCATTATTTAGAAATTATCCCGATCTGCTCTCTAGATATTAAAACATTTATTCATCAATATTTTCTTTTAATGTAGTGCCATATCTTTCGAACAAATTGAATAAATAGAATAAAGTTTGGTGAGCATTTTTCAATCGATGAACATCACTCAGACACCTATTAATTTTCGGAGTAAACGAACCAAGTAGAAAGTAATCTAGTTCTAAATAATCTTTTTTTGAAAAATAATTAATTAAAAAGGTTTAAACGTATGGTCCGCGTTTTAAAAGTGTATATGCATTGTCCGCGTTTTAAAGGTGTATACGCATGGTCCGCGCTATTTTCAAATGAGTGAATGTTTTATAAACAAACAGCTTAAATCCGAAATGATTGGACATCATTATTTAGAAATTATCCCGATCTGTCTCGAGATATTAAAACATTTATTCATCTATATTTTCTTTTAATGTAGTGTCATATCTTTCGAACAAATTGAATAAATCGAATAAAGTTTGGTGAGCATTTTTCAATCGATGAACATCACTCAGACACCTATTAATTTTCGAAGTAAACGAACCAAGTAGAAAGCAATCTAGTTCTAAATAATCTTTTTTGAAAAATAATTAATTTAAAAGGTTTAAACGTATGGTCCCCGTTTTAAAAGTGTATATGCATTGTCCGCGTTTTAAAGGTGTATACGCATGGTGCGCGTTTTAACGGTGTATATGCATCGTCCGCGTTTTAAAGGTGTATACGCATAGCCCGCGTTTTAAAGGTGTATATGCATTGTCCGCGTTTTAAAGGTGTATACGCATGGCCCGCGTTTTAATGGTATATATGCACCGTCCACGTTTCAAAGGTGTATTCGCATGGTCCGCGTTTTAAAGGTGTATATGCATGGTCCGTGTTTTAAAAGTGTATAAGCAAGTTTAAAAGTGTATATATTAAAGTCAGAACAACATTTTTGCTCTCAGACTGCTTACATTTAAAATAAAGTACATCCATTTTTTCGATTTTATGAAGTCTTTTTAAAACTCGTATTAACAGCATCAAATAAACTGTTGAACCGTCTCAGGAGCGATGTTTTTCTAACTCACTGAAGAGGAAATGCAGTACCAAGAGTCTAAGGATTAAAATAAAATAAAAAAAAAAGTTTTTGAAATATAAGTTTTAATTGAATTAAAAAAAAAGTGCTCTTCGCGGTTTGAGTTAATCGTGTTTTGAATTCCGAACCTGTGCTAAATTTATTACCAGGCAAATGCTTACAGAGATACAGAATATACATATAGAGAGAAAGACTGTGTTATTAAATTACACACAACTCTTCAAAAACTGAATCACACTGTATTTCTATAAATGCTATGCAAAAATATGCTGTGAAGATGGTTGTATATACTTAATTTCTAAACACTTTTAGCTTCCTGGACGGGAATAATTCTTGACATATGGGAAATAATAAAAGACAGTCTGGCTAGAATCTGTTTCTCATAAGATTGGTTCCCAAACTATAAATGGGACCTCAAAAGAAAAAATAATTACACTAGTTTCAGAAGTGTAATATTTTTCTCTTTTGGCGAGTTAGAAATATATTTCAAAATCAAAATTACAACAATTTGAGGAGGGGATTGTGCCTGCTAAAAAAATACATGCATATGTCTTTAGGGGGGGTCCTTTAGGGGGGGCTCTAGTGGTTCTAGGGGCTCCCAAGATGCTAATACCTCAATTTGATAGTTCTATGAGTTGTCCTCGGTTTCCCTCAAATACCAACACGGGTGTTTCGCAGATATAGCTAGAGGGCAGTTAACGCCTTCCCTCTGAAAACCAGTTCCGCATACACACAATATGTTGCAATTCTGATAAACCGCGGACGTGTCTTTTTGCATGACACACACAGATATTCGCGAGCTATACACAGTTATACACAGACTATATATATATACTACCTAACTGGGGACCTATGCCAAAAGTCAACCAAACTTTTTTCAGAATATTATCTGTCATTAAATACCACATTTCTGCAAAAATCCAAAGCGAGGACGTCCCCACTTGCCGGTGCGTCCCCACTTGGAAGGTGTGTAAACATATGAATGTCCCCACTTCCCACCATACGCCAACACACACACACACACACACACACACACTCACACACACACACACACACACACACACACACACACACACACACACACTCACACACACACACACACACACACACACACACACACACATACACACAGACACCATCACATCACAAATATTTTATTCTTGTTCAGGGATGCTTGAAACGTGCTCTATGTATATAAGGAAAGTAAAAATAAACTCCCAGAAATTTCACCGCGTAAATGCAATTGAGCAAGTCCGCCCCCCATTAGATATACCACTTCAGATATAACAACTGAACCACCCTTTTGCTTGCATTCTATGTACTAATTTATCCAATTGTAGTTATTACGAAAACCGTTTCTACGATAATATTGACCTATTGAAATTCAAGGAGTGTTTTATGAAAATTTATTATTCACTAGAAGCATACCCGTTCTTCGTACGGAATATATAATATAAAGTCGTCGCAATCATGTGCAAATACTGTTAAAATATTAAATTGATTGCTGATAAAGAGAAGTTTAAGAATATCTGTTCTCACTGTGCTAAATTACCTTCACGGGCAGATCTGAAGAATAAAACTTCCTGGCCCCTTTTGAAAGCAAATTTACAAAAAAAATGAATTGAATCAAAATATGCAACTCCGTACTACTTATATTATCGCAGATTAGAAAATATGCCAGTGTGTTACTAGAAGATTACCCGTATTACTATATGAGTCTCAAAAATAATTGCCAAAATAAAAGAGATGACGTTATAAATTGAAAATATCAATAATCCTCGTAATCTTTATACCAGAAGGTCGTAATTGATTCCACTATATGCCGATATATATCAAAATATATGCCAATATATCTGTACTACTTATATTCTCGTAGATTAGAAGATATAATGTATTTGTAGAAGATTACTCGTACAACGTACTATATATGAGTTTCAACAATTTTCGTCATAATAAAACAATAGCATAATAATTTGAAAATATCAATAATCCCTGAATGAACAGTCCCCGAAAATATCAATTATAATAATGTTTAAACCTGAAGACCGTAATTGATATTATCCAGTCAAAAATGCAATGTCAATGACATTTATTTTATATACATATCTTTATTATTCAAATCGGAAAAGATTTAATATAAAATCGTATGCCGCATAACACATTGGATACGTTGCTAAGCGACATGATATCATTTGCTTCAAATAAATTGATGGAAATCATATCGTCTGAATAATGGGATCTCCATGGAAGGTTGGGCGACATTTCAGTCAATTTAGCGATAACTTAAGAAATCGCCAAATTTATCGCCAAGTGGGACTGTAGAACTGATAATCCCATTTTGCGACAAATTGGCGAAACATCATCACAATACTATCTCCTAACAAAACACAATTATATTCATTTATTGAGCGGGATTTTATCAATTCCATGATATTTTATGGACTCACAAATACTTTTATCAATTTCGTGATATTAAAAAATGTCGTTAAATGTGTTACTAAGTAGGATGGATGGATTGACCGACAAATGCTACCGAAACATCATTTCAGTACTCTATTCTAAAAAACAAATCATTGATTTGCGTCAATTTTATAAATTTGGAAACATTTCCGCTAATTTGGTAAAGTTTAAGAGAAGTTACCAAGTTATTTAGAGATATTCCGCTAAATTCGTAGCTCTGAATTTGCAGATCTGAAGAATAAAATATCCTGATCCCGCTTGTATATACTAAATGAAAACACTAAAATTGTATTATAAGATACACCCGTTTTACTCTTTTTCTGCTTCAACAATTGGCTAAATGAATTTATTGGGCAAACACAATATATGAGTTTATTAGCTAAACACAATATATGAGATGGAAACTTCTTTGCTAAAATAAATGAAAGTGACGTACGCAGTCCGCAATTTATATAATTTAAAGAACAATCAAACCGTCCATTTAAAAAATATATTTTTACATCCATTTATTTATTATTCAAATAGAAATAATAATAATAAAATATTAACAACACATTTAATTTCATTCCGTTGCCGAGCAACAAGATATAAGATAGAATCGTCCTCATAAAATGCGAAATTTAATAGCCATTTTGATTTCTTTATACTTTTCATTGTTCAGTAAAAGCTTGTGAAATGTAAACCAAGGAGATAGATTTCCCATTTAAATCATGTTTCAAACAATTCATGTTTTCATAAAGTGATTAATTAGTGCAAAAAATCTCCCCCCAAATTCAGAGATACAGTTTTAATTCACTTTCAAACGATTTTCAAGCTTTTCTTTTGGATAAACCACGGAGTTAGGGAGTAGAACTCCTAGGAAAAAGTTTCGTTCGTCATTAATATCTCGACAAACCCTGGTCTTAGATACTCGAAACTTGGGCTAAATTTATGGGGGGCTATTTAAAGGCTATCCACAAAATTTCATTAAATTCGGTTCAGCCGTTTTCCCGTGATGACGAGACAAACGAAAATTTTGTTTTTTACTAATATCTCGAGAACCACTGATCGTAAAAACTCCATACATGAACTAAATTTTAAGTGGGACTATTTCCAGGCTACCCACAAAATTTCATCAAATTCGGTTCAGCCGTTCTCCCGTGATGACGGGACAAACAGACAGACAGACAGACAGACAGACAGATTTTCATTTTCATTTATATAGATTTTATATAACAGTCTATGTCATTTTTCCGTTTGCTCCCTATTAAACGAGTGGAGTTGTGAATTTTTAACTGGCAGTCAAGCAGTGGTATCTGATTATATGTATGTAGAGAAATTAGATACTGCAGTATTAAATGAAACCTAATAATGTAAGTTAAATACATACTTTTATATATTAATCACTATGAATAATCAACCACTATGAATTATCATTAAGCTTTAAAAGACATTATATAGAGTCGTCAAGAAATTGTGTTAATATACACTGCTCACAGAAATCGCAATACCATAAAGTTGTAGGTGTAGCTTTATGCAAATCAGGCAATGGAAACAGGTAGGTGAGATATGCAAATTAACACAGTTTTGTTACGCACAGTGACGTAGCACCTTGCCGATCAGCATAAGAGAGTCAGGTCAAGGAGGAGCGTTATCACAGCTAAATTGTAGCGTCATTGGTTTCAGGTTGTAAAAATCATCACAGTATACCAATAGTACTTCGGCGTACCGCATAAGTTCAGTTGTCGTCAAAGGCAACAAATCATTTTTAACGTGAAAGTGGAATAAGCCCTCGAAGGATCGCTGAACTATTGGGTCTTGATGTGAGCACACAGTTCAACGGTGTGTGTTACGGTTCGTGAGAGACAACGAAACGAGACGAAAATCAGGTAGTGCAGCTTCCAGGTGTACCACACTACGTGAAGATTGTATGCTTCTGAGAAGCGTTAGGCTGGAGACGTTTACTACAGAAACCGTGTTGCAACGCTATTTATCTCATACTATAGGTAACGTGGGTTCGGCGCAAATAATTCGTAACCGTTTGAATGACACAGGGCTCCAAGGTATATGACCTTTTCGACACCTACCGTTTCAACGTCGTCACCGGTTACGTCGTCTCCAGTGGTGTCAAATAAGAAGCAATTGGTCGATAGAATGGTGAAACATTCTGTTCACGGATGGATCGCGATTCTGTTTTGGCATGCCAAATGGCCGTACTGGCGTATGGCGGCACTTTCAGCACCTACACCAGGAAGCTTTTTCTATCAGTCGACACACAGCCCCTTTAAGTGGTACCATGGTTTGGGGAGGTATAACGTTTGGTGGTCGTACACCTTTGGTCCACCATTTTTGATCCACGTTTCTGGCAGTATCACGGCACAACGATATGTCTCTGATATTGTAAGACCTGTCGTACAGCCATATCTGTCAACAAGGCCTGCACTGCTTTTGGAGCAGGATAATGCCTGACCATATACTGCACGGGTAACTATGAACAGTCTACAAGGTTTTGATATCCTGCCTTGGCCAGTATGTTCCCCGAATTTGTCGCCAATTGACCACATCTGGGTCATCATGGCGCGGCGATTAAGAGAACTCCCAATTCCAGCAAACCATGTTCAGTTACAAGCCCAATTGTGGAATGCTATCCCCTGCGTGGAATGATATCCCTCATTACACCATTGACCATGTTATTGACGGGATGGCTCGTCGTATTCAGTCCTGCATAGCCACTCGTGGTGGGCGTATTCCATATTGATCTATTGTCAATAAAGTTCCATGCTTTCATTTTCCAGGTACGATTTTTTGATAATTTGCACATCTCCATGTTACAATTATATTCTGTAAATTTCATAAGAATGCATCAATTTCTTCATGGTGTTGCGATTTCAGTTGTGAGCAGTGTATATATATGCAATTGATGTTCTCCTGTGCGTTTTTGCGAGTAATAAGACTGATTTTATACTAGTACCTATTGCAAAGGACTCATATATGTTGATAATAGATCTACAACATTTGACATATGGATGACCTTTAGGAGGGTCATCTACCAACAAGTTAGTGCTCCAAGTCACACTTCCTTAAGGATACATTAATTTCTTCATGGTGTTACGATTTCAGTTGTGAGCAGTGTATTTTAATAGCATTTACACCTTATCGTACTACATCAGGCTATCAATTCTTAGCATCTATCATCTCTTCTGAGGGATTTATTATAGGTCTTCTGTAGGAAATAATGCTATGTAAATCTTAAATTTCGAAAATATCTTGCTCCAGTCCTGACAATAAAAATGCATTTAATGTAGGTGTAGTGTTTAGTATAATGCATCGTATATAATAAAAGAAGATGCTTGTTTTTCTCTTTCAGGTCTATCTCTGTAAGTGCAGAAAATCTAAGTTTCTTACAGATATGAAATTCGGTACAGAGTTAGCTGAACTCTTGATTTAATATACCTCATGGAGGTTTTTTCGAAATAGTTTGAAAGTTGCATTTTTAAAACCCAAAATAGTCTATTTTCGGTCATTTCTTTAAATGTATTTATCCATTGCAGTTGTAGACAACGTTACTTGCTCCCTTTCCAGGAGTATGTGATCTGCGAACTATTGCTCAGAGATTATGTATAGGGACTGCAATAAATAAATCAATATTTTAAATATGTGTATTTTAAAGATAAGCCTTCAATTTCTAGAACATGCAATTATTTCAGTATTATAAGTGTGCTCTAAAAATTTGAATTAAACCCAATGAAAATTCGCTGGAGATGCCAATTAAGTTTTCAAATTTTACTTCTGAATTAAAGAAGCTTTTTGGCGATTTCAATCATTTCCATTTAGTGTTTATTTTTTGCAATCCACTTAAAAGATTTTGAAAAATTTTAAATATTTTGTTTTGTTTCTTATGGCGAGTTTCAATGGCGCAAATAGCCATAAAATAAATATTTAAAATACCCATATAGGTCCTCGCCTCCAGCAAACTTTCATAGGCACTATGAGCATCCATATCATCATGGAGGTCGCAAAGCGTGCAGTGGGGTTCAAGAAAAACGCAGATATGATAAAGATGTCGAACAAGACAGCAATTTTCCGTGACCAGTCAAAAAATCGCCACTGCATTCTATTTAGGTTAGTGTTTACAGACTTTTTTAGTCACGGGACCCTCTTGCGAAATTTAATTTGATGGCGAAACATCAAAAAGTGAAAAAGTTCATGGTCCAAATTATTCGTTCAAATTTTATGCGTTCTCATTAATTTGTAAGAAAATTTACACGAAACTATCCCGTTACGGAACTCCTGGGGAACTCATGGAACACACTTCGAAAAACGCTGGCCTCAGTCGGTGCGGGATGTTGCAGATTTTATTCCTCTAGGGTTTAATGGAATTTGTGAAAAATGTTCCTGAAGTCTGGCTTATAAATGATCCCGAATCAACGATTTTAATAAGCTAAATGGCATGCAGGAGTGAGAGATATCTGCAACAGTTGCACTTTTTTTTCTTTTTCGAAAATTTTTTTATTAGCGCATTGTAATTGGATAATGAAATGCTTTGCAAATTATTTGCCTTTTCAGATTTCTGCTTTAAATCGGCTTTTCAAATTTAATTTTCAATGCATATGTTAGTTTTCCTTAAAAAGAGGACCGTTAAACTCATAGTGTGCCTCTGCGTTATCAATATATTGTGCTTCTTTCAATAATTTAATGAAATCTTAGCTTCTTCATATGCTAGAGTTTAGGATTAAAGGCAATACTTACTAGCATGAGGAAACAAAGACCGTTTACTCAGATTACAAGCGCTCCGTATGCTTATTTACTGCGTATTACATCCTCACGACAAGTTATTTTTTTTTACGTCCTAATGTGCGTATTGGTCAAACAGTGTATATCGTTGTTTGGTATTCGAGAATCCGGTGTATGCTCTGGTTGTTGAGACCCAGACCATCCGACCTACCAGAAAGGTGTAAGGTAACTGTTTGGAAGGTCGGGGTGTATGCTCTGGTATATTTTTAATCAGAAAGTTGTCATTTTCAATCCTAGGTAATACCTGCTATTCATGCAAATCTACACATAAATGTCATAATACGAGTACTCGTAATACATGCATTTGTAATTATCGTGTTGGCTCCTCCCGCATACACACACACACACACACACGCACACGTGCACATATTTCTAGAACTATTTGTTCGGGTCAAATGCCATTGGTAATACACTGTACTTACTGTAGATGCTGTCACACCCAAGAACGCTACAATCTCTGCAACTTTGTGGCCGTGTTCCCGGCCATACACTATAGCCCCCTTTTGTCAGTCGCTGATGTCTCGTTTACGGCCCATTTCCAATTTTTCGAACGAACGAAATACACTGATCTCAAGTTTCCGCCACACTTTCAACTTTCCTCTACGACTTATACTTCTGTTCTGTGCGCATACGCGAGGTGCACTGCAGACACGTACTCTTACAGCGTAGGCTAGTGCAAAATGCTGAATTCGTAATATTTTGTACGGGGTGTTTATATATAGTATACATACACACACACACATATATATATATATATATATATATATATATATATATATATATATATATATATATATATATATATATATATATATATATATATATATATATATATATATATATATATATATATATATATATATAATAGAACATGTTCTGTATAGCAAAAGTGAAAGGAAGATGTACTGAAATGTAAATGTGACATCAAAAGTATTATACGACAAGCCGTTGAAAATTTTAAAAAAACATGATAAGAAAATATTATAAATGGAACAGGTACTAAATTGATATAAAATACCCCTTTTTTTCTCTGTTCCATATATAAGTTAAGGAATGGAATGAGAATTACATGTGGTAAAGAGAGGTGAATAAATATTTTTCAACACATTAAGATGAAAGTATTGATATAAATCATGGCAGGTACTTAAGGTACTAATCCCCTTGTTACCATGCAGAAATATACATGGTGTAAATGCTAGAAATGTGTTTAAAGACGAAAGGTTGCAAAACAGAAACATTGTTTTGTACGATGAGCTAGGCCTTTTCTAGCTCCAATTTTTTTATTTCTTTTTAAATTGAATATATTGAATAAATTGAATAAATTGAATAAAGTGAAAAGTATTTCTGAAACCAAGTACGCTATTAAGGGCCATGCATGTTTCGTTAATGCTGATTCTGTGTGCATCACTGTGAATTTTATTACGGAAATAATGCACATGGCCCGACGTAGAAAAAATTATAAAATGGATCAGATATATAAGAAATCAAATATAAAAATCAAATATAATCAAATATACCAGCGTGTGGCTAAGTATTTACAGTAGAATACAATGTAATAAAAGGGAATAAGAATATATAATAATTTAAATTGATTTACCCCTTGTGCTGCTTAACAGAGCAGATTGCGTGATACTGACTAAGCATTTTAACTCAAAACCGGTTACAGTTAATTCTATATACTAAGATTTGAACTGTGAGAAGTGAAACATGGAGATGAAAAATTGTTTTAAATTGTTTGAGTATGATCTGTCAATATGTTGCCGTAATTGTAGCAAGGTGTTGAATTTAAAATTAAAGTGTGTTTTAATAAATGTAAAAATAAGGTTTGGTGGGTAGGTATTTTGAATAGTGTTGGTGAATTTAAAAATATATTCTTTGTAGTAACATGGTGTACTTAATATTTTTATTCTTTATAACTGGTTATTAATAATATTTTTAAATACTGATTTTGAAAGATTGGATGAATAATGTTGAAGTTTATTTACTTTGAAGTTATAAGTTTTTGTTTCGTCGTATATTTTAAATTTAAATGTGCCTGCATTTTGAATTTTTAAACTAACGTCTAGATAATGGGTCCAGTTTGATGTATATATATTTTCAATTAGCTGTAGATTAGGTGGATAAAAATTAAAGTTTAATATAGGTGCTTCATAAGTAATTCCAATAATAATTAGATCATCAATAAATCTGTACATGATATGATTGTTGAAAGGATACTGAATTTCGTAAAAATGTAGATAAGGGTTGCCAGTATCGTGAAGAGATTCCTCCCTATTGTATTGCCTTATTTAATTTGTATATGCAATTTCCTTGAGATATATACTGTTTGAACAGAATGGATTTTAATAACGTTTTGAATTTAGGAAAAGAGTTGTTTTTTGATTGAGAAAATCGTTCATATAAATTTAGTATGACTTTATATAAATCATTAATGTCAATGTTATTAGAGGTCTTTGAAATCAAAGGTTTTAATATCATGTATGTAAGGAAGTTGTTTTAGGTTATTAATCAGTTCTAAACAATTTTTGATTATATGCATTTGTTGTGTAGTGAAATGATCTTAAGTTTGATTTAATATAATTAGAAGTTGTTTGTCAGCAGCATTGGTGTAATTAATTAATTTAAAACCATTCATTTCAAACCTATAGTAACAGTTCTAAAAGAAATTGGTAATTTATGGAAGTTAGGTATGAGTATCAGGTAAGGAAAATTAAGATTGTGTTTTTTTGTAGTAAGCAATAATTTCTTTACTTATAATAGTGATATTAGAGTTTATAGGAGTTAATGAAATTGGGGTATGGAGTTGCAGCTTGAGCTCGTCCAAATAATTTTTTTTTGCAAATAAACGCAAAATTGCTTGATGCCTCATCAACATAAGTGATTACAAATTTGTCTTGGTGTAACTTGATCTCTTTAAAGATGTCTTGGTGATTATGTGTATATATTGGTACAGGTAATTTTTGAATCAATTGTTTTACATACCAGGTGACTTGGGCGCGGTAGCCCATTGGTTAGCGCGCTGGAGTTGCACTCGGTAGGCCCGGGTTCGATTCCAGCCACTGCCAAAAAACTGCCGCCGTGTTCATGCGGAGTACGATCACGTTAAACATGTGGGTCCGAAAGTCCTTCCGAGAGGTTGGTGGTAGGGGAAGGAGGGTACGGTCCCTGTGGATGCCTCCCCCACTGGGTTCCGGTCTAAATTGGGTGGCACTTCCCGACCGTCCAAACAGTTACCTTACACCTTTCTGGTAGGTCGGACGGTCTGGGCTTCAACAACAACAACAACAACATACCAGGTGACTTGTACTTGCCAGCTCTTAAATGATTTAAAAGGGCAGTGGTATTCACCTGAAATTTTATATATATATTTATTTAGATCGATGTCAGAAGCTTGTTAAAATATATATGAATTTGGTTTTAATAGTCGAGATCCACACTCCAATCATTCTTATTTTACTTTATTTATTTATTTATTTTTGCTTTATTGCTTTTTTAAGAACAATACGATAATCAATTTATTCGCGTTGTATCGAAGCGAAGTGAAAGTTTTAGAGGGGTTTCTAAATATTACCCATAGAAAAACTGTAAAAATATGTATTGTTGGAATATTAATAAAAATTATGTGAAATTACAATACACATTATAACTTTATCACTTTTATAGCAACTCGAAACTTCAATATATCGCATAAATTTATCTGAATATATATTGCATAAACTTTTCTAACCAAAATAAAGAAGTTAAATATTTAACGTAAATGCAGATGTTGCCACGTCAATCGAATTTCGATAATGCAAGTAAAAACTTTTATGGCTCATCTACTCTCAAACATCTTTAATGCTTTGGAAGAAAGTAATTAAAGTATTTTGTGCACACTGATCAAAAATCAATTAAAGGGATGCAGCAACAATTTCTAGTAAATAGTTTTAATTTTATTTTGCAAAATATTTTAGTAAAAATAGTTTACTCATTTCGCAAAAAAATCGTATTCTGGAACAATTTATTTTGTAAAAAACTTGATGTAAATTCCAGCTAACGAAATTTTGATTTAAATTATTTCATATTTCAGTTAGTTACACTAACATATTTAAAAGAATATAAGGGGACAATGTAATCAGTCGCAAATTCAAATGGCATTGCGGTACTCCCGGGAATCAAAGTACCACATCTCCACATCGCTTTTGTTGTATAGTAATGCAATTAGTAACTGGGGATGCTGATATGCATTTTTAAGTCGCCGAATGCTCTATGAGCATCAGAATAAATGAGATTCAATTGCAGAACTCGCCCGGGAATGGTAGAAATCCAGTGGTTAAAGGAAGGGAGGAAGGAAGAATGCAAGGTTAATTAAATATTAATAGGTTGCCTCGTTCACTATTCCTCCCTTGGTAATATTTCTGAATTACCTGTGACGTCATTGCTAGCTCTTCCGATCTGTGGACCTACAGCGCTTCCTAGAAAAGCATTAGAAAACACCGCAGCTTTGTTTAAAATTTTCTCGCTTTAAACATCAACGAAATAAATGAAATGTTGCCTGAAATAATGTGCTAGTTCTGAAATATAAAAATTGAACTCAAATTTAAATTCCAAATGAACTAAATTGCAACAATGAACGGATGATGGAGTGAAAAACAGCGGTTTGACAAATTGTATACTAAGACAAAGATATAAATAGTCAGGGTTACTTTGTATAACTAATGCATTGAGCTTATTAATTTAAAGAAAATTACATGTATCATGCATAAAATGATAATCTTTATTAATACTTTTACTCACAAATATATGACATAAATTTAAATTTTAAATATTTTAAACAATTACGTTTACAACACGTTAAAGGTTTTGAACAGAATATCCCGTTTAAATTCATTAAATCGAGACTGTGCACTCTGTCTGTATTGTCTATTAAAGAAATGTAGGTTGGAAATAGGATAAAACTGATGAGAAATGTGCCATATAGAATAAAATGAGATTTTCTTTATATAAAACTCGACATATACATATATAAGAAATTCTACGGACCTTGGGGTGAGGGGGAATCTTAGGCAGTGGGGAACTTAAAAATACGGTTCTGAACAGCATTGACTCGCATCAAATGACGTGAGTTTAAAACGGCGATATAGTCTGTTCAGTTGTCAAACGGAAAATCAAAATATATATGAACCAATTGGTATATAACTCCAGACTGCAGTTGAGATAAATAAAGAGCAAACCAATCAGAAAGGGCAAATAAAAATATAAAACCATCTGTAAGAGGCAAGCTAAACTACACATGGGAGGAGAACATCACGAAATACAATATATGTGTCCCAAAGAAATTAAGGAAAGTGAAATGTAATAAAAAGCTATCCAAAAGAAAGAAAACTGCAAGGCACTCTGCCAAACAGCAGATAAAACGCATGCAGCGAGCCAATAACTGAAACACTAGAATTTTTCAAATTATAAAAGGATTAAAAGAAATGTAGTCTTTGGAAATATTTTGTATAACGTTCGATGAAGATGATCTTTACGAAAGTGATGTCTGTCGTAATTTATTAAGTTATATAATATCCGGATTTTTATCGTAGAAAATTTGGGACTTTTGGTTTACTTTCAGAATTTATATCCCTCTTGTGCAGAAGAGACAAAAATTTCCCAGAATCAATGGCTTAAAATAAATTCTACATATAGTGATTATGTCATAATAAATAACATATCCACGGGTAACACTTTCCAAGACGCAAACATACCTAGTATATAATCCTTTTCCTATTTTTAGCGATTTTAAGTAAGAATCTGGCAATTTCTGCTATGATTTGGAGAATATTCCATTCTGGTAACCCTTTTCGCATCTTTAGTCGTTTTGCGAAGGTAAAAGTCGCAACATTCTATGCTGGCAACGTTTTCCGCGTTTTTTGTCGATCTTTTGTCAACAAGGTAAAAATCGCCCTTTTGTCGCTATTTGTGCAACAGTTTATCTGTAGCAATTCAAACATGGACATAGGCTTACTTCTAGGGCTAAATTCGCTACGCTCACCCACAAAAAATATCACATAATCAAGTCAGGCTGACTGTCAGAGGTCGCACGTAGCAATGGATGTTTGTTCAACAGGTGATCTATGGCTCATAGAGCAGAATATGAAAATCAGAATATTTTTTGATTTTCACCTTGGCAAAAAGGCGATTTTTACGTTGGCAATAAAAGGGTGACAAAAAACGCCGAAAACGTTGCCAGAATAGAATGTTGCGTTTTTACCTTAGCGACAAAAAGGCGATAAAAGACACCGAAGGGTTTGCCTGAATGGAGTGTTCTCCAAATCATAACAGCAGTGATTGTCAGAATCTCACCTAAAATCGCCAAAAATGAAAAAAGGATTATCTGTACCCCAAGACGTACCGCGGTTATGCGAAACCGCAGTTAATACAGAACGCTATACATACGTGATATTCGAGCAATATACAGGGTGATTCAAATTAAACGTGTGCTGTTTAGATCTACCTTTCTGCAGGAAACACTACTTGAAGAATCGCTACCAAATTTCGTATACATACTTTCCTGAAAATGCGATTTTCCTTGCAAAAGAAACAGATAGTTAAAATTCCGGACGCCAAGGATAAAATTTGCGCTGCAGCCTCCGCAACTTGCATATTGTCTAAATTATCTAACAAATATCGACAGGAAAAGAGTTCCTAAGATTACAAATGGTGAGTGATCTCTACGTAAATCTTTTAACTGTCGGAATGTCTAATATACAACAGAAGCAGTGTTGTCTCTTTGATAGTAGACTTTTACAAGTAACGAGAAGGCTATCCGGTAAGATGAGCCTCATGACCCGTCGCTAGGATTAATTTGTGAAAAAAGTTTTGACTTGTATTAGACGCAGCGGGCGATGGTGAGATATGCGTCGCAATATGCAAATTACGGAGACAACAGCGAAAAATCCTCCCCCCCCCTCCCGTCGTAATTTGAACTAGTTTTTTTACTTTCCTTATATACATACTGTATAAGGAAAGTATTGTGACGGGGTCGAAAACTCGAATTCGAGTTTTTGACGGGAGAGCACATTTCAAGCATCCCTGATCACGAATCAAACATTTTTGAGGTGATGTCTGTGTGTGTGTGAAAGTATGTGTGTGTATGTGCGTGTGAAAATATATGTGTGTGTGTGTGTGTCAGTGAGTCTATGGAGACGATATCTAACGAACGAATGGAGCGATTCGAATGATAATTGGTACACAAATCACAATTAATGAATACTGGAAGTCTATTGCTTTTAACTGCAATCAAATGTTCAACCCCCCCCCCTAAATATTCGAGTGAAATTTTGAAAAAAATCATCAAAAAAACAAAATCAGTAATAAAGTTACACAACTAGACATTTATGTAATTTTTCCTTAGAAAACGATTGACATAAATTTTAGAACGCTAGCATGAATCGTTCTCAAAATATTGCACATTTGTCAAATAAATTTATCAAAAATAAATTTATTAAAATAAATATATATTAAAATAAATATATATTAACTGTTGAAAAACATGTTCACTTTTCGTATGTAATATCATGTGATAAATTGGGTGACATCATTCTCGTGGATCTAACTCGTACCATTCACGAGAACAGATACTTTGAGTAATACTTTTGTATTTGAACACCAATAGTCATTTATCTGCTGTAAAAATAACTTATTTCTCCGCCCATAACGCTTGGAGAGATGTTGGCGACGAATTTGGCGGAATGTCGTCAACTTAGCGACTTTTTAAATGTTGCCAAATTAACGAAAATCTCGCCAAATGGATAAAAATAACGCTAAATCAATAAAAGTGACGACTAATTAACGAAAATTTAATATCTTGGAAAGAATATATGTATCTACTATAAGAATAACCTATTTTATTGTTGTAAAAGTAGTAAATTCATTGTATTATATAAGGAAAGTCATGTGCTGGCCACATCAGATTTTTTTCTTCAGTAATCAAAACCGTATACATAGGACCGTGTGTGCACGAAATTTTGTTGCGATTCGTTCAGTCGTTTTTCTTAAAAAGGGGTCTAAATACCTCTCGTTAAATTTGAACCATCGTACATATAAAATATGGTGATGTGTAATTGCTAAATTAAGCACAGTGTCGCTTTACCATCATTTAATAAAGTAATAATAAAATGTATATTCTGTACACTACATTGTACATTTACAATTTTCTTTTTCTCTCTTGGACGTATGAAAGTAAAGGATTCTGGCGTTTAAGCCTAATTCTCGTGGGATGATAGAGCAATGAAAAAAATACAATTAAATTGTACTGTATAGTATCAGAAAATATCTCAAGGTGCGACTGACGGGGCGATAGCTCATTGGTTAGCGCGCCAGAATTGCACTCGGACGACTGGAGTTCGATTCCAGCCTCTACCCAAACTGCCGCCGTGTTCACGCTGAGTACAATCAAGTTAAGCATGTGGTCCTGTAAGTGAGAGGTTGGTAGTAGAAGAAGGAGGGTACTGTCCCTAAGCATGCCTCTCCCACTGGATTCCGGTTAACCAATGTATGAAGGCTGGCCAAGTATATTGGGGAAAATGTAAAGTCTCCTATAAATTAACTTTTTTGTGCAAATTATAAATACCACAGATTTTCATTAAATTTCTGGTTGTTGTACACAAGCGTTATTACTATTTTAAATATATCTATTAACTTACTATTAATATAAAACATTCAATATTAAAATCTTAAATTCAAACAGAACAAAATGTTCATGCATGCCATAGTAACGATAATACACAATTAGACAATAAGCAGCCAATTCCCTATTATATCAAAATTTTACTACTTTTATACCGAAAGCGATAGAAACTCATTTCTCGCTTATCCCTTGTTCTACCATGAAATTCCTAAATTCTCATTGAATTTAAACTGATATCATTATGTGGCACAGTAATTTTATCCATTTTATTCATTGATTGATTTGATCAGCAGTAATCGGATGCATTTGTTGTCATAACAACCCAATACGTTCTTATGATTAGGAAATTATCCATTTACGAAAGATATTAGTAACTAGATAGTGTATGAACCCGGCGTTACGAAGGGATTTAATATGCAGACCTCTGATTAATACTCTGAACGTACATCGAGTTCTCAGAATTTAATATTAGACAATAGTATTTGCAATTAGATAATAATCAGACAATTTCCTATTGTATCAAAACTTCCTTACTTTTATACCGAAAACAATAGAAACGCACTTCTCGCTTATCTCTTGTTCTACCATGACACTCCCAAATTCTCATTGAATTTAAAATGCGGCACAGTAATTTTATCCATTTTATTCATTGATCGATTTGATCAGCAATAATCGGATACATCTGTTGTCATAACTGTGGTGAGGTGAATTTTACACATAAATACAATAAAAGTTAAACACTCAAATACATTACAGATACTCACCAAATAGTTTCACCAGGCTCAACCGCGTTATGTATAGTGGGGTCCGATTGGACCTAAAGTACATTGCGTTTTACTCAATCAATAATCACTCCCATTTTTGCATAACTTTGCCCTTATACTATTAGCTCACACAATTTAAGCTTAAACATTCATATACACATTTTAAATCAATATATAATTCTCATACCTTCATTACATACGAACTCCACTGAGTGCTGTAGCTGACCTCTGCACGTTGGAATGGGTGGCACGATTAATTGAAGTTTGGTTCATTTATTTGAATAGTTCATGGAAAACACTACCAGTCTGAGAAACACGGTTGCGTATCATCAGGTGACGAAAACTTTTGCCAAGTATTATTTTGGAGATGGGCACACTGTCCACTTTCCTTCTCCTCCTCTTAAACGTCGGCTTAGTCCCAGCGGATCTTGAGTGAGCATGCGTACAGGTTTTACCGGAGTGGTACGTTTTCGTAGAGGTTTGTCTGCTGCTTAGGAGCCCGGAATTGATGCTCCGAAAATATTCCGTGCACACAGTATCACAGTTACCACGGTTTAAATGCAGCTAAAGGAGCAAGGTCCTACACCGCGCCGTTTTAGTGGTAGAGCTGTGTTGTACTGCAACCAAACACAAACAAATGACGATGGGCATACTGTTCACTTTCCTTCTCCTCCTCTTAACGTCGGCTTAGTCCCAGCGGCTCTTGAGTGAGCATGCGTACAGGTTTTACCTAAAGAGTGGAGATCAGATACTTTATTTGTAAAGATTGGCTGCTGCTTAGGAGCCCTGGATTGATGCTCCGCAAATATTCCGTGCACACAGTATTACAGTTACCACGGCTTAAATGCAGCTAAAGGAGCAAGGTCCTACACCGCGCCGTTTTGGTGGTAGAGCTGTGTGTACTGCAACCAATTAAAAACATGACGCCATTCTTCCATTTTCTGGTCGCCACCGCCCGAAGAAAATGCTTGATTCGGCAGAGTGACTGCAAATGTTTCATCGTCGATAACACAAACTACAAACGTTACATCCAAACGTTACATCGTCGATAAATTCGTCGTTTGTAGTCCGAGTCGGATGAAATAAGCTACTTTCTATCAATATACCAAAACTGCATCACCCCCCCCCCCTTCTTTTTAAAAATAGAAAAGTTAAAAAAAATATCGCAACTTATCCCTAGGTACTTTATCACCATACACAACCTAAATCAACATTTACCATTCGAAATATGCTAAAGAAATGGTATTTCAAATAAATCCATAACGATTAACAGAGTTACTGACTACTTATTTCATACTAGACGGAAATTTTGGAACTTAAATCTCAATTATTTCCATTCTTTAAAACTTTTTCTGTTTCAAGAATGGAAACAATAGAAGTTCCCCAGTCTTGAATTCTGTAATTTTGTGTTTTCCAATGACACTACCAGTTAGTTCTGTTTGAAATTAGAATGCCTTCATTGTCTTATAAGCAGTTGCAATTAGAACAGCAGTTTTAAGCCTTCCATTTATCACAATAACATGACATTTTGCATTTCGTTGTCTTTCATGCAATTAAATTGCATATATTTTAATACATACATTTTTCATATATTCAAGTTGCATGCAAATAATAAAAGGGAAACTATTTTTTTTTATAATTTTACTTGTCCGATTTTAGGCTTTCATGGAATCGAATTATAAAAAGTTTTAATCATGATACATAAATCAGTTTAAATTTGTTGTAAAAAACTTTGCCCCAACGGAACCACGGATCTTCGTACTTCCTACCGTTGAGCTACTGGGACGAATTGCAAGCTTTTATCGTGGCAGTGAACCCTCTAATGTTACATTGATGTCCAATTGACAATCTGACTAATCACCTCCTGCTATTTTTACCTTAGACTAAACTGCTATTGTTATTTTTACCTCCAAGTTAGCTTCCTCCGAATTAGTTGACATGATTTGACACAATATACTAGAGTCCACTTTCAGACTTTCGACATCTTTGTACAGGGTTGATTTGTTCGCTCTCTCCCTGCTACAGAGTAATAGATTAAATTATATACTTAGTTTAGATTTGCTATTAACATAGTTAAATTTACTACATACTTGGTATAGATTTACTATATACTTCTTTTAGATTTGCTATATAGTTTAGATTTACTATAATCTTAGTTTAGACTTACTATATACTTAGTTTATATACTTAGTGTTAGATTTTATTATATACTTATTGCTGATATATATGCTTCTATATCACTCCATTTTCCGCTCGGGGTCCAGGAAGGGCGCAGCTGCGCCCTATCTCTACATAACTTCGGCTCTGTTAGTGATAGTTATTAAAAATATTTTAATTAATAATTCATATTATGTTTGTATTTACAATCTTTTCTGCATTTTACTGCAGAAAAGAAATAAAATAAAAACCAACGAACGAGTCAAACCAAAGTGAAAAAAAACCTATGAGCTAACTTTGGACCTAAACATCGTGAAACGACAACAATTTCATGACTCCGAAACTCCATTAAAAAGATTTAAACAATTCCCACTCGTTCATTCTTTAACAATACTCGCATCCCTTAGTGAATTTTAATTATATTCCAGCAAATTGTAACTTACACTGTAATTTCGTTCCAGTGTATGCATTGTTCTATTTCATAAAGATTAATCGAATCACTTTTTTTCCATGGCAACAGGGGGATTCTCACGTTGCCATGGTAACTGTTTATTTTATCAAGGAAATAAATATCCTCGGTATTTAAAGCAGCTGCATTTCAATATCTCTTTAAAAAATACATACCTGGAGTTTATTTAAATTCATTCAAATAAAAAGATTTTGACAGAAGATTTTACTTCATGTTTTGTAAAATGATATAAAAACGTGAACTACGGTAACAGTCAGATAACTTAACTATCGATTTTTATCACTTTCCCTACAATACATGGTAATGTATAGAGACAGTATTGGAATCGTGTTGAAAATCGCAAGTCGAGTTTTTAGCGAATTTACACGTTTCGAGCACCCTAGAACACGAAAAATCTAATTTGAGCGGACGTACGTGTGTGTCTGTTGTCCGTCTCTTTGTCTGTGCAGTGTATGTAACCACTCTAACTCAAAAACTAATTGAACAATTTAAAAATATTAAGTCACTTATGGGTTACCGTTGCACAGACTAGATTGTGATGTAATTCGAGAAAAAGAATCTTTTTTTTTGCGAAATGACAGGCAAAATTCGTCAATATCTAAAATGAAAGACTGCATATGCTCAAATGTACCAATTAAATACTTATTCTTTATATAAGTTTTGACAATGAAAGAATTAAGAGAGTTCCCCCCCCCCCCGAACTTGAAAACTTTCAAAATGCTTCCTAAACACACATGTGATAAAGAAAAAAAAATATACTTAATCCCCATTCAGTTTCTCGTTCTGAAATCCTTGAACTAGAAAAAGAACACGTTTTAAAATCCAATAATTGAAATTACAGTACATAAATATTGATTAATTTAAAAAAATGGATTAAGTTCTCATGTACAGAAATTAAAGACGCAAAAAAAACGTACATTAAGAAAACGTACTAGTAGGAGGGGAATTCTCCTACTGCAGTGAACGCCGAGGTCAGAAAATTTAGAAAAATTCCAGTTCCTGTAGCTGACAGAAGATAAGAACAAATGCCAGTTATTTAGTGCCTAGAGGTCCGCACGGGTTTAATTTAAAATTTCCCCGGCCCAAAACTATGAAGATTTGTCTGGGATAAAGCCCAGGAATTTTTTTAAATATTTCATTCAAGCCTAACCCGCCCCAAAAGCACTTAAAGTCAGGATCAGCGCGGATCGACCCGAATATTTTTACAATACATTGAAGCCTGTTGCCTCGCATGATGATCCAAATTTGCATTTAAGAAATTAAACGAACGTTATATTACATATAGTAATAAATTAAAAAGACCCCAAATTTGAAATATCTGTACAAATCGAGAACGAGCCTTACTGTAAAGTGTGTTTTTACTTATTATTTTGGTTTGATATTATCAGAAATTACACAAGTGTTTACGCAAGTGATTATGTTTTAAAAATGCTTTATTCACCCATTTCACTTTGCAGTGAACAATACAATATCCTTTTGATAGAGCTTACCAGCACCAAATATTCTAGACTGTAGTGGTTGCAGAACATATAAGTCATATGCCACAATTAATGGTATTTTTAAAAACATTTCAATGCGATTTAAATTTCTATGTAAATATAAATATTATTTTCTTTGATTATGACATAATTATGAATATTTTTAATATTAAATTAAAAGTGTAGATGTTTAGAATACAAATATAAAAAATCTGATGTGTAACTTTCCTTATATAATGCTATGAATTTACTACTTTTACAGTAAAAAAAATAGATTAGTCTTATAGTAGATACTTATATTATTTCCAAGAAATTGAATTTTCGTCAATTAGTCGTCATTTTTCTTGATTTAGAGTCATTTTTATCCATTTGGCTAGATTTTCGTTAATTTGGCAACATTTAAAAAAGCTGCCACGTAGGCTACATTGCGCCAAATTCGTCAGCAAAATCTAGCCAAGCGTTATGGATGGAGAAATAAGTTATTCTTATAACAGATAAATAACTGCTGGCGGTCAAATACAAAAGTAGTACCCAAAATATATTTCTCATGAATGGAACGACCTAGATCCAGGAGAAGGATGTCATCAAATTTATCACATGATATTATATCTGAAAAGTGAACATGTTTCTCAAAAGTTGATATTTTTTTAATTTATGAGATTTTTTGATAAAATTATTTGAAAAATGTGCGATATCTCGATAACGGTTCACGCCAGCGTTCTAAAGTTTATGTTAATCGTTGTCTAAAGAAAAAATACACAAGGAATGTCTGTTTGCATAAGTTTATTAAAGGTTTTGTTTTTCGATGTTTTTTTTTAAATTTCACCCGAAAATTCAGAGGATTCTGAACATTCGATTGTATTTAAACACAATAGGCTTCCAGTATTCACGGATTGTAATGTCCATACAAAATTACATTAGCATCGTTCCATTCATTCGTGAGATATCGTCTTCACAGACTCACTGACACACACACACATAGACACACACACATATTTTCACACACACACATATTCTTTCACACACACAGATACTTTCACACACATACATACACACACACACAGAGAAAGAGACATCACCTCAAAAATGTACGATTATTGATCAGGGATGCTTGAAAGGTGCTCTCCCGTCGAAATTAATACTTTCCTTATACATTATACTATGTATATAAAGTAATAAATTGACGGACAATGATTCGCCTTATCCATATATTAATTTTAAATTATAACAGTTTACTCAAATAAATTTTGATTCAATATTTGTTATCGGAAAGATCCACATCAGATGTTTTATTTTATCTACAATTCATACTAGAAGGTACAGTACTCTGATGATAACATTATGTACACGAGGAAAAGTATAGAGAAGTCAAAAACTTTAATCAACAGGACTTACATGGTCTCATTCGAGATCTTTCTCTTTCAAAACCCAAGAGTTTCTTGCTTCGAGGTTGAAAGAAAGAAATGTTTGTGAGGCTAAATGTTACAATTTGTCATTACCGAACACTGAATCAGGCTTTGAAAATGTTTTTCACAGTGGATGTTCCACGGGTATTCTGCCATGATATCCCTGGCATGGCCATTTTAGATAAATGAAACATGATCGGATAGAATTGAATAGATTCAAAAACTCTTTGAAGAGAAGAAAATAAACTGTCTTCCTCCAGTATGAGAATTCTAAACGATCCATTCCGATTGCTCATTCTGGACACAGAAAATAAATTTACGATAATATTAAATTTCTACTAGGGGCAATCAAATACAATGTCTACTGGTGAAATATTCGTGTTGGTTTAAATTTCTTGGCATGCTTTTGTGTATTCAAGGAGCTTTTACTCTGTTCAGCTTTTACTATGTTGTATTCACTGAAAACTGGTGTAAAGGTCACTGATGTAAATGGAAACCAAGGAAAACATAGACTTTGAAAAAGTGTTCAAAACATTCCACTAGTTGATTCAAATAAGATGCTGTTTCCACTAGTTCACATAAAACACGGATATATAAAGAACTTATTAAAGGTTGTAAATAAAAAAATTCTAAGGGATTTCAATACCTTTGCAAAAATTTCCAATTTTAAGTTCTGCTGAACAAAAGGATGGGATCTATGTTGGTCCGTAAATACGTGAAATGGTTAAAGTTGAAAAATTTTTGGAACACTGATAGAAAAGGAATGAACAGCTTGGGAATGCTTAACCTGAGTTTGCGAAAACTTCTTATAAAACGTAAAAGCGACTGAATTTAATGATGCTGCCCGAAAATTGTTGGATGCACACCAAGAAATGTGATGTCAAATGTTTTTCAAGATGCATCTTTTGCATTCCGATATAGGTTTCCTCAACGATAATTCAGGGGATGTGAACAACAAACACGGTAAACTTTATCACGTACACATAATGAAAAAAGATGGCTGGATGATTAAAGGTTGCTCTACTGTAATACTCCAGGAACATAGAATAGGATGCCTAAAATAGCTCTTTTAAATTTACCTTTCCACAAATTAATATAAACAATCTCTGGTGTATCATAAATTTGGCTTTATAATCACATGTTACTTCACTATCTGCATTCCAAAAACTAAATGTGCTACATAAACACTAAACGAAATTTCGCAATCAAAACCTAAACCTTATATAAAAAAATATATTTTTAATTTTGATGATTAAAACATATTTTATTTGTTGACCAGTGTAATTATAAAGTCCAAGCAAGTCTTCAGCCGGCCCAACATCATATGAAACATTTAAACGAATTGAAAATCCTGAATAATATGTTTTTACATATAATAGCTTAAAAAGTATTTACACGATTCAATTTTTAATAGGCCCGAGATGTATCAATTCCGTGTAAGGCCACGCCTACAAATCCTTCACGCCATCTTTTAGGTTTTCAAGATTTTGTTGTTGGCATTGAAACACACATTTTTAAACAGTTGGATTTATTCTAATTCAACAATTCTGCATGTGCTAAACCGATCAAAAAAATGATACGGAAACTAAAATTCGTTTTCGGTACGGATTTCATATTGGCTTTAATTCTGCCATTTCAAATCTAAGTTGAATTCAGTTTCTTCTTACTTCATTTATAGCCCGACAGGTGATAGGTAATTTTTTTCTATATCAATAACTTGGACAACGGTTATTTAAAACCAAATTGGATAAAGTTGTTTATCTCCACATAGAGAATGAGATTGAGAGAATTTTAAAGAGAACAAGGTTTTTGAATACTGTTGATATATACCAATAATATTTTTAAAGTATATGTTATATAGTAAATGATTTCGCTTATTCAACAATCCATCTTAGATGCCACTTCAATCTAAAAAGCTGCGACAAATCTAAGGACGTAGCCAAATAAAATAGACAAAACTATATTTCGCGAGTCCTAGTTTTCAAACTGACTCTTGTTTAAGGAAATGTGTTGCTCGGCATGAAAAGCGACAATATAAAGCTAACAACTACTGCAAAAATTGCTATTCCAATAAAATTTATTTCAATTGTATACAGCTTTTAATTATGTTAATTTATTTTTATGCCTTTAGCAGCATTTTCAGCTGTATGTATTAAATTTTAGAGCTTTAAGAATAACGCAACGAACGTGGCGTATTCCTGTGTGTTCTTAAGCAGCGGGATTCTATTTATTTATTTTATTTTGGTTGTAAGCGATCGTGTTATTAAAATGTTCCTTGGTTTCAAAGTGTGATGTGACTTCCGGTATAATTTCAATCAGAATTTTGCATCTTAAATCACGGGCAACGAAGAGTATATGTTCTAATACATAATATAATATATACAGCAAAGGTATTGTAACAGAATTAAATATTCGAAATAAATTTTACAATTTTTCTGGATGTTAGAACATGATTAAACAAGTTTCAGAAGTACGGTCGTTGTGGAATATTTGTATGTGATAAACCTTTTCATGCAAACAAAATGTAATGTGCAGTTAGCCAAAAAAACCCGAACACCGAACTTTTTACGGTTACTTGTTTCGTGGAGTAAAACCAAAGGCAGAAAATCCATTTCGGGCAGTAAAACAATTAGATTCGTAGTGTTTGATATAAATAAATGAATAACTAATTTGTATAACGGGGTACTTTGTATCGTCTTCATATTTAACATCGCACAAACTTTGTTTTTTCGAAATACCCAATTATTATAACAGATTCTTATTTTCCAAGCATTCCCAATTCATATAATATTTATATATGAAATTTATATATAATTCGTATAAAATTTATATATATATATATATTAAAGAATTTATACATCATACAAAAGGTATAACTGTAGAGTATGCGTAATATTAACATGTGAAATTTTATGTTATCATAAAAATTAGGTGTTGCCATTTGAAGTTTTGGAAATAATGAGCAGCTAAATATGAAACCGACCCCGTATGCGTATAACTACAGAATATGCATGACCTGAATCTTAGTAACTTAAATATCGAGACCGATCTCGAATATCTTTTTTCATGTATCTCCCGTATTTGTGGGCGGAATCGCACACACATTTATTTATATCACACCATTGATATGAGGCATTTTATGATGACATAAAAAATGGATGTTGCATTTGAATTTTCGGACAAAATGAGCAACTGAATATAAAGGCAACCTTATATGCAAATTATATGCACATTTGTTTGTAGTGATCCTTATTCCTAAACTAATGATACTTTTGGTTTGACTGTGCAACCCAAAGATTCGGAATAAAGAAAGGTTCTTGGATTTTCTTTTTTGTACGGACTGTACGTGTGTGCCAAGAATAACTAAAGAATAATCGTATTTTTATGAAATTTTCAAATAGTGCCCATTAGATAGATTCTCTAGTGCCCATTAGATTTTCGTGAAATGAAAAACAACAACATATAAGTTTTTCAGAGAAGTTGTGGCTCAGAGATAATGTTATTCACACGCTCCCCCACACACATACGCATCCTCAATAACATTCGATTTAATAATAATAATAATAATAATAATAATAAACTTTATTTTGCCACACAATGTATACAACAAACACAATCGCTATTAATAAGTAAAGTATAACAGTGGCGAAAGGAACTGCGGAAAAAAGGCACTATATATAGTCCTGACGAGTCCACAGTCCCCAACCAAACTGGCAGCATGCTAGCAATTAATACAGTGGTCATCTGCAAATCAAAAACCATAACAAAATATACAAGGAACAACTAGCAGAGAAACAAGTAGCAAAGCAAATAAATAAAAAGTCAACAAATCGCTCAGACCTGTAAAAGAAACATTTTTAAATACTTCTTAAAACTATTTTCATGGTTCAGTGATTTTAAGAAAAGTGGAAAAGAATTCCATAACCTTGAGCCAGTGGAATTGATATTTAGGTATAAGCTGCTTGTACGAGAAAAAGGGGGAAACAATTGATTCTTATTCCGAGTATTATAAGTATGATCGTGAATATCAGCGAAACAGATACTACATTGCTGCTTATGATGAATATGCTGAAACATAAATAAAGCCAAACAATAGTGAAAAATTTTAGTGGCGGGCAAAATTTTGTAGTGAGAACAAATATCATGCTGGTGAATAATCAGATCAAAGGAATCTTTTAAGAGATACATATCTTTATTTTTTAGAATGCAGAGCCCGTTTATATTTCTGGTCGTAGTGTTTCCCCAAACACGATTACAATAAGACAGATGAAGAAAAATTAAACTGTAATAGAGCATATTTAAAACAGTTTATAATAAAAATTATAATTTAGTTCTAACTAATCCAATGTTTTTTCTTACTTTATTACAAATGCGGTAAACTTGTTTATTCCACTTTAAATCATTCCGTAAAATCATGTTAAGAAAGTAACGTCGGAAGAAAAAATGATTTTGGAGCCATTTACTATATAAATCATGTCCTAGAAATTATTTTGGTCAAACCAGTCTATATAGTTACGGATTTGAGAATTCATCTGATTGATAAGTACCTGAATGTTTTCATCAACAAAGAATAAGCTTGTATCATCAGCAAAAATTATTTTGGAAGCACAAGAAGGAACATAGAAGAAATCATTTATATAAATTAAAAACAGTATCGGTCCTAAGATTGAGGCTTGAGGGACACCAGTGAGGATAGTTTCATAACTATAACCAACGTTTTGTAACTGGACGAATTGTTAACGATTAGTTAAGTAGTTTTTGAATAAAATATTAGTTATACTTCTAATACCAATGCAGTCAAGTTTTGATAAGAGACATTGGTGATGAATAGTATCTAAAGCTCTTGATAAAAAAAAAACGAGAACCGAAGTTTTAACATCAAGATTACACTGTATAATATTTAAGGTGGCTAAAATATAATATAAGGCGGTTAGTTCAGTTGATTTCAGTTTGGGAAATCCAAATTGGTTGGAATGAATAATGTTATTTTTATCAATAAATTCAATAAGTGTAACACAGAATAGTTTCTCAATTCTCTCTTCTCAATTCCCTCTCAATGGTTTCTCAATAGTTTCTCTCTTCAGTTTCGGTATCTGAAATTTCACGCTTAGCCATAATTAAGCTATTAAGAGAATTTAGAGCTTTTCTTCTGCATAAAAAGTCATTTACATTAGTCCATATTTTACTATTGGATGCATTTGAAAAGTAATCTTGGTAATAAAGTTTTTTTGCAAGTTTCAGTTGCCGATTTAACCAGTTCCCATAACCACAGAAAAACTGTCAGTCAACATTTGATATGGTATTTATAAATTTGGAAAATAGCTTATATTTACGTTTAATGTATCGATAAAGTATATTCGTAATCCAAGGTCCTTTAATATTAAAAAAAAACGACTTGTGCTTACCTCGTGCTTCCCTAGTTGAGTAACTGCAAACGTTGCATCCAAAGGTTTCATTGTCAATAAGTTCGCCATTTTTAGTCTTAGTCGGACGAAAAAAAATGCGCTTTATTAATATATCAACACTGCATCTCCGTCAACTCCACTTCTTTAAAAACGGAAAATAAACAAACAAAAAGTATCCTAACTTTTCCCTAGGTACCTTATGACTATCACCATACCCAACACAAATCTACATTTAGCATTCGAAATATGCGGAAGAATTACTATTTCAAATAAATCTATAACGCTTAATAGAGTTACAGACGACTTCTAGCACAATAGAGAGAAAATTTGGAACGTAAATCTATGTTATTTCCCATTCAATGAAACTTCTTCTATTCCTAGAATGGAAACAGCAGAAGTTCCCTTTCCTTGAATTCTGTGTTCTCCAATGACACCACCAATTTTCTTTGAAATTAGAATGCCTTCATTATCATATAAGCAGTTTCAAATAGCACAGAAGTTTTAAACCATCTAAACAGAGTTGATCTGATAAGTAATCATCCGATGCATATGTTTACACAGGTATAATTTTCTGTCCTTCGTAAAAAATGCTGAGTTGTGAATTTCTCCTGCAGTTTTAATTTGTAAGAGACCTATAAGTATCTGTTAATTCAAAAGAATTTAATTTGATATACCAAAAGATTTGACAGCATGATAGAAAATTTCTTTTTACAACATTTTGTTTAACTTGATCTTGGGTTTATTTGCCAGCGTGATTCAAATCTTTGAGGCCCTAACTAATGATCGTCTCCCTAACAGCATTTTTTTTCACAGTGACGTAAGATTTACGTCACGCTGTGACTTTGGGACGTCACAGGACGTCGCAGTACGTCTCGGCAATGTCATATTGAGGTCACAGCGAAGTCATTTTGGTCATTTTCATGGTCGTTTGTGACGTCGCATATTAACTTTTTTGTGACGTCACATTGTAATTGCTATTGTAATGCCGTCACATTGTTACGTGTTAATTAAATTATGGAAACGTCATAGAATATAGTCACAATGAAGTTACAAAGTTACTAATACGTAACGTGGCGTAGAAGTCACAAATATGATGTCACATTTTGACCCAGGTGTCACGTGACTACAACGTCACTGTCGCACATGTGACGAACTTTGCTGTGAGGGCTGTGGATCACAATAACATAAAAATTGATATGGCGTTGTGCATCATACAATAAAATTGCATATATTTTAATACATTAATTTTTCATATATTCAAGTTATCATGCAAATAATAAAGGGAAACTATATTTTTTTACTTTTACTCGTTCAATTTTAGGTTTTCATGGAATAGAATTATAAAAAGTTTTAATCATGGTATATAAATCAACTTATAGCTTAAATTTGTTGCAAAAGCTTTGCTCGACCAGGAATCGAACCACGGATCTTCGTACTGACCAGCTGACTATCGTAGAGCTACTGGGACTGAATTGTAAGCTTTTATCGTGGCAGTGGACCCTCTAATGTTAGATTGATGTACAACTGACAATCTGACTGACCACGTCCTGCTATTTTTACCTCCAGGTTAGCTTCCTTCGTAGTTAGTGATCTGATTTGACTCAATATACCAGGATCCACTGAATCCGTACTATTCGTACTAGGGTAAATTTCAGACCTTCGACATCTTTGCACTAACATGCAGGGTTGATTTGTTCGATACCCTTCCCCGCTACCGAGTATTAGATTTTATTATATACGTAGTTTAGATTTGCTATAAACATAGTTTAGACTTACTACATACTTAGTTTAGATGTACTGTATACTTACTTTAGATGTGCTATATACTTAGTTTAGAATTACTATAAACTTAGTTTAGACTTACTATATACTCAGTTCCTATATTTAATATTAGATTTTATTATGTACTTATTGTTGATATATATGTTTCTATATCACCCCCTTTCCGCTCGGGGCCCTGGGTGGCCGCACCTGCGTCCCATCTCTACATAACTGCGGCTCTGGTAGGGATAATTATTAAAATATTTTAATTAATATTTCATATTATGTTTGTTTTTACAAAATTTTCTGCATTTTACCGCAGAAAAAAAAATAAAATAAAAATAAACGAGTCAAAATAACCTGGGTAAAAATAGTAGTCGCAGGAAGTCAACCTGAGGTAAAATAGCAGCAGGTGGTCAGTTAGATTGTCAATTGTCGGACAATAATTAGAGGGTGGAGAATGCATAGTCCACTTTGACGATGAGAGCTTGCAATTTTAACCCAGTAATTCAACAGTAGAACATCGGCTGGCCAGTTCAGAAATCCAGAGTCCAATTCCGGGTTGCGGTAGCAAGGCTCTTTACAACATACAAGGTTGATTTCTGTATTACAAATCCCCTTCCCCGCTATCCAATATCAGATTTTATTATATAATTAGCTTAGATTTACTATAAATTTAGTTTAGACTTACTGTATACTTAATTTAGATTTACTATATACTTAGTTTAGATTTACTATATACTTCATATATATTTACTATATAATTAGTTTAGATTTACTATAAACATTGTTTAGACTTACTACATACGTAGTTTAGAGTTACTATATACTTCCTTTAGATTTGTTATAAACTTAGTTTAGATTTACTGTAAACTTAGTTTAGACTTACTATATACTTAATATATATATACTTAGTTGTTGAGACCCAGATCGTCCGACCTACAAGAAAGGTGTAAGGTATATATATACTTAGTGTTAGATATTATTATATACATATTGATGATATATATGTTTCTATATCACCTCTTTTCCCGCTCGGCGCACAGGGCGGCCGGACCAGCTTCCCATCCCAACAAAACTGCGGCTCTGGTGGAGATAGTTATTAAAAAATATTTTAATAATTCATATTATGTTTGTTTTTGCAATTTTTTCTACATTTTTACTGCAGAAAACAAATAAAATGAAAACGAATGAGTCAAACAAAAGTGAAAAAAAACTATCAGCTAACTTGGATTTAAACATCGTGAAACGACAACATTCTCACGATTCCGAAACTCCATTAAATAAAAAGATTCAAACTATTCCCACTCCTTCATTCTTCAACAATACACCCAACCTGCAGTAAATTTTAATTATATTTCAGCAAATTGTATCTTACACGGTAATTCCGTTCCAGTGTATACACATTGTTCTATTTGATAAAGATTAATCGAATCACTTCTTTTCCATGGCAACCGGGGGGATTCTTGCATTGCCATGGTAACTGTTTATTTCATCAAGGAAATAAATATCCTCGGTATTTAAAGCAGCTGCATTTCAATACCTCCTTAAAAAATAAGTATCTGGAGTTTATTTAAATTCATTCAATTAAAAAGATTTGGGCACAGAATTTTACTTCCTGTTTTGTAAAATGACATAAAAACGTGAACTACGGTAACAGTTAGAGAATTTAACGATCGATTTTTATCACTTTCCTTACAATACATGGTAATGAATAGAGAAAGTATTGGAATCGTGTCGAAATTCGCAAGTCAAGTTTTCAGCGAATCTACATGTTTCGAGCACCCTAGAACACGAAAATAATAATTTGAACAGACGGACGCGTGTGTATGTTATCTGTCTGTTTGTTTGTGCAATGTATGTAACCCCCTCTAACTCAAAACCCGATTGACCAATTTAAAAATATTAAGTCACTTAAGGGTCACTGTGGTGCTAATTAAATTGTGATACAATTCGAGAAAAATAATCTGCTTTCTTTTTGCGGAATTACCGGCCAAAATTTTCATAATATAAAATAACAGACTGCATTTGCTTAAAATTAGCAATTACATAATTATTCTTTATGTAAGTTTTGACGATGAAATGTCTAAGAACAACCAGGGCGTATATACGGGGGATTAGGGAGTTCACCTTCCCCCGCAACTAGAATTTGAAGAGTTTCAAAATACTTCCTAAACACACATGTGATAAAAAAAAATCTACTTAATCCCCATTCAGTTTGTCGTTCTGAAATCCTTGAACTTGAAAAAGAACCCGTTTTAACCTCCAATAATAAAGATAAAAGTAAATAAATATTATTAAAAATATGGATTTATTAAATCTTAGAAATTATAAATTCAGATAGATGTACTTTGGTTATTGCGTTACGGTAATAAATCTCCTACTAAGGTAAACCTCGAAGGCAGAAAATTTGGAAAAAAATCCTGTGCTTAAAGCTAACAGAAGAAGATAAGACCAAAAGCAAGTTATTTAGTGCCTAGAGGTCTCCATGGGTCTAATTTAAAATTTCTCAGGCACAAAAATATGAAAATTTGATTCGGCTAAAGTCGAATCAAATTTTCATAAGAAGAAATTTCAAAGAAATTTTTGAAGTATTTCACTCGAGTCTAACAGCCCCGAAAGCACTCAAAGGCAGACTCAACGCGGACTATCCCGATTTTTTTTGCGATACATTCTTACGAAAAGGCCCCCAAAGATCGTGAAAATCTGTAATAAATGACTCAAATGGAAGAAATATATTAATTATATACCTGCTCTTCATATAATTTATGATCACAAAATGAATAAGAATAACTCCATTTCTCTATTTGGAGATATATATATATATATATATATATATATATATATATATATAGCTAAGCAAAGGCTAGGAGACAAATATCGAAAAGGTGAGGAAAAAGGACCAACTGGGAATACATAAAAGGCCTAGGGGGATGGTGACCCCTAGTTCCCGGTTAAAAGTCGACTTTTACACCAATGGTAACACTCCCGGAGCGTATATTACCTGAGGCCGATTTCAGAACAACGTCAAAACAGAAGACGAACCCACAACAAGAACATGGAACCGATAGTGATATAATATAAAAAATATAAAATGTTCGAAATCGAAAAGATGACCTTTTTGAAAAACTCACCGATTCCTCTTTCGTCACACCTCTTACAACACCGCTCAATAAATGATTCGTATGAATGGAAAATTCAGTTATCAGTAACGTTGCCAATTATAACTTGAATCGAAGATGCTGCCAAAATCCCTTTTAAAAGCATTGTCAAATTTATTATACAGATTATTGTAACAATGACGTAGGAATGCAAGAGGATAAAGCTGTACTATAGCCTCCTTGATAAAAACAGTATCACTTTTGATACGATCCGCAGTATAGGTATGCATACGTGCATTACGTATGAATACCTATGCATTTCTCGACATTTACAAGCTGCATCGCGCTTTTATGTATAGTAACTTTTTTGATACACTCTGTACTCTTGTATATTTTCGTTTTATGACATACACACACACACACACACACACACACACACACATATATATATATATATATATATATATATATATATATATATATATATATATATATATATATATATATATATATATATATATTTATATATATATATATATATATATACATATATATATATATATATATATTAATTTTAAGCAGTTGAAGACTTTTAAAATGCATTTAGTTGCAAATGAAACTAAGAGGCAGGAGAACTGGTGAGCGTCCGACGAATATTGACTTTCTGGGTGCACAGGAGTTCGTCCAGAAGACAGTCGATTTTCAAAGCATTTTTAAAAATAAAAATTGCTTTATAAAAGCATGAGTACTTAAAATTTAAAATTTAAAATTAATTTTTAATTCTTAATAAATTAATTTAAAATTAATTTTAGTTCTTAATTAATTAATTTAAAATTAATTCTTTATTCTTAATTAATTTATTTAAAATTAATTATTTAATTAAATTCTGTAATATATGATATTTTATATGAAACCAAATACTATCATTTATAAGACATTTACATGCGCCGGTCTCAAGGCATTTCATATTTTTTATCTGAGACGAAGAAAATCATAAAAAAATAACTGACAATTATCAAATAAATGAAATATCTTTAGCCTGAAGTGAATGGATTACAAAAATTATTATGGGCCATTCATGAACTAATAAACATTCCTTGAATTCTAAAAAATTTTAAATTGGGATAACCTCTCAATATTAGCTTCCCTATTCAAATGAATCATGGAGATGATCTCATATCTAACACCTTGAGCTGAATACAGTTTTCCTTATTTCTTTACGCATTAAGGTTTCATAATCATGCAATTGCATTACGTTGTGATAATGTCTTCGGCCTGAGATTATAAATGCGTAATTCGCAGAAAAGGCCAAACTTTGAGAGGCATTTTCTCTAGATCTAATAGTTAATTTTAACACTTTATTAGTTCCAGACACTTCAGGGAACGGATCAGCAATTTTAGCAGAACTGTAGTGTGACGATGGCTCTATACTGGAGAAGGTACAGTACTCTGATGATGATATTATGTACACGAAGAAAAGTATAGACAAGCAAAAAACTTTAATCAACAGGACTTACATGGTCTTATTCGAGATTTTTCTTTATCGAAACCCATAGCAGAATTTTTGCTTCGAGGTTGAAAGAAAGAAATCTTTGTAAGGTAATGCTACAATACCGAACATTGAATCAGGCTTTGAAAATGTTTTTCACAGTGTATAGTCCCATGGTGTTCTGCCATGATATCTCTGGTATGGTCATTTTAGAGAAATGAAGGATGATCGAATAGAATGGAATTGTTTCAAAAACTCTTCGAAGAGAAGACAATATAAGACAAGCTGTCCTTCTCCAGTATGAGAATTCTAAACCATCCATGCCGATTTCTCATTCTGTGCACCTAAAATAAATTTACGATAACATGAAATTTCTACTTGGGGCAATTAAATATGTCTAACGGTGGAATATTCGTGTTGATTTAAAGTTCTTGGTATGCTTTTATATATGCAAGGATGTCTTATTCAAGTTCTCATGCTTTTAATGTCCCTGGAAACTGGTGTTTAATGACACTGGTGTAACTGGAAACCAAGGAAAACATAAACCATGAAAAAAGTGTTCAAAACATTCCACTAGTTGATTCAAATAAGATGTTGTTTCCACTACTTCACATAAAACTTGGATTGATAAGGAACTTATTAAAGGTTATAAATTAAACAAATTCTAAAGAATATCAATACCTTTGCAAAAATTTCCAATACTAAGTTCTGCTAAACTAAAGGATGGGAACTATGTTGGCCCGTAAATACTTGAAATTGTAAAAGTTGAAATATGTTTGGAACCCTGATAGAAAAAGAATGAGCAGCTTGCAAATGCTTCACGTAGGTTTGCAAAAATTTCTTATGCAAGAAAAAGTGACTGAATTTAAACAGTCTGTCCGAGAAATATTGGATTCACACCAAAAAATGGGATGTCAAATGTTTTTAGAGATGTATTTTTTGCATTCCCATATAGATTTCCTCAACGATAATTCTGGAGATGTGAGCAACAAACAAGGTAAATAAATTTTACCACGAACAAATAATGGAAAAAGATGACTGGATGATTAATGGATGCTCTACTGCAATGCTCCAGGAACATAGAATAAAATGTCAAAATTAACTCTTTTAAATTTACCTTTTCACAAATTAATATAAACAAGCTGTAGTGTATCATAAATTTTGTTTTATAATTACATTTTGCGTCACTTGCAGTTTTCCAAAAACTATATGTGCTACATAAAAACTAAACAAAATTTCGCAATCAGAACCTAAACATCATATAAAAAGTATATTTTTATTTTTGATGATTAAAACATGTTTTTATTTGTAGAGCAGTGTAATTATAAAGATGCCCTTGTACTTTTCTTTTGTATAGAAGTCCACGCGAGGCTGCAGTTGGCCCAGCCTCCTATGAAACATTTAAACGATTAAAAATCCTAAATATGTTTAATTACATATAATAGCTTTATTTGAAATGTATTTATACTATTCAACCTTCCGAGATTTTGTTGTTGACATTGAAATAGTTTTTATTTACAATAAACATGAAAGATTGAGCATACTTTTAAACAGTTGGATTCAATCGAATTCACCAATACGGCACAATTTGGCAATGCTCTATTCCCAAATATTTTAGAACTTTTGTGCGATTGTAAGCACCATCATTAAAACAAATCACAGCATCTAATAAACCCAATTTCAAAGTACTTATTGAAACAAAAATAGTTTTGGGTAAACGTTCCCATATGCAATGGTTGAAACTTTCATTTGGATTCTGAGTTCTACCATGTGTGCATTTTCTCAAAAGTTTTCTGTCAGAAAGAAACGGAAAACGTTTTTAACAGCAGAAAGTATATCTTCTGGCAAAGAGTGTTTCTTATTATAATTTTCACCATTGTTTAAGGCTTTATTGTAACCACACCAAGTTTTCGAATCCATAAGACATAAACCATGTTGGGGTTTTTCATCAGTTGAAAGTTTGTGAAAATAAATTGCGTATATGGATTTTGCCATGTCATCTATGGACGTGCTTATATTGAGACGGATTTCCAAACCATAATAGTTCTGAATTCGCATCATTTCAGCATCTGTCAAGCGACCACGTCCTTTTGCCATCTCTTTATTGCATGATCTTTTTGCCATCAGAAAGTTTCGTGGTCTTCAATTCGTTACGGGTTTTTTAATTGAGTTCCCATTCTTTTTTATACATGAGAAATGCATTCCAGTTTTTCAATTTTGACGTCAGGGCCATAAACTTTTGCTTCATTAACCTTATTGAAACCTCGCGAGTCACCGTCTCTAAGATAATTCACATATCGCACTTCTCTCAATGACTCGGAGCTTTTAAAGATTTCATGACACCGTCAACCTCCATACTTTCACTATACCTTTCAAAATCATTGACGCAGTTGTGGGGTCCTATGAATTTATTCCTACATTTAGTACAATATTTTTTGAGGCATTCAACGTCAATAACTTTACCATTGTAAAGTGAAGTAGCATATACGACTCCGGTGATAAATTTCCACGCTTTTGCCATATACCATCGAAAGCAGCAGATATATCAGTGTTAGCATCATTATCTGCAATAGTTTCAGCAATAGCTCTTTTCATTGATTCATCAGCTACTTCAGATAACTCTGGGTGCAATGTTTTGTTAAATTTTTGAAATTGAAATGGAAGAGGAGGCAAATTCATCAGTGTACAAAAAGTGTCTGCAGCTTTTTTCCCCTTTCCTATACATCTCATAGCATATGTGACACGAATGTTTATATCATAAGACTTTCTGGATATTTCAGATGTCACTTTACTTGTTGAATGTCCACTAGAAGTATATATGTACGTTAAACTAATAGCATGTCCTTTTCGACTGTTTTCTTCTTGAATGACATCAAAAGTTTCAGTTCGCCAACAGTTTTTGCACTTTGCAAAGCTGTTTAGGAAAGACAATAATAAATCCAAGTCAATAATAATATATTTACTTTGGTTAGACTCTAAATTATCATCTTTAGCAGCAGATAAATGAATCTTCATTTCAGAAGCACTAATATTCATGGATAAATTGTCATCAATACTAATTGTACTCTTACGAGTATGCCGTTTGCCTGTAAATTTACGTTTGCCGAAACACTTTTTTCTAGGTATATTCTCCAAATATTTAGCAGAGAAAAATATCTTTAAATAATAAAATTAATCAGAACTTTGTTCAAAAACAAAATTTGATGAAAAAATAGAAGCAAATGGACAATAGCAATAGAGATCAGCGAAATCGCAAACAAAACAACAAGCACCACATTGTAAATACACAGTGATCAAATCTGTTCACACAGCTTCTGAAAACACTGAAGGGAAAAAATGTAGTTCGGCAACTGGAGAAAGAAGTGGAAATAAATCATGGGGTTAAAATTAATAAGAGTTGTCCTTTTCAGTGAGGAAGAGCGCTTGAAAACACATGTCCCTTTAAATGCGGGTGGCGTGGCACTGTTTGTTTACCTATTTAAATGCCGTATTTTGGGTATTTACATATTCCAAATCTATACAAATTATATATTTCTGGAATCGTCTGAGTCTGCTTTATTTTTAAGACTATAATTGAAAATTCGAAAATTTGACCCATTTTATGTTCCATGTGCCTGCCCTTAAGTGCTGGGTGCGCGAGTATCTTTCTAAATTTTGGAGATTGCTAAAAGAAATCGAAAATTTCTTTCATATGCAAATATGAATTTCGCCTCATAGTGCTTGTAAAAACATCAGGATACTCAACAGAAAGGACAATAGTCAATTCACTATTTTTTCTATAGCGAAGAGCAAAAATTTTGAAAATTTAAAAGGTTGGATAATATTTTTAACACTTTCATGGTTGAAAATTGTTTATGATTGGTTGAAAATTTTATGGTTGAAAATTGGTTATTCTATCTATATGTCCATTCGCACGACGACTGCTGAAAAAATGACTTTATCAAAATGAAATTTTGTGATGGTTATTAAGACATATGGGAATGTAAATATTCAAATTGTGATATAATAACTCTATATTAACTTTCCAAATCAATTGAATCGTGGAGGTGGTCTCATAACTAAACACCTTGAGCTGAATACAGTTTTCCTTATTTCTTCACGCATTGAATAACATAAACATGCAATTGCATTACGTTGCGACAATGCCTTTGGCCCGAGATTATAAATATATAATTGGCAGAAAAGGCCAAAACTTGAGAGACATTTTCTCTAAATCCAAGAGTTAATTTTAACATTTTATTAGTTCCAGACACTCCAAGAAACGGACCAACATTTTTAGCAGACCTAGAGTGTGACGATGGCTCTATACTGGAGAAAGTACAGTACTCTGATAAAGACATTATGTACACGAGGAAAAGTATAGAGAAGCAAAAAACTTTAATCAACAGGACTTACATGGTCTTATTCGAGATTTTTCTCTTTCGAAAACCAAAGTAGAATTTTTTGCTTTAAGGCTGAAAGAAATAATTCTTTGTGAGGCTAATGCTACAATTCGCCATTACCGAACATTGAATCAGGCTTTGAAAAATTTTTCCACAGTGTATGGTCTCATGCTGTTCTACAATGATATCCCTGGTGTAGTCATATTAGATACATGAAACATGACCGGATAGAATGGAATCATTCCAAGAACTCTTCGAAGAGAATACGATATGCTGTTTTCCTCGAGTGTAACAATTCTAAACGATCCATTCCGATTGCTCTTTCTGTACGCCTAAAATAAATTTACGATGACGTGAAATTTCTACTAGGGGCAATTAAATATAATGTCTACCGCTGGAATATTCGTGTTGATTTAAAGTTTTTGGTATGCTTTTGTGTATGCAAGGAGGTTTTACTAAATTCTGCTGCATTTAATGTTCCTGGAAACTGGTGTTAATGTCAACCTTGTAAAACCCAAACCATGAAAAAGTGTTCAAAACATTCCACTAGTTGATTCAAGTAAGATGTTTTTTCCGCTACTTCATATAAAACTTGGATTGATAAGGAACTTATTAAAGGTTATATATAAAACAAATTCAAAAGGATTTTAAAACCTTTGCAAAAATTTCCAATACTTAGTTTTTATAAATTTATTTTTTCATGAATTAATATAAACAAGCTTTTGTGTATCATAAATTTACTTTATAATCACATTTTACGTCACTAGCTGTATTCCAAAAACTATATGTTCTACATAAAAACTGCACGAAATTTCGTAATCTGAACCTAAACCGCATATAAAAAATTGTATTTTTATTTTTGATGATTAAAACATATTTTTATTTGTGGACCGGTATACTTATGCCCTTGTACTTTTCTTTTATGTAGAAATCCAAGTAAGACTTCAGCGGGCCCAGCCTCCTATGAAACATTTAAATGAATTGAAAATTCTGAATAATATGTTTAATTGCATATAATAGCTTTATTTAAAAATGTATTTACACGACTCAATTGTTAATAGGCCCGACATGTATCAATTGCGTGCATGGCCAGGCCTACAAATCCTCCACTCCAACTTTTAGCCTTCCGAGATTTTGTTGTTGGCATTGAAACAGTTTCTATTTACAATAAACATGAAAGATGGTGCACATTTTTAAGCAGTTGGATTTATTCTAATTCACAAATTCCGCACGTGCGAAACCGATCAAGAAACAAGATAGATCAATCATGTATAAAGCATTGATTATGAAACACTTTCCAATTTCAATGCGATTTTATACAAACATCTGTAAAATGCGATATATTCCTCGGTAATACTTTTTAAATTATCACAATACTACATTAATGTATCATATTTGAAAACTTCATCGAAGAAAATGAACTTCATTCAAATGACAGCATTGAAATATAAATTGCCTAGTTTAAACATCTCTAAAATGCGATACATTCCTCGCTGATACTTTTAAAATTATCATAACACTACAATAATTTATTATATTTGAAAACTTCATCGGAAACAAATAAACTGTATTCAAATGACGTCATCGAAATATATATCTCCTATATAAAAGCAGCATTTCATACTAGCATCTCAATCCTGCGGTCATTCCCAATGGGAAACAAAATCCGGTGCAATGCGCATGCTCACGGACTCGTCCTCTCCAGTGCATCAATATTTCGTCAAGGGGTGATATAAATCACAGACTAATATTATATATATAGTATTCTGTGATATAAATAGTGTGCAGAAGCTGAAGATACAATGTTACGATCGAAATCGCAGCTGACAGTCTGACATGCTTCCCAATTACAGTTTTACGATTAAAATCGTAAAAATGCGATCCAAAATGTACAACATTGCATCCAATGAGAATATTTACGAATATGTACAGTGTTGCCTTGGATTTTAATGTTCGTTCTGAGATTTTACGATTTTTAGGCATTGTCAATTTGTAATGTAATGGTTGAATGGTAAACAGAACAAAGAACTGCCCTCTATTTTTAAATGTATGGTAAAGGAAAGTTTTATTTTAAGTAATATAATATTTTATGATTTCGTAATATAGTATTCTGTGATTTATATCACCCCTTGACGAAATATTGAAGTGAGCATGCGCATTGCACCGGATTTTGATTCCCATTGGGAATGACCGCAGGATTGAGATGCTAGTGCATTTCATTCATAACATTTTTCCAATCGTTTCATTCATCACAATACTATAATAATTTATTTTATTTAAAAATTTGTTGCTGTCTAACATATTTATTTTAAAAATGTGAAACCTTTCTCACATATAAAACAAGTAAACTCTTGGAAAGATATTTATTACACAATATATCTCTTTTTTATTTCTGGAGGTTATAACGAGTGTCAGAATTTAATTGAATTTGTTTTTCTCCCTATATTAAATAACTTTTATTTAAAACACTACCTAACATATTGTACTGACTTTTTTTTTTATATATTTTATAGGATAATTTGAATATTTCCTAAAATTTTCGAAACAATTTGTGAATTTTAAATTTGCTTAAAAAATGTTTAAAACATTAGGTCTCATAGGGTTCAATCTATTTCATTTCTTTAAACCGGGTTCAATAAAAAACTAATTGGGTGATATTATACATTTATATTCCCATAGGTTCCACAGAACGTCTGAAAAACATACTAAAATGTCCTTTTGATAAAGTCATTTTTACGGCAGTTATCGTGCTAACGGACAGACAGACAGAATGAACAAAGTCATAAACACTTTCAACTATGCTGTAAAGTGTTAAAAATACGGAAACTAAAATTCATTTTTGGTGCGGATTTCATATTGGCTTTAATTCTGCCATTTCAAATCTGAGTTGAATTCAGTTTCTTCCTATTTCATTTATAGCCCGACAGGTGATAGGTAATTTTTTCTATAGCAATAATTTGGACAGACTTTCTTTAAGCCCAGAATGGATAAAATTTTTTATCTCAACATAGACGATGAGATTAAGAAAATTGTAAGGAGAATTTTGAGGAAATTTTAAATTTTTGCATACTGTCGCAAATACCAGTAATATTTTTAAAGTGTAAGCTATATATAATAAATGATGTAGTTTAATCACAGCCTAGTAGATTATTAATTTTGAATCTAGAAAGCTGTGACAAATAAGGACGCAGCTAAATGAAATAGACAGAACCATATTTCGCGGGTTATAATTTTCAAACTGACGTTTGTGTAAGGAAAGGTGTTACTCGTCATGAAAAGCGACTATATAAAGTTAACAACTACTGAAAGACACTGCAAAACAGCTATTCAAATAAAATTAATTTCAATTGTATACTGCTTTAAATTACGTTGACTTCGTTTTATTCTTTAAGCAGCATTTTCAGCTGTACATATTAAATTTTAGAGCTTTAAGAATAACGCAACAACCGTGGCGTATTCCAGTGTGTTCTTGTGCAGCGCGATTCTATTTATTTCTTTTATTTCGGTTGCAAGCGATCGTATTGTTAAAATGTTCCTTGGTTTCAAAGTGTGATGTGACTTTCGGTGTAATTTCTATCAGAATTTTCCATCTCAAATCACGGGCAACGCAGAGTATATGTTCTAGTACATAATATAATATGTAGATTAAATATATTGTTACAGAATCGAATATTCGAAATACAGTTTACACTTTTTGTGGATGTTGGAACATGATTAAACATGTCTCAGAAGTACGATTGTTTTGGCATATTCGTATGTGGTAAGCCTTTTCGGGCTAACAAAATGTAATGTGCAGTTAGCCCAAAAAATCCGATCACCCTGCTTTTTAACGGATCCTTGTTTCGTGGATTAAAACCAAGGGCAGAAATTCCATTTCGGGCGGTAAGACCATTTATGGCAGTAAAACCATTAGACTCGTAATAGTGTCTGATATAAATAAATAAGTATCTAATTTGTATAACACGATAATTTGTATCGTCTTCATATGTAACTTTGCACAAACTTGATTTTTTCAAAATACCCACTTCTTATAACAGATTCTTATTTTCCAAGTATTCCCAATTCATATAATATTTATATATGAAATTTATATATAATTCGTATAAAATGTATATATATTATAGAATTTATACACCATACAAGAGGTACAACTGTAGAGTATGCTTAATATTGACATGTGAAATTTTATGGTATCATAAAAAATAGGTGCTGCCACTTGAATATTTGGAAATAATGAGCAGATAAATATGAAAACGACCCCGTATGTGTATAACTGCAGAATATGCATGACCTTCATCATAGTAACTTAAATATGGAGACCGATCTTGAATATATTTTTTCATGTATCTCTTGTATTTATGGACGGATCCTATATGCCAATTATATGCACATTTGTTTATAGTAATCATTATTCCTAAACTAATGATACTTTTGGTTTGACTGTACGACCCGAAGATTCGGATTAAAGAAATGTTCTTGGATTTTTCTTTTTTATTCGGACTGTACGTGTGTGCCAACAATAACTAAAGAACAATCGAAATTTTATGAAATTTTCAAATAGTGCCCATTAGATAGATTCTCTAGTGGCCATTAGATTTTGATGAAAATAAAAAACAACACCATAGAAGTTTTTCATTTGTGTCCTAGTGACAGTTATCCACATGGCACCCACACACCTACTCATCCTCAAAAATATTCGATTTATTAATAATAATAATAATAAATTTTATTTTGCCACTCAATATACACAACATTCACAATCTCTACTTATAAGTAAAGTATAACAGTGGAGAAAGGAACTGCGGAAAAAGGCGCTATATATAGGTCTTACGAGTCCACAATCCCCAACCAAACTGGCAACATGTGAGCATTAATACAATGGTTAGTGGCAGCACAAAAACCATAACAAAATAAACAAGAAACAATTAGCAGAAAAACAAGAAGCAAAGCAAATGAATAAAATGTCAGCAAATCGCTCAGACCTGTAACAGAAACATCTTTAAATACTTCTTAAAACTATTTTCATGGTTCTGTGATTTTAAGAAATCTGGAAAAGAATTCCATAATATCGACCTAGTGGAATTGATTATTAGGTATCAGCTGTTTGTAAGAAAAGAGGGGGTAACAATCTATTCTTATTCCGAGTATTGTAAGTATGATCGTGAAAATTAGTAAAACAGATATTACAATTGTAATTGCGATGAATATGTTGAAACATAAATAAAGCCAAACAATAGCTGTTGAAACCCAGACCGTCCGACCTACGGTGTAAGGTATAAGGTATAAGGCCTAAGGTATCTGTTTGGACGAAGCCAAACAATAGTGAAAAATCTTAGTGGCGGGCAAAATTTTGTAGTGAGATCAAATATCATGGTGATGAATATTCAGACCAGAGGAATCTTTAAGAAGATGTATATATTTATTTTTCAGAATGCGAAGCCTGCTTATATTTCTGGTAGTAGTGTTTCCCCAAACACGATTACAATAAGACAGATGTGGAAAATATAAACTGTAATAGAGCATAATTAAAACAGTTTTTGCTAAAAAAGATAACTTAGTTTTTAATAATCCAATGTTTTTTCTTACTTTATTACAAATGTGGTCAACTTGTTTATTCCATTTTATATCATGCTGAAAAATTATTTTGAAAATTATTTTCAAAAATTATTTTGAAAAAGAAGAGGGAACATAGAAGATATCATATTAGTTATATATATATATATATATATATATAACTCAATAATTAGAAAAAGAAAAAAGAAGAATGACATTGTATCAAAATTTTCGCCGGGGGGGATTGTGACCCCCACTTCCCGGTTTAGCCAGCTTTATGTCATGACGACACTCCCGGAAGCGGATACAATGTCGCCAACCAAGTACATATACTAATACTTTAAATGTAAAAAAGAAAAAATTGAAAAACCTATACATTCCCTAACCTATACAAAGACTACGCTTTTTACTACATCCAAACAGAAACACAAAATACTACAAAAATGACCCACATCTAATACCAATATATCAAGAAAAACAAGCCACGCATACACCTCACCGAAATGTAAAAGACTCTTACTTTGTACCTAATGATCTCCCTCAGACAGTCAACCATGACCTTCACAATGCAGCCGCTGTCCAATACTATCTCAGACAGAAAGCTCTCTTCCACTCAAATACAAGTCGTAACACTCGGTTACAGTTATGCCGTAAAATTTACACAATATATCACAGAGAAAACGTAGAGGGTAACCCATTACGATTGCTTCTTCTAGGTAATTCAGATCACTTATATAACGATTTTCAACACTGCTATTTAAACGTTTGCTTCTTGTTAAAAAATTTATGATAATGTTCCTAAAAACATTTCTATGCAAACAAGAATGCCAATTAATAATGTAATTTATTTTAAAATTAAATGCTTTTCTTTTATCATATAATTTAAAACCTACTTTACCATTAGAAAGTTTATATAATGTTAAATCTAAAAAATTAATACTATTATCAATGTTACGGGAAGTTTCTGTTAATGTCAAATTTGAAGGAAAAAAAGTAAAATCTAAGTGATCCCGGTCATTGTGGCATGCATATAATATGTCATCCACATATCGTATGTATACTATTTCGTTTAAAATATGAGTTCCCTCCTCGTATTTGTTCAAGTATATATCGGCCAGAATAGATGAACAAGCGCCCCCCATCGGAATGCCATTACGCTGTCTGTAGAAATCAGTTCCATCGTAAAGCACAGTTTCAAACAAGACCATTTCGACTAGACATTTTTATATATGTTGTTTAATGAGGTTTTGCATCTCATACTTATCATACATCTCCATCAATATTTGAAACAGATCCTTTATATCTATATTGCAAAAAAGGTCATTGAAATCACAACTCCTATACTGTAAATCGTCAGATATGTTTTTAAGTTTTTCAATTACTTCACTACTATTATTAATGAAAAATACACCAGAATTTTTTATTTTTTTCAATATATTTTTTAAAAGTTTTAATAATCTTGTATTTGCAAAAGTTAAGTATGTTTTAAAACCATTAGTAACAGGTCTAAATTTAATGGGGTTTTTATGAAGTTTAGGTATAAGAGTTATATATGGGAATTTGATGGTATTTAGGTTGTAACTCAAAATTTTATATTTTGCCTTAATACGATTTACGATTTCTGTTTTAGACTGATTGAGTTTTTTATATGCATTAATATCAAGGTAACATTCAATTAGTTTTTTATTGTAAAAATGTTGGCAAGAGAAAGCATAATTAGAAGTAACTTTATCAACATATGTTATAACAAAATCCTTTTGCAATTTATCTAAATTTTTTATACTGTATTTCCCATATTTAACGTGTTTTTCCAAAACTCCATATTTAAACTTTATACTTTGTGTTAAACAAGATTTCCATTCATCAAATACTTGAAACGGTAGGCTGTATTTTACTGCACATTTATATATAAACATTTCAATGTCATTCACAATACCTTCAACAATATCGCGAAAATCTTCGGATCTGTATTTAGTACCCAATGTAAAAGTATGCTTTAAATTGTAATCATTCAACAGATTTAGATCACCTGTTACGATATGGCCCAAATTAATGTTTATAAAAGCCGGATATTTTTGACAAGGGCAAGTTTGTTCTGACTTCATGACGTTTTTACAAACACTATTGTAATTGTATAATTTTCTTCCCAAAGGTAATGCATATTTATATGCTACTTTAACTTTCACCTCATTAATAGGAAATTTAAAAACATGTTCACTCAAAATACGTGATAAACATATTTTATCAAAATTATTGTTTTTATAATTTATAACCATGAATTCATAATTCGTTTTATTCGTTATATTTTCACCCAGATTAATATTTAAAATTTTAGCTCTCAACTTTATGTAATCCAATAAAACATCCAGCTTTTCATCTACCAGACCACATGAATCATAAAACGTATCGTCTTGACAATACCTCCAAATCCTTTTGATGTAATGACCTCTGAAACCAAATACCAAGTTTTTTATCCAGTTATTCGATAAATCGTGATTATTCTTGTGTGTTTGAGTAAAATTCATTATATTTTCTACAGTTTTTTCAAAATTAATTTTATGCTTTCTTCCACCTCTGTATTTACGTGAAGGTCCATGATTATAATATTTTTGATTTAAAAAACCATGATCAATTACTATATCAGAACCAAAACATTTTATCTGTTCTCTATTATAGTTAACATTATATCTCACGGAATTTAATCCGTATGGATAAAGAGAATTATGTTGAGTAATATAATAATTTTCCCACCACAATCTCTCTTTTATATCAACTACAATGTCCAACAATGTGATCTGCATAGCTTCAATTCCATGTTTAAAAAAGTGTTTTATTTCCATTGTAGCCTCTGTAGAAGAGTTTTTTTGTAACTTATATATATTACTACGGTGTAAATTAATTCTAATGTTTATACAGTTTTGTGTCTGGCCTATATATTTCAAACCACATTTCATACATGTTATACAATATATGCTATTGAAAACCTTACAGAATGTAAGCTTTAAATCCTTTGTTCCAATCTGTAAAGGGTCTGCAATTGGACAAAGTTTACATCTTTTAGATGTGCATTTTTTAAACTTTAATGATTTGAAATTCCTATAATAACAAATATCTTCAAGGTGATCATCCACACGCGGCCCGCTTTTCATATTTTCATGTACGTTTACAGTTTTTTTGTTTTTCCCACTGTCATCAATGAAAGGTTTAAAATATTTGTCCATAGTATACTGCCTAGGGAAACTTTTTGACGATTGACCAGTACCCCTACTACTAGTCAACCGAGCATTCGTGGTCGTAACCCCGAAATTGCCAGTCGCTAATTCATTTATTTTTTTCATACATGATTTTAAAAGAGGGTTTTTACAGTACAAAAACACCCCAAAAATACATGCAATATAACTCATCTACAAAGAATACATGTCATCCCTTACAGGATAACGTTTCTTTATCAATCAAAATCACCATAGACACTCCATAAATGTATCACTATAACACATCATTTCCCCTTTTCATTTAACCAACAGAGAGGAAAAGTTTACACAAATTTTTTATTTTTTATTTTTAAAATTTATTTTTTAATTGTTTTTATTATGTAAAATTTTTTTATTTTATTTTTTAATTTTTATTATTTATAGAGTTTAATCATAAGAAAAACATGTATTAAACCACTACAGAAACCTAAAGCACAACACAAGGACTACAAAATTTAATGTACTTTCTTACTTCATTGTAACCTCCTATTCAAAATGCATGTCACTCAATATTACTAGCCAACCTTAGATAAGGGAACACAATCCCCTTAATATTTTATATATTTACAATATATGTTTTTGTTTTTTTAATTTTTGTTTTTTTAATTTAAGAATTTACTTGAAGAGGAATTAAGAATTTACTTGATTGACAAGTGTCTGAATGTTTTCATCAACAAAAACATAAGCTTGTATCATCAGCAAAAATTATTTTGAAAAAGAAGAGGGAACATAGAAGATATCATATTAGTTATATATATATATATATATATATATATATATATATATATATATATATATATATATATATATATATATATATATATATATATATATATATATATATATATATATTAATTTTAAACAGTTGAAGACTTTTAAAATACATTAAGTTGCAAATGAAACGAAGATTCATTAAAAATGCAAACTGGATATCACATCAGAAAAGTATCCATGTTATTTTTTGCAACTAAACTCAACTTAATACATCATGAAAAAAAAAGACTAAGAAAATGAATTTGAGTCGTAGTGGGAGTAATATGCTGCCGACATCAGTTTTTTTAACGGGGAAAGTCATGAAATGGGATCAAATATTAGACTCTCAGAATTTGAAAAATCTAACCATTCTGAGCATTATCGATGACGAATAAACCCTCCTTCAGTGATGTCTGTGTGTCTGTTTGAGGGTACAATTCTCTCAAAAATATTAGTGATATCGAAGGAACCTTTGTATGATTATTTCAATTGGTGAGAGTCAGACGACTATTGATTTTCGGGGTGAACAGGATTCCTACAGAAGTCCGTCAATTTTTAAAACATTTTTTAAAATCAAAATTATTGTATAAAAGCATGATTACGTAAAATTTAAAACTTTAAATCAATATATATTTCGCAATTTAATTATTTAAAATTCATTTTTTATTTAATTCTGTAATGTATGATATTTTATGTGAAACCAAATATAATTGATTTTAAGATATTTACATGCGCCGGTCTCAAACGAGCTCATATTTTCAATTTCTTTATATATATAGAATAATGTACAATGGAAACTATTGTGACGGTTTCGAAATTTCGAATTCGAGTTTCTGACGGGAGAGCACGTTTCAAGAGTCCCTGATCACAAATCAAACAATTTTGAGATGATGTGTCTCTCTCTCTCTCTGTGTGTGTGTGTCGAAAGCCCAGACCATCCGGCTCGTCCTAGGTCTGTGTGTGTGTGTGTCAGGATTATACGGACTTCACCAGGGCAGCCATGGGGGCTTGAGCAGATATTAAGGAGAGCCGCGTGCAGGTTTCAACACCTCTCATCCAGCGAAACCGCAGCAGGGGACACGTTCTGGACGGAATTATTCACCGGGCAGGGTCCGAAGAGCACCCGCCGAGCCAGACCCCAGTCGCTGGCCAGATCTAGGCTCAAGTCATGAATAGACGCAGTCCATGAGATTACAGCCACCTGGAAAAGTCCGAGACCTAACTGCTGCCTCACCGGTACGACGGCCGGTTCCTCGACAGCCGGTTCCCAGTATTTATTTACACCCCAGGGCGAAGGACTAGAGCTATAGAGCTAAGATACGTATACCACATCAATCGTGGCACCTCCCCGAAGGGGGTATGTGTGTGTGTGTCAATGAATCCATGGAGACGATATCTCGCGAAAGAATTTAGCGATTCGAATGAAATTTGGTAAAAAATTACAGTCCGAGAATACTGGAAGCATATTGTTTTGAAACGCAATCGAATGTTCAGAACCCCCAAAATTTACGAGTGAAATTTTGAAAAAAAACCATCAAAAAATCAAAACCTTTAAGAAAGTTACGCAAATAGACAATTTTTAATTTTTCTGTAGAAAACGATTGACATAAACTTTAGAATGCTAGCATGAACCATTCTCGAGATATTGCACATTTTTCAAATTAATTTATCAAAAAACCCCATAAATTAACAAATTATTATCTGTTGAGAAACTTGTTCACTTTTCATATGTAATGCCATACTATAAATTTGGTGACATCATTCTCTCGAATCTAGCTCGTTCCATTCTTGAGAAAAGATACTTTGAGTAAAACTTTTGTATTTGAACGTCAATCGTCATTTATCTGTTATATAAATAACTTTTTTCTCCGTCCGTAACATTTGGCGAGATTTTGGGGGCGAATTTGGCGGAATGTCGCCAACTTGGCGACTGTCAGAAAGTTTTCAAATTAACGAAAATCTCGCCAAATGGATAAAAATGGCACTAAATCAATGAAAATGACGTCGAATTGACGAACACCCAATATCTTGGAAAAAATATAAGTATCTACTATAAGACTAATCTATTTATTTTACTGTAAAGGTAGTAAATCCATTGCATTATATAAGAAAAGTCATGTGCTGCCTACATCAGATTTTTTTATCTGAGACACAAGAAAATCCTAAAAAAATTAACAATTATCAAATAAATGAATGTTTTAAACATGTTTTTAGCCTGAAGTAAGTGGATGCCAGGAATTATTACGAAGAATTCGCAAGTTAATAAACTTTCCTTGGTTATTAAAGATTTTTAAATGGTGATGATCTATCTCTCTATATTAACTTTCCAATTCAACTGAATTATGGATGTGGTCTCATCTCTAACACCTTGAGCTGAATACTGTTTTCCTATTTCTTCAATCATTAAAGTTTAATAAACATGAAATTGCATTACGTTGTGACAATGCGTTCGGCCACAGCTTATAAATACGTAATTGGCAAAAAAGAGCAAACCTTCAGAGGCATTTTCTGTAGATCCAATAGTACATTTATCACTTTATTTGTTCCAGACACTCCAGGGAACGGATTAACAATTTTAGCAGAACTGGAGTGTGACGATGGCTCTATACCGGAAAAGATACATTACTCTGATGATGACATTATGTACACAAGGAAAAGTATAGAGAAGCAAAAAACTTTAATCAGCAGGACTTACATGGTCTTATTCGAGATTTTTCTCTTTCGAAAGCCAAAGCAGAATTTCTTGCTTCAAGGTTAAAAGAAAAATATTTTTGTGACGCTAATGCTACAATTTGCCATTACCGAACAATGAATCAGGCTTTGAAATTGTTTTCCACAGTATATGGTCCCATGGTGTTCTGCCATGATATCCCTGGTATGGTCATTTTAGATAAATGAAACATGATAGGATATAGAATGGAATCATTTCAAAAACTCTTCGAAGAGAAGACAATAGAAGAGAAGCTGTCTTCCTCCAGTGTGAGAATATTAAACGATCCATTCCGATTGCTCATTCTGTGCACTTAAAAGAAATTTACGATAACATGAAATTTCTACTTGGGGCAATTAAATGTAATATCTACCGTTGGAATATTATTGTTAATTTAAAGTTCTTGGTATGCTTTTATGTATGCAAGGAGTTTTTGTTCAAGTTCTGATGTTTTAATGCCATTAAAAACTGGTGTTTAATGTCACTGGTGTAACTGGAAACCAAGTAAAACATAAACCAGGACAAAAGTGTTCAAAACATTCCACTAGTTGATTCAAATAAGATGTTGTTTTCGCTACTTCATATAAAATTTGAATTGTTGAGGAACTTATTATAGGTTATAAATAAAACAATTTCTAAAGGATTTCAATATCTTTGCAAAACTGTTCAATACTAAGTTCTGCTAAACTAAAGGCTGGGATGGATCTATGTTGGCCTGTAAATTCGTGCAATTTTGAAATTTGAAAAAATTTTGGAATCCTGATAGTAAAATAATGAGCAACTTGCAAATGCTTCACCTGGGTTTGCAAAAACTTCTTATGCAAGAAAAAGAGACTGAATTTAAACATGCTGTCAGAAAATTGTTGGATGCACACCAAAAAATGGGATGTCAAATGTTTTTAAAGATGCATTTTTTGCATTCCCATATAGACTTCCTCAACGATAATTCAGGAGCTGTGAGCAACAAACAAGGTAAATTTTATCACGAACACATAATGGAAAAAGAAGGCTGGATGATGAATGGCTGCTCTACTGCAATACTCCTTTAACATAGAATAGGATGGCAAAATTAACTCTTTTAAATTTACCTATTTACAAATTAATATAAACAAGCTTTTGTGTATCATAAATTTTGTTTTATAACTACATTTTACGTCACTAGCAGTATGAAGTGAAAATCCTAAATAATATGTTTAATTACAAGTAATAGCTTTATTTAAAAAGTATTTATACAATTCAATTGTTAATAGCCGCGACGTGTATCAATTGCAGGTATGGCCACGCTTACAAATCCTCCACTCCATCTTTTAGTTTTTCGAGATTTTGTTTTTGGCATTGAAACAGTTTTTCTTTACAATAAACATGAAAGATGGTGCACATTTTGAAACAGTTGGATTCATTTTAATTCACCAAATCCGCGCCTGCTAAACCGATCAAGAAAAATACGGAAGCTAAAATTCGTTTTCTATGCGGATTTTATATTGGTTTTAATTATGCCATTTCGAATCCAAGTTGAATTTATTTCCTTCTTACTTCATTTATATCCCGACAGGTGTTAGGTAATTTTTCCTATAGCAATAAGTTGGACAGCCGTTCTTTATGCCCAAAATGGATAAAATTGTTTATCTCCACATAGAACATGAGATTGAGAAAATTTTAAGGAGAACAAGTTTTTTCATACTGTCGACATATTCCAATAATATTTTTAAAGCACATGTTATATAATAAATGATTTCGTTTAATCAGCGTCCGAAATTCGAGGAAATGGAATCTAGAAAGCTGCGACAAATATGTACGCAGCCAAAAGAAATAAATAGAACCATATTTCTCAGGCAATAGTTTTCAAACTGACCCTTAGTCCATATGTTAGTTCATATTTTACTAATGGATGCGTTTGAAAAATAATGTTGGTAATAAAGTTTTTTTGTAAGTTTCAGTTGCCGATTTAACCAGTTAGCCAGATTTAACCATTCGATTTAACTCAGTTGCGGATTTAATATAGTCAGTCAACATTTGATTTGGTATTTATGAATTTGGTATTTTTTGGAGTAGAAGTTGAGACAAAGGGAAAGTGGAGGTCATAGATTCTGATTACCTCGGGATTTCTTTGTTATGTGTGCCCAGCACATCTTTAATTATCAAACTAAAAAATTGCAGCTTTTGACTTCGTCTTAACATACTTTATAAAGATGTATTATGCATATATGAAAGGTAAAAATCATTAATGTTTCATTGAAAGTTATTTTCTTCTGGTGCTTCTGATAATACCTTCCTTATAGATATGCGATTATCCTTAGTCTTCCTTAAATTTCAACAAAACAGGTGAACAGTATATCGCCATCTGCTTTACGTTTTATCTTATATTTGCATATATTTTTTTGTAAAAACATCACACCTCACGTCTATATTATTCTTAACGTCACTAAGACAGGAAATAGCAAAACCATGCTTTAAGATATCGTTTTTTGTTTCAACACGCATATATGAATTTTAAATTTAACAAAGACTGCATGCCCATTTTAGCTCAACATCTATTTCTAATTTATATAATTGGACTTACTCAACTTGTCCCCAAAAACTCCGTTCAGCAGAAATAATTTAATTCTGAATTGCAAATGAAGATTAATATATAAAATTTAATCTTGGTTGTATCCGTCTTAAAACCGCTTAATTTTTTCTTATTGTCTGTGCGTATTACAATATTTTTGAGTTTAAATGATCATCAAACTTTGATTATTTCTACAACGAGGCCTTATTTTAATGGATGCAGAATGTAAACAAGAGATTGTTAGATGAGTTGTATAACATTTGCTGAGTTTTTTTCAGGCAAAATTATTTAACTCCGGAGTCCGGAATAAAAGTGTATGAATGAAATATTCAGAGCTTTTACATAGAGAACAAGACGATTTATATTTCGATGACGTCATTTGAATAAAGCTCATTTTTTTTCGAAGTCTTAAGATTTCAAGTAAAATAAATTATTCTAGTTCTGTGTTAATTAAAAAAATATCGCCGCTGTATGTATCGCATTTTAGAGATGTTTAAATGAAATTGCAGTGCATCAAAAATGCGGAAAGTGCTTCAGAATCAATGCTTTATGCATGATTGATCTTTCTTGCTTGATTTATATTGTATAGATTAAGTTAATGCAAAATCAAAGACAATATATTTGAGTTGCGTGTTTGCGTCCTGGATAGACTAATAATAGCAAGATCACGAAGCTTCTAAAGCAAGTACCTACATAATTGGATTTTTGCAGAACGTAGTCCCTTCTTTCAATTTCAATGTAGTTTACAAGTTATTTTACTTTTTATGCACTTCTGTGAAAAATATTTTCTCTGTCTCGTACAGTAAAAACCATAGCATACAAAAATATGAAATTTGGTGCTTTTTAAAAATAATAATAAGAAAGAACGATGAAAGAAACATTTTACCGATTTAGACTTTGGTTTGTATAAAAATAAATCGCGAAGGCAACTCTGCGAGGGCAGCAAAAGGAAAGCTTTCAACTTGCCAAACGGATCAGTCAATGAGCAGATGTACCTATCGTTATATATTTTTGTGAAAACATTAAAATATATACATTTTAATTAAATTTTGGTAGATATGCGTAAGCGTTATTATTTTTTTATTACATTACTTAATATTTTACTTTCTTTCATATTCTTTCATTCTCTTTATTTCATTACATTACTTACTACGATTATAAAACAACGAGTAATCAAATCTTCTTATATTCAAATAGTACAAAATGTCCATGCATTCCATAATAACGATAACACACAATTAGACAATAGGCAGATAATTCCCTATTGTATCAAAACTTTCCTACTTTTATATCGAAAACAAAAGAAACGCATTTCTCGCTTATCCCTTGTTCAACCATGACACTGTCAAATATTCATTGAATTTAAATTGGCATCATTATGTTGTTGTTGAGACCCAGACCGTCCGACCTACCAGAAAGGTGTAAGGTAACCGTTTGGACGGCCGGGAAGTGCCATCCAATTTAGACCAGAACACAGTGGGGGAGGCATCGACAGGAACCGTATCCTTCTTCCCCTACCACCAACCTCTCGGAAGGACTTTCGGACCCACATGTTAAACGTGATCGTACTCCGCATGAACACGGCGGCAGTTGTGGCAGCGTGCAAATGCAGCGCGCAGATCACCGGGCTACCGCGCCCGAAATGTACCAAAAGCACGCGGTGTTCCCCCACCCAAGTACAAACCGCGCCTGACGCTTTCAGCACGGTATTTTCAGCACGGGTGTTTTCAGCACGGGTGTTTTCAGCTGGTATCATTATGTGTCACAGTTTAATATGCAGACCTCTGATTAAAACTCTGAACATACATCGAGTTCTTTAAAATTAGACAACGTTTTTATGATATGTCCGCCTAGAACACAAAATAGATATCTTGCTGTGCAAGCAGAATACTCCTTACGTAAAAGTATAGAATGCATGTAATCCTGGTACTCGTTTAGTTAAAAAGTATAGTCTTACAACTTAACTCTAACATAGAAGCTGAGATTCAAAACTATCAACCTAATACATTTTATTTTACTGTCATAATACTTCACATAGAGGAGACGTAACAGCGTTATGATTCATATAGAAGAGAAATCCCCTTTTCACAAGAAATAACCTTAAAATAATTAAATATTATTTCAACGCAATAATTATATCAGAATTTTGCCATTTTTAATACAATACTCAATAATAGATTTCTGATGATACCTTTTATTTATCTGCTAGTGATGTTAAAAATCATTTGTCGTAATTGTATTGTATTTTATTTTTTCTTATTTTATTTTTACAAACATTTGTTGCCCTCGACCGCAGAAGTTTTTTGATGTGAAACATCTTAGGACGCCGGATACGGAGTAAATCATGAAAGAAGTGTGACAGGAACAAAACGGAATTATATAATTGAGTGACGTCAAATCGCTACGAATACCTAACTGAAAACTACTGTTATAATGTGAATGTCTGAGCTCTTTGTACATACTGACATATTCAGTGACCTTGCTGATAAATTTGGTAAGCTTTAGGCGAGTTCTGGAAACTTCTCGAATTTTGCAGATTTGCTTAATAATTTACGAGTTGGGCGTTTTTTCCACAACATTCCAAACAGTGTAAATAAGCTAATCATCATTTAGTTTGGTTCTTGACGTGATGCGAGTAAAATTATCTGCCGAACTCAAAACAGAGCACAATATGTAATTTTTCTTTTAATTATAATATGTACCTTTCAATCTGTATTATAAAGCACTTTTGGAAGAAAAGTGTAAAAATTAAATTTTTAAATCTGTAATATCTGTGCACCGACATCTGCGCTAAATGTCATTACGCGCTTGTCTCTTGTGCCAGCCTCGCGCTTTCCTAGTTTAGTCATTTTAAACATTACATCCAAACGTTTCATTGTCGATAAATTCGTAGTTTGTCGTCCGGATCGAATAAAATAAAATGCGTTCTATTAATATATCAACACTGCATCATCGTCGACCCCCTCTTAAAAATAGAAAATAAAAAACAAAAAATATCGTAACTTTTCCCTAGTTACCTTCTAACTATCACCATACACAACACAAAGAACACAAATCTGCATTTAGCATTCGAAATAAGCTAAAGAATTGATATTCCAAATAAATCTATAACGATTAATAGAGTTACTGACTACTTTCAGCACAGTTGAGAGGAAATATGAAACGTAAATCTCTATCATTTCCCATACAATGAAACTTCCTCTATTTCCAGAATAGAAACAATAGAAGTTCTTTTTCATTGAATTTTGTATTCTCCAATGACATCACCAATTCTCTTTGAAATTTGAATGGCTTCGTTATCTCATAAGCAGTTGCAAATAGCACATCAGTTTTAAGCCATCTAAACAGAGTTGATCAGATAAGTAATCATCCAATGCATATGTTTACAAAGCAACAGTTTCCTGTGCTACGTAAAAAATGCTGAGTCGTGAATTTCTCCTGTAGTTTTAATTTTAAGAGACCTATAATCAGCTGTTAATTTAAAAGAATTTAATTGGATAAACCAAAAGCGTTGTCAGCATGATAGAGAATTTCTTTTTACAACATTTTGTTTAACTTGATCTGGGGTTTATTTGTCAGTGTGATTGAAATCTTTGAGGCCTTAACTAATAATCTTCTATGGATAACAATAATATAAAATTTGGTATGTCGGTGTCTTTCATACAATAAAATTGCATACATTTTAACACATGAATTTATTCATTATTTGCATATATTCAAGTTATATGCAAATAATGAAAGGGGAACTATTTTTATTTTACTTTAACTTGTTCAATTTTAGGTTTTTCTGGAATAGAATTATAAGAAGTTTTAATCATGGTATATAAATTAGCTTATAGTTGTAAAAAACTTTGCTCAACAAGGAATCGAACCACGGATTTTCGTACTGGCCAGCCAACTACCTAAGAGCTACTGGGACGGAATGGTAAGTTTTTAATGTGGTAGTGGACACTTTAATATTAGATTGATGTATAACTGACAATCAGACTAACCACTCCCTGCTATTTTTACACCCAGGTTAGCTTCCTTCGTAGTCGTTGGCCTGATTTGACTCAATTTATCAGAGTCACTGAATCCGTGCTAGTCGTACTAGGGTTAATTTCAAACTTTCGACATCGTTGCACTAATATACAGGGTTGGTTTGTTCGATCCCTTCCCCGCTACCGAGTATTATATTTTATTATATACTTAGTTTAGATTTGCTATAAATATAGTTTAGACTTACTACATACTAAGTCTAGATTTACTATATACTTCCTATAGATAGTGCCACATACTTAGTTTGAATCACCATAAACTTAGTTTAGACTTACTGTATACTCATTTTATATATTTAATATTAGATTTTATTATATACTAATTGCTGATATATATGTTTCTATATTACTCCTTTTCACGCTCGAATCCCAGGGCAGCAGCATCCTGCGTCCCATCTCTAAATAACTGTGACTCTGGTAGGGATAGTTATCAAAAATATAATATTAATTAATAATTCATATTATGTTGTTTTTACTAACTTTTCTGCATTTTACTGCAGAAAACAAATAAAATAAAAACAAACGAGTCAAACAAAAGTGAAAAAAAAACCTATCAACTAACTGGACCTAAACATCGTGAAACGACAACGATCTCACGATTTCGAAACTACATTAAATGAAAAGATTCAAACTATTCCCTCTTCTTCATTTTTCAACAATGCTTCCATCCCTCATTGAATTTAATTATATTCCAGCAAATTGTATCATGCACGGTAATTTCGTTCCAGTGTATACATTGTTCTATTTGATAAAGATTAATCGAATCATTTCTTTTCCATGGCAACCGGGGGATTCTCGAGTTGCCATGGTAACTGTTTATTTTATCAAGGAAATAAATATCCCCCGTATTTAATGCAGCTGCATTTCAATACCTCCTTAAAAAATACATATCTGGAGTTTATTTAAACTCATTCAATTAACAAGATTTTATCTTGGAAAGAATATAAGTATCTACTACAACACTAATAAAAGTCATGTGCTGCCTACATCAGATTTTTTATCTGAGACACAAGAAAATCGTAAAAAATTAACTAACAATTATCAAATAAATGAATGTTTAAACATATTTTTAGCCTGGATTGAATGGATTCAAGAAATTATTACTATCCATTCACGAGATTATAAACTTTCCTTTAAAATTTTTTTTCTTTTAAAGATTTTTAAATTGTGATATATTAACTCTATAGTAACTTTCCAAAGCAACTGAATCGTGGAGGTGGTCTCATCTCTAACACCTTGATCTGAATACAGTTTTCCTTATTTCTTCACGCATTAAAATTTCATAAACATGCGATTGCATTACGTTGTGACAGTGCCTTAGGCCTGAGATTATAAATATATAATTGGAAGGAAAGGCCAAACCTTGAGATGTATTTTCTCTTGATCCAAGAGTTAATTTTATCATTTTATTAGTTCCAGACACTCCAGGGAACGAAACCAACAATTTTAGCAGACCTAGAGTGTGACGAAGGCTCTATACTGGAGAAGGTACAGTACTCTGATAATGACATTATGTACACGAGGAAAAGTATAGAGAAGCAAAAAACTTTAATCAACAGGACTTACATGGTCTTATTCGAGATTTTTTTGTTCCGAAATCCAAAGTAGAATTTCTTGTTTCAAAGTTGAAAGAAAGAAATCTTTGTGGGGCTAATGCTACAATTTGTCGTTACCGAACATTGAATGAGACTTTGAAATGTTTTTCACAGTGTTTAGCCCCATGGTGTTCTGCCATGATATCCCTGGTGTGGTCATTTTAGATAAACGAAACATGATCTGATAGAAGGGAATCATTTCGAAAACTCTTCGTGGAGACGACAATATGCTGTCTTCCTTCAGTGTGAGAATTCTAAACGATCCATTCCAATTGCTCATTCTGTGCACCTAAAATAAATTTACGATAACATGGAATTTCTACACTGAGCAATTAAATATAATGACTACCCGTGGAATATTCGTGTTGATTTAAAGTTCTTGGTATGCTTTTGTGTATGAAAGGAGGTTTTACTAATTTCTGCTGCATTTAATGTCCCTCTAAACGGGTGTTAATGTCAACCTTGGAAAGCATAAACCATGAAAAAAGTGTTCAAAATATCCCACTAGTTGATTCAAATAAGATATTGTTTCCACTACTTCACATAAAACTGGATTTTGTAAAATGATATAAAAACGTGAACTACGGTAACAGTCAGATAAGTTAACAATCGATTTTTATCACATTCCCTACAATACATTGTAATGAATAGAGAAAGTTTTGGAATCGTGTCGAAAATCGCAAATCGAGTTTTCAGCGAATCTACACGTTTCGCGCTCCCTAGAACACGAAGAAACTAATGTGAGCCTGTTCACCTGCTGCAGCAGGTGCAATGTTTCTGTCGGCGATTTTCCCAAACACTGGTAGAATTTGATATTCGCACGATATTCTTCAAACGTCATTTCCATTTTCGACGCAATTGAACGACTACAGTTCACTGACACGCATTGTTTGGAAAAACATTGCACTCGGACCTGCTTCTTCCTTATCACATCTCGCGCCACACGTGCCTCTACGCAATACACGGTAAAATTGTTCCCGTCTCCTCCAATCAGGGTTGGAGATATCAGCAGAATCCGAACTCTTTGACCCTACCTTGTATATATATATATTTCAATTTTCAGCAGTTGAAGATTTTTAAAATGCATTAAGTTGCAAATAAATAGAAGAGGCATTATAAATGCAAACTGGATATCACATCAGAAAAGTATCCATGTTATTTTTTGCAACTAAACTCAATTTAATGAATCATGAAACAAAAAAAAACTAGGAAAATCAATTTGTGTTGTAGGGAAAGTAATATGCTGCCCACATCAGATTTTTTCGATTCTCAGAATTTGAAAAATCTACACATTCTGAGCATCATCGAAGACGAATAAATTCTTCTTCAATGATGTCTGTGTGTTTGTTTGTAGGTACAATTCCCTCGTACAAATTAGTGATATCGAAGGAACCTTTGTATTATTATTTCAATTGGTGAGAGTCAGACGACTATTGATTTTCGCGGTGATCAGGAGTACGTACAGAAGTCCGTCAATTTTCAAAACATTTTTTAAAATCAAAATTATTTTATAAAAGCATGATTACGTAAAATTTAAAATTTAAAATCAATTTTTATTTCTTAATTAATTAATTTTAGATTAATTCTTAAATTTAATTCTGTAATGTATGATATTTTATTTGAAGCCAAATATAATTATTTATAAGATATTTACATACCCCGGTCCAAGGGATCTGAAGTTTTTACTTTCCTCATATACATAGCAAAATGTATAAGGAAACTATTGTGAATGTTTCGAAAATTCGAATTTGAGTATTCGACGGGAGAGCACGTTTCAAGCATCCCTGATCACAAATCAAACATTTTTGAGGTGATGGTTCTCTCTCTCTCTCTCTCTCTCTGTGTGTGTGTGTGTGTGTGTGTGTGTGTGTGTGTGTGTGTGTGCGTGTGTCTGTGTGCGTGTCAGTGAGTCCATGAAGACGATATCTCACGAACGAATTTAGCGATTCGAACGAAATTTGGTAAGAAATTACAGTGCGTGGATACTGGAAGCCTATTGTTTTGAAACACAATCGAATGTTGATAATTCAGAACCCACCTACATTTTCGAGTGAAATTTTGAAAAAATCATCAAAAACTCCAAACCTTTAATAAATTTACACGAATAGACAATTCTTATGTAATATTTCCTTAGAAAAAAATTGACATAAACGTTAGAATGCTAGCATGAACCGTTCTCGAGATATTGAATCTTTTTAAAATAAATTCGTCAAAAAAATCCATAAATTAAAAAAATATTATCTGTTGAGAAACATGTTCACTTTTCATATGTAATACCATGCGATAAATTTGGTGACTTCATTCTTGCGGATCTAGCTCGTTCCATTCGTGAGAAAAAATGCTTTGAGTAATACTTTTGTATTTGAACGCTAATTGTCATTTAAATGCTATAAAAATAACTTATTTCTCCGTCCATAACGCTTGGCGAGATTTTGAGGACGAATTTGGCGGTACGTCGCCAACTTGGCGACAAATAGCCATGTTAACGAAATTCTCGCCAATTGGATAAAAATGACTCTAAATAAATTCAAATGAAGACTAATTGACGCAAATTCAATATTTGGGAAAGATTATAAGTATCTACTATAAGACTAATCTATATTTTTTATTGTAAAAGTAGTAAATTCATTGCCTTATATAAGAAAAGTAATGTGCTGCCTATATCAGTTTTTTTATCTGAGACAAAAGAAAAACGAAAAAATTAACTAACAATTATCAAATAAATGAATGCTTAAAACATATTTTTAGTCTGAAGTGAATAAATTCAAAAAATTATTACGAGCCATTCACGAGATAATAAACTTTCCTTGATTTTTAAAGATTTTTAAATTGTGATATATTAACTCTATATTAACTTTCCAAATCAACTGAATCGTGGAGGTAGTCTCATCCTAAACACCTTGAACTGAATAAAGTTTTCCCTATTTCTTCACACATTAAAGTTTCATAAACATGCAATTCCAATACGTTGTGAAAATGCCTTCAGCCTGAGATTATAAATATATAATTGTCAGAAAAGGCCAAACCTTGAGAGGCATTTTCTCTAGATCCAAGATTTAATTTTAACACTTAATCAGTTCCAGACACTCCAGGGAACGGACCAACAATTTTAGCAGACCTAGAGTGTGACGATGGCTCTATACTGGAAAAGGTACAGTACTCTAATAATGACATTATGTACACGAGGAAAAGGATAGAGAAGCAAAAAACTTTAATCAACAGGACTTACATGGTCTTATTCGATATTTGTCTCTTTCGAAATCCATAGTAGAATTTCTTGTTTCAAGGTTGGAAGAAAGAAATCTTTGTGAGGCTAATGCTACAATTTGGAATTATCAAACATTGAATCAGGCTTTGAAAATGTTTTCCACAGTGTCTCATGCTATTCTGCCATGATATCCCTGGTGTGGTCATTATAGATAAATGAAACATGATCGGATAGAATGGAATCATTTCAAAAACTCTTCGAAGAGAAAACAATATGCTGTCTTCCTCCAATGTGAGAACTCTGAACGATTGCTCATTCTGTGCACATAAAATAAATTTACGATAACATGAAATTTCTACTTGTGGCAATTAATGCTTATAATGCCCCTGTAAACTGTTGTTAATGTCACTGGTGTAAATGAAAACCAAGAAAAACATAAACTATGGAAAAAATGTTCTAAACATTCCGCTAGTTGATTCAGATAAGTTGTTGTTTCGACTACTTCACATAAAACTTGGATTGATAAGCAACATATTAAAGGTTATAAATAAAACAAATTCAAAAGGATTTTAATACATTGGCAATTTCCATTACTTAGCTCTGCTAAACTATAGGATGGGAACTATATTGTCCCGTAAATGCCTGAAATTGTAAAATTTGAACATTTTTTGGAACCCTGATAAAAAAAAGAATGAGCAGCTTGGAAATGAATGAGCAGCTTGCTACTGAATTTATACCTGCTGTTCCAAAATTGTTGGATACACACCAAGAAATTGGATGTCTATTGTTTTTAAAGATGCATTTTTTGCATTTCCATATAGGTGTCCTTAATGATAATTCTGGAGATGTGACGAACAATCAAGGTAAACTTTATCACGAACACATAATGGAAAAATAAGGCTGGATGCTTTATGGATGCCCTACTGCAATACTCCTGAAACATAGAATAGGATGCCAAAATTAACTCATTTGAATTTACCTTTTCACGAATTAATATAAACAAACTTTTGTATATCATAAATTTTGCTTTTTAATCACATTTTACGTCACTAACTGTATTCCCAAAACTATATGTTCTACATAAAAACTATAAGAAATTTCGTAATCAGAACCTAAATCTCATATAAAATAGTGTATTTTTATTTTTGATGATTAAAACATATTTTTATTTGTAGATCATTGTAATTATAAAGACGCCCTTGTACTTTTCTTTTCTGTAGACATCCAAGCAATGCTTGGCGAGCTCAGCCGCCTATGAAACATTTAAACGAATTGAAAATTCTGAATAATATGTTTAATTACATATAATAGCTTTATTTAAAAAGTATTTACACCATTCAATTGTTAATAGTCGCGATGTGTATCAATTGCGATCATGGCCACGCCTACAAATCCTCCACTTTTTTATGGTTCCTTATTTCTTGGAGTAAAACCAAGTGCAGAAAATCTATTTCGGGTGGTAAGACCATTTCAGACAGTAAAACCATTATACTCGTAAAAGTGTCTGATATATATAAATGAGTAACTAATGTGTATAACGGGATAATTTGTACCGTCTTCGTTTTGCACAAACTCGATTTTTTCAATAGGCAATACCCACTTTTTATAACAAATTCTGATTTTCCAAGCATTCCCAATTTATATAATATTTATTTATGAAATTTATATATCATTCGTATAAAATTTATATTCATTATAGAATTTATACATCATACAAAATGTATAACTGTCGAGTATGCGTGGCCTTCATTTCAGTTCTTCATATATTGAGACGAACTCCGAATTTTTTTTCCATGTATCTCCATGTATTTTCCATGTAGTCGGAATCGCTCACAAAATTATATTTAGCATAATAATGTGAAATTTCATGGTGTCAACAAAATGGGTGTTGACATTTGAGTTTTCGGACATAATGATCAGCTAAATATGAAAACGCCAAGTTATGTGGTATAACTGCAGAATATGTATGACCTTCATTTCAGTACCTTAAATATGAAGACGGAACTTGAATAGCTTTTTCCATGTATACCCCGTATTTATGGTCGGAATCGCACACACTTTTATTTTTAGCATACCATAGACATGAGACATTTTATGGTGACATATGAAAATTGGTGTTGAATTTGAATTTTCGAAAGAAGGGAGGAACTGAATATAAAGGCAATCCTTTATGCAAATTTGACGCACATTTATTTATATTAATCACTAGCAGCATACCCGTTCTTCGTACGGAGTATATAATATAAAGAAACTTGAAATTCATAATCATGCCCAAATTTTTATAGTATACTAAATGACATGTTTAATCAAAATATTCTGTTAAAATATTTAATATAATGCTCCTAAAAAGAAGTTTAAGAATCTCTGTTCTCGCTATATAAAATTATCTTCATGGACATATCTGAAGAATAAAACATCTTGGACCCCTTATGTAAGCAAATATAAAAAAAATATGGAATTGAATCAATATATGCAAAATAAAAGCGTTAAAATTGTATGGGACCCGTACTAATTATATACGCGAATATTAGAAAATATAACCTGTATTAGTAGATTACATGTATAAATTGAAAATACCAATAAACCCGTAATCTTTAAATCTGAAGACAGTCATTTATTCCAATATATGTCAAAATTAAAGTGCTAAAATTATATGGGAAGATATACACGTACTACTTATAATGCCCGATTATTAGTAGAAGATTACCCGTTTTGCAATATGAGTCACAAATGTTTTTTGGTAAAATACAACAGACGACGTAATAAATTGAATATATAATTAATCCCCTTAATCTTCAGAAGACTGTACTTGATTCCAATATATATGCCAATATATGTCAAAATATATGCCAATATACCTGTACTACTTATATTCTCGTAGGTTAGAAGATATACCCGTGCATTCCTAGAAGATTACTCGTACAACGTACAATATGCGTGTGTCAGCAATTTTTGCCGCAATAAAAGAATGGCGTAATAACTTAAAAATATCAATAATCCCTGAATCAATAATTCCGGAAAATATCAATAATAATAATGTTTAAACCTGAAGAGTATAATTGATATTATCCAGTCCAAAATGAAATGGCAATGAAATTTATTTTATATACATATCTTCATTATTCAAATCGGAAAGAATTTAATAAAAATCGTCTGCCGCATAAACACATTGGATTTAAATCCCTTGCTAAGCGACATGATATCATTTGCTTCAAATAAATTGGTAGAAAAAATATCGTCTAAATAGTTATATTTCTGTGGAATATTTGGCGACAGTTTCGTCAAATTAGCGACATTTTAAAAAATCGCCAAATTTATCGCCAAGTGGGACTGTAGAACTGACAGTTCCACTTTGCGACAAATTGACGAACTATCATCACAATACTATCCCCTAACAAAAAACAATTACTATCATTTATGTAGCGCAATTTTATCAATTTCAAGATATTTTTACAGATTTGAAAACATTTTTATCAATTTGGTGACATTTTAAAAATTCGCTAAATGTATTACTAAGTAGGATGGTTGGTCTGACAGATAAATGCTAACCAAACATCATTTCAGTACACTCTTCTAACAAAAAAAAAAAAAAAAAAATTAATTGATATGTAGAAGACCCAAGCCACACGACCAACCCAAAGGTTTATGGCAGCTGTTTGTGTGTCGTTTATATCAATTTGGCGACATTTCCGTCAATTTGGCAAAGTTTAAGAAAAGTTGTCAAATTCGCGATATCCCTCCAAATTCGTAGCTTTGAATTTGCAGATCTGAATGAAACATTCTTATCCCGTTTCAATATACTAAATGAAAACACTACAATTGTATTAGAAGATATACCCGCTCTACTCTTTTTCTGTTTCAACAATCGGCTATATGCATTTATTGGCTAAACACAATATATGAGTTTAGTAGCTAAATACGATATAAGCTTGAAAACTCTTTGCCAAAATAAATGAAATTGATGTACGCAGTCAGCAATTAATATAATTAAAAGAAAAATCAAACCGTCCATTCATAAGATATATTTTTAAATCCATTTATCCATTTATTTATTATTTAAATCGAAAAATAATAATAAAAACATTAACAAACACATTTAATTTAATTGCGATGCCGAGCAACATGATATATCCTCCTAAAATGTTAAAATTTATTAACCACTAACAGCACACCCGTTATTCGTACGGAGTGTATAATTTAAAGAAACTTAAAGTTCGCAATCATGTGCAAATTCTGTTAAAATATTAAATTTATTACTCCTAAAGAGAAGTTTAAGAATATATGTTCTCACTATGCAAAATTATCTTCACGATCAGATCTGAAGAATAAAACATCCTGCCCCCTTTTGTAAGCAAATTTACAGAAGAAAAAATAGGAATTGAATGAATACATGCAACCCCGTACTAATTATATTGTCGCAGATCAGAAAATATGCCAATGTGTTAGTAGAAGATTGCCCGTATTACAATATGCGTCTCAAAAATATTTGCCAAAATAAAAGAGATGACGTAATAAATTGAAAACATCAATAATATCCGTACTCTTTATACCAGAAGGTCATAATTGATTCCAATATATGCCAATATATATCAAAACATATGTCGATATACCTGTACTACTTATATTCTCGTAGATTAAAAGATATACACGTGTATTTGTAGAAGATTCGTACAACATACAATATATGAGTTTAAACAATTTTTGTCATAATAAAATAATTGCATAATAACTTGAAAATATCAATAATCCCTGAATCAATAATCCCCGAAAATATAAATAATAATAATTTTTAAACCTGAAGACCGTAATTGACATTATCCAGTCAAAAATGCTATAAGAAAAATCAAATCGTTCTTTTCTAAAATATATTTTTATATCCATTTATTTATTATTCAAATCAAAAAAATAATTATTAAAATTAACAGACAGATTTAATTTAATTGCGTTTCTGAGTAACATGATATAAGATAGAATCTTATAACATGTTAAATATGTCATGTCTTATAACATAAACTGCGAAATTAAATAACGATTTTGATTTCTCTATACTTCTCATTGTTCCGTAAAAGCTTGTTTTAAATAAACCATGAACCATGGAGATAGATTTCCTCTTTAAATCATGTTTCAAACAATTCATGTTTTCAGAAAGTGACTAATTAACGCAAAAAATCTCCCATCAAACTCAGAGATTAAATTTTAATTCACTTTCAAACGATTTTCAAGCTTTTCGTTTGGATAAACCACGGAGTTAGGGAGTAGAACTCCTAGGAAAAAGTTCCGTTTTTCATTAATATCTCGACAACCCCAGGTCTTAGAAACTCGAAACTTGGACAAAATTTATGGAGGGATATTTCAAGGCGATTCACCTAATTTCATTAAATTCGGTTCAGCCGTTTTTCCGTGATGATGAGACAAACGAAAATTTCGTTTTTTACTAATATCTCGAGAACCACTGGTCGTAGAAACTCAAAACACAGATATAATTTTAAGTGGGGCTATTTCTGGGCTACCCACAAAATTTCATCAAATTCGGTTCAGCCGTTCTCCCGTGATGGTGTGACAAACAGACAGACAGACAGACAGACAGACAGACAGACAGATTTTCATTTTTATTTATATAGATTATTCCCAAACTAATGATACTTTGGGTTTGGAAGATTCAGAATAACGAAAGCTTTTTTTTTGTCTGTACGGACTGTAAGTGTGTGTCAACAATAACTAAAGAACAGTCCCATTTTCATAAAATTTTTCAATTGAAATGTACTCAAGTTCAAATTAGATTTTCGTGAAAATAAAAACAACAACATAGAAGTTATTTCAGTTGTGTTCCAGAGAGGATGTTATTCACAAGCGTAACTACACACCTACTCATCCTCAGAAACATTCGATTTGTTTGTCTTGTGTTCCCACCACATTTTTAATTATGAAACTCATTGTCGCTTTTGACTTCGTCGAACACACTTTATAAACATGTATTTTGTATATATGAAAGGTAAAAATCATTAATCATTCAGCAAAAATCTTTTCTTCTGATGCTTCTGATAGTACCTTCCTTATAGATAAGTCGTTATCATTAGTCTTCTTTAAATTTCAGCAACCCAGGTGAATAAAATATCCCCGTCTGCTTGTGTTTTTATCATATATTGTCAAATATCTCTTTGTAAAAACATCACACCCCACCTCTATATTATTCTTAAATTCACTAAGACAGGAAATAGCAAAACCATGCTTTAAAATATCGTTTTTTGTTTCACCACGCATATATGAATTTTAAATAGAATTTAACAAAGACTGCATGCCCATTTTAGCTCAGTATTTATTTCTAATTTATATAATTAAACTTACTCAACTGGTCCCCTAAAACTCTTTTCAGCAGAGATAATTCAATTATGAATTGCAAATGAAGATTAATAGATAAAATTTAAACTCGTTAGAAATGTACCAAATTAAAATTTTTGATAAACTTCAATTTTGGTAAACTTCACTATGAGTGGAAAAAGCGAAACGTCGTTTTAAACTATCAATTTTTGTTTCATCATGAATATATAAATTTTAAATACAATTTAGCAAAGGCTATGCATCTATTTCTAATTTACCTACGCATCTATTTTTAATAAAGTATCTATTTCTAAATTACATATATAAACTTACTCAACTTGACAGTTCATTACTTTTTCTATATCGAAGAGCAAAATTTTGAAAATTTAAAAAGTTGGATAATTTGCTTTTTATACTGCTAACATTTCGAGAGCTCGTACATGCAATTTTACGTCTTATCACGACCATAAATTTTAATGCAATAAAACATTAAATTTCAAAATTTTTTTAATGCTGTTTTGAGTGATCTTAGTCGTCATTTTGTTGTCTTCTGATAAGCACCAAATTCCGTCTTGTGAGCTTAACCAACCTGTAGTCTCAAATTATCTGTAAACTTCTCACGAGATCGTTTATGAAGATCCACTATACAGGATTACTGGGCACCCTAAGCATATTAAACATCCCGATGACACTGTAAGTAAAGGTCCATTATTGTACACGTTAGTCCTATCTATAGTAAACTGATCATGCTCTATCGAATAAAAGTGATCGCAGCGCCCCTAGCGGATAATGTAAACAATTATAATATATAAAAACCTATATATACAAAAAAATTACAAAGTTGTAGGGTAATGTTTAATTAGTATGAATCGACTTTTAATTAGTTTGGCGTTTAAATATTATTTAATTAGTATATGGAATCGATGTTTAATTAGGATGAACTCACGAAACTCATATATGGAAAGCAATAAGTATCTGTCAAACGTCCTCGGTTGAACTGGGAATACCTGCAATATATTTACCGTGACACTGTGACTTTCCTCTTTAGTGTTTGGACATTGGAAATCGTAGATGTGCTTTACCATAGGTACAGAAATATAAAAATTATTACCATCCCGGAGCTATGAAAAAACACGCCCGGTCTTATCAAATTCTACAGTGAGAAGGATAGAAGTCCAAACATGTCGATGTATACATAATTATTTTTCTCTTTTGCTTTCTCAATATATATGCTGTAACACTTTTGTAAACTAGACCCTTTCTGCTCCGCATGACCCCTCAAGAGGAATCATGCTAAAACATGGCTCCTCACTGAATTAGAACTCCCATTTTTAACACTTTACAACATAGTTGAAAAGTGTTTATGACTTTGTTCATTCTTTTTGTCTGTCTGCCTGTTCGTTTGGATGATAATTGCCGTAAAAATGACTTTATCAAAATGAAGTTTTAGTATGTTGTTGAGACGGTCTGTGGAACATATGGGACTGTAAATGAATAATATCACCTAATTAGTTTTGGATTAAACCCGGGATGAAAAAGTGAAATACATTGAACCCCATGGGACCTAATATTTCAAATATTTTAAGCGAAGTTTTAATTCACAAATTGCTTAGAAAGTTTAAGGAAATATTCAAATTATCCCATAAAATATGAGCAAAATATGTAGTGTAGTTTCTTAAATAAAAATTAAAATAGAAATTACACCCCCATATTATATAAAGAAATTACATGACCCACTTCGAAATAAAATATAGCAACCATATTTAGCAACATCGTAATATTTAGAGTTATTTTAAATTTATATTTAGTGTTCCGTCCATCCTAAAACCGCTTTATTTTTGCGTATTTTCTGTTAATCTATATTCTGCGCCAACGCAATTACAATATTTGAGTTTAAATGATCATCAAACTTTGATTATTTCTACAACAAAGCCAAATTTTAATGGAAGCAGAATGTAAACAAATGATTGTAAGATGAGTTGTATAAGAATTGCTAAATTTTCTTCACTCAAAATTATTTAGCTCGGGAATCTGGAATATAAGTGATATGAATGAAATATTCACTGCTTTTACATAGAGAGCCAGACGATGTATATTTCGCCAGCGTCATTTAAAGTTCATTTTATTCCATGAAGTTTCAAGTTTTCAAATAAATTAAATTATTGCAGTACTGTGATAGTTTAAAACATGTCAGCGCTGAATGTATGGCATTTTTGAGATTAAATAAAATTGCATTTCAGTTGGAAAATATTTCTTAATCAATGCTTCATGCATGATTGATCTTTCTTTTTCTTTCTTGAAATCAAATATGCACTGCCGCTGACTGGGGACATTTTTAATGCGCTGTACAGTTGATTCCTTTGCATGTAAGTGTAGCTTAATGTAACATTCCGGAATAAGAGAGTAATGAGAGTGAGTAAATGTATCATATCAAATAAATGTTTAGTATTAGTTTTATTGTAGATTCCAGCGCATTCAATAATACTCTATGACCTCATAATTGGGTTTTTCCGTCCCTCTCGCTTTGTTTCTCTCTTTGATATCCGAACTTTTTAAATTCTCTTCAAGGAATGTTGCAGTCCCTTTTATCAGACCGGGCATGGCCACTTTACTATAGATGTAGCGTGTACAGACGTAGACCTTTCCTTACAAAATCATTGGGTGTTCTCAAGGACTTTCCTAGGATCTCTATATCTGGACGCTATCCATCGTTTGCTCCGTATACAATTTTACCCTTAAAGAATGTTGTCATTGAAAAATTGAAAATATAAACAAAATCAGTTTCCATGTGTTTTATTCCAGTTTACTATGCTTAACGGAGCAGAGAATTTTCAAGGACACGTATCATTTCTGATATGGTGAGAAAAATTTGTGAGATACAAAAAATAAAGCCCATTTATATATATTTTTTTGGTTAGTAGTTCTCATGAAGCAGTCCGCAATCAATTGTTAATTGTGAACATAATTAATTCTTTTTACACTCTAAGCCTTTTAAATTAGAAACTGAAATTAATATCTTTAGAAAAGCGACTGTTAACTATCTGAAAATTACACCATGTAGTTCTGCATAAAAAATCAAATATAAGATCGCTATTTCAAAAGAAATTAACATAATGTCTATATTTTCTTTATTTTTCCCAAATTTATTTTCAAAACATTACAAGTAGTCAACTTGTCCGAGCTTCTCAAAATTCAACAGACAGCAGGCATTGATCTGTTGAAATAACCGTACAAAGTTTCACTCAATTTACGCTATTTTTTCTAAAGATACAACCCTCCATTAAAAAAAATTCTTTCAATATCTCAAGAATGGTTCGTGGTAACTTTTAATCTATGACTTTAAAACAACGCCAATTTATTTTAAGTGAAATGTATTAAGTTATGAACTTATTTTATAATAGTATCACTGCACACTGCATTTTTATAACTCTTTTATTTTGTTCACAATATAAAAAAATCTGATGTGGGTAGCACATGACTTTCCTTATATAATACAATGAATTTACTACTTTTACAGTAAAAAAAAATATTATTTTTATAGTAGTTATTTATATTATTTCCAAGATATTGAATTTTCGTCAATGAGTCGTCATTTTCCATGTTGCCATTATCAATAAGTCGTCATTGATTTAGCTTCACTTTTATCCATTTGGCGAGTTTTCGCTAATTTAGCAACATTTCAAAAAGTCGCCAAGTTGGCGACATTCCATCAAATTCGTCACCAAAATCTCGCCAAGCGTTATGGACGAAGAAATAAGTTATTCTTACAGCAGATAAATGACTATTGGGGTTCAAATACAAAAGTATTACTCAATGTATCTTTTTCCATGAATGGAACGTGCTAGATCCACGAGAATGATGTCACCAAATTTATCGCATGGTATTACACATGAAAAGTGAACATGTTTCTCAATAGGAAATATTTTTTTTTATTTTATATGACTTTTTGATAATTTTTTTGAAAAATGTACAATATCTCGAGAACGGTTCATGTCAGCGTTCTAACATTTATGTCAATTGTTTTCTAATGAAAAATTACATAAGAAATGTCTATTTGCGTAACTTTATTAGCGGTTTTGATTTTTTTGACGATTTTTTCAAAATTTCACTCGAAAATTTAGGGGGTTCGGGCCATTCGATAGCGTATAAAAACAATAGGCTTCCAGTGTTTACGGATTGTGATTTTTGTACCAAATTTCGTTCGAATAGGTCCATTCGTTCTTCAGTTATCGTCTCCACAGGCTCACTGACACACAGACACAAACACATACTTTCACACACACGCACACACACAAACATACTTTCACACACACACACACACACACACACACAGACATCACTTCAAAAATGTTTGATTCGTGATCAGGCATGCTTGAAACGTGCTCTTCCGTCGAAAACTCGAATTCGAATTTTCGTCCCTGTCACAATACTTTCCTTATACATTATGTATATAAGGAAAGTAATATTTAAAAAACGGAGCATGTTTGCTACTATTATCGCTTATATTCCAGAAAATTTTATAAAATATATATGTATTTAAAAAAAAATGTGAAGTTATGTAATTAAAGTGTTAAAGTAGTTGACTTGAAATGAGAGTCAGAATTATCAATTTCTACTCAAATTAATAGTTTAAATATAGCCAATTCGTAACTGCCAATAGTTCAATTTATTGTGAAACAGTTATAAGTAAGCATCGCAAAAATTGCATGAAGGATTAGACCACGCTATAAACTTAGCAGACTCCGCTGACAAAATTTTTAATAACCATGTCTAGTGCATTTCCATGCCAAAACAATTTCCAAACCCACCTAAATTCATCTAGAGAAGATAGTTGTATCCCAAATATGCTTAATCTATTTTTGCTCAATTTACTGTAACCTTATTAGGAACAGCTTTCTAGATCTATGAAATCGTTCTAATATTCTACGAGCACATAGATAAGTATTTTTATATAAAATGCTTCCTTAGAATTTTACTGGTGCATATTAAAATTATTTATAAACAGATAATTTCTCAGTTTCGTACTGTGTCGACAATAGAATAACGGGCTTAAGAGCTAGCTCTTTGAACGGATGCAGTCGAATAATTGTCCTATGTTCTGACTGGCTATAAATAAATTGAAATAAAAAATTTAAAAATTTAGACTTCATTGAGCAGAATTAGTGTTGATACCAAATCCTTACCGAAGATATATTCAGTTTACGATATTTCTTTGGTGACTTTAGCACCCCTACAACAAATTTAGATTTTAATCATATATTAAAAATGAACACCCTGGCCCTCTTGCAAATATGCACCATTTCAATCTATAAAAATTTGCACATTAGTGTTTCAATAGAAAGCTGAATGTGAACGACAAAAGTAGTCAGAAGAAGAGTGGTAGAAGAAGAAAGCCAATTATAAAGTCTTAATGTTCAATTAGTAAGAAAGTGTTCAAAGAGTAATGTTCAATTAGTAGGAATCGACACCATGAACGCACGAAACGAATATATGGAACGCAATATGTAACTGTTATATGTTTTCGGTTTACCCGGGTATACCACCAATATCTGGATAAATGCACATTCTGATTTTTCTCATTTGGTGATTGGACTTCGGGTACAATAGACGTGTTTTACCTTAGATTCCGAAATATGAAAATTACTACAATCTGGGAGCTATCATAAAGCATGTCCGCGCGTATCATAAGTTCAAACATGTCGATGTATACATAATTTTTATTCTATTTTGCTTGCTCAAAATAAAAAGTAAATAATACATTTATATACTCCGAGACGTTTATATACTAGCTCCTCTCTACCCCGCATGACTCCTCAAGAGGAACCATGTTAAATTGTAGCTCTTCACTGAGTTAGAATCCCCAAGTTTCTTTTAACGGGACATTTTTAACTAGCTTTACAGTTGATTCCTTTACATGTATGTGTAGTTTATGGTAACATTCGGAATAGGCCAGTAATTCGCCAGTGACAATATTGTGTAAAATAATATTGCCTTCTGTAATAGTTTTATTGTAGAATTCCTGTGCATTAAATAGTGCTCTATAACTTCTTAATTGGATTTTTTCGTATATCTGGCTTCCTTTCAAAATTTTCTATCCGAACTTTTTAAATTATCTGAAAGGGCTCTGCAATCATTTTTATCTAATCGGGAATGGTCACTTTACTGTACTTTTATACCAATTTACGTAGTTTTACCACTTTACTTCCTTTTATATACCACCTTAGTTTTACATCTTTTATTACCACTTTACTTAGTTTTCGATTGGGCACGACCACTTTACTTACTTTTCGATTGGGCACGACCACTTGACTATACCTATATACCAATTTACTTACTTCTACCACTTTACTTACGTTTATAGATAGGAATAGCATGCAGAGTTGTGGACCTTCCTATACAAAAGTCATTGGGGTGCTCAAGCACTTTTCTAGTAACTCTGATCTGACTTTATATGCATCGTTTGATCCTCATACAAGTTAACAAATGTATTATCTCCTAAAGAATGTTGCCATTTAAAATAAAAAAATATGTTTTAGTTTAGTTAATTAAATTTTGTTTTAGTTTATTATGCTTAACGGAAGAGTCAATTTTCAAAATCGCAAAATTTCTGATATCGTGAGAATGACTCGTGATATCATAAAACAGTAGTGTCATTTATTTTTGGTTAAATTTCTTACGAAGCAGTCCAGTAATTTGTTAATTGTGAACATATTTAATTTTATTCAGATTCTTAGGATTTTATATTAAAATCTTTAATTAAAAGCTGTAATTAGCTGGCTATTTAAAAAGAAATTAACATAATTCTTTAATTTTCCAAATTAATTTCCAAAACATTACAAGCCGCCAATTCGACCGAGCTTCTCAAAATTTAACAAGCCTCTGACATTTATCGATTGGAATAATCATACAAAGTTTCATTCAATTTACTCTATTTTTTCTAGAGATAATTCCCATTCGCAAAAAAACGTATTATTCTAATATCTCAGGAATGGCTCGTGGTAACTTTTGAGTAATGACTTTAAGCAATGTCTATTTATTCGCAGTGAAAAGTATTTTTAAATTATGAACTAATTTTAAAATATTGTCACTGCATTCTTTTATGATTTTTTATATTGTTATAAAAAATAAAATATCCCAAGAACGGCACATGTTAGCGTCATATGTAGAATTACTCTTGTTTTAAATAAAAAATATCGCATATCCAATAACCAGTTTCGCAACATTTATATTAACAATAATTATAGTCATATTCACAATTATGTTTCTATAACACTTTTCCGATTTTTGAAAAGAAATATTTTTAAAAGAAGAAAGATCAATCATGCATAAAGCATTGATTATGAAACACTTTCAAACTTCAAAGCAATTTTATTTAAACATCTCTAAAATGCGATATATCCCTCGGTAATATTTTTAAAATTATTACAATGCTACATTAATTTATTATATTTAAAAACTTAAAACTTCATCAAAAAAAATGAACTTTATTCAAATGACGGCATTGCAATATAAATTGCCTGGTTTAAACATCTCTAAAATGCGATACATTCCTCGGTAATATATTTAAAATTATTATAATACTACAATAATTTATTATATTTGAAAACTTTATCGAAAACAAATGAACTTTATTTAAATGACGTCATCGAAATATAAATTGCCTGGCTCTTTATATAAAAGCAGCATTTCATTCATTAACCTTTTTTCATTCCTTTCATTTTTTCCAATACTATAATAATTTATTTTATTTAAAAACTTGAAACCATTGAGGTACAAGTAATTTAACACTATTCTCAAAACTTCATCGAAAAAATCGTCAGCTTCTCTGTGTAAAATCAATGAATATTTCATTCATATCAGTTATATTGCAGACTCCATAAGCTAAATAATTTTGAGTTAAAGAAATGCAGCAATTCTTATACAACCCATTCTACATATTTTGGTGTTTACATTCTCCATAACTCAAAATTAGGCTTCGTTGTAGAAATAATCAAAGTTTGATGATCATTTAAACTCAAATATATTGTAATTGAGTTGTTTTCAGTATGTAGATGCACATAATTTAAGCAAAAATAGAGTGGTTTTAGGATTGATACAACACTAAATATGAATAAAAAAAAACTCCAAAAATCACGATTTTGACACAAGATGGATGCCCCAGGGCGCGGTAGCCCATTGGTTAGCGCGCTGGAGTTGCACTCGGTAGGCCCGGGTTCGATTCCAGCCACTGCCAAAACTGCCGCCGTGTTCATGCGGAGTACGATCACGTTAAACATGTGGGTCCGAAAGCCCTTCCGAGAGGTTGGTGGTAGGGGAAGGAGGGTACGGTCCCTGTGGATGCCTCCCCCACTGGGTTCCGGTCTAAATTGGGTGGCACTTCCCGACCGTCCAAGAAGTTACCTTACACCTTTCTGGTAGGTCGGACCGTCTGGGTTTCAACAAGATGGATGCCCTTTCCCGGCCGTCCTTTTGGTTACTCAAGTCCTAGGATGAGTCGGACGGCCTGCGTCTTCAACAAAATGAATGCCATATTTTATTTTGATGAGGGTCACGTGATCTCTTCATATAATGGTCACGTGATATCTTCATATAATAGTTATGTGATCTCTTCATATAAAGGGTGTAATTAGTTTAATTTTTATTTAAAAAGCTGTTGAATATATTTTGCTGAAAGTTTTTTATATATTTTATGTTATAATTTGAATATTTCCAAAAACTTTCGAAGCAATTTGTGAATTTTAAATGTGCCTAAAAAATGTTTGAAAAATTAGGTCCCACAGGGTTCAATGTATTTCATTTTTTCAACCCGGCTTTAATCCAAAACTAATTAAGTGATATTATTCATTTATATTCCTATAGCTCCCACAGACCGTTTGAACAACATACTAAAATTTCATTTTGATAAAGTCCTTTTTACGGCAGTTATAGTGCTAACGCACAGACAGACAGAATGAACAAAATCATAAACACCTTTCAACTATGTTGTAAGGTGTTAAAATGAAATATATTCTTCGGTCCGTTCACCTAGTCTATGCATTTTGTTAATGCTTTTGAACGGGATACATGTATTCAAAATCTGAAATAATTTAAGTGATACACGATATTATGCGTTATAAGATATATAAAATAATGTGTGAAATGAATACATATATGAAATAATTGCAATTATTCTATTTTTGTAGTTATAAGTATCTAAAATAAAAAGCTACAGTAAAATAATTAAACTTTAAAATATAAAGTTTTATTTCTACATTAATGTAGTTTTACTACGCATTCTACTTTATTAATATATTAATAATAATTAATAAATAATATTGAATACATATAAATATTATTTATTGACAATTTGATATAACTATTTAATGTGTTCCTGCATTTCGACATCTGGTAAATTTTAAATTCGAGAAAAGTTTTATTCGCCCATCTCTACATCTTTAATTACATCTCTACATTTTGTGCTAATATTATCATTTATATTCCAGAAAATTTTATAAAATATTTATATAAACTAGCCGCCTTTGGCGACCAGCCTGTTCGCTACCCTTGAAAATTCTGACCGTGGCAAATTGTAACCGTGGCACACTCGCTGGCGCGACCTTACCAGAAGGTGTAAGGTAACTGTTTGGACGGCCAGGAAGTGCCACCCAATTTAGACCGGAACTCAGTGGGGGAGACATCCACAGGGACCGTACCCTTCTTCCCCTACCACCAACCTGTCGGAAGGACTTACGATCCCACATGTTTAACGTGATCGTACTCCGCGTGAACGCGGCTGCAGTTTTTGCAGTGGCGGGAATCGAACCCGGGCCTACCCAGTGAAATTCCCGCGCGCTAACCACTGGTGTACTTCGCCCTCCGCGACATTTTCCATAACTTTCTTTTTATTCACCCAATTTAGGCCGTACCCTCCTTCCCCTACCACCAACCTCTCAGAAGGACTCACGAACCCACATGTTTAACGTGGTCGTACTCTGCGTGAACGTGGCGTAAGTTTTGGCAGTGGCGGGAATCGAACCCGGACCTACTGAGTGCAATTCCCGCGCGCTAACCACTGGGCTGCCGCGCCCTCTGCGACAATCTCCATAACTTTCTATATATTCATCCAATTTAGACGGGAACCCAGTGGGGGAGGGATCCACAGGGGCCGTATCCTCCTTCCCTTACCACCAACCTCTCGGAAGAACTATTTAACGTGATCGTATTCCACGTAAACACGGCGGCAGTTTTGGCAGTGGCGGGTATCGAACCCGGGCCTACCGCTAACTTCCCGCGCGCTAATTTGCGATTTAAAATGACCATATGCTTAATTCCATCATCCTCATTCCATTGTTTCATTGTTCCATCATTTAAAATATCCATAAAATTAAAATATCCATTTAAAATATCCAAAAGTTAAAATATACATTTAAAAAATCCATATCGTCCCATTATTTAAAATATAAATATAATAATTTATATAGAGCAAAGGAGCTCTATTCAGAACCGTGACGTCACCTCCACCTTGACGTCCCCACCCACCACCTTCCCTCCTTCAGCGGGGGAGAAACGAAGCGGCACGCCGAGCGGAACGCCGAGAAATTGAAATTCGGAAACTTTTAAAATCCCGATCCTGTGGGCAATACGGAATATTTCCTGACCAGATTGGACTTGTAAGAATGCCAGATGTTTGACCTTTCTAAAAATGTAAATTATTAGTCGAAATTATGAGTACTTTTTACTATGCGAGAATTTAAAAACCAAAAATCGTTTTTTTGAGACAAAAGTGACTTTTGTTTTAAAATCAGAAAAAAATATTAGAATTTATCCCTGAGATTTGAAAGTGATGTATTTTTACTCGAAATTCTCTGCTCTTTCCGATGGTGTGATTTGTTTTTTTCTACCGCGACCTACCAGAAAGGTGTAAGGTAACTGCTTGGAAGGCCAGGAAGTGCCACCCAATTTAGAACGGAACCCAATGGGGGAGGCATCCAAAGAGACCGTACCCTCCTTCCCCTACCACAAACCTCTCGGAAGGACTTGCAGTCCCACATATTTGACGTGATCGTACTCCGCGTGAACACGGCTGCAGTTTTGGCAATGGCGGGAATAGAAACCGGGCCTACCGAGTGAAATTCCCGCTCGCTAACCACTGGGCTACCGTGCCATCCGCGACAATCTCCATAACTTTATTTTTATTCGGCCAATTTAGACTGAAACCCAGTGGGGGAGGCATCCACATGGACCGAACCCCCCTTCCCCTACCACCAACCTCTCGGAAGGACTTACCGACCCACATGTTTAACGTCATCGTACTCCGCGTGAACATGGCGGCAATTTTGGGAATCGAACCCGGGCCTACCAAGTGCAAATCCATCGCACTAACCACTGGGGTACTTCACCCTCCGCGATATTCTTCATAACTTTCTTTTTATTCACCCAATTTAGACCGGAACCAAGTGGAAGAAGCATCCACAGGGACCGTACCCTTCTTCCCCTACCACCAACCTCTAGGAAGGCTTACAGACCCACATGTTTAACGTGATCGTACTCCGCGTAAACACGGCGGCAATTTTGATTACTTTGCCCTACGCGACAATCTCCATAACTTTCTTTTTATTCATCCACAGGGACCGTACCCTCCTTCCTCTACCACCAACCTCTCGGAAGGACTTCCGGACCCACATGTTTATCGTGATCGTACTCCGCGTGAACACGGCGGCAGTTTTGGAAGTGGCTGGAATCGAACCCGGGCCTACCGAGTGCAATTCCTGAGCGCTAACCACTGGGCTGCCTCGCCCTCCGCAACTTCCTTTATATTCACCCAATTTAGACGGGAACTCTGTGAGGGAAGCATTCACAGGGACCGTACCCTCCTTCCCCTACCACCAACCTCTCGGAAGGACTTACGGGCCCACATGTTTAACGTGATCGTATTCCGCGTGAACACTTCGGCAGTTTTGGCAGTGGCGGGAATCGTACCCGGGCCAATCGCTAACTTTCCGTGCGCTAATTTACAATTTAAAATGACCATATGGTCTCTAGGCTCTTAATTCCATCATCCTCATTCCATTGTTCCATCATTTAAAATATCCATAAAATTAAAATATCCATCATTCCATCATTTAAAATATCCATAAAATTAAAATATCCATCGTTCCATCATTTAAAATATCCATAAAATTAAAATATCCATTTAAAAATCCATATCGTTCCATCATTTAAAATATAAATATAATAATTTCTACAATGCATATGTTAAGCTCTTATTTCATTTAAAATCGGAAGCGCGGGAAACGGAAAGTAAAAACCAATTCGGTTTCTTATTGTCCCACCCATCGCTATGCATATACAGAACCGTGACGTCACCTCCACCTTGACGTCCCCACCCACCACCTTCCCTGCTTCTGTGGGGGAGAAACGTCGGTTAAGAAATGCTTTAGCGGATCGCCGAGAAATTGAAATTCGGAAAATCTTAAAATCCCGATCCTGTGGCCAATACGGAATATTTCTTGACCAGATTGGACTTGTAAGAATGCCAGATATTTGACCTTTCTAAAAATGTAAATTATTAGTCGAAATTCTGAGTACTTTTTACTATGCGAGAATTTAAAAACCAAAAATCGTTTTTTTTGAGTCAAAGTGACTTTTGTTTTAAAATCATAAAAAAATATTAGAATTTGTCCCTGAGATTTGAAATTGATATATTTTTACTCGAAATTCTCTGCTCTTTTCGATGGTGTGATTTGTTTTTTTCTACAATGTCTGGATCGTGGAGAAAAAAGAGCAAAAAGGTCAAAAATCGGTCGAAATCGCATAAAACATTAAATAACAAAAAAAAAATAATTAAAATTTTAAAAATCGGTTTTCACGTGTCCCCTTCCCACCCCCCAGGGTCTCCGATTGCCAAATTTCGTAGCTCTCCGTAGCGGTCGCGAAACGTATAGTGTATAAGACAGACAGACGCACAGACACACAGACATTGCCTTTTATTATATAGACTAGCCGCCTTTGGCGACCAGCCTGTTCGCTACCCTTGAAAATTCTGACGGTGGCAAATTCTGATCGTTGCCAACTCGCTGGCGCGACCTACCAGAAAGGTGTAAGGTAACTGTTTGGACGGCCAGGAAGTGCCACCCAATTAAGACCGGAACTCAGTGGGGAAGGCATCCACAGGGACCGTACACTCCTTCCCCTACCACCAACCTCTCGGAAGGACTTACGGTCCCACATGTTTAACGTGATCGTACTCCATTGGGCTACTGCGCCTTCGCGACAATCTCCATAACTTTCTTTTTATTCACCCAATTTAGACCGGGACCCAGTGGGGGAGGCATCCACAGGGACCGTACCATCCTTCCCCTACCAACAACCTCTCGGAACGTCTTACGGACCCACATGTTTAATGTGATCGTACACCGCCTGCACACGGAGGCAGTTTAGGCACTGGCGGGAATCGAACACGGGCCTACCGAGTGCATTTCCCGTGCGCTAACTTCCCGCGCGCTAATTTAAATTTTATAATGACCATATGCTAAGCTCTAATTCCATCATCCTCATTCCATCGTTCCATCATTTAAAATATCCATAAATTAAAACGTTCCATCAATCATCAATATCGTTCCACAAATACATAAATATAATAATTTCAAATACATCACCACAATTCAATCCACCATAATACAATCATTTAAATTATTTAAAATATCCATTTAAAATATCCATAAATTAAAATATCCATTTAAAATATCATATAAATATAATCATTTCACCCGTTGTATACAACACATATCTTAATTCATTTAAAACCGGAAGGGCGGTGGTCTCCATGGAGACGGGGAGAAAATTCAACGGGTGAAAATGCGGTTCGCCGAGAAATTGTTAATCCTTAGGTCATTAAAATCGCGATCCTGTGAATATTTATAATTATTTCTTGACCAGAGTGGACTTCTAAGAATGCCAGATATTTGACCTTTCTAAAAATGTAAATTATTAGTCGAAATTCTGAGTACTTTTTACTATGCGAGAATTTAAAAACCAAAAATCGTTTTTTTGAGTCAAAAGTGACTTTTGCTTTAAAATCATAAAAAAATATTAGGATTTTTCTCTGAGATTTGAAATTGATATATTTTTACTCGAAATTCTCTGCTCTTTCCGATGGTGTGATTTGTTTTTTTCTACAATGTCTGGATCGAGGAGAAAAAGGGGCAAAATTCAAAAAACGGTCGAAATCGCATAAAACATTAAATAACAAAAAAATATTTAAAATTTTAAAAATCGGTTTTCACGTGTCCCCTTCCCACCCTCCGGGGTCTCCGATTGCCAAATTTCGTAGCTCTCCGACGCGCGGTCGCTGAACGTATAGTGTATAAGACAGACAGACGCACAGACAGACATTGCCTTTTATTATATAGGCTAGCCGCCTTTGGCGACCAGCCTGTTCGCTACCCTTGAAAATTCTGACCGTGACAAACTCGTTGGCGCGACCTACCAGAAAGGTGTAAGGTAACTGCTTGGAAGGCCAGGAAGTGCCACCCAATTTAGACCGGAACCCAATGGGGGAGGCATCCAAAGAGACCGTACCCTCCTTCCCCTACCACAAACCTCTCGGAAGGACTTGCAGTCCCACATGTTTAACGTGATCGTACTCCGCGTGAACACGGCTGCAGTTTTGGCAATGGCGGGAATCGAACCCGGGCCTACCGAGTGAAATTCCCGCGCGCTAACCACTGGGCTACCGTGCCATCCGCGACAATCTCCATAACTTTATTTTTTTTCGGCCAATTTAGACTGAAACCCAGTGGGGGAGGCATCCACATGGACCGAACCCCCCTTCCCCTACCACCAACCTCTCGGAAGGACTTACCGACCCACATGTTTAACGTCATCGTACTCCGCGTGAACATGGCGGCAATTTTGGGAATCGAACCCGGGCCTACCAAGTGCAAATCCCGCGCACTAACCACTGGGGTACTTCACCCTCCGCGATATTCTTCATAACTTTCTTTTTATTCACCCAATTTAGACCGGAACCAAGTGGAAGAAGCATCCACAGGGACCGTACCCTTCTTCCCCTACCACCAACCTCTCGGAAGGCTTACAGACCCACATGTTTAATGTGATCGTACTCCGCGTAAACACGGCGGCAATTTTGGGAATCGAACCCGGACCTACCGAGTGCAATTTCCGCGCGCTAACCATTGGGCTACTTTGCCCTACGCGACAATCTCCATAACTTTCTTTTTATTCATCCACAGGGACCGTACCCTCCTTCCCCTACCACCAACATCTCGGAAGGACTTCCGGACCCACATGTTTATCGTGATCGTACTCCGCGTGAACACGGCGGCAGTTTTGGAAGTGGCGGGAATCGAACCCGGGCCTACCGAGTGCAATTCCTGAGCGCTAACCACTGGGCTGCCTCGCCCTCCGCAACTTTCATTATATTCACCCATTTTAGACGGGAACCCTGTGAGGGAGGCATCCACAGGGACCGTACCCTCCTTCCCCTACCACCAACCTCTCGGAAGGACTTACGGGCCCACATGTTTAACGTGATCGTATTCCGCGTGATCACTTCGGCAGTTTTGGCAGTGGCGGGAATCGTACCCGGGCCTACCGCTAACTTCCCGTGCGCTAATTTACAATTTAAAATGACCATATGCTCTCTAGGCTCTTAATTCCATCATCCTCATTCCATTGTTCCATCATTTAAAATATCCATAAAATTAAAATATCCATCATTCCATCATTTAAAATATCCATAAAATTAAAATATCCATCGTTTTTAAAATATAAATATAATAATTTCTACAATGCATATGTTAAGCTCTTTTTTCATTTAAAATCGGAAGCGCGGGAAACGGAAAGTAAAAACCAATTCGGTTTCTTATTGTCCCACCCATCGCTATGCATATACAGAACCGTGACGTCACCTCCACCTTGACGTCCCCACCCACCACCTTCCCTGCTTCTGTGGGGGAGAAACGTCGGTTAAGAAATGCTTTAGCGGATTCTAAACCCAGTGGGGGAGGCATCCACAGGGGCCGTATCCTCCTTCCCCTACCACCAACCTCTCGGAAGAACTTACGGACCCACATATTTAACGTGATCGTATTCCACGTAAACACAGCGGCAGTTTTGGCAGTGGCGGGAATCGAACCCGGGCCTACCGCTAACTTCCCGCGCGCTAATTTGCAATTTAAAATGACCATATGCTTAATTCCGTCATCCTCATTCCATTGTTTCATTGTTCCATCATTTAAAATATTCATAAAATTAAAATATCCATTTAAAAAAATCCAAAAGTTAAACTATACATTTAAAAAATCCATATCGTTCCATCATTTAAAATATAAATATAATAATTTATATGGAGTACAGGAGCTCTATTCAGAACCGTGACGTCACCTCCACCTTGACGTCCCCACCCACCACCTTCCCTCCTTCTGCGGGGGAGAAACTCCGGTTAAGAAGCGCACGCCGAGCGGAACGCTGAGAAATTGAAATTCGGAAACTTTTAAAATCCCGATCCTGTGGGCAATACGGAATATTTCCTGACCAGATTGGACTTGTAAGAATGCCAGATGTTTGACCTTTCTAAAAATGTAAATTATGAGTCGAAATTATGAGTACTTTTTACTATGCGAGAATTTAAAAACCAAAAATCGTTTTTTTGAGTCAAAAGTGACTTTTGCTTTAAAATCATAAAAAAATATTAGAATTTATCTCTGAGATTTGAAATTGATATATTTTTACTCGAAATTCTCTGTTCTTTCCGATGGTGTGATTTGTTTTTTTCTACAATGTCTGGATCGAGGAGAAAAAAGGGCAAAAAGATCAAAAAACGGTCGAAATCGCATAAAACATTAAATAACAAAAAAAATAATTAAAATTTTAAAAATCGGTTTTTATGTGTCCCCTTCCCACCCTCCCGGGTCTCCGATTGCCAAATTTCGTAGCTCTCCGATGCGCGGTCGCTGAACGTTCAATAAAATATCCATTCGTTCAATTATTTAAAATATTCAATATCGTTCCACAAATACATAAATATAATAAGTTCAAATACATCACCACAATTCAATCCACCATAATGCAATCATTTAAATTATTTAAAATATCCATAAATTAAAATATCATATAAATATAATCATTTCACCCGTTGTATACAACACATATCTTAATTCATTTAAAACCGGAAGAGCGGGCTCCATGGAGACGGGGAGAAAATTCAACGGGTGAAAACGCGTTCGCCGAGAAATTGGAAATCCTTAGGTCATTAAAATCGCGATCCTGTGAATATTTATAATTATTTCTTGACCAGATTGGACTTGTAAGAATGCCAGATGTTTGACCTTTCTAAAAATGTAAATTATTAGTCGAAATTCTGAGTACTTTTTACTATGCGAGAATTTAAAAACCAAAAATCGTTTTTTGAGTCAAAAGTGACTTTTGCTTTAAAATCATAAAAAAATATTAGAATTTGTCCCTGAGATTTGAAATTGATATATTTTTACTCGAAATTCTCTGCTCTTTCCGATGGTGTGATTTGTTTTTTTCTACAATGTCTGGATCGTGGAGAAAAAAGAGCAAAAATGTCAAAAAACGGTCGAAATCGCATAAAACATTAAATAAAATAAACAATAATTAAAATTTTAAAAATCGGTTTTCACGTGTCCCCTTCCCACCCCCCCGGGTCTCCGATTGCCAAATTTCGTAGCTCTCCGACGCGCGGTCGCTGAACGTATAGTGTATAAGACAGACAGACGCACAGACAGACATTGCCTTTTATTATTTACTAGCCGCCTTTGGCGACCAGCCTGTTCGCTACCCTTGAAAATTCTGACCGTGGCAAATTCTAACCGTGGCACACTCGCTGGCGCGACCTACCAGAAGGAACGACCTACCAGGAAGTGCCACCCAATTTAGACAGGAACTCAGTGGGGGAGGCATCCACAGGGACCGTACCCGCCTTCCCCTACCACCAACCTCTCGGAAGGACTTACGGTCCCGCATGTTTAACGTGATCGTACTCCACCTGAACACGGCGGCAGTTTTGGCAGTGGCGGGAATCGAACCCGGACCTACCTAGTGCAAATCCCGCGCGCTAACCACTGGGCTACCGCGCCCTCCGCGACAATCTCCATAACCTTCTTTTTATTCACCCAATTTAGACCGGAACCCAGTAGGGGAGGCATCCACAGGGTCCGTACCCTCCTTCCTCTACCAACAACCTCTCGGAAGGACTTACGGATCCACATGTTTAACGTGATCGTACTCCGCGTGAAAATGGCAGCAGTTTTGGCAGTGGCGGCAATCGAACCCTAGCCTACCGAGTGCAATTCCCGCGCGCCAACCACTGGGCTACCGCGCCCTCCGCGACAATCTCCATAACCTTCTTTTTATTCACCCAATATAGACCGGAACCCAGTGGGAAAGTCATCCACAGGGTGCGTACCCTCCTTCCTCTACCACCAACCTCTCGGAAGGACTTACGGACCCACATGTTTAACGTGATCGTACTCCGCGTGAACACGGCAGCAGTTTTGTCAGTGGAGGGAATCGAACCCTAGCCTACCGAGTGCAATTCCCGCGCGCCAACCACTGGGCTACCGCGCCCTCCGCGACAATCTCCATAACTTTCTTTTTATTCACCCAATTTGGACCAGGACCCAGTGGGGGAGGCATCCACAGAGACCGTACCCTCCTTTCCCTGCCACCAACCTCTCGGAAGGAATTATCGACCCATATGTTTAAGGTGACCGTACTCCGCATCAGTGGCGGGAATCGAACCCAGGCCTACCGAGTGCAATTCTCGCGCGCTAATTTAAATTTATAACGACCATATGCTAGGCTCTTAATTCCACCATCCTCGTTCCATCGTTCCATCATTTAAAATAGCCATAAAATTAAAATATCCATTTAAAATATCTATAAATTAAAATATCCATAAATTAAAATATCCATTTAAAATAAAAAAATCAACCATATCGTTCCACCAATCCATAAATATAATAATTTCAAATACATCACCACAATTCAAACCACCATAATTCAATCATTTAAATTATTTAAAATATCCATTTAAAAATATCCATTTAAAATATCATATAAATATAATAATTTCGCCCGATGTATAGAACACTTATGCTCGTAATTCAGTTAAAACCGAAAGCGCGGTCTCCATGGAGCCGGGGAAGAAACTAATGCGGATGGGGGGAAAATGCCTTGAGGAACTGAGCCGGTAGCCGACAAATTTAAAATCATGGCGTCTTTAAAATTGCCATCCTGAAGGCAATTTTCATTATTTCTGGACCAGATTGGACTTGTAAGAATGCCAGATGTTTGACCTTTATGAAAATGTAAATTATTAGTCGAAATTATGAGTACTTTTCACGATGCGAGAATTTAAAACCAAAAATCGTTTTCTTGAGCAAAAAGTGACTTTTGTTTTAAAATCTTTAAAAAATATTAGAAATCAAAATTCACATTTGAAATTGATATATTTTTACTCGAAATTCTCTGCTCTTTCCGATGGTGTAATTTGTTTTTTTCTACGATGTCTGGATCGTGGAGATAAAAGGGCAAAAAGGGCAAAAAACGGTCGAAATCGCATAAAACATTAAATAAATAAAAAAATAATTAAAATTTTAAAAATCGGTTTTTACGTGTCCCCTTCCCTCCCCCCCGGGTCTCCGATTGCCAAATTTCGTAGCTCTCCGACGCGCGGTCGCGAAACGTATAGTGTATAAGACAGACACACACACAGACATTGCCTTTTATTATTTACTAGCCGCCTTTGGCGACCAGCCTGTTCGCTACCTGACCGTGGCAAATTGTAACTCTGACCGTGGCAAATTGTAACCGTGGCACACTCGCTGGCGCGACCTTACCAGAAGGTGTAAGGTAACTGTTTGGACGGCCAGGAAGTGCCACCCAATTTAGACCGGAACTCAGTGGGGGAGACATCCACAGGGACCGTACCCTCCTTCCCCTACCACCAACCTTTCGGAAGGACTTACGATCCCGCATGCTTAACGTGATCGTACTCCGCGTGAACGCGGCTGCAGTTTTGGCAGTGGCGGGAATCGAACCCGGGCCTACCCAGTGAAATTCCCGCGCGCTAACCACTGGTGTACTTCGCCCTCCGCGACATTTTCCATAACTTTCTTTTTATTCACCGAATTTAGACCGGAACCCAGTGGGAGAGGCACCCACGGGGACCGTACCCTCCTTCCCCAACCACCAACCTCTCGAAAGGACTTACAGACACACATGTTTATTCCGCGTAATCGTACTCCGCGTGAACACGGCGGCAATTTTGGAAATCGAACCCGGGCCTACCGCGTGCAATTCCCGCGCGCTAACCACTGGGCTACTTCGCCCTCCGCGACAATCTCCATAACTTTCTTTTTATTCACCCAATTTAGGCCGTACCCTCCTTCCCCTACCACCAACCTCTCGGAAGGACTTACGGGCCCACATGTTTAACGTGATCGTATTCCGCGTGAACACTTCGGCAGTTTTGGCAGTGGCGGGAATCGTACCCGGGCCTAGCCGCCTTTGGCGACCGGCCTGTTCGCTACCCTTAAAAATTCTGACCGTGGCAAATTGTAACCGTGGCACACTCGCTGGCGCGACCTTACCAGAAGGTGTAAGGTAACTGTTTGGACGGCCAGGAAGTGCCACACAATTTAGACCGGAACTCAGTGGGGGAGACATCCACAGGGACCGTACCCTCCTTCCCCTACCACCAACCTTTCGGAAGGACTTACGATCCCGCATGCTTAACGTGATCGTACTCCGCGTGAACGCGGCTGCAGTTTTGGCAGTGGCGGGAATCGAACCCGGGCCTACCCAGTGAAATTCCCGCGCGCTAACCACTGGTGTACTTCGCCCTCCGCGACATTTTCCTTAACTTTCTTTTTATTCACCGAATTTAGACCGGAACCCAGTGGGAGAGGCACCCACGGGGACCGTACCCTCCTTCCCCAACCACCAACCTCTCGAAAGGACTTACAGACACACATGTTTATTCCGCGTGATCGTACTCCGCGTGAACACGGCGGCAATTTTGGAAATCGAACCCGGGCCTACCGCGTGCAATTCCCGCGCGCTAACCACTGGGCTACTTCGCCCTCCGCGACAATCTCCATAACTTTCTTTTTATTCACCCAATTTAGGCCTTACCCTCCTTCCCCTACCACCAACCTCTCGGAAGGACTTACGGGCCCACATGTTTAACGTGATCGTATTCCGCGTGAACACTTCGGCAGTTTTGGCAGTGGCGGGAATCGTACCCGGGCCTACCGCTAACTTCCCGCGCGCTAATTTACAATTTAAAATGACCATATGCTCTCTAAGCTCTTAATTCCATCATCCTCATTCCATTGTTCCATCATTTAAAATATAAATAAAATTTAAATATCCATCGTTCCATCATTTAAAATATCCATAAAATTAAAATATCCATCGTTCCATCATTTAAAATATCCATAAAATTAAAATATCCATTTAAAAAATCCATATCGTTCCATCATTTAAAATATAAATATAATAATTTCTACAGTGCATATGTTAAGCTCTTATTTCATTTAAAATCGGAAGCGCGGGAAACGGAAAGTAAAAACTAATTCGGTTTCTTATTGTCCCACCCATCGCTATGCATATACAGAACCGTGACGTCACCTCCACCTTGACGTCCCCACCCACCACCTTCCTTCCTTCAGCGGGGGAGAAACGAAGTGTCACGCCGAGCGGAACGGCGAGAAATTTAAAATCATGACGTCTTTAAAATTGCGATCCTGAAGGCAATTTTCATTATTTCTGGACCAGATTCGACTTGTAAGAATGCCAGATGTTTGACCTTTCTGAAAATGTAAATTATTAGTCGAAATTATGAGTACTTTTCACGATGCGAGAATTTAAAAACCAAAAATCGTTTTCTTGAGCAAAAAGTGACTTTTGTTTTAAAATCTTTAAAAAATATTAGAAATCGAAATTCAGATTTGAAATTGATATATTTTTACTCGTAATTGTCTGCTCTTTCCGATGGTGTGAGTTGTTTTTTTCTACGACGTCTGGATCGTGGAGAAAAAAGGGCAAAAAGGGCAAAAAACGGTCGAAATCGCATAAAACATTAAATAAATAAAAAAATAATTAGAATTTTGAAAATCGGTTTTCACGTGTCCCCTTCCCTCCCCCCCGGGACTCCGATTGCCAAATTTCGTAGCTCTCCGACGCGCGGTCGCGAAACGTATAGTGTATAAGACAGACACACAGACACACACACACACACACACACAGACATTGCCTTTTATTATTTAAGAAGACTAGCCGCCTTTGGCGACCAGCCTGTTCGCTACCCTTGAAAATTCTGACCGTGGCAATTTCGTTGGCGCGACCTACCAGAAAGGTGTAAGGTAACTGCTTGGAAGGCCAGGAAGTGCCACACAATTTAGACCGGAACCCAATGGGGGAGGCATCCAAAGAGACCGTACCCTCCTTCCCCTACCACAAACCTCTCGGAAGGACTTGCAGTCCCACACGTTTAACGTGATCGTACTCCGGGTGAACACGGCTGCAGTTTTGGCAATGGCGGGAATCGAACCCGGGCCTACCGAGTGAAATTCCCGCGCCCTAACCACTGGGCTACCGTGCCATCCGCGACAATCTCCATAACTTTATTTTTATTCGGCAATTTTGGGAATCGAATCCGGGCCTACCAAGTGCAAATCCCGCGCACTAACCACTGGGGTACTTCACCCTCCGCGATATTCTTCATAACTTTCTTTTTATTCACCCAATTTAGACCGGAACCAAGTGGGAGAAGCATCCACAGGGACCGTACCCTTCTTCCCCTACCACCAACCTCTCGGAAGGACTTACAGATCCACATGTTTAACGTGATCGTACTCCGCGTAAACACGGCGGCAATTTTGGGAATCGAACCCGGGCCTACCGAGTGCAATTTCCGCGCGCTAACCATTGGGCTACTTTGCCCTACGCGACAATCTCCATAACTTTCTTTTTATTCATCCAATTTAGACCGTACCCTCCTTCCCCTACCACCAACTTCTCGGAAGGACTCACGGACCCACATGTTTAACGTGATCGTACTCCGCGTAAACACGGCGGCAATTTTGGGAATCGAACCCGGGCCTACTGAGTGCAATTCCCGCGCGCTAACCACTGGGCTTCTTCGCCCCCAGCGACTATCTCCATAACATTCTTTTTATTTACCCAATTTAGAACGGAACCCAGTGGGAGAGGCATCCACAGGGACCGTACCCTCCTTCCCCTACCACCAACCTCTCGGAAGGACTTCCGGACCCACATGTTTATCGTGATCGTACTCCGCGTGAACACGGCGGCAGTTTTGGAAGTGGCGGGAATCGAACCCGGGGCTACCGAGTGCAATTCCTGAGCGCTAACCACTGGGCTGCCTCGCCCTCCGCAACTTTCTTTATATTCACCCAATTTAGACGGGAACCCTGTGAAGGAGGCATCCACAGGGACCGTACCCTCCTTCCCCTACCACCAACCTCTCGGAAGGACTTACGGGCCCACATGTTTAACGTGATCGTATTCCGCGTGAACACTTCGGCAGTTTTGGCAGTGGCGGGAATCGTACCCGGGCCTACCGCTAACTTCCCGCGCGCTAATTTACAATTTAAAATGACCATATGCTCTCTAAGCTCTTAATTCCATCATCCTCATTCCATTGTTCCATCATTTAAAATATCCATAAAATTTAAATATCCATCGTTCCATCATTTAAAATATCCATAAAATTAAAATATCCATCGTTCCATCATTTAAAATATCCATAAAATTAAAATATCCATTTAAAGAATCCATATCGTTCCATCATTTAAAATATAAATATAATAATTTCTACAGTGCATATGTTAAGCTCTTATTTCATTTAAAATCGGAAGCGCGGGAAACGGAAAGTAAAAACTAATTCGGTTTCTTATTGTCCCACCCATCGCTATGCATATACAGAACCGTGACGTCACCTCCACCTTGACGTCCCCACCCACCACCTTCCCTGCTTCAGCGGGGGAGAAACGAAGTGTCACGCCGAGCGGAACGGCGAGAAATTTAAAATCATGACGTCTTTAAAATTGCGATCCTGAAGGTAATTTTCATTATTTCTGGACCAGATTCGACTTGTAAGAATGCCAGATGTTTGACCTTTCTGAAAATGTAAATTATTAGTCGAAATTATGAGTACTTTTCACGATGCGAGAATTTAAAAACCAAAAATCGTTTTCTTGAGCAAAAAGTGACTTTTGTTTTAAAATCTTTAAAAAATATTAGAAATCGAAATTCAGATTTGAAATTGATATATTTTTACTCGAAATTCTCTGCTCTTTCCGATGGTGTAATTTGTTTTTTTCTACGATGTCTGGATCGTGGAGAAAAAAGGGCAAAAATGGCAAAAAACGGTCGAAATCGAATAAAACATTAAATAAATAAAAAAATAATTAAAATTTTAGAAATCGGTTTTCACGTGTCCCCTTCCCTCCCCCCCGGGTCTCCGATTGCCAAATTTCGTAGCTCTCCGACGCGCGGTCGCGAAACGTATAGTGTATAAGACAGACAGACACACACACACACACACACACAGACATTGCCTTTTATTATTTAAGACTAGCCGCCTTTGGCGACCAGCCTGTTCGCTACCCTTGAAAATTCTGACCGTGGCAAATTGTAACCGTAGCACACTCGCTGGCGCGACCTTACCAGAAGGTGTAATGTAACTGTTTGGACGGCCAGGAAGTGCCACACAATTTAGACCGGAACTCAGTGGGGGAGACATCCACAGGGACCGTACCCTCCTTCCCCTACCACCAACCTTTCGGAAGGACTTACGATCCCACATGTTTAACGTGATCGTACTCCGCGTGAACGCGGCTGCAGTTTTGGCAGTGGCGGGAATCGAACCCGGGCCTACCCAGTGAAATTCCCGCGCGCTAACCACTGGTGTACTTCGCCCTCCGCGACATTTTCCATAACTTTCTTTTTTTTCACAGAATTTAGACCGGAACCCAGTGGGAGAGGCATCCACGGGGACCGTACCCTCCTTCCCCAACCACCAACCTCTCGAAAGGACTTACAGACACACATGTTTATTCCGCGTGATCGTACTCCGCGTGAACACGGCGGCAATTTTGGAAATCGAACCCGGGCCTACCGCGTGCAATTCCCGCGCGCTAACCACTGGGCTACTTCGCCCTCCGCGACAATCTCCATATCTTTCTTTTTATTCACCCAATTTAGGCCGTACCCTCCTTCCCCTACCACAAACCTCTCAGGACTCACGAACCCACATGTTTAACGTGATCGTACTCTGCGTGAACGTGGCGTAAGTTTTGGCAGTGGCGGGAATCGAACCCGGACCTACTGAGTGCAATTCCCGCGCGCTAACCACTGGGCTGCCGCTCCCTCCGCGACAATCTCCATAACTTTCTATATATTCATCCAATTTAGACGGGAACCCAGTGGGGGAGGGATCCACAGGGGCTGTATCCTCCTTCCCTTACCACCAACCTCTCGGAAGAACTTACGGACCCACATATTTAACGTGATCGTATTCCACGTAAACATGGCGGCAGTTTTGGCAGTGGCGGGTATCGAACCCGGGCCTACCGCTAACTTCCCGCGCGCTAATTTGCAATTTAAAATGACCATATGCTTAATTCCATCATCCTCATTCCATTGTTTCATTGTTCCATCATTTAAAATATCCATAAAATTAAAATATCCATTTAAAATATCCAAAAGTTAAAATATACATTTAAAAAATCCATATCGTCCCATCATTTAAAATATAAATATAATAATTTCTACAGTGCATATGTTAAGCTCTTATTTCATTTAAAATCGGAAGCGCGGGAAACGGAAAGTAAAAACTAATTCGGTTTCTTATTGTCCCACCCATCGCTATGCATATACAGAACCGTGACGTCACCTTCACCTTGACGTCCCCACCCACCACCTTCCCTCCTTCAGCGGGGGAGAAACGAAGCGGCACGCCGAGCGGAATGCCGAGAAATTGAAATTCGGAAACTTTTAAAATCCCGATCCTGTGGGCAATACGGAATATTTCCTGACCAGATTGGACTTGTAAGAATGCCAGATGTTTGACCTTTCTAAAAATGTAAATTATTAGTCGAAATTATGAGTACTTTTTACTATGCGAGAATTTAAAAACCAAAAATCGTTTTTTTGAGTCAAAAGTGACTTTTGCTTTAAAATCATAAAAAAATATTAGAATTTATCTCTGAGATTTGAAATTGATATATTTTTACTCGAAATTCTCTGCTCTTTCCGATGGTGTGATTTGTTTTTTTCTACAATGTCTGGATCGAGGAGAAAAAAGGGCAAAAAGATCAAAAAACGGTCGAAATCGCATAAAACATTAAATAACAAAAAAAATAATTAAAATTTTAAAAATCGGTTTTTATGTGTCCCCTTCCCACCCTCCCGGGTCTCCGATTGCCAAATTTCGTAGCTCTCCGATGCGCGGTCGCTGAACGTTCAATAAAATATCCATTCGTTCAATTATTTAAAATATTCAATATCGTTCCACAAATACATAAATATAATAAGTTCAAATACATCACCACAATTCAATCCACCATAATGCAATCATTTAAATTATTTAAAATATCCATAAATTAAAATATCATATAAATATAATCATTTCACCCGTTGTATACAACACATATCTTAATTCATTTAAAACCGGAAGAGCGGGCTCCATGGAGACGGGGAGAAAATTCAACGGGTGAAAACGCGTTCGCCGAGAAATTGGAAATCCTTAGGTCATTAAAATCGCGATCCTGTGAATATTTATAATTATTTCTTGACCAGATTGGACTTGTAAGAATGCCAGATGTTTGACCTTTCTAAAAATGTAAATTATTAGTCGAAATTATGAGTACTTTTTACTATGCGAGAATTTAAAAACCAAAAATCGTTTTTTGAGTCAAAAGTGACTTTTGCTTTAAAATCATAAAAAAATATTAGAATTTGTCCCTGAGATTTGAAATTGATATATTTTTACTCGAAATTCTCTGCTCTTTCCGATGGTGTGATTTGTTTTTTTCTACAATGTCTGGATCGTGGAGAAAAAAGAGCAAAAAGGTCAAAAAACGGTCGAAATCGCATAAAACATTAAATAACAAAAAAAATAATTAAAATTTTAAAAATCGGTTTTCACGTGTCCCCTTCCCACCCCCCAGGGTCTCCGATTGCCAAATTTCATAGCTCTCCGACGCGCGGTCGCGAAACGTATAGTGTATAAGACAGACAGACAGACAGACAGACGCACAGACACACTGACATTGCCTTTTATTATTTAAGACTAGCCGCCTTTGGCGACCAGCCTGTTCGCTACCCTTGAAAATTCTGACCGTGGCAAATTCTAACCGTGGCACACTCGCTGGCGCGACCTACCAGAAGGAACGACCTACCAGGAAGTGCCACCCAATTTAGACAGGAACTCAGTGGGGGAGGCATCCACAGGGACCGTACCCTCCTTCCCCTACCACCAACCTCTCGGAAGGACTTACGGTCCCGCATGTTTAACGTGATCGTACTCCGCCTGAACACGGCGGCAGTTTTGGCAGTGGCGGGAATCGAACCCGGACCTACCTAGTGCAAATCCCGCGCGCTAACCACTGGGCTACCGCGCCCTCCGCGACAATCTCCATAACCTTCTTTTTATTCACCCAATTTAGACCGGAACCCAGTAGGGGAGGCATCCACAGGGTCCGTACCCTCCTTCCTCTACCAACAACCTCTCGGAAGGACTTACGGATTCACATGTTTAACGTGATCGTACTCCGCGTGAAAATGGCAGCAGTTTTGGCAGTGGCGGCAATCGAACCCTAGCCTACCGAGTGCAATTCCCGCGCGCCAACCACTGGGCTACCGCGCCCTCCGCGACAATCTCCATAACCTTCTTTTTATTCACCCAATTTAGACCGGAACCCAGTGGGAAAGTCATCCACAGGGTGCGTACCCTCCTTCCTCTACCACCAACCTCTCGGAAGGACTTACGGACCCACATGTTTAACGTGATCGTACTCCGCGTGAACACGGCAGCAGTTTTGTCAGTGGAGGGAATCGAACCCGGGCCTACCGAGTGAAATTCCCGCACGCTAACCACTGGGCTACCGCGCCCTCCGCGACAATCTCCATAACTTTCTTTTTATTCACCCAATTTGGACCAGGACCCAGTGGGGGAGCCATCCACAGAGACCGTACCCTCCTTTCCCTGCCACCAACCTCTCGGAAGGAATTATCGACCCATATGTTTAAGGTGATCGTACTCCGCATCAGTGGCGGGAATCGAACCCAGGCCTACCGAGTGCAATTCTCGCGCGCTAACTTCCCGCGCGCTAATTTAAATTTATAACGACCATATGCTAGGCTCTTAATTCCACCATCCTCGTTCCATCGTTCCATCATTTAAAATAGCCATAAAATTAAAATATCCATTTAAAATATCTATAAATTAAAATATCCATAAATTAAAATATCCATTTAAAATAAAAAAATCAACCATATCGTTCCACCAATCCATAAATATAATAATTTCAAATACATCACCACAATTCAAACCACCATAATTCAATCATTTAAATTATTTAAAATATCCATTTAAAAATATCCATTTAAAATATCATATAAATATAATAATTTCGCCCGATGTATACAACACTTATGCTCGTAATTCAGTTAAAACCGAAAGCGCGGTCTCCATGGAGACGGGGAAGAAACTAATGCGGATGGGGGGAAAATGCCGTTGAGGAACTGAGCCGGTAGCCGACAAATTTAAAATCATGGCGTCTTTAAAATTGCCATCCTGAAGGCAATTTTCATTATTTCTGGGCCAGATTGGACTTGTAAGAATGCCAGATGTTTGACCTTTCTGAAAATGTAAATTATTAGTCGAAATTATGAGTACTTTTCACGATGCGAGAATTTAAAAACCAAAAATCGTTTTCTTGAGCAAAAAGTGACTTTTGTTTTAAAATCTTTAAAAAATATTAGAAATCAAAATTCACATTTGAAATTGATATATTTTTACTCGAAATTCTCTGCTCTTTCCGATGGTGTAATTTGTTTTTTTCTACGATGTTTGGATCGTGGAGAAAAAAGGGCAAAAAGGCAAAAAACGGTAAAAATCGCATAAAACATTAAATAAATAAAAAAATAATTAAAATTTTAAAAATCGGTTTTCACGTGTCCCCTTCCCACCCTTCCGTGTCTCCGATTGCCAAATTTCGTAACTCTCCGATGCGCGGTCGCTGAACGTTCAATAAAATATCCATTCGTTCAATTATTTAAAATATTCAATATCGTTCCACAAATACATAAATATAATAAGTTCAAATACATCACCACAATTCAATCCACCATAATGCAATCATTTAAATTATTTAAAATATCCATAAATTAAAATATCATATAAATATAATCATTTCACCCGTTGTATACAACACATATCTTAATTCATTTAAAACCGGAAGAGCGGTCTCCGTGGAGACGGGGAGAAAATTCAACGGGTGAAAACGCGTTCGCCGAGAAATTGGAAATCCTTAGGTCATTAAAATCGCGATCCTGTGAATATTTATAATTATTTCTTGACCAGATTGGACTTGTGAGAATGCCAGATGTTTGACCTTTCTAAAAATGTAAATTATTAGTCGAAATTCTGAGTACTTTTTACTATGCGAGAATTTAAAAACCAAAAATCGTTTTCTTGAGCAAAAAGTGACTTTTGTTTTAAAATCTTTAAAAAATATTAGAAATCAAAATTCACATTTGAAATTGATATATTTTTACTCGAAATTCTCTGCTCTTTCCGATGGTGTGATTTGTTTTTTTCTACAATGTCTGGATCGTGGAGAAAAAAGAGCAAAAAGGTCAAAAAACGGTCGAAATCGCATAAAACATTAAATAACAAAAAAAATAATTAAAATTTTAAAAATCGGTTTTCACGTGTCCCCTTCCCACCCCCCAGGGCCTCCGATTGCCAAATTTCATAGCTCTCCGACGCGCGGTCGCGAAACGTATAGTGTATAGGACAGACAGACAGACAGACAGACGCACAGACACACAGACATTGCCTTTTATTATTTAAGACTAGCCGCCTTTGCCGACCAGCCTGTTCGCTACCCTTGAAAATTATGACCGTGGCAAATTCTAACCGTGGCACACTCGCTCGCGCGACCTACCAGAAGGAACGACCTACCAGGAAGTGCCACCCAATTTAGACAGGAACTCAGTGGGGGAGGCATCCACAGGGACCGTACCCTCCTTCCCCTACCACCAACCTCTCGGAAGGACTTACGGTCCCGCATGTTTAACGTGATCGTACTCCGCCTGAACACGGCGGCAGTTTTGGCAGTGGCGGGAATCGAACCCGGACCTACCTAGTGCAAATCCCGCGCGCTAACCACTGGGCTACCGCGCCCTCCGCGACAATCTCCATAACCTTCTTTTTATTCACCCAATTTAGACCGGAACCCAGTAGGGGAGGCATCCACAGGGTCCGTACCCTCCTTCCTCTACCAACAACCTCTCGGAAGGACTTACGGATCCACATGTTTAACGTGATCGTACTCCGCGTGAAAATGGCAGCAGTTTTGGCAGTGGCGGCAATCGAACCCTAGCCTACTGAGTGCAATTCCCGCGCGCCAACCACTGGGCTACCGCGCCCTCCGCGACAATCTCCATAACCTTCTTTTTATTCACCCAATTTAGACCGGAACCCAGTGGGAAAGTCATCCACAGGGTGCGTACCCTCCTTCCTCTACCACCAACCTCTCGGAAGGACTTACGGACCCACATGTTTAACGTGATCGTACTCCGCGTGAACACGGCAGCAGTTTTGTCAGTGGAGGGAATCGAACCCGGGCCTACCGAGTGAAATTCCCGCACGCTAACCACTGGGCTACCGCGCCCTCCGCGACAATCTCCATAACTTTCTTTTTATTCACCCAATTTGGACCAGGACCCAGTGGGGGAGCCATCCACAGAGACCGTACCCTCCTTTCCCTGCCACCAACCTCTCGGAAGGAATTATCGACCCATATGTTTAAGGTGATCGTACTCCGCATCAGTGGCGGGAATCGAACCCAGGCCTACCGAGTGCAATTCTCGCGCGCTAACTTCCCGCGCGCTAATTTAAATTTATAACGACCATATGCTAGGCTCTTAATTCCACCATCCTCGTTCCTTCGTTCCATCATTTAAAATAGCCATAAAATTAAAATATCCATTTAAAATATCTATAAATTAAAATATCCATAAATTAAAATATCCATTTAAATTAAAAAAATCAACCATATCGTTCCACCAATCCATAAATATAATAATTTCAAATACATCACCACAATTCAAACCACCATAATTCAATCATTTAAATTATTTAAAATATCCATTTAAAAATATCCATTTAAAATATCATATAAATATAATAATTTCGCCCGATGTATACAACACTTATGCTCGTAATTCAGTTAAAACCGAAAGCGCGGTCTCCATGGAGACGGGGAAGAAACTAATGCGGATGGGGGGAAAATGCCGTTGAGGAACTGAGCCGGTAGCCGACAAATTTAAAATCATGGCGTCTTTAAAATTGCCATCCTGAAGGCAATTTTCATTATTTCTGGGCCAGATTGGACTTGTAAGAATGCCAGATGTTTGACCTTTCTGAAAATGTAAATTATTAGTCGAAATTATGAGTACTTTTCACGATGCGAGAATTTAAAAACCAAAAATCGTTTTCTTGAGCAAAAAGTGACTTTTGTTTTAAAATCTTTAAAAAATATTAGAAATCGAAATTCAGATTTGAAATTGATATATTTTTACTCGAAATTCTCTGCTCTTTCCGATGGTGTAATTTGTTTTTTTCTACGATGTCTGGATCGTGGAGAAAAAAGGGCAAAAAGGGCAAAAAACGGTCGAAATCGCATAAAACATTAAATAAATAAAAAAATAATTAAAATTTTAAAAATCGGTTTTCACGTGTCCCCTTCCCTCCCCCCCGGGTCTCCGATTGCCAAATTTCGTAGCTCTCCGACGCGCGGTCGCGAAACGTATAGTGTATAAGACAGACACACAGACAGACAGACAGACACACAGACATTGCCTTTTATTATATAGACTAGCCGCCTTTGGCGACCAGCCTGTTCGCTACCCTTGAAAATTCTGACCGTGGCAAACTCGTTGGCGCGACCTACCAGAAAGGTGTAAGGTAACTGCTTGGAAGGCCAGGAAGTGCCACACAATTTAGACCGGAACCCAATGGGGGAGGCATCCAAAGAGACCGTACCCTCCTTCCCCTACCACAAACCTCTCGGAAGGACTTGCAGTCCCACACGTTTAACGTGATCGTACTCCGCGTGAACACGGCTGCAGTTTTGGCAATGGCGGGAATCGAACCCGGGCCTACCGAGTGAAATTCCCGCGCGCTAACCACTGGGCTACCGTGCCATCCGCGACAATCTCCATAACTTTATTTTTATTCGGCAATTTTACGAATCGAACCCGGGCCTACCAAGTGCAAATCCCGCGCACTAACCACTGGGGTACTTCACCCTCCGCGATATTCTTCATAACTTTCTTTTTATTCACCCAATTTAGACCGGAACCAAGTGGGAGAAGCATCCACAGGGACCGTACCCTTCTTCCCCTACCACCAACCTCTCGGAAGGACTTACAGACCCACATGTTTAACGTGATCGTACTCCGCGTAAACACGGCGGCAATTTTGGGAATCGAACCCGGGCCTACCGAGTGCAATTTCCGCGCGCTAACCATTGGGCTACTTTGCCCTACGCGACAATCTCCATAACTTTCTTTTTATTCATCCAATTTAGACCGTACCCTCCTTCCCCTACCACCAACTTCTCGGAAGGACTCACGGACCCACATGTTTAACGTGCTCGTACTCCGCGTAAACACGGCGGCAATTTTGGGAATCGAACCCGGGCCTACTGAGTGCAATTCCCGCGCGCTAACCACTGGGATTCTTCGCCCCCAGCGACTATCTCCATAACATTCTTTTTATTTACCCAATTTAGAACGGAACCCAGTGGGAGAGGCATCCACAGGGACCGTACCCTCCTTCCCCTACCACCAACCTCTCGGAAGGACTTCCGGACCCACATGTTTATCGTGATCGTACTCCGCGTGAACACGGCGGCAGTTTTGGAAGTGGCGGGAATCGAACCCGGGCCTACCGAGTGCAATTCCTGAGCGCTAACCACTGGGCTGCCTCGCCCTCCGCAACTTTCTTTATATTCACCCAATTTAGACGGGAACCCTGTGAGGGAGGCATCCACAGGGACCGTACCCTCCTTCCCCTACCACCAACCTCTCGGAAGGACTTCCGGACCCACATGTTTATCGTGATCGTACTCCGCGTGAACACGGCGGCAGTTTTGGAAGTGGCGGGAATCGAACCCGGGCCTACCGAGTGCAATTCCTGAGCGCTAACCACTGGGCTGCCTCGCCCTCCGCAACTTTCTTTATATTCACCCAATTTAGACGGGAACCCTGTGAGGGAGGCATCCACAGGGACCGTACCCTCCTTCCCCTACCACCAACCTCTCGGAAGGACTTCCGGACCCACATGTTTATCGTGATCGTACTCCGCGTGAACACGGCGGCAGTTTTGGAAGTGGCGGGAATCGAACCCGGGGCTACCGAGTGCAATTCCTGAGCGCTAACCACTGGGCTGCCTCGCCCTCCGCAACTTTCTTTATATTCACCCAATTTAGACGGGAACCCTGTGAAGGAGGCATCCACAGGGACCGTACCCTCCTTCCCCTACCACCAACCTCTCGGAAGGACTTACGGGCCCACATGTTTAACGTGATCGTATTCCGCGTGAACACTTCGGCAGTTTTGGCAGTGGCGGGAATCGTACCCGGGCCTACCGCTAACTTCCCGCGCGCTAATTTACAATTTAAAATGACCATATGCTCTCTAAGCTCTTAATTCCATCATCCTCATTCCATCATTTCAAATATCCATAAAATTTAAATATCCATCGTTCCATCATTTAAAATATCCATAAAATTAAAATATCCATCGTTCCATCATTTAAAATATCCATAAAATTAAAATATCCATTTAAAAAATCCATATCGTTCCATCATTTAAAATATAAATATAATAATTTCTACAGTGCATATGTTAAGCTCTTATTTCATTTAAATTCAGAACCGTGACGTCACCTCCACCTTGACGTCCCCACCCACCACCTTCCCGACTTCAGCGCGGGAGAAATGAAACGGCACGCCGAGCGGAACGGCGAGAAATTGAAATTCGGAAACTTTTAAAATCCCGATCCTGTGGGCAATAAGGAATATTTCCTGACCAGATTGGACTTGTAAGAATGCCAGATGTTTGACCTTTCTAAAAATGTAAATTATTAGTCGAAATTATGAGTACTTTTTACTATGCGAGAATTTAAAAACCAAAAATCGTTTTTTTGAGTCAAAAGTGACTTTTGCTTTAAAATCATAAAAAAAATATTAGAATTTATCTCTGAGATTTGAAATAGATATATTTTTACTCGAAATTCTCTGCTCTTTCCGATGGTGTGATTTGTTTTTTCCTACGATGTCCGGATCGTGGAGAAAAAAGGGCAAAAATGGCAAAAAACGGTCGAAATCGCATAAAACATTAAATAACAAAAAAAATAATTAAAATTTTAAAAATCGGTTTTCACGTGTCCCCTTCCCACCCCCCCGGGTCTGCGATTGCAAAATTTCGTAGCTCTCCGATGCGCGGTCGCTGAACGTATAGTGTATAAGACAGACAGGCTCACACACAGATATTGCCTTTTATTATATAGACTAGCCGCCTTTGGCGACCAGCCTGTTCGCTACCCTTGAAAATTCTGACCGTGGCAAATTCGTTGGCGCGACCTACCAGAAAGGTGTAAGGTAACTGCTTGGAAGGCCAGGAAGTGCCACACAAGTTAGACCGGAACCCAATGGGGGAGGCATCCAAAGAGACCGTACCCTCCTTCCCCTACCACAAACCTCTCGGAAGGACTTGCAGTCCCACACGTTTAACGTGATCGTACTCCGCATGAACCCGGCTGCAGTTTTGGCAATGGCGGGAATCGAACCCGGGCCTACCGAGTGAAATTCCCGCGGGCTAACCACTGGGCTACCGTGCCATCCGCGACAATCTCCATAACTTTATTTTTATTCGGCAATTTTGGGAATCGAACCCGGGCCTACCAAGTGCAAATCCCGCGCACTAACCACTGGGGTACTTCACCCTCCGCGATATTCTTCATAACTTATTTTTTATTCACCCAATTTAGACCGGAACCAAGTGGGAGAAGCATCCACAGGGACCGTACCCTTCTTCCCCTACCACCAACCTCTCGGAAGGACTTACAGACCCACATGTTTAACGTGATCGTACTCCGCGTAAACACGGCGGCAATTTTGGGAATCGAACCCGGGCCTACCGAGTGCAATTTCCGCGCGCTAACCATTGGGCTACTTTGCCCTACGCGACAATTTCCATAACTTTCTTTTTATTCATCCAATTTAGACCGTACCCTCCTTCCCCTACCACCAACTTCTCGGAAGGACTCACGGACCCACATGTTTAACGTGCTCGTACTCCGCGTAAACACGGCGGCAATTTTGGGAATCGAACCCGGGCCTGGTAACTGGTTGGACGGCCAGGATGTGCCACCCAATTTAGACCGGAACCCAGTGGGGGAGGCATCCACAGGGAACGTACCCTCCTTCCCCTACCACCAACCTCTCGGAAAAACATACGGACCCATATGTTTAGCGTGATCGTACTCCATGTCAGTGGCGGAAATCGAACCCGGGCCTACCGCGTGCAATTCCCGCGCGCTAACCACTGGGCTACTTCGCCCTCCGCGACAATCTCCATAACTTTCTTTTTATTCACCCAATTTAGACCGTACCCTCCTTCCCCTACCACCAACCTCTCGGAAGGACTCACGAACCCACATGTTTAACGTGATCGTACTCTGCGTGAACGTGGCGTAAGTTTTGGCAGTGGCGGGAATCGAACCCGGGCCTACTGAGTGCAATTCCCGCGCGCTAACCACTGGGCTGCCGCGCCCTCCGCGACAATCTCCATAACTTTCTACATATTCACCCAATTTAGACGGGAACCCAGTGGGGGAGGCATCCACAGGGGCCGTATCCTCCTTCCCCTACCACCAACCTCTCGGAAGGACTTACGGACCCACATATTTAACGTGATCGTATTCCACGTAAACACGGCGGAAGTTTTGGCAGTGGCGGGAATCGAACCCGGGCCTACCGCTAACTTCCCGCGCGCTAATTTGCAATTTAAAATGACCATATGCTTAATTCCATCATCCTCATTCCATTGTTTCATTGTTCCATCATTTAAAATATCCATAAAATTAAAATATCCATTTAAAATATCCAAAAGTTAAAATATACATTTAAAAAATCCAGATCGTCCCATCATTTAAAATATAAATATAATAATTTATATAGAGCAAAGGCGCTCTATTCAGAACCGTGACGTCACCTCCACCTTGACGTCCCCACCCACCACCTTCCCTGCTTCAGCGGGGGAGAAACGAACGGAACGCCGAGAAATTTAAAATCATGACGTCTTTAAAATTGCGATCCTGAAGGCAATTTTCATTATTTCTGGACCAGATTAGACTTGTAAGAATGCCAGATATTTCAGCTTTCTAAAAATGTAAATTATTAGTCGAAATTATGAGTACTTTTTACTATGCGAGAATTTAAAAACCAAAAATCGTTTTTTTGAGCCAAAAGTGACTTTTGTTTTAAAATCTTTAAAAAATATTAGAAATCGAAATGGAGATTTGAAATTGATATATTTTTACTCGTAATTGTCTGCTCTTTCCGATGGTGTGAGTTGTTTTTTTCTACGACGTCTGGATCGTGGAGAAAAAAGGGCAAAAAGGGCAAAAAAAGGTCGAAATCGCATAAAACATTAAATAAATAAAAAAATAATTAGAATTTTGAAAATCGGTTTTCACGTGTCCCCTTCCCTCTCCCCCAGGTCTCCGATTGCCAAATTTCGTAGCTCTCCGACGCGCGGTCGCGAAACGTATAGTGTATAAGACAGACACACAGACAGACAGACAGACACACAGACATTGCCTTTTATTATATAGATATATAAAAAAAGAATGATAATGTAATTGGCTTAAAATGAAAGAATCAAAATTATCGATTTTGGTTAAAATTAATGGCTTGAATATAGTCAATCCGTAACTGTTGATGATTCGATTCATTATTTAATGTATATGAGAAAACGTCAAGAAAATAACAAGGGGGTACGTTATAATCTCAGAGGATTCGGTTGACAAAAATTTCAATTACCATGCATAGTGCATTTTCATGCCAAAACAACTTCCATACCCATCCAAATTTATCTTGAGAGGCTAGTTGGAGCTAATAAGTGCTTAGTCTACTTTTATTAACACTTTAAAACATAGTTCAAGAGTGTTTATGACGTTGTTCATTCATTCTGTCTGTCGGTCTGTTAGCACGATAATTGCCGTAAGAATGACTTTATCAAGATGAAATGTTAGTATGTTGTTCAGACAGTCTGTGGGATTTATGGGAATATGTTGTTGTTGTTACTGATGACCTCCTGTTTCGGCAGAGCCGATTTAGGACCAGTGACGCAGGAAGCAGGAAAGAACGAAGAAAGACACAAGACGAGAGAACAAAGTTTATTACCAGAACGCATCACTGACGAAGGTTGGAGGGGGTGCAGCTTCACATTTTGACGAGGACCCAGAAGGCGGAAGACTGATTTTATCCTCAAGAAGCATCCATGCTTTATTCAGTATTCGAACCCGAGCCCTCAAGACAGCAGCCGAAGACGCTATCCACTTCACCGCCTGGGTGGCCCTATGGGAATATAAATGAATAATATCAATCAATTAGTTTTGGATTGAACTCGGGTTGAAAAATGAAATACATTGAAACCTATGGGACCTAATTTTTCAAAAAATTTTTAAGCACATTTAAAATTCAAAAATTGCTTCGAAAATTTTAAGAAATATTCAAATTGCCCCATAAATTATATAAAAAAACTTCAGCAAAATATATTCAGCAGTTTTATATGTAAAAATTAAAATAATAATTAAACCCTTTATATGAAGAGATCACGTGAGCCTTATATGAAGAGATCACGTGACCCACTCCAAATAAAATATGGCATCCATCTTGTGTCAAAATCGTGATTTTTAAATTCTTTTTAATTTATATTTAGTGTCGTAAAACCTATTTATCTTTGCTTAATTTCTGTGCATCTGTATAAAGAAACAGCGCAATTACAATATATTTCAATTTAAATGATCAATGACATCCATTTGTGTCAAAATTGTGATTTTTGAAGTTATTCTTAATTTAAATTTAGTGTTGTATTCGTTCCGAACCTACTATGTTTTTGCTTAATTTCTGTGCATCTGTATTCTGAAACAACACAATTACAATATATTAGAGTTTAAATGATCATCAAACTTTGATTATTACTACAACGAAACCTAATTTTCACTTATGGAGAATGTATGAAGATTAGGCTGTGAGATGAGTTGTATAAGAATTGCTGAATTTCTTAACGCAAAATTATTTTGCTCAGGAGTCTGCAATATAGATGATAGGAATGAAACGTTCATTGATTTTACATAGAGAAGCAGACGATTTAATGGCATACTTCTTCGATGAAGTTTTATGCAGAAAGTTAAATTACTTTTACCTGCATGTTTTTAAGTTTTTAAGTAGAATAAATTATTATAGTACTGTGATGAATGAAATGAAAATGTATGAATGAAATATTTATTGCTTTTACACAGAGAGCCAGGCTGGGGCGCGGTAGCCCATTGGTTAGCGCGCTGGAGATGCACTCGGTAGGCCCGGGTTCGATTCCAGCCACTGCCAAAACTGCCGCCGTGTTCATGCGGAGTACGATCACGTTAAACATGTGGGTCCGAAAGTCCTTCCGTGAGGTTGGTGGTAGGGGAAGAAGGGTACGGTCCCTGTGGATGCCTCCCCCACTGGGTTCCGGTCTAAATTGGGTGGCACTTCTCGACCGTCCAAACAGTTACCTTACATCTCTCTGGTAGGTCGGACGGTCTGGGTTTCAACAACATCAACAGAGAGCCAGGCGATTTATATTTCGATGACGTCATTTGAATCAAGTTCCTTTTTTTCGATGAAGTTTTAAATGTTCAAATATAATTAATCACTGCAATATTGTGATAATTTTTAAAATATTATCGCTGAATGCATCGCATTTTAGAGATGTTTTTTTTAAAATTAGAGTTGAAAAGTGTTTCATAATCAATGCTTTATGCATGATTGATCTTACTTGTTCAATTAACTGTAGTCTTATCGGGAACAGTTTTCCGGATCTACTATATATGGTTGTCAACACCAAGTTCTTAGCAAAAGCCTTTGTTTATATAATATTTCTTTACAATTTTAGTGCCTTATATTAAAATTACTTATAAACATATTATCTGTCATTTTTCACAATTTCTTACTGTGTTGGACAATAGAATAATAGGCTTAATGAAGAGCTCTCTGAACGGATGCATTCGACATATTGAGCTATGGTTTGACGGGTAAATAAAATGGTATAAAATAAAATGAAATATTTGAAAATTTATACTTGATAGGATAGAATTAGTGATCTACACCTAAAACAATTTCAATTTGTGTATATTTCTTTGGTGACTTTAGCACACGCTAGAACTGATTGAGATTAAAATTACTTGTTAAAAAGTGTGCAACCCCTGTTGCTAATGTACAACATTAAATCAATAAAAAATTGTGTATTAGTGCTTTAATAGAAGGCTAGAAGGATGAATGTTAACAAGAGTAGTCAAATGTAGGCGTGGGTAAGTACACTATTTATTCATATTGGTCGGCTTCTCACAGTTAAATCTTACACTTACTACCTAGGCCGTCCACATCACCCGATGGTTTAGAGTAGCAATTAGACGGCCGGGAGAAATAAATAAATCGGGCCGATATTTTCAAAAGAATAATTATTGTCAATGATTGAACATAATTGTCAGGATTCGTTGAAATTTTTTATAGAAGGCCAGATCTTACTCCTGCTGACTAGGTGCAAGAACATCTTTACAATTACACAGAATATGTAAAAAAGAAATTTGCATCAAGGCGTAATCTTTTGAACATTTTATGATTTAGTTATACGCTCAGTAGTATACACTGGGGAGTGAAGATGATGCAGGATTCTATATTTTAAATTTGTTTTCTTGGCTTCTTATAAATTATTTTAATTATTAAGGGAATTCTGCTTCCTGCTTGTTGACGCTCGCTACCCCGGGGAGGAGACTGTTTCCCGAGGTTTAGCTACCGCTCATTAACGGTAGCAAATATACGTCAGTTGGTTTAAGTAAAAATGCATTAGTTGGAGCTCCGGCCCTAATTCGTGGATGCTCACAAGCCCCATGGAATCAATCCTCTATGCAATCTCTATTATTCCGCCCTCTGGCGAGCGATCTTGCAGCATCTCAAGAATTTTTTCGATTTCAATTCCTAGTATGATAAGATCGTATTCGCTTTGGTGGAATGTATAAGACCGAATTTGATGAGTATTAATCAGCAGATAAATATTTAAATAGAGATTTATCTCATTGTAACTGATATGGTATATTAATGCCCTAGACGATGTGTGTGTCCTTTCTGCCAGCCGGCTCGACACATTAAAAAATTTTCAATACTTCCTACGAAAATATATTCATTTTTAGAAGCATCCTCCGGAATCATGCGTGTACTTTCAGGTTACATGAATGAATCCAAATGTCTGCATAATTAACTCGTTGATTTACAAGCACAGCGTAAACAAAAACAAAATAGCAAATAGTTCGATTACTCTCTCACAAGATCTGTAAGAGCTGCCAGGTTCAGTAAAACAGCAATTAAATGCTCCACTAAATTCAGAAAACAGCTCGTGCTATTTTTAAAACACTTATCTCACATATCAATCTAGCTCGTATCCCGTTAACTGCTCCACAATTGAGCCACAATTCCTTTCATATATTCTCCGTAGAAACTTCCAGAAGGCGTTGTATCTCCAAGAATATTTATTATTTTGAGAAAATTCTAGTAACTTCGAAAAGTCACCAGAGGTTGCCAAATTAGCGACATATCGCCGAATTTGGCAAACATGGCCCAATTATTCAAATATGATAAACTTACATTGACATAAAAAGAATGGCTAACTGTATAGGTTTTGTCCCTCCCGGTTCACAAATGAGCCTCAAATAAAGGCATTTTTCATGCACATAACACTGGTCCTTCCTTAGGACTTCACGTCTCGAGTAGAATCAACTAACTATGGTCCAATATATGGGCTAATCTGTAAATATGGAATACTTTTGGCTTGGATAAATTACAAATTCGATAAAATACAATGTTTATTCCTTTTATTATGGCGTAGAATTCTCCCCAGTTGTGTTGCAGTTTCAGTGAAAATCCTTTTCGTCGTAGTGGATTGAACAATCATACTTAGTCGCTTTCCTGGAGTCGTCCTTTATTGACTTTGACATCGTGCCGTGTCTTCTTTCTATCGGTAACAAGGTTGATCCTTTCACGATCAAAATGATGAAACTTCTCTAATCTTGACCACAGATCTTAAACATATTCTTCAGGAGATGAACGTGCGCCGTATAATCGTTCAAACAACAGGCCACACGGTAGTCATAGACTTCAACCAATCAGCATTTTTGATAAAGAATGATCAGTTGATTTGTAGACAGAACTTCTGTAATCCAGCAGGAAGGTAGGTGACGGCCTCAATCTTGCTGGTTTTGTGATACGAATATGGATAGATGGTTAATATCGTTGTGTCGAATATTATTACCAGGACGTTCGATTGAGGATGAAGATGACATATTCGAGTTTTGTCCATTCCTAGAAGTTTGCGCAATACCGTGAATATGCCAGGGTTAATGTTCATTCCCTGGTCGGAATGGATGAACCTTTTCTCCTTATATGGCTTCTTTCTCCGGAAGTCCAGTACACCAGCTGTTTCGCGAATGAGACAGATGGTTGCTTGAATATGTTAATATTTTGCTTCTGTAGCATATCCTTTATTTCTTTCATAGTGCGCAGCATCTCAGATTCAGAAGTTCAGAAGTGATGTTAGTCACGTATGATTGATCGATGAAGTCCTCTAGATGCCTGTCGAGATATACCAAACTTGCTGGCTAGGACCAGTGAAATTTTTATATCATTACAGTCGTCCATAATATTAGCGGGTTGAATTTCTAGATCACGGATGGCATATTCTTCCTCGATCCAGACTGTTCGACCTACCCGAAGGTTTAAGATATCTGTTTGAACGGTCAAGAAGTGCCCCTAAATTTAGACCTGAACCCAGTGGTGGCGACATCCTCAGGGACCGTGCACTCATCCCCCCTTCCTCCAACCTCATGTCAGGACTTACGGACCCACATAATTAAAGCGCTCATACACGGATGGTATATATTAAATACTGAGCTGCAAAGCATTGAAGAACGTCTGTAGAGCATTCTGCAAAGAGTAGTTGTGAAAGTCTTTCTGTATCCGACACCAGCTACTCTATCCAGACGTTTGCCTTGGAGAACTTCAACTAAACCCTGCTAATATCTTTCAAATTATTCTCCCCGTAGCGGAGTTGTATAGCATTGGCCAGGGCAACGAGGACCAGATGTTTCTCAGTCGGGAGCGTCTGTAAAACATGAGCTGCAGGACCTCGAAAGGAAACAGCATTTGTCTTTCATCCCATTTGTTCGCTTCTGCAATGACGTCGGAATACGTCCAAAAATTCGTTCAAATGCGCTGTCCGTCATATGTAGATGATTTTAATTTACATAGTGTTGGAGTGTAAAAATCCGTATTGACGACTGACGATATTCCCTCGTGAATCAAAATTCGATTTTCGAGTTTTCTCATCTCCTCTTGTGTGGCATCTATGAATGTTTGTACGGAGGTAATGCCTTGTTCCATTGTTTCTTGTCCGGTTTTCATTTCGGCTTGAACAGTCTTGATTTCTTCTTTCACTTCAGCTTGAACAAATTGAATTTATCCTTCCTTTATCTTGGTGTGCCTGATATTCATTTACTTTTTAATGTCATCTCACGACTTAATATAAACTTAATATCACGAAATTAATATAAACAAGCTCTAGTGTACCTCGAGTTTTAATTTTTAATCACATTCCACGTCACTAGCTGTATTCCAAAGACTATATGTGCTACATAAAAACTAAACTAATTTTCGAAATCTACACCTAAACATGATGTGACAAAGTACATTTTTATGTTTCTGATGAATAAAACATGTTATTATTTGTAAATCAATGTAATTACATTTAAAGTCGGCCTTGTACTTTTCTATTGTACAGAAATCCAGGCAAAGGTTCATGCTGTCCTGCCTCCTAAGTAACATTTAAACGAATTGAAAATTCTGAATATTATGCTTAATTAGATAAAATAACTTTATTTGAAAATATTTACTCTATTCAATTGCTAATAGGCGTGACATGTATCAAATTTGTTTATAGTCACGCCAACATTTGTTCATTCACACTTTTTGGCCTTCGGAGATTTTATGGGGTACACGGAAATATTATTTGTTTACTATAAATATGAAAGAGGCTGGGGATATTTTTAAGCATTTGGATTTATTTTAAATCACCAATTCCGCATGTTATAAACCGATCAAGGGAAAATACGGGAACTGAAAATATCTTTTGGTATGGATTTCATACTGCCATTACAAATCCGAGTTTCATTTTGTTTCATCTTATTAAAATGTTGCTCGGCATAAAGATCAACTATACAGGGTGATTCAAAACTATGGGACAAAATTTTTAGGGTGATAGAACACACCTGAACAAACACTATTCATCATAAAAATATATGGTCGTAAAGCACGTAGTTAAGCACTAGAGAGCGCTGTCCAGCGAACGCATTAAACGTCTGTTGCTCGCTCGTCGTCAGTTCTACCGTGGATATCCGAAGAAATGGATTGTTTCATAAATGAGGAGAAAACCGACATGCATTTCATATTCAAACTGCGGACGGGAATGCGAGAAAAGTACGTATGTGGGTGGCACTCCGTAGTGTTGGTCTTAAAGTGTGCCTCATCGTTTTGAATCACCCTGTATAAAGCTTGCACAGCTAGTAAATACTGCGTGTTACGAAATATTGCAGAACAGCTATTTCAGTAAAATTATGTTCAGTTACATACTGCTTTTAATGATGCAAATTTAGTTTTATTACTTTAGCAGTAGTTTCAGCTGTACATATTAAGTTTGAGAGTTTAAGAATAGCGTTACGGTAGTGGCGTATTTATGTGTGTTCCTACGCAGCGGATTTTATTTATTCAATTTTTGTTATAACCGATCGTGTTGTTAAAGTGTCTTTGTTTTCAAAGAATTTGATGTGACTTCCAGGACAGTTTCAATCAGAGTTTTGCATCTTAAATCACTGGCAACGCCGAGTATATTTTCTAGTACGAGTATATAATACAATAAGTACGGGAAAATTATTGTAACAGAATTGAGAATTCGAAATCGAGTTTTTATTAAGTTTATGCTTTTTGTGGATGTCAAGACTTGATGAAATAATTTTCAGAAGTACGTTTATTTTAGAAAACACGTATGCGGTAAACCTTTGCGTGCAAATGAAATGCAGTGTGTAATCAGTCATACAAAAATATTCGAACATCGCGCGTTTTTCCGATTTCCCGTTTCGTGCAGTAAAACCAAATGTATCACTAGACTCGTAATAATATCTGATATAAATAAATGATTAACTAATTCGTATAACGGCTTATCTTCATATTAAATTTTGCATCAATTTGATTTTTTTAAAGGAAAACACACACTTTTTATAACAAATTTTGATTTTGAATTACTAATGATAATTTTGATTAACTAATGACACATGTGGTTTGACTGTACGAGCCGAAGATTCGTAATATAGAAATGTGCCCGTATTTTTATATTCTGTATCGACTGCACTTATATACCAAAAATAACTCACGAACTATACGAGTTTCGTGAAACTTTCAATTAGTAATTTACTCTAAGGCTCATTGGATTTTCATAAAAATTAAAAACTAAACCATAGACGTTCTTTCATTTGTGTTCCAGAGATAATATTATTCACACCCGCAACTACACACATACATAGTCTAAAATCATTCGGTTTGTTTTTCATGCATTGCTCACCACATATTTAGTTATCAAAATCTTTAGTTATGAAATTTTTTTCTACTAATTCCCCCGTGATGAAGGGGCACCTACGTACAACGTCCACAAGACCCCCCAGAGTATCCTATGGCGAAGGGGAGAAGAATTGCAGCTTTACTTTTATAAAAGCACCACGAAGGGCGGAAGTTTAACTTGGCTTCGACATGACAACATCTATGCCCAATGGCAGGATTCGAACCCGCAACCTGGCAATCCAGCGATCAGACGGAAACGCATGCCTCTGACCTCTCGACCACCGGATCGGCATCAAAATCTTAAATTATTTGATTGCTTCATAACGTACTTTCTACACATGTATTATATATACATGTTTCATTAACAGTTATTTTTCTGTGATGCTCCTGATAATACCTTCCTTACCTTATAAATAAGTTGTTACCCCTTAGTCTTCTTTAAATTTCAACAACCCATGTAAACAAAATATTCCCATCTGTTCTTCGTTTCATGAAAAAGAAGCTGTCAATTATCATATGTATTTATGTAAACATGTCACACGTCACCTGTATATTATTCTTATTTTCCCTAAGAAGAGGAAACAGCGAGCACTTGCTTTAAACTATCGTTTTCTGCTTCATCACGAATATATGAATTTTAAATTCAATTTAACAAAGACTGCATGTTCATTTCAGTCGAGCATCCATTTCTATTTGATATAATTAGACTTACCCAACAAGTTCACAAAAAGTGCTTCCAGGACAGCTAATTTAATTCTGAATTGCAAATGAAAATTAATAAATAAAATTGAAACTCCTTAAAAATGTCTCAGAATTTTCTCCTATTAAACATACTTTAATTAAATTAAAATTTGGAAAACTAGTCATTACAGTTTTAGGTACTGGAATCACGAGTATCTTTCTCAATTTGAGATATTGAAGAAGGAAATCAAAAATGCCTTTTATGTGTGGATATGGATTTCGCCTTAAAATCGCTTGTAAAGAAATGAGAGTATTCAACAGAAAGGTTAATTGTCAGTGTCGGATATGTTTTTTTATACTTCAAGAGCTCATACTTACAATTTTACGTCTTATCAGGATCGTGAATTTCAGTACAATAAAATATTAAATTTTAGATTTTTACTTTCCTTATATACATAATGTATAAGGAAAGTATTGTGACGGGGTCGAAAATTCGAATTCGAGTTTTCGACGAGAGAGCACGTTTCAAGCATCCCTAATCACGAATCAAACATTTTTGAAGTGATGTCTGTGTGTGTGTGTGTGTGAAAGTATGTGTGTGTTGTTGTTGTTGTTGAGACCCAGACCATCCGACCTACCAGAAAGGTGTAAGGTAACTGTTTGGACAGCCGGGAAGTGCCACCCAATTTAGACTGGAACCCAGTGGGGGAGGCATCCACAGGGACCGTACCCTCCTTCCCCTACCACCAACCTCTCGGAAGGACTTACGGACCCACATGTTTAACGTGATCGTACTCCGCGTGAACACGGCGGCAGTTATGGTATGTGTGTGTGTGAAAGTATGTGTGTGTGTGCGTGTATGTGTGTGTGTGTGTGTCAGTGAGTCTGTGGAGACGATAACTGACGAACGAATGGACCGATTCGAACGAAATTTGGTAAAAAAACCAGTATCCGTAAACACTGGAAGCATATGGTTTTATATGCAATCGAATGTTCAGAACCCCCCTTAAATTTTCGAGTGAAATTTTGAAAAAATCGTCAAAAAATCAAAACAGCTAATATGGTTACGCAAATAGTCATTTCTTATGTAATTTTTCCTTAGAAAACTATTGACATAAACTTTAGAACGCTAGCATGAACTGTTCTCGAGATATTGCACATTTTTCAAATAAATTTATTAAAAAATCCTATAAATTAAAAAAAAATATTAACTGTTGAGAAACATGTTCGCTTTTCATATGTAATATCATGCGATAAATTCGGTGACATCATTCTGGTGGATCTAACTCGTTCCATTCATGAGAAAAGGTACTTTGAGTAATACTTTTGTATTTGAACGCCAATAGTCATTTATCTGCTATAAGAATAATTTATTTCTCCGTCTATAACGCTTGGCGAAATTTTGGCGACGAATTTGGAGGAATATCGCCAACTTGTCGACTTTTTGAAATTTCGCCAAATTAACGAAAAGCTCGCCATCTGGATAAAAATGACGCTAAATCTATGAAAATAACGACTGATTCTCGAAAATTCAATATCTTGGAAAGAATATAAGTATCTACTATAAGAAAAACCTAATTTTTTTTTACTGCAAATGTAGTAAATTCATTGCATTATATTAAGAAAGTCATGTGTTGCCCACATCAGATTTTTTAAATGTTGTTCTCAGTGCTCCTTGTCGCTTGTTGAGCACTAAAGTCTGGTTCAATCTATTGTGTTCAACTATCCGTAAACTTCTCGGAAGGAATTGTTTGCGGATCTCCAGTGTGTTGTCGCTTATGATATCTTGTTTTCGACGGAGTCGTTACAGGACCAGTGACGCAGGAAGCAGGACAGAACGAAGAAAGACACAAGACAAGAGAAAAAAGTTTATTACAACCAAGCATCACTGACGAAGGTTGGAGGGGGTGCAGCTTCATATTTTGACGACGACCCAGAAGGCGGGAGACTGACTTTATCCTCGATAAACATCCATGCCTTACTCGGGATTCGAACCCGAGCCCACCAAACAGCAGCCGAAGACGCTATCCACTTCACCAACTGGGCGGCCCTCCAGTGTGTAGGATTACTGGGCACCCTTAGAACATTAAGCATCCCGAAAATACTGTAAGTAAAGGTCACGAGTGTACACGTTAGGTCTGTCTATAGCAACTTGGCTAAGCTCTATCGAATAAAAGTAATAACAGCTCATCTAGAAGATAATGTAAAATGTTTTAATAACGAAGAAATCTAAATTGGCGAAAAAAATCATTCAATTACAAAGATGTAGAGTAATGTTTATTTAGTAGGAATCGATACCACAAACGCACAAAACGCATATATGGGAAGCAATAAGTACCTGTCATACGTCTTCAGCTATTCAGAGGACACCTACTATATATTTACCGACACACTGTGATTTTCCTCATATGGTGTTTTGATTTTGAGCAGAGCAGACGTGTTTTACCACAGATACAGAAATATGAAAATTATTACCAACCCGAAGCCATGGTAAAGCACGTTCGCTCTTATCAAATTCTAAAGTGCGAATGATAAAAGTCCAAACATGTCGACGTATACATAATAAGTTTTCTCTTTTGTTTGCTCAAAATAAAGAGAATGAAACAAGTTTTATATACTTTGACACTTTTATATACTAGTCCCTCAATGATCCGCATGACTACTCATGAGGATCTATATCGAATATGCATTGATCCTGACGGAGAACATTTTTGACTGACTGTACAATTGATTCCTTTGCATATAAGTGTAGTTTATAATATCATTTAGGACTAGACCAGCAATTCGCCAGGAACAATATTGTATCAAATAAATGCTTTCTGTAACAGGTTTATTGTATATTCCGATGCATTAAATATTGCTCTACAACTTTATAATTGATAATTTACGTCTCTCTAGCTTTGTTTCTGAGTTTGTTATCCGATTTTTTTTTAAATTCTCTGAGGAGGGCGCTGCAATCACTTTTATGCAATCGGGAATGGTCGATTCTCGGCAATTTTATACCAATTTACTTAAATTTACCACTTTACCTCACTTTATATATTGCCAATTGGACAGTACTTATCTAAGCCCAAAACATTATTTTTTCTCCTCATAGAGTGTGGTATTAAGAAAGTGTTAAAAGTAACAAGTTTTGCGTACAATCCACAAATACCAGTAATATTTTTAAATAATGTTTTATGTAAGAAATTGTTTTCTTTGGTTTGTATAATAATTGACACAAATAAAGTGAATCCAGAAAGCTACGTCAAATAAGGACGCAGCCAATAATATCGCTTAATAATACTTGCCGGATAAAAGTTAAGGAATTCCTCTGCGTAAAAATCCAATATAAAGAGCATTCATAGTAAGAAGCTGATGTATGTTTCAAGACACGGAAATAGATCTATTACAATAAAATAAAGTTTAGTTTTTAATGATGTTATTTTATATTGGATTATGATGTTGCGTTTATTGTTGTTTTTGTCGTTTTATTATTTTAGCAGCTGTTTCAGCTGTGCGTATTAAATTTAAAAACTTTAAGAATAGTTCCGTGGTCGTTGCGTATTCATGTGTGTACGCAGTGGGTAATTTTTATTTATTTATTTATTTATTGTTACAATTGAATGTGTTGTTAAAATGTTCTTTGGTTTCAAAGAATTTGTTGTAAGCTCCGGTATACATTTAATCAGAGACTTCCACCTTAAATCACTCGCAACGCCGAGTATATTTTATAGTACATAATAATGCAGTGCATAACATACATGTATTGGAAAATTACTGTAACAGAAACGAGTTTGAGTTAGGTTTACACTTTTTGTGGATGGTAGAACACGATTAAACAATTTTCAGAACTACAGTTGTTATAGTACATGCGTATATGGTGTGCATTTTTGTGAAAATGAAATATAAAGTTCAGTCCGTCAAAATAAATCCGAATACAGTGCGTTTTTCCGGCTCCTCGTTTCGTGCTGTAAAATCAAATATATCATTAGACTCAAAATAATGTCTGATATAATTAAATGAGTAACTAATTTGTATTACTGGTCGTCTTCATATTTAACTTTGCACAAACTGTATTCTTTCAAAGGGCAATGCCCACTGTTCATAACAGATTCCAATTTTCCAGGTCAAAGCATCCCGAATTCATATAATGTTTATATAAAAAAAATATATATAATTCATATAAAAATTATAAATTTTACAATATTTATATATCATAGAAAAGATGGAACTGCAGAGTATGCGTGGCCTACATTTTAGTTCCTCAAAATTTGAGACAGGCTCCTTGTATTTCCATGTATCCTTTTTTCTCACATGTATTTCCAATATTTACAGTAGAAATCGCTCTAACCAATATACATTTAGCATAATAACGGCACGGTAAATTTTAGGTTGACATAAAAATTGGATGTTGCCATTTCAATTTTCAGAAATAATGATCACTTAAATATAAAGATAACCCATCGTGCAAATTAGATGCACATTTATAGTGATCATTATTTCTAAACTAATGATACTTTTGGTTTAACTGCACTTGTCGAAGATTCAGAATAAAGAAAGGTATGGGATTTTTCTTTTTCGTACCGACTGCACTTATGTAACAACAATAACTCATGAGTAATAGGGGTTTCGTGAAATTTTCAATTAGTAATTTACTGTAGTGCTCAATAGATTTTCGTGAAAATTAAAAAATATATAGAAGTTCTTTCAGTTGTGTTCCAGAGATAATGTTATTCATACCCGCTACTACACACATACATAGCCTGAAGAACATCCGATTTGTTTGTCATGCGTTCTCACTGCATAATTAATTATTAAAATCTTTAATTATTTGACTGCGTCATAACATACTTTCTAGACATGTATTATGTATGTATTTTTCTTTAAAATTTCTTTTACTTTGATGCTCCTGATGATACCTTCCTAATAGATAAGTGGTTATCCTTAGTCTTATTTAAATTTCAACAAAACCCAGGTGAACAAAAAAACCTCATGTGTTCTTCGTTTTATCAAAAAATATGTCAATTGTCATATATTTCTATTTAAACACATCACACCTCACCTGTATATCATTCTTAACTTCAGTAAGATGAAGAAATAGCGAACTCCTGCTTTAAAATGTCCTTTTAAGTTTCATCATGAATATATGAATTTTAAATACCATTTATAAAGACTGCATGTGCATTTCAGTTCAGCATCAATTTCTAATTGGCATAATTAAACTTACTCAACCTGTCCCCGAAAACTGTTTTCGTCACAGATAATTTAATTCTGAATTGCAAATGATGATTTATAAATACAATTGAAACTCACCAAAAATTCACCAAGTTTCTCTCCTATTAAAAATATTTGAATTGAATTAAAATTTGGACAGAAAGTCATTACAGCGTTAGATACTGGAAGCGCGACTATCTTTCTGAATTTGGGGGATAACTAAAAGAAATCTAAAACGCCTTTCAAATGTAAATATGAATTTCGCCTCTAAATGCTTGCAAAGAAATACACATACTCAACAGAAATGTTAATCGGCAGTTCATTATTTTTTTTTCTGCAGGGAAGAGCAAAAATTTTGAAATTCTAAAACGTTGGATATTTTTTTATACTTATAGCATTTCAAGAGCTCATAGATGAAATTTTACGTCGCATCAGGATCGTAAATTTTAATGCAATAAAACTTTTAAATTCAGATTTTTTAAATGTAGTTTTGAATGCTCCATACAAATATGAATTTCGCCTCAAAATGCTTGCAAAAAAAAATCAGCGTACTCAACAGAAAGAATAGTCAGCTGTTCATTATGTTTTTCTATAGCAAAGTGCAAAAATCTTGAAAATTTTAAAGGATGGTTATTTTTTTTTATACTGATAAAATTTCAAGAGCTCGTATATGCAATTATACGTTTTATAAGGACAGGAAATTTTTATACAATAAAATATTAAAATTAAGATTTTTAACGTTGTTTTGATTATTCTCTGTCATTATTTTCTTGCCCTTTGGTGAGCAATATATTACAGCTTACGAGCACTCCGAACTCACAACCAACTTGTTGTATCCAACTGCACCAGAAACTTCTCTCAAGCTACAGGGTGCGAAACTCCTCTATACAGGGTTATTAGGTACCTTAAACATACCGACAACACTACAAGTAAAGGTGCATGAGTATACAGGTTAGGCCTATGCAAAGTAAAGTGACAAAACTATATCGAAAAAAATGATCACAGAGACCCAAGCTAATAATGTAAAAGTCATAATAACGAACAAAACTAGATAGGCAAAAAAAACCTATGCAAAGATGCAGAGCAATGTTTAGTTAATAGGAATGGACACCATGGCCGCATGAAACACATATATGGAAAGCAATAAGTATGTTGAAGCAATAAGTATGTTGAAGACCCAGACCACTCGACTGGCCGGAGGGCTTATAGCAGCTGTTTGTACGGCCGGAGCAATAAGTATGTATCATACGTGCAATAAGTATGTTGTTCTTGAGACCCAGACCGTCCGACCTACCAGAAAGGTGCAAGGTAACTGTTTGGACGGCCGGGGAGTGCCACCCCATTTAGACCGGAACCCTGTGAGGGAGGCATCCACAGGGACCGTACCCCCCTTCCCCTACCACCAACCTATCGGAAGGACTTGCGGACCCACATGTTTAATGTGATCGTACTCGGAGTAAACACGGCGGCGGTTTTGGCAGTGGCGGGAATCGAACCCGGGCCTGCCGAGTGCAATTCCCGCGCGCTAACCACTGGGCTACCGCGCACTGTGCAATAAGTATGTGTCATACGTCTTCGGTCATACTAAGGACACCTGCAATATGTTTACCCAGACTGTGATTTGCCTCATTTGGTGGTCTTTGGAAATTAAGGACTTGCTTTACCATAGATCCCTGAATATGAAAATAATTAACATTCCGGAGCTACGATAAAACACGTCCGCTCTTATCAAATTCTAATGCCCTAACGATAAAAGTCCAAACATGTCAAAGTATACATAATTATTTTTATCATTTGCGAAGTAAAAATATAAAGAGATAGAAAAATTTATATATACTTCGATAATTTCATGTACTAACCCCTCTCTGCTCCACATGACTCCTCATTTGCAACCATACTGAATTATAGCTCCTCAATGAGTTAAAACTCTCATTTTTTTTTCTTAAAATCAAATATGCATTGATGCTGAATGAGAGCATTTTTGACGGACTTAGGAGTTGATTCCTTTGCATATCAGTGTAGCTTATTGTAACTTTCCAGAATAAGAGAGCAACGAACGCCAGTAACAATATTGTATTGTAATAGATTTATTGTAGATTCTATTCGATTTAAACAATGTTCTATAACTTTATAATCGGAATTTTTTGTTTTACTGGCTTTGTTTCTGATTTTGTTATACCAAATTTTCCGCAAGGGGCGCTGCAATCACTTTAATTCTATCAGTTATGCTCACTTTACTACAGATAGATTTTACCTGTATATTCGTGGATCTTTCCCTTAAAATCATTGGTCTTCTCAAGCACGTTTCTAGAATTTCTGTATATCTGACTCTTTCTATAATTTGCTCTGAATACAAATTTGCAAATTTATTGCCTCTGAAGAATGTTGCCATTTAAAAAAAAATGAATGTATGTGTTTTATTCTAGTTTAGTATGCTTAACGGAAGAGATAATTTTCAAGGAATCACAACATTGCTGATATCGGGAGAAAGACTTGCGAGATACTACAAACAAAGTCCATTTATTGTTGGTTAATAGCTCTAACGAAGCAGTCCGCAGTCAATTGTTAATTGTGAACATAATTAATTTCTTCCAGACTCTAAACCTTTTAAATTAAAAACTGAAATTAATATATTTAGAAAAGCGACTGTTAACTGTCTGTAAATTACGCCATGTAGTTCTGCATAAAAAAATCAAATATAAGATGGCTATTTCAAAAGAAACTAACATAATTTTGTTTATATTTTTTCCATTTTTCCCAAATTCATTTTCAAAGCATTACAAGCCGACAACTTGTCCGAGCTTCTCAAAATTCAACAGACAGCTGACATTAATCTGTTGGAATAACCGTACAAAGTTTCACTCAATTTATTCAATTTTTTCTAAAGATGCAGTCCTCCATTAAAAAAAAAGTATTCTTTCAATATCTCAAGAATGGTTCGTGGTAACTTTTAATTAATGACTTTAAAACAACGCCAATTTATTTAAAGTGAAGTGTATTAAGTTATGAACTTATTACTTTCCTTATATACATAATGTATTACTTTCCTTATATACATAATGTATAAGGAAAGTATTGTGACGGGGTCGAAAATTCGAATTCGAGTTTTCGACGGGAGAGCACGTTTCAAGCATCCCTGATCCCGAATCAAATATTTTTGGAGTGATGTCTGTGTGTGTGTGTCAGTGAGCCTGTGGAGACGATAACTGACGAACGAATGGACCGATTCAAACGAAATTTGGTACAAAAATCACAATCGATAAACACTGGAAGCCTATTGTTTTTATACGCAATCGAATGTTCAGAACACCCCAAAATTTTCGAATGAAATTTTAAAAAAATCGTCAAAAAATCAAAACCGCTCATAAAGTTACGCAAATAGATATTTCTTATGTAATTTTTTATTAGAAAACGATTGGCATAAATTTTAGAACTCTAACATGGACCGTTCTTGAGATATTGCACATTTTTCAAAAAAATTATGAAAAAGTCATATAAAATAAAAATAAAAATATTTCCTATTGAGAAACATGTTCACTTTTCATATGTAATACCATGCGATAAATTGGGTGACATCATTCTCGTGGATCTAGTTCGTTCCATTCATGATAAAAGATACTTTGTGTAATACTTTTGTATTTGAACGCCAAAGGTCATTTATCTTCTGTAAGAATAATTTTTTCTCCGTTCATAACTCTTGGCGAAATTTTGGCGACGAATTTGACGGAATGTCGACAACATGGCGACATTTTTAATTGTTGCCAAATTAGCAAAAATCTCGCCAAATTGATAAAAATGACGCTAAATTATTGAAAATGACGTCTAATTGAAGAAAATTCAATATCATGGAAAGAATATAACTATCTACTATAAGAATAACGTTTTTTTTAGTTGTAGAAGTACTAAATTTATTGTATTATATAAGGAAAGTCATATGTTGCCCACATCAGATTTTTCTATTTTCCGGTTAATTAAAAATATCCATCACATAAGATAAATTTAGATATATCCTACTAAAATTTCAGTTTAAACGATTGTAAGTTTCTAAAGTAACCGTTTTTAATACAGAAGTAATGAAAATTTCCATACTGCTAAATAAACGAGTATTACTTTCCTTATATACATAATGTATAAGGAAGGTATTGTGATGGGGTCGAAAATTCGAATTCAAGTTTTCGACGGGAGAGCACGTTTCAAGCGTCCCTGATCACGAATCAAATATTTTTAAAGTGATGCCTGTGTGTGTGTGTGTGTGTGTGAAAGTATGTGTGTGTGTGTGTGTGTGTGTGTGTGTGAAAGTATGTGTGTGGGTGTGGGTGTGTAGGTGAAAGTATGTGTGTGGGTGTGGTTGTGTGGGTGAAAGTATGTGTGTGTGAAAGTATATGTGCGTGTATGTGTGTGTGTGCCAGTGAGACTGTGGAGACGATAACTGTCGAACGAATGGACCGATTCGAACAAAATTTGGTACAAAAATCACAATCCGTAAACACTGGAAGCTTATTGTTTTTATACGCAATTGAATGTTCAGAACCCCCCTAAATTTTCGAATGAAATATTGAAAAAATTAACAAAAAATCAAAACCGCTGATAAAGTTACGCAAATACACATTTCTTATGTAATTTTCCATTAGAAAACGATTGACATACATTTTAGAACGCTAACATGAACCGTTCTCGAGATATTGCACATTTTTCAAAAAAATTATCAAAAAAGTCATATAAAATTAAAAAATATATATATCCTATTGAGAAACATGTTCACTTTACATATGTAATACCATGCGATAATTTGGGTGACATCATTCTCGTGGATCTAGCGCGTTCCATTCATGAAAAAAGATACTTTAAGTAATACTTTTGTATTTGAACGCCAATAGACATTTATCTGCTGTAAGAATAACTTATTTCTTTGTCCATAACGCTTGGCGAGATTTTGGCGACGAATTTGGCGGAATGTCGCCAACTTGGCGACTCTTTGAAATGCTGCTAAATTAACGAAAATCTCGCCAAATGGATAAAAATGACGCTAAATCAATGAAAATGACGACTAATTGTCGAAAATTCAATATCTTGGAAAGAATATAAGTATCTACTATGAGAAAAACCTATTTTTTTATAGCAAAAGTAGTAAATTCATTACATTATATAAGGAAAGGCATGTGTTGCCCACTTCAGATTTTTTTTATAATAGTATCACTGCACACTGCACTTTTATGACTCTTTTATTTTGTTCACAATATAAAATATCCGGCCGTCCAAATAGTTGCTCTTAGTCCTCTGGACGAGTCGGACGGTCTGGGTCTTCAACAATATAAAATATTTAAAAAACGGAGCATGTTTGCTACTATTATCGCTTATATTCCAGAAATTGTTATAAAATATATATGTATTTAAAAAAAATGTGAAATTATGTAACTAACGCGGTAACTTAGTTGGCTTGAAATGAGAGTCAGAATTATCAATTTCTACTCAAATTAATAGTTTAAATATAAGCAATTCGTAAATGTCAATGGTTCAATTTATTGTGAAACAGTTATAAGTAACCATCGCAAAAATAGCAGGAAGGACTAGACCACGCTATAAACTCAACAGACTCCGCTGACAAAATTTTCAATAACCATTCCTAGTGCATTTTCATGCCAAAACAATTTCCAAACCCACCTAAATTCATCTAGAGAAGATAGTTGTAGCCCATGCACGCGTATTCTATTTTTGTTCAATTAACTGTAGCCTTATTGGGAACAGCTTTCTGGATTTACCCACATATATAGCTGGACTGCAAGCACGTAGCAAAATTATTTTTTATATATAATGTCTCCTTACAATTTTACTGGTGCATAATAAAATTACTTATAAACAGATAATTTCTCAGTTTCGTACTGTGTCGGCAATAGAATAATGAGCTTACAAGCTAGCTCTCTGAATGGATGCAGTCGAAAAATTGACCTATGATCTGACAGGCTATAAATAAATTGAAATAAAAAAATTGAAAATTTTGATTTGATTAGGCAGAATTAGTGTTGATACCAAATCATTACCGAAGATATATTTAATTTATGATATTTCTTTGGTGACTTTAGCACGCCCTACAACAAATTTAGTTTTGAATCATATGTTGAAAATTTAGATTTGAATCAAATGTTAAAAATGTACACCCTCCTCTCCTGCAAATATGCACCATTTCAATCTATAAAAATTTGTACATTAGTGCTTCAATAGAAAGCTGAATGTGAACGACAAACGTAGTCAGAAGAAGAGTGATAGAAGAAGAAAGTCTATTGTAAATTGCGAACATATTTATTTTTTCCAGATTCTAAGCCTTTTAAATTAAAATCTGTGATTAATATCTTTAGAAACGTGACTGTTAACTGTCTGTAAATTGTACCATGTACTTCTACATAAAAGATCAAATATAAGATGGATATTTCAAAAGGAATTCACATCATTTTATTTATATATATATTTTTTATTTTTTCCAAAACATTACAAGCCGTCAACATGTCCAAGCATTTCAAAACTCAACAGACCTCTGGCATTGATCTTTTTTAATAAGCATACAAAGTTTCACACAGTTTACTCTATTTTTTCTAGAGATAAATCTCTCCATTCGAAAAAAAGCAAGTATTATTCCAATATCTGAAGAATAGCTCTTTGTAACTTTTAAACAATGACTTCAAAATAATGTCTATTTATTTTAAAAGAAAAGTATTTTTAAATTATGAACTTATTACTTTCCTTATATACAATAATGTATAAGTAAATTATTGTGAAGGGGTCGAAAATTCGAATTCGAGTTTTCGACGGGAGGGCACGTTTCAAGCATCCCTGATCTCGAATCGAATAATTTTGAAGTGATGTCTGTCAGTGTGTGTGTCTCAGTGAGTCTGTGGAGACGATAACTGACGAACGAAGGGACCGTTTTGAATGATATTTGGTATAAAAATTACAATCCATAAATACTGGAAGCCTATTGTTTCTATACGCAATCGAATGTTCAGAACCCCCTAAATTTTCGAGTGAAATTTTAAAAAAATCGTCAAAAAATCAAAACCTCTAATACAGTTACGCTAATAGACTTTTCTTATGTAACTTTTCATTAGAAAACGATTGACATAAATTTTAGAACGCTAACATGAACCGTTCTCGAGATATTGCACATTTTTAAAAAAAATTATCCAAAAATCATATAAAATAAAATAAAAATATTTCCTATTGAGAAACATGTTCACTTTTCATATGTAATACCATGCGATGAATTTGTGACATCATTTTCGTGGTAGATCTAGCTCGTTCCATTCAAGGAAAAGGATACTTTGAGTATTACTTTTGTATTTGAACGCCAATAGTTATTTATCTGCTGTAAGAATAACTTATTTCTCCGTCCATAATGCTTGGCGATATTTTGGCGACGAATTTGGCGGAATGTCGCCAATTTGGCGACTTTCTTCAATGTTACTAAATTAACGAAAAACTCGTCAAATGGATAAAAATGACTCTAAATCAATGAAAATGGCGACTTATTAACGAAAATCCAATATCTTGGAAAGAATATAAATATCTACTATAATAATAATCTGTTTTTTTACTGTAAAAGTAGTAAATTCATTGCATTATATAAGGAAAGTCATGTGCTGCCCACATCAGATATTTTTATAATATGGTCACTGCATGTTTTAATGAATTTTTTATATTGTTCTCAAATATAAAAAATCTGATGTGGGCAACACATGACTTTCCTTATATAATGTAATGAATTTACTACTTTTATAGTAAAAAAATAGGTTTTTCTTAATTAGATACTAATATTCTTTCCAAGATATTGAATTTTCGACAATTAGTCGTCATTTTCATTAATCTAACGTCATTTTTATCCATTTGGCGAGATTTTCGTAAATTTGGCAACATTTCAAAAAGTCGCCAAGTTGACGACATTCCGGCAAATTCGTCGCCAAAATCTCGCCAAGCGTTATGGACAAAGAAATATGTTGTTCTTACAGATAAATGACTATTGGCGTTCAAATACAATAGTATTACACAAAGTATCTTTTTTCATGAATGGAACGAGCTAGATCCACAAGAATGATGTCACCAAATTTATCGCATGGTATTACATATGAAAAGTGAACATGTTTCTCAATAGGAATTTTTTTTTTCATTTTATATGACTTTTTAATAATTTTTTTGAAAAATGTGCAATATCTCGAGAACGGTTCATGTTAGCGTTCTAAAATTTATGTCAATCGTTTTCTAATGAAAAATTACATAAGAAATGTCTATTTTCGTAACTTTATTAGTGGTTTTGATTTTTTGACGATTTTTTCAAAATTATATTAGAAAATTAAGGAGGGTTCTGAACATTCGATTACGTATAAAAACAATCGGCTTCCAGTGTTTACGGATTGTGATTTTTGTACCAAATTTCGTTCGAATCGGTCCATTCGTTCGTCAGTTATCGTCTCCACAGACTTACTGACACTCACACACACACACATACTTTCACACACACACACTGACACACACACACAGACATCACTTCAAAAATGTTTGATTCGTGATCAGGGATGCTTGAAACGAGCTCTCCCGTCGAAAATTCGATTTCGAATTTTCGGCCCCGTCACAATACTTTCCTTATACATATGTATATAAGGAAAGTAACAATTTCAAGACCGACATGTTAAAGTTATATAAACAATGGCACTTGCTTTTAAATAAAAAAATATCGCATTCCAAATAGCTATTATCGCAGCATTCATATTAACAATAATTATAGTCCTATATAAAATTATGTTTTTATAATAGTTTTTTAAATTTTGAAAAAAAAATTCAAAAAGGAATGAGAGCTTTTCTTTAGTCCGTTCACCAGCACACTTCTGACGTGCGAAATTTAAAATAATCGCACCAAATTTCAAGCGATTTTATTAATTTGTTCCTGAGATGTCTCCACACATATTCAGAGATGCCCTAAACCTATGGATTCTTCAAAATATGTGTCCGATTTTTGACATCAGCACTATACTTTTGTTTCGCATATACTATGTAATGAATGGAAAGTAACATTGTCACACAGGCAGTACACTATTCATAAAGCTGAAACTAGTGTATATTTAATTTGTTATTTTATGTATTTGAATGAGATACATACTGCCAAAATCTGAAATAATTTAAGATATATACGATGTTACATATTATAAGATATACAAAATAATATATGAAATGAAAGCAATACCTGAGAAGTATTCAATTTTTGTAATTGTGTGTACCTAAATTAAAATATTACAGTAAAATAATAAAGATTTTATATAAACATTTCATTTCTAAATTAATGTAGTTTTACAACGCGTACTATTTTCGCTTTATTAATATGTTTAATAACAATTAAAAATATTCAATAACTATAAATATTGTTTATAAAAAAAATTATATAACCATTCGTTGTATTCGAACATGTCAACATCTGGTTCACTTTCGAATTCGAGAAAAGTTTTATTCGCTCATCTCTACATTTTTAACACTTTTACAACATAGTTGAAAAGTGTTTATGACTTTGTTCATTCTGTCTGTCTGTCTGTTAGCACGATAACTGCCGTAAAAATGACTTTATCAAATTGAAATTTTAGTATGTTTTTCAGACGGTCTGTGGGACGTATGAGAATATAAATGAATAATATCATCAAATTAGTTTTGGATTGAACCCGGGTTGAAAAAATAAAATGCATTGAACCGTATGAGACCTAATTTTTCAAATATTTTTTAAGCGAATTTAAAATTCACAAATTGCTGCGAAAGTTTTAGGAAATATTCAAATTATCGCATAAAATATATAAAAAAAGATTCAGTAAAATATGTTAGGTAGTTTTTAAAGTAAAGATTATTTAATACAGGGAGAAAACAAATTCAATTAAATTTTGAGTCTTGCTATATCCTCCAGAAAGAAAAGGAGAGATATATTATATAATAAATATATAAATAAAGTGTTTAAATATTTTATATACGAGAGAGGTTTTACATTTTAAAATAAATATATTAGATAACAATTTTTCAAATTTTTAAATAAATAAATTATTATAGTATTGTGATGAATGAAACGATTTGAAAAATGTTTATGAATGAAATGCTGCTTTTATATTGAGGCGATTTATATTTCGATGACGGCATTTGAATAAAGTTCATTTGTTTTTGATGAAGTTTTCAAATATAATAAATTATTGTAGTATTATGATAATTTTAAAATTATTACCGAGGAATGTATCGCATTTTAGAGATGTTTAAGCCGAGGCAATTTATATTTCAATTCCGTCATTTGAATGAAGTTCATTTTTTTCGATGGAGTTTTAAGTTTTCAAATATAATAAATTAATGTAGCATTGTGATAATTTTTAAAATATTACCGATGAATGTATCCCATTTTAGAGATGTTTATATAAAATAGCATTGAAGTTGGAAAGTGTTTCATAATCAATGCTTTATGCATGATTGATCTTTTTACTTATATTGTTTGTACTAATATTATCACTTAAGTTCCGGAAAATTAAAAAATATATATTTATGTTAGTATATAAACAAATTGAGTAGTTTCTTAATAACTTCCATAACTTGAAATGAAAGAATCAACATTTTCGATTTTGACTCAATTTAAAGGCTTGAATATAGTTAATTCGCAACTGCAAATGATTTAATGTGGCTATAAATAAATATCATAATAAGAAAGTTCAATCATGAATAAAGCATTGATTATGAAACAATTTCGATCCTCAATGCAATTTTATTTAAACATCTCTAAAATGCAATATCGGTAATATTTTTAAAATTATCACATTACTACATTAATTTACTATATTTGAAAACTTAGAACTTCATTGAAAAAAATGAACTTCATTCAAATGACGGCATTGAAATATAAATTGCCTGGTTTAAACATCTCTAAAAGGCGATACATTCCTCGGTAATATTTTTAAAATTATCATAATAATACAATAATTTATTATATTTTAAAACTTCATCGAAAACAAATGAAACATGTTCAAATGATGTCATCGAAATATAAATTGTCTGGCTCTCTCTATAAAAGCAACATTTCATTCATAAACTTTTACTATTCCATTCATTCATCACAATACTATAATAATTTATTTTATTTAAAAACTTAAAACCATGGAAGTACAAGCAATTTAACTCTATGCTTAAAACTTCATCGAAAAAAACCGTCCTTCTCTCTGCAAAATCAATGAATATTTCATTTATATCAGCTATATTACAGACTCCATGTGCAAAATAATTTTGCGTTAAACAAATGCAGCTATTCTTATCCATTCTATACTTATCTTCTATTCTTATCTATTTGTCCTTCTACATGTTTTGACGTTTACATTATCCATAAGTGAAAATTAGGCTTCGTTGTAAAAATAATCAAAGTTTGATGATCATTTAAACTCAAATATATTGAAATTGCGTTGTTTCAGTATGTAGATGCACAGAATTTAAGCAAAAATAAAACGGTTTATGGACGGATACAACACTAAATATGAGTTAAAAAAACTTTAAAATCACGATTTTGACACAAGATGGATGCCATATTTTATTTTGAAGTGGGTCACGTGATTTCTTCATATAAAGAGTGTAATTATTATTTGCATTTTTATTTCAAAAACTACTGAATATATTTTGCTGAATTTTTTTATATATTTTTTATGGAATAATTTGAATAATTCCTAAAACTTCCGAAGCAATTTGTGAATTTTAAATTCGTTTAAAAAATGTTTGAAAAATTTGGTCTCATAGGCTTCAATTTATTTCCTTTTTTCTACCCGGGTTCAATCCAAAACTAATTGGGTGATATTACTCATTTATATTCTCATAGGTCCCACAGACCGTCTGAACAACATACTAAAATGTTATTCTGATAAAGTAATTTTTACGGCAGTTATCGTGCTAACGGACATACACACAGACAGACAGAATGAACAAAGTCATAAACACTTTTCAACTATGTTGTAAAATGTTAATAAAAGTGGGAAGAGAGACTAGACCACGCTATAAACTCAGCAGACTCCCTGATAAAATTTCCAATAACCATGCAAAGTGGATTTTCATGCCAAAGCAACTTCCGTACACACCTAAATTTATCTAGAGAGAGCAGTTGTAGGCCATTGGTGCTTATTCTACTTTTATTCAATTAGCTGCAGCCTTATTGGGAACAGCTTTCTGGACGAGAATCGGTAAAACCATTGTTAACATATCAGCGAAAGCCTTTTATATATACCATATTTCTTTAAAAATTTACCGGCTCATATTAAAATTACTTATAAAGATATTATTTTTCATTTTACACAATTTCTTACTACATCGCACAATAGAATAACAGACTTAATTAAGAGAACGTATAAGTCGAAAAATTGATCTATGATCTGACGGGCTATAAATAAAATGAAATAAAAATTTTGAAAATTTATATTTGATAGGACAGAATTAGTGATGATACCAAATTCTCACCGATTTGTGTATATTTCTTTGGTGAATTTAGCACCCTCTACAACTAATTTAGATTGAAATCATCTGTTAAAAATGTACACCATTTCAATCTATAAAAAAATTGTGTATTAAAGTAAGTGTACCAGTAGTGGGACACTTAGGATCATTCAATCAATTACCATTGAAACTTTAGGGAATTATAGCATAAATATATTTTTTATTTTTGGTTAAACTCTTATCTATAATTATTATCACATCAAATTACAAACAAAATATTAATTTTTCTTTTTAAATCAAACTCTTTAACTTCCTTTAGGTTCCAGTAGTGGGTCTATTAAATTTCTGATGTTCCTATAGTTGGACCCACCAAAAGTGGGCCACTCAAATAATGTATAAGATTTGTTGAAAGTTATATTTCGCTATATATTATCATTAACATAATTTCTAAAATATATGTATAAAAAGGTACTTAATTAAAAGCGAATGTAGTTTAAATCTTACATTACAATTTTTCTTTTATTGCCATTTTTTTTACAAAAAGTGGAGAAGAAGTGGAAGTTTTTTGGTTCTCTTTTTCTTCTGATCTGCAATCATTCTTTTCTTTTCTTCCATTTCACATTTTTTTCTTTCTCTTTCAGTTTTTTTCCTTCCTCTCTCAGTTTTTTTCTTTCTCTTTCAGTTATTTTTCTCTTTTTTCTGCGGCTGTAGCAATTTTAATATCTGCTTTCGTCTTATAATATTGAAGCATTTGAGAAGTCACAACTGTTGGAAGCTTTTCACGCCTTCTCTTTTTCTTTATCATGTCACCCCTCTCTAGCCAGAAAAGAACACTTTTGAAGGGAGATGGTACATTTTTAGATGGACTTGCAATAGGATGGATAGCATTTAATGACATTGGATGCATTGCATCCCCAATAAGCTCAATTGAGCCTTCTTGAATATTAAGATCCACCTCAGCAGATTTAACGGTACTTTCATCATGCTACAGCTCAACAGGCTCTTCACTGCATGTCGCCTCTAGACTGGTGCATCCTAAAACAAGAAAGATCAATCATGCTTAAAGCATTGATTATGAAACACGTTCCAACTTCCATGCAAATTTATTTAAACATCTCTAAAATGCAATACACTCCTCGGTAATATTTTAAAATTTATCACAATACTACATTAATTTATTATATTTGAAAACTTAAACCTTCATCGAAAAAATGAACTTCATTCAAATGACGGCATTGAAATATAAATTGCCTGGTTTAAACATCTCTAAAATGTGATACATTCTTCGGTAATAATTTTTGAATTATCATAAAACTACGATAATTTATTATATTTGAAAACTTCATCGAAAACAACCGAAATTCATTCAAATGGCGTCATAGAAAAAATAACGCGCCTGGATCTCTCTATAAAAGCAACATTTCATTCATAAATAATTTCCCATTCATTTCATTCATCACAATACTATAATAATTTATTTTATTTTAAAATTAGGACCATGGAGCTACAAGTATTTAAACTCAATGCTTAAAACTTCATCGAAAAAAAATCGTCCATCTCTTTGTAAAATCAGTGAATATTTCATTCATATCAGCTATGCAGACTCCATGGACTAAATGATTTTGTGTTAAAGAAATACAGCAATTCTAATACAACTCATTCTACATATTTCGCTGTTTACATTTTACATAGGTAAAAAATAGATTTTGTTGTAGAAATAATCAAATTTGGATGATAATTTAAACTCGAATATATTGTAATTGAGTTGTTTCAGTATGTAGATACACAGAATTTAAGCAAAAATAAAGTAGTTTTAAGAATGATACAACACTTAATGTGAATTAAAAAGAACTTTAAAAATCACGATTTTGAGACAAGATGGATGCCATATATCATTTTGAAGTGGGTCACGTGATCGTTTCATATCATGGTCACGTGATCGCTTCATATAAGAGGTGTTATTATTATTTTAATTTTTATTTTAAAAACTACTGAATATATTTCGCTGAATTTTTTCTTATATATTTTATGGAACAATTTGAATATTATCTAAAATTTTCGAAGCAATTTGTGCATTTTAAATCCGCTTAAAAAATGTTTGAAAAATTAGGTCCCATAGGGCTCAATGTATTTCATTTTTTCAACACGGGTTCAATCCAAAACTAATTGGGTGATATTATTCATTTAAATTCCCATAGGTCCAACAGACCGTCTGAACAACATCCTAAAATTTCATTTTGATTAAGTCATTACGGACAGACAGACATACAGAATGAACAAAGTCATAAACACTTTTCAACTTTGTTGTAAAGTGTTAAAAATGGTTCCATGTTCGAAGTTTCCTTTGCTTCCAACCATAAATAGTAAAGGTACTTTTGATCCATAGGGCCTTTCCATTCTCCTTTATTTTTTAAGAATGTTTCTAACTTCACTTTTCCAATTTTTTCTTCCAAAATTAAAAAAAAAACCATTTCTCTCTTCTTTATCGGTGATACGGTCTGTCTGCCCGTTAGCACGATAACTGCCGTAAAAATGGATTTATCAAAATGGAATTTTAGTATGTTGTTCAGACGGTCTGTGGAACTTATGGGAATATAAATGAATAATATCACCCAATTAGTTTTGGATTGAACTCGGGTTGAAAAAATGAAATACATTGAACTCTATTGGACCTAAATTTTCAAACATTTTTTAAGCGGATTCAAAATTCACAAATTCCTTCGAAAGTTTAGGGAATATTCAAATTATCCCATAGAATATATAAAAAAAATTTCAGTAAAATATATTTAGTAGTTTTTAAATAAAAATTAAAATAATAATTACACCTTTTATAGGAAGCGATCACGTTACCTTTATATGAAGAGATCACGTAACCCACTTCAAAATAAAATATGGCATCCATCTTGTGTCAAAATCGTTATTTTATAGTTCTTTTTAATTCATATTTAGTGTTGTATTCGTCCTAAAACCGCTTTATTTTTACTTAAATTCTGTGCATCTACATACTGAGACAACGCAATTACAATATATTTGAGTTTAAATGATCACCCAACTTTGATTATTTCTACAATGAAGCCTATTTTTAACTTATGGAGAATGTAAATACCAAAAGATGTAGAATGAGTTGTATAAGAATTACTGCATTTCTTTAACGCAAAATTATTTAGCTCATGGAGTCTGCAATGTAGATGATATGAATGAAATGTTCATTGATTTTACACAGAGAAGGACGATTTTTTCCATGAAGTTTTAAGCATAGAGTTTAATTACTTGTACCTCCATGGTTTTAAGTTTTTACATAAAATAAATTATATTACTGTGATGAATGAAATGAATGGAAAAAAATTTATAAATGAAATGCTGCTTTTATAGAGACAGCCAGGCGTGTTATATTTCGATGACGTCATTTGAATAAATTTTATTTGTTTTTGACGAAGTTTTCAGATATAATAAGTTATTGTTGTAATATGATAATTATAAAAATATTACCGAGGAATGTGTCGCATTTTAGAGATTCTTAAACCAGGCAATTTATATTTCAATGCCGTCATTTGAATGAAGTTAATTTTTTTCGATGAAGTTAAGATTTCAAATATAATAAATTAATGTAGTATTGTGATAATTTTAAAAATATTTGCGAGTAATGTATCGCATTTTAGAGATGTTTGAATAAAATTGCATTGAAGTTGGAAAGTGTTTCATAATCAATACTTTTGTATGATTGATCTTTTTTGTTTTCAATCTTAATTCTTAGTACGATATGTTCGTTTCAGCGTTAGTGGAATTTTATAATAATGTATGTAATCGAAGATGAGCTATATGAATTAGCAGATAAATAGAGATTTAACTCATTGTAACCAATGTCTTAGACGATGATTGTGATGTTTCTACCAACCAGTTGTGATGCGGCCAAATTTCGCCCATATACACAACTACCACTTACCATAGTGTCCCCAGTTTGCTCTGAGATCGTATTAGTGATAGCTTAAAAATAAAGTACATTGCGTTGTTCTAATTAGGAAAATCAGATGATTTTGTAGCCACTAATTTTTTATTAAAGTAACGCATATATTACGTAACACTAATTATGCAAAACATTACATAATTAAACATCTACCTCACTTGACTTTTGCGTGTATAGAATTATCCACTGTTTATATTATCCAAATTATGATTACTCTTAAACTCGAAACTGCTGACATATGACACTGAGCGTTTGAATGTATATTTAAAAAGTTGACATTTAATGTACAATACTATACAATAATTATTCGACACCATACCTCCGATATGCATGCAGGACATGGGTGCCCGCGAATTTACATTTAGCGTCCTCTCATGGTGATGTGCCGGAGATAGGCGATGGGACGATGGGACATGTTAGCAGCTCAGTTTCAGTAGGGTCCTTTCACGGAAGATTGGAGTCCATGAGGGATCGCTTAGAAGCAAAGTCCACTAGTGTTAAACTCACTGAATATCTACTGCTCATCGTATCTCTAGAACGAGGAAACAATAACTGCCATCTGACGCTCTCCCCATCGTTGCCTTTCTATTTAAGGTATACTATTCCGTTCCTCAAGTGCAGAGGGTCCCACAGTACACAGTATCGTTTCGTTTCAGGTGAGAAACGGAAAACGTCTTGCCAAGTTGGCCTCTCATTAGTTCGTTCTTTGAAAAATCAGGATTGGCCCGATATGTCTTTCCTCTTTGGGTTCGATAAAGTTATCCAGCATTTCAGGGATCTGGTGGTGAGTTTGAACCGTGGTCGGCGATAACTTGCCGGATGGTCAACGAAAATGTGGCTTCCAAATATCATTTTAGTACAAGAGCAATGTGCTCAGTACAAAAAACAAGGTCTTATCGAGAGTGCATCAGAGTTTCTGTGAGACTTCTGTGTCAAATCTTCAAGTCGCGTGTTAGTTATCTGCTGTGTCGATTCTGGGTCGACGTCGCTTAATCCATCTTGCGACCCGTCCTTCATAGTTCTTAAAACTGAGAATCCAGCTCAAAGCAGCGTGGCCAGTCCGTAAAAAAAAATTCCTTCTGAAAAGGTAATGATGAAAATAATCTACGGAGTTAACAATTGTAAATATTTTTTTCCTTGTTACACAGAAATTTCTTTCGGCCTTCGACAAGCACTTGATACAATATGCGATGACACGTTCATGCTCTTCAAGTTTCAGGTAGAGTACGGCCCCTAATATTTTACTAGCATTAGTCTCTAGTATAAAGCTCTCTGTTTGGGATATACCAAATTAAGAGCTAAAACCAGGATTTTCTAAAACCGATTGAAGGCGTCGTTATATTCCTCCGACCATTCATATTTTTGTCTCTTTCTGTTAATCGACACAAAGGTTTGGTAATGCTGGAGAAGGTCTTTACGATACAACGGTAATTAGTACACAGACCGAGAAAACTTCATGAGCATTCTGCGGTTTTTACCATTCTTTGACAGCATTGAATTTATTAGGATCTGTCCTTAAACATTTTTCAGAGAGTGTATGTCTCAAATATGCGATTTCTTTCGGAATAAGTTGCATTTTGAATAATTTAACTTTAAATGAGCACTCTTAAACTTCTCAAACTCCCGATTAATGCTTTGTAAGCTAATGAACGTCCGACAATATTTATATCGTCCAAATAGATGAGGCAGGAATCACAGGAGAGTTCTTTCAGTACGATCTCCATTAGACATTCAAATGCTGCGGTTGCATTATAATTTAAACATTATATTTGCATTATATAAAAGCATCAATTTAAACTGCCTTGGAAGACGCTGTACATTTGCTAGGTCATCGGGATGGATTTTCACTTGCCAGTAACCATTCTTGAGATCTGGAGTTTAAACTCAGTTGCTCCCAGACAGGGTATCTAAAGTGTCGTCAATTCTTGGCAGTGGATAACTGTATTTTTTGTCACGGTGTTAGGTCTTCTATAGTTAACCGGAATCTCGAAAAGTCATCTTGATTCTTCACTAAGACGATTGATGGGAACAAAGGTCTTGATGATAGTTCGATCACGTCGCTTTGCTGTACGTCTTATAAAATTTATCTACTTCTTTCTTAGCGAGTGGAAGTCTTCAGAGAGCGTGTTTAATCGACAATTGATGGCTGGTGTTCATTTCATGTTCAGTTAATCCTGTGCTTCCCATATATTTTGAAAAAGTGTAAAAATCGCACTGGGTTCATAAATGAGGCTTTTACACGCATGCATGGGTCATAAATGTCCGCAAACAAAACAGCATGATGATAAAAGCTCGCAGCGACAGAAATCGGTTTCAATTTTACCATGCCCGTTGGCTGTGCCAAAAATCGTAGTTTTATTAATATAGAGAGATTTCTAAAAATTAAAAGATATATTTTAACGAAATCAAAAACTTTATTTATGATTTAAGACTTAATTATTCAAGCTGCAAAATTCTGTGTCGATTGGCGTTTGAGTTCGAAATTTAATTCTTTTACAAGCAAACTAAACATTTGAGCTCGACATTAATACCTACAAACATCAAAATAAAATGATGCCTTACAGTTCACCTACGTTTACCATTAACAAAAATCAAATTCCACATTTTTCTTTGTAGATTGTCCACCACCTATGATCAGTACCATTTCCTGCGACATATTATTCCAACCGATAACATCTTCTTCTTTTCGTGATCGTACTCCGCGTGAACACGGCGTCAATTTTGGAAGTTGAACTCGAACCGACCGAGTACAATTCCCGCGCTAACCACTGGGCTGTCGCGCCCCAACCGATCACATCGAGAATCAATACCAAACACAATTTTATACAAATGAACTGATCTGCAAAGTCTGGTGTTGTTTGGAGTACGCGCTCGAAAGTAGAACCCCATAGAAACAAGGCAAACGGTTGAGCGGGAGAATGATACTTGCATGCTTCACCTGGTCGTAACAGAAAAAAAATATAAAGGTGATTAAGGTTGAACATATTTACATTTTTAAATAGCTTTATTTTAATATGATTATAAACAGTTTATTTTAAATTTTGATATGAATATAAGCAGCAGAGAAAATTTTTATCCATGTATAAATTTTACTGGTGAACATGGGTGTATATGTGAGTGTATAGGGGGATGGGGGTAGTTCTTTCGTGATGTTCTGGTTTTCCTCGATACTAACAATTTCCGTATCTTTGTTTTTCGTTAACCCACTTTTACAAATTCTTGTATTCCTGCTAATTCGTGACACCCTCTTCCCTTAAAAATGCTCCTTTCATTAAATATTTTAGTTGTGCCTTTAATGCCAGATCTTCTTTTGATAGTTTGAGTAACAAAATAAAGTTTTTAACCTTGCCTATGCAGCTACTTATTCTTATAAGCCTGTTTATCAAATTCTCTCTATCCGTTCTAAATTTATCTAACCAACATCTGCACTTGATCCGTGTTCCGAAATTCTGCCTCACAAATTCAGTCTTCTTTACAATCCTAAGATCCTTCACCGTCTTGTTCAGTATTTTCGCCAATTGAATTTAAAACCGCCCCATTCTACCGTTACACCTATGTTTTGTTGTATACGTACTGATAAGTGTAAAAGTGATGTTTTGAGTCAGACTGGGGTGTACGTTGTCCCCTTATTTCTCCTGAAAACATAAGTTATAAATTTTATATTGGCAGAAAAAATGAACTATTGGCATCTGAATATGCTCGTAATAATAAAAGTTAAAACTTTCCACTGCCATATGCCAAACTGTTAGCAACTTTATCTCGATTTTCGATAAGACCTTTCTTTTAATAAATCATAATAATCCACGTAATATCTTGCTTTTCGAATCTTTATTCATTTATATGCATTTATTGTGATTCCATCGCATGGCGTCTCATTCTTGATTGACTGCAGGTTAAATTATTACCCACGTTTTTAAACAACTGAATGCGTTTCATTTGTATTTTATTTCTGCTACATCAATTTGAATATTATATGTTTTTCATTCTCATGTATATCATTGTGTAATTTGATCATTGATATTATGTCGCTTTTGCTGCTGGTTGTTATATGGGTATAATAAGCACAATATATAATTTTCTTATTATATGCTTCTGATGAAGTTTTATGTCCGAAATCCATCAGGCGTATAATAAGTTTTTAACGTCTTTAGTGCGATCAAGTAGACTTTTATTTTAAAGTATTTTATATTTAAAAGCACGATTGGTTATTAAGTCTATTTTCAGATACAAAAATCAAATTTGTTCATTTTGATAAAAATGTGTTTACGTTTCTCATAAATCTTAATACAAAAAATCTGATGTGGGCAACACATGACTTCCCTCATATAATGCAATGAATTTACTACTTCTACAGTTAAAAAAATCTGATGTGGGCAACACATGACTTTCCTTATATAATGTAATTAATTTACTACTTTTACAGTAAAAAAAGGAGGTTTTTCTTATAGTAGATACTAATATTCTTTCCAAGATATTAAATTTTCGACAATTAGTCGTCCTTTTTATCCATTTGGTGAGATTTTCGTTAATTTGGCAAAATTTCAAAAAGTCGCCAAGTTGGCGACATTCCGCCAAATTCGTCGCCAAAATCTCGCCAAGCGTTATGCACTAAGAAATAAGTTATTCTTACAGCAGATAAATGATTATTGGCGTTCAAATACAAAAGTATTACTAAAAGTATATTTTTTCATGAACGGAATGAGCTAGTTCCACGAGAATGATGTAACCCAATTTATCGCATGGTATTACATATGAAAAGTGAACATGTTTCTCAATAGGAATTTTTTTTTATATGACTTTTTGATAATTTTTTTTAAAAAAATGAACAATATCTCGAGAACGGTTCATGTTAGCGTTCTAAAATTTATGTCAATCGTTTTCTAATGAAAAATTACATAAGAAATGTCTATTTGCGTAACTTTATTAGTGGTTTTGATTTTTTGCGATTTTTTCAAAATTTCATTCGAAAATTTAGGGGGGTTCTTAACATTCGATTGCATATAAAAGCAATAGGCTTCCAGTGTTTACGGATTGTGATTTGTGTACCAAATTTGGTTCGAATCGGTCCATTCGTTCGTCAGTTATCGTCTCCACAGGCTCACTGACACACACACACACACGCACACACATACTTTCACACACACACACACACAGACATCACTTCAAAAATGTTTGATTCGTGATCAAGGATGCTTGAAACGTGCTCTCCCGTCGAAAACTCGAATTCGAATTTTCGACCCGGTCACAATACTTTCCTTATACATTATGTATATAAGGAAAGTAAAAATAAAAGAAACACGTTGAAAAGGTTGATCAAAAGTTGTCGAATGAACGTTCAGTGACAATGTGTGTATGTGTGTGTGTGATGACAAAATTGACATTTTTCAATGATGGCAAGTTTGAAACTATGCTATAATTGTTTCGATCGCTACGAATGTATAGGTGTGACTAGATAATTAAAATTCCACTTCAATCTAAAATAAATTAAAATTAAAACATAATACGAAATCGCTCTGAGGTGTTATTAGACTTTTCGAGAAGTATATGTGCACAAAATTTCACAGCTGTGACACACTTGAATATTTTGTGATATCCAAAGTGATCAATTTTCGTTGTGTGTAATGATATATCACAGAAAACAATCAACCTGTGTTTTCAAGACATACATTACACACAAATTTTTTGTAAAGCTATAAGCATGATCAAAAATCTCCACTATAACAAAATATAAATACAATATTATATTAATATTCCTTTTCTTGTTGCCTAAAGCTATTGTTTTCTACGTAGAAATCTTCTTTAGGTTACAAAACCAGTATATTCAATGTCATTAATGATATCATTATAAAACAAGGAAGTTCAATCATGCATAAAACATTGATTATAAAACACTTTCCAACTGGAAATGTAATTTTATTTAAGTGTCTATAAATTGTGATACATTCAGCTCTGATATTTTAAAATATCACAGTAATTTATTATATTTGAAAACTTAAAACTTCATAAAAAGACAATCAAGAAATGCAATGCCAGTAACTATGGGGGTAAAAGCACGGAGTTAAAACTTCACATTAAGGAAACGCCAATATCGTTTGATTTGAGACAATAATTTAGATGGCGCTGGGATAAGCTGCATTGCATGAATTTCTATGGCGAATGACCCAAAATACTTTTTACACTGTTAGTTTTGTAAAAATAAATAATTAACGCAATACAAGTTAGAAATGAAACAATAATGAATATTCCTACTCATTCAAAATTATTTTACCTTTCAATTTATTTTTATCTCCATAGATTGTGTACTCTATCCTGCTACAATGAAAAAATACTGGTTAATTATACACATAATTCGTTAACTCTTAATTTAAAACTAATCAAAAATACATATACTAAATAATGTCTTTCTGTTGTGCCAATTATCAATAGCAGCCACTTTACTAGCAATAGCGATACCTACATATAATTCTCAATACATTATGGCATTTTTAAGCATTTCTTCCATATAAGAGTTTTATCTCCTTCTTTCTAACTCCATGCTAGTTACACTAAATGAACTTTATTCAAATAACGTCATTGTGATATAAATCTTCTGTCTCTATATGTAAAATCAATGACTATTTCATCGTTCAAAATTAAAAATATTGTAATTGCGTTGGCTCAGAAGTTAGATAAACAGATAATACGTAAAAATAAATCTGATGGGGGCAGCACATGACTTTTCTTATATAATGCAATGAACTTACTACTTTTACTGTAAAAAAAATAGATTATTTTTATAGTAGATATTTATATTCTTTCCAAGATATTGAATTTTCGTCAATGAGTCGTCATTTTCATTGATTTAGTCTCATTTTTATCCATTTGGCGAGTTTATCGTTAATTTAGCAATATTTAAAAAAGTCGCCAAGTTGGTGACATTCCACCAAATTCGTCGCCAAAATCTCGCCAAGCGTTATGGACGGAGAAGTAAGTCATTCTTACAGCAGATAAATGACTATTGGCGTTCAAATACAAAAGTATTACTCAAAGTATCTTTTTTCAAGAATGGAACGAGCTAGAGAATGATGTTTATCGCATGGTATTACATATGAAAAGTGAACAAAATTTCTCAATAGGAAATATTGTTTTTTTTATTTTATCCCGCGGCGAACTGTATCATTTGCTGTAGTTGCTGAAAAAGAGCCTGCGCAGCTAATAAATATTAAAACGCGTTTAAAATGTAGATTGGGAAATAAATTTAATAAGATTTAAATTTAAATACATTTTACAAACATTTGAAGAATAGGAATACTAATTAAATGCATGCCAACACGCCTCCCCTTGTCAAAAATCACACTAAAATATAAACATTTTTAATTTGTGCTAGAATATCATTCAGAAATTGTAGAAAATTAAAATATATAAATTTCTGGTTATAATAAAAGCTTGCTGGGTTTGCTGATGGCAAAATTATTTCTGGTTGCAGCCCGCAAGTTGACAGTCCAGCAGAAGTGGAGAACTATTTTATGTAATATCTTAACATTTTTACAAAATAGCGCTCATTTGCGTCAAATTAACATTGGCGACAAACTTCCTAACTCTACACAGCCTGATTAGAATCTTCTAATTCGACAAAAGAGTTATTCACCCATTTCTACTTATAACGGTATCGATTCTATCTTCCGTACTATATGACCTACTTGGTTATGATTTTTGAAAATAATTTACTCATGGGTATGATAAAAAAAATAATCAAACTCTTGGAAAGATATTTATTATAAAATATAATTTTTTCTTCCTAGAGAATATAGCAAGAGTCAGAATTTAATTGAATTCGTTTTTCTCCCTATACTAAACAATTTTTTTTTTAAAAACTACTTAACATATTTTACTGAAATTTTTTTACATATTTTATGGAATAATTTGAATATTTCCTAAAACTTTCGCTGCAATTTGTGAATTTTAAATTCGTTTAAAAAATGTTTGAAAAATTAGGTCCCATAGAGTTCAATGTATTTCATTTTTTCAACCCGGGTTCAATCCAAAACTAATCGGGTGATATTATTCATTTATATTATCATAGGTTCCACAGACCGTCTACAAAACATACTAAAATTTCATTTTGATAAAGTAATTTTTGCGGCAGTTATCGTGCTGACAGACAGACAGACAGACAGAATGAACAAAGTCATAAACACCTTTCAACTATGTTGTAAAGTGTTAAAAAAGATTCACCTAAAGCTGCCATTATAAAACTTTATAAGAAATTGGTAACGTAGTAAAAGAAGTAGTGAAAGAAAATGTGTGTGCATGATTGTTTGTGTGTAAAAGCCCCAGGCCGTCCGGCTCGTCCAGAGGACTTAGAGCAACAATTTGGACGACCGGGAAATTGTTTGTGTGTGTAGTTGTGTATGTATGTAGTTGTGTATGTGTGTAGTTGTGTATGTGTGTAGTTGTGTGTGTGTGTGTGTGTGAAGGTGTGTGCGTGTGTGTGTGTGAGTGTGTGAGGGCGTGTGTGTGTGTGAGGGTGAGTGTGTGTATGAGGATGTGTGTGTGCGTGAGGATGTATGTGTGAGGATGTGTGTGAAGGTGTGTGTGTGTGTGTGAGGATGTGTGTGAAGGTGTGTGTGTGTGCGTTAGGGTGCGTGTGAGGATGCGTGTGAGGGTGCGTGTGTGTGAGGGTGCGTGCTAGGGTGCGTGTGTGTAGCTGTGTGTGTGTGTGTGTGTGTGCGTGTGCGTATGTGTGTGTGTGTGTGTGTGTGTGTGTGTGTGCGTATGTGTGTGTGTGTGTGTGTGTGTCGTTTATAGTGGAAGATCTAATCTTCAGCGGCAAAATTCGAGTACAGATTTCTTTAAATTTCAAATTATTTTGTTAGATGTTTTATTTTAAAGCATGATTCCGTGAGATTTTCTCACAAATTGATACCTTAGCGATAATAAATAGTAATACAGAGTTGCCATCATGATATCATTGAAATATCATCTTAAAATATAAAAAATCGCTCCTCCTAACAAATTCTGAATCGAATCCGAGGGCATCCCCTTCTTACTTATTTACTTATTTTAACTTCAATGAATTATGTTTGTTTTAAGTAACCTGATTCTTATTTCACCGTACACGAAAATCGAAGCTTAACACAATTCTGTAGTCTGTCAGATATATGAGTGCATATCTTCACATTCTGCTTTGAAAACTTTCTAGAATTACTCTATTTTTCATGATTTTTTGTGAATGTTTAAACAAATCCATAAAAGTTAAGATCTTTGATTCCACTATCGAAGGACTTCATTGCTCGGTTCGCCGGTTGATATGCACGGAGAATTTCAACTGCCGTCACAATATACCCGTTGCTATGGGAAGTAGTGACGTATTTGTCGTAAAATAATTTACCTTATTTATCTTAAATGGGTTTTTGGACATGCCGGCAGACGATAAAGATGACATGGCAGTGCCTCACGCGACTACGCCTTTTGAAAAACTGAATGAATGAAATTAATAAATGCTTGCTTGATATCTTTTGCAACTTCAAGTACTTTTTCTAGCATTCTGGACTCAACAATATTTGTTTAATACTATTCAAATTGATTTATATTTTTCTGCTCAAATAAAGAGAAGGTGCACTCTTTATTTACAAAAATGAGGTTAAAATTATGAAATGCTGATGGATTAAAGAAAATGGGCCCTTGAATAATTGTGGCCCGCAATATTTACATACTTTCTCTGTGATAAAACATGGCCCCTATTTATAGTATAATTCTAACCGAAATTTTTTGCTTTTCTGTTCGGACGAATGGACATGTGGATTCTCAAGTTATGGCAAGACTCTTCAGCGATACATAATTCGGAAAAAATATGTCATGATAGATACAGCTGAATAATTTTTCAATGGCTATGTTCATACAAATATTTCATGAAAAATACAGCTGAACTGTGTTTCAATGTCAATGTTCAAAAAAATATTTTTTGCGATAGATACAGTTGAATAGTTTTTCAATGTCAATGTTTATAAAAGGAGCTCAAATAAACATAAAAATATTTCGTGATAGATACAGCTGAGCAGTGTTTCAATGTCAATGTTCAAAAAAATATTTTGCGATAGATACAGTTGAATAGTTTTTCAATGTCAATGTTTATAAAAGGAGCTCAAACAAATATAAAAATATTTCGTGATAGATACAGCTGAACAGTGTTTCAATGTCAATGTTTAAAAAATATTTTGCGATAGATACAGTTGAATAGTTTTTCAATGTCAATATTCATAAAAGGAGCTCAAACAAACATAAAAATATTTCATGATAGATACAGCTGAGCAGTGTTTCAATGTCAATGTTCAAAAAAATATTTTGCGATAGATACAGTTGAATAGTTTTTCAATGTCAATGTTCATAAAAGGAGCTGAAACAAAGATAAAAATATTTCATGATAGATACACTGAACAGTGTTTCAATGTCAATGTTCAAAAAATATTTTGCGATAGATACAGTTGAATAGTTTTTTAATGCCAATGCTCATAAAAGGAGCTGAAACCAACATAAAAATATTTCATGATAAATACAGCTAAACAGTGTTTCAATGTCAATGTTCAAAAAGATATTTGGCGATAGACACAGTTGAATAGTTTTTCAATGCCAATGTTCATAAAAGGAGCTGAGACAAACTGTGCAAGCAGTTCTTCGTGTTTGAAGTTGCTAAACCTCTTCTCAAACTGTTCTCGTCCAAAGCAATTGAACACAAGATCTAAAGTAATTCAACATAATTTTCCTGTTTGTATGTATCACAATTGATTTATTTTTTCAGCTTCTTTTTTAAGCAAATTTAATGTATAGTTTCACCCCCGGTATAGATTGCACTCCTGGCATTCAATGTTTTTTTAGAAAATACCTGTATATATGTGATATTTTTCCCCTAAAATTTTCTGAGTCCTGAAGGTGAAGAAGTTGACTTCGACAAGAAAGGCAAAATGCAGCATATCCAAAAGACAAATGAAACGCTAATTAATAAGGCTGGTACGATAAAAGTGTGGAAACATTTCATCTTTCTGTAATAAGGAAATAAAACCTTTCTTGACACCAGTAACAGCTGGAACACCATCGTTAAATATACTCACAAAATTTTCTATGGGTTTATTCTCCAAAGAAAATAAATAAGTTTTTGAACCTCTCAGTAAATGCTCTGATCCGTCGTGTTGCTTTTTGATGGAATAATTCTTATAAGCTTTCCTTTCGATCATAAGTGCATACAAATCACGTCGTAATTACCAACATTGCATAGCACCGACAACAATTTAAGCAGCTTACTGCATAAGCAGTGTTGCAGCTCGATCTAAAACTTAGAAGGCAATTTTGCAAAGCAGAAATATATTTTTCACATGAGTTATCGGGAATGCCACCACAAACCATCGGTCGCTCACAATCAACGGTTTGTCAACCGCTTAAAAGAGAAAATTAATAATAATGAAAAAAGCTAAATGCATTAATACGAGAAAAATGAGGAAATATTCCATGTCTCTCATAAGGCAATGAAACTTTTCTTGACACCAATAACAGTCTAGACCCACAAGATTTTATAAGGGTTTACTCTGATAAAAAATAAGTTCATGGATCTCTTTGTGAATGCCCTGATCCGAAGTGTTACCCGTTGGTGGAATAAATAAGTGGATGGAATAAGTAAGTGCCAACGCGAACCATTGGTAGCTCACAATTGACGGTTTGTCAACCGCAATCCTATATTGTTGGTGCTGTTGAGACCCAGACCATCCGATCTACCAGAAAGGTGTAAGGTAACTGTTTGGACGACCGGGAAAAGCCTCCGAATTTAGACAGGAACCCAGTGGGGGAGGCATCCACAGAGACCGCACCCTCCTTCCCCTACCACCAACCTCTCGGTAGGACCCACATGTTTAACGTGATAGTATTCCGTGTGAACACGGCGACAGTTTTAGCAGCAGAGGAAATCGAATCCGGGCCTACCAAGTGCAATTCCCGCTCGCTAACCACTGGGCTACAGCGCCCTGCAATCCTATAGTGTGAAACGGCTATTTTAGTTTAACGTCTGTCTGTTTGCATGAACATTTATCTGTCTCTCTCTATCTGTCTATCCATCTATCTGTATATCTATTTATATCTCTCTCTATTTCTATTTCTCTCTCTCTCTATTTCTATCTCTCTCTCTCTCTATTTCTCTCTATTTCTATCTCTCTATTTCTATCTCTATTTCTATCTCTCTCTATATCTATTTCTATCTCTTTCTATCTCTACTTCTATCTCTTTCTCTCTCTATTTCTATCTCTCATTATCTCTATCTATGCAAAAGTTCATATTAACTCAAGATCAAAAGCCATCCATTCTTGAATCTTGTCAATTCGCTTAATTGCCGAATGTCATGCTCAAACCTGGAGATGAGATATCATCTTTTATGTCCGAAATTACTTGCAAAATTTTAAAACAATTAAATAAATGTGCAAGTATTACCTTAATTAGAAAAATGATTTTTTTTCTAAATATTATAGAAACACATTTTGTATTATGAAAAATGGCAGCGAAATAAGGCTCAAATTCCTCTATTTTTGATTAATTACGTTGCTATATTTTGTCATATCTTAGTTACTATTTTTTTTTATTTTTGGTTTTTATTGTATGCGCTAATATTTAAGCCTGACAAATACATATAAACGAACACTCTTAATTAAAATGCAACCTTTTTAAAGTTCTATTTTAATAACAATGTAAGGCGAGTAGCTTCGAAAGTAGTCATATTAAATAGCCCAGTTTAGTTCTGATTCGTGGTCTATGCTATATGTGAACAAAGTTTCTTTTCTAGGTCAACCATGGATTAGGTCATTTAGGCCATTTTCTAGGTCAGCCATGGTCAACCATGGCCTATATAAAGGCTTTCTGAACAACTCTCCGCATTTTATTCACACCCGGAGAAAGTAAATTGAAAATCTAGTTCGTTAGTCGATGATATTAGTGTGTACAGGTGCAGACTTCTAGGTTATCGTGGGGGGGATGCTTCTAGAGGAGCTAAAAAGGCATTCCCCTTCCCCCAGTACATTTGTTCAAACCCGGAAAGAGGAATCGAAAATCCGGTTCTGTTAGGTTTTGTTCCATGGCTTATAATATAAACGTGTAAAGATTCTGATTCAGGGTCACCGGGGTGAGGGGGGGGGGGGTTCGATGGTCCGGAATGATTTCGTAGCACGACGATTCTCAGAACCTGGAAGTAATGAAATATCTGGCTCAAATTCTGTCTCGTAGTCATAAGTGTAGAAGACCCAGACCGTCCGACTCGTCCAGAGGACTAAGAGCAACTATTTGGACGGCCGGTAGTCATAAGTGTGTAAAGATTCAGCTTCTGTGTCACCTAGATGCAGGAGAGTCTGACTAGAAAGTATTTCCGAAACCAAATATTTTATCTGCCCCCAAGGAGAAAATTAATAATCCGGTACGGTTACGTTCTCATCGATTTCATAAATATTTTAATCGACCGTTTAAGAGTCTTCTAGGTCACCACGTATTTTCTACATTGTCTGCAAAGACTAAATTTGTTAGATATTTTTATATAGATTTTGGATATTGACACCATGCAAAAATTAGGCAATTCCATGAATAAAGAACACTGCAGATATAACATAATTATAAATAGCAATTCATTCCACGTATTTTCTGTACGATTAAACAACAATCAATCAATATTAATAAGTAATATTATAAAGGATATTTTTTTATGTGCTGATTTCATGCGCATATTTCATGTGTCATATTTTCATGTCTCTTATCCATTACGTCTCAATTTAGTTTCAGGAAAACTATACGCGTCTGCTACGAAACGATCTCTTTAACCTCTGTTCCGAATACAGATCTTTCCTTTAATAAATGAACAGTTGCCATAGCAACGTGAAAATCTGGTTGCCATAGAAACGAAGTGATTCGATCCTTCCTTATCAAATACGACAATGTTTATAGAGGAATGAAATTACCGTGTAAGTTGCTACATTTGCGAGGATATAATGAAGGCTTTTAAAATTTACGGTACAGCGGGAGTGTTTTAAAAGAATGGGGGGGGGGGAGGAATAGCTATTTGATTGCTTTCTATTTAAGTGGGTTTGCGTTATCGAGTGCTTTTTGTTCAGTGATTTCCAATACTTTCACTTATAAGAACTTCTTAAGTTTCCCTACATAGTACAATGTACGGAGAAATTAATGTGAAGAGCAAATTGGAGCGAAAATTCGAATTCAATTTGTCGGCGGAAAACACATTTCGAGCATCTCTGAACTCGAATCGAACGTTTTTAAGGTGGTCTGTGTGCATGAGTGTGTTTTGTGTTTGCTTGAATGTAAGTGTATGCTAGCATGCTAGTGTGTGTAGGTGTGTGCACGTGTGTGAATCTGTGCTCACGAGCGAATGGAGCGTTTTGAATGTAATTTGGTACAATTATTGCAGTCAGTGAATACTAGGGTGGGAAGGTCCAATGGATAGCGCGTGGGGATTGCATTTGGACGATCTTGGTTCGAATCTCGGTTCCGCCCAAACTGTCCCCGTATTCACGGGGCGTACGGGCACGTTAAATATGTGGGTCCGTAAGTCCTTCCGGGAGGTTGGTACTAAGGGAAGGTGGGCACTGTTCATGTATATGTCGCCCTCACAGGGTTCCTTTCTAAATGGGGTGGCACGTTTCGGTCGTCAAAACAGATATTTTACACCCTCAGATAGGTCGGTACACCCTCAGATAGGTCTTGCTCGAACAAGAAGATTTAGTGAATGCTAGAACCTTATTGCATTTAAACGCAATCGAACGTTTGGAAGGTCACCCACATTTTAAATGAATTTTTGAAAAAAATCATAAAAGTCAGTACATTCAATAAAGGGAAATCTATATAAATAAAATTGAAAATCTGTCTGTCTGTCCATGTGTCTGTCTGTCCCGCCATCACGGGAGAACGGCTGAACCGAATTTCATGAAATTTCGTAGGTAGCCTGTAAATAGTCCCACTTAAAATTTAGTCCATGTTTAGAGTTTCTACGATTAATGGTTCTCGAGATATTAGTAAAAAACGAAATTTTTGTTTGTCTCATCATCACGGGAGAACGGCTGAACCGAATTTGATGAAATTTTGTGGATAGCCTTGAAATAGCCCCCCATAAATTTAGCTTAAGTTTCGAGTACCTAAGACTAGGGGATGTCGAGATAGTAATGAAAAACGAATTTTTTCCTAGGAGTTCTACTCTCTAACTCCGTGGTTTATCCAAACGAAAAGCTTGAAAATCGTTTAAAAGTGAATTCAAACTTTATCTTTGAATTTAGTGGGGGATTTTTTGTGCTAATTAGTCACTTTCTGAAAACATAAATTGTTTGAAGCATAATATAAATGGGAAATCTATCTCTATGGTTTCATGGTTTATTTTTCACAAGCTTTTACTGAACAATGAAAAGTGTAATGAAATCAAAATGGTTATTTAATTTCGCATTAATGAGGAAGATTCTATCTTATATCATGTTGCTTAGAAACACAATTAAATTAAGTCTGTCTGTTAATTTTAATTATTATTTTTTCGATTTGAGTAATAAACAAATGGATATAAAAATATATTTTAGAAAAGAACGATTTGATTTTTCTTATAGCATTTTCGACTGGATAATATCAATTATGGTCTTCAGGTTTAAACGTTATTATTATTAATATTTTCGGGGATTATTGATTCAGGGATTATTGATATTTTCAAGTTATTATGCCATTGTTTTATTATGACAAAAATTGTTTAAACTCATATATTGTACGTTATACGAGTAATCTTCTACAAATACACCGGTATATCTTCTAATCTACGAGAATATAAGTAGTAAAGAATATAAGTAGTAGTAGTCCAATATATACCAATATATATCAAAATGTATTGGCATATGTTTTGATATATATTGGCATATATTGGAATCAATTACGACCTTCTGGTATAAAGATTACGGAGATTATTGATATTTTCAATCTATTACGTCATCTCTTTTATTTTGGCAAAGATTTTTGAGACTCATATTGTAATACGGGTAATCTTTTAATGTACTAATACAGGTTATATCTTCTAATATTCGCGTATATAAGTAGAACGGGTCCTATACAATTTCAATGCTTTCATTTTGCATATATTGATTCAATTCCTTTTTAGTGTAAATTTGCTTACAAAAGGGGCCAGGATGTTATATTCTTCAGATCTGCCTGTGAAGATAATTTTTCATAGTGAGAACATATATTCTTAAACCTTTCTTAAGGAGCAATAAATTTAATATTTTAACAGAATTTGCACATGATTGCGAATTATAAGTTTCTTTATATTATGTACTCCGTCCGAAGAACGGGTATGCTGCTAGTCAATAATAATTTTATTCATTTTGCATCATTAGAAAAAGAATGACATAAATTTTAGAACGCTAGCATCGACCATTCTCGACATATTGCACTTTTTTCAAACAAATTTACTTCAAAACTACTTTTAATTTTCCAAATTACATGTATATACAATATATGCTAATTGGATACTTCGAAGTTGTTTTACATGTTATTATCAAGAAAATTACCAATTTTTATATATAATTCAACGACAAAACTTCGTTTCTTCGGTCTTTTACATTACCATTTTTATGTGAAAGTATAGTAAAAGAATTAATTGGATTATATAGTTGAAGTCTTATGCTACCCACACCGTGTTCCTTTTGTATGATTAAGAAAAAAAAATAATGAATATAAATCATCAATAAACGATAAAATATAATTTATTTTTAGTCAAAACTATGTTCTATTCGCATGAGACCTTTCAATAACGTCTCAATTTAGTTTAAGTAAATACCGGCCGCAAACTCTATCTACTGTGAAAATATCTCTTTAACGGCAGATGTCCAGAATACAGATTTTTACTTGAATAAATGAACTGGTTGCTATGGCAGACTAAAAATTTAGTTGCCATAGATACGAAGTGATTCAATCATCCTCTATCGAATAGGACAATGTTTATAGAGGAATAAAATTATCGTGTAAGTTACGCTTTGCCAGATTATAATGAAGTCTTTAAACATCCATAACGCAGCAGAAATGTTTTAGAAGAATAGGTGATAGAGAATTACATTTTGATTGCTTTTATTTAAAGCATGCTTATGTTTTCGGGTGATTTTCATTCAGTATTTGTATATATATATATATATATATATATATATATATATATATATATATATATTCGAGTTGTTGACAGAAGGGGTCATTTCAAGCATCCCTGAACTCGAACGTTTTTGAGGTGATATCTGTTTTTGTGTGCATGCGTATGTATGCTAGTATGTTGTTGTTGAGACTCAGACCGTCCGACCTACCAGAAAGGCGTAACGTAACCGTTTGGAAGGCCGGGAAGTGCCATCCAATTTAGACCGGAACCCAGTGGGGGAGGCATCCACAGGGACCGCACCCTCCTTCCCCTACTACCAACCTCTCGGAAGGACTTACGGACCCACGTGTTTAACGTGATCGTACTCCGCATGAACACGGCGGCAGTTGTGGCAGCGTGCAGGTCCAGCGGGCTACCACCAGGAAACCACCGGACTACCGCTCCCGAAATGTGCCAACAGCACTCGGTGTTCCCAGGTGGTCACCCTCCCAAGTACTAACCGCGTCCGATGCTGCTTGACTTTGGGGATCTAACGAGAACCGGTGTTTTCAGCACGGTAGAGCCGTTGGCTGTATGCTAGTATGTGTGTATGTTGGTATATGTTTGTAGGTATGTGTGTACATGTGTGTTTGTGTATCTGCCGAAGTGATATCTGACGAGGGAATAAAGCGTTTGGGATGTAATTTGGCATGATTATTACAATCCGTGAATACTGGAACCTTATTACCTTTAACTCTTTGAAGCAGAATTTTAATATGTTGAATTTTGACAAATTAACCGTGACATCCTAGTCCTAATCTGCCTCAAGGACAAAAGTGGAGCAGGTTACCGATAACTAAAGATCATGGTTCTTTAGTGCAAAACCTCAAAGTGTAGATGACCTTGCGATGATCCGATATTATGCTTTATTTGCATAAAAAGTATATATCAACTCTTTAGTATTCCCCTATATGTAAAACATATTAGTTCGTTCCACTGCACTGGAATGCATGAGTCGCACACTACTTATGTTTTGTATACACGTATTTGCAGCAGATTGAGAAAAATGTGTCCCTTACGATATACATCATTACTGCAGATATATTAAATATATGTGTTCTCTTCCTTCGATAGCGTTATGTTTATGAAATAAAAGGAAAATATTAAATTATATTAAGATGTTTTTGCAAAAACATCTTACTGGAAAATGAATTTCTGAATCGAAATTTGAAAAAACTACCATTTTCAGAAAATGATTTAGAACGTAAATATTACACCAAAATTATTTTAAAAAGTAGTGATTAATTATTAAGTTCCTTTTTAAAACAATATCAGCTTAGGATTTTTTTTATGATTTAAACTTAATCCTATAAAAATTAAATACAAAATAGACTCCATGCGTTCCGTTTGCGTCAAAGTGTTAAATGCAATCGAACGTTCGAAAAGTTCCCTGAATTTCAAATAGAATTTTGTAAAACTCTTAACCCGTCCGTTTAAAACCGTTAAATAAATAATATTTTCATCACATAATTTTCCTTCAGAAAACGAAATTTCAGAACGCTATCATCAACTGTTTGCAAAATATTGGCCGTTTTTCATACGCATTTACTAAAAACAACTTTTAATTGCTAAATTACATTTGCTTGAAATATAAGTCGATTGGATTACCTCTGCATTGTTGTACATGTTGTCAACAAGAAAAATGCCAATTTTAAGGTGCATAATAATTCAATGCTTTTTGTCGTGAATATTGTACTTATTATATTTTTTTGTAAAAAATAAAAAAATTAATAATTGCTACATGTTGCTAAAGTCCTGCGCTGCACACATAAGATTTTTTTATACAAATAAACAAAAATTAAATAGATAGATACGGAAGATCAATCATGCTTAAAGCGTTGATTATGAAACACTTTCCAACTTCAATGCAATTTTATTTAAACATGTCTAAAATGAAATACATTCCTCGGTAATATTTTAAAACTTAGCACAATACTACATTAATTTATTATATTTGAAAACTTAAACCTTCATCTAAAAAAATGAACTTCATTCAAATGACGGCATTGAAATATCAATTACCGGGTTTAAACACCTCTAAAATGCGATGCATTCCTCGGAAATATTTTTAAAATCATCATAATACTACAATAATTTATTATATTTGAAAACTTAATCGAAAAAAACTGACATTCATTCAAATGACGTCACAGAAAAAATAACACGCCTGGCTCTCTCTATAAAACCAGCATTTCATTCATAATATTTTCTCATTCATTTCATTCATCACAGTACTAAAATAATTTATTTTATTTAAAAACTTAAGACCATGGAGTTACACGTAATTAAACCCTATGCTTAAAACTTCATAAAAAAATCGTCCTTCTCTCTATAAAATCAATGAATATTTTATTCATATCAGCTATGCAGACTCCATGAACTAAATACTTTTGCGTTAAAAAAATACAGCAATTCTTATACAACTCATCCTACATATTTTGATGTTTCCATTTTACATAAGTGAAAAATGGGCTTCGTTGTAGAAATAATCAAATTTGGATGAGCATTTAAACTCAAATATATTGTCATGCCGTTGTTTCAGTATGTAGATGCACAGAATTTAAACAAAAATAAAGCGGTTTTAGGACGAATACAACACTCAATATGAATTTAAAAGAACTTTAAAAATCGCGATTTTGAGACAAGATGGATGCCATATTTTATTTTGAAGTGGATCACGTGATCTTTTCATATCATGGTCACCTGATCGCTTCATATAAGAGGTGTAATTATTATTTTAATTTTTATTTAAAAAACTACTGAATATATTTTGCTGAATTTTTTTTTATATATCTTATGGAATAATTTAAATATTTCCTAAAATTTTCGAAGCAATTTGTGAATTTTAAATCCGCTTAAAAAATGTTTGAAAAATTAGGTCCCATAGGGTTCAATGTATTTCATTTTTTCAACCCTGGTTCAATCCAAAACTAATTGGGTGATATTATTCATTTATATTCCCATAGATCCTACAGACCGTCTGAACAAAATACTAGAATTTCATTTTGATTAAGTCATTTTTACGGCAGTTATAGTGCTAACGGACAGACAGACAGACAGAATGAACAAAGTCATAAACACTTTTCAACTTTGTTGTTACAAACGAGACAAGTGTTACAAACGATAACAAATACATTTTCTGTAGTCAAAGCTATGCACTGATCGCATCGGACGTTTTCAATTACGTCTCAATTTAGTTTCTATTAACTGTGAAAACATCTCTTTAACCGCAAGTATTCAGAATACAGATCTTTCCTTCAATGCATGAACTATTGCTGTGGCAACGCCAAAATCTGTTTGCCATAGAAACGAAGTGATTCGATCATTCCTTATCAAATAGGACAATGTTTATAGAGGAATGAAATTACCGTGTAAGTTGTTACACTTCGCAAGAATATAATGAAGCCTTTTAAAATTCACGAAACAGCGGGAGAGTTTTAGAGGAATATTGGGAAGAAAATAGATATTTGATTGCTTTCTATTTTAGTATGTTTGCGTTATTGAGTGCTCTTTTTCAGCGTTTTCCATTACTTTCGCTTCTGAGAACGTATTTAGTTTCCCTACATATTTAGTATAATGTACAGGGGAAATATTGCGAAGAGGTTCAAAAATTGGAATTCAATTTGTTAGCGGAAAAGCACGCTCGAACGTTTTTAAGGTGATGTCTGCGTATATGTGTATGGGTGTGTCTTCTATTATGTGTATATGTTAATGTGTGTGTCGGTAAGTCCATGGAAGCGATGTCTCACGCATGAAAGAATATGGGGAAGGGAATACAATTTGCTACAATTAGAGCGATAAAAAATAGAGCTCTAAAAAAGTAATTTAAAAAAGAGAGTTTTAAATAGAGGGTTTTAAATAGCGCGTTTTGAATGTAATTGCCAGGATTACTACGATCAGTAAAAACTGGAACCTTAGAGTTTTGAAAGATTTTTTCGAAAAAATCATAAAAAACAATAATAAAAAATGCTATACGTAATTTTTCATCAGAAAAGCAATAACGTACATTTTAGAGGATTAAAATCAACCGTTCTGGAGATATTGCCCGTTTTTTCAATTAAATAATATAGAAAACCATCAATTTTATTATATAATTCAATGCCAAAAGATTTGCGTCGTGAATCTAGTACATTATTATTTTTCTGTGAAAGATTTAAAGCAATTTATTGCATTATGAATAAAAATTCTTAAGCTGCCCACACATCCAATTTTTTTTTGAGCGGTTAAACAACCATTAATGAATATAAATAGGAAGAGAACGATAAAAAAAATAATTTTTCTCAAGTTAAAGCTACGTTCTGATCGCATCAGAATTTTTCAATTACGTCTCCATTTTGTTGCAGTAAACAAGAAACGCAAATTCCATCTGCTGTGAAGAGATCCATGTAACAGCAAATCTTCAGACTACAGATATACAGGATGTCCCAAAAAGATTGAAACGAGCTTTATTTCTTTACCTGTTGGAGATAAGTGGACAATGTAAATTGCAAAAATGTTGGAAGTACGGTAGGAAATTAGATTACGTTAATGAAATAGTTCTCCCATTAATTTTCAAAAACTTACACTTTTTAAATTTTTATTAACCCCCCTTAGACAAATTTGGTCAATCAGAAAATTTCTATCTTTAATGCAACAAGATCATTAAAAAAACGCATATCTGTATCTTTAAAATTGAACGAGTTATATTTAATTGAAAATTGAACATTTTGAATAGGGACCTATATATCAAATGTGTGACATATCACAAAAAAAGATAAAACTGGATGATACTACATAGGATACCCAACCGTGTAGTGAGTACCACTGCTTTGTATGATGAATGTCTGTGTAATGCTTTATTTAGATAACTTTATGCTAAAAATTTTTGACACATATTAACGTATTTCTGATCTAAACAATTTCCATCGTCAATTTGTTTATGATCCCTATTTTCACTGATGAAACAGCCTTTCACATGGTACTGAAAAGTGGCATAAGTCAGATTTTTTCCTTTATCATAATTCAGCTGATTTTAAAGATACAGATATGCGATTTTTTAATGATCTTGTTGCATTAAAAATAAAAATTTTCTGATTGACCAAATTTGTCTAAGGGGGATAAAAAGGGGGATAAAAAAATTTAAAAAGTGAAACTTTTTGAAAATTAATTGGAGGACTATTTCATTAACGCAGTCTTATTCCCTACCTTACTTTTAACATTTCTGCAATTTACATTGCCCCCTTATATCCAACAGGTAAAGAATTAAAGCGCGTTTCAATCATTTTGGTACACTCTGTATTTCCATCAATGCATGAACTGTTGCTATGGCAACTCAAAAATCTGGTTGCCATAGAAACAAAGTGATCCGATAATTCCTTATCAAATCTGACAATGTTTATACAGGAATGAAATTCCCCTGTAAATTACACTTTGCCAGAATATTATAAAAGCTTTTATTTATTATTTTTTTTTTGCCAGAGTAATATGAAAGCCCCGAACAGCGGGAGTGTTTTGTAAGAATAAGGGAAAAGGAATTACAATTTGATTGTTTTCAATTTAAGCATGTTTGCGTTATCGAGTGCTTTTTGTTTAGCGCTTTCCGATATTTTCATTTCTAAGAACTGCTTTAGTTTTAATAAGGAAGTTAGTTTAAATAACAATTTTAGTGTATTTTTTGTATTTAATATATATTTTGGAATAGTAAAAAGTTTATGATGCCAACACGTAACGTTCCATTTATGATATCAAAGGATGTCAGTGAGCTTGTCTTTTTGGTTGGTTAGCTAAAAATCTAAGCGATAAATAGCCACGAAATTTGTTACAGTGATACTTCGCGTCCCAAGACTCATCGATGCAATTTTTTACATTCCCTGCAATACATGGTAATGTATAGGGAAAGTATTGGAATCATGCCGAAAATCGCAACTCGAGTTTTCGACGGATCTACACGTTTCGAGACCTCTAGAATGCGAAAAAACCATTTTTAGCGTGACGTCTGTGTGTGTGTCTGTGTGTCTGTCTGTGTGTCTGTGTGTCTGTCTGTGTGTCTGTGCAGATATTGTATCCTCTCTAACTAAAAAACTAATGAACCGAATTTCACAAAATTTTGTAGGTAAGTCACCTATGGGTGGGGCTGGTGTTGATTAGTTTTGGGTACGATTCAGATTAAAAGAACCCGCCTTTTTTGTGAAATGGCCCGCAAAAGCTTGTATCCACTTTAGCTGAAAAACTAATGGACCGAATTTCACAAAATTCGGTAGATAAGTCACGTATAGGTCACCGTGGTGCTGATTAGATTTTGGTACGATTCAGAAAAAATAACCTGCCTTTTTTTTCAAAATGGCCCGCAAAAATTGCCAAAATCTGAAATAAAAAACTGGGTATACTCAAATATATCCATTAAATGCTGATTTAATACGTAATTTTTAACGATGAAAAGAATAAGACCAACCCCATTACGCTAGGACTAGCCGTTCTCGAGATATTTTAGTTTTTCGTACTTTCCCTACGCCACTTTTGAAAATAAGTCTGGTTATCGAATGAGAACGAAAATTGAATTAAAAGTGAAATAAATTTAATTCAAATAAAGAGAACGTTAATATAAGTCTGCAGGGAAAGTCATGTGCTGCTCACATCAGATTTTTTTAACTGTAAAAGTAGTGAATTAATTGCATTATATACGGAAAGTCATGTGTTGCCCACATCAGATTTTCTTTTATTCCGAGTTATGCACAATTCGCATACGCTACGAATGGTTAAGCGCTTTAGTACATTTCACCAGATTGTTTTTAAAAATAGTTCACAGTGCAAAACTTTATGTTTGAATATCTATCCTTATAAATAAAATGATATTACGATGTTTATAACTTTTATTTTTGTATTTTATTATGATTTAAATAGTAGTTTAGTTAATAATATCACATATAATGCAAGACAAAATAGTAAGGTCGTTATGTATACTGGCATCTCATTGTGTTATTCAACCCACATCACATTTAACGTTAAAGTGATTATACATTATATGTCAGTCTTTAACTTTTAACAAACAAAAAAGCTCGAATACATACTTTTGGTAACGACCAACAACATAGCAAAGCCATATTTTTCCTCTTTCAAAGCGTATAGCAACAAATCAACTAAATTACCTACTGTAATCCAAGATATGCCATCAACTTCATATAATAAATTAGTAAATTCCGTCATTGCGTACTCAAAAAATCTGATGTGAGCAAAACGTGCCTTTCCTTATATAATGCAATGAATTTACTACTTTTACAGTTAACAAAAATGGTATTACATATATGTACTGGTATGGTATTACATATGAAAAGTGAACATGTTTCTCAATAGGAAATATTTTTTTCTTATTTTATATGACTTTTTGATAATTTTTTTGAAAAATGTACAATATCTCGAGAACGGTTCATGTTAGCGTTCTAAAATTTATGCCAATCGTTTTCTAATGAAAAATTACATAAGAAATGTCTATTTGCGTAACTTTATTAGCGGTTTTGATTTTTTGAAGATTTTTTCAAAATGTCACTCAAAAATTGAGGGGGGTTCTGAACATTCGATTGCGTATAAAAACAGTAGGCTTCTAGTGTTTACGAATTGTGATTTTTGTACCAAATTTCGTTCGAATCGGTCCATTTGTTCGTCAGTTATCGTCTCCACAGACTCACTGACACACACACACATACACACACACACATACACACACACAGACATCATTTCAAAAATGTTTGATTCGTGATCAGGGATACTTGAAACGCACTCTCCCGTCGAAAACTCGAATTCGAATTTTCGACCCCGTCGCAATAATTTCCTTATACATTATATATATAAGGAAAGTAATAAGGCAAATAGGTTATGTTTTTTTTTTCAATATTTTTACTTTCCTTATATACATAATGTATAAGGAAAGTATTGTGACGGTTTCGAAAATTCGAATTCGAGTTTTCGACGGGAGAGCACGTTTCAAGCATCCCTGATCACGAATCAAGCATTTTTGAAGTGATGTCTGAGTGTGTGTATGTGTGTGTGTGTGTGTGTGTGTGAAAGTATGTGTGTGTGTGTGTGTGTGTCAGTGAGCCTGTGGAGACGATAACTGACGAACGAATGGGGCGATTCGAACGAAATTTGGTACAAAAATCACAATCCATAAACACTGGAAGCCTATTGTTTTCATACGCAATCGAATGTTCAGAACCCTCCTAAATTTTAGAATGAAATATTGAAAAAATCGTCAAAAAGTCAGAACCACTAATAAAGTTACGCAAATAGACATTTCTTATGTAATTTTTCATTAGAAAATGATTGACATAAATTTTAGAACGCTAACATAAACCGTTCTCGAGATATTGTTCAATTTTTCAAAAAAATTATCAAAAAGTCATAAAATAAAATATTTCCGATTGAGAAACATGTTCACTTTTCATATGTAATACCATGCGATAAATTGGGTGACATCATTCTCGTGGATCTAACTCGTTCCAGTCATGAAAAAAGATTCTTTGAGTAATACTTTTGTATTTGAAAGCCAATAGTTATTTATCTGCTGTAAGAATAACTTATTTCTTCGTCCATAATGCTTGGAGAGATTTTGGCGACGAATTTGGCGAGATGTCGCCAACTTGGCAACTTTTTTAATTGTTGCCAAATTAACAAAAATCTCGCCAAATGGATAAAAATGACGCTAAATCAATCAAAATTACAACTAATTGAAGAAAATTCAATATCTTGGAAAGAATATAAGTATCTACTATAAGAATAACATTTTTTTAACTGTAAAAGTAGTAAATTCATTGCATTATATAAGGAAAGTCATGTGTTGCCCACATCAGATTTTTTCTGTTTATGATTGCTTTAGTATTTGTAAATGAATGTGCAACCCAATGCCAGTGGCAGAACTTCAAATCCTGGATCTCCCCCCCCCCTCTCTCTCTACTACTTACGATTTTCATAATATTTATATACCGTTGTAATAAAATTTATTGTAATATAATATTTATATTACTACTTACGATTTTCATAATATTTATATACCGTTGTAACAAAATTTATTGTAATATAATATTTATATTACTACTTACGATTTTCATAATATTTATATACCGTTGTAACAAAATTTATTGTAATATAATATTTATATTACTACTTACGATTTTCATAATATTTATATACCGTTGTAACAAAATTTATTGTAATATAATATTTATATTACTACTTACGATTTTCATAATATTTATATACCGTTGTAACAAAATTTATTGTAATATAATATTTATATTACTACTTACGATTTTCACAATATTTATATACCGTTGTAACAAAATTTATTGTAATATAATATTTATATAACATTGTAACAGAATATATTTATTCATAAAAATGGAAAAATTAATAACATAGCTTTTAACAATCGCCTTTCCTGTACAATCATAACCTTTCGTTTTCCGTAAACCTCAAGCACTGTGCCTACTTACCCTAATGGAGACATGTGTAGATTGTATGATTAAATAACTCATCAGAGTATTTTTCTGTGAAATTTGAAGTCGACTAGTACAGAACTTCGGGAATTATGCACAATTTGCTGTTCCATGCTTAACATTTTAAAGGACAGTGTGTATATCCCCTCTAAGAATTTTAAAGTGTGTGGCTGGAACTTTATTTTTACATAGAAGCCCAGGTGAAGGTTACGATTGCCTTTACCTCCTATAAGAAATGAAACAAATTGAAAATTCTAACAACTATACTCAATTTTAAAAAATAAGCATTATTTAGAAAGCATTTGCAAGATTATGAATAGCCGAGACATGTATCAATTATGTATATAGCCACTCCCACATTTGTCCCCTCCTATTTTCAGCTTTTGAAGTTTCGGGAGGATATTGAAATAGTGTCTATTTGCAATAAATACAAAGGAGGGGAGTACATTTTTAATCAGATGAATTCATTTCAGATCACTGTTTCAATAGGTGCTAAAATAACTAAAGAAAATTACGAAATTGAAACAACTTTTCGATACAGATTTCATATTAGCACTAAATCAGCTATTTCAAGTTGAAATTTCAATTTATGTTATTGTATTTATAACCCGTCAGATCATAAGTAATTTTTTTTTCTTTTACGGCAGCCATCTGGACATCCTTTGGTCAAACCCAAACAGAGTAACATTATTTTATCTCCCCACAGAGTATCAGATTAAATTTAATAATTTTGTTAAAATTAAATGTGAATTTCATTTGTTTTTTCTTCATAAGTACCGATAATATTTCAAAAGTATATCTTATATAAAAAATGATTTCGTTTAATCAGCGGATGAAATCATATAGTTCATTAATCCAGAAAGCTGCCTCGATTACAAGGCCGCAGCTATTTAAAGAAAGTCAACCAAACAACCACGAATTATCTATCCTCACCAGGCAACATTGGCTAGCTATGAGAAAACTAGGAAAATTTTGTTTGTTTTGTCGAATTGTACTAGGAATAATCAAAGTTCTATAATATAAGGTTGGGCACTCAGCGCGGCAACCCATTAAAAAGTTGTCAACTTGACATAATCGTCATTCGTGATGTCACGGTTCAGAGAAAAACTTTGAGAGAAGCTGCCAAAGCACACGCATTATTACAGTTAAAAATAGTTTGTTAATTTTGAAGTGGCAATATCCAAACGTAAACAACTTGTGCAATGATTTTACATTGTACTCTGCGCAGGATTCGGTGACATCCAAGAAAATTTAATGACGTCGTTGGAGTAAGATGACAGTCGCAGTTAACAAATTAGGTCTCTCTTGAGAGCCCGAGAACAAAATGCGCGAGTTCTCAATTCCCACGTCTTCATATGCGCAGAAACAGATAAAAATAATTAAGTCAGTCATGCCCCGGGACGAGCACCTCCTGGGTATAGTGTTTAAAAAAATTGGCCACGTGTTCTAAATGATGATCATTTTTACTTTCCTTATATACATAATGTATAAGGAAAGTATTGTGACGGGGTCGAAAATTCGAATTCGAGTTTTCGACGGGAGAGCACGTTTCAAGCATCCCTGATCACGAATCAAACATTTTTGGAGTGATGTCTGTGTGTGTGTGTGTGTGTGAAAGTATGTGTGTGTGTGTGTGTGTGTGTCAGTGAGTCTGTGGAGACGATAACTGACGAACGAATGGACCGATTCGAACAAAATATGGAACAAAAATCACAATCCATAAACACTGGAAGCCTATTGTTTTCATACGCAATCGAATGTTCAGAACCCTCCTAAATTTTAGAATGAAATATTGAAAAAATCGTCAAAAAGTCAGAACCACTAATAAAGTTACGCAAATAGACATTTCTTATGTAATTTTTCATTAGAAAATGATTGACATAAATTTTAGAACGCTAACATAAACCGTTCTCGAGATATTGTTCAATTTATCAAAAAAATTATCAAAAAGTCATAAAATAAAATATTTCCGATTGAGAAACATGTTCACTTTTCATATGTAATACCATGCGATAAATTGGGTGACATCATTCTCGTGGATCTAACTCGTTCCATTCATGAAAAAAGATACTTTAAGTAATACTTTTGTATTTGAACGCCAATAGTCGTATATCTGCTGTAACAATAACTTATTTCTTCATCCATAACGCTTGGCGAGATTTTGGCGACGAATTTGGCAGAATGTCGCCAACTTAGCGACTTTTTGAAATGTTGCCAAATTAACGAAAATCTCGCCAAATGGATAAAAATGACGCTAAATCAATGAAAATGACGACTAACTGTCGAAAATTCAATATCTTGGAAGAATATTAGTATCTACTATAAGAAAAACCTATTTTTTTTACTGTAAAAGTAGTAAATTAATTACATTATATAAGGAAAGTCATGTGTTGCCCACATCAGATTTTATAATATTGGAACTAGTTTGTATTTTAGTTATTTGAGTTTGAATCGCCATTTTGAGTGATTTTCGCAAAAATCGGTTCTTTAGCGATGGAAAAATATTACTGAAAAGTTTCCATCGTAACACCATAGGAAAGATGAAATAATTCTTAAAAAAAATAATAATAATAATACCCAATCAGTAATATCAGTAGACGAAATTTTGTGATTTTTTAGGTACTCCATAATTTTAAAGTTTTGAAGAGGTACTCCATAATTTTAAAATTCTAGAAAAAAGATTTTGGAAAAATTTACCAAAAATCCGTTCTTAACAATTTAACAGGAGTTTATGTAAGTATTATACATTTGTAAAAATCAAAAATTCTGTTTTTTGGGGGGGGTTATCAGTTCATTAATTAGACTTTCTAATAGTTTTTGTGTATTACTAAGAATCCGCGGAATAAGGTAATTGTAAGGACAACTTGACCTTCAGCGCGCATGCGCATTTGCTGACGTCAGTGAAAGTTCGAACCGAAAATTCTTCGTTGATTCCGTAGTGCGTTTTTACAATCACATGATGTTTCAATGTTCGAAGTTTCGACAGCGGATGTTTAATTTAATTTTTTTTTCTTATAAGCGGGTGAATTGTTAAAACCTTTTTTTTTAGTATTCGAGAATTCACTGTAAGTTCTGGTGCAATTATTTTCTTTATATACATAGTATAATATATAAGGAAAGTATTGTGACGGGTTCGAAAATTTAAATTCAAGTTTTCGACAAGAGAACAAGTTTCAAACATCCCTGAATAGGAATCAAACGTTTTTGGGGTGATGTCAGTGTGTGTGAAAGTATGTGTGTGCATGTGTGTATGTGTGTGTGTATGTAAAAGTAGGTGTGTGTGTGTGTTTGTTTGTGTGCGTGTGTGTGTGTCAGTAAGTCTGTGGAGGCGATATCTCACGATCAACGAATGGAGATTAGAGCGAAATTTGCTACCAAAATTGCAATCCTTGGCTACTGGAAGCCTATTGCTTTCAAACACAATCGAATTTCCAGAACCTCCAAAATTTTCGAGTGAAATTATGGAAACATCTCAAAAAAATCAAAACCTTCAATAAAGTTACTCAAATCATCATTCCTTACCTAATTTTTCATTAGAAAAGATTGACACTAATTTTAGAACGCTAGTTCTCGAGATATTGTAAATTTTCCAACTAAATTTATCAAAAAATCACATAAAAATAAAATCTTAACTATTTTGAAATAAGTTCACTTTTCATAAGTAATATAATGCGATAAATTTGTTGACATCTTTCTTGTGGATTAATCGTGGTTCCAATCACTAGAGAAGGTACTTATTTTAGTAATAATTTTGTATTTGGAGTCGTTTATCTTCTGTAAGAATAACGTATTTCTCAGTCTGTGTCACTTAGCGAAATTCCAGTAACGAATTATGACGGCATATCGCCAACTTGGAGATTATTTTAAATGTTACCAAATTGAAGAAACTGTCGCCAAATTGATAAAAATGACGATAAATCAATGAAAATGACGACTATTTGATCAGTATTCTATATCTTTGAAAGAACATAACAAACGGCTATTATAATAACCCATTTCTCCGACCTTCAGTAATGCTTGGCGGAAAATGTGGCGGTATGCTGCAAACTTGGCGACTTTTTCAAATATTGCCAAATTGACGAAAATGTCGCCAAATTGATAAAAATGCTACCAAATTGACAAAAATAGTGCTAAATAGGAAACCATGCTTTGCATATTTTAAATTCAGTAACATGATTTGCATACCCTCTAGTATATAAAAAATGGGTTTCTCTCCGTCTGTTTGTAACACTTAACGATGCATTTGGCGAACATATAACCTAACAAAATATCGCCAACTTGGCTATATTTAGCCCCGGATGGACAAAAATATCGTCAAAATTACAAAAATGACGAATTGTTAATGCAAATGAATTGTTAATGAAAATGACGCCTAATTTATGAATGTATTATTATAATATTTTAATATCTAAACGACATTACTTATTAAGGATGATATCAATATTGATAAATGTTAATTTAAAGTTGTGTGAAATAGAAGTTAATTGGGTACGAAATAGCTTTACATGTTGTCATCCAAGTGCCAAATGTACAATTAAGCGCTACTAACACTGTGCCGTAAATGTTTTTATCATTTCTTAACTGTGAAAGAAGTAAATTTATTGCATCATGTAAGGGAAGTCATGTGCTGACCACATCAGATTTTTTTTAGACTTATAGTTGGCGTCTTATATCTCGGGAAAGGGCTTTTTCTATATTTATACCATTTTCTATATTTATTTATCACTCGCAGCATACCCGTTCTTCGTACGGAGTGTATAATATAAAGAAATTTATAATTCGCAATCATGTGCAAATTCTGTTAAAATTTTAAATTTATTGCTCATAAAGAGAAGTTTAAGAATATCTGTTCTCACTATGCAAAATTATCTTCACGGGCAGATCTGAAGAATAAAACTTCCTGGCCCCTTTTGTAGGCAAATTTACAAAAAAAAAAAAAAGGATTTGAATCAATATATGCAACCCCGTACTACTTATATTGTCGCAGATTAGAAAATATGCCGGTGTGTTAGTAGAAGTTTACCCGTATTGCAATATGTGTCTCAAAAATATTTGCAAAAATAAAAGAGATGACATAAAAAATTGAAAGTATCAAAAATCCCCGTAATCTTAATACCAGAAGGTCGGAATAGATACGAATATATGCCAATATATATCAAAATATATGCCAATATACCTGTACTACCTATATTCTCGTAGATTGGCAGATATACCCATGCATTTGTAGAAGATTACTCGCACAACGTACTATATATGAGTTTCAACAATTTTCGTCATAATAAAACAATTCCATAATAATTTGAAAATATCAGTAATCCCTGAATCAACAGTCCCCGAAAATATCAATAATAATGATGTTTAAACCTGAAGACGGTAATTGATATTATCCAGTCAAAAATTCAATGTCAATGAAATTTATTTTATATACATATTTTTACTATTCAAATCGGAAAAGATTTAATAAAAATCATATGCCGCATAACATATTGGATACGTTGCTAAGCGACATGATATCAATTGCTTTAAATAAATTCATGGAAATCATCTCATCTGAATAATGCAATCTCCATGGAAGGTTTGGCGACATTTTCGTCAATTTAGCTATAACTTAAAAAATCGCCAAATTTATCGCCAAGTGGGACTGTAGAACTGATAATCCCATTATGCGACAAATTGACGAAACATCCTCACCATACTGTCCCCTAACAAAACACAATTAATTTCATTTATTAAGCGCGATTTTATCAATTTCATGATATTTTTATGGATTTAGAATATTTTTACCAGTTTGGTGATATTAAAAAAGTTCCTTAAATGTGTTACTAAGTAGGATGGATGGACTGACCGACAAATGCTACAGAAACATCATTTCAGTACTTTATTCTAAAAAAACAAATTTAATTTCATTGATTTGGGTCATTTTTATCAATTTGGAGACATTTCCACTAATTTGGTAAAGTTTAAGAAAAGTTACCAAGTTATTTAGAGGTATTCCTCTAAATTCATAGCTCTGAATTTGCAGATCTGAAGAATAAAATATCCTGATCCCGTTTGTATAATCTAAATAAAAACAGTAAAATTGTATTAGAAGATACAAACACCCGTTCTACTCTTTTTCTGCTTCAACAATCGGCTAAATGAATTTATTGGGTAAACACAATATATGAGTTTATTAGCTAAACACAATATATGAGCATGAAACCTCTTTGCTAAAATAAATGAAAGTGATGTACGCAGTCCGCAATATATATAATTAAAAGAACAATCGAACCGTTCATTTACAAAATATATTTTTACATCCATTTATTTATTATACAAATAAAAAAAATAATAATTGTTATTAACAACACATTTAATTTCATTCCGTTGCCGAGCAACATGATATAAGATAGAATCTTCCTCATAAAATGCGAAATTAAATAGCCATTTTGATTTCTTTATACTTTACATCGTTGAGTAAAAGCTTGTGAGAGATGAACCATGGAGGTAGATTTTTCCATTAAAATTCATGTTTCAAACAATTTATGTTCTCCTATAGTGACTAATTAATGCAAAAAACCTGCACCAAACTCGGAAATAACGTTTTATTTCATTTTGGAGTTTAAAACAAACGATTTTCATCCTTTCCGTTTGGATAAACCATGGAGTTGGAGAGTAGATCTCCTAAGAAGAAGTTCCGTTTTTCATTAATATATCGACAACCCCTGGTCTTAGAAACTCGAAACTTGGAAAAAATTTATGGGGGGTTATTTCAAGGCTATCCACAAAATTTCATTAAATTAGGTTTAGCCGTTTTCCCGTGATGATGAGACAAACGAAAATTTCGTTTTTTACTAATATCTCGAGAACCACTGGTCGTAAAAACTCAAAACACGGACTAAATTTTAAGTGGGGCTATTTCTAGGCTATCCTCAAAATTTCATCAAATTCGGTTCAGCCGTTCTCTCGTGATGATGGGACAAACAGACAGACAGACAGACAGACAGACAGACAGACAGACCGACAAATTTTCAATTTTATTTATATAGACTAGCAGCATACCCGTCCTTCGTACGGAGTATATAATATAAAAAAACTTATAATTCGCAATCATGTGCAAATTCTGATAAAATATTAAATTTATTGCTCATAAAGAGAAGTTTAAGAATATCTGTTCTCACTATGCAAAATTATCTTCACGGGCAAATCTGAAGAATAAAATATCCTGGCCCCTTTTGTAAAACAAATTCACACACAAAAAAAAAGAATTGAATCAATATATGCAACCACGTACTACTTATATTGTCGCAAATTAGAAAATATGCCAGTGTGTTAGTAGAAGCTTAAACATATTGCAATATGAGTCTTAAAAATATTTACCAAAATAAAAAAGATGACGTAATAAATTGAAAGTATCAAAAATCCCCGTAATCTTAATACCAGAAGGTCGTAATTGATTCCAATATATGCCAATATATATAAAAATTTTGCCAATATACCTGTACTACTTATATTGTCGTAGATTAGAAGATATACCCGTGCATTTGTAGAAGATTACTTGTACAACGTACTATATATGAGTTTCAACAATTTTCGTCATAATGAAACAATGGCATAATAATTTGAAAATATCAATAATTCCTGAATCAACTGTCCCCGAAATATCAATAATAATGATGTTTAAACCTGAAGACCGTAATTGATATTATCCAGTCAAACATGCAATGTCAATGAAATTTATTTTATATACATATTTTTATTAGATTTAATAAAAATCGTATGACACATAACACATTCGATCCGTTGCTAAGCGACATGATATCATCTGCTTTAAATAAATTGATGGAAATCATGTCGTCTGAATAATGTGATCTCCATGGAAGGTTTGGCGACATTTTCGTCTCCATGATATTTTTATGGATTTACAAATATTTTTATCAATTTAGTGATATTAAAAAAATTAGTTATATGCGTTACTAAGTAGGATGGATGGACTGACCGACAAATGCTACAGAAACATCATTTCAGTACTCTATTCTAAAAAAACAAATTTAATTTCATTGATTTGGGTCATTTTTATTAATTTGCAGATATTTCCTCTATTTTGGTAAAGTTTAAGAAAAGTTACCAAGTTATTTAGAGATACTCCGCTAAATTCGTAGCTCTAAATTTGCAGATCTGAAGAATAAAATATCCATATCCGGTCTGTATATATACTAAATGAAAACACTAAAATTGTATTAGAAGATACATACATCCGTTCTACTCTTTTTCTGCTTCAACAATCGGCTAAATGAATTTATTGGGTAAACACAATATATGAGTTTATTAGCTAAACACAATATATGAGCTTTGAAACCTCTTTGCTAAAATAAATAAAAGTGTGATGTACGCAGTTCGCAATATATATAATTAAAAGAACAATCAAACCGTTCATTTATTATGAGTTTATTAGCTAAACACAATATATGAGCTTGAAACCTCTTTGCTAAAATAAATAAAAGTAATGTACGCAGTCCGCACTATATATAATTAAAAGAACAATTAAACCGTTCATTTATAAAATATATTTTTACATCCATTTATTTATTATACAAATAGAAAAAATAATAATAATCATTAACAAACACATTTAATTCTATTCCTTTGCCGAGCAACATGATATAAGATAGAATCTTCCTCATAAAATGCGAAATTAAATAACCATTTTAATTTCTTTATACTTCTAATCGTTGAGTAAAAGCTTGTGAAATACATGGAGGTTAATACATGTAAAAACATGGAGGTAGATTTTTCCATTTAAATTCATGTTTCAAACAATTCATGCTTCCAGATAGTGACTATTTAATGCAAAAATCCTGCATCAAACTCAAAAATAAAGTTTTAATTCCCTTTGACGCTTTAAACAAACGATTTTTATCCTTTCCGTTTGGATAAACCACGGAGTTGGAGAGTAGAACTCCTATAAAAAAAGTTCCGTTTTTCATTAATATCTCGACAACCCCTGGTCTTAGAAACTTGAAACTTGGGCAAAATTTATGGGGGGCTATTTCAAGGCAACCCAGAAAATTTCATTAAATTCGGTTCAGCTGTTCTCTCGTGATGATGGGACAAACGAAAGTTTTGTTTTTTACTAATATCTCGAGAACCACTGGTCGTAGAAATTCCAACCATAGACTAAATTTTAAGTAGGGATATTTCTAGGCTACCCACAAAATTTCATCAAATTCGGTTCAGCCGTTCTCCCGTGATGATGGGACAAACAGACAGACAGACAGACAGACAGACAGACAGACATATTTTCAATTTTATTTATATAGATTTATAATTATCCATTATAATATTATTCATATTTTTAACACTTTACAACATAGTTGGAAAGTATTTATAACTTTGTTCATTCTGTCTGTCTGTCTGTCTGTCTGTATGTCTGTCCGTTAGCACGATAACTGCCGTAAAAATGACTTTATCAAAATGAAATGTTAGTATGTTTTTCAGACGGCCTGTGGGACCTATGGGAATATAAATGAATAATATCACCCAATTATTTATGGATTGAATCCGGGTTGAAAAAATGAAATACATTGAACCCAATGGGACCTAATTTTTCAAACATATTTTAATCGAATTTTAAATTCACAAATTGCTTTGAAAATTTTGGAAATATTCAGATGATCCCATAAAATATATAAAAAAAATTCAGTAAAATATGTTAAGTAGTGTTTTAAATAAAAATTATTTAATATAGGGAGAAAAACAAATTCAATTAAATTCTGACTCTCACTATATCCTCCAGAAAGAAAAAAGAGATATACTATATAATAAATATCTTTCCAAGAGCCGAATTATTTATATGTAAGAGAGGTTTCACATTTTAAAATAAATATGGTAGATAACAAATTTTTAAATAAAATAAATTATTATAGTATTATGATGAATAAAACGATTGGAAAAATGTTTATGAATGAAATGCTGCTTTTATAGAGAGGCGATTTATATTTCTATGACGTCATTTGAATAAAGTTCATTTGTTTTCGATGAAGTTCTCAAATATAATAAATTATTGCAGTATTATGATAATTTTAAAATTATTACTGAGGAATGTATGGCATTTTAGAGTTGTTTAAACCAGGCAATTTATACTTCACTGACGTCATTTGAATGAAGTTAATTTTCTTCGATGAAGTTTTCAAATATAATAAATTAATGTAGTATTGTGATAATTTTAAAAATATTACCGAGGAATGTATCGCATGTCAGATATTTTTATATAAAATTGTATTGAAGTTGGAAAGTGTTTCATAATCAATGCTTTATGCATGATTGATCTTTCTTGTTTATTTATAATCTTAATTTGGCATATTCTTTTACAGCGCTCAATTTCATTTGAAATAAATGCTCATTTAAAATATATCAAATTTTTAATTTTCACTGTCACAATTGTCTTTGTTTGCTATAGAGCCACCCAACCAAATATATATCCAAAGTTCAATATATAGAAATATTTCGGGAATTATGAATCCAAACATCCTAGGAGCTTTATTGGTATTATTTTAGGAATTCCCTCACGGTTACATTATACCGGCTATAAATTATTATTTTCAGGTGAAATGCATTTCTTCAATCTTACAGAAATTTGCTATAACTTTGCACGTAGAGAGTATATTATGTTTATATAAAGAATAAAAAATATTTAGTTGATACGTGAGTTTCTTTTTAAATATATGTTTTATTTTTATTATTAATTTCGACACATTCCATGTTAAATGGAAAATGCTCCATTTACCTTATACTTAAAGATTTCCTCATAATATAGCTTTTTTATAGCAGTATGAAATTGAGTAATTACTTAATAAGAAAATATTACATTGTGATTAAATCCATTTTTAACAGAATATAACAATCTTTGTAACTCTCTGGAATTTTGATGGAAATAAAATAAGATTAGTATACACAATAAAAAGTGGAGCGAATATTTTAAAATTTAAATTATTTAATTTCGCTAATGATCTAAGATCTACTAAGTACTTTTTCGTAAAACAATGCTGTCGAAAATGTTAAGATCTTAGAATGTGATAACATTTTATTTCGGGAGAATGATGATCTTATCAGACTAAAGAAAGACGACTAATTAAAATCGAATAAAATTTTATTATAATTTCGATTAATATACTCACAAGATACATAATTCATAAAGGATCGAAATATTTGACCTATTTAATGCCGCCTTGGGTTTATTGAGAGTGGATTTTTTCTCCCGCCATTATCATAGCTGAAGTCCTTCCTTAAGTTCACAGTAATTTTCAGAATAACTAACTTATTGTTGCTCTCACATAAATTTATATTATCTACTTATCGTCACGAAAACAGTGAGCGATTTTTGTTTGCTGAATCGGTTTGTATTTGTGCCGAATTCATATCAAACTTAGATTCAGGGCTCTGGGCAGACATTGCTCCGGGGCCCCCCTTCACCTCTTGAATCTTGCTCTATACAAATCTTGCTATGTTTTTCTTTTCATCCAATAAACATACTTGAAATATTCGCACCCAAAAGTTTGAACAGAAATTACATTAAAATGATAATAGTAATATTTTATGAAAATATCGAACGATACAAGTTTTTAAATATTATAAATTTTTATTTATCAAACTGTGCGGTAAATATTGATATTACAGCACAATACTAAGGAAAGAACTAAAAATTCTTAGGGTACTTTAAATTGGACATTTTCTGGCTCAGCAAAAGTATCAATAACATTTGTAAAATCTGCCGTTTTAACAAGGTCGCCCGTTCTCAATGCTAAGAATTGACAGATGATTTAGCCTATTTTCAGTCATTACGCTTCTTCAGTTGTATAAGATAAAATTCACCTAAGATAAAGTGGTATTGGTATAATACCTTCAGTTGGGGAGGGGACTCACAACAGAAAATCAAAAATATATTTTTATATTTTAAGCAAAAAAAAAATTTAAATTTTTTACTTTTATTTTTCGTTCAAAATGAGACCCCACTCTGAAGTGAGGTCTCCGGCATTCGCCGGGTTCGTCGGTATGTTAATTCGCCACTGAGTCTGAATGTTATAAACATTAATAGTGTTTGGATTTTTACGTTTTTTAAATATGTAATAATAGCATTTAAATACAGTATAGTTATCCCATTTTATACCTCTGATTTAATGTAATTTAATGTAATAGAAAATGAAATTATCCAAACAACATAGATTTCTACAGAAATATTTAAATTGATAATGCTAGGAATCGCAAACATTTCGACGAAACGTTAAAGTATATTACTTTTGTTTGTAAAAATCAATCTTAAGTAGGTCGTCAATGCTCCAAATTTTCAAACGCTGTTTATAACCTTATAAAGTCATTAAGTAACAAAATGCGATTATTATGACTACTAAATGCTAAGTAATAAAGTTTAGCCATAGTTTTTAAAAAATAAATATACTTTTGAATGAAAATATCACAGCCTCTATATATAGAATTTTTTGACAGCATAAACACATGAGCCATATAAGGTTGCATAATAGGGTCTCATAATAGGGTTCCATAAATCGGATTCACTATCTACCATACTCAAATTCTATACATTTGTATAGAATTTTTTGACAGCATAAACGCATGAACCATATAAGGTTCCATAATAGGGTTTCATAATAGGGTTCCATAAATCGGATTCACTATCTACCATACTCAAATTCTATACATTTGTATAGAATTTTTTAACAGCATAAACATATGAGCCATATAAGGTTCCGTAATAGGGTTTCATAATAGGGTTCCATAAATCAGATTCACTATCTACCATACTCAAATTCAATACATTTGTATAGAATTTTTTGACAGCATAAACACATGAGCCATATAAGGTTCCATAATAGGGTTTCATACTAGGGTTCCATAATCGGATTCACTATCTACCATACTCAAATTCGATACATTTGCATAGAATTTTTTGACAGCATAAACACATGAGCCATATAAGGTTCCATAATAGGGTTTCATAATAGGGTTCCTTAAATCGGATTCACTATCTCCTATACTCAAATTCTATGCATTTGTATAGAATTGGATTTGGAAATTTTGATGCCTTTATTCTAGTCTCTAAACCTAAAGCATTGCAGAAAAATCAGAAAACTTTCTACTAAAGCACTCATTGTTCAAAATTAGGCTTTAATGTAGTTTCAATTTACATAAAATGTTATTTTCACTGCAAAACTGGCAGTCTTTTATGAGAACAAATGAATAGACGCAATTGAAATACAATAAGTTCCTAATTACAGCGAAAACAAAGTAATTCAATTATTTCACTTCAAATAAGACAATGTTTATGCAGAAAGGAAATTACTGCGTAAGATACAATTTGAAAGAACATAATGAAGGCGTTTAAAATACGCCGACCTCTGGGAAAGTTTTAGAAAAATGGAGAAGAGGGAATTGTTAGTTGATTGCTTTTATTTAAAGCTGTTTTGGTTGTCGCGTATCTTCTGTTCAACATTTTATCAGTACGTTCAATTTATGTACTCTTTAAACATTAATAAAAGCATTGAATAATATTTTCGGTCCTTAGTTCAATGGTAAAAGTAATAAAAGTAATAGTAATAATAAGAAAAGTAATAATAATAATATCATTGTTCTCCTAACTGTGTTAGATTTGAAATATTATTGAACGGTGTCATTTGGACGGTTTTTATTGAACGGTTTTTGATTCGTTAATAATAATCTGTACCGAATAAATCCTCAAATTTCAGAAGAATTAGAAATTTGAAGATTTTTTGCAAAATATTAAAAATTAAAAGTTTAAAAATGCTTAATATTACTTTAAAAATTGATAAATGTAAATGTATCATATCTTATCAAAAAACTACCCCCAAAAGGCTTGCAATACAGTAAAAATGTAAAAAATCTGATGTGGGTAGCACATGATTTTCTCTGCAGATTCAAATTCTTAATTTCTTTATTTCTTAAATAATTCGTTAGATTTAGTTTTATTGCAACAAATAACACTATATTTTCATTTTTAATTCAATTTTTAATTTTATTTGGTAATTGGACATTTCTCTGATATTGGCGTAACAAAAATGCAAGAAATATAAAATATCTAGAGAACGGTTAGTTCTAAAGCATAATGGAGTGCGTTATATTATTTTCCTCGTCAAAAATTGCGTATAAAATAATAATTCAATTGATACATTTCAGCATACGTAGTCCTCCTTATTTTTAGATTTTGGCGACTTTTGCGGACATTTCGTAAAAAAGGCAGATTGTTCTTTTCCGAATTGTACCAAAATCTAATCCACAACAGAGTATTCCACAAGTAACTTAGCCACCAAATAATTTTGGGAAATTTGTTCAATTAGTACTTTAGTTAGGGTAGATACATGGAATTTTTGCGACCCATTTTGTAAAAAAAGGCAGGTTGTTATTTTCCAAATCGTACCAAAATCTAATCAGCACCAGAGTGTCCCACAAGTAACTTAGCTACCAAATTTTGTGAAACTTGGTCAATTAGTATTTTAGCTAGAGTGAATACATGAAATTTTTAAAGGGCCATTCCGCAAAAAAAGGCGGGTTCTGTTTTTATGAATCCTACTAAACACTAATCAGCACCAGAGTCTTATCCCAGTGACTTACCTACCAAATTTTATGAAATTCGGTCCAGTAGTTTTTTAGTTAGAGTGGATACATACATTGCACAGACAGACACACTGACAAACACACAGACGTCACGCTAAAAATAGTTTTTTCGTATTCTAGAGGTCTCGAAACGTGTCGATCCGTCGAAAACTCTAGTTATATATTTTCGGTATGATTCCAATACTTTCCCTATACATTACCATGTATTGCAGGGAAAGTAAAAATCTGATGTGGGCAGCACATGACTTTCCCTGCAGACTTATATCCACGTTCTCTTTGTTTTATTTAAGTTTAATTCACTTTTAATCAATTTTCGTTCTCATTTGGTAACAACTTATTTTCAAAGGTGGCGTAGAGAAAATACGAAAAAACTAAAATATCTCGAGAACGGTTAGTCCTAGTGTAATGGAGTTGTTCTTATTCTTTTTTCGTTAAAAATTACGTATAAAATAAGTATTTAATGGAAAAATATGTATTTAATGGATATATTTTAGCATACGTAGTTTTTTTATTTTAGGTTTTGGAGAATTGTGAAGGCCATTTTGTAAATAAAGGCAGGTTGTTCTTTTCCGAATCGTACTAAAATCTAATCAACGCCAGATCATCATACAAGTAACTTATCTACCAAATTTTGTGAAATTTTGTGAATTAGTATTTTAGCTAGAGTAGATGCATGAAATTTTTACTGACCATTTCGCAAAAAAGGCGGGTTCTCTTTTTCGAATCCTACCAAAAACTAATCAGCACCAGGGTCTCACCCAAGTGACTTACATACCAAATTTTATGAAATTTAGTCCATTAGTTTTTTAGTTAGAGTGGATACATACGTTGCACAGACCCACAGACAGACAGACACACAGACTCACACACAGACGTCACGCTAAAAATAGTTTTTTCGTATTCTAGAGGTCTCGAAACGTGTAGATCCGTCGAAAACTCGAGGTGCGATTTTCGGCATGATTCCAGTACTTTCCCTATACATCACCATGTATTGCAGGGAAAGTAAAAATAGTCTGAGAGTATAATTGATTTTCTTATTTCCTAAGGGGACCTACTATAAGTTACTATAAGTTACTATCTACCATAAGTTTTTTTATTGGAGCTTTAAATGCCTCAAAATTGTTTCTTTTCAACGATGTATCATATCAGTTAATTTACAAACGGCTACTGCAAAACCTTGTGTCCGTCGAGTGGTCTGGTCCTTCAACAAACTAGAGGTTGAGTACTTTTCGTTTCATAAGCCACCTATAGAGTTTGCTGAGTTCTTTCTCCGTATTTCTAGATGTCTTTTTTATCAGAAAATGTTTCCTCACTATCCATGTTTCTTATTCTTAACAACTACTTAGCACAACGCTGAATCTTTTATGGTATAATCAAACTACATGAGCTCATATTTTACCATAAGATTATGATAGTAAATTTATTTTTTTAACAAAAAAAATGATAAAAAAATTTAGTTAATTTTTGTGACTTTGGGTGAAAGTACCGAAAAAGATCTGGAAATTCACTGTAATATTAAATAAGACCATATTTTTTATATATTATGTTGTGCAATACAAGTAATATCTATCATGTCAATGAGTATGCGGGTTGTAGGCGGTAGGGACTACTGCCGGCGGCGAATCCAAACACGGAACCAAGGATCCAGAGACTCACCAATATGTAGTATCAAAAAATACCTTCCACAGGATGTTTTCGTGTGCAACATAGGTTCATGTGCAATTTTCAATCACTGCAGACAATAACATTGATGTAGTTCGTTTTAATGGCAAAAGAGACAATACTAATCCAATGCAGAAAGAGACAATACTAATCTAATGGTAAAAGAGACAATACTACTCCAATGGCAGAAGCAGCAATACTACTTCAATAGCAAAAGATACAATACTACTCCAATAGCAAAATTTACAATACTACTCCAATGGCAAAAGAGACAATACTACTCCAATGGCAAAAGAGACAACACTACTCCAATGGCAAAACATACAATACTACTCCAATGGCAAAAGAGACAATACTACTCCAAAGGCAAAAGAGACAATACTACTCCAACGGCAAAAGAGACAACACTACTCCAATGACAAAACATACAATACTACTCCAATAGCAAAAGAGACAATACTACTCGAATGGCAAAAGAGACAATACTACTCCAATGGTAAAAGAGACAATTCAACTCTGATGGAAACAGAGACGAAATACACCAATGGAAATTCTTGCATGTAATAACATTAATGTAATGACTACATCAGGTATGTTAATACTGCTTCATTAAGCTTTGATAAAGAGCATATTACATTTATGCAATAGAAAACACATGACAATATCTAGTCTGAATATCAGCGATGTTTCTTTGAATGAATGAAGATGTGAAGTCAATACGGAATCTTTTGGTTGCCATGAAAACGAATTGGTTCGATGATTTGGACAATATTTACCGAGGAATACAGTTACTGCGCAAAATACAATTTACGAGAATATAATGAAGCCTTTTAAAATCCAGTAAGTGTCAGGCGTGGTGTAAAATTATAGGGAAGAAGAAATTGTTGGTTTCTGTTTTATCACTTTGCTTGTTATATACACAGTATAATGTATAAGGAAAGCATTGTGACGAGATCAAAAATTTGAATTCGAGTTTCGACGGGATAGCACATTTCCAGCATCCCTAAACACGAATCAAACGTTCTTGAGTTGATGTCTATGCGTATGTGTGTGTGTGTGTGTCTGTCAGTGAGTCTGTGGAGGCGATATCTCACACGAACTAATGAAGCGATTCGAACGAAATTTGATACAAAAATGACAATCAGTGAATTCTATGGACTCCTATTGCTTTTAAATGCAATCAGATGTTCAGAATCCCTTAAATTTTGAAATGAAATTCTAAAAAAATCATAAAAAAATCAAAACCTTTAATAAAGTTATGTAAATAGTAATTTCTTATATACCTTATGTAATTTTTCATTATAAAATGATTGACACAAACTTTAGAAAGCTAGCAGGAACCGTTCTTGAGATGGTACACATTTTTCAAATACATTTATCAAAAAATCACATAAAATTAAACAAGAAAGATCAATCATGCATAAGCATTGATTATGAAACACTTTCCAACTGAAATGTAATTTTATTTAAAAATTTCTAAAATGTGATTGATTCAGTGGTAATATCTTTTACATTATCACAGAACTACAGTAATTTATTATACTTAAATATTTAAAACTGTATCGAAATATAAATCATCTGATTCTTTATGCAAAATCAATGAATATTTCATTCATATAACTTGTATTCCAGACTCCAGAGCTAAATAATTTTGTGTGAAAAAAATTCACCAATTCTTATGTAATTCATCTTACAATCGCTTGAGATATTTGCATTCTGCATATGTTAAAATTAGGCTTCCTTGAAGAAATAATAAAAGTTTAGGGATCATTTAAAATCACAACTATTGTAATTGCATAGGCACGGAATTTAGATACACAGATAATACACAGACAATATATATGTGTATGTGTATGTACTCAAAGTATTGGAATCGTGCCGAGGATCGGAACTCGAATTTTCAAAGTATCTACACGTTTTGGGACTTCTAGAACACGAAAAAACTACTTTTAGGAAGACGTCTGTGTGTGTAAGGGTGTATCTGTGTATGTTTCTGTGTGTCTGTGTGGATATTACATCCACTCTAATTGAAAAACTAATGGACTGAATTTCATACAATTTGGTAGGTATGTTTTTTGTGGGAAATCCTGATGTTCATTAGATTATAGTACGATTCGTAATAAAAGAATCTGCCTTCTTTGCGAAATGGCCGCAGAAATTGCCTTTATCCACTCTAGCTAAAAACTAATGAACCAAATTTAACAAAATTTAGAGTATAATATTTCAATAACCTACAAGTGATTTATATACCAAATTTAACAAAATTTTGTATATAAATCATTTGTAGGTTATTCTACTACGATTCGGGAAAAAGGAACGGGCTATTTTTGCGAAATGGCCAGCAAAAATCGTTATATATAAAAATAAAAGACTACGTGTGCTCAATTATATCAATGAAATTCCTATTTTATATGTGATTTTTGACATTAAAAAGAATAAGACTAGCCCCATTACTCTAGGACTAGCCGTTCTTGAGATATTCTAGTTTTTTCGCGTTTTCGCTACGCCACCTTTGACAATAAGTCCAGCTATCAAATGAGAACCAAATTTAAGTTTAACGTATAAATTCAATGTCATTTAAAATACTTATGTTGTGCAGATAAACTCAAATTATCATTGAATAAATAAAGAGAACGAATATGAGTCTGCAGAGAAAGACATGTGCTGTCCACATCAGAATTTTTAACAATATTACACCAATGATTTATAGAAGTGAACGGGGATTATTTTCAGGCCATTTCGAAAAAAATGTATAATCTATATTTAAAGATCCATCAAATTTTTGTCGAATAAAATGTTCAACAAATTTAAGCTGTGTACCAAATTTTAACTCTCTAGGACGTAGGAAAGTGCATTTAAAATGCCATCAATTAAATTTATCATGAAGAGTTATATAAAATTTAAAAAAAATGAAAAATTGTTATCTACCAAATTTATCTTAAAATATGAAGCCACTCCCATATGCAAAACTTTTAAAGAAATGGAGAGATATTTATTATATAATATCTCTCTCTTTTCTTTCTGGAAGATATCCCAAAGTCAGAATTTAATTGAATTTGTTTTTTTCCCTATATTAAATAATTTTTTTAATTAAAAAACTACTTAACATATTTTACTGAATTTTTTTATATATATTCTATGGGATAATGTGAATATTTCCTAAAAATTTCGAAGCAATTCGTGAATTTTAAATTTACTTAAAAAATGTTTGAAAAATTAGGTCCCATAGGGTTCAATGTATTTCATTTTCAATAAAAAACTAATTGGGTGATATTATTTATTTATATTCCCATAGGTCCTACAGACCGTCTGAACAACATACTAAAATTTCATTTTGATAAACTCATTTTTACGGCAGTTATCGTGCTAACGGACAGACAGACAGACAGACAGACAGACAGACAGAATGAACAAAGTCATAAACACTTTTCAACTTTGTTGTAAAGTGTTAAAAAAAAATGTATTAACTCTTGTGAAATATGTTCACTTTTCATATGTAATATTATGTGATAAATTTGTCATCATCATTTTCAAGGATCTGGCCCGTTAAATTCACGAGAGAAGATATTTTGGATAATAGTTTGGTATTTAGCCGCTATTAGTTGTTTTTTACTATAAGTATGTTTACTATAAAAATGTAATTAGTTGTTTACTATAAGAATAACCTATTTCTCTGTCCATAACGCTTGGCGAAATTTTGCCGCTGAAATTGGTGTAATATCGCCGACTTGGCGAGATTTTTAATTGTTGCCAAATTGACTAAAATGTCGCCAAATTGATAAAAAATGTAGCCATTAAGATAAAAATGAGGCTAAATCAATGAAAATGATGACTAATTGATAAAAATTCAATATCTTGAAAAGAACTTGGCGACTTTTTAAAATATTATCAGATTAATTAAAATGTCACTAAATTGATAAAAATATAACCAAATTGCTAAAAATGACGCTAAATAGGATGCAATGCTTTGCACATTTTTATTTCGTTCATATGACGAGCATATACGTTCTAATATATTAAACACGAGCTTCTCTCCGTTTGTTTGTAACACTTAACTATACATATTGCGAACTTGGCGAATAATCTAGCGAAATGTTGCCAACTTGGCGATATTTACCCCTGATTGACAAATATATCGTCAAAATTGCATAAATTGCGTCAAGTTGATGAAAATGACGCCTAATTGATAAATTTATTATTAAAATATTTTAATGTATTTATTATTGCTTATTGAGGAGGTTATCAATATTGATAACTGTTAATTTAAAGTTGCGTAAACTATAAGTTAATTTGGTGCGAAATAGCTTTTTATGCTGTCATCCGGAAAAGCGCCAAATATACAATTCAACGTTACAAATACTGTGCCGTGGATCTTTTCATCATTTTTTAACTGAGAAATAAGTAAATTCATTGCATTATATAAAGAAAGTCATGTGCTGCCCACATCAGATATTTCTGCTTTAGTTTGCAAATGATCTAATATACAGTAAGTACGCATTTAAATATGTATACAAAAAAAAGTTTATTTATATTTTGAATGTATTTGATGATTGTCATTCCGTTAGTTATTTGCATTTTGAAAACTTTAATATATGAAAATCGTAAAATTTAAAATTCGAATAATATTTTTGTACTAAATGTCTTACGTGTCCAACTTGTCAGAACTCTGCATTTGCCGTATTTTGCAAGCAGCTCACTTTCAAAATTTCTTAGTACTGGTAATCATCAGTTTACGGTAGGATGCAAAATATTTTACTGTTATTTCAACTCAGAACAACTGGTTTTAGCAACTTATGCTAACTGAATTTTGCACTATATATGAAAGTCCTTTCTTAAGGTCTTTTGGTGGTCATTTGGGCTAGGGTCATCTGTCCTGAGGTAAAAAATTGCTTCCACTACTTGTTGACCCGTAAAACGATCGCAAAATCCTAAAATAGCTGCATGTAGTTTCTCTATTGGTTGTGAAATTACCTTGAAATCAGATTGCGACTCTAAAAATTCTAGGAACATAATTGCTTCATCATAAATTGCTTAACTTAAACTACCAATTCTGCTATCAGTATCTTTGTTTGCTATGGCTTTATAGTTTCTCCAATTGTTCGCACATAGTTATGCTTATGGCATTTTTCATCGTTTATCTGTTATTTTTCCAAACTTGTCATCGCATAATTTTACCACGCCACAAAAATTTGTGGATGAAAGTATTGACAGTAGAACTGGAAACAGCAAATTACTGATACAACCATTTTTTCGACGGAAACAACCATTTTTTCAGCTGAAATAACAATATTTCCTCAACTACTCCCAAAATTATCATAAAACAGTAAAATCCGCTATTTATACTGAATAAAACAGTCATCTAACAACAGCTGCTTTTAATACCGAGGAACTTTAGTTAAATAAATGTATATTTACCATGACAACTTTCTTTGATTCAATGCATACTTAAACATTCCTTAAATAAATACAGGGTGGTCATAAAAAAATTCCCCGATATATGAACCCCTAGCGGCCTATCGGCTTAACCAATTGAAAGGAAATTTCAGATATTGTTTTTTGAAGGTATGCGCTCGAGATTGTGATAATTTCAAACAATAGAGCTCTCACGGTTACGGTTACAGTGAAAAAATTTCGAAATTTTCGAATGGCAACACCCACTTTTTTCCTACGCAAATTGATCAGCGCTTTGAAAAACCATAAATGGCATTGAAGCGATACCCGTATGACAAAAATTGGCGGCGAAAAACCTTTGCAAAGAAGAGCATTGTAAAGGGTCAATGCCAACACAAGAGAGGAGAGGGAAAAAACGTTTATTGGAATTACAAATTTTCAACATGCCCACCTTCGCAGATGATAACGCATTGAATGTGGGAGGTTGTTGACAACAATGATGAACATAACATAGCAGGAGGAAGCTGTATAACTTCACGTTTTATTTAATCTTTCAATTCTGACAAATCTCGTCGATTTGATGTGCACACCTTAGATTTCAGATAACCTCAGAACCAGAAATCTATCGGAGTGAGGTTGGGGGATCGCGGTTTCCACGAAACTGCAAAGTTACAGGAGATGACTCTATCACCAAAGTTCTGTTGCAGCAGTTGTGGAACACATGTAGCGAAGAAGTACGGACCGAGAACGAATGTGCTTGCAATGCCGCACCAGACAGTCACTTTAGCTTCGTGTAAAGGCACAGGAAACACATCGTGAGGATTTTCGTCAGCCCAGTGAACTCAGTTCTTGGAATTTATGTTCCAAGTTAAGAAGAAATGTGCCTCATCCATCCATAATATCCGCAGCGGCCACCTGATATCTTCATCATATCTTATGAGGAAAAAATTCGCAAAGTCGACACGCTGTTGCTCGTCTCCAGGTTGCAGCATCTGGACGGGCTGGAATCGATAAGGAAACATCCGCAGAACAGAACGCAGAAGCTAGTGGACGGCGGTTTTCGGTACATCCAAATTGCAGGCAACACTTCTTGCATTACGCAATGGGCCCGCAGTAATCGTATTATGCACTTCCGCAACAACTTCAACAGTAACAGATAGTCGTCCGGATCGCGGTCTATCACATGTGCATCCAGTTTCTTCATTTTTTTTTACTCACGCACTGTTCGTACGGAACATGGGCCTCGTCTTAGCTTATGATTTCGTCGATAAACTCGCACTGCTTCGGCAGCATTTTCTCCGTTCAAATAAAACAGCTTTATCAGTTCACATCGTTGTCTTCCTGTAAGTGTCATCTTGTTGGCACGCTCGAACACCTGATTGAAGAAACAATCTTCCCACACTGCTTATTAAAGGTTTTCCACAAGCAATGCTTTGCACATGGTGTTCTGTGATTTGTGCTTCTACTGCCTATCCTGGTGAATTATGCAAAGTGTGTCAATGCACCTCCTCTCTGTGTTGTCATCGGTCTTTTACAATGCTCTTCTTTGCAAATTTTTTACGCCGCCAATTTTTGTCATACATGTATCGTTCCAACGCAATTTATGGTTTTTCAACGCGCTGATCAATTTGCGCAGGAAAAAAAGTGGGTGTTGCTATTCGAAAATTTCGAATTTTTTTCACTGTAACCGTGACCGTGAAAGCTCTATTGTTTGAAATCATCACAATCTCGAACGCATACCTTCAAATAACAATACCTGAAAATTCCTTTCGATTGGTTGAGCGGATAGGCCGCTAGGGGTTTATATATCGGGGAAGTTTTTTTATGACCACTCTGTATATAGTTACCATGGTAATACGAAAATTACTGGAATGTGCTAGAAATGGAATAATTATTTAATATTTTTCTTTATTCTCTTAATATTTTAATCAAATAAGACAATGCATACAGAAAAAATTTCACTGATATACTTTCAATTTTAATTTACTGCGCAAAATACGATTTACTAGATATAATGAAGCATTTTATTATTCAACGAATAGTGTTTTGTAAGTAAAATAAAGTACTAATAGATATTGGTTTAATGTTTTCTATTTAAATTAGTTCTCGGTTTCACGTCATTTTGTTCAGCGTTTTCCAATACTTCCACTTTCACTTTAACTTCTTAAAGTTTAAATGAGGATTTATTGTTATTTTCTTATCTCCTTTAAATTTCATGGATGCGTTTAATTCGTTTCTTAAACCTAGAAAAAACGTACAGTATTAGTAGAGACAATCAATATGTATTTTGATATACTTGTGCATTATATTTTGTTATAAGAATTTTATTGACAAATACACGTATAACAAGAATACACATTGACAAATACACGTATAATAAGAATACACATTGATAAATGTATCAAATTTACGGATTTCATCAATTGTCGTTTCTCATCTGATAACTTGCCACAATTTAGTGAAGCAAGCTTGACAAATATTTCGCAAATGACGAAGGCTGTTAAATCGTAATTTCAGTTTGTCCTAACATAGGAATCACATTCTTCTGCACCTATCCGCAACACTGACCCAGACACCCACCCACCTACCCACAGCACCGATCCAGACACCCACCCACCCACCTACCTACTCACAACACTGACCCAGACACCCACCCACCTACCCACAGCACCGATCCAGACACCCACCCACCTACCCACCCACAATTCGACAAAAGTTATTTTTCGTATCTAGGGGCATTACTGATATATTTTTGGTAAAACTCGTCTTCTCTGAGACTACATAGATTAACATAAAAAGTTGTTTACTGCTAAAAACAAAATTAACTGTCACCATACTTTACTCCAATTCTCCGTGCAAGGAAAGTCATACTGCTTCCTTACTACGTGCCTCGCTGAAAATCCATAAACTTATTGCCGTTAACTATTAAAATAAACATACCAAATTTCATAATAATCGTTTGATTCTTTTTGAGATATATTCAGCTTTTGTAGTAAAAGTACAATCCCTAATATCACGAGAAAGGTTAGTGATTTCCATAAAGGAGCTCTGTATACTAGTATACGAATGCCTTATTAAATGTGTTTTTGAGGAGTTTATTAATTAGATCAAATTCTTTTAAGATTTTTTCTATTTTTGAGCAAAAAGCATAGTTATTTTCGTAACATTTGGTAACGCATTTATATTTTTATTACTACTTTTTTATTTAAAAAGATCGAAAAATTGTGGGTCTCCTCCTTGCCTGCCAATCTCAATATTAAGTAAACACCTGACGTACACCATTTGAAATAATCGTACCGAATTTTCTTCGATTTATCTCTTTGCAGAGAAATCAAGATATTGATTTACAGATAAAACAACATACTGACAGATACATCCGCATCATTGAAAGACTTATTGATTCATATTCCAGAATATTTAAAATGTGTATATGCATCAGCATTCTATAGTCTGGTTATAGTCCCAGATAATAAATTGGCTTTATACTATGTATAATAGAGAGTGTAAAAACATTCCCTTGTAACTAATACGTACAAATCCATCAAAACTCGGTTTCAAAGTTTGGACCTTTTACAAATATCTACTACATATAATATATTACACGAGAATTGAAACCTTACAGGGCAAATAAATCATTTATCCACTTTACATTTTAATTTCGTTTAAATAAACACTCGATGCTGTTTACATTGCAAAAGAGACATTGCTCCTAATTGTGGCAATCGTCCATTGAATAAATGAATCGTTGCTATGACAACGAGCAAGTTGCCAAGGGAACAAAATAATTTGGTCAATTCTTTTCAAATAGAACAATGTTTACAAAGGAATAAAATTACCGCGTAATATACAGTTTGAAAGAATGCACTGCAGACTCATTTTAAAATTATCCGAGCGGTGGGAATGTCGTAGACGAACTGAGATGAAATTGTCGATTTCTTTCTACCCAGTTGAAGCTATTTTTCATTTAGTGTTTCACTTTGGGTAATTTCTGATTTAAATTTATATAAAGAAATAAAATTATATGGATCTGAGTTAGATTTTATGGAGTTTATTGAATGTGTTTTATAAAAAGCAAAAATGCACAATGACTAAAAGATAAAAATGTCTGGTGAACAGCACGTGACTTTCCCTACATAATGCGATGAATTATTCTTCTTTCAGAGCAAATGAATGATATATAAGATCCCTGGTACAATGTTTATATACGACTACCTAACAAGACATAAGTACTATATATAACCCGTTACAAAAGGCAAATAATTTATGATACCTTAGATCCTCTAATAAAACATACATGCCCACAAAAAATGTGCAACGAACTATATTTTCAATTAAAAGTATTTATTTCCTCAAAACGAAGGGAATTGTCAAGGAAGTTAAACTTCATGTCCTTAAGTATAAAATTTTTATCGATTTTGGCGGTTTTTTTTTTTTTTTTTTTTTGTTAATTAAGCGTCATTTTAACCAATTTAATGAAATTTTTTTCAATTTGGAAACATTTTCAAAAGTCACTAAGTTTGCGATATTTTGCAAAATTTGTTGTCAATGTCAATTTATTTAGGGTTACTTGTTACTTATTATAATTTTCTCTAACTTCTTGGATAAATTCTTTGAAAAGGTGTCGCAGATTTGCAATTGTCGATTTTGAGCGCAAAATTAGATGAATGCATTGCATGTTCTGTGGATAGGCAGTGAAGAGTAAATATGTCATCATTTTACAATGACAAATTAGCATGAGTTAATAATGCTCCACTACAAGTAATTTCTTTAATATTTAATGGAAAATTAGAAATTTTTTTGTGATTCATTAAAATGTTATTAAAAATAAAATGAAACTAAATTCAAAAGCTCTTGTCCTCAAGAACATGATTGACTATCGTTTAGTGAAAGAGATCCTATTCAGGTTGTCGTTCTATGAAATGCTACTATGCTATGTTAGTTTCTTTGATACCCATGATAAATTGAATAACATGGCATAATTTACTCTGTTTAGCATAGAACGACAAACAGTAAGTAAATAATCCTCTAAAAGCACCGATATCTTTAAAACAGGGACGAGGTGGACATTTTCTGTTTCAGGTTACAACCTCGAATACACGTGTCACAGACTTACCGGGGGATAAAAATAAAAAAAAGAGTAAATACACCAGAGTAACTTACAAGTTGTTGTTGTTGAGACCCAGACGGTACGACCTACCAGAAAGGTGTAAGGTAACTGTTTGGACGGCCGGGAACAGCCACCCAATTCAGACCGGAATCCAGTGGGAGAGGCATCCACAGGGACCGTACCCACCTTCCCCATACCACCAACCTCTCGTAGGGTAACTTACAAGTGGAAAACCTATCAAATTTTGGAAAATTTCAAAGTATAATTGAAGCCAGAGTGGATACATATATTGCACAGGCACATGCACAAAATTACGTCACGCTAAAAGTGATGTATTCCTGATATAAAAGAAGCGTTTGATAAAATATAACATTGCTGTTTAATTTACAAACTAATTGCCTTTAAAGTCCCTAATGCAATAGTCAAACTTTTAATCTAGTATCTGAATAACAGACACTTTCAAGTTAGAGTTAATGATAAACTTTTGATACCCAAACTCATAAAAAGTAGTGTACCGCAAGCTTCCCTATTTGTTCCATAGTTTTAATATATTTTTAATGATATCCCCAGAACGTAGAACATAGAACTGGCCCTCTATGCAGACTACACTTCAACAATTTCAAAAAATACTGCACAAAGAGTTACAGCATCACTTAGACATACTCCTTACCTGGTTTTACATATGAAGAATTAAACTAAATCTTAATAAATGCCAATGGATATACTTTTCTTATGATAGGAAAACCCGCCGCCTCTTTATTAAATAATCCTGTTCTTTATGCGAAAAAATCACTTATGTACTTAGGCGTAAATTTAGACTACCATCTCACCTGGAAATTTCATACTACTATTGATACACTTTACCCTCCTTTAGGAAATGGAAATCTAATCTATCAAAATGAAATATTACTTTATAAATCGATCGTTCGTCCTATAATGCTATATAGAATATACTGCCGGTAAATCTCAGATAGATCTCCTAGAAACGAAGCAAAATAGGATTATTAGGACGATTAGGAAATCTCCTGGATATTTAAAGAACCCCGTTATAAGAGAAATGTTTTAAAATTAAAACCATGAGGACCCAAATTAAAAAAGACCTTCTAAACATTATAGTAAACTTCCAACTGCTCTCAATGAACTCCTTTTTATCTCACATGATTATGATTATTGAAAGACTAAATCTCATAAGAGACCTTGCGCAAATCTAAAGCTGGAATAATTGAAAACCCCGGTAGACCTCTTCTCTTTCCATCTCTAAACTAATACACACACACACACACACATATATATATATATATATATATATATATATATATATATATATATATTATATATATATATATATATATATATATATATATATTATATATATATATATATATATATATATATATATTATATATATATATATACACTACGTGACTGTGAATATGATACACCAAGAAGGAGTGGGCAGAAAGTGATGAAAATCGGCAAACAGAGAGAGACAGCAACGAACAATAAGTGATGTTCATTGCAACATGAGACACCTATACACTAAACGATAACACCGTCTGATCAATAAGTTATATGACAAGCAGATAAAAGGGCAAAAGTTCCAGGTGACGTCAGAAAATCTTCCACGAATGAAAATTCATCAACTTCGACGATGTTTCTAGCAGTGTTTTGCGGAGTTTTCTAATCGTATCCTGCCTCGTTGCAATCTTTGGGGTTTGGAACGTAACGTCCAACAGGAGTGGACACGTTTGCCGCAGGACAATATCAGACATCTCTTCGATACCGTGCCGGACCGTATTGCTGGCACGAAGCGGTGCGACTCGCTATTGAGGCTGGTTGGACTGTGTACCACAGCTCCCTCTGTACGTGTTCTGCTGCGCTGTTTTTGTGATCACGTTGATCATTAATCTGTATCCTTCCATGAATAAAATTCCAGGTCCATCTTATGCTTTCTTCTTGGTGCGCAACTTTGTCCGTGAGTGTATATATATATATATATATATATATATATATATATATATCATACAACCACCCTCATTAAAATGCTAAATTTACTGTAGTTAAATTAGATCTGTGTTAACCTTCTAACTCTAAACTGTCAAACCCAAATGTGTATCAAAATGCCACATTAGGAGTCTTAGGCAAAGTAAAATTATAAAATAAATATTTTGAAACCCTTATAATGGTCACTGAAATATTGTCAAAAATGACGATGATCTCAGAGATTGATAGAGATTTAAATCGTTTCGCGCCTCGTGCTCTGCAGCAAGTACAACGACACCAGGATTGGAAAATTAAAAATATGAAAGACGGATGTGAATTGTGAAGTAGGTGGTTTCATTACAAATTACTATTTTCGCATATCTTAAAATAGCTGAGGAAAAATACGAAAATCGAAAAAAAAATTCGGTGCAATTTCTTATTTTCACTGCCATTTCAAGTTAAAATTTAATTTTACTTTATTTATCGACAAACTACTCATAGGTTATTTTTTCGATTACAGACATTTGCAAAGCTTTTAGTTAAACCTAAAACGGATAACAGTATTCTATCTGTCCACAGCGTATAAGATTGCCTTTTTGCGCATCATTTACATCAGAGGTTCCCAACCTTTTTCTGGACCACCGCCCCCTTTACAAGAAAAACAAATTTCAACGCCCCCTCTCCCATAATAGTCATACCAAATATTAAAATATTGTTGCACATTATCTATCTATTAAGAATCACAAAGTAGAAATTAAAAAGACCATCAAAAGTTGGAAATTGCTTATTAAAAATTTAAAAATTAACACGAAAATATTAATAAAACAATTAATGCGATGGTTGAGGCTGGTGGAGTTTTATCAATTTGTTAATGTCGGGTTCCAATTTTGTCAACATCAGTCGCAAATCGGCAAGCTCAATGATCTGCAGCACGTTCCTTTTCTTAGAAAGTAATTTTGCTACTGCCCTGAATCCACGCTCAACCAAATACGATGAAGGAAATGCAATGAAAAATTTCTGTACTATTTCCTACAATCCAGGGTAGAGTGCTGGTATTGGTATTTGAATCCAGAACTCTTTGTATCCATTTCTTAATTTTACTTTTAGTTCTTCGTTAGTTGTGAGTTCTACGAGTTCGTCTTCTAAATTTGATGATTCTCCTGTACCTGCATTTGCTAAAAGATCTAAAACCCAGCTCGGTATATTTATGCCTAAAATATCCTGGAATCGCTCCTTAAAATCAGCATGAAGAACGACCCAGTGTTGGTAGTAAGTAAGTAAATCTTTCTGTTTTGCCGAGACTGAAGATAATGTGAGAAAGTGTCTGTATTCACCTCTACCTAAATTTCGTTTCAACAGAAAAAGTTCCCCCACAAAAACAGCTGTGACGTTTTCTGTTTTAATTGAATTCAACTCATCACCTTGCACTTTTAAATTTACTTCATTAAATATTCTAAACAGGTCTGTCAAATAAACTATGTCATTTTTGGAAGTAATCAGGTTTGCGCGCAGGTTTTCGTCTCTGTTTTCAAGGAAATCTAGTACTGAGTCAAACTGTTTTTAAAGCGATTCAGACAAGTACCTTTTGAGAGCCAACGAACTTCTGTGTGCAGCAACAAGCGATAATAATCTTCATCATTTTCACTACAAAGTTGGCCAAACAGTCTGTTACTCAATAAATTGCTTCTAATCTTATTGACTGCTCTAATAACGTAATCAAGCGACGTATGCATTCATATTTTTTGCAACCAAATGCTGACAATGAATAACACAGTGTACATCGAGTACATTTGGTACTGCTTGTTTCAAATGCGCTATGAAACCCTTATGATGCCCCGCCATTGATGGAGCACCATCAGTAGCAGCTGATAAAATATTACGAAAAGGAATTTTTTTTTCTCTTGAAAAAATTTTGTTGGTAATATTAAATATCGAGTCTCCTATTGTATCGGTTTCCACTTTTTAGGCAAATAATAACTCTGACAGTTTTGTTCTTCTTTTATGAATCGTACGTATGAATCGTACGTATGAGTAGTGCTTCGTTATTTGGTAGAGCTGATTCATCGAGTTGACTGGAAAATTTGCAAGTCTTCAAGTAATTGCATAATAATATTTCAACGTCTTTAGCCATTTCATCTATTCTTCTTTGCACTGAATTATTTCTCAGAGTTAAATTTTCTCTTTTTTTTATAATAATTTATTTTTAAGCATTAACATCAGTTAAAATAAATTAAAAGTTTTAATTTCAGTTTGATTTAGATTAAATTTCATTTAGTCAATTCATTTAATTTCTGTATTGACTTACTGTTACTTTACTCGGCTAAGATTTTTTCTCAAGGAGTCAGAGTCTGTTTCGGAAACCCAAAAGTTGGGACAGATTGTTATGAATGCTCTTTACTAACAATTATACAATATACCATTATAAAAGTTAAATTTATGCACAGATATATGTACATAAAATATATATTGTTTCAAGTAATGTTCATTAGTCTTCATTTGTACCAGCAAATACATTTCTAATGACTAAATTATCTATTTTACATCTAGTCATACAAAGAGCTTCAACTGTATTGTTATGAAGGCTATTTATTAACAATTATACAATATAAAATTAGAATCTATTCAATAATAATAATTACTTACAGGTCAAATTAATGCAAAATAGAAGACAACTATCAACAGATCGAGATCCAGATGAAAAAGTATGTAGTGCCGATTCGGATCGTAAACAATCAGAATGCGTCTTTGAAAACACACAAATATCCAATGAATCCCCCGGCACAACCTGGGGCTCTACTCAGGATGTTCTTTGCACCGCCTATAAGACTTATGTAAGACCAGTAAATGAGTATGGTAGCGAAGTACTTATAACAATCTCAGAGACAAATTCGAAACAAGAAAGATCAATCATGCTTAAAGCATTGATTATGAAACACTTTCCAACTTCAATACAATTTTATTTAAAAAAGTCGAAAATGCAATACATTCCTCGGTAATATTTTAAAACTTATCACAATACCACATTGATTTATTATATTTGAAAACTTAAACCTTCATTGAAAAAAAATGAACTTCATTCAAATTACGGCATTGGAATATAAATTGCCTGGTTTAAATATCTCTAAAATGCAATACATTCCACGGTAATATTTTTAAAACTATCATAATACTACGATAATTTATTATATTTGAAAACTTCATCGAAAACAACTGAAATAAATTCAAATGACGTCATAGAAAAAATAACACGGCTGGATCTCTCTATAAAAGCAGGATTTCATTCATAACTTTCTCCATTTCATTCATCACAATACTATAATAATTTCTTTTATTTAAAAATTAAGACCATGGAGCTACAATTCATAAACTTTATGCTTAAAACTTCATCGAAAAAAATCGTCCTTCTGTTTATAAAATCAATTAATATTTCATTCATATCAGCCATGCAGACTCCATGGACTGAATTATTTTGTGTTAAAGAAATACAGTAATTCTAATGCAACCCATTCTACATATTTTGCTGTTTAAATTTTACATAGGTGAAATATAGGCTTAGTTGTAGAAATAATCAAATTTGAATGAGAATTTAAACTCAAATATATTGTCATTGTGTTGTTTTAGTATGTAGATGCACAGAATTTAAGCAAAAATAAAGTAGTTTTAGGACGGATACAACACTCAATATGAATTAAAAAGAACTTTAAAAAATCTCGATTTTGAAACAAGATGGATGCCATATATCATTTTGAAGTGGGTCATGTAATCGTTTCATATCATGGCCACGTGATCGTTTCATATAAGATGTGTCATTATTATTTTAATTTTTATTTAAAAAACTACTGAATATATTTCGCTGAATTTTTTTTTATATATTTTATGGAACAATTTGACTATTACCTAAAATTTTCGAAGCAATTTGTGAATTTTAAATCCGCTTAAAAAATGTTTGAAAAATTAGGTCCCTTAGGGCTCAATGTATTTCATTTTTTCAACCCGGGTTCAATCCAAAACTAATTGGGTGATATTATTCATTTATATTCCCATAGGTCCGACAGACCATCTGAACAACATACTAAAATTTCAGTTTGATTAAGTCATTTTTACGGCAGTCATCGTGCTAACGGACGGACAGACAGACAGACAGACAGAATGAACAAAGTCATAAACTCTTTTCAACTTTGTTGTAAAGTGTTAAAAATTGGATATTTTCCAAAACCGTATCCTGAGATTTATTACTGGCGGTACAAGGTCTGCGCCAATTGCAGCTATGTAACTTCAATCTGGTTTGGAGACATTGAGCGATCGTAGATGGAGAATGGAACCTTGCTGAAACAATCTTGAGAAGAAGGAACATTTTCTAAGTCATTACTAGCCAGCGGTATAGAGGTTGACAACGCAAAGAACTTTCCTTTCTTGTATAAGAGAACTAACTACATGATACACTTGACTTTTCTTCTTCAGCGGGCTTTCCTTTCCAGACCCTTGGTCATAGGCGCAGAGTTTTCAAAATCTCTGGGAGGGGGGGGGGAACAAGCACAATCCGATAAAGTTACATAAAAAATTCACAAAGTCGATAAAGATATACAACTTACAAGACCGCCTTGAAGAAAGCAAGCATATGTCAGTTAGGTAACTACAATTGGTTCCAAGTCAATTTAAGCTCCTTCTTCGGGCCAAAAGAACAGTATGCGCCCTTAACAACCGCCAAGAACGAACTGCCCAACAAACGGCAGCGCATACTGTTATTACTTTCCTTATATACATAATGTATAAGGAAAGTATTGTGACGGGGTCGAAAATTCGAATTCGAGTTTTCGACGGGAGCGCGCGTTTCAAGCATCCCTGATCACGAATCAGACATTTTTGAAGTGATGTCTGTGTGTGTGAGTGGGTGTGTGTGTGTGAGTGGGTGGGTGTGTGTGAGTGGGTGTGTGAAAATATGTGTGTGTGTGTATGTGTCAGTGGGACTGTGGAGACGATAACTGACGAACGAATGGACCGATTCGAACGAAATTTGGTACAAAAATCACAATCCGTAAGCACTGGAAGCCTATTGTTTTTAAACGTAATCGAATGTTCAGAACCCCCCTAAATTTTCGAGTGAAATTTTGAAAAAATCGTCAAAAAATCAAAACCACTAGTACAGTTACGCAAATAGACATTTCTTATGTAATTTTTTATTAGAAAACGATTGACATAAAATTTAGAACGCTAACATGAACCGTTCTCGAGATATTTCACATTTTTCAAAAAAAATTATCAAAAAGTCATATAAAATAAAAAAAATATATTTCCTATTGAGAAACATGCTCACTTTTCATATGGAATACCATGCAATAAATTAGGTGACATCATTCTCGTGGATCTAACTCGTTCCATTCATGAGAAAAGATACTTCGAGTAATAATTTTGTATTTGAACGCCAATAGTCATTTATCTGTTATAAGAATAACTTATTTCTCCGTCAGTAAAGCTTAGATTTAGGCGACGAATTTGGCGGAATGTCGTCAACTTGGCGACTTTTTGAAATGTTGTCAAATTAACGAAAATCTCGCCAAATGGATTAAAATGACGCTAAATCAATGAAAATGACGACTAATTGTCGAAAATTCAATATCTTGGATATAAGTATCTTGGATAAAGAATATAAGTATCTACTTATATTCTTTCTACTTATACTATTTACAGCACTAGTATATACTTTTACAGTAAGAAAAAGCTATTTTTTTACTGTAAAAGTAGTAAATTCATTGCATTATATAAGGAAAGTCATGTGTTGCCCACATCAGATTTTTTTGGAATGTAAAAGGGGGATTATAATGCCATCGAAGCAAGTGTAGTCACCTAACTGACATATATATGCTTTCCTCACGGAAGTTTTGAAAGTTATTGCCTTACAAGCAGCAGTTTTGGAGTGAGATAACTGAGTGGTTAAGTCACAAAGATTGTACACGGAGGACCCGAGTTCAACTTCCGGCTTTGCCTAAACTGTTCCCGTGTACGAGGACGTTAAATTTGTGGGTTTGAAAGTCCTTCCGAGCGGTTGCTAGCAAGGAAAGGAGGGTCGGTCCCTATGGATGTCGCCCCCACTGGTTCCATTCTAAATTAGATGGCATTGTCTCGGCGGTCTAAACAGATATATTACGCCTTCGGGTAGGTCGGACGGGCTGGGTCGAAAAAAAGATATCAGCAGTTTTATTTATTGTACGATAAATATTTTTAATCTTTTTAGGCCTATTTATGTTTCAAGCTGATTAGGAACAGCTGGAAACGATTAGGTAAGCTGATTAGGTTTGTAAGCTGATTAGGTTTGTAAGCTGATTAGGAGTTGATTAGGAAAATCCATATAGTTACTATACATCAATAATATAATATATAATAATTACAATGGATTTTAATATAAGAATTAACTAGTAGCAAAGCTGTTAATTAATCAAAAAAAAAATCTGAAAGTTAATACACGTTAACGCTTAACATCAACTCTTAACTACCTATCCGTTGATTTTGACACAATAAATTAAAACAATGAGCCCAGCAATAATACAAAAGTATCCAAATACTATTGTCTATATTTAAATACTTTTAAATTAAATATGTAAATAAATTGATCATCACTATAACCACACATTCAGCTAAATTAAAAAAATCTTTAAAACAAAGCAATTTATAAAAAAAATCTCATAAATAATATTTTTATGCAAAATTTGGATGGCATGTTGGTTGACATTTCTTATCGCAAATAAAATTTTAATATTTTTATCAGGGGTGTGTGCTAAGTATACCTAGTGTGTGTGTCTGTGTGTGGTGGTGGGGGGGCTTAGCTCCCTCTGGCCCTAGCCTGACTACGGTGCTGTGTCAAACGGCCGGTGCTCACCAGGAATAAAGCTACCCGCGGGGTTTGCAACTTCAAACGGAACGGATGCCACCTGTAAATACAGCACTAGTATATAGAATCCAGGATTAATTACAGATAAGATCTCTTTAGGTAGACAAAATAAGTCATCTCTACTTCGTGGTAATCATTTATAGTTATTACTGGAGGGAGACAGTTATTTTTTGGAAATGCCAGGCTGTAAATATTCCATTTCTCTTTGAATTAGGTGGTCAGTCAAAAAAGTTCTGATAACCAGGTCTTTTTGTCATTAGCGTAAACATATTTCCTGGGAGTAAAGATGAGCTTGGTTTGTGTGCGAGATGGTTTAGGGAGCTATGGTAAGGAAGATGTGAACAAGACTGAACTGAAATGTGACATTTACGTTGATAGGATTTTCTTTCAATTGTTTTTATGTTTAAAAAATTTCATTTTTTGGTATTTAGTAAAATATGAAGTTAGAAAATATTTTTGAAATTTCCCAGAGGGGGCAAAGCCCCCTCTGGAAAAGTTCAGCGGGGGCTCGTGCCCCTCTGCTTCCTCCTAGTCGGCGCCTATGCCCTTGGTGTCCATTGAAAAACTTTAAACTTACTGAGAGATACTTGGACCTTGTCTCTGTTGTTAACAAGAAATCTTCTCTTAACTTTGAATTGAAATTTACTACCTTGATTACTATACATGAACGTTTCCCGGATGCTTCTTGGCTCCATGTCTATACTGATGGTTCGGCTGCGGGGGCCATTAAAAATTCTGGAGCTGGCGCTTACTCTATAGACTTTACATTGTCTTGGGCCCTTGGAAAACACTTTGGCAACTTTGATTGCGAAATAGCCGCCATTTCTTTAGCCTTAGACAAAATGGAACAGTGTGAAAAGGAAAATATCGTCCTTTTTGTTGATTCCAGGGCGGCAATTATAACCTTAACAACTTTCAATCTCTGGGAATGTGACATTTTCAAGAATTGTATGGAAAAATTAGATAGGCTGCTGATCATCAAGAACCGTATTGCCCTGCGGTGGATTCCAAGCCACTGCGGGATATATGGAAATGAGCGGACATATTTATTGGGCAAGAATGGATCTCAAATAATGCAACCGGATCCTCCCTTGCCTGTGCGGCATATAAAGCGATATACATCCTTCTCTATGAAAGCTAACCGTTCCAGTTTGTAGAGGGAGAGAGCTTCAGGGAAAAAGTAGTACTCCCTGTTAAATAAGTCGGCAAGAATACCCAGATCCTTGCATAAAGCAGTTGGCGTGGCTTGCTTTAGACACGCCACGGGCCATGATTACTTACAGAGTCACCTGTATCGAATGGGACTGACAGATACAGATGTCTGCCCTCTTTGCGACCATGGCGTACCCATGATTGGGGAGCACCTCAACATGTGTCCTGCTGTTCTTGACTGTTTTCCTTTATGTGTTACTGACAGGGATTTTAGTGACAATTTTTACCGTTCTTCATTGTATTGACCCGCTCGTCGACTTATGACCGAGAGGTCGGAGACTGGCACAGGATAAAAAAAGAACTTACCAACTTGCAAAGACTTGTCACCGACAATACTAAAACCAAATTAAGTATACGTATACCTAATGCTAATTTAATTTTTTAATGTTTATTTAAGTAATAACAATAAGATGAAAATTTTAGAGATAGGTAAAATATTTTTTCCTTTAAACAGTATTTCCAAAGTGTTTTATTCACCGCCGCCCTCTTGATTGCCTTAACGCCCCCGTTTGCCTCTGGATCAGCTACCGCCCCCATGGAAGACTCCAGCGCCCACTGGGGGGCGGTACCGCCCCAGTTGGGAACCTCTGATCTACATAAACCAATAAAATTTTTAAAGTATATTTTACATAATAAATATTTTTTTTCATAATTTGCACTGTTTAACATTCGCTAAAATCTAGAATGCTGCGTCGAAGATGGCCGCAACAAATTAAAATAACTAGAACAAATAATTTCGAACCATCTTGCATAATAAAACATGCTTATCTGTATTTCTTTCTCTGTGCATATATGTTGTCTACAGTGGGATATATATATACATATATATATATATATATACATACATATATATATATATATATACACACACACATATATATATATATATATATATATTGTATATATATATATATATATTGTGATGACGAAAATAAAGCACATTTTCTAAGCGATTACTAGACAGATTTTTTTATTGGATAGAGCTGATGATTTTGGGAAACGTTTATGGTGAAAGTTTGATAATCTTAAATCTCGTTCCTCATTCTTCTTAAAAACAACCATTTCAAGCATTTTGAACATTTAAGAAGATTACATATTTTTTATACGTCAAGTAAAGATAGCGAAAATTAAATTGTATATCTAATAACTAAGATCGTTGATCAGAATCCGACGTACATGACGAAAGTTGAATAATGCTAAATCTAATTCATCAACCATCTTTAAAAAATACAAGTTTAAGCATTGTTATCACAACATTTTAACATATATTTTTTGTATTTTACGTAAAAATAGCGAAAATTTGCTTAAATTTCTATAAGCTTAGATCGTTGACTAGAATCCGTTCTATTAAATAAATATAACATCCAATTATCATCAAGAACCGGCAATTTATACACCTGAGGGAATAGCATTATTTTTTTAATTATCAACTCAAAAATAGCAAAAATTAAATTTGCATTCTAATCGAGAAGAAATTATGTTATGTTTTATAATGAGTTAATAATTTACATTCACCAGCCTGCAATGAATACAACAGAGGAAAATACAAGGAATATAAATGCTTTTGGCCCAGAAACATTTTAGAAAAATGTACAGCGAAAGTTGGATAATGTTAAATCTCGTTCTTCGCCCTTCTTCAAAAGAAGACCAGTTCAAGCTTTGTTAACAGAATATTTTAGGACTATTACATATTTTGTTTTATATTCTGCGCAAAAGTACTAAAATTAAATTGTATTTTTAAGTCAGATGAAAAAATTGTTACGTTTTCTAATGAGTAAATAAAATACATTTTACAACTAACAATTTATACACCAAAGTAAATAATAAGGGACAAAACAAGATATCTCCCCTCCTCCCCCGAAAAAATATTAGAAAACATTTAAAATATTTTTGGGGAAATGAAATGAATTGATCACTGGTATTGTTTTAAAACAAGATGGCGGACTGTACTTCGCTTTACATAAGAGTGGATTTCTTAGTTTGAATTTGAAATTCTTCTGATCTATACGTCAACAATTAATGCAATTACATTTATAGTGGTGTAAAAATATCGCTGTTTATATAATTTGAGGTGATATAATAATTAGGGTGAAGATGAAATGAATGGAAAATTATAAAGACTTTGGAAGGACTTGCTTTTTTGCTCAGGTCGTCCAGCTAACCCAAGAGGTGTAGAGCAGTTACAAGGAACGGTCGATAAAAACACAGAAAAATAATACACATAGACATACATAGACAATATATACACATATACAATACCAACAGAAAAAATACGCAAGACATATGTAGAAGAGAACAGGAACAGCATCGGGGAACGCAGCATCGGGGAAGGAGCAAATATTGATATAAAACATTAGATAAATTTAAATCATTTAAAATTCTCACTTGACAAAATCGATTTAAAAAAAATACATACACAAATAGAACATTGCAAATAATTTTAGACCCAAGCCAAAATAATCTTTCATGTCCTCCATTTAATATAGCAGCATAAATTTAAATAGGATACCTCATATGCAAAGTTTATTATGTAAACAGTTCATTGATAAAATGTATAATTAAAAAGGCCATTAAATTGCTTTTTGAAGGGTTTTCATTTTTTTAATTTCAGCTTTGTAAGCAAAGCAAATAAAACGATCATGCCTGGAATTATTTACCGGTTAATTAAATCCATTTCTGTTTGCTGTATGACAGTTTATATAATGAAGATGATTAGACGAGCACGCTTTGTAGTGATGCATTTTACCACATTTACTACGATGCATTCAAATATATGGGCAGAAGTTAGCAATGTGACTAAAACTTTGTGACAAATCTAGATGGATATATATGTTTTAATATAGTACGTGTTGAAATTCAGAAATATTTTTACTTTCCTTATATACATAATGTATAAGGAAAGTATTGTGACGGGGTCGAAAATTCGAAATCGAGTTTTCGACGGGAGAGCACGTTTCAAGCATCCCTGATCACGAATCAAACATTTTTGAAGTGATGTCTGTGTGTGGGTGTGTGTGTGGGTGTCAGTGAGTCTGTGGAAAAGATAACTGACGAACGAATGGACCGATTTAAACCAAATTTGGCACAAAAATCACAATCCGTAAACACTGGAAGCCTATTGTTCTTATATGTAATCGAATGTTCAGAACCCCCTAAATTTTCGAATGAAATTTTGAAAAAATCGTCAAAAAATCAAAACAACTAATAAAGTTGCGCAAATAGACATTTCTTATGTAATTTTTCATTAGAAAACGATTGACATAAATTTTAGAACGCTAACATGAACCGTTCTCGAGATATTGCACATTTTTTTAAAAAATTATTAAAAAGTCATATAAAATGAAAAAAAAAATATTTCCTATTGAGAAACATGTTCACTTTTCATATGTAATACCATGCGATAAATTGGATGACATCATTCTCGTGAATGTAGCTCGTTTCATTCATGAAAAAAGATATTTTGAGTAATACTTTTGTATTTGAAAGCCAATAGTCATTTATAAACTGTAAGAACAACTTATTTCTTCGTCCATTACGCTTGGCGATATTTTGGCGACGAATTTGGCGGAATGTCGCCAACTTGTCGACTTTTTGAAATGGTACCAAATTAACGAAAATCTTGCCAAATGGATAAACATGACGCTAAATCAATGAAAATGACGACTAATTGTCGAAAATTCAATATCTTGGAAAGAATATTAGTATCTACTATAAGAAAAACCTATTTTTTTACTGTAAAAGTAGTAAATTCATTACATTATATAAGGAAAGTCATGTGTTGCCCACATCAGATTTTTTCTTTTGTGTTAGGCAATTGGTTAGAGTGGAGTGAACCTTAAAGATACAATTTAATGTATCTTTTGCAATTTTTATAATAATGGATAATAATGGATAAGTGGTATGGATAAGTTGTATAACGTCTTGTAGATTTGGCAGAAGATAAAGAGTTATCGAAGCTTGTTTCCTGCTTTTTGGCTTCGATACTTCAGATATTCCAATTTCTAAGAATTTATGTATGATACATATCTGCAGTTTCTTCCTCATCACATGTGCCCTTGATAATTCCATTTGGAAGATTGTAATTTCATGAATTTTAATGTCTTTAAGATAAGTAAAATTAGAAAGTTCCTTTCCAAGTTCATAATTATTTTTAGACCTGTCTATCTCTTGTAAGTGAATAGTAGCATTTGAGAAAGATGATTGGTCCAAAAGTTTCAGTTTATACTAAGTCTAATTGTAAAGTTAGTCATTTTGAAAGCTTCTTTTGTCATCAATTTTGTTTCTTTTATCAGTAGTCGCAGTTATTTATTAAAGGTATTTAAGAGGCCAGAAATAATACTACTACTTTACTAATTGATGGACGAATTTCTTACATTTCTATTTTAACATCATTGGCAACAGCTTGGCTTTATTGGTAGATTTTATTTTTGAAGTTATTATGTTTCTCAAACAAGATATCTATATAAATAAAAATGAAAATCTGACTGTCTGTCTGTCTGTCTGTCTGTCTGTCTGTTTGTCCCATCATCACGGGAGAACGGCTCAACCGAATTTGATGAAATTTTGTGGGTAGCCCAGAAATAGCCCCACTTAAAATTATATCCGTGTTTTGAGTTTTTACGACCAGTGGTTCTCGAGATATTAGTAAAAACCGAAATTTTCGTTTGTCTCAACATCACGGAAAAACGGATGAACCGAATTTAATGAAATTTGGTGGATAGCCTTGAAATATCCCCCCATAAATTTTGTCATAGTTTCGAGTTTCTAAGACCTGGGGTTGTCGAGATATTAATGAAAAACGGAACTTTTTCCTAGGAGTTCTACTCCCTAACTCCGTGGTTTATCCAAACGAAAAGCTTGAAAATCGTTTGAAAGTGAATTAAAATTTAATCTCTGAGTTTGATGGGAGATTGTTTGCGTTAATTAGTCACTTTCTGAAAACATGAATTGCTTGAAACATGATTTAAAGGGGAAATCTATCTCTATGGTTCATGGTTTATTTAAAACAAGCTTTTACGGAACAATGAGAAGTATAGAGAAATCAAAATCGTTATTTAATTTCGCAGTTTATGTTATAAGACATGACATATTTAACATGTTATAAGATTCTATCTTATATCATGTTACTCAGAAACGCAATTAAATTAAATCTGTCTGTTAATTTTAATAATTATTTTTTCGATTTGAATAATAAATAAATGGATATAAAAATATATTTTAGAAAAGAACGATTTGATTTTTCTTATAGCATTTTTGACTGGATAATATCAATTACGGTCTTCAAGTTTAAAAATTATTATTATTTATATTTTCGGGGATTATTGATTCAAGGATTACTGATATTTTCAAGTTATTATGCAGTTATTTTATTATGACAAAAATTGATTAAACTCATATATTGTATGTTGTACGAATCTTCTACAAATACACGTGTATATCTTTTAATCTACGAGAATATAAGTAGTACAGGTATATTGACATATGTTTTGATATATATTGGCATATATTGGAATCAATTACGACCTTCTGGTACGGATATTATTGATGTTTTCAATTTATTACGTCATCTCTTTTATTTTGGCAAATATTTTTGAGACGCATATTGTAATACGGGTAATCTTCTACTAACACATTGGCATATTTTCTGATCTGCGACAATATAATTAGTACGGGGTTGCATATATTCATTCAATTCCTATTTTTTCTTCTGTAAATTTGCTTACAAAAGGGGGCAGGATGTTTTATTCTTCAGATCTGATCGTGAAGATAATTTTGCATAGTGAGAACATATATTCTTAAACTTCTCTTTAGGAGCAATAAATTTAATATTTTAACAGAATTTGCACATGATTGCGAACTATAAGTTTCTTTAAATTATACACTCCGTACGAATAACGGGTGTGCTGTTAGTGGTTAATAAATTTTAACATTTTAGGAGGATATATCATGTTGCTCGGCATCGCAATTAAATTAAATGTGTTTGTTAATGTTTTTATTATTTTTTTTCGATTTAAATAATAAATAAATGGATAAATGGATATAAAATATATCTTATGAATGGACGGTTTGATTTTTCTTTTAATTATATTAATTGCTGACTGCGTACATCAATTTCATTTATTTTGGCAAAGAGTTTTCAAGCTTATATCGTATTTAGCTACTAAACTCATATATTGTGTTTAGCCAATAAATTCATATAGCCGATTGTTGAAACAGAAAAAGAGTAGAGCGGGTATATCTTCTAATACAATTGTAGTGTTTTCATTTAGTATATTGAAACGGGATAAGAATGTTTCATTCAGATCTGCAAATTCAAAGCTACGAATTTGGAGGGATATCGCTAATTTGACAACTTTTCTTAAACTTTGCCAAATTGACGGAAATGTCGCCAAATTGATATAAACGACACACAAACAGCTGCCATAAACCTTCGGGTTGGTCGTGTGGCTTGGGTCTTCTACATATCAATGAAATTTTTTTTTGTTTTGTTAGAAGAGAGTACTGAAATGATGTTTGGTTAGCATTTATCTGTCAGACCAACCATCCTACTTAGTAATACATTTAGCGAATTTTTAAAATGTCACCAAATTGATAAAAATGTTTTCAAATCTATAAAAATATCTTGAAATTGATAATATTGCGCTACATAAATGATATTAATTGTTTTTTGTTAGGGGATAGTATTGTGATGATATTTCGTCAATTTGTCGCAAAGTGGAACTGTCAGTTCTACAGTCCCACTTGGCGATAAATTTGGCGATTTTTTAAAATGTCGCTAATTTGACGAAACTGTCGCCAAATGTTCCATAGAAATATAACTATTTAGACGATATTTTTTCTACCAATTTATTTGAAGCAAATGATATCATGTCGCTTAGCAACGGATTTAAATCCAATGTGTTTATGGGGCAGACGATTTTTATTAAATCCTTTCCGATTTGAATAATGAAGATATGTATATAAGATAAATTTCATTGCCATTTCATTTTGGACTGGATAATATCAATTATACTCTTCAGGTTTAAACATTATTATTATTGATATTTTCCGGAATTATTGATTCAGTGATTATTGATATTTTTAAGTTATTACGCCATTGTTTTATTGCGGCAAAAATTGCTGACACACGCATATTGTACGTTGTACGAGTAATCTTCTAGGAATGCACGGGTATATCTTCTAACCTACGAGAATATAAGTAGTACAGGTATATTGGCATATATTTTGACATATAATGGCATATATATTGGAATCAAGTACAGTCTTCTGGTATGAAGATTACGGGGATTAATTATATATTCAATTTATTACGTCGTCTGTTGTATTTAACCAAAAAACATTTGAGACTCATATTGCAAAACGGGTAATATTCTACTAATAATCGGACATTATAAGTAGTACGTGTATATCTTCCCATATAATTTTAGCACTTTAATTTTGACATATATTGGTATAAATGACTGTCTTCAGATTTAAAGATTACGGGTTTATTGGTATTTTCAATTTATACATGTAATCTACTAATACAGGTTATATTTTCTAATATTCGCGTATATAATTAGTACGGGTCCCATACAATTTTAACGCTTTTATTTTGCATATATTGATTCAATTCCATATTTTTTTTTTATATTTGCTCACATAAGGGGTCCAAGATGTTTCATTCTTCAGATATGTCCATGAAGATAATTTTATATAGCGAGAACAGAGATTCTTAAACTTCTTTTTAGGAGCATTATATTAAATATTTTAACAGAATATTTTGATTAAACATGTCATTTAGTATACTATAAGAATTTGGGCGTGATTATGAATTTCAAGTTTCTTTATATTATATACTCCGTACGAAGAACGGGTATGCTGCTAGTCTATAATACATTTGTAATCGCTATTATCATCAGTAACTTGTAGTAAAAGCTGAATGAATGGTATCAAATTATTGGGTAATAAAATACTTTTGTACATGGGTTAGGACTACATTTCTGAAAAGATAGTTTTAATGTTTTGAACAGAATTTTCTATCTTAATGTAAAAAGCATCATGAAAATCAATCCCAGAGTTGCTTGTTTTTGGAATTAAACGAATTTTTACCTTCATCAATTTCTGAAAATGAGACAGAGTTTTTGGGTTTGAAGGAGAATTTAGGTAATCATGAGATTAGAGATTTACTAGATTCTGTATTAGTAGAAGATATGTTATTCGATGATTTGTGGTCTAGCAGTCTATTAATTATTCGGTTTCCAGTTTCAAATATTAAGTTTTACTAAGATCAGATAAAAATCTGATGTGGGCAGCACATGACTTTCCCTGTAGACTTATATCCACGTTCTCTTTATTTTATTTAAATTTAATTCAGTTTAATTCAATTTTCGTTCTCATTTGGTAACTGAACTTATTACTTTCCTTATATACATAATGTATAAGGAAAGAATTGTGACGGGGTCGAAAATTCGAATTCGAGTTTTCGACGGGAGAGCACGTTTCAAGCATCCCTGATCACGAATCAAACATTTTTGAAGTGATGTCTGTGTGTGTGTATGTGTGTGTGTGTGTGTGTGTGTGTGTGTGTGTGTGTGTGTGTGTGAAAGTATGTGTGTATGTGTGTGTGTGTCAGTGAGTCTGTGGAGACGATAACTGACGAACGAATGGACCGTTTCGAACCAAATTTGGTACAAAAATCACAATCCGTAAACACTGGAAGCCTTTTGTTTTTATACGTGATCGAATGTTCAGAACCCCCCTAAATTTTCGAATGAAATTTTGAAAAAATTGTTAAAAAATCAAAACCGCTAATAAAGTTACGCAAATAGACATTTCTTATGTAATTTTTCATTAGAAATCGATTGGCATAAATTTTAGAACGCTAACATGAACCGTTCTCGAGATATTGTACATTTTTCAAAAAAATTATGAAAAAGTCACATAAAAAAAAAAAATTCCTATTGAGAAACATGTTCTCTTTTCATATGTAATACCATGCGATAAATTGAGTGACATCATTCTCGTGGATCTAGCTCGTTCCATTCATGAAAAAACATACTTTGAATAATACTTTTGTATTAGAACGCCAATAGTCATTTATCTGCTGTAAGAAACTTTTTTCTTAGTGCATAACGCTTGGCGAGATTTTGGCGACGAATTTGGCGGAATGTCGTCAACTTGGCGACTTTTTCGAAATGTTGCCAAATTAACGAAAATCTCGCCAAATGGATAAAAATGACTCTAAATCAATGAAATGACGACTAATTGTCGAAAATTCAATATCTTTTAAAGCATATTAGTATCTACTATAAGAAAAATCTATTTATTTTACTGTAAAAGTGGTAAATCCATTACGTTATATAAGGAAAGTCATGTGTTGCCCACATCAGATTTTTTTCAAAGGTCACGGAGAGAAAATACAAAAAAACTAAAATATCTCGAGAACGGCTAGTCCTAGCGTAATGGAGTTGGTCTTATACTTTTCTTCGTTAAAAATTATACATAAAACAAGTATTTAATGGATATATTTGAGCGTACGTAGTTTTTTATTTTCGATTTTGGCGATTTTTGCAGGCAATTTCGTAAAAAAAGGCAGGTTGTCCTTTTCCGAATCATACTAAAATCTAATCAGCACCAGATCATCCTACAAGTAACTTATCTACCAAATTTTGTGAAATTTGGTCAATTAGTATTTAACTAGAGTGAATACATGAAATTCTTACGGACCATTTCGCAAAACAAGGCAGGTTCTGTTTCTACGAATCCTACTAAAAACTAATCAGCACCAGGGTCTCACCCAAGTGACTTACCTACCAAATTTTAAGAAATTCGGTCCATTAGTTTTTTTAGTTAGAGTGGGTATACAGACACACACACAGACGTCACGCTAAAAATAGTTTTTTCGTATTCTAGGTCGCGAAACGTGTAAATCCGTTGAAAACTCGAGTTGCGATTTTCGGCATGATTCCAATACTTTTCCTATACATTACCATGTATTGCAGGGAAAGTAAAAAACAGGTAAAAGGATTTGTAGGAGAAACAGTGGCCAGGTAATGCAAAAAATAAATCCTTACCTGAATCCAATATAGTTCAGATATTTTACAATTAATTATACAGCAAATATGATAAAAGTCTTTATAAAGTGAGTAGTGATCATCGGGATATATATTTATTTATTACCCAGGCTATCCAGCGAAATTAAATGGTTTAGAGCAGTTACAAGGGACAGCCAGTCGAAATATAGATGGAAAGTTTTTTGAGCAATATTTGCAACATGTTTACTAATTCTTGGATTTGTTCATATTTATTAAACTATGGTGCAATACATCATGGCTGTTAGATTCCAAAGAACGTTTCTATACCGGAATGGCACGAAAAATATAGCATTTCAACATAATCACGATGTTGCTTTGCATGGGTTGGAATCGTTAGCCAGAATCCCATATATTCAAAATAATGATTATTGAACATAACATCTAATTATTAGCCAAAATTGGCAAAATTAGGTACGGATACCTACAGTTCAAACTACTTTACAGTTCATTCATTATGTCCCACCTCTGGTTCCTGTCGCCTGGGTTTTTAACCCCTTTTATTTTCTCGTCGTTTGCCCTTTCCCTGTTTCCACTACCCATGTTTGTTCCCTATTTCTTCTGTACCTGCATCAGTCGCCAGTCTCTTTCTGATGACTGGAGGGTGCGTTTCCTGAAGAAGCCGGCTGTTTTTGTTTTCAAAACTGGTCGATACTTTTAATGTTTTATTATACACTGCTGACAAAGTCATTTGGATTTCAGGACACATAGTTTAACTGTTTTCCAATAACAATCACTTTTAATTTTGACGCGGTATGTTTTCTCTTTCAATTTGTACAGGTTTATTAAACTGTAGTAAAACATATCGAGTCAGCTAGATTCCAAAATAATTTAACATACCGGAAGTAGTTAGAATAATACGAAAAAGAAAGTATTCCAACATAATTCCGGGCATGCTTTGCATAGCTTAAAATAGTTGACCAGAATCATGGCTATTAAAAACTTATCAGTACTGGACGTAATATCCAATTATGAACTAAAATTGGTAAAATTAAGTGCAAATTCCTTAGCTGTTTTCCAATATACAATCTTCGTGATATGTTGTCCGTTAAGAAATATAATTTGAGTATTGAATTTCTGATATTAAATCATCATAACAATAAGAATTGATTTAAATAGAAAAATATTAGTATTTACTTGATAAGTATTTGTAAATTAAATTAATACTATATCAGTATGTGTAACAAATTCTTCAATCAAATTGCTTTGTTCAATAAATTAGGCATATAGAATTTCAAAGAAAGTACTTGGGCACCTTAATAAATATGCAATAAAATCTCCATGAGTGTACATGTAAGGTCTATATATAGTAAAGTTAACATGCTCGATCAAATAAAAGTGATTACTATATCCCTAGTGGAGAATTCGAAAAGCTAGAATAACTAACACAATAACAAAGGGAGACGGAATCAACATCAAGAACGAATAAAACTCGCATATAGGAAAAGCAATAAATACCTGTCAAAACGCATTATCAGGATTCTTAACACTGTGACACCTGCAAAGCTCGTCATAGTACACCCCAATATTTATTCTTCAATTCAAACGTGCATTGTCTCTGACGAGAGCATTTCTAACAGGCTCTACGCTAGATTATTTTTCATGCAGTGTTATTTATTGAATCCTTTTTGAACAGGACAGAAATTGACAAATAACCTTATTGTGCCAAATAAATGTCTTTAGTATCAATTTTATAGTTGATCCCTATTCATCATACAAAGCTCTGCAAAGCGACACCTGTAAAGCTTGTCAAATTACCCGAAAATATTTATTCTCCAACTCAAATGTGCATTGTCTCTGACGAGAGCATTTCTAACAGGCTCTACGCTAGATTATTGTTCAGCAGTGTTATTTATTGAATCCTTTTTGAACAGGACAGAAATTGACAAATAACCTTATTGTGCCAAATAAATGTCTTTAGTATCAATTTTATAGTTGATCCCTATTCATCATACAAAGCTCTGCAAAGTGACACCTGTAAAGCTTGTCAAAATACACGGAAATATTTATTCTCCAACTCAAATGTGCATTGTCTCTGACGAGAGCATTTCTAACAGGCTCTGCGCTAGATTATTGTTCGTGCAGTGTTATTTATTGAATCCTTTTTGAACAGGACAGAAATTGACCAATAACCTTATTGTGCCAAATAAATGTCTTTAGTATCAATTTTATAGTTGATCCCTATTCATCCTACAAAGCTCTGCAAAGTGACACCTGTAAAGCTTGTCAAAATACCCGAAAATATTTATTCCCCAACTCAAATGTGCATTGTCTCTGACGGGAGCATTTCTATCAGGTTCTACACTTAGATTTCTGTTGGCGTTTTTTATTGACAGCAATTTTTTAAATGACAGATTTTTAAATGACAGCAATTCGCAAAGAACCCTATTGTGCCAAATAAATCTAGTAATTTGTGCCTAATGTCCTCTATAACAATTTCATCTTTGATGCCTATTCATTAGACAATGATCTGTAACCTTGTAATTTGCTTTGTTTCGTGTATCTCACTTTGTTGTGATTGTTTTCCTAACGTTTCTAAATTCTCAGCTAGGGGGCCATGATTTCACTTTTATTCAATCGCCAATTGTCACTTTGACTTAACATGTATACTTGTGGATTTTTCTTTACAAAGTTATTTGGGTGTTTAAGCGCTTCACTGGAAAATATTGAATGGCACTTAAGGATTTTCAAATTTAATATATTCGTTCTTCCCAAAATATCCCTTTTTATCACTCGTTTTTGTACGGTATTGGATTACAATTATGTCAGTAAAAATATAATTCAGATAAAAATTGTATTCAAAAACATTGATGTCACATACTCACAGACTTTTGTCATCAATAGTACAATGCAAAAAAATCCTTGAGATTTATTTATTATAAAATAAGATTTTGATTTCTTTCCAAAAATACAATGGTTTTGAAACAAAAAAAAAATCGTAACATATTCTTTCCTAACGGATAATGTCGTAAACGCGAGCAGTCAGTCTACCCATGGTGGTAATTCCATCAGATGCAATGACGAACTGCCACCATATTCTTCTTGCCCTTACATTCCTCTTGATAAAGGATGCATTTGGAGAGACATGGAAGATAGACATAACTCTTTGGAGTTTGATTGTATTTTCTGATTAAATCAGCGTCCATGCAAATTAAAATAAAAGCATGACAGCAAAATTTTCCATTCCAGTCCAATTCGAAAGTTGAAAATATGTTCCCTACATACATGATATAATGCACAGAGAAAGTGCTCTAACGTGTTCGAACATTCGAATTCGAGATTTAAGTACGGCTGAACTGGGATCGAGCGTTTTAAAGTAATGTCTGTGTGTGTATGTATGTTAGTGTATGTGTCCATGAGTATATGGATGCGATATCCCACGAGCGAATTAAGCGTTTAGCGTATAATTTCGTACGATTATTTTAACCAGTGAGTACTAAAATTCTGTTGATATTAAGCGCAGTGATCAGGATCTTCACTAATGGTAAATAAATAATCATTTTAGACGCAATTTACAGTTTGAAAGCTAATTATATAAATTTTGGAACGCTATCATGATTTTAAGATATTGCACATTTTACGAATTAATTTTTGAAGTATTCTCTAAAAAATCAGAACCTTTAGTAAAAAAAATCTGATGTGGGCAACACATGACTTTACTTACATAATGCAAGGAATTCACTACTTTTACAGTAAAAAAATAGATTATTTTTATAGTAGATATTTATATTCTTTCCAACATATTGAATTTTTGTCAAGGAGTCATCATTTTCATTGATTTAGCATCATTTTTATCCATTTGGCGAGTTTTTCGTTAATTTAGCAACATTTAAAATAGTCACCAAGTTGGCGACATTCCACCAAATTCGTCGCCAAAATCTCTCCAAGCGTTATGGACGGAGAAAGAAGTTATTCTTACAGTAGATAAATAACTATTGGCGTTCAAATACAAAAGTATTACCCAAAGTATCTTTTTGCATGAATGGAACGAGCTAGATCCACGAGAATGATGTCACCAAATTTATCACATGGTATTACATATGAAAAGTGAAAATGTCTCTCAATAGGAATATGTTTTTTTTATTTTATATGATTATCTGATCATTTTTTTTAAATATGCAATATCTCGAGAACGGTTCATGTTAGCGTTCTAACATTTATGTCAATAGTTTTCTAATGAAAAATTACATAAGACATGTCTATTTCGTAACTTTATTAGCGGTTTTGATTTTTTGACGATTTTTTCAAAATTTCACTCGAAAAATTAGGGGGTTCTGAACATTTGATTGCGTATAAAAACGATAGGCTTCCAGTGTTTACGGATTGTGATTTTTGTACCAAATTTCGTTCGAATCGGTCCATTCATTCTTCAGTTATCGTCTCCATAGACTCACTGACACAAACACACACACACATAATTTCACACACACACACATACTTTCACACACACACACACACACACACACACACACATCACTTCAAAAATGTTAGATTCGTGATCAGGGATGCTTAAAACTTGCTCTCCCGTCGAAAACTCGAATTCGAATTTTCGACCCCGTCACAATACTTTCCTTATACATTATGTATATAAGGAAAGTAATAAATGAATACTACTTACTCAATTTGCAGTTATAAAACGAATGATGCCAACTTTAGAACGCTATCATGTTATTGGTCTCGAGAATTAAATAAAATTAAAAAAATATAAAAAAATTAAAATTTGATAACATAATCAAATATGTTCAGTTCTGATATGCTTTATTATGCAACGGATAAGGTAATTCTCGAAGATTTAGTTTTTTCCATTTAGTGTATATACTTTTTACTCGCCCTGTAATCCATAGGAATGTATAGGAAAAGTATTGGAATCATGTCGAAAATCGCAACTAGAGTTTCCGAAGTATCAACACGTTTTGAGACTTCTAGAATACGAAAAACTCATTTTTAGCGTGACGTCTGTGTGTGGGTCTGTGTGTCTGTGTGCCTGTCTAGCTGTCTGTGTAATGTAAGTATCCACGCTAACTGTAAAACTAATTGACAGAATTTTATAACATTTGGTAGGTGAGTCACTTGTGGGTGACCCTGGTGCTGATTAGATGTTGGTACGGCTCGGGATAAGAGAACTTGCGATTTTTTGCGAAATGGCCCTCAAAAATCGTATTTATCCACTCTAGCTGAAAAAACTATTTTGCCAAATTTCACAAAATTTCGTAGACAAGTCTCTTGTGAGATACCCCGGTGCTGAATAGATTTTGGTATGATTCAGAAAGAGGAACCTGCCTTTTTACGAAATGACCCGAAATGGTGGAAACTTAAAATAAAAGAATATGTATGCTTAAATGTATCACAATTAAATGCTTATTTTATACATAATTTTTGACGAGGAAAAGAATACTGTCAACTCCATTATTCTAGGACGAACCATTCTCGAGATATGAGTTTTTTCACATTCTTGTTACGCCACCTATAAAAAAATATCTAGTTACCAAATTAAAACAAAAATTGAATAAAAAGTGCAAATTTAGTGTTATTTTGTATAATTAAACTCAATTTAATGAATTGTTAAAGAAATAAAGAGAAAATGAATTTGAGGCTGCAAGGAAAGTCATGCGCTGCCCACATCAGATTTTTTATATTTGGACGTCAAAGAACTCGGCAATAGTCATTTTTTTTCACAGAATATTAATTAAATATCAATTGCATTTTGAGGAGGATATTCCCAGTGGGTATGAACATAAGTCATTATGTTTGGATTGGTAAGTTGCCAAAGTGCCCAGTTTCAATTTATGTGGTTTGAAATATTAATACCAGAAACATTGTTCTGTTGATCTTATCCTGTATATCATTCTTATTTCACCGTAAAAGAAGTAAAGTCATTACATTACGTAATGACAATAGCATGTGCTGCTCACTTCAAATTTTTACAGTGATGTCCAAACATCTAGAATTCAACATGTCAGAAAACATTTTTACGAAAGACAGCAATATACTACTTCAGATGGGGAATGGAAATCTGATGTGTGCAGGAAATGACTTTCTCAGCAGACGCAAATTCAATTTTAACGCTTTCCAACATAGTTGAAAAGTGTTTATGTTGTGTTTATATTGAAAATTGTTTTTTCATTTTGTCTGTCTGTCTGTCTGTCCGTTTGCACGATAACTGCTGTAAAAATGACTTTATCAAAAAAAAAATATTAGCATGTTGTTAAGCCTTTATTACTTTCCTTATATACATAATGTATAAGGAAAGTATTGTGACGGGGTCGAAAATTCGAATTCGAGTTTTCGACGGGAGAGCACGTTTCAAGCATCCCTGATCACGAATCAAACATTTTTGAAGTGATGGCTGTGTGTGTGTGTGTGTGTGTGAAAGTATGTGTGTGTGTGTGTGTGTGTGTGTGTCAGTGAGTCTGTGGAGACGATAACTGACGAAGGAATGGACGGATTCGAACCAAATTTGGTACAAAAATCACAATCCGTAAACACTGGAAGCCTATTGTTTTTATACGCAATCGAATGTTCAACCCCCCCCCTAAATTTTCGAATGAAATTTTGAAAAAATCGTCAAAAAATCAAAACCACTAATAAAGTTACGCAAATAGACATTTCTTATGTAATTTTTTATTAGAAAACGATTGACATAAATTTTGGAACGCTAACATGAACCGTTCTCGAGATATTGCACATTTTAAAAAAAAAATTTCAAAAAGTCATAAAATAAAAAAAATATTTCCTATTGAGAAACATGTTCACTTTTCATATGTAATACCATACGATAAATTGGGTGACATCATTCTCGTGGATCTAGCTCATTCCATTCATGAAAAAAGATGCTTTGAGTAATACGTTTGTATTTGAACGCCAATAGTCATTTGTCTGTTGTAAGAATAACTTATTTCTTCGTCCATAATTCTTGGCGAGATTTTGGCGACGAATTTGGCGGAATGTCGCCAACTTGGCGACTTTTTGAAATGTTGCCAAATTAACGAAAATCTCTCCAAATGAATGAAAATGACGCTAAATCAATGGAAATGACGACTAATACTCGAAAATTCAATATCTTGGAAAGAATATAAATATCTACTATAAGAAAAACCAATTTTTTTTTTACTGTAAAAGTAGTAAATTCAGTACATTATATAAGGAAAGTCATGTGTTGCCCACATCAGATTTTTTTGTTATAATTTTATTTTGTTTTCTTTTTTTCTGTGTCTCCTCGGTGGTAGGGTTGATTGTTTCACCCTTCTGGGTAGGATTGGTTTTCATGTTCCCTGTTTTAATTCTAGGGATAGAAGTTTGATTGCTAAGAGGATTTTTAGAACAGGTGTTGGGAATCAATGTGCAGTGAACAATTTCTGTAGGCTCTGCAATAGCTTACCCGATGACTTAGATATTTTTTTTCCTCTTTAACTATTTTTAAAAATCATTTATTGTAATGTTTTGTGACTTTATGTTTTTATATTACTGTTTTTTCAATCTGTATAGTTCGGGTTTTTACTATATGTATTATTTTGCCTACTGTCACTGGGATTCTTCCTGTAACATGCTTTTTTTATAAATAAATGAAATAAAAATAATTAAAATAAAAAAAAGACGGTCTGTGGGACATATTTGAAAATGAATGGACAAATGGGTAAATCAATAATATCACCATATTAGCTTTGGATTAAACCCGGAGTGAAAATGTGAAATACATTGAACCCTATAGGACCCAATTTTTCAAGCGTTTTTTAAGCAAAGTTAAAATTCACAAATTGTGAAAATTTTCGAAAAAATGTTAAAAATTTTGGGAAATATTCACATTATTCAATAAAATATATAAGAAAATGTCAGCAAAATATGTTTGGTAATTTTTTAAATAAAAATTAAAATAATAATTACATTCATATTATATGAAGAGGTCACATGAACCACTTCAAAACAAAATATGGTACCCATCTTTTTTTCCAGTGTAAAAATCATGATTTTTAAAGTTCTTTTAAATTTATATTTAGCGCTGCATCCGACCCAAAACCGCTTTATTTTTGTGTTTTTTCTGAGCATCTATATTCTGCACCAACGCAATTACAATATTTTAAAGTTTAAATGATTATCAAACTTTGATTATTTCTACAACGAAGCCGAATTTTAATGCATGCAGAATATAAACCAGCGATTGTAAGATGAGTTGTATAAGAATTACTGAATTTTTACACGCAAAATTATTTAGCTCTAAAGTATAGAATATAAGTGTTATAAATAAATTCATTTCTTTTACATAAAGAGCCAGATGATATATATTTCGATGACGTCATTTGAATAAAATTCATTTTTTCGATGAAGTTTTAAGTTTTCAAATATAATAAACTACTGTAGTACTATTATAATTTAAAATATATCAGCGCTGAATGTATCACATTTTAGAGATGTTTATATAAAATTGCATTTCAGTTGGAAAGTGTTTCATAATCAATGCTGCATGGAGGGTTGATCTTTCTTGCTTTTTCATTTCTTTAATAATTCGTTGAGTTTAATTGCACGAAATAACACCGAATTTCGCACTTTTAATTCAATTTTTGTTACTTTCCCTGCAATACATGTAATGTATAGGAAAAGTATTGGAATCATGCCGAAAATCGCAACTCGAGTTTTCGACGGATCTACACGTTTCGAGACCTTTCGAACTATTTTTAGCGTGACGTCTGTGTGTGTGTCTGTGTGTGTGTCTGTCTGTGTGTCTGTCTGTCTGTGTGTCTGTGTGTCAGTCTGTGCAGATTTTGTATCCACTTTAACTAAAAAACTAATGGACCGAATTTCACAAAATTTGGCAGGTAAGGTACTTGTGAGCGAGTCTGTTGCTGATTAGTTTTGGGTACGATTCGGGATAAAAGAACCCGCTTTTTTTTTTGCGAAATGGCCTGCAAAAGCTTGTATCCACTCTAACTGAAAAACTAATGGATCGGATTTCACAAAATTAAGTAGATGAGTCACTTGTGGGTTACCCTGGTGCTGATTAGATTTTGGTACGATTCGGAAAAAAATGACCTGCCTTTTTTTGCAAAATGGCCCGCAAAAATCGTCCAAATCTAAACTAAAGAACTGGGTATACTCAAATATATCCATTAAATGCTGATTTAATACGTAATTTTTAACGACGAAAAGAACAAGACCAACCCCATTACACTAGGACTAGCCGTTCTCGAGATATTTTAGTTTTTCGTACTTTCCCTACGCCATCTTTGAAAATAAGCCCGGTTACCAAATGAGAACGAAAATTGAATTAAAAGTGAAATAAATTTAATTAAAATAAAGAGAAAGTTAATATAAGTCTGCAGGGAAAGTCATGTGCTGCTCACATCAGATTTTTTTTATCTGGTAACTCGACTTTTTTTTTCAAAAGCGGTATAACAAAAATGCTGGAAAATAAACTATTTCGACAACGATCTAATAAATTACTGTAGTACTATGTACTCTAAAGTAATAGAGTTGGTTTTATTTTTTTCCTCGTTAAAATTCCGTATTATACAAGCATTTAAGCGATATATTTGATAATGCGTAGTTTTTATTTTAGATTTTGGAGATTTTTGCTGGTCATTTTGTAAAAAAAGGCATGATTTTCTTTTCCGAATCGTATGAAAATCTAATCAGGACCAGGGTATTCCACAAGTGACTTATCGACCAAATTTTGTGAAATTTGGTCAATTAGCTTTCTGCTAGAAGGAGAAACAGTAGATAGTAGCTGGTCATTTTGAAAAAGGGCGGGTTCTATTATACCGAATCGTTCCAAATCTAATCAGCACCAGGATCACACACAGGTGACTTACCTAAAAATGTAATGAAATTTGGTCCATTACTTTTTGAGTTAAATTGAATACATACATTGCACAGACAGACACACACACAAATACACAGACTTACAGACAGACAGACGTCACTCTAAAATAGTTTTTTCGTGTTTTAGATGTTTCAAAACGTATAAATCCGTTGAAAATTTCGACACGATTCCAATACTTCCCTTATACATTACCATACATTGCAGGGAAAGTAAAAATCTGATGTTGGCAGCACATGACTTTCCCTGCAGACTTATATTCACGTTCTCTTTATTTTAATTAAATTTAATTCACTTTTAATTCACTTTTCGTTCTCACTTGATAACTGGACTTATTTTCAAAGGTGGCGTAGAGAAAATACGAAAAAACTAAAATATCCCGAGAACGGCTAGTCCAAGTGTAATGGATTGATCTTATTCTTTTCTTCGTTAAAAATTACGTATTAAACAAGCATTTAATGGATATATTTAAGCATATGTAGTTTTTTATTTTAGATTATTATTTTTTCTGGCTATTTTGTAAAAAAAGGCAGGTTATTTTTTCCGAATCGTACCAAAATCTAATCAGCACCAGGGTGACCCACAAGAGACTTACATACCGAATTTTGTGAAATTTGGCTGCCCATTAGTTTTTCAGCTAAAGTGGATACAGGCAATTTTTGCGGGATCTTTCGCAAAAAAAGCGGGTTCTTTTTTCCCGAATCGTACCCAAAACTAATCAGCACCAGATTCGCCTACAAGTGACTTACCTACTAAATTTTATGAAATGTGGTTAATTAGTTCTTTAGTTAGAGTGGATACACAATCTGCACAGACAGACAGACAGACACACAGACGTCAAGCTAAAAATAGTTTTTTCGCATTCTAGAGGTCTCGAAACGTGTGCATCCGTCGAAAACTCGAGTTGCGATTTTCGGCATGATCCCAATACTTTCCCTATACATTACCATGTATTGCAGGGAAAGTAAAAATATGAATGGACCAAATTTATGTACAAAATGAAACTATAAACTCTTTATATTTGAACACATTCGCCGTTTATATTATAGAGCCATAAAATAAGGAATAAGGCTCTTAATGGGATGATATTTCGATGCCCGAATCGTTAAATGCATAGAATAACAGTAAGAAATAGGAGGATAACTCAGACGCAAATCTGTACATTGCTAGAATCAGAAAGGTCGATCCCGTTCCTATAGCAACCGCGATCTGGACGAAATCCCGAAACCCCGGAGTTCTGTTTCATCTGAAGATGATTTAAACGCAATGAAATAATACTTACGCAATGCTGTTTGTCACAAGTGCCATTGGCAGACTGAACTAAATGTTTCGGAAATTTTCCTGATATAAAGGAAAAACAACTTAAAATGTAGTTTGCAAGAGGTACTTCAACATTTTTCTATTTACTCTACCATTAAAATTTGCAACACAGAAATGTGTTTTAGTTATTGGTGATGTTAACTGTTTTACATCAGATGTAATTTCCGGTTGAAGATTCCAGTCATTCCCGGATCTCCATTTAAAAAATTGTTTAATTGCCTAGGTTTCAACGGTGATTTTTATTTTCTCATACTATGTTATATAGTATAAAGGAAGTATTGTTTTCACGAAAATTTTTGGATTCTAGATTTTAATGCCGATGTATATTTTAGGACCTCCTGAACACGTTTTAACTATTTTGTCTGTATGTGTCTGGTCTTTTTTTTCGTACACTGTATCTGCCGCAATTCAATTTTTAGAAATTTGAATTAAATTTCGAACGTTATATTTTTTAACATGGCAGCATAAGACAAAATTGGACATGATCATGCATAAAAGGAGTTATTTATGGCTCATTGATAACGAGACTTAATGGTTTCAATCATTTTTGTGAAAAAAAAAACCGCGATACAATTTTTGTATTCGTGACATCACTAGCCCCCTTGGAGGAGGGGGTGGTAAGTTACTTCCCCCCTTAAGGGTACATTGTCAAGTATGATGTCACTTGAAAAAAAAAATCAAACTTTTTTAATGTGAAGGGTAATATCATAAGCTACTTAAAATTCCCTTTAAGATCCCATTTCTCCATTCATCGATGTCTGTAATGTTTGACGACAAATTTGGCGGGATATCGCCAACTTGGTGGCTTACTTTAACGTTGCGAAATTGATTAAAACGTCGCCAAATCGATAAAAATGTCGCCAAATTTACAAAATATGTCACCAAATTCATAAAAATGACGGCAAATCAATTAAATTAAACGCATTTTGGACATAGTACTGTAATGAAGTTTCTGTATCGTTTGTCTGGCAATTGAACCGTCTTACTTGGCTATAAATCTGACGACTAATTTCAATATCGCCAAATGGAACAAAATATCGCCAAATAAACGAAAATGTCCCTAAATTGATAATATGACCATAATGTGAAAAAAATGCCGTATAATCGCTAAAAATGCAATATTTTGCAAAATTAAGTAGAATTTCTTGATAATCGAAGTAAGCATGACGTTAAATTAGTGAAATTAATTGTGATTTGTTAAGAGATAGTATTGTAATGATGTATCGGTAGCATTTGTCTGTAGGTCTAACCGTATCTGGAAAAATCTTTGTTCCAAGCGATCAACCAATGAATAAATTAATCACCGTGAGTGATCCATTGGGTTTACAGCCTTACTATGCCGCCCGGGTTCGATTCCCTCCTCTGCCGAAACAGCCGCATTGTTCACTCGGAGTACGATCACGTTAAACATGTGGGTCCGTAAGTTCTTCCGAGAGGTTGGTGTTAGGGGAAGGAGGGTACCGTCCCTGTGAATGCCTCCCCCACTGGGTTCCGGTCTAAATTGCGTTGCAACTCCCGACCGTCCAAACTGTTACCTTACACCTTTCTGGTAGGTCGGATGGTCTGGATCTCAACAACAACAACCTGGTAATGCCTCGCCACGGAATTTGAAATTCGACGATTCTAAATAAAACCTATCTTTTCAAAAATGCAAGATACTACAGATACTGTATATAGGTAGTCAATTATAGCAGTTAACTCTCTTGCATCTGCCCCCAGTATACAATAACGTACAAAGCATAGTATATGTTACCTGGTACGGTTGTAAAATTTGAAAACAAAATCACAAAATGGATTCTGGTATAAGAAAGTTGAGTTAAACAAAACACCAGTTAATTGTGTTTCCTGATAAAAAGAACCGTCTTTACGCAATTAAATAAACTAAAATGATGGAGCTAAAACCCAATATTGAAAAACGCTAAAATCGTTTAAAACAATAATGCAGGTGCAATAGTGTCAGATAATTACTATCAAAATAAGTCAATTTTCCATTCCTAACTAAGCGAAATCAACATTCGACTGAATTTTGTGATTGCTTTTTACTCAAAAACTACAATAGATAGGAATATGACAATTTGGACACATGCTTAAAATTGCACAGATATGTGCAGAATCATAATTTCAATAATTAAATCGAAATACACACAGATGTGCAGAATCACAATTTCAATAATTAAATCGAAATGCACACAGATGTGCAGAATCACAATTTCAATAATTAAATCGAAATACACACAGATGTGCAGAATCACAATTTCAATAATTAAATCGAAATGCACACAGATGTGCAGGGTCACAATTTCAATAATTAAATTGAAATATAACAGGGTGACACGCCCATTTCTAAACAACGCATGCTCAATGAAAATAATAAGTAAACAACAACTCGTAAAAATAATAAGTAAACAACAACTTTCAAACAGCTAATCAAAGCGTGTGCCCTTGCATGTATTGTGATTTACACGTGCTGCTGTGTATTAAATACGTTTTCGCAATTTAAATGCAATCAATACTCTGATTTCATTCCTTTCTGGTATTCTAATTTGTCTAAATTAATATTCAAATTCTTGAAACGTATATGCTCTTTTCTATTAGGATTCGCTAATATTGAAATTAATTTTTTATACCCCTAATTTCATAATTATTTGTTAAATTAAGTTTTTATTTAAGCATTTTCACAGCTCGCATATTTCATACGCGCATTTCACAGTCCATTCAAAAACCGGCATTTGGCTAGGATGTATTTTTTTTGGATAAAGGCGTGTATTGAATTTAATAATATTGATTTAAAAAAATCTGATGTGGGTAGCACATGACTTTCCCTGCAGACACCAATTCATTTTTTCTTTATTTCTTTAATAATTCATTAAATTGAGTTTAATTGACAAAATAATACAGAATTTGCACTTTTTATTCAATTTTTGTTTTTATCTGGTAACTGGACATTTTATCAAATGCGGAGGAACAAAAATGAGAAAAATCTGCAATATCTAGAGTAATGAGGTTGGTCTTATGCTTTACCTCGTCAAAAGTCACGTATAAAACAAGCATTTAATGGTTACATTTGAGCATATGGCAAATTTTAGAGCTTTTTGTGGGCCATTTCGTAAAAAGAGAAGATTCTTTTTTCGGAATCGTACCAAAATCTAAGCAACACCAGAGAATCTCACTAATGACTTATCTACCACATTTTGTGAAATTTTGTCAAATAGTTATTTATCTAGGGAGGATACATGAGACTTATGCGGTCCATTCGATAAAAAAGGCGGGTTCTTTTATCCCGAATCGTACCAAAATCTAACCAGAACCAGGCTCACACACAAGTGACTTACCTATAACATTTTATGAAATTTAGCCAATTAGATTTTTAGTTAGAGTGGATATATACATTGCACAGATAGGCACACCCACGCACTCACATAGAAGTCACACACATTCACAGAGAAGCCACATCAAAAATAGTTTTTTAGCGATCTAGAGGTCCCAAAACGTGTTGATCCGTCAAAAACTCGATTTGCGATTTTCGATACGATTCCAATACTTTCCCTATACATTACCATGAATTGCAGGGAAAGTAATATTTATTTTGTACAAAATATTATACAATACAAATTAGATTTTAAACAAAATAGAATATTTACAGGTATTTAAATTTATTTTTAGTTTCAAACTATTTGTGTCTCCATATATTACGTACCCCCATCTATAATTAGAAAAAATCTGATGTGGGCAGCACATGACTTTCCTTATATAATGCAATGAATTTACTACTTTTACAGTAAAAAAATATATATTATTTTTATAGTAGATATTTATATTCTTTCCAAGATATTGAATTTTCGTCAATGAGTCGTCATTTTCATTGATTTAGCGTCATTTTTATCCATTTGGCTAGTTTATCGTTAATTTAGCAACATTAAAAAAGTCGCCAAGTTGGCGACATTCCACCAAATCGTCGCCAAAATCTCACCAAGCGTTATGGACGGAGAATTAAGTTATTCTTACAGCAGATAAATGACTATTGGCGTTCATATATAAACCTATTACTGGAAGTATCTTTTCTCATGAATGAAACGAGCTAGATCCAAGAGAATGATGTCCTCAAATTTATCGCATGGTATTACATATGAAAAGTGAACATGTTTCTCAATAGGATATATTTTTATTTTATTTTATATGACTTTTTGATAATTTTTTTTAAAATTTGCAATATCTCGAGAACGGTTCATGGTAGCGTTCTAAAATTTATATCAATCGTTTTCTAATAAAAAATTACATAAGAAATGTCTATTTGCATAACTTTATTAGTGGTTTTGATTTTTTGACGATTTTTTCAAAATTACATTCGAAAATTTAGGGGGATTCTGAGCATTCGATTGCGTATATAAACAATAGGCTTCCAGTGTTTACGGATTGTAATTTTTGTACCAAATTTCGTTCGAATTGGTCCATTTTTTGGTCAGTTATCGTCTCCACAGACTCACTGACACACACACACACACACACAGAGACAGACAACACTTCAAAAATATTCGATTCGTGATCAGGGATACTTGAAATGTGCTCTCCCGTCGAAAACTTGACTTCGAATTTTCGACCCCGTCACAATAATTTCCTTATATATCATTTTATATAAGGAAAGTAAAAATACTTATTACTTCTGCCGATAATTATAGAACTTTAAAATTAATCATAAATACATATTATAAACATTATACCTTCCTTCTATGTCAAATGAGAACAGATGTGACTTTACAAACACTAGCAGCAGCTATATATAATTCTCAATGCGTTGGGATGTTTTAAAGCTTTTCACCCATAGGAGTTTTATCTCCTTCGCTTAAAGCCCATGCAAACAAGAGTTTTAATTTGTTGAAATCATAAATACATCTTATTTCTGGACAACACTGCAATTTGTCCCGACTGAAAACATAGCGAATGTTAAGTTTTAGGATATGCTAGATGCGAAACCTAACGCGTTTGTGATAGACTGGGAACATCATCTGTTGAAACATCATCTACAGTGCACGTGCAGTTAGTTGAAACCCTGAGTATTCAGCTAACGATAGAATTCATATTTCTCTCATTCTATTACTAATTTCGTGTCAGGGATCCCATCCATTTTAATGGTCAGAACTGTAAGCAGTCAGTTCACTTTCATTATGGGGCTAATCGCAGCATGTTACCGAACATTTTACTACTACTGCTACAGTGTATAAACGCTACAAATTTATTTTCTTACATGATTGATGAATTTGCAACTACTGTTGTCGGAATGAACAAGTAGGCATCTTTTGATAAAAACAATAAGTTTGTTCTTAAACTGGAGAGATCATAAAATAAACTCCATTAACGTTACTTCCAAATAATAAATCAGAATGTACATGGTCTACCCTTCCTACCATTGTCTGCATCCACACACGCCACACTTCAAATAGCAACTCGTATCATCTGCCACCATCTCTCGTGCTTTGCACCACGCATCTTTATAACATGTTGCCAGTACCACTTTCCGTCCGAAATTTGGGACGCTGCTATTTAAATGTAGATCCTTCTTTCCTCGGGGAAGACACTGCTTGAAAAATAAAAAGTCGAGAATTAAACAGGCATATAAATGTTATTTTGGTTGCCTACTTGGTGATCATGGTAAAATTTGGGCGCCTTATATATGTTGCAGCAAATGTTTGCTATATTTAAGATGTTGGTTAAGCGACCCTTTAACGTCATTTTCTATCCGAATGATTTGGAAAAAACAAAGGAACGTTTTTCTTTCTGGCATTTCCGGACGTTTCGGGGACTCTAGAACGCGGAAAAAACATTTTTAGCTTAGCTTGGTATTTGCATGTGTGCATGTATCTTTATGTGTTTGTCTGTCTACGCAATGTAAGTATCCACTTTTTCTTAAAAAATAATTGACCAAATTCCCCAAAATTTGATAGATAAATCACTTGTGAGTTTACTCTGGAGCAAATTATATTTTGGTACGATTCGGAAAAGAAAAATTAGCCTTTTTTTACGAACTACGCTTTTCATGTGGTACCCACATCATAATTTGTTTTGCTGGTTCCCAAACATTACATCTATTGACGTTAGTTTTGTTACTCAGTTCCTGCCGTTATACGTTTTTTCCAAGGTGTTTTGAGATGGCAATAACCATTTCTGTAGTCGAAATACTGTAGCTATTTTTGTTATTTCCATTTCAAAAATTTGGAGTTTTAGAGCATTAAGAAGTCTTATAATCCCAAAACAACTATTGTTAAACGATAAATATTAGTATTTTTTGAGTGATGGTAGGAGAAATAGAAAAATTTTCCAACTCCTAATATAGTTAGTAGTTCACTGAAAACATACAATATTTGTAGTATTTATGTTTGTATTCGCTCTTTGTGATGTTTCTGCCTGTGTGATAAAATTTCTGCTGAGCGTATAATGTTCTCAACCATCCTGAGCGTATAATTTTCTCAATCTGCTGAGAGTATAAGGTTCTCAATCAATCATCGAACATAAATAATAATAATTATTTTAGCGGGAACATCTAAATATCCGAAATTAACTATGACTCCCCGAGCTTAACAATAACCCCAGTGTCAACAAAACAAGGAAGTATGAGAATCGCCAGTAAATATTAAGGTTTATCTTACAAACTTTAGAATAATTATTTTTATATGAAAATGAACAAAATACGATGGTGAGAAAATTGGAAACAAAAATTTATTTTGTCTTCATATATTCGGTAGATCTCATATAATAGTGGTTACGGTAGAACTCTATGGTAATCACTCTTTTTCAAATCTTGAGACGATTGCTATATCCACAAGGTCTTGTGATAGAAAAAAACATTTTATTTCAAGACATTTTTCTTAAAATAAACTTTTGAACCATATGCGTTTTGTTTATGCGCAAGTTACAGAAATAATTACAAAATAAATTTAGTAATATTTTGTTTTGCATCAAAATTATCGCTTCCGGAACATGTAGCCACCTTTAACCACCCATTAAAGTCCATGCGATGTTGTGGATACATGTAATCATAGAAATTATATAGCAAATAATAATTTATTTGCAAAATATAAAATATCTAGCATGACAACAATATGTTGAAGTCCCAAGCCATCCGACTCATCCAAGGACTTGAGCAACCAAAAGGACGGCCGACGACAACAATATGTGAATTAATATTATAAATAAAAATGTATGGAGTGTAGAAAGAATACAACCAATATTTTTGGCAGCCTGATTATGACTTGAAGATCGGTCTCAGCAGATGATGATATGGCTATCAATACTATCTTTGATGTCGGTGCGACACATCACTTAGTATTGTTGTTTAATAACCAAAACATTAAGACTAGCGTTTGATTATTTGTTGGTAGCTTATAGGAGAAAATCACATAATGTGCTTATAAGAATTTCAAGTCCATGGAAAGCATTATATAGAATAAAGAATGTTTCATAACGCATATTTTTGTTTGATTTAATATATATCATAAGTTTCTGAATAACTTTGAATAAAGTCATAAAAAACGTCGAACATGACTATTATTCAAAACGACAATTCCGTGGGCATTAACTTTATGATATCATCTATGCTCAATAGTAATCTGATTTTTTATTATAATAATTTTCTTATGAAATCATTAAGCCACTCTTGACATTATAGTTTAACTCCATATGGAGAAATTTCCACCATCAGCAAATCAGTCATTTTCTAATTACTTTTGTTTCATTTTTCATCAAACGAAATGTCAGTTTAGGAGAACAGCCCACCACCCTTAAAAGCAAATCTGCCATATTCATTCAACCTGCTTTTATTTTTACTTTCCTCGGGCAGAGATCTAGAGGAAAGTGTTGGGACAGTGATTGTGTTTTGTACAACTTTTCTTGATAGATATGTTTCTGGAAGTAGATTAATTAAACATTTTACTTTAATATTTTGCTGTAGTCTAACAAAAGTATGGTGATTAATCATAATGTGGTATTTAATCATAAGTCATATGGTATTTAACCATAATTCGAGTTTCCACCATAAATACATCAGCAGGTTTCCTTGATACCAGTAAGGACAACTTGCCAATTTGTGGGTAAGTGTCGAATTGTTGACCCTTCGTAATCTCAATAAACACTGAAGCGATTTGGACAACATATCGGTGGCAAGTTTTATATATTATGTAGATGGAAACATAGAAAAAAAATTGGAAAAATTCATATATTTTAGTTATAAATGAATATTTTATCAAAATCATTGGCTTTTCATAATCTCGAAAACCGCTGAAACGATATAGATCAAGTTCGATTGATATACTTTGTATATTGTATAGATGTGATAGCTTATCTAAGAAACGAAAATTTGTCAAATCAGTTACCCTTTGAAATCCCAGAACCCGTGAAAGCTATTTAGACCACATTTTGGGGATATAATGCATATATTGTGTAGATATGAATGTAGAAAATATTTTTAAGAGTATAAAGTTTATCTCAGAGGTCGAATACCTACTTGTTCCACGTGTAAATTCTCGCGATTGGCCCGATCCTCTAGTTTCAACTATCGAAGCGTCTATGTTTTGCATAGCGAACCATCACAATAAACAAATAAACCACTTTTATGTAGCCTTTTTTTCATTTTTCAGCTACCGAAACGTTTGAATTTTAAAGGATGATCCATTTAGCACCATAAAATTGGTAGATATAATATTTCAGCAGCCCGATATATTTACTGTGTGGATCAAAAAACATTACACTTGATATGAAACTGCTGAGGGAAAATGTAAAGAAAATTAATTATTCGTCGTGTATTAAAAATTTTACATTCAAACTTTAAGCTTAAAATAAACGTAATTTTACACCAAAAAAATCAAAATGCTTTGAAAAGTTTTGTATTTCTGTTTCTATAGAATTCATATCAAGAAGCAAACCTGGCATTCTCGTCTTACCATCAAAGTCACGATATTTCTGATTAGTTCAATTTATTATACATAAAATTATATTTTTCAAAATAAAGTTCATTTTTGTATTTTATATAAGAAATATAATAAATCAACAGCGATATATAAAGAAACATTTTGTGTGTTTCAACAGAATTTATATTCATGGATTGGGTTGAAAACAAAAACACAAAGGCAGCTTACACAAGAGAACAATTTTATTATTTCCAAGAATTCTTATTGTGGCGTTAGGAAAAAAGATTATTCAAGGTTGTGCAGAATTGTTTTGATTTGGAGAAGTTCTGGGAATACCTAAGTCAATTCAGTCTGTGGAACAGGAAAAATCATTAAAATATTTTTTATATTCAACAAACTTAAATATAAAACATATAGTGCTACAATAAATATAATCAAAAACTAACATTAGTAGTTTACAGAGGTAATTAATACGTATCAAAAATGCTGTACCTGACTTTACTGTTGCAGTCTGACGAAGTTTGAAATTTTGTTTTGAAAGTTTTAGTCTTTGAAATTTTGTTTTGAAAGTTTTCATCTTTGAAATTTTGTTTAGAAAGTTTTAGAAAACCTCTATTGCATTCCAGTTATACTTTAAGGCACAAATTAATATAATTCAGAGAAGAAATTATCGTGGAGCTAAAAATTATGCCAGCATTCATTAAACAGATATGAAAGAATTTGAATCGAATGTTTAGAAGTTTAGGTGCAATGAAAAATAAAGAGAAGGATGTTTAGACGCGTAAAAGTTATAGATGCATATTTCTAAATTATTTATTGTAAATTCAGATATTTCTAAATTCAATTTTATTAGCATTCTGAGTCATTTTGTCATAAAGATATGAACAAAATGCACAATTTAATGTCATTAAGTTACAAGGTTTCTTTATATTAACATGTTATAAATATCCTATAAAGGCATTATTCTCATATGACGATATACACTCATGTCCAAAAGTTAAACATAGTTGTCGTTTATGTGAAAATTTCAGGAAATCTACATCGGAATGGAAGGAAACGCTGTATGAAGGTGTAATAGTATTATAGAAAAATAAAACAATGCAAAATAAGGATAATAACGACTTTTAATATTCAAAGGAAAGGATTGAAAGAGAAAGGATCACAATACGAGTGCCAACCTCAGTGAAACAGAATGATTAAACAATGTGATGCTGCAGTTTAATACGGTGTGTGGGAACCTGGGATAGCAAGCATGCTGCACAACGATTTCTCATACTTTCGATGAAAGTTTGGATGAATTGTGTGCTCAAAAAGTTCCAAGCCTCGCGGAAAACAGTTTTCAATCCCGAAACGGAACTTCATCGGTAGCGCGGAGGGCTGCAAGATGTCTCCCGAGCATATCCTACACATGCTCTATTGAATTCAGATCAGGAGAGTTGGCAGGCCACTACATGTACTGGATATCTGCAGTGTGAAGGAAGTCGTCGACCAAGGCCGCACGGTGAGGAGGCGCGTTATATTCGATGATTATGAAATCAGAACCAACAGCACCTCAAAACAATCGAACTGTAGGCTCAAAGATTTCGTCTCTGTATCTTTGGCCCGTAACTGACCCCGTGTCAAAGATGTAGAGGTCTGTGCGGCTGTCCATCACGATGCCTGCCCAGACCATGACTCCCCCAAATGGAAAACGATGTCTTTCCGTGATGTTTCCCGGGTGTAAACGCGTTCCACGTTCTCTTCAGATCATGGTACGACGAGAATCAGTTTGCAGGCTAAACCTGGTCCCGTCATTGAACATGACATTGCCTTACTGTTGTCCACTGAACTGCCGATGATCCAAATTCCATTGTAAAAGCGCGCGTTTCTCTGCAGACGTCAGGGGATGCAAACTGCTAGTCGTCTGGCATAGAGACCATCGTGTCTGAGTCTCCTGTAAATAGTTTTCCACACTGACTCCTACAGCGTTTGTCGGGACTGAACCTAGTTGTTTGGCAGAAGGGTTCCTCTAGCGTCGCGCAGTTATCACCAAATATCGGTCTTGCCGAGTGGTTGTTACCCTTGGCCAACTTGGTACTGGTAGTTGGGTAACAACTCAAGTGGATTGGAACCTCTGCCGTAGTCTGGAGATCACACACTGTGGCACATTTAGAATTCGAGACGCTTCGGTTTGGGATCGACCGGATACCAGCATTCCAATAATTCGCCCTTCAAAAGCATGTCCAGTTGGCATCTTTGTGACATATTTCGTCCTTTTTGATTGTTAACAACGCTCCGTACCAAATGCGAAATTCTGCCTTAACTGGTCATGCCGCTAGAGGCCGTTTTATACTCGTTTCGACGTGAGCTGGTGCTTTTCGCATGTCGACATCGACTGAACTGTTTTGCATATGCACGATGACTACCAGCGTCCCACGATTCTCCACAACTGATTGTGAACCATTGTATCCATATTAACTCCAAATTTTTCGCAATTTGCGAATTATGCTTAACTTTTGGACATAAGTGTATATGAAAATTAAGTGATTTATAATTCTAATACAGATATTTAAAATATTAGAGCAATCTGAGATATATAAGTGTGAGAACAATTTGGACTGTCAAATTTTCAGTGTTGGTCTTGATAGAGGAAAAAATCTGTATGAACCGTTCCAATAAATAAAGCTTTATACGCTGTAAATCTTTTAGCAACCGTTGCACCTTTGCTTTTTTTTCTGCTACTTTGTTGATAATTTCGTCAAATTGATAGGAAAAGCCACAATTACAGGCGTTCATGAAAATTCCAACTTCATTTTTGAACAATTCAATTAATATTCGATTAGTTAATTATGGCCTGCAGAAGCGCTATTTTTGTATTTATATATATATATAATCATAACTACTATATATATATATATATATATATATATATATATATATATATATATATATATATATATATATATATATATAATCATAACTATTAGGAACCTTTCTGAAACCTTTCTCCCCATTACGGAGACAGCTGATTCCCCTGAAAGTTTTAGTAACACGCTTGCAAATTGGTAGGTTGAAACTGGTTTAAACCATTATGTTTCTATGTTTTCTGATACATGCTTACAGGATTTCCGTTTCAAATGTTTTTGCAGTAATGATAGGGGATATATTTTAGCAAGAATGCAAAGAAGTATGAAATTAAAGTTTTATTTTATTTTCTTCAGAAAATGCAGCTCCTAACTATGACTTTGATATGAGGTAATTCTTAATCATAAGTAAACTTCGTATTATTTTATTACATATTCATCGTAATATTTGATGCTTTTCGGCAGTCTTGAGTTCGACTCAATACTGACTATTTCAATCCTATAAAATTAATTGTTTCTGCTTGTTACAGTTGCTTCTGGAGTTGTCAATAACGGCTGTCCCCCCACACTTAAAACGTATGACACGACGCCTAATTGTGTTCAAATAAATTAAATTGTCACCATTGATACTTTAAATATGAGTATATATTTTACTTGAATAAACCGGCGGTTTATCACAAATTTCCCAGTAATCATGCATATCTGGTAAGTATGGCAGGTGTCCTATACTATGCTAAGAACTGACGCAATTAGAATGGCATATACGGCATATACAGTTCATTTCAGATATAACGGTGAACAAATCATTAAAATAATAATAAGTATGTCAAAATTTTACGTAGCTGTTTAATTATTTCTAATAACTTTCCGATAGACATGGGCGAGACATTCCATTAGCGTCTGATAAAAGTGCTTTAGACAATAAAAATACTTGTATTTATAGATATTAAAAGTATTGGAATGCACTTGAGCTTGTGAGAGATTTATGATCATCATAACCACAAATGTTCTGCCAAATAGTGATATTTTTAATTTTTATTTAACATATACAAATACCATGTTATGTGCAATTCAATTTAAAGCACACTTGTACTTCTTTTTACCTTTCTCAAGAAAATTAATCAGAAGTTAATAGTACTGCATTTAAGATCTAAAAACAATCTAAATTTCATCATGCAAAAACATTATGATTAAAGGAAACTTTAAATAGTTAATAAAGACTTTAAATAGTTAAAGTTTTTAAAAAAGTTTCCCCAGAATGAATTGAATTAAATAAATTGAAACTTAAAAGCTTCGTTAATAAAAAATTATAGTTGATTTAAGATATTAACCGGTTTCAAAGGAGTAAAATAGCTATCTTTCCCTATTGAATTTCCTACATCAACAGCTGGGCTGCCTTTTCGCAAAACCTTGTAATACTTCCGTATTACAGAAAAAAAATGTTTCAAGAGTTAAGAATTCGTTTAAAGCGCATCATACAACAATGTGACTGACGCATGTTTCTTGAAAGAATTTTGAATCTTGGAACTTGGATAATGAAAAATAACTAAACTTAGTTACAGAATTTCAATTTTATCTTTTCCGTGTAGCAATGCTAACCCATCTATAGGTTGTGTATGTCTACAGAAACCTATTTTTCTTTTACTACCACGGCTACGTTGTTATTGTGTCTTGAAGAATGTGGATACTTTTTGCTTACAAAACCTGTTGATACTTTCAAACAACTGCGTGATATAAATGAAATTTTTAATTTACATTTAAATGACTCGTTTTAAACTATTTAGATTCAAATTAAGGTCCATCAATTAGTTGTTATCATAAGAATACAAATTGTTTTTCTACAAATTAAATTTTCTCAAGGTCTTAAAATTTTTCCAGACGCTAGACTGAGTAAAATATTTGAATAGAAATAATCTCTTCTTTTTTAATATAAAACAACATTTACTTCAGCGTTGGGAAAGGCAGGCCTGCCTTTCAAATGACCTTGTTGTTGTCATGACGACAACATCGACCGTTACCATTAAAATACTGTAAAGATTTTAGTCTGCGTTATCTAATTTGCATTTCCATTCGTTTTGAAATGCTATTTCGTTATTCATTCTCGATTCTTCGGCTTTTCAGATTTATCATCATTCTTTTTTAAAGACGTATTTTAACGGGCGATAACATTTTAATAATTTATTCTAATTGAAGGTGAAATATTTTTATCCCAGAGTTTGTTTTATGATTGGACTATTTATTATGTTAAAATAATTTTATCATTAATATTTGCGAAATAATCGGGTAAATATATATTTTTTTTTACAATTACGTAACATTACAAGATAATGTAACTAAATTTTTTACTTTACATAACTTAACATTTCAGTTATAACAAAACGTTTAAAGTAATTATTCTTCATATTAGATAAGAAATGAATTACAGGTAATTAATACGATCGTATTTATGGTGAATTATACCAAGTGTTACAATATTTATCCACCAATAAATATAAGATGCTGCAAAGCAGATGTCTTTAACTTTCTCATAGTGTAGTTTCCTCAAAAATTTCAATTCGCTTTTCTAAATATTTTTCTTTGTTCAAATTATCTATCTTTAGAGAAATTAGTATGCTTTTTGTTTGTTCGATGCAAAACGTCCGACCTATCGTAAGGTGTAAGGTTTCTGTTTGGCCGCCCGGGGCAGTGCCGCCCAATTTATACTGGAACTCAGTGGAATCGATATAAACAGGAACCTAGCACCAACCTCTTGAGAGAACTTACGGATCCACACATTTAACGTGCTCGTATTCCGTGTAAACACGGGGACAGTTTGGGTTAGCCAGGAATCGAATCTCGATCGCCGGAGAGCAATCCTCACTCGCTAACGCCTGAGAAATTAGTTTGAAGCAATTTTAAGATAGCAATTTGAAATATATTTTACATAGGAGATAAAATAAATCTAATCTCTAATCAAATGAAACGGATTTTCTTATGAGCCATTATCGTGATTATAAAATATTCAGAAAACGATGTATTTTCAGTGCATATAACACTTACGGCGCTCCAAAAAAGTTTTCTTTCATTACAAAATTCTGTGGTTTTCGAGTAAACATTATGAACAATTTCGCCTCCAAAAATTTAGCCTCCGTAATCAGCTGTTCACAACACGATTACAAATAAATTTCTACTATCAAATTATTTAAGTCCTTAAAAACTTCATAGACGATTGACAAAAAGTAATTTTGAAGTAATCATCTCTTTATTTATCATGTAAAACCCTTACTTTAGTTTGATGAGAGATGAAGATTTGCCCTTTAAATGACCTCCAGTCGTCGTCACGGAGACAGAATCGATCGCTATCATTCTGTTATTGTAGGGATTTTAGTCTGTGTCATCTTATTTGAATATTCATTTATTTTATAATTGTGATTTATTTGTCCTTGTATTTATTGGTTCTTGTACTTTCTTAGGCTACTTTAGAACATTCATTTTAAAGGCGTGTTTATTTAAAATATCGATCAATATTTAATAATTTATACTAATTTTAATGATTCAAATGTTATGATTCACATATTATTTGCGTTTTATGTTGGTTATAAAAGTATCTTAAACACATATTATTATACGCGTTTGATTATTAATAGGATAAGATATGGTTTTCATGGCATAGCATAGTACTAAAAGCTGCATTTCTCCGACTGAAAAATTTCCCAAATTTGGCAAATAATTTATCTAAACTGTTTTAACCAATACCCGGATACTGTAAATTAAACACCCAGTTCAATGCCATACTCGTCCTCAAAATAGTTATTTAAGCTGTAAAGGCTCCCAATAGTTATTTAAGCTGTAAAAGCTCACAATTGTTATTTGAGCCCCTACCCCCTCTTCAACCTTTTTTTTTTCTACTGATTCATATATTAGTGCATTTTATGTTAGTTTAAAAAATATGTTAAACAAATATTATTGGAGGCATTTGATTATTAATAGGATGAAATATGATTTGCATGGCGTAGCATTATAAGGTTGCATAATTAAAAACCGCATTTACAGACTATACGACCACGACTATACGACCGCACGACTATACGCATCAAGACTATACGTCCACGTTCGAACTCGTCTAATTGCTTATAAGGTCTTCGGCAACGCCGTAACGGCATTATTGGTTGTGTCTCCACGGAATTGCAACGCTGATAACGAGGAAAGATAAACCGTTCACATGTTTAACCTGTTTTATTGGATGCTAGTTGCGCAGTAGAAACACGCGCTATGACCGAAGTTAACACTCATTGGCCTCTCAAATTTAATCATTTGCATACTTGGCATAAAGGAATTTGCATGCGAAATTTCGAGATGATCGGATTATTTTTTAGAGGTCGGTTTTTTTTTTGCAAAGGAGTGTATATATTAATTCCAGTATCGATTTTCCCTATGCAAATTTGTATTCACGATTTCTCTTTGTATAAAAGCTCGTGTCTGTCAATTCCTTATTATTGCCACTGATGATGGACACTATCCAAAAGCGTCACGGCATTTTTAGAACTTTCCATGTACATTATGATGGTATATCCACTATGGTTTACAAAATTTGTAGTCTTTACTAAAAATATTAATTTGAATAGGTTTTGCATGCGTACGTAGAGTAAAATTATTATTTAATATAATTTGGTGATTAAGGGCTTACACTGCCTTATAAAGGATGATCACAAAAACCTACATTGACTGTATACCGATATATTTATACAGACCTTCTATATGGCAATTCATAATTCATAATCTCTTAATTACACATTTTCAATCAAAAAAATTATTTATTTAATTATATCATTAAATTTAAAATATAAAAAGTGTACATTTGATTTTAAATCAGTAACTTTTTTACTTTCTTATACTATATGGTATAAAGTACTGTTACCACACAAAAGTGTTCGATTTCAAAATTTTACATATATGCCAATATATGTTTCAGGATCTCCCGAACACATTTTGACTATTTTAAAGTGATGTCTGTCTGACTGTCTGTGGTCTATATCTTGTGTATATGATTGCTGCCACAAATATTAATGGACTTTTAACAAGACTTTGTATCCAGTTCTAATAACAAACAAGAAAGATAAATCATGCTTAAAGCATTGATTATGAAACACTTTCCAACATCAATGTAATTTTATTTAAACATCTCTAAAATGCAATACATTCCTAAGTAATATTTTAAACCTTATCACAATACTACATTAATTTTTTTATATTTGAAAACTTAAACCTTCATCGAAAAAAATGAACTTCATTCAAGTGACGGCATTGAAATATAAATTGCCTGGTTCAAACATCTCTAAAATGCGATACATTCCTCTGTAATATTTTTAAATCATCATAATACTACAATAATTTATTATATTTGAAAACTTCATCGAAAACAATTGACATTCATTCAAATGACGTCATAGAAAAAATAACACGCTTGACTCTCTCTATAAAAGCAGCATTTCATTCATAAACACTTTCCCATTCATTTCATTCATCACAATACTATAATAATTTATTTTATTTTAAAATTAAGACCATGGAGTAGTTTTCCAAGTAATTAAACTCTATGCTTAAAACTTCATCGAAAAAATTTCGCCCTTCTCTTTGTAAAATCAATGAATATTTTATTCATATCAGCTATGCAGACTCCATGAGCTGAATAATTTTGCGTTAATGAAATACAACTGAGAATGAGTTATAGAACTCATCCTACATATTTTGCTGTTTACATTTTACATAAGTGAAAAATAGAAATAATCAAATATACAGTGTAGAAATAATCAAATTTGGATGATCATTTAAACTCAAATATATTGTCATTGCGTTGTTTCAGTATGTAGATGCACAGAATTTAAGAAAAATTAAAGCGGGTTTAGGACGAATACAACACTCAATATGAATTAAAAATAACTTTAATAATCACGATTTTGAGACAAGATGGATGCCATATTTTATTTTGAAGTAGGTCACGTGATCTTTTCATATCATGGCACGTGATCGCTTCATATAAGTTGTGTATTTAATATTTTAATTTTTATTTTAAAAACTACTGAATATATTTTGCTGAACTTTTTTTATATATTTTATGGAATAATTTGAATATTACCTAAAATTTTTGAAGCAAATTGTGAATTTTAAATCTGCTTAAAAAATGTTTGAGAAATTAGGTCCCATAGTGTTCAATGTATTTCATTTTTTCAACCCGGGTTCAATCCAAAACTAATCGGGTGATATCATTTATTTATATTCCCGTAGGTCCTACAGACCGTCTAAACAACATACTAAAATTTCATTTTGATTAAGTCATTTTTACGGTAGTTATCGTGCTAACGGATAGACAGACAGACAGACAGAATGAACAAAGTCATAAACACTTTTCAACTTTGATGTAAAGTGTTAAAAATCTAAAACTAGATAGAATATTTCAAAATTCTTGCGCAACAATAGCACGAGATTTATTCAAAATTTTATATATTTTGACATGGCAGCATGGAAAAAAATTTGGCATTATTACAGGGGTTATTTATAGCTCAATGATCACGATAGTTAAAAGTTTTAATCATTGCCGTAATACAATTTGTCATTAGGCCCCTCGAGTGGTGTAAGATCCCCCCCCCCCAAGGGGTACGTCGTCAAACTTAATACCAATCAAAATATTTTTCAAACCCTTGCAAATTAGGGATAACATGCTATAATTGTGATCATCCGGACCAAAGATACAGATAATTTAATACTCTCCCTGCAAAATTTGAAAAAAAAAAGAAAAAATATTACAAGCTACTTAAAACTGGATTTTAAAATAATTTTGCTGCTTAAAATAGTCACTGAATAAACTGCAATCACTAAATCTGCTTAATAATAATCTAGCTGCTTAAAATAATTTTAAATGTTGTATTACATCAGTGAGTGTAATACATCTCGAAAGCATGGTCAAGTGTGATAATCAAATTTTATAAGCTGACTATATAAGGTATGAATAAGCTTGTTTTCATTTTAATGAGTGCTAAGTTCAAACTCGATTCATGACATAAATTCAAATACATTACCACTTCGGCTTATGCGATGTATTAAACTGGACTACATGAATTTAGTATTTGCGGCTCCTTAGATTCCACCATCATTACTAAGTGTTCTGCAACTCATTCTAACTCTCACACACTGTTTACTGTACTCCAGAACACATATTCAGCTTCTACTGAACGTTTACAGATAACAACTCTAACTACATATTTATTTGTTTGAACTCTGACAAACTCCCTTCCTAGAGCCGCATTCTGCGCATTCTGTGCACAACATCAGTCGTTTCATTGCCCCAGAAAAAGCGTTTACGAACTTTGTTCAGCGTGTTGCCAATCTTGAAATTTCCTTTAGTAGGGATACCATGTATCATCACTCAAGAAAAAGGGAGCGACAATTACCATCTGCTGTTCTTTCCATCATGATTCTTCTTCTTTCGGTACACTACTCCGATTCTCGAGTACAAGCAATCTCCATTTCTGGCTTCTTACAATGATAAAACCCGATATGTATTAAAAGGGACATTTTCCTCACACTACAACATCCATCCTGTCTGATAACCGTTGACTGGCTTCTCATACAGCTTTTAGAGTTATTAATGTCCCTTTATCCTCGTTCTCAGAGAATAGACATTTTCTCATTGTATGGCCTCTTTCTCTACAAGTCCAGGCCACCAGTCCACTTTCAAGCTAACCTGACCTCAAGCAGTTAAGCCAGTGTATCTCCGGCCAGGACCAACTTCCTCGCACAAGCGCACCAGTCAGTTATCTCAAGGGGTGATGATTGAAGGAGTGGCCAGCAGGGTAAGTCAAGTTTCATCTGTACAAAAAATGAGAGATGATTTGAAAATTTTTCGATGAAAAGTTGGTGAAACGATTTGGTTGTTCGTGAATAAAAATTTGATAATGAACAAAAAAGAGCTTAAAATAACCACAGATGACTCTGACCAATATAATTCCGGCGAAGGATGCAACAATACGCATCTGCATCAGCAACAGGTACTCCTTTGGCTTTCATGAGGAATTCGCTTTTGTTAAGATTCAGTTTATTATAAATTTCACTCGTCAACACATTGGCATCCAAGTTAAATTGAAAATGAATACGAATTGTAAATTTATTAATTGAAGATGTTAAGGATAGGTATATGTTTATTGAAATTAATACTTATGTAAGGAAAATCAAGGTTGTCTTTAATAAGTAAATCTGCAATTAATGTTTATCTTTATGGACTCATGTTTTGTTACACGCGAACGCCGGACGCCGGACTGTAGAAAATGCGGATTATATGTTGGACGCATGATTTAGTATACATTATCACGATCTCGAATCGAGATTAATTAATTTAATAATCTAAATAAAATAAAATCAGTACCTTTCACCACACTTCTCATAAAAGTTACAGAGTATAATACAGTTTTGAAAGATTTATTTGAAGAAGATTTCAATTTTATAAAAATAAGTCTTCTGTCAATTTTGTAAAAATAGATCATTAACTCATTGCAAAGTAGAACTGAAACAATAATGAATATCCTTACAAATTCAAAACTATTTTACCTTTGAATTTATTTTTATCTCCACATATTCTGTACTCTTACAACTATAAAAATATTGATTAATTATGCTTGTAATTAAGGGACGCTTAATTAAAAATTATCAAAAATACACATACTAAATACTACTTCTGTCTGTTGTGTTAATTAACAACAGCAGCTACTTTATTAACCCTAACGACACCTAGATATAATTCTCAAAACATTATGGCATTTCCAAGCGTTTCATTCATCGACTTTTATGTCCTTTGTAACCTCATGGTCAAACGTGCTGGTGACGATAAAAATGGATTTTATCCTTTCTACAAAATAATGGAGATAATAGTTAAATACATTTAATAAATGTAAGGCGTTATATATTGGATGGTATCTTTATCACGTTCTGCTATAAAATAAAATATAATTACAGTTATGATTGTTTTTAAAGCTTGTCTAATCATCTAGATTTTTTCAAAACCTTTTTTAATTTATATATTTTTGATAATTTTTATCTGATTGATTCAAAGCGATTAAAACTGGTACACTAATAACTCTTTCTACATATTTCAGTGCTTTCTTTTTCGCATAGTTGTGCAAACTATGCGAATATATAGTTTACTTATATGACTATAGTTTTTTTTTACTCGCATACATGAATTTACAAACAGGATCAGACAATTTTATTTTGTATATTTTGAATAAAGATAATTTTACAAAGCGAGAACCAAGGTTCATGTAATTTACTATGTACAGTTATATTCTGATGTACTTGAATATCTTTAAGAACTCAACATTATACCATTGCTTTTTAAGATGTTATACATAGTAGTCAGTGATTATGTCATACAGGTCAGTGGATAACCAATACGTTATCGTTACTTAATGGGGTGGAGGGTATTTTAAACGTAATCATGCACGTTTTTGCTGTGCTATCGCTTTCTTTCAGTCTTCAAACATTCTTCACTGTTATACAGTTTCACAATTATTTGTGTATTGTAGACTGTGAAGTGTGATTAATTTTTTAGTAAAAGAGAACTATTTGTTAAAACGTACATATAAATAAAGGTACATATAAAGGTACATATATAATGTATATTTGTTTAAAGGTACTATTTGTTAAAGGTATCTATCATAACACTGTATTCCAACCAGTATAATAATTTGCTATTAAAATATAAAAAATATCTGTACCCTTAAACAAGGTTATTCATATTTAGAATTAAAAAAAGTTTATATTTTATAAAGACCATAAATTGTTTGCACTATAAAGATATTCGAATAAAATGTGTTTGAATTATAAAAATTTTACTGCGTTTAGTGCAGAATATCGTCCAGTATTCAGTCAGCAGGACTCAAATTTGTAAAAAAATTATAAAATTTCTCGTCTAACGCAGAAACCCCACTGCACATAAAAACCTTGGAAGCACTGGATCTATGAGGGCCCCAGATGTGTTGTTCTTCCAATGTGTCTAAGGTTCTGAAGTTTCAGCTTCATTGGCTTCATTATTAATCATCCATTGATTATAGCAATAACTGCAGAATCCACTTCCACAATAAGAACTTACGATTTTATCACAGTAACTCAACGGTAGAGCAGTCTGCTGTCCAGTACAAAGATTCAGGATTCCATTCCTCGTTGAGGCAGTAAGGTTCTTTACAATGAGCTGAAATAAATCAACCCTGAAGGTTAGTACGAAGATGTTGGAGATATGCAAGTGACCTTAGTATATCTAGCACGGATGCAATGCACTCTAGGATAAAAAGCGTCGATTTTAAAGCGAAAGGATAACGACACGCAAGAAGCAAATCTGGGGGATAAAAATAGCTTCAGGAAGCTAGCCTGAGGTAAAAATAGCAGGACGTAGTAGGTCAGATTGTCAGTTTCACGCTACTCTGACATTAGAGAGTGGAGAATGTAGAAAATAAGAGCTTAAAATTTCGTTCAGTGTTTCAGCAGTAGAGCGTCGGTTGGCCGGTTAGAAGATACAGAGTCTGATTCCCCGTTGGGGCAGTACGGTTCTTTACTCACCTGACAGTACGAATTTCAACTATTTGATAAAAAGAAAATTCCGCAACTACAGTACGTATACATATACAACAGTACATATATATAAAGCATAGGCACTTCCTCACGATGAGCTATTTCCACGAAAATTAAATATTCCGAAATGAATGTTCATACTGCGCACATAATCTCTGGAGATGTTCTGAAACAAATTGAAATTCATTATGCAAATTCATCATGATTTGGAGAAAACACGATAAATATGTTTAAACTTGTTTTATCTAAGATTAAAGCCCCCTTCAATTAACCATTCAAGAACGTAATACAAATTCGTTCTTCGACTAAATTACTCGTTTTTTAAAATTTCCTAGACTCTAGACTGAATAAACAATCTCAAAAAAATCATCTCTCATACAATGTGCTCGTGTGCTCGAATAAATCAACCCTATAGGTTAGTACAAAGTTGTCGGAGGTCTAGGAATAGCCCTAGTACATCTGCCACGGATTGAGTGGACTCTGGGATAAAGGACGCCGATTTCTAAGCGAAAAATAACTACCACGCAGGAATCTTACCAGGGGAATAATAATAGCATTAGGAGGCTAACCTGGGGTAAAAATACTAGGAGGTAGTAGGTCAGATTATTAGTTGCACGCCAATCTGACATTAGAGAGTGGAGAATGCAGAGTCAAGAATTTCAACTATTTGATAAAAAGAAAATTCCGCAACTACAGTACGTATACATATACAACAGTACATATATATTAAGCACATGCACTTTCTCACGATGAGCCATTTTCACGAAAATTAAATATTCAGAAATGAATGTTCATACTGCGCACATCATCTCTAGAGATGTTCTGAAACAAATTGAATTTCATTATGCAAATTCATCATGATTTGGAGAAAACATGATAAATATGTTTAAACTTGTTTTATCTAAGATTAAAGCCTCCTTCAATTAACTATTCAGGAACAGAATACAAATTCGTTCTCCACTGAAATTACTCGGCTTTTAAAATTTCCTAGACGCTAGACTGAATAAACAATCTCGAAGAAATCATCTCTTTATTTTTCACACGAAACCTTTACTCTAGCGTCGTGAAATGTCGATTTGTCCTTCAAATGAACTTGTCGTTGTCATGGTAACGACATCGACCGTTGCTATTCTACTACTGTAAAGATTTTAGTCTGCGTTATCTTATTTGCATTTTCATTTATTTTATGATGCTATTACAGTATTTATTCTCTTTTCTTTGACTTTTCAGATTTTTTACAGTTCTTTGTAAACGACGTATTTTAAGGGACGATCAGATTTTAATAATTTATTCTAATAAATGAAGGTGATGCATTGTTATAAATGTATGCGAGTTATGATCCGTTTATCAGCATAGATTAGAGTAATATTATGATAAATGTTTCAAATTTATTAGAATAATCACTTTCTACAATATATGATAACATTGCAAAGGAAAGATTGTGCTCTCGGTTTTTACTTTTTCTTTTGTGTCGTCTTCATTATGTAGTTATTAATTAGCTAGTAATCTTAAGTAGTTTGATAGAATATAATTTGAATTCAGCTGATGAAGTAGCTCCTATATTTTCTGAAACCTGCCCCATTATCAATTTTAAGTTATGTTCTTAGTTTTTACAGTCCTATTTATTGTCATGTTTAATGTAATTTGATGTAATGGTATCTGGATTTAATTGATATATTAGTTTATGTATCTTTCAAAACAGATTACGTCTTTCAAGTTTTGTTATATTTTAGTTTTTACCCCTCTTTTAGTCACTGATACGTTTAATGTAGAATTCGAATGACATTTGATTTTAGCTGATATGAAGCACAAATACGTCCAAACACCGACTCTATTATTCGTATCCTGTATTAATTTATTTTAATCCGCAGTCTTATTTTTTGATATTTCAAAATTAGATTGATCGAAAGTTATTTGATTTTAGTTGATGAATTAACTCATGTAGCTTTCCAAAACCGGTTGTTTTTTCATATTTAAACACAGGGCATTCATTTTCGAAGATTTATTCACTGACAAATTGGTTTGGATAAGTCTAATACTCTTTTCTTACTTCCTCTTCGTTTGTTTTTTAATTTTCGTTTTACAATGATTTTTTCCTGAGTTACATGCCACAACTATTTGCTGACAGACTCATCTTCGCTTTTATTGGTGGTGTTTTGTTGCATTGTTTTTGACTGTATATAAAAGCGAATGTATATTCTCCTTTTCGCTATTATCTCTGATGATGGAAATTTAACGTCAGAAAACGTTCTGGATTTTAATGTTATTTTAACGTCTTTTAGTGTTACCCCAAAGAAAGAATTCCATTAAAGTGTTTATTGTTTAAAATTTAATTCTTAGATGTCATGTCATATATTTTAGCAGCTCCACAAGTTTGTAAGTTTTAGTTAAGGGATCTTGATCTGATTGTAAAATGTTCATAGCATTTTCAAAAACCTGATTAATATTTGTTTATCTGAAAATATGTCTCTAATTCTTTGAAGAATTTCATAAACTCTAGATAACCATTTGGAGTGGCTTAGTTACAAACAGCAACAGATTGGATATCGTTGGAGACGGGACATTTTGGGAATACTGGTTCAGGTCTCAGCAGCGTTTGCTTCTGTGGCAGATACTGAATTTGCGAAACTACGGAGTGAATGAATATTTTCTTAGTGCAGCTGGGAGGTAGGTTTAAGAAGGTTTGATTCCTGATTTTTCATCCTTACTCCTATATTTTTCCCGCGGATTTTTTTAACATTTTTTGGTGGCGTAATTGCAAGTTGGCGGGATTGTTGCTCCACTTGAGAGTGAGGTCTCTAGATTCTTTACCTCCTCTCGTGGAATGCCTTTCCCTATACTTAAGGCATTTAGATGGGAGGTTGCAGCAATCAATAGAATGATTGAAGAGTTAGCACTTATAGTACTGGCGAACGCCTTTCTGTGGAAATGCTTGAACTTCTACCTACATTGAGCGTATTTCGATGGTTTCGTTAACCTCCGCCCTATTCTGCGTTGCCAAAGACAGACGAGAAGAATGATCAGGGTTCATGGTTTCTTATACTTCTCAACAAAGGCATTCTGATTGGCTGTAATTCTTCTGAAAAATGGTCTTTCTTGCGATTTTCAATCTTGGTGTTGACAGGCAGACACTTGAAAAATACCTTTTTACCTAACATTTCATTTGATCTAACCCTAAAAAAAGCTCTTTCTTTAGGTCTTCATCCTTGGTGTCGACAAGCAGCCTCTTACAAAATTTCTTTTGAACTAACCTTTCTCAGATTAATGAAATAAAACGGGATTTTTCAGTTGAAAGGGATTTCAGCATTAACCCATAGTCCAGCATTAGCAGAAACATTTTTATCAAATTTCCTGGCAATTTTCCTTGAATGGGAATCTCCAGTAATTAACTGATTAAATCTCAATGGCCCCGAATTTAAAGAGTAAACATGGAAAGAAGATACCTACTACTTAGAAGAGGTGCTTCTTCATGTCCAACATCTTCCGCCATCTCTACAACATTTTCCTGTTCCAGAGAGGCGAACGAGTTCTTGTGGGAAATTTAGGGAGAGGATTAGCAGTTGCTCTCCCAGAATGTGTGCTGCTTTTAGAGTGCGTTATGAAGTTTTCATTACTATCCTCAATATTAGGGTATTGTGTTGTTTACAAATAACGATCGTTTGGCCGTTAGATCATTAGACAGCGAGCTCTTCAGTATTTCTCAATAGTTAAGTTAAAAGTCACTAGTGTAGGGCACTCGTCCAAATATTTTCCAAACATAGGCTGCCCTAGACCACATAAAATAAAATCCGGGGAAGCAGCACGCCCAATTCGATACATATGAGCCCTGAGATAGTCATGACCAGCCATAAGTCTGAATCTGGCAATTGCTTCTCGTTGAGGAGCCCCCGGAATGACTGAAATGTCCTTGCTGAGGACGCTCCATGATTTTCCCTTAGATGCCTCCAGAGATTCAGCCTCAATTTCTTATTTGTGTAGCATTTTAATGTAGAGTTTTGTGTAGCGTATTTATGTGTTATTATAGAAAATGACGGGTTTGCTATTACTGGTGCGAATCACAATTTTGAAATGTTCCCAAAATAAGTAAAGGTCTCTAAATGCCCCAGTATGGGATTCTCTAAGAGAGATAGGCAGTCAGGATGCAGAATGGAATGAGGTTTCGGATCCTGTTCATCTTGTTCGACGCACAAGTCTTCAGCTCATTTGCGAAAAAAGGCTCTTCCCGGAATGAAAATGGATGAGGGTACGAATAGAAGAAACACAGGGGTTTATATACCCAAGTTCTGGATTAAGAATCCACTTCAGATAACTAATCAGAACGCAGAATGAATAATAGACCTTCCAATCCAATACGAGAAGTCCTACATAGAACTGGCGTGAGCCAAAACATAACAAAATATCCCAGCAAGACGAATCAAGTTGCAACAAGAATAAACGGGTCCCAACAAGACGATTAACAAGTAAAATCGACAGATAAGACTCACAGTGTAAAAATTATAAAGAAAAGGGTAGGATATACAGAGGGAAATGGAATGGAACAACTACGGAAAAAGGGGATATTTCAGGGCTCCTCGCATAGTGGAGGACAAAATAGAATGCTCTACAAGTCATTAACAAAATTCCTAAAAACATTTCTGAATATGGAATACTTCGAAAAAGTCAAGACCACAGATCATTGCGTATTTTTGTATGATCTTTGCTGAAGATAACATAAAACAAAAGCATTAGCTATTGTCACTGTTACATCCAATTTGAAAAAAACTGGACTGAAGAATTTTTTGTATGGCGCGATTCAATTCCATATGCCTATTTAAATTGCTGCAGTGAACAATTAAAATAGGCATAGAGATTTTATAAAAGTGGACAAATTCGTTTGTGATATAATGCTCCTTGAGTAAGGAAGGTACAATTTATGATACATTTATGACAGCGCCTAATAATCCCACACATAAGCGTCAAATCATTTCTAATTCTAAAAAAATATCATTTGATACCAGTCAGGATACTTTATTGTGTATGACCTTTTACACTCATTTTTCCAGTGTGTATGTATACCTTAAAACAATGTTTCCATCTTTAAATCTTTTTACATACTAGATGTCATTAATCAATAAATGTTCATTTTTATCTTCCTGTAGAATTTGGATTTTATTCGTTCACGTTACCTAAGAAGGAAAAAAAAGTTTTACAAATATAGTCTCAAGTTCGTAAAAAAATAATTTGCATTAAAACTAGACTTAATCTGATTGTTGCTGCAAACATTATCAATATAAGCATTAAAAAAATATATCATTGTAATACGTTAAGTAGATTAGCAAATGTTAAATAGATTTGAGCGTAGTAGATTAAATTTAAGAACTTAAATGGATATTTTTTTATCTGAATCAAAAATTGTACTTTTGAATTGATCAGTATTTGTGTCTGGGGGATTCCTTTTATCATCCAATGAAACAAATAAAGCAGATATCTTTTGGATGACGACATTTTATTATATTACCTTCCCCCCTCCCCAACTACCGGAATGTGTCTGCTTAAAAAGCGGTCTCTAATTAAGTATTCAATTCAATAAAATATACTTATTAATAAAAAGTAATATATAAACGATTATGACTTGGATTATTTCAATATTACTTTCATAGTTATTTTTATTGTAAGTTAATGTATGACAGGAATATAAAATATACGAATCATTTTAGTTACCGTCAAGTACTTGTAATATGTTGTACTTTATTCGAAAGTCATCAAAAGAAATTATAATAATTTCATAAGTATTTTGTTTATTCTGGAAGAATTATAAATATTTCTCCTTTTGGAAAGCACTCCCATTGCACATAACAACATTCATATACCGGTTTCGTGTTTGATTTTAAAAAATTGAAAGGCCTTTAATTCCTTACCTGTTCGACATATGTGGGCCATGTAAATCGCAAAAATGTTGAAAGCAAGGTAAGAAATAAGCCTACGTCAATAAAATAGTCCTCCCATTAACTTTAAAAAATTACACTTTTTAAATTTTTATACGACCCCTTAGACAAATTTGGTCAATCAGAAAATTTTATGTATATATATATATAATCCAAGAAAAAGAAGAATTAAAGGAACTTGGGATAACCAAATGCTTTGCATTTAATGGTTGGGGAGGATTGCAACTCCCCCCCCCCCCGTTTAAAGCTGCTTTTCCAGCCTAGGAAAACGCTCACGGTACCAATACAAAGCAAAGGTTGGTCCCCATTGCGTGCTAATACGAAGGCACCCGAATACGGAAGAACAAGACGAACCGAACAGAAGGAAACTGGACCAAAAGTGAATCCTGCCCAACTCGCTATCTTATATATGTTCATCTTACGCATGCATGCAATCTTAGCAGGTACGCATAAATTTTATTTACTTGCAGATTGAAGAAGTAAACTGTCAAAATCTACCTGATCCTTGAAAATCGATCTATAACAATCCTTTAAGAAATATAAAGGATAATGGTTATATAAAGCCTCTTTTATGATTTTTATATTGCTATTATTGCAATCTTTTTTAAACGTGTAGTAAATTTGATTTCTCTTGAAGTGTCCGAGTATGATATTTCTGAAAATATTTTTGGTAAGATTTGTTTTCCAATCGATGAGATGATTGATCTTAATTTTATATAATTCTCTTTTGTCATATAACGTTGTATAATGACCATGTAATCCATGTTTTTTTTATTGAGATGTCCAGAAAATTTACCGCTTCATTTTCTTCTTTACAATTTTCTATTAATTCCAATTCCGGTGGGTAAAAAGTGAAATCTAAATTGGTGGCTTCATAGCACCCCAATAGCACATCGTCAACAAACCGGAAACATGGTATATCAGACAAAATATGGGTTCCTTTTTCATATGTTGAGAGGTATCAGCCAAGATTGATGAGCAGGCTCCTCCCATTGGAATTCCCTTTATTTGTCGGTAATAATTTTTTCCGTTATATAGAATATTTTCTTTTAATACTAGTTCAATAAGGTCAAGGTATCTTCGATAAGTAATAAAATCCTTCAAATTAAATTCTTCGTATAATTTTTTCAAGATTGAGTATAAATTAGATAAATCAATGTTGTTAAATAGGTCGCGGAAATCAAAGCTTTTAAAACATATATCTTTATTACAATGTTTTAATCGATCGATAACTTCTATTCCATTTTTGATCATGACATGATTCTGTTTTTTGATATTTTCCATCACAAACTTGAGGATGTTCAATAGTCGTTTATTAGCTATTGTAAGATATGATCCACAGCCTACGGTAACTGTAAGGAATTTTACAGGCTCTTTATGCATCTTTGGAATGAGGATTAAATGCCTTTGATAGTAGTGCCCTTAGTAGTGCCTTTGATTTTTGTGGATATGCATAGGAATTCTATTTGAATTTGTTTACTGGCTCTTATATGATATATATATATATATATATATATATATATATATATATATATATATATATATATGTATAAATATATATATATATATATATATATATATATATATATATGTATATATATATATATATATATATATATATATATATATATATTTATATATATATATATATATATATATATATATGTATAAATATATATATATATATATATATATATATATATATATGTATATATATATATATATATATATATTTATATATATATATATATATATATATATATATATATATGTATATATATATATATATATATATATTTATATATATATATATATATATATATATATATATATATATATATATATATATATATATATATATATATATATATATATATATATATATATATATATATATATATGTATATGCAATACACTACGTGACAGTGAAAGAATGAGACACCTAGGAGGAGTAACCAGAAAGTGATGAAAATTGGCAAACAGAGTGAGACAGCAACGAGCAAGTGATGTTATTGCAACATGATTAAACTATACACTGAGCGATAACACCGTCAGATCAGTAAGTTGTTGGACCCCATTGGGCGGTGATACAAGCAGCAACATGTCTTGGTACAGAGTCAATGAGCGTGCGGATGGTGTCCTGAAGGATGGCTGCCCATTCCCTATCAACTATTTTCCACAGTTCGTCTTCTAAAAGTGACGGTGGCAGCGCACACGACGTCCAATCACGTCCCTGACGTGTTCGATTGGTGAGAGGTCAGAGAAGACCGGTGGCAAGGTACCTGGGTACCTTGCAGGGCATATTGATTGATGCGTGTCGTGTGTGGTCGTGCGTTATCCTACTGATAAATAGCATTGGGAAGTGCCCAATCCTATTTAACAGTGATACCACCCTTCCTTCAGGGGTACTCAATGGGCACTCCTTGAAGGAAGGGCAGTACGTCATCCACATATCGTTGGCCCGGCATAGCGCCGTCAATACGGACCAGAGGTGATCTGCTATCATAGGGGATTGCGCCCCAAACTGTGATACCGCGTTGTCGCGCGGTGTGGCGTTCCACAGATGCGTCCGGATTCTACCTGTCATCACTTCGGCGCCAGAATCGTACACGAAGACTGTCATTGCTAAAACAGAAGCGTGCCTCGTCTGAGAACACGATCCTGTGCCATTCCGCAGTCAACATGGCTTTATCCCGTCACCCGCTTTGTTGGATCAATGGCAGTCTTCTTAACGGACGCCATGAGTGCAGATCGCCGGCGCCAAATCGGCATATAATGGTCCTCGTTGATATGGTAGCATCAAGGATCTCCTGCGCATGCTGTAAAAGGGCGACGGCAGGGACTATTAGAGCCGCCAACGCTTACCGGTGGATGAGTCGGTTTACTCTTGCCTACGTCGCTTTAGCCCCACCGGCACACCTCAAACGTGCCACATTTCCTTATTCCAACCATCTTCACCACAACTGGTGCACCGTGGACGCATGTAGGTGGCTGTCCACTGAGATTTGACGTATGGATCAACCTGCCCTTCTAAGTCCGATCACCATATTCCTCGTGAAATATGCGTGTCTGCTGGATCTGCTTCGGTTGGAGGCGACCTGGTATTCCCTGTTACTACACGTTTCACCTGAGACAAAAAAATATTGCAAATTGATTTCCCTGGCAAACAGAGCAACGCGATTATTGCCGATTCTGCAAGTTCCTTCCCTTATATCTCCGCGGGTGCCCCTTATATCTCCAACGTGCGCGGGACAGCTGCGCATTTCGCATCATTTACATAACTCGGTCACCTGCGTCTACCCTGCAATTTGCACATTTGTCTGCCCACTTCTTCTTGGTGTCTCATTTTCACTGTTCCGTAGTGTATATATTTTATATATATATATATATATATATATATATATATATATATATATATATATATATAATATATATATATATATACATAATATTATATATATTATATATATATATATATATATATATATATATATATATTAGATTAGTGTATTAGTGTAAAACGAAATGAAAATTTTAACGAATTTCTTTACTAAATCTAGAATTTTAAGGTTTATTAATGTTATGACTTTTTCAATTTAATCGCTTACATACTTTTATCCAATTGTATAAGAACGTAATTCGCTAAGTCCATATAAAACACAAAAAGTATTAAAATTTTCATGATTTATATATTTTTCCCTATTGCCCTTTATAAAGTTAATTTAACTTTAATATAATGCAAGACAGGAATAAAAATCCTATTAAGGGCGTTCTTTCTTTCACGCGGAAATTCTTTATCAGTGTATTATAATTTAATGCTTTTGAAGTTTGTAATAATTTCTCCTCTCATAGGAAATGTTTTTATAAAACATGTGTTTTAACTTTTAAAACTAATTCCTTTTTGTTACATGTTTAATAGTTATATATGAAATGTGTTTTTCCATAGAAGGTACTTCAAATATATGATATTTTTCCCCGGTACAATTTAAAGTTACAAGTGGTTTACGCAGTTAAATGTTAAATGTAAAATTTGAAAATCTATATAAATAAAATTAAAAATCTGTCTGTCTGTTTGTATGTCTGTTTTTCTCATCATCACGGGAGAACAGTTGAACCGAATTTAATGAAATTTTGTGGGTTGACGTGAAATTGCTTCAATTAAAATTTAGTCTATGTTTCGAATTTCTAAGACCAGGGATTGAATCTTGAAATGTCCTTTTGTAGGGCTGTAATGTTGATGACCCAGACCGTCCGACTCGTCCGACTTGAGCAGCTATTTGGGCGGCCGGATAGGGCTATGTGTTATCTCTTTAAGTACGCTGAACACTCTAGAAAAATTGAGGTACAATTACCATCTTCTGCTCTTTCCAACGGCATTCTCCTATTTACAGTACACTACTCCGTTTCTAGAATACAGGTGCTCACAGTGCTCAGTACGGTTTTCTGTCAGATGAGAGACAGGTAGTTTCTTAAGTTGTCCGCTCGTTGGCTTGTTCTTTGCGGATCAGGATTGATTGGAAATTTTTATGGTCGAAAATGTCCTTCATCTCTCCAAGGAGCAGATGGTAAATTTGGATTCTGCTACGCGATAACACACCGGATAGTCACTTCAGTACAAGATAACATTTCAGTATGAGAGGAGTGTGCACAATTCTCAGGATAAGATCTAGGAAACGAGTCAACGTTCCCATTGGCCGAAACTTTGTCGAATTTCCATTCCAGTCAAAGGACACATGTTCTGAAGCGGTTCGTAGTACATTGTTTTAACATCCGAAACAAACGCATGTTCCTTTAAAAAGCTCAAACCGAGAATGTATGGGTTAAAAATACTCGCTAAGTAAGCGATATGGTTGAAGATGATCGATCCGACAGAAATATTAACATTCATTTCCCCCACCACACGCATTCTGCTTCAGTGACAGTAGGTAGGGAAAAGTTAGGTACCGTAAAGAGAAGTTGGCCATTAATCTGGCGAACTACATTATTTTTAAATATTATGATATTTGAGCCCGAAGCCAAGATAATCTTTTACTGAGTGTTGTTGATACGACTCATGACGTTAACTCCATTTCTGGCTTATTGCAACGATAAAACCCGGTAAGTATTAAAAGGGAGATTTTCTTCACACTACAACATCCAACCTGTCTGATGGTTGTTGACTGGTTTCTCGTGCAGCTTTTAGGGTATTAATGTCCTTTTTTCCTAATACTTAACGAATAGACATTTTCTCTCTGTATGGCCTCTCTCTACAAGTCCAGGCAACCAGTCAACTTACAAGCTGACCTGGCCTCAAGCACATATTCCAGTGTATCTGCGGGACAGTACCAACTTTCGCGAACAAAAGCACCAGTCAGTGAGCCCAAGGGGTGAGAATTGAAGGGGTAGCCAACAGAGCAAATCACGTTTCGTCGGTACAAATAAATGAGGAGATTTGAAAGTTTTTCAATGAAAAGTTGGTGAACGGAATTAGTTGTCCGTGACTAAAAATTTGATAATGAGCATAAATGAGAAGTCTTAAAATAACCACACATGACCCTGGCCAATACGATTTCAGCGAGGGATCCTAAAATATATATGGCATTCACAACAGGTATCCCTTTGGTTCTCATGAGGAATTCGCTTTCGTTAACATTAATTTTATTAAAAATGTCATTCGTCAACGCACTCGCTTCTATGTTAAATTGAAAATGAATGCGAATTGTAAATTTATTAAATGAATATGTTAATGATAGGTATATGTTTGTTGAAATTAATAATTATGTAAGGAAAATCAAAGGTGTCTGTAATTAGTAATCTACAATTATTGTTTATCGTTTTGGGGTCATGTCTTATAATAGGTGGACGTCGGTTTGCAAAAGGGGTCGGTTATAAGTTGGACGCATGATATTGTGCAAACTATAATGATTTCGAACCCAGATTAATTAATTTAATAATGTAAATAAAATAAAATAAATATTTTTCACCACACTTTTCAAAAAAATAAAACCGAGTGCACTATATATTTGGAAGTTTTATTTGAAAAAATTTCTTCGTTCAGGTTAGCCATGGATTGAAATTGCCTTTTATTGCTGCACAAAATATTTATTTTTCACATGTATGCAGGCAAAAGCAAGGAGTTAAAACTTCATATTAAGAAAACGCCAATATCATTTGAGACAATAATTTAGGTGGCGCTGGGATAAGATAAGTATCCCTGCATTGTGTCCATTTTCAAGGTGAAAGGCCTAAAATATTTATTTAAACTGTCAGCTTAGTAACAAAAAATCTGATGTGGGCAGCACATGACTTTCCTTATATAATACAATGAATTTACTACTTTTACAGTTAAAAATATGTTATTCTTATAGTAGATACTTCTATTCTTTCCAAGATATTGAATTTTCTTCAATTAGTCGCCATTTTCATTGATTTAGCGTCATTTGTATCCATATGGCGAGATTTTCATTCATTTGGCAACATTTAAAAATATCGGCAAGTTGGTAACATTCCGCTAAATTCGTCGCCAAAATCTCACCAAGCGTTATGGACGGTGAAATAATTTTTTCTTACAGCGAATAAATGACTATTGACGTTCAAATGCAAAAGTATTACTCAAAGTAACTTTTCTCGTGAATGGAACAGGTTAGATCCACAAGAATAAGTCACCAAATTTTCAGCATGGTATTACATATGAAAAGTGAACATGTTTCTTAACAGTTAATATGTTTTTTCAATTTATGGAATTTTTTGATACATTTATTTGAAAATATGTGCAATATCTCGAGAACGGTTCATAGTAGCGTTCTAAAGTTTATGCCAATCGTTTTCTAAGGAAAAATTACATAAGAAATGTCTGTTTGCGTAACTTTATTAAAGGTTTTGATTTTTTGATGATTTTTCAAAATTTCTTTCGAAAATTTAGGTGGATTCTGAACATTCGATTGTGTTTTAAAACAATAGGCTTCCAGTATTCATGGATTGCGATTTTTGTACCAAATTTCATTCGAATCGCTCCATTCGTTCGTGAGATATCGTCTCCACAGACTCACTGACACACACACACACACACAGAGACACCACTTCAAAAAAGTTCGATTCGTGATCAGGGATGCCTGAAACGTGCTCTCCCGTCAAAAACTCGAGTTCGAATTTTCGACCCCGTCACAATACTTTCTTTATACATTATGTATATAAGGAAAGTAATAAATTATTAGCTCCATGCAAAGTAGAACTAAAACAATAAAGGACATTCCTACGTACTCAAACCTATTTTACTTTTGAATTTATTTTATCACCACACATTCTGTACTCTATCGTACAATATGAAAAAATATTGGTTAATTATACTCGTAATTAAGGAACATTTAATTAAAAATTATCAAAAATACACATACTACGCCTTTTTGTTGTGTTTACTAACAATAGCAGCTACTTTATTAACCTTTTGCTTACGGGTGGGACAGCGTCCACTCCAAGTGAAGAACCTCTCAAAAGGACAGGTATATGACATGCCCTATACCAAAAAGTTCGATCCCCCTTTGCAGGTATTGGCGTCCATAGACGCCAATGTCTTCAAAGGGGGATCGAACTGTTTTGGATAGAGTATGTCAAATACCAGTCTTTTTCAGAGGTTCTTCACTTGGAATGGACGCTGTCCCAGCCGTAAGCAAAAGGTTAACACTAAAGATACCTAGATATAATTCTCAAAACGTTATGGCATTTCCAGGCGTTTCATACATAGACATTTTATGTCCTTCTTTCTAACCGCATGATCAAATGTCCTGATGACGATAAAAATGGATTTTATCCTTTCTACAAAATAATGAAAATGATACTTAAATAATTTAATAAATGTAAGGCATGATATTTTGGATTGTATCGTTATGAGCTGCTGCTCCGAAATAAAATAAAATTACAGTTATGATTGATTTTTGCAGCTGGATTAATCTAGTTTTTTTTTAAAACTTTTTAATTTATTGTATTTCTGACTATTTTTCTCTGATTGGTGTAATAAGGTTAAAATCGTCTTACATTGAATTTCCAGGCACAGTGTAACATTGCAGTTTTGGAAGAGGAAACTGAACCTAAGAAAATGGTCCCTGAAACAGCTAGATAATATGTGTAAATTTCCCTGGAGCGCATATGAAACGGACATGGATCAGGAGAGGAACGGATGGTCTTGAATTTTAATGGGGCTCCCATGCTGGCTGAGCGGAAGAGGCTGACACAGGCTAACCCGAAAGGTCAAGGAATATCATGTTGACCGCGAGAAAGTCGACGTGAGAATTTTTCACAAACGAAACAAATATTTGGTTTCTAGAATTTCAATAAGGAATTCCAGCTACTAATATTACCGTAAGGCGTGTTATAAATATTTGGCTAGCTTATGGTAAACATGGGTACCTTGTAGAAGGGCAGCCAGAGAGAGTGAGTTTTAAGTTTTAAAACGTTGAAATCGATGACTTGAAAGAAAGTCCTGGACAGGATTGGTCGCAAGAATAGACGAGCGAAGCCGACCCTTTCGCCGAGACGAAACCCCGTACAGCCGTGGATCACAATGGTCCGATGGATGCAAGCCTTTTATATATACACCAGCCGAATACCCGTTGAAAATCAACGGTCTCGAAATAAGCACCCCCTGAAAATTGTCAATTTTTTAATAATTCGCGTTTCACATTTATTCGGCTATTCCAATATTTTAGTTTACAGAACCCCTAAAGAAGAAAGTATTGGAAGTTTTAAATTGTGCACGTCTACCTTTTGAACTATCTACCAGTATACCAAATTAAGGTCCCTATCTCATCCCGAAGCATACTATTTCATCAACCCGCCTTTCGAATGTGTTTCTTTGGAGCACACCCATAAATGAACATTTTTGAAAAACTCTGTTCGTGTTGGGTTTTGTTGTTGTTGTTCCTTATCCCACTTGACCGACAGCAACATCAGATCAAGTCCATGAACCCGTGAGTCTTCAAAGGATGAAGAACTATCTTAAACCAACGAGTCGTGATAAAAGGTAGAAAATGCAGCTTCAAAAGGTCCGAGGACCGCAAGGCACCAAAGGATGAAGTCTGACTTTAAATCTGCCTGCAGTGCTTTAGCTGAGCATAATGGATGGCCTCCACGCCTTGGGTGATACACTCCCGACGTACTTCTCCCATTCCGCCCAGGAACACATCCCCCGCCACGATGAGGCAGCAGAGCAGGACTTTGGGGGAGTCGTGTTGGGTTTTTATCAGATGACTGGCCTATATATCAAATATCAAGCCTCTATAACGTTTAAAATGAAGCGTGTCTCATTTATTCGGAAAACCGAACATATTGGCGTTCCGAACCCCCTAAAGTAGCAAATACTGGAAATTTGAAATTTGCACACATTTTTCCTTTCATATTATCTACCAGTACATCAAATTTGATGTCTCTATCCTATTGTGGAGCATGTTTTTCTATCACTTCATATTTCGAACGTTTTTCTGTGTTACAACCCCTTAAATGATTATTTTTGAAAAACCGTGATAATCTTATGTTTTATCAAATGATTAGTCCATATACTAAATTTCAAGCTTCTATCGCACTCTAAAAGCGGCGTTTTTCAGTTCGTGAAATCGAATATGTTAGTGTGCGGCGACCCCCTTTAATAGCAAATGTTGGAAAACTGAAATTGCACACTTTCTTCCTTCCCAACTATCTACCCGTATACCAAATTTGAAGTTTCTAACTCATCGCGAAGCATGCTTTTTCTATCATTTCACCCTTCGGATGCTTTTCTGTGGAGTCCCCACACCCCCTTAAAAATACATTTTTGAAAAACTCCATTCTTCTTGGGTTTTCTATTAAATGTTTCGCACATGCACCAAATATCAAGCCTCTATCACGTTCTAAGAGGGGTATTTCTACTTCATACCGAAAATCGAACATTTTTTGTGTGCAACACCCCAAAAGTAGAAAATACTGGAAAACTGAAATTGTACACTTTCTTCCTTTCAAAATATCTGCCCGCACACCAAATTTCAAATCTCTACCTCATCCCGAAGTATGTTTTCTTATCAATGTTCAACTTTCGAACGTTTTCCTCTAGAACACCCCCTTAAACGAACGTTTTTGAAAAACTATATTCATTTTGGGTGTTTTCATCAAATGATTAGTCCATATACCTAATTTCAAGCCTCTATCAAATTTTAAAGGAGCCGTTTCTCATTTATTCATAAATCGAACATTTTGGTGTGCGGCACCCCCTTAAGTAGAAAATATTGGATATCTGAAATTGTACAATTTCTTCCTTTCGAACGGTTTTCCCATACACCAAATTTGAAGTCTCTATCTTATCACAAAGCATGTTTTCCTATCATTTCACGTTTTGGTGTGGAACACACCAAAGAGAACGTTTACCCTCTAGAGAACGTTTTCGAGAAATTCGATTTTTCCTGGGGGTTTTCTCGAACAATGGAATCGTGTACCAAATTGCAAGTCTCTATCTATTCGGAAAGAGCCTAAAAAAGGCGTGACAGACAGACAGATGGGCATTTTGCAATTAGCTGAATGCACGTTTAAATCAACTGCTTCACATTAAGCAGTACTCAAATAACGTACATTTTTGAATGATTCGGGATTAACATTTATTTGGCAAATCGGACATTTGTGCTTGCGGCCCCACTAAAGTAGAAAATATCGGAAAACTAAAATGCTCTTCCTTTTGAACATGCTCTTCCTTTCGAACTATCTACCCGTACACAAAATTTGAAGTCTTTATCGCATCCCAAAGCATGGTTTTTCGTCATTTCTCCTTTCAAATGTTTTTCTCTGGAGCACAGCCTTATACGAACATTTTTTAAAAACTCTTTTGTCTTGGGTATTTTCATTAAATGATTAGTGCTTATATCAAATTTCAGGTCTTTATCAAATTTTAAAGCAGGCTTTTCACATTTGTTCTCCAAATCGAACATTTCGATACGCGGCACCCCCTAGAGTAGCAAATATTGATAATCTGAAATTGCACACTTTCTTCCTTCTGAACGGTTTACCCATACACTAAATTTGAAGTCTCTATCTCATCGCAAAGTATGCTTTACTGACATTTCACTTTTCGAACGTTTGGATGTGGAGGCACCCCTCTACAGAACGTTTTAGAAAAATTTTGAAAACGAATTTTCCAGGGATTTTTATCCAGGATTTTTTCCAGGATTTATACGATCGAGTCGTATGCTAAATTGTAAGTCTCTGTCTATTCGGGAAGTGCCTACACAAAGCGTGACAGACAGACAGACGGACACTTGGCAATTAGTATATACTATAATAATTGATACTCCCATAAAGGTTTTCTGGGCACTCTCTGATCTCTCTAAGTTGGTTAGCCTAAAAGAAAAGGAGATGGAAAATTACACGGCATTAAGATAGTGTTGGGAATAATTAGTATACTAAAATCATATGTAATAACGGGTAATCAGAATTTAGATTTTGAGTGTATTGTTTGAAGTTAAAATCATGATCTCTGGGATAATGTCCTTCGTGTAAATATGAGTATTAAAATGTTATTAGTAGATAATTCCTTAATGTACGGAATATCCCAAATAAATGTCCTTGTTTCATTGTTAATTACTAGTTCTCATTTAGAATGTTTGGGTAAATTGTGTTTGAATTATTTCTGCGATCACGGCCTTCTTCACGTCTATACCAGACGTGGGATACTCACGTAGCAAACAGGTTTGCTACTTATTTTAGTGCCTTCTTTTTCGCATAGTTGAGCAAACTTTAATTTTTTTACTCGCTTAAATGAGTTTATATACAGGACCAGACTGTTTCATGTTTTATATTTAAAATGAAGATTATTACTTTCCTTATATACATAATGTATAAGGAAAGTATTGTGACGGGGTCGAAAATTCGAATTCGAGTTTTCGACGGGAGAGCACGTTTCAAGCATCCCTGATCACGAATCAAACATTTTTGAAGTGATGTCTGAGTGTGTGTGTGTGTCTGTGTGTGTGTGTGTGTGTGTGTGTGTGTGTGTGTGTGTGTGTGTCAGTGAGCCTGTGGAGACGATAACTGACGAACGAATGGACCGATTCGAACAAAATTTGGTACAAAAATCACAATCCGTAAACACTGGAAGCCTATTGTTTTTATACGCAATCGAATGTTCAGAACCCCTTAAATTTTCGAGTGAGATTTTGAAAATATCGTCAAAAAATCAAAACCGCTAATAAAGTTATGCAAATAGACATTTCTTATGTAATTTTTCGTTAGAAAACGATTGACATAAATTTTAGAACGCTAACATGACCCGTTCTCGAAATATTGCACATTTTTAAAAAAAATTATCAAAAAGTTTTATAAAAAAAATATATATATATTTCCTATTGAGAAACATGTTCACTTTTCATATGTAATACCACGCAATAAATTTGGTGACATTATTCTCGTGGATCTAGCTCGTTCCATTCATGAAAAAAGATACTTTGAGTAATACTTTTGTATTTGAACGCAAATAGTCATTTATCTGCTGTAAGAATAACTTTTTTCTTCGTCCATAACGCTTGGCGACGATTTTGACGACGAATTTGGCGGAATGCTGCCAACATGGCGACATTTTTAATTGTTGCAAAATTAACAAAAATCTCGCCAAATTGATAAAAGTGACGCTAAATCAATGAAAATGGCGACTCATTGATGAAAATTCAATATCTTGGAAAGAATATAAGTATCTACTATAAGAATAACATTTTTGTTAACCATAAATGTAGTAAATTCATTGCATTATATAAGGAAAGCCATGTGTTGCCCACATCAGATTTTTTTACAAAGCGAGAAACAAGGTTCATGAAGTTTAAAGTGTACAATCTTAATATTTCTATGAACTTACATATTTCTATGAACTTAAATATCTCTATGAATTCAGAATTACATTGTTTACAAGAGTGTATACATTGTAGTCAGTGATTACGTTATGCAGTTTAGTGGGCGATCAACACGTTATCGTTAATTTATGGGGTGGAGGTTATTTTAAGCGTAGTCTAGCACGTTTTGCTATGCTAGCGCTTTCTTTCATTTAGCAAACATTCTTCACAGTTATACAGTTTCACAATTATTAGTGTACTGTAGACTGTAAAGTATGATTGATTTTTAAATCAAAGAGCAAATTCCGTCGGTTCTTATTTGGTATCTATCATAATATTATGTTCCAACCATTATAATAATTTGCTATTTAACTACTAAAATGATCTGTGCCCTTGAAGAAGATTACTCATATTTAGAATTGAAAAAGTTTATATTTTATGGAGATCAATGTTTTTTTTTCACTATAAAACTATTCGAATAAAATGTGTTCGAGTTATAATGATGTTATTGCTTTTAATGTAGAATATCATCCAGTGTTCAGTCAGCAGGACGCAAATTTTCAAAAGAAATATAAAAGCACACGTGTAAAGCATAACTCATTATCTTCACTGATAATCGGTCAATGATTTTAGCAGCAACTGCAGAGTCCGACAATAACAGCTTGTAATTTCATCCAATTAGCTCAATGGTAGAGAATCGGCAGACCAATTCGAAGACTCAGGATTCGATTTCCTGTTAAAGCAGTAAGGTTCTTTACAATATGCTCAAAGAAATCAACCCTACAGGTTAGTACAAAGTTGTCGAAGGTCTTGAAATGGCCCTAGTACGTTTCTGACGGATTAAGTGGACTCTAGGATAAAGGGCGTCGATTTCAAAGCGAAAAAATAACTACCACGCAGGGAAACTAACCTGGGGAATAATAATAGCATTAGGAGGCTAACCTGGGGTAAAAATACTAGGAGGCAGTCGGTCAGATTATTAGTTGCACGCCAACCTGACACTAAAGAGTGGAGAATGAAGAGTCCACTTCGAAAATAAGAGCTTGCAATTTCGTCCCAGTATCTCAACAGTAAAGCGTAGGTTGGCCGGTTCGAAGATCCAGGGTTCGATTTCTGGTTAGGGCAGTAAAGGTTCTTTACACACCTGGCAGTAATAATTTCAACTATTTGATTAAAGAAAACAATTCCACAACTACAGTATATATACATATAGAACACTACATTTATATTAAGCATATGCACTTTCTCCGGATGAGCCATTTTCACAAAAATTAAATATTCAGAAATTGATGTTCTTACTGCGCACATAATCTCTAGAGATGTTCTGAAACAAATTGAATTCCATTATGCAAATTCATCATGATTGGAAGAAAGCATGATAAATCTGTTTAAACATGTTTTATCTAAAATTAAAGCTCTCTTCAATTAACTACTCAAGAACGGAACACAAATTCGTTCTTCGACTAAATTACTCGTCTTTTAAAATTTCCTAGACTCTAGACTGAATAAACAATCTCAAAGAAATCATCTCTTCATTTTTCACATGAAACCTTTACTTTAGCGTCGTGAGATGCAGATTTGCCCTTCAAATGACCTTGTCGTTGCCATGGTAACGACATCGACCGTTGCTATTCTACTACTGTAAAGATTTTAGTCTGCGTTATCTTATTTGCATTTTCATTTATTTTATGATGCTATTACATTATTCATTCTCTTTTCTTTGGCTTTTCAGATTTTTTACAGTTCTTTGTAAACGACGTATTTTAAGGGACGATGAAATTTTAATAATTTATTCTAATAAATGAAGGTGATGCATTTATATAAATGTATGCGAATTATGATCCGTTTATCAGAATAGATTAGAGTAATATTATGATAAATGTTTCAAATTTATTAGAATAATCACTTTCTACATTATATAATAACATTACAAAGGAAAGGTTGTGCTCTTTGTTCTTCTCTCTTTTTTTTGCGTCTTCTTCATTATGCAGTCATTTATTTACTGAATATTTTAAGTAGTTTGATAGAATATTATTTGAATTCAGCTCATGGAGTAGCTCCTATATTTTCTAACACCAGTTCCATTATCAATTTTAAGTTATATTCTTCATAATTTTTACTGTCCTAATTGTTGTCATGTTTAACGTAATTTGGTTGAATGGTATCTGGATTTAATGGATAGGTTAGTTTATGTAGCTTTCAAAACAAGTTGCTTCTTTCAATATTGCTATATTTCAATTTGCTATATTTTAGTTTTCACCCGTCTTTTATTCACTGGCACTTTTATTGTCGACTTAGAATGACATTTGATTTTAGCTGATTAGAAAGCTCAAATGCCTGCAAACACCGGTTCTACTCTTTGTATCCTGTGTTAATTTTTTTTTATCCTGCAGTCTTATTAGTTGACATTTTAAAATTAGATTGATCGAAAGTTATTTGATTTTAGTTGATGTAGTTAACTCATGTAGCTTTTCAAAAGCGGCTATTTTCTCATTTCTAAACTCACTGCATTTATGTTAGAAGATTTATTCACTGAGAAATTGGTTTGCATGAATCTACTACTCTTTTTTACTACCTCTTCGTTTTTGTTTTAATTTTCGTTTGGCAACGATTTTTTCCTAAGTTACATGACACGACCATTTGTTGACAGATTCATCCTCGCTTTCATTGGTAGTGTCTTGCTACACTGCATTTTTATCCTGACAAAGAGATGCTGTTCTTTACTTTCGATAGCTGTTGATACTTTTAATCAGCATTACATGCTGTTTACTAATGAATCAGGCATTTTAGCAGATGCTTAATAATTTTTGAAACTGTATTCCCCGTGCACTTATTTTTTATATCTGTCATCAGTGAATTGTATATTTTGGGATACTGTAAGTGTAAATTAATCTCTTACGTATTAACAGATTACTTTACCTGCAAGCGATCACAAATTTATATTTTTTACGAAAACAGCAAAACATTTATGAAAAAACCTTTGTATGGTGGTGTGTACTCTTTATCTGCAACGGAACTATTGAGCATCTTTATACTCATTGCAAATTTATTCCACATAGTCATACTATGGCGTTGTCATGCTATGGAAGTAATGGCACTCTCTCTTACTTTATATGTCAAATCATTCAGCTCCACCCAATCTAATCTATCCATAAATAAAATTTGTATTAATTTCATTGTTTAAAATGAAGAATGTTAATGTGAAGATAAATCAGGAAGCAAGACTCTCCAACTTCATAGTTTATATATTTATAATCTGAAATTTTAAATTGGGATGACCTACCTCTTAATATTAACTTTCCTATTCAGCTGCATCAAGGAGGCGGTTTTATCTCTAACTCCATAAGCTGAATAAAGTTTTCTTTCTATTTCTTCAGGCAGCAAAATCTCAGGACCATGGAATTGTATTATGTTGATGCAACGCCTTCGGCCTGAGATCATAAACGTAAAAATAGCAAAAAAAAGCAAATTATATAAACGACATTGAAGAAGAAAAATATAAAAATAGCACATTTAGATATCTGAAAAGTCAAACAGAGATTCAACTCCCAAATAGTTAAGAATGAGACGCCACGCAATACTGAGATTTTGAACAGGGTCGAGAATAATCCCTGTTTCGCGTGACGTCAAATTCTCGACTTCCTCAGAGTTAAACCTTTGTCTGAATTTTAAGACATCTAAATTAGTTATTTTTGCATTTTACTGTATCAATTTTGTAATTTAATATTTTCCATTTCATTAATTTTAGTGTTACCAGGTAAAGACTTTTATTACAAAGTGTTTATTCCTAAAAATTTAATTTTTAGATGTGATGCCATATATATTTTTTAACATACCCACTAGTTTTTAAGTTTTAGTTAAGGGATCTTGATCTGATTGAAAAATTTTGATAGCATTTTGAAGAAACTTCTTAATATTTGTCTGTCTAAAATTATATCTCCAACTCTTTGAGGAATTTCATAAATTATAGATAACCATTTGGTGGTTTGGTTACCAGCAACATCAGATTGGATATCATTGGAGACGGGACTCTTCGGGAATACTAATTCCCGTCTCCGCAACAGTCTCAGTTTCCTCTAAGGCATATACTGAATTTGAGAAACTAGGGAAAGAAGGGACATTTTCTTCAGCCAGCTGCGTAGTAGGTTTAGGGGGGTTGATTCCAAATTTTTATCCTTACTCTTATATTTCCCTCGCGGATTTTTTCAACATTGTTTGATGTTGGTGGGATAGTTGCAACATGTACTAATGAGATCTCTGGATTTTTTTCTTCTCTCGTGGAATGTCTTTCCCAATATTTAAGGCATTTAGCTGGGAGGCTACTTCATTTACTAGAGTGATTAAGGAGATAGCAATTACAGTACTGGCGAACCCCCTTCTATGGAAAGGTTTGAACTTTTACCTGCATTGAGCGTATTGCGATGGTCTCGTCAAACTCCACCCCATTCTTTTTTGCTGAAATCAGACGAGAAAAGTGAGCAGGAGTTCACAATTTCTCATACTTCTCAACTGAGGCACCCTAACTGGGTGAAAATCTTCTACGAAAAGCTCTTTCTTGAGACTTTCAGCCTTGGTGTTAACAGGCAGACCCTTGAAAAATACGTCTTTACCTAACATTTCTTTCGATTTAACCCTAAAAAAAGTTCTTTCTTGAGGTCTTCATCCTTGGTGTTGACAGGCAGACCCTTGCAAAATTTCTTTGGAGCTAACTTTTCTCAGATTGATCAAATAAAAAGGGATTTTTCAGTAGAAAGGGATTTCAGCTTTTACCCATAGTCCTCAACATTAGCGGCAACATTTATAGCAAATTTCCTGGCAATTTCCCTTTAATGGGAACCTCGAATAATTGACTGATTACCATCTTAATGGCCCCAAATTTGAGGAGTCAACATGGAAAGAAGAGACCTAGTACTTGGAAGAGGTGCTACCTCATCTCCAACATCTTCCGCCATCTCTACAAAAATTTTCTGTTCCAGAGAGAGGCCAAAGATTTTTTAAGAGAAATTTACAGAGACGATTAGAAATTACTTTCCCAGAATATTTCCGCCTTTAGATTGCATTATGCCAAATTGCGACATTCCGCCAAATTCGTCGCCAAAATCTCGCCAAGCGTTATGGACGAAGAAATAAGTTATTCTTACAGCAGATAAATGACTATTGGCGTTCAAATACAAAAGTATTACTTAAAGTATCTTTTTTCCTGAATGGAACAAGCTAGATCCACGAGAATGATGTCACCCAATTTATCGCATGGTATTACATATAAAAAGTGAACATGTTTCTCAATAGGAAATATTTTTATTTTTTATTTCATATGACTTTTTGATAATTTTTTTGAAAAATGTACAATATCTCGAGAACGGTTCATGTTAGCGTTCTAAAATTTATGCCAATCGTTTTCTAATGAAAAATTACACGAGAAATGTCTATTTGCGTAACTTTATTAGCGGTTTTCATTTTTTGACGATTTTTTCAAAATTTCATTCGAAAATTTAGGGGGGTTCTGAACATTCGATTGCGTATAAAAACAATACGCTTCCAGTGTTTACAGATTATGAATTTTGTATCAAATTTTGTTCGAATCGGTCCATTCGTTCGTCAGTTATCGTCTCCACACACACACACACACACACACACACACACACACACACACACACACAGACATCACTTCAAAAATGTTTGATTCGTGATCAGGGATACTTGAAACATGCTCTCCCGTCGAAAACTGGAATTCGAATTTTCGACCCCGTCACAATACTTTCCTTATACATTATGTATATAAGGAAAGTATTATCCTAGCGAGACGAATCAAAACCAAGAATAAGCGAGGCCTAACATGACAAATCAAACCCCACCAAAAATAAACGAGTCCCAACATGATGATAAAATAAGTCAAAATAACAGATAAGACTCCCAGTAAAATAATTTTAAAGGGAAAAGGAGAGGGAATTACAGAGGAAAATGGAAAGGAGCAATTGAAAAAAAAGGAGGAAATTTCGGGGTTCTCTGCCAAACGGAAGACAAAATACAATACTCTACAAGTTATTAGCAAAATTCCTCAAAATTTTCTAGATACCGACGGCTTCAAAAAAGTCAGGACCATAGTTCGTTGCGAATTGTTGTATGATCGTTGTTGAAGAAAACGCAAAACAAAGATATAGCTATTGTCACTGTTTTACCTAATTTGAAAAAAAAAATGGACTGAAGCATGTTCTGTATAGAGCGATTCAACTCCATACAAAAGTCAACTCCGTATGCCTAATTAAATTGCTACAGTAAACAATTAAAATAGGCATTTCGAATTCATAAAAGCGTACTAACTCTTCTCAGATATAATTCTCTCTGAGTAAGTAATTCTCTCTATGATACATTTATGACAGTTCGTAATAGTTCCAAACATAAGAGTCAAATCCTTTCTAATTCTAAAAGAATCAGGATACTTTATTGTATATGTCCTTTCACATAATTTTTTCCAATGTATGTGTATAACTTAAAGCTATATTTACATCCTTAAATATCAAATATTATAATACAATAAATGCTCCTTTTTAGCTTCCTATAAAATTTGTATTTTATTCATTCACGTTACCTAAGTATAAAAAAATCTTCTGGAAACCTTTAACAGAAATTTTGCAAATACAATCTCAAGTTCGTAAAAAATAATTTGCAAGAAAACTAAACTTAGTCTGATTGTTACTTCTAACGTTATCAATATAAGTATTAAAAAAATGTATCACAGTAAAACATTAAGTAGATTAGCAAATGTTAAATAGATTTGAGCTTAGTTGATTAAATTTAAGAACTTAATGGATTATTTTTATCTGAATCAAATATTGTACTTTTGAATTGATAAATATTTGTGTCTGGGGGATTCATTTTATCATCCAATGAAACAAATAAAGCAGCCATCTTTTGAGTGACGAATGTTTACATTTGTAATGTACCCTTCCCCCCTCCCCAACTCCCGGAATGTGCCTGCTTAAAGTATGGTCGTTAATTATACAATTCAATAAAATATAAATAAAAGGGAACATAGAAGTGATTATGACTTGGATTATTTCAATGTTATTTTCAAAGAAGTCAAATTTATTGTAAGTTAATGCATGACAGGAATATAAAATATACGAATTATTTTAGTTACCGTCAAGCTTTTGTGCTATGCTGTACTTAATCCGAAAGTCATGACAAGTATTTTTAATAATTTCATAAGTAGTCGGTTTATTTTGGAAGAATTATTTCTACTTTTGGAAGACACTCCCATTGCAAATAAATACATTCATACAGCAGTTTCCTATATATATACACACACACACACACACATATATATATATATTAAATTTTATACGTACTGCTGAAACTACTGCTAAAATAATAAAATTAAAATAATATCATTGAATGTAGCATGCAACTAAATTGTTTATTGCAATAGTTCTTACTGCAGTGTCCGTAATACATAAGACCTATACAGTGGGTTGTCATGCTGAGCAATTATCTTTCCTTATAGCCGATCCTCAGAGGTGTTCATGTTGGACATGACTGACTTCCTATTTTTTATTCTGACTCTGCGCATATGGCGCAGGCGAAGGTAGCAAACACGGGCACTTTGTTTTCAGGCTGTCTAAAGAGAACTATAATAATTTTTAACGTCCCTTTTTTCTCCCTTGACGTCACTGTGGAAGATGTGCAGAGCCCAATTAAAAATATCGCGCAGGTTGTTTAAGTCTGGATATTGACACTTCAAAATTAACAAACAATTTTTAATTGTAATAATAGTAAAACTTGCTATATTTTGGCAACAACTCTCGTAGTTCGTGGCGTCACGGATTACGAAATGCTAACTTTGTCAGCGTCACGCTGACAACTTTTTGATTGTTTACCGGGCTCATAGTCTAACCTTATATTAAAGAATCTTTGGTCAGCCTGACGAGCATGGTCCGTGATAATCGGTTCCGTCTATTTCGATTGGCTGCGTCATTAGTTGGCGCAGTGTTCTTGGATTTAAGTAGAAGATACAAACTCGCCCTCTTTTAAACAAATAATATATGTATTTATCTATATACAGTACTCGACAGCAAAACTGAGACATCAAGGAGTGGACAGAAAAATATGCAAATTACAGGGTAGACACAGCTTACCGAGTTATGTGAATGATGCGAAATGCGCACGTTGAGTGAGATCTAAGGGAAGGAAACTGAATAATCGGCAATAGTCCCGCCGCTCTGTCTGAAAGAAAAAACATTTTGAAATATGTTTTTATCTCAGAGGAAAAGTACAGTAGCAGAGAATGTCAGGCCGTCGCCAACCGAGGCTGGTCCAGCAGACAGTCGATTTCACGAGGGGTATGGTGATAGGACTCAGAAGAACAGGTTGGTACATACGTCAAATATCAGCGGACAGTCACCTATACACGTACACGGTGCACCGGCTGTGGCGAAGATAGTTCAAACAAAGGAATGTGGCACGTTTGATGGGTGCCGGTGCGGCCAGTGCGCGTCAGCATCCGTGGACCGACGCATCCGCCGGCAAGAGTTGGCGGTCCCGCAGACCACTTCCGTCACCCTTTTGCAGCATGTGCAGGCCACCCTTAATGCTCCCATGTCAACCAGGACCATTATCTGCCGATTAGTCGCCGGCGACCTGCACTCATAACTCCGTTAAGAAGACTGCCATTGACCCAACAACACAGGCGTCTCCGTTTAGAATGGTGTCGGGGTGGAGCCACGTGGACAGCGGATTGACACAGGGTCGTGTTCTCAGACGAGTCACGCTCTGTTTTAGCGATGACAGTCGCTGTGTACGAGTCTGGCGCAGAAGTGGTGACAGGTCCACTCCGACCGCATCTGTGGAACGCCACACCGCACAACAACGCGGCATCATGGTTTGGGTCGCCGTCGCCTACGATAGCAGGTTACCTCTGGTCCGTATTGAGGGCACTGTGGCGGCCCAACGTTAAGAGGATGACTTGCTGCGACCGGTAACACTACCATTCCTTCAGGAGGATGCCCAATGCCATTTACAAGCCCCTACAAGGTAGCCATATGCGTCCCTAGCCACCAGTCTTCCCTGATCTCTCACCAATCGAACACATCTGGGATTGGTCTAGACGTGATGATTGCTCCATGACGCTTGACGCTTGCGTGCGCTGACACCGCAGCGTTTAGAAAACGAATTCTGGCAAATGGTTGACAGGGAATGGGCAGCCATCCCTCAGGACACCATTCGCAAGTCCAATGACTCTGTACCTAGACGTGTTGCTGCCTGTATCACCGCCCGCGGTGGTCCTACAACCTACTGATCAGACGGTGTTGTCGATCAGTGTATAGGTGTATCATGTTGCAATAAACAGTATTTATTGTTCATTGCTGTCTCTCTCTGTTTGCCGTTTTTCATCAGTATTTTCCCACTCCTTGGTGTCTCATTTTCATTGCACTATCACGTAGTGTATATATACTTTTTAAACAAATCACATATATATATATATATATATATATATATATATATATAAAATATATAAAATGGAAAATGGAAGTAATTAAAGATTTTGAAGTGTTATAGCATATATGCGCAAAGCAGCTACAAATACTATACACGATATAAATATAGAAAAGTATAAAAAGAATTTTAGAATGGAAAAAGAAGGAAGGCTTAGCGAGAAGCTTACTTAATGGCGGTAAGGAGTTGTGACCTTACACCCCACTTGCCGCGGTATTTATGACAAGCTGGTTGACAACTGGGGTGTAAGGTCACAACCCCTTACCGCCATTAAGTAAGCTTCTCGCTAAGCCTTCATTCTTTTTCCATTCTAAAATTCTTTTTATACTTTTTTATATTTATATATATATATATATAATTTCAAAATTTTATTGGTACATTAGATTGGCATATTTCGACGGTATTCATAATTTAAAATTTTTCTCAATCTCATACTCTGTAGGAGATAAACTAATGTTATCCGTTTTGGGTTTAGATAAGTTTTGTCCACATGACTGCTTTCAAAAGAATAACCAATCACCTGTCGGGTGATAAATGAAATAAAATAAAATAAAATAAAACTTAAATTTGAAATATCAATTAAAATTAAAATGAAACCCGCACATAAAAGAGTTTCAATTTCCACTTTTGTCCTTCATTGATTGGTTCCCTGCAGAAATGATAATTTAGTGTGAAACCAACTTCTTAAAAATATTCCATTCCCTGGTATGCATCCAACAATGATATGCATTCGTGCTTAAAATCAGGCTCTCTTTTGTTGCCTAAGAAATTTTCCAAACCCAGGTGAAGCTTTTCCAAGCTGCTCATTCTTTGTCTGTAAGGATTCTAAAGAAATATTCATCTTTCACAATATCACGAATTTGCGGGCCTACAAAGATCTTTACCTTTAGTTTTGGAAAATTAAGTTTTTTGCAAAGATTGTAAAAAGCCTTGCTGCCCCATCCAATGATCGAATCCTGGATTTCCGAACTGACCAGCCAACGCTCGACAGTTCAGCCAATAGGATGAAATTGAAAGCTCTAATCGTCAGAGAAGACTCTGCATTCTCCACCCTCTAATTTCAGATTGGCGGACAACTGACAATCTGACTGACTACTTCCTGCGCCTTTTTACATCAGGCTCCTGCTACTACTATTTTTACTGAGGTTAGTATCTGCGTTGTCGTTATCCTCTCAATTTTGAAATCGGCTCTCAATCTTACAGAGTCCACTTAATCCGTATCAGTCGTACTAGGATCACTTTCAGACCTCCGACATATTTGCACTAACCTACAGGGTTGATTTGTTCGGGCGCCATTACGAAGAACATTGCTGCCCAAACTGGGAATCAAACAATGGATCTCCGAAATTACCAGCCGACGCTCTGCCGTTGAGGCTAGTGAAACGTAATTGGAAGCGATTATTGTCGAATTGGACTCTGCAAGGTATTTTTGCTATAGTCTAAGTTCTTTAGCAATCCAAGTTTTATTAAAGTGGTGGAAGCAATATCTTACTTGGATCAACTAATGGAATATACATACTATTTTTCCCAAGTTAAAATATTTTCTTAGTTCTCAGTTGCGCCTCATAAAATACTCAAGAGTGCAGCTGCTACCCCAATGGTATAAAAGGCAGTAGACGTTTGTGAAACCTCCTTGAATACTCAAAAGTATACTAAGGAATTTTAAATCGCTTATGATATTCCACTGACAGACATTTTATTTAATTGCCTCAAGAAGAAATAGCGTGTTGTCGTGGGTTTTTTTAGGTGTGCAAAAGGATGAATCGGGATAAATGGTTTAAAATTTCCACAATGGAAGCGGACAGCTTTTAGATTTCTGTGCACTGTGTCTATGAAAAGTCTACATTCTAACAGTTTTTTTTTTGCCGGGTTTATTATTGTGAGACCAGAAATAGATCTCACATGTGTTTTGGTTGTAAGTTTTTGCCAGTTATTTATTGTGTCCGAAACATCGAAAATACTTGTAGTCTGGATGGCGCTGGAGTTTACAGCAAACCATAAATTTAAAAGCTTCAAGGCAGAGGGGGCCGAGCGGGTCCTTACGAGGATGCCAAGTAGCGACATTAGTTCAATGATTAATCAATGAAGACAGTGCTTGTTGTGTCACACTGAATGCTGCAAATGAAAGCAAAGGGGGGCTGACACCTCCGAGGGAAAGAAAGAGCCACAGCCTGTGACCGAAGAAAGACACTAGGGGTAGACTTTGACAGATGACTTCGAGACGATGACTTAATAACGACTTGTGGGATAACAGTTTGAGTTCGACATTACAATTATGACTTAATGACTTGTGCAGAGACTAGAGAGATTCTTGTGCGACATGATGACTTGTTGATGTGCGGGTGTGCACGCCAAGAGTACAAAGTGATCGTCGATATTACGGGTCAGCGAATAAATACTTCGAGTCTATTCCGGTAATATGATCGGTGAAGTACCTGGTGGTGACAAAGTACAAGACAGACTTGAAGGTATGTATGTGTTCCTCAAAAAGATATCGAGGTCTAAACAAATATATTAGGCAAGTTTGGTGGTCTCACATGTTAATCCGCCAAAACTAATAATTAATTGTGTAATGAATAAGTGTTTATGTTGTTAATAAATGTTTTATTGTTAAAGTTTAAATGGTGTGATCCATTTAGTATTATATTAGTTAATAATTCCTTTACAGAACTCGCGCGAAAGTTAAATAATTGGAGGGTTTTATATAGCGGTACAACAAAGCAATGTACAATAATAAAAAATCTGATGTGGGCAGCACAGGACCTTCCTTATATAATGCAATGAATTTACTGCATTTACAGTAAAAGAAAATCTGATGTGGGCAACACATGACTTTCCTTATATAATGAAATGAATTTACTACTTTTACAGTAAAATAAATAGGTTTTTCTTCTAGTAGATACTAATATCCTTTCCAAGATATTGACTTTTCGACAATTAGTCGTCATTTTCATTGATTATCGTCATTTTTATCCATTTGGCGAGATTTTCGTTAATTTGGCAACATTTCAAAAAGTCGCCAAGTTGGCGACATTCCGCCAATTTTGTGGCCAAAATCTCGCCAAGCGTTATGGACAAAGAAATAAGTTATATATATATATATATATAACTTATTAGATATTGAATTTTCGACATATATTATATAACTATTATTATATATTTATATATTATATAACTTATTAGATATTGAATTTTCCACAATTAGTCGTCATTTTCATTGATTTAGCGTCATTTTTATCCATTTGGCGAGATTTTCGTTAATTTGGCAACATTTCAAAAAGTCGCCAAGTTGGCGACATTCCGCCAATTTCGTCGCCAAAATCTCGCCAAGCGTTATGAACGAAGAAATAAGTTATTCTTACAGCAGATAAATTGGCGTTCAAATGCAAATGTATTACTCAAAGTATCTTTTTTCATGAATGGAACGAGCTAGATCCACGAGAATGATGTCACCCAATTTATCGCATGATATTATATATGAAAAGTGAACATGTTTCTCAATAGGAAATATTTTTTTTCTATTTTATTTGACTTTTTGATAATTCTTTTGAAAAATGTGCAATATCTCGAGAACGGTTCATGTTAGCGTTCTAAAATTTATGTCAATCGTTTTCTAATGAAAAATTACATAAGGAATGTCTATTTACGTAACTTTATTATTGGTTTTGATTTTTTGACGATTTTTTCAAAATTTCATTCGAAAATTTAGGGGGTTCTGAACATTCGATTGCGTATAAAAGCAATAGGCTTCCTGTGTTTACAGATTGTGATTTTTGTACCAAATTTGGTTCGAATCGGTCCATTCGTTCGTCAGTTATCGTCTCCACAGACCCACTGACACACACACACACACACACACACACACACATACTTTCACACACACACACACACACAGACATCACTTCAAAAATGTTTGATTCGTGATCAGGGATGCTTGAAACGTGCTCTCCCGTCGAAAACTCGAGTTAATTTAGCAACATTTAAAAAGTCGCCAAGTTGGCGACATTCCACCAAATTCGTCGCCAAAATCTCGCCAAGCATTATGAACAGAAAAATAAGTTATTCTTACAACAGATAAATGACTATTGGCGTTCAAATACAAAAGTATTACTCAAAGTACCTTTTTTCATGAATGAAACGTTGGTGGATTATGGTTTAATGGCACAAGATCCAAAGAGGATATGTTGCGCCAGACATATGGTACCGAGATACATAAAATAGTATCGATTAAAGCACGTGTATAATTTAAAAGAGTGATAATGTGTTCATGAATGAAACGAGCTAGATCCACGAGAATGATGTCATCAAATTTATCGCATGATATTACACATGAAAAGTGAACATGTTTATTAATAGGAAATATTTTTTTTAGTTTTATATGATTTTTTGATAATTTTTTTTTTAAATTATGTAATATCTCGATACCGGTTCATGTTAGTGTTCTAAAATTTATGTCAATCGGTTCCTAATGAAAATTTACATAGGAAATATCTAGTTGCGTAACTTTATTAGAGGTTTTTTTTACGATTTTTTCAAAATTTCACTTAAAAATTTAGGGAGTTCTGATCATCCGATTGCTTATAAAAACAATAGGCTTCCAGTGTTTACGGATTGTAATTTTTGTAGCAAATTTCGTTCGAATGGGTCCATTCGTTCGTCAGTTATCGTCTCCACAGTCTCACTGACACACACACACACACACACATACTTTCACACACACACAGACATCACTTTAAAAATGCTCGATTCGTGATCAGGGATGCTTGAAACGTGCTTTCCCGTCGAAAAGTCGAAATCGTATTTTCGATCCCGTCACAATACTTTCCTTATACATTATGTATATAAGGAAAGTAATAAGTGCCACTATTCGAGTAATTTACGGCCATGTTAAGATATAATAGATTAATGATAATTAATCAAAAAGTATAACTTTAAGTTTCATTTTCTTTTCTGTTACCACAATTATATCTTGTTTTATTCTTTAGACTGTACCAGATATCGTGGAAAAATACCATAGGGTCATACACTGTGTAAAACACTTTTATACCCGAGTCTCTGTTTGGAAATGTCAAATTGTAACATTAGCCTCAAAAATATTTCTTTCTTTCAACATTGAGGCAAGAAGTTCTGCTTTGGGATTTCAAAGAGAAGGCTTCCGAATGAGATCCTTTAAGTCCTGTTTACTTTAACAATTATATTATTGTGTTACTGAAAAAACTACTTTATCAAAATGAAATTTTAGTTTGCTGTTGAGACGGTCTGTGGGACATATGGGAATGTAAATTAATAATGCCACCCAATTAGTTTTGGATTGGACCCTGGTTGAAAAGATGAAATATATTGAACATTGTGGAAACTAATTTTTCAAACATTTTTTAAGCGGAGGTAAAATTCATATTCTAATTATCCCATAAAATATGTGAAAAAATATCAGCAAAATATGATCAGTAGTTTTTAAAAGAAAAATTACAATTACAAGTGCACCCATAATATATGAAGAGATAGCGTGACCTACTTCAAAAGAAAATATCCATCTTTTTTTCCCAGTGTATAAATCGTAATTTTAAAAATTCTTTATAATTATATTTAGTATTGCATCCATCCTCAAACTGCTTTATTTTTGCGTATTTTCAGTGCATCTATATTCTGTGTTAACTCAATTAAAATGTTTTTGAGTTTAAATGAACATCACTCGTTGATTATTTCTACAACGAAACCTAATTTTTATGGATGCAGAATGTAATCAAGTGATTGTAAGATAAATTGTATAAGAATTGCTGATTTCTTTACAGGGAAAATTATTTAACTCGAGTCTGGAATAAAAGCGATATGATTGAAATATTCATTGTTTTTACATAGATATTGCTTTTACATCCAGACGATTTATATTTCGATGACGTCATTTGAATAATATTCATTTTTTTCGAGGACGTTTTAAGTTTTCAATTATAATAAATGATTGCAATGCTGAGAAAATTTAAAATATATCAGCTGTGAATGTATCGCATTCTAGAGATTTTTAAATTAAATCGCATTTCAGCTGGAAATTGATTCATAATCAATGCTTTATGCATAATCGATTTTTATTGTTTTATATTAGTAATAGTTTCTGGAAAATTGTTTTAAAATTTTGTGCTTGTAATTTTTGAAAAAAATGTCAAATAAATGCCGAAATACAAGCGTTTTGATTATATTTTTATGAGATTTTATTTATTTATTTTTGCGAATGTATTTTCATCAGTAGCAATGTTTTTCTGACTACATTTCTGTAAACGTTTGAGTATAAAACCACCCTCCTCATCACAAAATTTAAACGTGCTGGAGAAAAAATAATAACAGACCTGATATCAGAGGTCTAAATATACTCCAATTTACACACCAATTTGCTTGATGAATTTTTCTTGTAGACCAATGGGCCAGTGTAATTGGAATAACACACTTACAAATTGTTAATGAAAAGGATGGATTTATTAACCTATGGATGATTGAGGAACACATACCTTCAATTTGGGCCTTGTTAGCAGCACGTGGTTAATCACGTATATAGTTACTCGCATCAACTCGTAGTGCAATGCATCCACTCGTAACTTTGGCGACTACTGCTGACTCAAACACTCCACTTATTTCATGCTCTGTATATATTGTATTTATTGTATTGTATTTGTGAGACCAGAAATTGATCTCACAATTTGGTGAGACAGCTTCATGCCGTTTATTTATTGTGGCCAAAACGGCAAACAATACTGCCAGGCTGGATGGCACCGGATTTTACAACCCATGAACCTAAAGGTCAGAAAACCATAAATTTAGGAGCGCCAAGACAAGGAGGCCTAGCTGGCCCGTACGAGGATATGGAATGGTTCCATTCGTTAAAGGATTAACCAATGGAGAAAGTACTTGTTACGTCACATTCAATGCTTCAAATGAAAGCAGGGGGGGGGGGGATGACGCCTCCGAGAAAGAGGAGAGCCACAGTTTATGACCCGAGAATGAGATAGATATACTAACATGACTTGGAACAGATAACTTGTACAATATGATTTAGAAAGATGCTGGTGAACAGATGTGCAGAGTTGACTTGTGCTGCTACGTAATAATGACTTGTGGAGATAACAGCCTTAGAGCATGAAATAAGTGGAGTGTTTGAGTCAGCAGTAGTCGCCGAAGTTACGAGTGGATGCATTACACTACGAGTTGATGCGAGTAACAATATACGTGATTAACCACGTGCTGCTAACAAGGCCCAAATTGAAGGTATGTATTCCTCAATCATCCACAGGTTAATAAATACGTTAAGTATATGGTTAAGGGTCGCACATGATCTCCTCTCACATGCTATCTTAGTAAATAATTAATAAGCAGAGTAGTTAATGTATTTGAATTTAATAAGTATTTTATGTTTTTAATAAATATGTTATTGTTAATGTTAAAATGGTGCAGTCATAGAGTATTATAATAATTAATATTCCTTTACATGACTCACACAGAGGTTAAATAATTGGAGGGTTATTGCAAACACAACGCACAACGTAATGATAAATAATGGTAATCATAATTGAAGTTCTTGTATTTTTATTAGTTCCCACAGTATTGTATTGTATTTATTATATTTACTGATACTTATGTCATAGATATAGATTTCTATCCGGATAATTTGGAATTAATAGCTAATGAAACTACTATTATTAATAATAATAATTATTTGAATTTAAATCTAGTTATAGAACCTACTAATAGGATAGTTACTAATTTATATGATAAAAAACACTTTTTTGAATTCAATATTAATAAATTATTACCATTTAATTATTTAATTCCTGCAACTCGATTCAATTATTTAGAAATATTATACTTTTTAGAATATATAGATTATCAGATAAAAAATGTCATGCTTTGCGCATTAATAACCTAAAAATTAACAGTAAATTATATGAATATCCAGCATATTTATTAAATGTAATAGTTAATAAGTTTCGATTAGCCTAATATTCTTAAAAATATCTCCTTAGTATTTTATTTTAGACATATATCTACATTCTCTGGTATATACATTACAATGTATTTTCATCCTTTTATTTTTCAGATTTTTCTGTAGAATATCACATTTTACAGCCTTTACGCAGTACTTTTATTTATTACTCACAATTGGCAACAGTAGATATCTTCTTTAAACTTTAACGAATGGCAACATTGGTCTTGTCATTTATTGCTCATCATGGTTGTACGTTTGAGGTGTATTTTCAGGTATTTACATTTCCAATCTATTTTTTCAATCTTTATGCCTGTCGTCCAAATAACATAAGTTTATAGATAAAATCTATTTTGTGTTTCAGAAAGAAGCATTTTTGTGTTCATTTCGATTAAATATTTGGACTTGAAAAATATTTTTTTCGAAATGAACAATTCTTAAGCCTAGAACTTTCCCATGTGCAAGCTTTAATGCTTGGTATTTTTTGTATTCCCATTTTCGATGCCACACCATTGATATTTGTTGATTATCTTTAGCTTGATGGCCAGTATTATGCATTTTAATTTACTCATTACGGTTGAATTTCATTTTTATTTCTTTGTATTTTGTAGGCACATTTTGAGTTAGTTAGTGTATTATGAGTATGAGTTACTACTTCTATTCTATCATTGGATTTTCAGTTTTAATATTTTATATATATATATATATATATATATATATAGGCAGCAACATGTCTAGGTACAGAGTCAATGAACGTGCGGATGATGTCCTGAGAAATGGCTGCCCATTCCCTATTAACCATTTGCCAGAGTTCGTCTTCTAAAAGCGACGGTGGCAGCTCATTCAAGCGACGTCCAATCACGTCAAAGACGATTGGTGAGAGATTAGGGGATTCTGGTACCCAGGAAGGCACCTTAGTACCTTGCAGGGCATATTGGCATTTGCGTGCAGTGTGTGGTCCGGCGTTATCGTGCTGGTACATAGTATTGGGCAACCCCTGAATCAAGGTCAGTGCCACCAGAACGGCATCCACGTATCGTTGGGCCGTCTTAGTTCCCTTATATATATATATATGTATATATATATATATATATATATATATATATATATATATATATATATATATATATATATATATATATATATATATATATATACTCAATGGTGCTACGAACAACAATTATTCTAATTAGAAAGAGGTCGCATCATAGGCCTAAAGGGGACGTTGCTGTCAGCGAAATTAATGCATTTGTCTTCCTCCATTCATCCTGTGATTAGGTGTCGACATCCATTAAGGCAGAGACCAGTGACCACAGAGCCGTCAGGATTGCTGTCGCTCTCGATCAGCCTGAGCAGTGAACGATTGAAGGCATGTTGTCTTTAGCAACTAATTCCCCTCCTCTCTCAGTGCTGATGACCGCCACATACGAATGTGGAGAACTGGCCAGCGTTCCGATCCCGCAATTGTTGACAAGAAGCACACGGCCATCAAACGTGGTGAGACAGTCTGGGAAACCACTCATGGGACACTCGACCTCCTCTAGTTCTGCTACAAGCCAATCTAACGGCTCAATTGTAGTTCGCACCTATTCTGCACTCGACTGCTCTGCCTATGCTATCAAGCCGCCCAGGTTCCATTTACCAACAAACCAATGCTCGGCCATATACTGCACGACTTTCTTAATAATATATGCGAGGATTAGATACTCTCCCGAGGCCATTCAGATCCCCAGATCCATCACCAATAGACCACGTCTATGGCATGCCAGGGAGGCAACTTCAGCCTTATCTGCATATCACTAAAATAGCTGACCAGTTGTAACATTCGTGGCAGCATCTTCCGCAAAGGGACATAAGTCACTCTAAGCCGAGCCGAATATCAGCTCAGCTTGTATAGCTGCAAAAAGAGGATTTACCACTTACTAATATGTCATCTACTTGCTACCAATTCTTGATAACACTCTTTAGCTCTCAAATTTTAATTATCTGTGTATCTCCTCAAACGATACATACATAGCGAGTACCGTGGCTGTAGCTCAATTCCTAATGGGTGCATATATTTTTGCTACAGTTATATATATATATATATATATATATATCAAGAAAAAGGAACGATAAACAGACACCCTCTAGAGGAGTTATGGAATAAATATGCTATTACATCCACGGACAAAGTAGCTTCAAATTTTACATTTACATGTCTCTCATACTATATAGAACTCCTTCAACAAAGTTATAAAGACGAAGAGATATATCAAAAGCTGAATGTATCACAACAAGAAATGGAAAATCGTATAAGGGCTCTACATAAACGTATAGGAATCAATCTACATCATATACGTTACCCTTATTTAATCATGATTCCCAAACTTCACAAAAATCCTGTGAAGTTTCGCCCAATCACAGTTGCATTTAAGGCTTATACAACTACAGCAAATTCGCAACTTATTTCTTACCTACAATCTATTATGATTCATATAATGAAAAATAGTTCAGTCATGATAAAAAATAGTGGAGATGTGATAAGGAATTTAAACAAACAACCGACGAACTTGATATATAAAAGTTACGATTTCCAAGATCTGTTTAATACTATCAATTTGGCGGATCTTTACGATATTATTACCGGCTTGCATAATCTATATCAAATGCAAAAAATTGTGCCATTACAAAAGTTTTAAAATGTATTGGATATAGTACTGTATGAAAATATCTTATTTAATGGTATAAATTTCTTCAGACAAATTAAAGGTGTACCGATGGGAAGTAGATGTTCATCATTATTAGCAAATCTTTACCTCCATCATTACGAAAAAGGTACTCACATATTAAATGAGTTACCATACTTTAGATTCGTCGATGACATCCTTATTGCACAGCAACAAACCAATATCAACTTTGATTTCACTTTCTATCCTACGAATTTAACTTTGTTGGAAACTCCTAATAATACGACAAAAGAATTAAATTATCTGGATATAAGTATTCATTTTTCAAATGGAAGTACTACGTATACGAAGATATACGATAAAAGACGCCAATTCAAGATCAATATACATTATATAATAAATTGGAATTCCAATTTGAGTCACATGATTTTTCGTAATATTGTACTGAATCATTTCATACGTAATGTACGTATGCATACCTATACTGCGGATCGTATCAAAAGTGATACTGTTTTTATCAAGGAGGCTATAGTACAGCTCTATCCTCTGGCATTCCTACGTCATTGTTACAATACTCTGTATAATAAATTTGGCAATGCTTTTAAAAGGGATTTTAGCAACATCTTCGATTCAAGTTATAATTGATAACGTTACTGATAACTGAATTTTCAATTCATATGAAGCATTTATTGAGCGGTGTTGTAAGAGGTGTGACGAAAGAGGAATCGGTGAGTTTTTCAAAAAGGTCATCTTTTCGATTTCAAATATGTTATATTTTTTATATATTTTTTTTATATTTTTTATATTATATCTCTATCGGTTCCATGTTCTTGTTGTGGGTTCGTCTTCTGTTTTGACGTTGTGCTGAAATCGGACCTCAGGTAATATATGGCTCCGGGAGTGTTACCTTTGGCGTAAAAGTCGACTTTTAACCGGGAACTAGGGGTCACCATCCCCCTAGGCCTTTTATGTATTCCCAGTTGTTCCTTTTTCCTCACCTTTCCGATATTTATCTCCTAGCTTTTGCTTAGCTGTATTTCTCGACATTTACAAGCTGCATCGCGCTTTTATGTCTAGATACTTTTTTGGTACACTCTGCACACTTGTATATTTTCGTTTTATGACATACACACACATATATATATATCATACCAGAAAAGTATAAAAATGAAAGAAAGCAATATATCAAAGATTGGCTGGGGGGGTTGTGACCCCCACTCCCCGGTTAAGCCAGCTTTGCGTCTAGACAACACTCCCGGAAGCCGATATATTGCACAAATATGAATACCGAAGTATCAAAAAAACTTTTTAAAAAAACTTTTTAAAAAGTTTTTTTAATACTTCGGTATTCATATTTGTGCAATTTATCGGCTTCCGGGAGTGTTGTCTAGACGCAAAGCTGGCTTAACCGGGGAGTGGGGGTCACAACCCCCCCCCAGCCATTCTTTGATATATTGCTTTCTTTCATTTTTATACTTTTCTGGTATGATATTAAAATCCACATTGTAGTGCAGCATAGCGCCTTATTCGTGTGATTTCAGGAATTTTTTAACTTTCATTCTTTTACACATATTTATATATATATATATATATATATATATATATATATATATATATATATATATATTTGTGAGTGTATTTCAAAGGCTAAGACGCTAAGTAGATTAGTGTATTAGTGTAAAAGAAATGAAAATTTAAAGAATAATTTTTACTATGCTTAGGATTTTAAAGGTTTATTTATTGCATTTTTTTAAAATTTAATCTCCTACATATTTTTATCCAATTGTGCAAGAACGTAATTCGCTAAGTGCATATAAAATATAAAAAAGTGCTGAAATGTTCAAGATTTATATATTTTTTCCCTATTACCTTTTATAAAGTTAATTTAACTCTAATATAATGAATGACAGGAATACAAATTGTATTAAAGGACGTTCTTGCGGAAATTTTTTATCAGTGTATTATAATGTAATGCTTCTAAAGTATGTAATAATTTTGCCTCTTATAGGAAATGTTTTTATAAAACTCATTTTTTAACTTTCAAAACTAAATCCTTTTTGTTACATTTTTAATAGCTATATATTACATGTGCTTTTCCATTGAAGATGCTTCAAATATATGATATTTTCCCTGGTACAATGTAATGTTTAAAGTGATTCACTCAGTTAAATGTTAAATGTTAAGTTTGAAAATATACAATAATATTTTTGTAAGCAAATTACACTTGAAATGCATGATGTAAGAACGGTTTTGAAGAAATTCTCCTCTCATAGGAAAATTTTTTTCAAAATATATTTTTATCCTTCAAAACTAAATCCTTTTTGATACATTTTTAATATTTATATATAACTTGTATTTTTCATTGAAGGTGCTTCAAATATATGATGTTTTCCCCCGGTACAATTCAATGTTTAGTGTGATTTGCGCAGTTAAATTAAACGTTAAACGTTAAATTTGAAAATACTACAATAAGAATTTTGTAAATAAATTAAACTTTAAACGTCCGTTGCATGAATACTTTAGAAGTTTATAACAATTTCTCTTCTCATTGGAAAAGTTTTTATAAAACTTATTTTTTAACTTTTAAAACTAAATCAGTTTTGTCACATTTTCGATAGTTATATATTACATGTGTTTTTACCATTGGAGGTGCATCAAATATATGATATTTTCTATGTAAAATTGAGCACAAACTTTCATATCAATTTTTTGTTTTTCAAATGGCTCACAGTTTTTAACTGGAATTGAAACTTAAATTGAAATCGCTACCATAAATCATAAATTCCTGGGAAAATTCCAATTTCAGCATTATTGACACTTCGGCCATCCGCTTAGTTTAATATGCAGTTTTTCAAGCTCAGTTACGAAGAACTTTAATGAACACTGATTCATTGATCATCAGTTGCATCGAAAAAGTTGTAAATCTACTGATCTACAGTTAAAATTATATTTCTTTCTTTATTCGAAGTGAATCCTTGTTATTAATTATAATAAAAGAGTATAATTATTGTATTAAATTTGATAAATATTAAAGCTCCCAAACTCTTATTTCAATACATATTTTAAGAATGACAATGTATCTAGTCTGTTTCCAAATAAAACATTATCATAGTAATGAAAGAATTTTATTCCATAATCCGATTTCATCTTATTACCTAACAGACAAGAAGGCTAATTATATCATGATTTCAATAGGTCCTCTCTTGTAAATAAAAATTCTCGAATTATTTTGCATTTTGAATTTGAAAATGCGGACCTAAAAACAACCATTTCAGAACGAGATAAAAAAAAAATCAAATCGCCGTCTACGTTTTATTCATTTACCGGTGTCATGTGAGTACTCCGTTCGCCGGCCATCGATCTTTTCGTTGCCAAGGGAACAGAATCGACCGACCCCACTTTGCACACGTATAAACTCACCTCGTCTGTTTCCTATTTGCTTTTGTTGTGTTTATTGTATTCCTTCTAAGTCATTATTGCAGACCGTGTCTCGTTTTTTTTTTTATTGTTTTTGTTCGCTTATCTTCTTTTGAATCTTCAGATAATAATCAACAAAAGTCTGGGGAAATTGTTTCACAGCACGTTTCTATGTCGTTTCGTCGAGATTGTTTAATCAGCCTGAACATTTGAGACTTAAAATTTAATTGGAGATGATTTTAGAATTCGAAAAGCACTTTTCTTTCCTTAATGAAACATCTCTCGTTTTTCGTAGAAATTTTAATGTTCATTATATTCCGCAATAAAAGGTGCAGAAAACTTAACATCTCAGTTTAATAGCACTTTCAATTTAAAATGTATTTTGCCTCGTAATTAAGAAGAGACACCCCCCCCCCCCCATCTTCTCCAAAAAAAAAATTCAAAAATACTTGACTAGTCTTTAGAATCCTTATTTTTAATTTATAATAAAGATCTTGCTTTATTATTTTTTCCATTTCCATGCATATTTATAGGACACTTATTGTTTTTCCCAGTACTATAAAATCTAATCTTTCAATGAAAAAATTGTTTACATCATATTCTGAAAGATGCTCGTCTGTCTCTCTCTCTCTCATCTATCATTCTCCCCCTCTCACATCTATCCTCTCTCTCACTCTCATCTATCCTCTCTCTCTCACACATTTCTCTCTCTCTCACTCACTTCTCTCACTCTCACTCACTTCTCTCACTCTCACTCACTTTTCTCTCTCTCTCTCTCTCTCAATTCTCTTTCTCCCTGTTCATCACCTCTCTCCCTCCCTGTTTCTCACCTCTCTCTCCTCTCGTTTCTCTTCACCTCTGTGTGTGTGTATGTGAGAGATTCTGCGTGTGTGTGTTTCTCTCTCCCTCTCTCTGTGTGTGTGTAGGTGTGCGTGTGTTTATCTGTGTGTGTGTAGGTTTGCGTGTGTTTATCTCTGTGTGTGTGTAGGTGTGCGTGTGTTTATCTCTGGGTGTAGGTGTGTGTGTGTGTGTTGAAGACCCAGACCGTCCGACTCGTCCAGAGGACTAAGAGCAACTATTTGGACGGCCGGGTGTGTGTGTGTGTGTGTGTGTGTATGTTTGAGTGTGTGTGTGAATGTGTGTGCGTGTGTTTGTCTCTGAGTGTAGGTGTACGTGTGTTTATCTCTGGGTGTAGGTGTGTGTGCGTATGTGTGTGTTTATACATGATTTTGTTATGAACTAAGTAATTATGAGATATATATATAGAGCGAAAAAGTCAACTAACTCAGAAATAATTTGACAAATGATTCAATTTATGTATACATCTACACTGGCGTCCAGATTTGAAACATAATTCGAAAAAGTACAAAGCGTTAATGCAAATATAACAGCATTAATTTCATTCCCCAACGTCTCTATGCATGTTAATTTTATCAACCAGCAAAATCCGCGCGCTGCGTACTCTACACTCGTCCAAGTACACCACGGTTATGTATGGGAAAACAGGAACCGACGGATATCAACTTCCACCGATCCTCCTATCCGCTCTTAATATCCACAGTCACATGCGAGCCATACAATTCTCCCATTCTAAATTACAATTTCTTATACGGCTCCCTATCAAAATATACATTAATAGGGAACCATATAAGAAATAACTGGTACATACTATACCAACACCCAACATAACGCAATTGATTTTCGCATAATTAAAATTCAATAAACTTATTTATCAAGTTTTTAATTATCTCAAATTTTCTATTTCTGGTCATACAGTGGGAAAAAAAGCGATGAACTCTCTCAAAATTTACGGGTCATAAAATTTCACTTCACCTAATCTATATATAAACAGAGTTTGCATTAATTGCATTGTGTAAAAACGGAAATTTGATGATAAAGCAGAAATCTCGCTAACTACATGTCTAAAATATTCATATTTGAATTATGTCGCGATGACCTCTCAAAATTAACTTTCCTATACAGCTGAATCATGGAGGTAGTCTCATTTCTAACTTTATTTTCAGTTTTATTTCTATTTAATTGTATTATGTTTTGGCAACGCTTTCAGCCTGAGATTATGTACACTACAAGAAAGATGAACCATACACAAGGCATTGATTATGAAACACTTTCCAACTGAAATGCAATATTATTTAAACTTCTCTAAAATGCCGTACATTCAGCGCTGATATATGACTTCCCATATATACATATAATGTATAAGGAAAATATTGTGACGCGGTCGAAAATTTGAATTCGAGTTTCCGATGGGAGAGCACATTTCAAGCATCTCTGATCATGAATCAGATGTTTTTGAGGTGATGTCTGTAAGTGTGTGTGGGTGGGTGTGCATGTGGAGCCTGTGTAGAGGTTAACTGACGAACGAATGGACGGATTCAAACGAAATTTGGTACAAAAATTACAATCTCTGAATACTGGAAGCCTATTGTTTTTAAACACAATCGAATGTTCATAACTCCCCTCAATTTTAGAGTAAAATTTTGACAAAATCATCAAAAAATTAAGACCCTTAATAAAGTTATGCAAATAGACATTTCTTTTTCATAGACTGCACATTTTTCAAATAAACTTATCAAAATATTCCATAAATTAAAAAACAATATTAACTGTTGAAGAAAAGTGTTCACTTTTCATATGTAATATCATGGGATAAATTTGGTGACTTCATTCTCGTGGATCTAGCTCATTCCATTCATGAAAAAAGATACTTTGAGTAATACTTTTATATTTGAACGTCAATAGTCCTTTATCTGCGGTAAGAATAACTTATTTCTCCGTACATAACATTTGGTGATTTTGGCGACGAATTTGGTGGAAAAGTCGCCAACTTGGTGACTTTTTTAAATGTTGCCAAATTAATTAATATCTCGCCAAATGGATAAAAATGACGCTAAATCAATGAAAATGACGACTAATTGACGAAAATTCAATATCTTGGAAAGAATATAAGTATCTACTATAAGAATAACCTATTTTTGACTGTAAAAGTAGTAAATGCATTGCATTATATAAGGAAATACATGTGCTGCCGGCATGAGATTTTTTTAAATTATCACAGTACTATAATAATTTATTATACTTGAAAACTTAAAACTTCATCGAAAAGAAATGGACTTGTCGAAATGACTTGAATCAAATGACGTCATCGAAATATAAATCGGCTGGCTGTCTATGTAATTTCATTCATACCCTCTTATTCCAGACTAAATAATTTTGTGTGAAAAAAAAAATCAGCAATTCTTTGAAAACTCATCTTACAACCACTTGTTTACATTCTGCATCCATTAAAATTAGTGTTTGTTGTAGAAATAATCTGAGTTTGATGATCATTTAAACTAAAAAATATTTTAACTGCTTTGGCGCAGAATTTAGATGCACAGAAAAAACGCAAAAATAAAGCAGTTTTAGGACGGATGCAACACTACATATAAATTGAAAAGAACTTTAAAAATCACGATTTTTTACACTTTGAAAAAAAGAAGGATGTCATAGTTTATTTTGATGTGGGTCATGTGATCTCTTCCTATAACATAGATGTAATTATTATTTTGACTTTTATTAAAAAACTACTAAACATATTTTGCTGATTTTTTTTTATATTTTTTATTAGATAATTTGAATATTTCTTAAAATTTTCGAAGTAATTTGTGCATTTTAAATCCGCTTAAAAAATGTTTGAAAAATTAGGTCCCATAGGGTCAATATATTTCATTTTTTCAACCCGGGTTCAATCCAAATCTAATTGGGTGATATTATTCATTTACATTCCCATATGTGCCACAGACCGGTTCAACAACATACAAAAATTTATTTTGATAAAGTCATTTTCACGGCAGTTATCCTGCAAACGGATAGATAGACAGACAGACAGAGAGAATGAACAAAGTCATAAACACTTCATCTATATTTGAAAGTATTAAAAATATCAAAATACATCACATTTTGAAAGTCTATTACTCCAGATCCAAGGGTTCGTTTGAAAAACGGATTCAGCATGGTGTAATCGAATCTTCAAGGTTGGTGGGAGGGGAAGGACGATACGGTCCCTGTGGATACCTCTCCCACTGCCCACCAATATACATTATCCACTGCCCACCAATATACATTATCCACTGCCCACCAATATACATGCTTGTTTAGAATAAACTAAATACACCAGTCAAACCAAAGTTACCCCAAAGTCATTTACATCTTACTAATACCAAATACTCCCGATTCCTTGGTGTTACTGAATTATTGCCAATTTGTGAAGAAAAGAAGTTTTAAGAATTCTTAAATATGACAAGAAGCATTTTAATTCAATAGCCGGTGAAAGAAAACTCACAGAAATACACATGCGTTTCTTTTTGGTAGCAACATTTTTTACCAGGCTATTGTTGTTACAAATAAATTTCTTTTGAAACATTTCTTTCTCGGGATTTGCTAGAGATAGAAATCAGATGACCGATCTGGATTCAGCATCAAATTTCGGTGAATAATTAGAGGTTCACTAAGGATTTACACTTAAATTTATTTTCCCTTTTTCCAATTCAAAGTGTTCATTTTTATAAAGTCATCTATTTCCCAAAATTGTCTATAAAAAGAGTTTAGGTAATAACTGGTATGGATTTAGCACCAAACTCTTGTGGGGATAAAGATATCACTATATATTTTAGGTTCCTTTGCAACTTCGCTTCAAAAATTTTCCTTAAAAAACTTATTTTTCAGGATTGGCTGTAGATGAGCTTAGATAATGTCTGATGTAAATTTAGCATTAAACTCTGGTGGAGAATATCGACAATACATGAGAAATTTTCACTTCCAGTTCAAAATATTTTCTTGAAACTGTAAGGGGCACAGCCCCCTGCTCGCTACGCTCGCCAGCCTCCATAACTCGCTTCGCGACTTGGGAGGTTTTGATTCCTATTCTGTAACGCTCGCTGAGCTCTCTCATTCCTCCTGCTACGAAAGCTTACTACGCCCATTGGAAACCCTCCCGTGTTAGTGCGAGCTTTTTAATCCAGACAGTGCTCCGAAAGGTTAATGGTAGTAGAAAGTAGTAGAAAGTAAATCATCAAAAATCAATGGTATTGAATCAATAAAAGAAAAACAAATGAAATCCAAGCATTAATGCTATACACATGGACAAGGGCTATGCCTAAATCATGGATTTGTTCACTTATCCAAAACTCTTCCTAGGGTCCAAGTATTTTGTCAAAGCAAACACAAAAAATGTATGTTTCTGAAGAAATAGATAGATTATATCTATAAACTATTTCTACTTGGACAACATACTTAAAGAAGAAAAAATGAAAGGAAATAAGTATACCTGGAAAATAACACTACAAATGCATGAACCTGTCGAACCCGGAAATCCAGAATGGAGAGACCAGTATTGCCATTCGCAAAGGAAAAAAATCTGCTGTTGTCATTCGTAAGAAATAAATAACGGTAATGTGAAAAGGCAAGAATAAGTGATAGTATACAATCAGAGCTACTAAAAGGAGGGGCTAATAATAGAAAGGCTAATGTTTAAATGGATGTAAAAATAAAAATATTATTAATACAAGAGAATGGAGGTGTCAGGCTAATATACAAAACTATGAATATAATTTATGAAAATCCAGCTAATCTAAAATTTTTAACGATACCATTTAGAAAATAAAAGAGATATTTATATAAATTTCTGGTGATTTTTAGATAATTTATATGTATAGCATGGACATTTTTATCAGATAATCTATAAATTATAAAAAGCTGATTGATTATAATATTTCTAAACAATAGAATCGAGTTGCAGTAATTAAATGGAAAGATTTTATTAATATTAAAATTAGAATAATCCTTTTTATCATATAAATTGGTAACAATTCTAGTCGAAGGTTTAATAATAAGATTTAAATCCAAAAACTTAATATTATTACTAATAGTAGCTTAATTAAAAATTAATTCCAAATTGTCTGGATAGAAATCTATATCTATGACATAATTTTCTGTATATACTAAGCAAATCAGATCATCAACATATCTGTATAGTGCATAATCTATTGAAGTAAAAGACTGTTCAGACTATATATAAATATATATATATATATATATATATATAATATATATATATATATATATATATATATATATATATAATATATATATATATATATATATATATATATATAATATATATATATATATATATATATATATATATATATATATATATATATATATATATATATATATATATATATAAATATAAACTTTAATACTTTTAGACTAATGTTCAGAATAATATTACCAATAAGGCAATGTAAACCAGCTAAACAATAAAAGAGTATGCGCAAAGCAGCAATTACAATTTTATGCACTATATAAAATACAATGAGAGAATTAACAGTACCAAAAAGTGGCTGTGGGGGGTTGTGACCCACTCCCCGGTTAAAAGCATGCTTTGAGTGCCGCGGCAAACACTCCCGGAAAACCGGCACCGTTCTAAGAAAGCCCTTGCGACTATAGGAATTGCCGAAAAAAAAGACACTGAAATTAAGCAAAAACCAAAAGAAATACCTTATGGGAAACCAATCGAATCCACCTCTCACCAACACCACCTAAACCACCGATAAATTCATCTAACTCAACACACAAACACTCTACCCCATTCCCTTCATCACCAGGATAACTCCGAGAACTGAGGAATCTCCAATTATATACCGTATACAGTATACCGTTGCCACAGATTCAACTAAAAATCCGTTATTCTTATTTTGCACTCTTGTATATCGATATTGTAAAAATCCGATGCGATACCATAAAGGAATCCCCTGGGATATCCAACCCTACGGGCTTCCCCAAAATATTTTTCAAACACAAATATTAATATTCTGTCTTTGTGTTCAATATTCTACTTCTGATCAGATAATTTCTAATGACGTTTCGAAACACTCGCTTATTGAGATTAGATGTCCAAGGAACGAGATAATTAATTTCAAATTGGAAATCGTTGCGTTTATCATAAATACGAAAAAATGTTTTATGATTTTTATCGTCACTTTTATTGTTAACAATACTAAGATCTAAAAAATTAACGATTCCGTCATCTTTTTTGGTGTTTTCGATTAGATTTAAACCATTTGGATAAAAACTAAAATCCACCGACTAATCCTCTTCCTCGCAAGCAGTCAACACATCGTCGACGTATCTTAGGAATATAATTTCATTTAAGATGTGTGTTCCTGTTTCATAGCTATGCAAATAGATATCTGCCAATATGGATGAGCAACTACCCCCCATAGGTATACCAAATTGTTGTTTATAAAAGCCCATGCCATTATACAGAACGGTTTCGAAAAGAACCATTTGTACCAAGTTTTGATATTTATTGCAATTCAGGAAAGTCTGTAAATCATATTTTTCAAAAGTCATCATTAAAATATCGAAAAGGTCATTTATGTTTATATTATTAAAAAGATCTGAAAAATCGCAACTTTTATAGTAAACTTTATCTGTCACTTTTTCCAGCGTTTTTTTAACTTCAAAACTATTTGATACAATATAAGCTCCTTGCTTTTTTATAATGGGAATTACAGATTTTAAGATTTTAAGTAATTTGTCATTAGCCGGCTTTAAATATGTTTTATATCCAACGGTTACCGGACGGAATTTTTATAGGTTTTGGTATGACGGTTAAGTAAGGACATCGCAGTTGTTTCAGATCATATCAAATTTTGTTATAGATTACCACTATACGATTTTTGATAGATCTGCTTGATATACTCAGTTGTTTATACATAGTGTCATTCCTATAGTGTTCCAACAATGTACTATGATTGAATTTCTTACATGTAATGGCATAATTGGACGTCACTTTATCCACGTATGTGACTATATACCTATCCTGCAATTCCCCTATCCCCCCGACACCAAATCTTTCACGACGTATATAATCAAAATTAACCCAGTAACACATGTTAAATGCTTTAATCACTTGATATTTCCATACATTGAAAGTTGAGCTGTATGCCATTTTATAAATAAAGTTTTCTACATCCCCATTGAAATTTTCGATCACTTTCCAACTTTCCTGAAATCTAAATTTGGTTCATTTTTTCATAAGCTCTCTCAAGTCTGCAGAACGTATGATATCTAAATTACCTGTAATAACATGTTTCAAAGTTGGCTCAATATAACTTTTCATACTATCGCATTCGCAATCGCAATTCCCGATGTCCTCCCTCTTCATCTCACAACAAAATTTATTATAATTGAAAATATTTCTTCCGATGGGTATATTGTATTTATATGTGACACACACATGTACATTTTTAATGGGTAACAAGTTTTTGCAATTGTTAACAATACGTGACAATGGTATATTGTCGTATTTTTTATTACTGAATTTTATTATGAAAGACTCCTTGTATGTTTTAATATCATTCTTAATTTCACTCAATACAATATTCAAACCCTTAGCACGTAATTTTGTATAATCCTGTATAATAGCCAAATATGTGTGATACTTACTATGATCTAAAACGTCATGATTTTGATCCACAAAGTGCCAAATTTGATTCAGATGTTTTAGTCTTATACCATATATCAAATTTTTTATCCAACCCGGTGGTATATTACTATCGCTCTTGTTAACACGAAAAAATTCCTTTAAATTGCTTATAGACTCTTTCAAACCAAATTTATGTTTTCTTCCACCTCGTATATTGCGTTTCAAGTTAGGTTTGTCCCTTCCTTTTACAATTGTGTCACTGTAGATGTCTCCATAATAAACGCTATTGAATGTTTTGCCGTAATTCACTGTATGTAGACCATATGGGAAAATGGTACCCACGTTTACAATGTGATGGTTCTCCCACCATAAAGAGAGGAGATTCCTCAGTTCTCGGAGTTATCCTGGTGATGAAGGGAATGGGGTAGAGTGTTTGTGTGTTGAGTTAGATGAATTTATCGGTAGTTTAAGTGGTGTTGGTGAGAGGTGGATTCGATTGGTTTCACATAAGGTATTTCTTTTGGCTTTTGTTTAATTTCAGTGTCTTTTTTTTCGGCAATTCCTATAGTCGCAAGTACTTTCTTTGAACGCTGCCGGTTTTCCGAGAGTGTTTGCCGCGGCACTCAAAGCATGCTTTTAACCGGGGAGAGGGGGTCACAACCCCCCCCACAGCCACTTTTTGGTACTGTTCATTCTTTTATTGTATTATATATATATATATATATATATATATATATATATGTGTGTATATATATATATATGTATATATACATATATATATATATATATATATATATATATATATATATATATATGTACAGTGAAACCTGGTTAAAGTGACCACCCTTGGGACGGTGAAAACTAGTCACTTTATAAAAATGGCAGTGGTTACTATATGAAAATGGTACGCTGACACTTTGAAAAAAGTGGTCACTTTAGTCAGGTGGTCATTATACCAAAGTGGTCACTTTAGCAGGTTTTACTGTATATACATATATATATATATATATATTTGTGAGTGTATGTTCAAAGACAAAGACGCTAAGTAGAGTGTAAAAAGTAGCGAAGTAGACTGTATTAGTGTAAAAAGAAATGAAAATTTTAAAAAGTTTTTCTTTTACTAAGCCTAGGATTTTAAAGGTTTATGTATTGCATTTTTTTCAATTTAATCTCTTACATATTTTTATCCAATTGTGTAAGAACGCAATTTCCTAAGTACATATAAAATATAAAAAAGTACTAACATGTTCAAGATTTATATATTTTCCTATTGCCTTTTATAAAGTTAATTTAACTCTAATATAATGCACGACAGGAAAACAAATTGTATTAATGGACGTTCTTCCTTTCAAGCGGAATTTTTTATCAGTGTATTATAATTTTAATGCTTTTGAAGTTTGTAATAAATTTTCCTCTCATAAGAAAAGTTTTTGTAAAAGATATTTTTAACTTTCAAAACTAAATCATTTTTATTACATTTTTAATAGCTATATAGTACATGTGCTTTTGCATTGAAGATGCTTCAAATATATGATATTTTCCCCCGGTACAATTTAAAGTTTAAAGTGATTTACGCAGTTAAATGCTAAATACTAAATTTGAAAATACTACAATAAGATTATTGTAAGCAAATTATACTTTAAATGTCTGATGTAAGAATCCTTTTGTAGTTTATAAGGAATTCTCCTCTCTTAGGAAATGTTTTTATAAAACATATTTTTAACTTTCAAAACTAAATCAATTTTGTTACATTTTCTATAGTTATATATTGGATGTGTTTTTACCATTGAAAGTGCTTCAAATATATGATATTTTCAGTGTAATGTTGAGCGCAAACTTTCATATCAATTTTTTGTTTGACAAATGGCTCATAGTTTTTAACTCTGTAAAAAGAAATTGTATATTATATTTTTTTAAATATACATTTAAATAAAATATAGATGTATAACTTTAATTAAAATGTATTTTTTTATTTATATTTTACGAGATATAATATGTTACTCTAAATATTTGTTTTAACTTTTTAACATATTCCTATAGCCCCTGAATCAGAAATTTCGAACTAGCTTCCTATATTGACTATAGTGCTGTAGAGGTTCACACACACACAAGCATATGCACACAAACATATACACACATATATACAAACATAAAATGCACACATATCTACATACACAAAATAAATCTTACGTATACACACTTGAATACGCTAATCATTTTCAGACACACTTTGTTCAGGCAAAATGGTTCGTGGTCACTATATGTTACATATATATACCCTTGAATATACTAATCATTTTCAGCCACACATCGTTCAGGGAAAATGACTCAAGGTCACTAAATGTTAAATATACACAACTGAGTATACTAATCCTTTTCAACCAAGTTTCGTTCGGGCAATATGGTTCGTGGTCACTAAACGTGACATCTACATACTTGATAAAGTTCTGAGCATTAAAATGAGCAATAAAATTATGAATTAAAAAGAACTTTTAATATCACGATTTTGAGACAAGATGGATGCCATATTTTATTTTGAAGTGGGTCACGTGAACTTTTCACATCATGGTCACGTGATCGCTTCATATAAGAGGTGTAATTATTATTTTAATTTTTATTTAAAAAACTACTAAATATATTTTGCTGAAATTTTTATTATATCTTATGGAATAATTTGAATATTACCTAAAATTTTCGAAGCAATTTGTGAATTTTAAATCCGCTTAAAAAATGTTTGAAAAATTAGGTCCCCTAGGGTTCAATGTATTTCATTTTTTCAACCCGGGTTCAATGCAAAACTAATTGGGTGATATTATTCATTTATATTCCAATAGGTCCTACAGACCGTTTGAACAACATACTAAAATTTCATTTTGATTAAGTCATTTTTACGGCAGTTATCGTGCTAACGGGCAAACAGACAGACAGATAGACAGACAGAATGAACAAAGTCATAAACACTTTTCAACTTTGTTGTAAAGTGTTAAAAACTCTCTATTTGCAAAGCCAAAATATCTTTATTGGAGAATAACATGCTATTCAATTTGTATTCAAGATATTTTGATATACACATAAGATAAAAGTTTAATAAATGTTTTAAAGAAAAAACTCAATTTTTATATGTGTACATCAAACACCGTAAATTCAAAATTTACAACTGTATGTATAAAACTTGAAGACACGTTAGAGTTGCTATTATAGACAAATTAGTTTCCAAATTTCATAATTCTAGCCTCAAACTTTCATGAGTTATTTCAATTTAAGCATTAAAACCGGTTCCGGAATTCAGTTTCTCAGAAAAATTTTCAATAGCTTTGTTTCATACAGCAAAAAATAGAAAACCAAGTTTTAAATATTTAACTTATTACACGTTTATTCAAAATCATTTAGGTGAAAATAGTAATGTAGATAGTAATATTTATGGCAGTCTATTTAAACTATTTTTAGCTTAATAAAAATATTAATTTTTTCCAACATTTTCAACCCCCCCCCCCCCCTCAGTCACTGAGTTATAGATTTCACTTTGCGTCACTTCTATATTCAATCTATTAGCCTACAAGATAAATATTAACCATTATCATACAATATTATATATATTTAAATTTAAAAGATTTTTCCCAATTTAAAAATGTAAAAAGAATTTTTAATTATATTAACACTTTCAGCTTATAAAGAAAGCATTTCCCCATAAAAATTGCTTAAAAGCGAAGATCAAATGGAAGAGGGTGTAATCCTTATCTTAAATAAACAAAAGACAAGCTGAAAAAACGTTTTGTCAACATTGAATCTAACATTTTTTATAGGATTTTTTATCCAAACACGTATTCATTAAATGCTTCCTAAGAGTAAACAAATTAAGCTGAAAGTTATAATGCCGTAAAATACAGGAAAGGTGAAAAAAAAGGGATGTTTGTGATTTTTTTATTTTACAACACATTATGTTTATATTATTTTATTATTTTTATTATTATTATTATTTTATAATTTTTATTATAAATTTATTATTTTTATTATTTTATCGTTTTATATTACTTTGCTACATCCGTTATATCTTAAAGAATATGTTTGTCTGTGTATCTATCTGTCTGCCTATGTCATCTGTAGGAACTATTGAAGTATAAAATAGTGTCGATATTTGCTATAGAGGTGTATCACATCCCTGTCTGATGCATCTCGACAAGATTTTTAAAGAATTCGAATTAATTTAAAAGGTAAAAACTTTTAAAGCTAAAAATTTCGCCATTTCTTCAAATTATATACAGGGTGAGTCGGAATAGTTTTTACAAAAGCAGAGGGGTGATAGTACCCCACCAGACGAGCAATAATTACCATGGAACATAGGGTCGCATTGCACTCAGAGAAGCAGAAAAGAGGCACGTCGAACCGCGTCGAGCATGAAGCAGTCAGCGCCTTGGACGTCATTGTGTACCTGCCTACATAGTATCTCCTATGCCAGACACGAACGCAGTTACCGTATGCAAATGTTAAGGGAGCAGAATCAGCATAACTGGCTCCTAGTAGGTTCCGGCGATAGCCAATCAGAGCACACGTTGCCCTTTAAAAACCGGCACAACTTCAACGCTGCAAGTTATTCCCACTGGACTTTTTCTTCTGGGACCACATGAAATCTTTACTGTAGGAGACGCCTGTGGACTCGGCGGAAGATCTCGTCGCGCGCATCGTTGTTGCCGCAGACCATATTAACACAACACCCGGAATCTTCGAGAGGGTGCTTAGTCATTCCTTCGCCGGTGTGAACGGTGCAACGACACGCGTGGTCGCCACTTTGAGCACTTGCTGTGAGTTTGTCGCTACACAATAAATCTGTTTGTGCAACATTTAGTATTGTTCATTCGCTTTCCCAACACCGGTGTACGTGTAGGTTCGTACTCTAATTTTACTCTTTTCTGCCTCTCTGAGTGCAATGCGACCCTATGTTCCATGGTAATTATTGCTCGTCTGGTGGGGTACTATAACCCCTCTGCTTTTGTAAATACAATTCCGACTCAACCTGTATATTCACTCTTTTCCGCTGCAGACGATATTCAGATGCAAATGTTTTGATTAAAGAGCAGACATTATGTCTCGACGGAAACCTGATGTTTGCAAACTTAATGAATTTAATTTTTTGGTGTTCTAACTCTGCGAATTTAAAATATTTCGTTCTAAATTTTTTTTTATTTGGTATTATTCGCATATTGCAATTATGAGTATTTTGCTAAGATTTGACTCTAATTGAATGAAAACTCGCTGCGACAGAAATATTTTCTTTGAATTTCAATTTTAGAGTAAAGGAACTTTCTTGTGAAACATCTTAAGGTCTAAGTCAAATAAATCTTGAAAGAAATGTGAGTTAAATGAAACGGAAGCATGCGGCGGGTTTAGCATAATATTATTACGAATATACGTAACACAAAACCATTGTTGCAAAATGAAGGTTAGGGTCACTTAACCTTGTCGACAAATTCGGTTAACTTTGGGACGAATTTTGCGAAATATCACCAACTTGGTGGTTCCAGGAACTTCTCGAATTTTGTTGATTAGTTAGTAATCTCACTAGTTACGGGGTTTTTATTCATAATTTCATCTATGAGTAAACCAACTTTATGGATCTCTGTGATACAAATTCAAAAACTATCGGGCAAATTGAATGTAGACTCTTCAAAAGCAGAATCACAGGAACTCAATAACTTCTCAAAAGAAAAATTAGATCTAGACACTATCTCAAGCAGAGACATATCTACGGTACAGAGAGGACCTACGATCGACGACATCATCCAGCGAAGCATCAACACACATGAGTCGCAAGTTTGCATGTCTTACTTCATCTGCAGCAAATCCAACGTCGATGCATTGACAAGTTCGACCAAGATCCATCATCTAGAACCTAAGAAAAATGACGATACTTTGCTAGAAGATATTCCCAAATCACTAAATAAAAAAATCTGATGTGGGCAACACATGGCTTTCCTTATATAATGTAATGAATTTACTACTTTTACAGTTAAAAAAATGTTATTCTTATAGTAGATACTTATATTCTTTCCAAGATATTGAATTTTCTTCAATTAGTCGTCATTTTCATAGATTTAGCGTCATTTTTATCCATTTGGCGAGGTTTTCGTTAATTGGGCAACATTTAAAAATGTCGCCAAGTTGGCTACATTTCGCTAAATTCGTCGCTAAAATCTCGCCAAGCGTTATGGACTGAGAAATAAGTTATTCTTACAGCAGATAAATGACTATTGGCGTTCAAATGCAACAGTATTACTCAAAGTATCTTTTCTCGTGAATGGAACGAGTTAGATCCATGAGAATGATGTCGCCAAATTTATCGCATGATATTACATATGGAAAGTAAACATGTTTCTCAACAGTTAATATTTCTTTTTAATTTATGGGATTTTTTTGATAAATTTATTTGAAAAATGTGCAATATTTCGAGAACGGTTCATGCTAGCGTTCTAAAGTTTATGCCAATCGTTTTTTAAGGAAAAATTACATAAAAAATGACTGATTTTATTAAAAGTTTTAATTTTTTTATGGTTTTTTCAAAATTTCACTCGAAAATTTAGGGGGGTTCTGAGCATTCGATTGTGTTTTAAAACTATAGGCTTCCAGTGTTCATAGATTGTGAATTTTGTACCAAATTTCATTCGAATCGCTCTTTTCGTTCGTGAGATATCGTTTCTACAGTCTCACTGACACACACTCACACACACACATACTTTCACACACACACACAGACATCACCTCAAAAATGTTCGATTCGTGATCAGTGATGCTTAAAACGTGCTCTCCCGTCGAAAATTCGAATTCGTGTTTTCGACCCCGTCACCATACTTTCCTTATGCATTATGTATATAAGGAAAGTAATAATTAAAACAATAAGTAACTGAATCTGTAAATATTGTAATAAATGTTGTAAAACTTAATATTTATGAAATTTATCCGTATCAAAATATTTATAACGTTGATATAATACAGTATTGATATGATGAATATTGATACATTACTAAAGAATAAGAATCAATACAGGTATGAACCTGGTCGTCGCTAGTTTTAGCATGCAGGACAAACATCATCAGCTTTAAAATATCAAATAACCCGACATGTCAAAGATTTTGGAGAACAAAAACTGGTAAATATATTTTAGAATTATATTAAAACCTCCAGCTTATTAAATGAAACATTTTCTCGTAATACATTTTTTAAAGCAAAGATCAAATGTTTGGGACATAATCCCTTAAACTGCCATTTCCCACCGCGCTGGTAGTCATTAAATATGACACCTACACACTTAATAAAAATTGTTGATGACTTTATTGCATATTAAAAACACTTTCGGATTTAAGCATAAAAATGGGAGTACATTTTGCAATTCTGTTAACATGTTAAATTGGAAACAATCCATGCATCTTATTTTCGTACGCTGTAAAATGATTCAATTGGTCAATTTCTTCGATAGGCATCTGAAAGGCAACAAATTGTGTTTATATTACTTACTAGCAGCATACCCGTTCTTCGTACGGAGTATGGTTTTTATTTATAAACCTACATTTTGAATCTCTGTAAAACGAATTCAAAAACTATCGGGCAACTTGAATGCATCCATATAAAGAAACTTAAAAATCACAATGTGCAAATTCCCATAGTATAATAAATGACATTTTTAAATAAATTTATAATAAATGACATTTTCAAAATATTCTGTTAAAATAGATAATTTAATGCTCTTAAAAAGAAGTTTAAAAATCTCTGTTCTCGCTATACAAAATTATCTTCACGGGCAGATGTGAAGAATAAAACATCCTGGATCCTTTAGTAAGCAAATTTACAAAAAGTATGGAATTGTATCTATATATGCAAAATAAAAGTGTTAAAATTGTATGGGACCCGTATTACTTATATACACAAATATTAGAAGATATAACCTGTATTATTAGATTACATGTATAAATTGAAAATATCAATAAACCCGTAATCTTTACCTGAAGGCAGTAATTGATTCCAATACATGCCAAGTTTAATATATTGGTATATATTGGACTACTACTACTTATATTCTTTACTACTTATATTCTCGTAGATTAGAAGATATACCGGTGTATTTGTAGAAGATTACTCGTATAACGTACAATATATGAGTTTAAACAATTTTTGTCATAATAAAACAATGGCATAATAACTTTAAAATATCTCTGAATTAATAATCCCCTAAAATATAAATAATAATAATGTTTAAACCTGATCACCATAATTGATATTATCCAGTCAAAAATGCAATGTCAACGAAATTTAATTTATATAGATATCTTTATTATTCAAATCGGAAAAGATTTAATAAAAATCGTCTGCCGCATAAACACATTGGATTTAAATCCGTTGTTAAGCGACATGATATCCTTTGCTTCAAGTAAATCAGTGAAAAAAAATATCGTCTGAATAATGCTATCTCCATGGAAGATTTGGAGACATTTTAAAAAATCACCAAATTTATCGCCAAGTGAGACGGTAGAACTGACAGTCCCACTTGGCGACAAATTGACGAAACATCATCACAATACTATCCCCTAACGAAACACAATTAATTTCATTTTTTAGCTCAATTTTAATAACTGCAAGTTATTTTTCTACAGATACCTTATACCTTTCTGGTAGGTCGGACGGTCTGGATCGAAGAAGAAGATACTTTTATGGATTCACAAACATTTTTATCAATTTGGTGACATTTTAAAAATTCGCTAAATGTGTTACTAAGTAAGACGGTTGAACTGACAGACAAATGCTACCGAAACATTATTTTTGTACTTTCTTCTAACAAAACAAAATACATTTCATAGATTTGCGACGTTTTTATCAATTTAGTGACATTCCCGTCAATATGGCAATGTTTAAGAAAAGTTCCCAATTTAGCGATATTCCTCCAAATTCGTAACTCTGAATTTGCAGATCTGAATAAAACATCCTGGTCCCGTTTGTACATACTAAATGAAAACACTAAAATTGTATTAGAAAATATACCTATTATACTCTTTTTCTATTTCAACAATCAGCTAAATGAGTTTATTGACTAAACACAATATATGAGCTTATTAGCTAAACACAATATATAAGCTCGAAAACTTTTTGCTGAAATAAATTAAAGTGATGTACGCAGTCCGCAATTAATATAATTTTTAAAAAATCAAACCGTTCATTTATAAGATATGTTTTTATATCCATTTATTTATTATTCAAATAGAAAAAATAATAATAAACATTAACCAACACATTTAATTTAATTGCTTTGCCGAGCAACATGATATAAGATAGAATCTTCCTCATAAAATGCTAATAATTAAATAGCCATTTTGATTTCTTAATTATTTTCATCGTTGAGTAAAAGATTGTGAAAAATAAACCATGGTAATAGATTTTTCATTTAAATTCATGTTTCAAACAATCACGTTTTCAAGCAATTTATGTTTTCAGAAAGTGACTAATTAGCGTAAAAATCTCCCACGAAACTGAGAGATAAAGTTTAAATTCACTTTCACGTTTTAAACAAACAATTTCCAACCTTTTCGTTTGGAGAAACCAAGGAGTTAGACAGTAGGACTCCTAGGAATAAGTTTCGTTCTTCATTACCATTTCAAAAATCCCTGATCTTAGGAATTCGATTTTTAGACTAAATTTAAGTGAGGCTATTTCAAGGCTACCCACAAAATTTCATCAAATTCGGTTCAGCTGTTCTCTCGTGATGATGAGACAAACAAACAGACAAATATACAGACAGACAGATTTTCTATTTTATTTATATAGAGGAGAGACAAAGCGATTAAAATTTTACCTAAATATCTTTGTATCGTCATGCTTAATTTAAATTTTTAAAATATTAGACCTTTTGCTATTTTGAAAGCTAAAGTGGATCGAAAAAGACCAAACCCAAGATTTCAGATAGAATGAATGTACTCGATAGTTAATCAAATTAATGCAGTCTTTTTTATTGTTGCTATACAACATCGCTCCTAATTCGAATTCTCAAAATATTAGATTTTTCCGTTATTATGGAAGCTGAGGTGGATCGAATACGATCAAAACCAAGATTCTAGCTATAATGTAAGTATACGATAATTAAGAAAAGTGATTGAGTTTACTTATTGTTGTTTTACATCAACGCCCCTAATTCGAATTTTCAAAATATTAAATTTTTTCATTGACCCTGAAGTCGAGGATAAATTAAATGAGGCAGAAACAGAGATTCTGGTTCGAGTGGAAGTGCTGTATAATTTTGAAAAGTGGTCTTGAGTGTTTTGAGTATCTCTTTGCAACTTTACACTTAATTCGAATTTCAATACATACATACATATATATACAACCTAATACGTGAGTCCGGCGCATTAGCGACCGATTTCACGATGTCTTCTGTAGACTAAAACAGTAATACACATAAATCGTACATTGGACAATACAGATAGAATAGACAGACGGACATACATTTTTGTTAAGACAGTTCTAACAAAGTTCTCTCCAGTACAGAAAAACAAAATGTGTTGGGTCTCCTATTCTACAAAGCAAACAAGGCACTTGTTGGAGTCAGCTGGGTGAAATATATTCAAGTAGGCCTGGGTGACTATTTGACCTATCTTAACTTTAGCAACAAAAGTGGCAACCATTCTAAGAATTTTTTTAAATAATTAAGGTCATTTGGATCCTTTTGGGAAAGTAAAAATTGACGATTAATTCCAGTTTTATTCCAAGAACACACATTTTATTCCGCAACACAGCACACGAACATGTTATATGATCTTGCTGAAACACCTTAAGAGGGTGACTATCAGTGGTGGGACTGGACCCATTGTGGATGACAATTTAGCCGAACTATCTTCGATTTCATTACCGTGCACACCGCAATGTTCTGGAACCCACTGCAATGCAATATATTTGCCCTTAAATTTGTACAAGAAGATGTATCATTTCTTCAATTCTGAAGAAATATCTGCCTGGTCTGTGTTGGCAAAGACACTGAAGACCGCCCATAGAATCTGTTAAAATACATATAGGACGATCCTCCAAGGAGACGGAGCGCATTCAAGCTGCATTGATTGCCCAAAACTCTGCATCAAGGCTCGAACATGGGGCCGCTGAAACAAGAAAAACTTCATTTAATTCTTGGATAAAGTTATTTGATCCAGAAATGGATTTGTCAAGATCAACAGACCCATCGGTAAAAATCTTTAAATAAGCATTGCAATCAGAAGATAGAGGACATAGGATCAATTGCTCTAAAAGAAGAGGGTCATCCTTCTTGGTGACACAGCCAGGAATAATAAATCATTTTTGGCAACCCAGCGACATCCAAGTCGGCTCAGCAAATATAACAGGAAAATCAATTGAAGTACCAAACGAGAACTGGGTGCAAGAGTTCAAATCCTATAACTGAAGGATTGTCGAGGATGATCGTTTCTGTGCGAGACACCGCTAACTGGTTTATTTTTAGGTAAATAAATATTTCTAATATACCTTTCCCAAAAGCTCTGATTGATACATAGATCCAATTGACTAATAAATAGATAAATAGATTCAACTGCCAGCTCAATTCCCATTGATTCGATTCGAATTTACAAATTATTTTATTTTTCCGTTATTCTGGAAGCTAAAATAGTTAGAATAAGACACAAAACTAAGATTCTAGCTAAAATGTAGGTATTCGATAATTAAGCAAAGTAAGTGGATTTTTTTTTTATTACTTTACACCATCGCCCCTAATTCGAAATTTAGAAATATTAGATTTTCCCGCTATTCTGGAAGAAGGTGGATTGAATAAGACCAAAACTAATATTCTATCTAGAATAAAAGTACTCGATAATTAAACAAAACATTTCAATTTTTATTTAGTATTCCTTTTCATCATCGCCTCTAATTCGAATTTTCATACTATTAGATTTTTTCGTTGACTCGGAATCCGAGATGTATTGAATGAGTCAAAAACCGAGATTTTTATTTCGGTGGAAGTGGTCAATAGTTTTGAAAAGTGGTCTTCAGTATTTTGATTATTTCTTCGCAACGTCACTCCTAATTTGAATTTTCAAAATACTAAGCTCTTCAGCTGTTCTCAAAGCTAACGTGGATCGAATAAGACCAGAAACAAGATTCTAGCTAGAATGAAAATACTCTATAATTAAGCAAAGTAATTAAGGTTTTTTTATACTTCCTTTACATCATCGCCCCTAATTCAAATTTTTGGAATATTACATATTTTCATTCACCCCAGAAGCTGAGATGGATTCAATGTTACCAAAACTGCCTAAATGTGACCAAAAACTGATTCGAGTGGAAGTATTCGAAAATTTTAAAAAGTGGTCTTTGGTGTTTTGATTATCTTTTTGCACCTTCACCCTTAACTCAAATTTTCAAGATTTTAAATTTGTTCCCTGGGTCTCGAAGATGCAACGGATGGAATGCCACCAGTAATAAACTATAGTAGTGTAAGTGCTTCATAGTGTCGTCTGATTGACATATCATTTGATTATCCAATCACTCAGTCAGTTAGTTCTGTGCATATTTTATGATTACCAAATCCTTTGTTAAAATAAAAATTATTTTATTTTATTTTATTTTATTCAACTTACGTGGCAACTACAGATGAAATCCAGTTACAGTAGCCCAGAAGAATAAAAAGAACAGAATATAAGATATAAGAATACTAAGTCGTATACATGTCAAGTTCATTCAAACAGGCTTTTTACTTTCCTTATATACATAATGTATAAGGAAAGTATTGTGACGGGGTCGAAATTTCGAATTCGAGTTTTCGACGGGAGAGCACGTTTCAAGCATCCCTGATCACGAATCAAACATTTTTGAAGTGATGTCTGTGTGTGTGTGTGTGTGTGTGTGTGAAAGCATGTGTGTGTGTCTGAAAGTATGTGTGTGTGTGTGTCAGTGAGCCTGTGGAGACTATAACTGACGAGCGAATGGACCGATTCGAATGAAATTTGATGCAACAATCACAATCCGTAAACACTGGAAGCCTATTGTTTTTATACGCAATCGAATGTTCAGAACCCCCCTAAATTGTCGAGTGAAATTTTGAAAAAATCGTCAAAAAATCAAAACTGCTAATAAAGTCACACAAGTAGACATTTCTTATGTAATTTTCTATTAGAAAACGATTGACATAAATTTTAGAACGCTAATATGAACCGTTCTCGAGATATTGTACATTTTTCAAAAAAATTATCAAAAAATTATATAAAATAAAAAAAAAATATTTCCTATTGAGAAACATGTTCACTTTTCATATGTAATACCGTGCGATAAATTCGGTGACATCATTCTCGTGGATCTAGCTCGTTTCATTCATGAGAAAAGATACTTTGAGTAATACTTTTGTATTTGAACGCCAATAGTCATTTATCTGCTGTAAGAATAACTTATTTCTCCATAACGATTGGCGAGATTTTGGCGACGAATTTAGCGGAATGTCGCCAACTTGGCGACATCTTTAATTGTTGCCAAATTAACAAAAATCTCGCCAAATTGATAAAAATGACGCTAAATCAATGAAAATGACGACTAATTAAAGAAAATTCAATATCTTGGAAAGAATGTGAGTATCTACTTTAAGAATAACATTTTTTTAACTGTAAAAGTAGTAAATTCATTGCATTATATAAGGAAAGTCATGCGGTGCCTACATCAGATTTTTTAAAACAGGAGTCAAATTAAATATATCAATATGTATAAATATATCAATATGTCAGTACAATAGGTATTATATAGATTAACAAATTTATAGATAGAATAGCATGTAAGGTAGTTGTGTTCAACAGTAGTATTGGGAAACAAAGACAAAAGGCAGGACCATTTCATCTTTTTTTAAGAGACATTAAACTACATTTCCGTCTGAGTTCACTCATATGCATATCATAAGGACAATAGCCAGACAATCTGTAATCCATAGTACGTAAAAGTTTATTTTGCACAATTTCTATTCGTTGAGAATGCAGACCGTAAACAGGGTCCCAGATCATTGCACAATATTCCAATATTAGCCTAACAAGGGTATTAAAGATACAAATAATAGTATCAGACCCGGCAAAAACACGAGATCGTCTTAGGGTGAAACCAAGTCTTTGGTATCCTCTTTTAATAGTATTGTCGATATGACTCTGAAAGTTAAAAGTGTCATCGAAAGTGACACCCAAGTTATTAATATGAGCACAGCGCGATAAAGGTAAATTATTTAAAATGTAGTTGTAATTGAGAATATTACGGATCCTAACAATACTCATAATATAGCATTTAAAGACGTTTAAATGGTGTTTATTTAAAACAGTCCAGTTATACAGTTCATCAAGATCTCTCTGCATCAATTCACAATCAGTCAAAGAGTTGATTTTCATATAACGTTTCAAATCGTCTGCAAACATAAGACATTTTGCAGTTTTAAAAATCCCTAGAATTTCATTGATAAAAATTAAAACAAGAAAGATCAATCATGCTTAAAGCATTGTTTATGAAACACTTTCCAACTTCAATGCAATTTTATTTAAACAAGTCTAAAATGCAATACATTCTTCGGTAATATTTTGAAACTTATCACAATACTGCATTAATTTATTATATTTGAAAACTTAAACGAAACTTCATCGAAAAAAATGAACTTCATTCAAATGACGGCATTGAAATATAAATTGACTGGTTTAAACATCTCTAAAATGTTATACATTCCTCGGTAATAGTTTTAGAATTATCATAATACTACGATAATTTATTATATTTGAAAACTTCATCGAAAACAACTGAAATTAATTCAAAGGACATCATAGAAAAAATAACACGCCTGGATCTCTCTATAAAAACAGGATTTCATTCATAACTTTCTCCCATTCATTTCATTCAACACAATACTATAATAATTTATTTTATTTAAACATTTTATTTAAGACCATGGAGCTACAAATAATTAAACTCTATGCTTAAAACTTCATCGAAAAAAATCGTCCTTCTGTTTATAAAATCAATTAATATTTCATTCATATCAGCCATGCAGACTCCATGGACTAAATTATTTTGTGTTAAAAAAATACAGGAATTCTAATACAACTCATTCTACATATTTTGCTGTTTACATTTTACATAGGTGAAAAATAGGCTTAGTTGTAGAAATAATCAAATTTAGATGAGCATTTAAACTCAAATATATTGTCATTGCGTTGTTTCAGTATGTAGATGCACAGAATTTAAGCAAAAATAAAGTAGTTTTAGGACGGATACAACACTCAATATGAATTGAAAAGAACTTAAAAAAATCACGATTTTGAAACAAGATGGATGCCATATATCATTTTGAAGTGGGTCATGTGATCGTTTCATATCATGGTCAAGTGATCGCTTCATATAAGAGGTGTTATTATTATTTTTATTTTTATTTAAAAAACTACTGAATATATTTCGCTGAATTTTTTTTTATATATTTTATGGAACAATTTGAATATTACCTAAAATTTTCGAAGCAATTCGTGAATTTAAAATCCGCTTAAAAAATGTTTGAAAAATTAGTTCCCATAGGGCTCAATGTATTTCATTTTTTCAACCCGGGTTCAATCCAAAACTAATTGGGTGATATTATTCATTTATATTCCCATAGGTCCTACAGACCGTCTGAACAACATACTAAAATTTCATTTTTATTAAGCCATTTTTACGGCAGTTATCGTGCTAACGGACAGACAGACAGACAGAATGAACAAAGTCATAAACACTTTTCAACTTTGTTGTAAAGTGTTAAAATGGAGTGGGCCCAGATTAGAACCCTGAGTATTATAATCGTTGCAAATTTAATCGTTGCAAATTTCAAACTTCCAATTGCGATTATCGATATTAAGGAAATAATAATCGATATTAAGGAAATACGTCTACTTCAAAATACCTATAACATCAATACGATACAGCATCGATACAATAAGGAAATATATTGATTCCGTATCGATTCATCAAGAAACGATACGCATCAGTGAATTTCTTTATCTCTATAAGAAAAACTTGAGCAACGCATAAAAGCACAAATAACATAATAATGTAGCATACATATGTTTCGAAGATACGATGAATCATCTTTGTCAGTGCAAGAGGACCAACAAACCCGAAGTCCAAACGAGGAATAGCGTAGGGGAAGAAGCAAGGTGGATTGAGGAATGGGTTCGAAAGGAAGAAGCAGGAGAGATTATTAATCACCCTGTTTCTTCCCTTCGCCTTTGTTTCCCTGTTTGTCTTCCCTTTTCCTCAATCCAACATACAACTTCATTTCGAACCCATTCCTCAATCCACCTTGCTTCTTTCTTTTGCGCCTATTCCTCTTTTGAACTTCGGGTTTGGTTATCTTGCACTGACGAAGGGGATACAGCGTATCTTTGAAACAGATGTATGCTGCATTATTGTGTTATTTGTGCTTTTATACGTTGCTCAAATTTTTCATATCCGTCGCTCAAAGAGTATTGTACTTATTGATTGTTCATCACTAGTTTTAACTTACATGTAAATTTGCAATAGTTATAAAACATCAAATGGAGTCAAAACTCAAAATATTTGAAGAGTTAAAACTGGAAGAGATATTTTAAAATTATATTAATTCTTTCAGCCTATAAAAGAAACATTTTTCCACGATAAATATCATACAGCAAAGATCAAATATAGCTGGAACATAATCCTTATCTCAAATTAATGAAACATGTATTGGAAAAACTTTTTGTAACATCGAATCTAACACTTTTCAGTAAAAGCATTTTTTATGATGATAAAAAAAAACTTTATCTATACACGCTCAGGTTAAATATCTCGTAAGAGTAAATAAATTAAGGGAAAAGTTAGATAATCGTAAAATTCTTAAACTACTAAGAGAATGAAGCAATACACTCGATCTTTTGAGTTTATGACTCATTTTATCTTTACAGAAGTCTAAAAATAACCACTGGTAGACGCATTTTTGTCTTTGTTGGTACTGGGGTTCTGTCTCGTATATTGTGAATAAGAAGGCTCTTTTTTGCCATTGAAAACAGTTAATGCTTTTATTCACATTTTATATGTTGTATTTAACAAAGAATTTGCTTTACGGAAATTTTTCGAAATTGTTAAAATGACATAAAATTGCACTTTCTATTGTATATAAAAACAAGAAAGATCAATCATACATAAAACATTGATTATGAAACACTTTCCAACTGAAATGTAATTTTATTTAAACATCTCTAAAATTCGATACATTCAGCACTGATATATTTTAAATTTTCACAGTACTATAATCATTTATTATACTCGAAAACTCAAAACTTCATCGGAAAAAATGAACTTTATTCAAATGCCGCTTTCGAAGTATACATCGTCTGGAATTTTATGTAAAAGCAATGAATAGTTCATTTCTATCCCTTTATCACAGACTCCAGAGCTAAATAATGTTGCGTGACAAAATTTCAGCATTACTTATACAACTCATCTTGCAATCACTTGTTTACATTCTGCATCCATTAAAATTAGGCTTTGTTGTAGAAATAATTAAAGTTTGAGGATCATTTAACTCAAATATATTGTAATTGCGTTAGCATAGAATATAGGTGCACAGAAAATACGCAAAACTAAAGCGGTTTTAGGACAGATGCAACAATTAACTTAAATTTAAGAGAACTTTAAAAATCACGATTTTTGCACTGGGAAAAAAAGATGGATGCTATATTTTATTTTGAAATGGGTCACGTGATCTATTTATATAATATGAATGTAATTAATATTTTAAATTTCATTTAAAAAACAACCGAATGTATTTTGCTGAAATTTTTTTATATATTTTATGGGATAGTTTGAATATTTGCTGAAATTTTCATAGAAATTTGTGCATTTTAACATCGCTTAGAAAATGTTTGAAAAATTAGGTCCCACAGGGTTCAGCGTATTTCACTTTTTCAACCCAGGTCCAATCCACAACTAATTAGGTGATATTATTCATATACATTCCCGTATGTCCCACAGACCGTCTCAACAGCATACTAAAATTTCATTTTGATCATTTTCACAAAATCATTGATATTTCACGAAAACACCACTTCATTGTTCACAAAATCTTTCTTTGAAGGAAGTTTTTGTTTATAACACTTCCCCACATAGTTAAAAAGTGAGCCACATAGTTGTGCTTTTACACTACCAGCAATCGTCAGTTAACTTACACCTTTGTAGTAGGTCGGACGGTCTGGGTCTCAACAACAACAAAAACAACTACCAGCAATCGTGAATATAAATTTGCGTAATGGAAAATTGATGCTACAACTATCATATATTACGAATAAATATATAAATTCCAAGCAAAAGCAATTACATTCAATTCAGTTTAAAATCCAAGTACATAGATTAGCCAAGACACGCACATAACTAGTGATGAAACACTACATTTTCATAAAATCATATAATGGTTTAACACGAATAGAATCGAGAACGAGGCGCCAAGCAAAGAGTTTGAACGGGATTGAAGTTACAAATAGAATCTCGATAACTATAAATAAAATGGAATTCAAAAAGTAAAAAATATTACGGAGGTTCATCATCATCAACATTCTCTTAGTGCCTAAGTGGCACTTAAGGCCTTCAGCTTAGATTTTCAAACACGACGATCGCGTGCAGCAGCTCTCGTTTCAGTCCAGCTCGCCCATCCCGCCTGGTTTCTCCCACTCTCCACCAACCGTCTCCAAGTTAACTTCGGTGTCCGCCTGCCCTCAGGTGCCCAGTCCAGGGCAACGGCGGGAATGCTGTCCAATGGCATTCTCAAAACATGGCCTACCCATTTCCATCTTCGATATTTGATGTCATATTCAATGGGCTTTAAATTGGTCTTTATATATAGGTTCTCATTTGATATTGTGTTAGGCCAAAAAATTCCTAGTATTCTCCTAAGGCACTTTCCCTGCCAGACATTAAGTTTAGCACATTGGTATTTAGTCATTTTCCAAGTTTCAGCTCCATATAACAGTACACTCTTCACCAAGGCATTGAACAAATTTAGTTTAGTCTTAAGCTTTATCTACAAAGCTCTCCACACTTTGTTGAGCCCACGAAAACAATTTTGGGCTTTAGCTATTCAAATTTGATCTGCTCATCAGTTCCACCCGTTTTTCCCACCATGACACCAAGGTATGTAAACGTATCCACATCTTCAATGGGGTCATTATCCAAAACAATACCGTTTGATGATTTTTCTTTTAATCTCAATACTTTAGTTTTGTTCTTGTTGATATGAAGACCAACCTCTTTAGCATGTTCAGAAAAAACCTTGGGTTCCGGCTGTAAGTCATCTAATCTCGAGAACATCAAGACAATATCATCAGCAAAATCTAGATCTTCCAATACTGAAATACGGAGGTTATCACGATTAATTAAAAGCAAAACTTTATCAAAAATTAGGCGTAAAATTGTCGTTAATAACTAATTGTGAAAGTGCAATGGATAGTCATTTTTTTTAATATCATGAACATGTTCAGATAAGCGAAAGCCAAAAGTACGTTTAGTACTACCAATACAAAACTTATAATCAACATCGGGAGATAAAAGGGGGACAACATACAACCCGGCCTGATTAATAAAATTACTTTTATCCTTAAATTTGTCGATACAAATACGAATAAATGACGAAAAAAAGTGAAATGGACAGGTTTAAACTTAAATTCCGGGCAAAAATGGACGAAAAACCGTGGGAATTTTTTAACTGAATTGAATTAAATTGTTTTTGCTTGAAATTTATATATTTACTAGCAGCATACCCGTTCTTCGTACGGAGTATATCATATAAAGAAATTTATAATTCACAATCATATGCAAATAATGTTAAAATATTAAATTTATTGCTCCTAAAGAAAAGTTTAAGAATATCTGTTCTCACTATACAAAATTATCTTCACGGACATATCTGAAGAATAAAACATCCTGACCCCTTTTGTAAGCAAATTTACAAAAAAAAAGTAATTTAATCAATATATGCAATCCCGTACTACCTATACTGTCGCAGATTAGAAAATATGCCAGTGTGTTAGTAGAAGATTACCCGTATTACAATATGATTCTCAAAAATCTTTGCCAAAATAAAAGAGATGACGTAATAAATTGAAAATATCAATAATCCCCGTACTCTTTATACCAGAAGGTCGTAATTGATTCCAATATATGCCAATATATAAAACATATGCCAATATACCTGTACTACTTATATTCCCGTAGATTAGAAGATATACCCGTATATTTGTAGAAGATTACTCGTACAACGTACAATATATGAGTTTAAACAATTTTTTCCATAATAAAACAATTGCATTATAACTTGAAAATATCAATAATCCCTGAATCAATAATCCCCGAAAATATCAATAATAACAACGTTTAAACCTGAAGACCGTAATTAATATTATCCAGGCAAAAATGCTATAAGATAAATCAAATCGTTCTTTTCTAAATTATATTTTTATATCCATTTATTTATTATTCAAATCGAAAAAATAATAATTAAAATTACCAGACAGATTTAATTTAATTGCGTTTCTGAGCAACATGATATAAGATAGAATCTTCCTCATAAACTGCGAAATTAAATAACCATATTGATTTCTTTATACTTTTCATTGCTCAGTAAAAGTTTGGGAAAAATAAACCATGGAGATAGATTTCCCATTTAAATCATGTTTCAAACAATTCACGTTTTCAGAAAGTGACTAATAAGCGCAAAAAATCTCCCACCAAACTCAGAGATAAAGTTTTAATTCACTTTCAAACGATTTTCAAGCTTTTCGTTTGGATAAACCACGGAGTTAGAGAGTAGAACTTCTAGGAAAAAGTTTCGTTTTTCATTAATATCTCGACAACCCCTGGTCTTAGATACTAGAAACTTGGGCTACATTTATAGGTAGCTATTTCAAGGCTATCCAAAAAATTTCATTAAATTTAGTTTAGCCGCTCTTCCGTGATGATGAGACAAACGAAAATTTTGTTTTTTACTAATATCTCAAGAACCACTGATCGTAAAAACTCCAATCATGGACTAAATTTTAAGTGGTACTATTTTCAGGCTATCCACAAAATTTCATTAAAATCGGTTCAGCCGTTCTCCCGCGATGACGGGACAAACAGACAGACAGACAGACAGACAGACAGATTTTCAATTTTATTTATATAGACTAGCAGCATACCCGTTCTTCGTACGGAGTATATAATATAAAGAAACTTGAAATTCATAATCATGCCCAAATTCTTATAGTATACTAAATGACATGTTTAATCAAAATATTCTGTTAAAATATTTAATATTATGCTCCTAAAAAGAAGTTTAAGAATCTCTGTTCTCGCTATATAAAATTATCTTCATGGACATATCTGAAGAATGAAACATCTTGGACCCCTTATGTAAGCAAATATAAAAAAAAAATATGGAATTGAATCAATATATGCAAAATAAAAGCGTTAAAATTGTATGGGACCCGTACTAATTATATACGCTAATATTAGAAAATATAACCTGTATTAGTAGATTACATGTATAAATTGAAAATACCAATAAACCCGTAATCTTTAAATCTGAAGACAGTCATTTATTCCAATATATGTCAAAATTAAAGTGCGAAAATTATATGGGAAGATATACACGTACTACTTATAATGTCCGATTATTAGTAGAAGATTTCCCGTTTTGCAATATGAGTCTCAAATGTTTTTTGGTAAAATACAACAGACGACGTAATAAATTGAATATATAATTAATCCCCGTAATCTTCATACCAGAAGACTGTACTTGATTCCAATATATATTCCAATATATGTCAAAATATATGCCAACATACCTGTACTACTTATATTCTCGTAGGTTAGAAGATATACCCGTGCATTCCTAGAAGATTACTCGTACAACGTACAATATGCGTGTGTCAGCAATTTTTGCCGCAATAAAACAATGGCGTAATAACTTAAAAATATCAATAATCCCTGAATCAATAATTCCGGAAAATATCAATAATAATAATGTTTAAACCTGAAGAGTATAATTGATATTATCCAGTTCAAAATGAAATGGCAATGAAATTTATTTTATATACATATCTTCATTATTCAAATCGGAAAGGATTTAATAAAAATCGTCTGCCGCATAAACACATTGGATTTAAATCCGTTGCTAAGCGACATGATATCATTTGCTTCAAATAAATTGGTAGAAAAATATCGTCTAAATAGTTATATTTCTATGGAACATTTGGCGACAGTTTCATCAAATTAGCGAAATTTTAAAAAATCGCCAAATTTATCGCCAAGTGGGACTGTAGAACTGACAGTTCCACTTTGCAACAAATTGACGAAATATCATCACAATACTATCCCCTAACAAAAAACAATTAATATCATTTATGTAGCTCAATTTTATCAATTTCAAGATATTTTTATAGATTTGAAAACATTTTTATCAATTTGGTGACATTTTAAAAATTCGCTAAATGTATTACTAAGTAGGATGGTTGGTCTGACAGATAAATGCTAACCAAACATCATTTCAGTACTCTCTTCTAACAAAACAAAAAAAAATTTCATTGATATGTAGAAGACCCAAGCCACACGACCAACCCGAAGGTTTATGGCAGCTGTTTGTGTGTCGTTTATATCAATTTGGCTACATTTCCGTCAATTTGGCAAAGTTTAAGAAAAGTTGTCAAATTAGCGATATCCCTCCAAATTCCTAGCTTTGAATTTGCAGATCTGAATGAAACATTCTTATCCCGTTTCAATATACTAAATGAAAACACTACAATTGTATTAGAAGATATACCCGCTCTACTCTTTTTCTGTTTCAACAATCGGCTATATGAATTTATTGGCTAAACACAATATATGAAATTAGTAGCTAAATACGATATAAGCTTGAAAACTCTTTGCCAAAATAAATGAAATTGATGTACGCAGTCAGCAATTAATATAATTAAAAGAAAAATCAAACCGTCTATTCATAAGATATACTTTTATATCCATTTATCCATTTATTTATTATTTAAATCGAAAAAAAATAATAAAAACATTAACAAACACATTTAATTTAATTGCGATGCCGAGCAACATGATATATCCTCCTAAAATGTTAAAATTTATTAACCACTAACAGCACACCCGTTATTCGTACGGAGTGTATAATTTAAAGAAACTTAAAGTTCGCAATCACGTGCAAATTCTGTTAAAATATTAAATTTATTGCTCCTAAAGAGAAGTTTAAGAATATATGTTCTCACTATGCAAAATTATCTTCACGATCAGATCTGAAGAACAAAACATCCTGCCCCCTTTTGTAAGCAAATTTACAGAAGAAAGAATAGAAATTGAATGAATATATGCAACCCCGTACTAATTATATTGTCGCAGATCAGAAAATATGCCAATGTGTTAGTAGAAGATTACCCGTATTACAATATGCGTCTCAAAAATATTATCCAAAATAAAAGAGATGACGTAATAAATTGAAAACATCAATAATATCCGTACTCTTTATACCAGAAGGTCGTAATTGATTCCAATATATGCCAATATATATCAAAACATATGTCAATATACCTGTACTACTTATATTCTCGTAGATTAAAAGATATACACGTGTATTTGTAGAAGATTCGTACAACATACAATATATGAGTTTAAACAATTTTTGTCATAATAAAATAATTGCATAATAACTTGAAAATATCAATAATCCTTGAATCAATAATCCCCGAAAATATAAATAATAATAATTTTTAAACCTGAAGACCGTAATTGATATTATCCAGTCAAAAATGCTATAAGAAAAATCAAATCGTTCTTTTCTAAAATATATTTTTATATCCATTTATTTATTATTCAAATCGAAAAAATAATTATTAAAATTAACAGACAGATTTAATTTAATTGCGTTTCTGAGTAACATGATATAAGATAGAATCTTATAACATGTTAAATATGTCATGTCTTATAACATAAACTGCGAAATTAAATAACGATTTTGATTTCTCTATACTTCTCATTGTTCCGTAAAAGCTTGTTTTAAATAAACCATGAACCATGGAGATAGATTTCCCCTTTAAATCATGTTTCAAACAATTCATGTTTTCAGAAAGTGACTAATTAACGCAAAAAATCTCCCATCAAACTCAGAGATTAAATTTTAATTCACTTTCAAACGATTTTCAAGCTTTTCGTTTGGATAAACCACGGAGTTAGGGAGTAGAACTCCTAGGAAAAAGTTCCGTTTTTCATTAATATCTCGACAACCCCGCGTCTTAGAAACTCGAAACTTGGACAAAAGTTATGGGGGGATATTTCAAGGCTATTCACCAAATTTCATTAAATTCGGTTCAGCCGTTTTTCCGTGACGATGAGACAAACGAAAATTTCGTTTTTTACTAATATCTCGAGAACCACTGGTCGTAGAAACTCAAAACACGGATATAATTTTAAGTGGGGCTATTTCTGGGCTACCCACAAAATTTCATCAAATTCGGTTCAGCCGTTCTCCCGTGATGGTGTGACAAACAGACAGACAGACAGACAGACAGACAGACAGACAGACAGACAGACAGATTTTCATTTTTATTTATATAGATTATGTATAAAAAGGGTTATTTAAGCTTCAATGTTCCCGAAGCTTAACAGTTTCAATCATTGTAGTGAAAAATAGCTGCGATACAATTTTTGTATTCATGACGCCATTAGCCTCAGGTTGGGGATGGGGCAAGTTTTCAATCTAGTGGTTACATTGTTAAATTTGGTGTCGACCGATAGGTTTCTTCAAGCCCTTTAAAATGAAGAATAACATGCTATAGTTGCGATTATTTGGATTAATAGTACACTTTTTCAAAATTTTTCTTGCAAAATTTGGAATAAAAAGGGCAATAATCCCAGTACTCTTTATACCAGAAGGTCGTAATTGATTCCAATATATGCCAATATGTATCAAAACACATGCCAATATACCTGTACTACTTATATTCTCATAGATTAGAAGATATACCAGTGAATTTGTAGAAGATTACTCGGACAATGTACAATATATGAGTTTAAACAATTTTTGTCATAATAAAACAATTGCATAATAACTTGAAATTATCAATAATCCCTGAATCAATAATCCTCGAAAATATCAATAATAATACGTTTAAACCTGAAGACCGTAAATAATATTATCCAGTCAAAAATGCTATAAGAAAAATCAAATCGTTCTTTTCTAAAATATATTTTTACATCCATTTATTTATTATTCAAATCGAAAAAATAATAATTTAAATTAACAGACAGATTTAATTTAATTGCATTTCTGAGTAAAATGATATAAGATAGAATCTTCCTCATAAACTGCGAAATTAAGACACCATTTTGATTTCTTTATACTTTTCATTGTTCAATAAAAGCTTATGAAAAATAAACCATGGAGATAGATTTCCCATCTAAATCATGTTTCAAACAATTCAAGTTTTCCGAAAGTGACCAATAAGCGCAAAAAATCTCCCATCAAACTCAGAGATAAAGTTTTAATTCACTTTCAAACGATTTTCAAGCTTTTTGTTTGAATAAACCACGGAGTTAAAGAGTAGAACTCCAAGGAAAAAGTTTCGTTTTTCATTAATATCTCAACAACCCCTAGTCTTAGATACTCGAAACTTGGGCTCAATGTATGGGGGCTATTTCAAGGCTATCCACAAAACTTCATTAAATTCAGGTCAGCAGTTCTCCCGTGATGATGAGACAAACGAAAATTTCGTTTTTTACTAATATCTCGAGAACCACTGATTGTAGAAACTCCAAACATAGACTAAATTTTAAGTGGGACTATTTCCAGGCTACCCAAAAAATTTCATCAAATTCAGTTCAGCCGTTCCCCCGTGATGATGGGATAATCAGACAGACAGACAGACAGATTTTCAATTTTATTTATATAGATTTGTAGTATAAGATAATTGTAGCATCGATTTTCCATTATGCAAATTTATATTCACTGTTGCTGGTAGAATAAAAGCTCATGTCTGTCAACTCCTTAATATTGCCGCTGATGATGGATACTATGTTGCCCGAAAGCGCTTTGGCCTTTTTAAATATTATCATGTACGTCATTGATGGTGTAATAAATAAAGACGGTTTACAAAGCATTTATAGTCTTTACTAGTTATTACTTTCCTTATATACATAATGTATAAGGACAGTATTGTGACGGGGTCAAAAATTCGAATTCGAGTTTTCGACGGGAGAGCACGTTTCAAGCTTCCCTGATCACGAATCAAACATTTTTGAAGTGATGTCTGTGTGTGTGAAAGTATGTGTGTGTGTGTGTGTGTCAGTGAGTCTGTGGAGACGATATCTCACGAACGAATGGACCGATTCGAACGAAATTTGGTACGAAAATCACAATCCGTAAACACTGGAAGCCTATTGTTTTTATATGCAATCGAATGTTCAGAACCTCCTAAATTTTCGAATGAAATTTTGAAAAAATCGTCAAAAAATCAAAACCGCTCATAAAATTACGCAAATAGACAATTCTTATGTAATTTTTCATTAGAAAACGATTGGCATAAATTTCAGAACGCTAACATGAACCGTTCTTGAGATATTGCACATTTTTCAAAAAAATTATCAAAAAGTTATATAAAATAAAAATATTTCCTATTGAGAAACATGTTCACTTTACATATGTAATACCATGCGATAAGTTTGGTGACATCATTCTCGTGGATCTAGCTCGTTCCATTCATAAAAAAAGATACTTTGAGTAATACTTTTGTATTTGGACGCCAATAGTCATTTATCTGCTGTAAGAATAACTTATTTCTCCGTCCTTAACGCTTGGCGAGATTTTGGCGACGAATTTGGCGGAATGTCGCCAACTTGGCGACATTTTTAATTGTTGCCAAATTAACAAAAATCTCGCCAAATTGATAAAAATGACGCTAAATCAATGAAAATGACGTCTAATGGAAGAAATTTCAATATCATGGAAAGAATATAAGTACCTACTATAAGAATAACTTTTTTTAGCTGTAAAAGTAGTAAATTCATTGCATTATATAAGGAAAGTCATGTGTTGCCTACATCAGATTTTTTTAGTATGTAGTTAAGATAGTCAAGATAGTTAAGATAGGACATATGGGAATGTAAATGAATAATATCACCCAATTAGTTTCGGATTTAACCCGGGGTGAAAAAATAAAATACATTGAACCGTACGAGACATAATTCCTCAAACAAGTTTTAAGCGAACATTCACAAATTGCTTTGAAAATTTTACGAAATATTCAAATTATCACATACAATGTATTAAAACATGTATAGCAAAACATGTTTTAAGTAAAAATTCAAATAATAATTACACTATGATATATGGAGAGATCACGTGAATCATTGCAAAGTTAAATATGGCATCCATTTTTTTCCCCTATATAAAGATCATTTTAATTTATATTTAGTGTTGCATCCTTCATAAAACCGCATTACTTTAACATATTATCTGTATATCTAAATGCCGTGCCTACGCAATTACAATACTTTGATTTAAAATGATCTCTAAACTTTGATTATTTCTACAACAAAGCCTAATTTTAACGAATACAGAATGGAAACGAATCAAGCGATTAAAAGATGAGTTGTAAAAGAATAGCTGATTTTTTTCACGCAAAATTATTTAGCTCTGGGATCTGGAATGTAAGTGATATGAATGAAATATTCTTTGATTTTGCATTCGATTGCAGACGATTTCTGTTTTGAAGACGTCATTTGAATAACGTTTATTTTGTGTAACTTGAGTTGTCTGTTTCCGAGAAGTTTTAAGTTTCCGAGTATAATAAATTACCATAGTACTGTGATAATTTAAAAAATATCACCGCTGAATGTATCGCATTTTAGAGATGTTTAAATAAAATTGATTTCAGTTGAAAAGTGTTTCAAAATCAACTCTTTATGCATGATTGGTCTTTCTTGTCCGTACGTGGCGGGGAGCTTTTTTACCATGAAGTAGTGTTTTGAGAGATTATAAATAAACGACACATGCCGTCAAAGAGTCATATAAAAAGTTTAACATATATGATACTAATTCATTATCAATAAAACTGTAGAATATGTTTGGAAAATAAATAAGTTACAAAATAAACGATGCTTCTAAATAAACAGAAATTAAATTAAACGCAGTGGAGAGAGAAAGTGATGTATAAAAAAAAGTTAAACATAAAATATCAAAGTTTTTCAAGATTTTAAACTGGAAAATATATTTTAGATATATGTTCACGCAACCAGCTTATAAAACATATTCTCATAAATTTCCGAAAGGAAAAATATCAAATTATATTTTATTTTTTAGATTGGTATATAATCCTTATCGTAATTTAACGAAACACGCATTAAAAAATAATTTAGTCAACATCAAATGTAAACGTTTTATGCAATAACAATAAAAGGTTTTAACTTCAATTGTATGGATTAAATAAAACGTAAGAGTAAATAAATTCAGGAAAATTATTATTGCCATAAAACTCAAAAAGAAAAAAATAACAAAAGAAACAAAGAGAGTGAAACGATATTTTTGATCATTTTACTTCCCTACAACCCGAAAAATACATTAATTTCCTTATAAACAATAATGTATAAGGAAAGTATTGAGACAGGGTCGAAAATTCGAATTCAAGTTTTCGATGGGAGAGCACGTTTCAAGCATTTCTGATCACGAATCAAACATTTTTGAAGTGATGTCTGTGTGTGTGTGTGAAATTATGTGTGTGTGTGTGTGTGAAAGTATGTGTGTGTGTGTGTGTCATTGAGTATGTGGAGACGATAACTGACGACAAAAATCACAATCCGTAGACACTGGAAGCCTATTGTTTTTATATGCAATCGAATGTTCAGAACCCCCCTAAATTTTCGAGAGAAATGTTGAAAAAATTGTCAAAAAATCAAAACCTCTAATAAAGTTACGCAAATACACATTTCTTATGTAATGTTTCATTATAAAACGATTGATATAAATTTTAGAACGCTAACATGAACCGTTCTCGAGATATTGCACATTTAAAAAAAAAATTATTAAAAAGTAATATAAAATAAAAAAAATATTTCTATTGAGAAACATGTTCACTTTTCATATGTAATAGCATGCGATAAATTTAGTGACATCATTCTCGTGGATCTCTCTCTAGCTCGTTCCATTCATAAAAAAGATACTTTGAGTAATACCTTTGTATTTGAACGCCAATAGTCATTTATCTGCTGTCAAAATAACTTAGTTCTTCGTCCATAATGTTTGGCGAAATTTTGGCGACGAATATGGTGGAATGTCGCCAACTTGGCGCCTTTTTTTGGTTGCTAAAGTAACGTAAAACTCGCCAAATGGATAAAATGACGCTAAATCAATGACGACTCACTGATGATGACGACATGGAAAATACTGACTCATTGACGAAATTTGAATATCTTGAAAAGAATATAAATAACTACTATAAAAATAATCTATTTTTTTTACTGTAAAAGTAGTAAATTCATTGCATTATATAAGGAAAGCCATGTGCTTCCCACATCAAATTTTTTTTCTATTGTGACGTTTGTTTATCTGTGGATCTGTGCAATATGTGTATCCTTTTTAACTGAAACGCTAATTAACCAAATTTCACAAAATGTTGTAGATAAGTGACTTGTGGGTGACTGAAACTCATATGTTAATTAAATTCTCGTACAATTCGATAAAAAAAATCTGCCTTTCTCTGCAAAATGGTCCACCACTATTCTCAAAATCTGAATTAAAGGACTACATATACTCAAATGTATCCATAAATTGCTTGTTTTATGCGTAATCTTTTCAACAAAAAGAATAAGACCAACCCCGTAATTTTAGGACTAATGATATTTTAGTGTTTTAGCATTTTTGCCGTATTGCCTTTGAAAATATGTCCAGTCAACAAATGAAAACGAAATTTGAATTAAAAATACAAATTTAGTGTAATTTTAAATAATTTCGCATGTCATTTCGAACAATTAAATTTAATTTAATGAATTATGATAGAAAGGAAGGTAAAATAAATTTGAGTCTGTAGGGAAAACCATATGCAGCCGTAGATGATCTTATTATTGGCATGAATCACGCTAACGGGTACGTGACTCCCGCAGAGGTCATCATATTCCGTATTGACATTGACAGACTTCAACCAATGAACTGTTTTTTCGCCCAAATTCCTATGTTTTATATCTATTATTTAAATGATCGAGGTAAAAGTAAGGAGTTAAAAATTCATATTTAGAAAACGCCAATATCGTTTGAGACAATTATTTAAGTAGCGCTAGGATAATATAAGTAGCCCTGCATTGTATGCATTTCTATGGAGAAAGACCTAATATATTCATTTCAACTGTCAATTTTGTAAAAATAATTTATTAGCGTAATGCAAAATAGAACTGAAACAATAAAGAATGTCCCTACGCTTTCAAAATAATGTTACCTTTTAATTTATTTCTATCTCCCTATATTCTGTTCTCTACTCTATAACTATGAATAAACACTGGTTAATTACACTCATAATTAGAGAACTCATAATTTAAAAATAATCAAAAATATATATACTAAATACTACGCCTTTCCATTGTGTCAACAAATAGTAGCAGCTACTTTACTAACACTAGCGACACCTAGATATAATTATGAAAGCATCTTAGCATTTTCAGACGTTTCATCCCTAGGAGTTTTATCTCCTTCTTTCTAACTCCATGATTTGAATATTTATTGATAATTTTCTGTGCATTTCCTCAACGCTAGTGTCATTTGTTATACCCCATGATTTGTGAACGTTTCAATGAATTCGAAAAAATACTTTTTCTTTTTACTTTCCTTATATACATAATGTATAAGGAAAGTATTGTGACGGGGTCAAAAGTTCGAATTCGAGTTTTCGACGGGAGAGCACATTTCAAGCATCCCTGATCACGAATCGAACATTTTTGAAGTGATGTCTGTGTGTGTGTGAAAGTGTGTGTGTGTGTGTGTGTGTGCGTGTGTGTGCGCGTGTATGTGTGTGTCAGTGAGTCTGTGGAGACGATATCTTACTAATGAATAGAGCGATTCGATATGAAATTTGGTACGAAAATACTGAAAGCCTATTGTTTAAAAATAAAATCGAATGTTCAGAAATCCTCTAATTTTTCGAGTGAAATTTTGAAAAAATCATAAATCAAAACCTTTATTAAAGTTACGCAAATAGACATTTCTTATGTGATTTTTCCTTATAAAACGATTGGCATAAATTTTAGAACGCTAGCATGAACCATTTTCGAGATATTGCATATTTTTCAAATAAATTTATCAAAAAATCCAATAAATTAAAAAAAAAATTAACTTTTAAGAAACATGTTCACTTTTCATATGTAATATTATGCGATAAATTTGATGACATCATTCTCGTGGATCTAACTCGTTCCATTCACGAGAAAAGATACTTTAAGTAATACTTTTGTATTTGAACGCCAGTATTCATTTATCTGCTGTAAGAGTAACTTATTTATCCGTCCATAACGCTTGGCGAGATTTCGGCGACAAATTTGAAGGAATGTCACCAACTTGGCGACATTTTTAAATGTTGCCAAATTAACGTAAATCTCGCCAAATGGATAAAAATGACGCTAAATGAATAAAAATGATGCTAAATCAATAAAAATGACGCTAAATTAATGAAAATGACGACTTATCAAAGAAAATTCAATATCTTTGAAATAATATAAGAATAACATTTTTTTTAACTGTAAAGTTAGTAAATTCGTTGCATTATATAAGGAAAGTCATGTGCTGCCCACATCAGATTTTTTGACTTTATTGCTGAAGTTTTGGGCATGAGTGTTATGACTACTTAGACACATTTCGTAATTATGTCCGTTTTATCTTTCTCCGCCCTTCTTTCTACTTCCCTACAATACATGTAGACGTATAAGGAGATTATTAGAATCGTGTGGAAAATCTTAACTCGAATTTTCGATGGAGCTATACGTTTCAAGCATTCTAGAACACAAAAACATATTTAACGTAAGTTTGTGTGTCTGTACAATATACATATATCATGGAATTTTTATTTCGAAATCCTTTCAGCTATAACTCTAGAACGGCTAGACAACAAAATTCGTTTTTATACCATCATTCACCGCAATAAATATCTGCAATTTTCGTAGTAAAATTTATTGGTGTGCAATCAACCGTTCTTAAGATAATGTTATTTACAGATGTTTAATTTTTTAATGCCTAAATTTGGAACGTTTTTTGATATTTAAAACTTTTGTTAAATGCGTAGATGTCACATTTAGTGACCAGTAGCAACAAATGGCCAGTTAAAGTCATAATTATTGAGTATATTTAGCGATACCCGGAAGATTTAATACAATAATCGACTGATTTATCAAATTATGTTTTGACAGGCTCCTTAAATCTCCGACAATGAAAATAGTTTTGATGTCATCCATTAATCCAATACCACCAACAAGGACATTAAATTTGTCACTGTCCAACGTATACCTCATAAGTCCCTCTACATTCTCCCATTCCGTACTCTGCAGAAGATTGTTTGTCATTAATGAAGGCATGATTTTCAAATGATTCCCTATGATTAATCTGTCCAACTCTTGCGGGGCGTTGCCATTAGATACTAGACGCAGTAGAAATTGCGTGGATATTGTATATACAGCTATTTTTCACCCTTCAACATTTAGGGAAGATTAGACATGATTATTAATTGCTTGGTGGACTTTAAACTTGAATAGATTATTATATTTTGGCTTTGGAAAAGCCTTATTGCAGTTTGCATATCTTGAATATTATCGCATTGAAAGTATATTGGGTATTTTTGTTGTTGGTGAGTAGCAACAGATAACAAATGCGGTACAGATAAAAGCAGATTTTATTAAATAGTTGTTGCTATACTCTATTCTATTAGAGTATAACAACAAATGTTTTAAAATGTGATATGTTGAAGACCCAGACCGTCCGACTCATCCTGAGGACATGAGCAACTAATTGGACGGCCGGGAAGGGAAAATGTAATATGGGAGGGGAAAAAATGATAAGGGAAGGGGAAATGTGATATGGGAAGGGGAAAAATCATAAGGGACCGGGAAGAAAAATGTGATATGTGCAGCAGCTGATTGAATAAATAAAGCTTACACATATTGAATAACTAGTTATTATAAGTTCAGGTACAGAATTACATCAAACTTACAAATTTAGAATAATTTATTTTTTACTTGGCTATTTGGGGCATTTTTAAACAACACCAAGTTGTCAAAGTTTCGCTAGAATTTATTCTGGCATAGTAGAAATACATTTTCTATTAAAAAATGTCATTTTAATCGAGAAACTATTTTATATAGTTAAGCATATTTATAATTTTGTTAACATTTTTCTACTCATTTCGATTAAAAAAGAAGTTTAATGTTTTTTTTAATGTGTACCAAAATCTATACCAGCAATTTTAAACAACACCAAGTTGTCAAAGTTTCGCTAGAATTTATTCTGGCATAGTAGAAATACATTTTCTATTAAAAAATGTCATTTTAATCGAGAAACTATTTTATATAGTTAAGCATATTTATAATTTTGTTAACATTTTTCTACTCATTTCGATTAAAAAAGAAGTTTAATGTTTTTTTTTTAATGTGTACCAAAATCTATACCAGCAACAGATTTATGGACAAATTAACAGACTGATGAATTTAATGAAACTCGGATGGATAGTTTTCTAAACTATTCATCTGGGTGATACATCTTTTGTGAATACATCTTTTGCATAATAATACACACAGATGCTACGCACATACACACAGATGTCAGTTTAACGTTATGTATCAGTGTTGAAAGAAGCACAAAACATATAAAATCCTCGAAAACAAGAACTCAAATTTGACCCTATAATTACAATACTTTCTATATGTAATTAAAGGGACTGTTAGTGTTTAAAATAACTATAAGATGAAGGGACTAATATAACCTCTAAGTAAAATAAACCTTTAAGTAAATATAACTTTACAATAGAGAAGAATAGCAAATATAACGGTCCTCTATAATAAAATTTATGTATAAAATGATTTTATTAGTGATAGTGAGAAGCGACAGGATTATAATAATGCACTGTTTTAATAAAGTCTCAAATCAGTCACAAATTTATAGTCGCAACATTGTTTAATAGCAACATTGTTTAATAGCAACATTGCATAGTAGCAGCTTTGCAGCAGAATGCCAAGAAGAATATGGTTACGTCTGAAGCAAGCGAATATGTGACGTTGTTTTAGTGACAATGCCGCAATATATGATATGAGGGACGTATCTTCTTCAATATTCTAGAAAAAGATTCTCGAAAATCTGTAACACTTTGCTTGGAAATTTTGAATTAGATGTATGCAACTCTATGCTAAAGAAACAATTTATCAGCGCCTTTATTCATGCCTTTCAACCTCTATCAGCCCTTTCAACGAAGCGAAAAACGCGATGATCTATTGTGAGGAGGCGACGGTGTTTCCGCCAAACCTTGGACCAAATTAGTGCTTCTGCGCATGAAGGAAAGATTCGCAGTCCGGCTTAAGTACCAAGTCAGATGCTTAAGTACCAGGTCAGGTGCTTAAGTACCAGGTCAAGTGGCCGAATTTTCCCTTTACTAAATCTCCGGGCAGACTTTTCCAGGTCGTAGCGAGAAGCGTCCAAGAGCAAATATTATTTGCAGCTTTTCAATATTCTTTGTTATACTAATGGGTTTCTCTTACACAATCCTAACAATATTATGACATTTCCATTACATAATTTCATTCCATCCCAGACATATGTAGTATTTCATGAATCGCTCCATACCGCGCTCCCTAAGACGTTTCACATAAAGAATTTGACCAAATTAAAACTGTATGCATAATCTATAGTTTGATGTATTTTAAATACGGGCTGGTTTAACTATTCTAAATCAGTTTAACATCCATCTGCGATAATGATATTTTAACACCTTTCCTTTCTCCCTCATGGTAAAAGCTAATCACTTACAATATTTTCATCCCAAATAACATCATTATTAATCAAGCGACAAAATATTTTACGGCGTTTTAACATAAAGAATATATCAAACATATTATGTTTTAATGGTATCCCTTGTATTAGGAGTAATCATACAATGCGTTAAGCAAAATTAATACATGTTTCATTCTCATCTATACACACGTGTCTTAAGACGTCGGACTTCGATCCTTTTAGTCGTTGCTATGGCAACGAAATCGATCGTGGCTATTCCACAAACGTATCGATTTTCATCAGCGCAATCTTGTTTACTTTTCTTCAGTTTATTTTCTATGTTAAATGGTGTCTTTATTGCATTTTTTCTTTCCTTTCTTTTGGAAAGCACGATGTGTTAAGCGCTTTGGGTAAACATGGTAAAAGTGATCCTTAAACAGAGAGTCAATTTTCATTTACTATGATTTGAAGATCTATTTATTTTACTTACTAGGTTTAATTAAATTATTCTAAACGCATATAAATGTAATAAAACTGATAATAAAGTAATAAGTTTGCAGTTATAATCCTAGCGGTATACATGAATCTCTGCACCACCCTTAAGATTAACTGGAATGCGCCACAATTCAACTTTTTATACCAAAATCCATTTTTAAGCAGCTTGCCCTTTTTATTCCAAATTTTGCAAGAAAAATTTTGAAAAAGTGTACTATTAATCCAAATAATCGCAACTATAGCATGTTATTCTTCATTTTAAAGGGCTTGAAGAAACCTATCGGTCGACACCAAATTTAACAATGTAACCACTAGATTGAAAACTTGCCCCATCCCCAACCTGAGGCTAATGGCGTCATGAATACAAAAATTGTATCGCAGCTATTTTTCACTACAATGATTGAAACTGTTAAGCTTCGGGAACATTGAAGCTTAAATAACCCCTTTTATACATAATCTATATAAATAAAAATGAAAATCTGTCTGTCTGTCTGTCTGTCTGTCTGTCTGTCTGTCTGTCTGTCTGTTTGTCACACCATCACGGGAGAACGGCTGAACCGAATTTGATGAAATTTTGTGGGTAGCCCAGAAATAGCCCCACTTAAAATTATATCCGTGTTTTGAGTTTCTACGACCAGTGGTTCTCGAGATATTAGTAAAAAACGAAATTTTCGTTTGTCTCATCGTCACGGAAAAACGGCTGAACCGAATTTAATGAAATTTGGTGAATAGCCTTGAAATATCCCCCCATAACTTTTGTCCAAGTTTCGAGTTTCTAAGACCTGGGGTTGTCGAGATATTAATGAAAAACGGAACTTTTTCCTAGGAGTTCTACTCCCTAACTCCGTGGTTTATCCAAACGAAAAGCTTGAAAATCGTTTGAAAGTGAATTAAAATTTAATCTCTGAGTTTGATGGGAGATTTTTTGCGTTAATTAGTCACTTTCTGAAAACATGAATTGTTTGAAACATGATTTAAAGGGGAAATCTATCTCCATGGTTCATGGTTTATTTAAAACAAGCTTTTACGGAACAATGAGAAGTATAGAGAAATCAAAATCGTTATTTAATTTCGCAGTTTATGTTATAAGACATGACATATTTAACATGTTATAAGATTCTATCTTATATCATGTTACTCAGAAACGCAATTAAATTAAATCTGTCTGTTAATTTTAATAATTATTTTTTCGATTTGAATAATAAATAAATGGATATAAAAATATATTTTAGAAAAGAACGATTTGATTTTTCTTATAGCATTTTTGACTGGATAATATCAATTACGGTCTTCAGGTTTAAAAATTATTATTATTTATATTTTCGGGGATTATTGATTCAAGGATTATTGATATTTTCAAGTTATTATGCAATTATTTTATTATGACAAAAATTGTTTAAACTCATATATTGTATGTTGTACGAATCTTCTACAAATACACGTGTATATCTTTTAATCTACGAGAATATAAGTAGTACAGGTATATTGACATATGTTTTGATATATATTGGCATATATTGGAATCAATTACGACCTTCTGGTATAAAGAGTACGGATATTATTGATGTTTTCAATTTATTACGTCATCTCTTTTATTTTGGATAATATTTTTGAGACGCATATTGTAATACGGGTAATCTTCTACTAACACATTGGCATATTTTCTGATCTGCGACAATATAATTAGTACGGGGTTGCATATATTCATTCAATTTCTATTCTTTCTTCTGTAAATTTGCTTACAAAAGGGGGCAGGATGTTTTGTTCTTCAGATCTGATCGTGAAGATAATTTTGCATAGTGAGAACATATATTCTTAAACTTCTCTTTAGGAGCAATAAATTTAATATTTTAACAGAATTTGCACGTGATTGCGAACTTTAAGTTTCTTTAAATTATACACTCCGTACGAATAACGGGTGTGCTGTTAGTGGTTAATAAATTTTAACATTTTAGGAGGATATATCATGTTGCTCGGCATCGCAATTAAATTAAATGTGTTTGTTAATGTTTTTATTATTTTTTTTCGATTTAAATAATAAATAAATGGATAAATGGATATAAAAGTATATCTTATGAATAGACGGTTTGATTTTTCTTTTAATTATATTAATTGCTGACTGCGTACATCAATTTCATTTATTTTGGCAAAGAGTTTTCAAGCTTATATCGTATTTAGCTACTAATTTCATATATTGTGTTTAGCCAATAAATTCATATAGCCGATTGTTGAAACAGAAAAAGAGTAGAGCGGGTATATCTTCTAATACAATTGTAGTGTTTTCATTTAGTATATTGAAACGGGATAAGAATGTTTCATTCAGATCTGCAAATTCAAAGCTAGGAATTTGGAGGGATATCGCTAATTTGACAACTTTTCTTAAACTTTGCCAAATTGACGGAAATGTAGCCAAATTGATATAAACGACACACAAACAGCTGCCATAAACCTTCGGGTTGGTCGTGTGGCTTGGGTCTTCTACATATCAATGAAATTTTTTTTTGTTTTGTTAGAAGAGAGTACTGAAATGATGTTTGGTTAGCATTTATCTGTCAGACCAACCATCCTACTTAGTAATACATTTAGCGAATTTTTAAAATGTCACCAAATTGATAAAAATGTTTTCAAATCTATAAAAATATCTTGAAATTGATAAAATTGAGCTACATAAATGATATTAATTGTTTTTTGTTAGGGGATAGTATTGTGATGATATTTCGTCAATTTGTCGCAAAGTGGAACTGTCAGTTCTACAGTCCCACTTGGCGATAAATTTGGCGATTTTTTAAAATTTCGCTAATTTGATGAAACTGTCGCCAAATGTTCCATAGAAATATAACTATTTAGACGATATTTTTCTACCAATTTATTTGAAGCAAATGATATCATGTCGCTTAGCAACGGATTTAAATCCAATGTGTTTATGCGGCAGACGATTTTTATTAAATCCTTTCCGATTTGAATAATGAAGATATGTATATAAAATAAATTTCATTGCCATTTCATTTTGAACTGGATAATATCAATTATACTCTTCAGGTTTAAACATTATTATTATTGATATTTTCCGGAATTATTGATATTTTTAAGTTATTACGCCATTGTTTTATTGCGGCAAAAATTGCTGACACACGCATATTGTACGTTGTACGAGTAATCTTCTAGGAATGCACGGGTATATCTTCTAACCTACGAGAATATAAGTAGTACAGGTATGTTGGCATATATTTTGACATATATTGGAATATATATTGGAATCAAGTACAGTCTTCTGGTATGAAGATTACGGGGATTAATTATATATTCAATTTATTACGTCGTCTGTTGTATTTTACCAAAAAACATTTGAGACTCATATTGCAAAACGGGAAATCTTCTACTAATAATCGGACATTATAAGTAGTACGTGTATATCTTCCCATATAATTTTCGCACTTTAATTTTGACATATATTGGAATAAATGACTGTCTTCAGATTTAAAGATTACGGGTTTATTGGTATTTTCAATTTATACATGTAATCTACTAATACAGGTTATATTTTCTAATATTAGCGTATATAATTAGTACGGGTCCCATACAATTTTAACGCTTTTATTTTGCATATATTGATTCAATTCCATATTTTTTTTTTATATTTGCTTACATAAGGGGTCCAAGATGTTTCATTCTTCAGATATGTCCATGAAGATAATTTTATATAGCGAGAACAGAGATTCTTAAACTTCTTTTTAGGAGCATAATATTAAATATTTTAACAGAATATTTTGATTAAACATGTCATTTAGTATACTATAAGAATTTGGGCATGATTATGAACTTCAAGTTTCTTTATATTATATACTCCGTACGAAGAACGGGTATGCTGCTAGTCTATATAAATAAAATTGAAAATCTGTCTGTCTGTCTGTCTGTCTGTCTGTTTGTCCCGTCATCGCGGGAGAACGGCTGAACCGATTTTAATGAAATTTTGTGGATAGCCTGAAAATAGTACCACTTAAAATTTAGTCCATGATTGGAGTTTTTACGATCAGTGGTTCTTGAGATATTAGTAAAAAACAAAATTTTCGTTTGTCTCATCATCACGGAAGAGCGGCTAAACTAAATTTAATGAAATTTTTTGGATAGCCTTGAAATAGCTACCTATAAATGTAGCCCAAGTTTCTAGTATCTAAGACCAGGGGTTGTCGAGATATTAATGAAAAACGAAACTTTTTCCTAGAAGTTCTACTCTCTAACTCCGTGGTTTATCCAAACGAAAAGCTTGAAAATCGTTTGAAAGTGAATTAAAACTTTATCTCTGAGTTTGGTGGGAGATTTTTTGCGCTTATTAGTCACTTTCTGAAAACGTGAATTGTTTGAAACATGATTTAAATGGGAAATCTATCTCCATGGTTTATTTTTCCCAAACTTTTACTGAGCAATGAAAAGTATAAAGAAATCAATATGGTTATTTAATTTCGCAGTTTATGAGGAAGATTCTATCTTATATCATGTTGCTCAGAAACGCAATTAAATTAAATCTGTCTGGTAATTTTAATTATTATTTTTTCGATTTGAATAATAAATAAATGGATATAAAAATATAATTTAGAAAAGAACGATTTGATTTATCTTATAGCATTTTTGCCTGGATAATATTAATTACGGTCTTCAGGTTTAAACGTTGTTATTATTGATATTTTCGGGGATTATTGATTCAGGGATTATTGATATTTTCAAGTTATAATGCAATTGTTTTATTATGGAAAAAATTGTTTAAACTCATATATTGTACGTTGTACGAGTAATCTTCTACAAATATACGGGTATATCTTCTAATCTACGGGAATATAAGTAGTACAGGTATATTGGCATATGTTTTATATATTGGCATATATTGGAATCAATTACGACCTTCTGGTATAAAGAGTACGGGGATTATTGATATTTTCAATTTATTACGTCATCTCTTATTTTGGCAAAGATGTTTCAGACTCATATTGTAATACGGGTAATCTTCTACTAACACACTGGCATATTTTTTAATCTTCGACAATATAGGTAGTACGGGATTGCATATATTGATTCAATTCCTTTTTTTTTTGTAAATTTGCTTGCAAAAGGGATCAGGATGTTTTATTCTTCAGACATGCCCGTGAAGATAATTTTGCATAGTGAAAACAGATATTTTTAAACTTCTCTTTAGGAGCAATAAATTTAATATTTTAACAGAATTTGCACATGATTGCGAATTATAAGTTTCTTTATATTATATACTCAGTACGAAGAACAGGTATGCTGCTAGTTATATGATAATTTTGTCCTGTGCAGCCATGTTAAGGAAATGTAAAATTTCGAATACATTTGAATGCTCTCACTCGAATTTCAAAAAAATTCTTTACAGTTCTAGATTTTTTTATAACAAATTCGAATGTGAATTGCCTACATTGCCACACAAAAATTGCCTACATACAAACGACAGACAGACGGACATCACTCCCAAAATTATCAAAATTTGCTCAGGAGGTCCTAAAACATATATTGGCTTCAAAATTTCGAAATTGAAAATTTTCGTGAAAAAAATACTTCCTCTAAGGTATACAGGAGTGAATGAAGCCTATAAAACCAATAGTTTGATTTTAAGCTCTCCAAGAAATATCAAATGCTTAATCTTGTTTATGGATGCATCCATAGTGGGAGGAACCTTGCTATGTAACTGTACATAAGTAAGAAAATCTAAACTTTTCAGTAAAAGTGTTTATGGGTTGAAAATTTAAGTCAAGTACGTTGGGTTTCACTAGCCTCGCAATCTGGGGTAAGTAGAACCCAGCCCTGAATTACTCATGCAGATGTCCAAAAATGATACTAGGCTAAATAGAACCCAACCCTGGATTACTCATACAACTGTCCAAAAATGACACTGGAGTAAATAGAACCCAGCTTTGAATTACTCATGCAACTATCCAAAAATGGCAAAGGGGCAAGTGGAAATCCAAGAACGCATTTCAAAATATAAGACTACATTTTATTTGTCAAACAAGAATATTATAGTGATCCAATGAAATAAGACATTGATTGAAATACTTCTATCTCGTAGTACTCCACTCGTCGTTGTTAATATTCTTTCCCTGCTTCAGTGACGCTTGCTGTTCTAACAGCAGTGACCGATCTTGCTTTAACTAGTGAAGGTTGTACTACTTGCTTTCCATCACTAAGAAACCCAATTTTTGCCTTGGAAACCAGTTGACACTTTAGGCTGTATCAATGTTGTGTTAAACGATGATTTGTTAGTTTTACGAGTAACACCCTATTATTTTAGAACCATAAGTTGAGCAAAATGATTTTCAGTAAATAGAGAAGCAAACTCGAGGTCTGTAGACTCTTTTAGAAGTTTTGTGCTGGCTACATCAAGCATTTTACATTTCCTTATATTAAATTTGACAGATTTTTAAAAATTCAATCATATTTACTTTTCCCCAAAGACCTTCCCTAAGTAGTTTAAACGTAAATGTGTTTACCGAAATTCAACTGGAATAATTGATCAATGGTGCTTCTAAGAAAATACTTCTTTCTCGCTTTTTAAAGAAACGTTTTCAAGATACAAGATACTGAGTTTATTGAACAGAACAAGTATCCTCAAAAGAATTAAAGTTCCCAAATTGAAAGCAACAATAAAATATTTAATGATAGAGTTGGACATTAATTCTTTAATACTGTTTAATGCATAATAGGAAGTGTAATTTCTCAGAAATGCTATATGATTAAAAACTATTATTTCTGAGAAATGCTGCATGGTTAAAGACTATTTCCGAGAAATGCTGCATAATTATAAAACAGATTTCTGAAAATTGAGATAAGAGAAAATAAGAGTTCTCACTAATTATTCAAGAAGCTTTCCATTTAAACTATTTTCCACGAATTGTGTACTTAATAAACATTGGGTTTTAAGATATGCGGATTAAGATGAATTCTGGAAAATATCAGATAAAGAATAATTTATAATTTCCACATAGCCAGATGCGTATTATCTTATGTTCACAATGTAAGGAACAAAATTCCCAATATAAAATACTAGCAGTGGTATTAAAAATATGTGCGAATAGCAGTTTTCTAATAGTGCTTTAAAAAAAATCATATAAATATTTAATTCTATTTAAAAGAAGCATAAGGATAAAGACTTGCAGAATTTCTTTCATGAAAAATAGCATATGTCAAATAAGTGACTAAAATTGTTTCGTAATAAGCTCCCTTCTTTAACCCAAGAGAGGCAGTATGTTTGTAGCTGTGTTTAATGGCGCATATATTTCTTCCTGTTTTCTTGGCCTGAAGAAGGAGATTTATAATACCCTCGAATTGTAGTCAACTAACTAATATATGCTGATTTTCATCCAGGAAGTTCTAAGTGTTTATTTTACAAGCAGCCGTTGAGAGTGGGATATCCCAGTGGTTAACGCACGAGGATAGCACTCAGATGACCCGAGTTCGATTCTCGGCCTACCCGAACTGTTCCCGTATTCACGTGGAGTACGGTCACGTAAAATATGTGGGTCCATAAGTTCCTCCGAGAGGTTGGTGGTAGGGGAAGGAGGGTACGGTCCCCGTAGATGTCGCATTCACTGGGTTCCTGTCTAAATTGGGAGGTACTACTTCGACCTTCCAAACTGATACCTTAAAGCTTTGGGTAGGTCTGACTAAAGAAATAAACGATTTTTATAATTTTTTTGCTGATCCATTTACGTTTTATGCACTTTCATAATTACGTTTCATACTTACTTTTCTATTCATGCTCATATAAAAATATATATCTACATAATCATAGAAATATAATTGCAAAAACTTTCAATAAAAGTACGACATTTCACATTTGCTTTCAAGTTGTCCAGATAAATATCTTTCGAACAAAATATTAAGGGCTTAAATGAAAAGCAAACAATTCGATAATACTTATTTCGGATTTATTGTGAAATGCTTCAATTATATTTTAGTCTGAGTGCTTCAACGTTCACTAAATTGAATGGAAATCAATTTGGTCATGTTAATGAAATTATTAAGCATTTTAAAAAAAGGATTTAGTTGCACAAATGGGGTAAAAAGAATTTTGTAGTATTTTTACCTAGTTCCCATCCAATTTGATCCAATTTGATCGTCCCTTTTCACATCCAATTTAACACCCCTTTTCACATCCAATTTCACATTCCTTTTCACATCCAATTTCACATCTCTTTTCACATTCAATTTCACATCTCTTTTCACATCCAATTTCACATCTTTTTTCAAATCCAATTTAACAAGCCTTTTCACATCCAATTTGAGGAGTTGTAATAAATAATTTATACTTATCAGTTTCCTTGAGCTATTAATACCTTAAAAATGATTCAGTATGTATTTATTATTGATTGTTATTATTATCAGTATATTAAAGATTAATACATATGTAAAAACATTGTTACTTTCCCTACCATACATGATAATGTACGTATAAGGAAAATATTGAAATCGTGTCGAAAAACGCAATCCGAGTTTTCGACGGATATGCACGTTTCGAGCATCCAAGAACACGAAAAACCATTTTTTAGTGTGACGCCTGTGTGTGTGTATGTAATGTATGTATCCAAGCTAACGCAGAAACTAATTGACCAAATTTCATAAAATTTGGTAGGTTGATGGGTTACCCTGGTGTTGATTAGATTTTGATACAATTCGAGAAAAAAATAGCCTGCTTTTTTGGGGAAACAGCCTTAAAAATATAATGTATCCACCCTAGATGAGAAACTAATTGATCAAATTCCATAAAATTGATAGATAAGACACTTTGTGGGTAACCATGGTGTTGACTAGATTTTTATATGATTCTGAAATATAAGAATCTCATTTTTCGTTTTCAAAATGTCCCACAAAAATCGCCAACTTTTAAAATGAAATATTACATATGCTTAAATGTATCAATTAAATGCTTATTTAATACGTAAATTTTAAAGACGAAGATAAAAACCATCCCCATTACACAAAAATTGATCATTTTTTTTATCGAGATATTAGATTTTTTTCAATCTTGAAATGAAAACGGTTTCATTGTAATAAATCTAATTGAGGGAATTTCCTAAAATTAAGTAATCAAGTTTTCTGGGGATGATCCTGATGTTGATTTGATTTTGGCATGATTTAGAATTATATAGCCAATCCGTTTTTGCGAAATGGCTGGGAAAAATCGTGAACGTCTGAAATAAATGCCTAAATTTGAAGAAACATATCTATTACATACTTATTCTTCGTATAATTTTTAAATTCGACTGACCCATAGGCTTTTACAGACTGAGTTTGTTGCTGAAAATGGACGGAGAAAATGAAATGGTTCATTTTTGCAAACATGGTACATTTTACAACAAAATTACATGGAAATACTTTTGACTGTTGTCATCTGGAAAAACACAAATTGTACAACAGTAAAAACATTGTACTGTAGATCTTATACAATATTTTTTCACTGTTAAAGAATATAAATTCATTGCATTATATAGAGAAATTCATCTGCCTACATCAGATTTTTTTATTATTGTGATGGAAAATCCTAAATGAATTAGTTAAGACTTTTTTATATAAATGTTGACAACAATAAACAGAGTTAAAAATCTGAACATGCACAAAGAACCGAACAAAAGAAATTTACATATACGCTTGGATTTATTATGTGCATAAATTTACTGATGACAAACATACTTATGTTTATCGATTTAAATAGAACATTCTGTCTCTTTTATTGTCATTCTTTATTGACCTTTTTTACATAGGTCAGAAAATATCCATAATTGCAACATTGTTTGTTGTATATATATATATATTTTTTTTTCCTCGCTTTTTTCTACAGTTCCCTTTTTCCTCCATACTCTTATTTTTATGAGCTTCTTTTCAAAATATGATTCTCTGTACAATATTTTTTGTCACATTTGTATTCCATTACAAGATTTCTGAGAACTTCTCTCTTCATTAACATTTGTTTGGAGTAAACATCAAGGACGGTGTATGGGAGGAAGTGTAAATGAAATTTTCTGCGAATTGATTTTTCCCTGCTTTGATGCAGTATATTTTCTGGGAATTATTCGGAGAAAAGGGATGTTTAGTCTAGAATTTTCTTTATTTGAATTGTGAGATAAATGTATTTAATCAATCAAGGTGCATGCTAAGAGTTTAATAAAATTCCTATACAGGATTCCTGGGATTCCCTGAGCACTGCAATGACTTTGCAAGGAAAGTTTCATGAGTATGCACATATATCCATTTATAGCGAAGTGAATATGCCCGATGGAATAAAAGGATTTCATTGCCCCTAGCGGGTGACAGTTGTGAGCGATTTATCATTCTGAAAGTTTGCATACAATAGAATAGTGTTTACGACACTAGACGACGAGTAGCAGAGTTCAAGGCAATGAAACTGGACTGCTTTAAACAATGGAATCAGTCAGATGGGCGCCAAAAATTGACATTAAGCTTAATTTTTTTTTTCCAATAGCCATGCAATTGACTCTTTCATCATTCGCACATACACCATCCAGAACCGTGAACCTTTTAGCCGTCATATGACGTTGCCCCAGCGCACCAGTGAGGGTAGGAACACACCGCGTCCAACGACACAACATCCATGCCTGAAGATGGGACTCGAACCCACAACCCGGCGGCCGAACGATCGCTAGGAAACGCTTACCTTGACAGTTCGGCCACCGCATCGGCTCTTAAATAAAATTTATATAGGCAATAAATGTTGCCACATGCAATAGCAAGGCATAAGATACATGCAGGTATAGATTCCAGGCAGTTACACCCGGTGTATCCCCGGCCAATGAGGCTAGGGCTCGCCCAAGTGTATCTTCGGTCAATGAGGGTAGTGCGGTAGGGTCTTACTAGCCAATGAGCAGATGCCATAGAGTGAAATATGAAAGAAGGAGGAACCAACAGCAACAGACGAAGAGAGTCAGAAGAAAATCAGAGATGAAACTTTCGATTGCTGAAAAAATGAGAATAGTGGAAAGTTGCTGAAAATGGCCAAAATATGATAGATGGCCAAGATATGATATTAGTTAAGTGTTACCGTAAAAAGTAAGTTGCGCCCACTTCAAAGAGTTCCCAGCCGAAGATGGCTCACTCCAACTAATAACTCTGCATCCCATATAAACAATAGATATCATTTTATTGCTCAAGGAAATAACTTATCTTATAAATTGTTTAATTTGAATTTCAACAAATCGTGATTGTTATCACAGATTGTAATACCCCTACGGGATGATTTAAAAAGTTAGGATGATGCACCCGGCAACAAGCGAGATTGACGAAAAACCAATCACAGCAGAGAACATTGCTTAATTAATGGGAATATATAACCGCAACGAATACAACGCGTATACGAAAGGCAATAAATACCCATCAAAGCTTTGTATCATAAGGGCCTCTCATATGGTGTTACCTGAAATTGTTAAAGTACACGGTAATATTGTTTCTAGAATTCCAATGTGCATTATCTCTGGTGGACAGCATTTAAAATGGCTTTACATTAGATTTCAGCACATGTAAGTGTTGCTTATTGCGCCAGTCCTGGATAGGCCATTTGACAATGACCATATTGTGTGAAATAAATAACTTCTGTAGCAGTTTTGTTGTCGATTCGTACTCATTAGACAATGCCCTACAACTTTGTGTTTTCGCTCATCTCGCTATGTTGCAGAGTTTGTGTTCCAATTTTCCGCTGGAGGGCCTTGCAATACATTTTAATCTTTAGGACCACATAATTAGTTGCTATATAGATGGACCTAACAAGTACACCCATGAACCTCTCCTTACAGATTCAATGATGGGGTGTTTAAGGACTTTCTTATGAACCTTGTATACGATAGTTTAAATTCTGAAATTAACTAGTGTGGCTCAACTCCACTTTCTTATAGCACAATCGTTTTTTAAGTAGATAGTGATTTTTTTATTACTTTCCTTATATACATAATGTATAAGGAAAGTTATACTTTCCTTATATTACTTTCCTTATATACATAATGTATAAGGAAAGCATTGTGACGAGGTCGAAAATTCGAATTCGAGTTTTCGACGGGAGAGCACGTTTCAAGCATTCCTAATCACGAATCAAACATTTTTGAAGTGATGTCTGTGTGTGTGTGTGTGTGTCAGTGAATCTGTGGAGACGAAAACTGACGAACGAATGGACCTATTCGAATGAAATTTTGTACAAAAATCACAATCTATAAACACTGGAAGTCTATTGTTTTTATACGCAATCGAATGTTCAGAACCCCTCTAAATTTTCGAGTGAAATTTTGAAAAAATCGTCAAAAAATCAAAACCGCTAATAAAGTTACGCAAATGGACATTTCCCATGTAATTTTTCATTAGAAAACGATTGACATAAGTTTTAGAACGCTAACATGAACCGTTCTCGAGATATTGCACATTTGTCAGAAAAATTATCAAAAAGTTATATAAAATAAAAAAAAAATATTTCCTATTGAGAAACATGCTCACTTTTCTTTTGTAATACCATACGATAAATTTGGTGGCATCATTCTCGTGGATCTAGCTCGTTCCATTCATGAAATAGGATACTTTGAGTAATACTTTTGTATTTGAACGCCAATAGTCATTTATCTGGTGTAAGAATAACTTATTTATCCGTCCATAACGTTTGGCGATATTTTGGCTACGAATTTGGCGGAATATCGTCAACTTGGCGATTTTTTAAAATGTTGCCAAATTAACGAAAAACTCGCCAAACGGTTAAAAATGACGCTACATCAATAGAAATGACGACTAATTGAAGAAAATTCAATATCTTAGAAAAAATATAAGTATCTACTATAAGAATAACATTTTTTTAACTGTAAATTTAGTAAATTCATTGCATTATATAAGGAAAGTCAAGTGTTGCCCACATCAGATTTTTTTTTATTAGAAATATTTTGCAAAATCTGTATCCTTGTTCAAATGACCACAATTATAGCATGGTGCCCTTCATTTTAAAAGGTTTGGAAAAACTTCTTCGACTGATATCAATATCTAATTTTTTTTAGTAAACTAGTCAACATTTTATTTTGTGCATTTATTCAATACTCGACCTAATATAATGATGATTAGTACATATTACTAATAATATAATATTGTAAAAAAAAACTTACAGTGTTTACAACAAGACTTTTTCAGACTTGTCTCAAGTGTGCATAACAAACTTTCGAGGATGAAACATGACAATTATAGAATTGGCAAGGACGAGTAGAAGTTTCCTTTCTAAGTTTTTCAGGAAATGTTTCCTTAGGTCACATTTACAATGGTGTTTTTTTTTTCTGTTATTTGTGCGAGTGGGAGAATGTGAGACCAGAAGACATTTATGTGGTTTCGAGATTAAAACGATATGTACAACGAAACAAAGCGCAGACTTGTAGGTGCCATTTTATGCAAGTTTTGGCGCGGGAGGTCATGACCCCAATAAATTCAGTTCACATGAATAGCAAGTGTGGTTGGGGCAAAAATCTCCTTGTGGCCAAGGCTTAAACCAAGTAGCATTGAATAATAAGGTGTCCAATGAAGAAGTGTTGCAACATCGACCTGAGGAGCAGCCAATAGAGATACTGAAGGCGTATCTGGATCTCATGCGAAATGATGTGGCAACAAGAAGAGAATTCAAGATATAGTAGTTACGTTGGAGACTCGGGATGTCCTGGAAGAAGTAGTGTTTTTCAGTGAATTGAGGCAATGACCGTCTAAGAGTGTTGTGTTAAATTCAATTAAGAGGCATTGACCATCCACGGGTGCGCTTTCAAAGTCATTTGGAGGTTAGGCATGTCCAAGTGTTGTATTCAGTAGTATTGCAGTTCAGAATGTCGAAGAATGTGCTATTCAGTAAATTGGAGGGAGTCCAGAATGCCCAAGACGAAAAACAGAGGTTTGTTGAAGACCCAGACCGTCCGACTCATCCTAAAGACTCGAGCAACCGTTTGGACGGCCTGAAACAGAGGTGTGTGTTCAAATCTTCATATATAATAGATCGGATATATGATTTTGGACATAATATACAATCCTGATCTCACACGTGCATTTTCTCCTCCTTAAGAGTGTATACAAAAATGAATGTAAGTTTAATCGTAAAATAATATGTGCTAATAAACAATGTTCATTTTGAAAGTTAAAATTGTGGAATTCAATGTGTAGTATGTTAATTAATTGTATTTTAGCAACTCGCACAAAGAAATAATGGTGAGTTATTGCTGTCAAGATATGCAATGTACAAATATACGATTCACGATCACTAATAATTAAGAATGATGATTCAACCCAAAGAATCATTCATTATATTAAAAATCAAGTCCAACCAAATGCCACATACACTAATGAACCTCTCCTTATAGATTCAATAATGGAGTGTTTAAGGACTTTCCTATGAACCTTGTATACGATATACATTCTTACATTAATTTGGGCCTGGCTCAAATCGACTATCTCATAGCAGAATCCATTTTTAAGTAGCTTGTGATTATTTTCATTTCTTCCCAAATTTTGCAAAAAAAGTTTTGAAAAATCCATATCGTTGGTCCGAATGATCACAGTTATAGCATGTTGCCCTTCATTTTAAAGAGCTTGAAAAAAATACTTCGGCTGATATCAAGTTTGAAAATATGCCTACTAAGAGGGTAACTGGCCTTTACGAATTAATGAAGTCACGAACACAAAAATTCTATCACGACTATTTTTCACTACAATGATTAAGACTGTTAAGTTTTGCTTTCATTGAGCCATAAATTACCATTTATGCATATTTATGTCACATTTTGTCCGATGCTGTCATGATAAGGAAATTTAAAATTTCGAATGAATTTCGAAGTTTTCGCTCGAATTTCAAAGAATGCAATCTAGTTCTAGATTTTTGTTAACAAACCCGGATATAAAATGTCATAAGCATCTATGATTATTTGTGGCAGTTCTTGTGCACACAAGGAATCAACCGCATCAGATAGAAGGACATCACTCTAAAAATAATCAAAAAGTGCTTAGGACGTCCTAAAAGATATACTGGCATCAAAATCTTGAATTCGAAAATTTTCATGACAACAATACTTTAAACTATATTCTATAGTATGAGAAAATAAAAATTGAATGGCTATAGTTCGCATGAAGGATAAAATCTATCAAGTATTTTCGTAACGATCATCTGCTTTTTGCATTTTCATTGCACAGTATTTACCGTTGGGATCATTTTAATTATAACTTATATGTTTGTTGCTTAAAGTATAAGGACATTTTTTTTTCAGAACAACTTGCATAAGAAAATTCATAAAAATATACATTTCCGTTAACTTTGATATTGCAACTTTGATTTGTAAAGTGGATACCTGAAATCCAAATACTTGCCTGTATATATATGTATATGTAAGTGTGGGTGTGTGTGTATGTATGTTCGTGAGTCTGTGGAAGCGATATATCATAAACAAAGGGAACGATTCAAATAATAATTTGCCACTATTATTACAATCAATGAGTACTGAAAATCTATTGGTTTTAAACGAAATCAAATGTTCGGAAAACGCCTCGCCTCCCTCCCATTCTTGAATGAATTATTGAAAATATTTCCTTAAAATATCAGGACCTTCAATGCTGGCAAATAAATAATCATTCTAGACGTAATCAATGAGTAAAATACACTTTGTGCAAAGGATGGTAAATCCCTCTTTTGGACTTCGGGTTTGTTGTTTTTCTTGCACTGACGAGGAAGATCCAGCGTATCCTCGAAACAGCTGAATGCTACATTATTGTGTTATTTGCGCTTATTTACGTTGTTCCAGCTTCCCTATTCCATACGTCATTTTTTTTATTAGAAAACTAACGGGATACACTTTAGAAGGCTAGCTTGAACTTTTCGAGATATTGAACGTTTTTCACGTAAATCAAACTAAAAAAAATCTGATGTGGGCAGCACATGACTTTCCTTATATAATGCAATGAATTTAATACTTTTACAGAAAAAAATAGATTATTTTTATAATATATAATTATATTCTTTCCAAGATATTGAATTTTCGTCAATGAGTCGTAATTTTCATTGATTTAGCGTTATTTTTATACATTTACTAGTTTTTCGTTAATTTAGTAACTTTGAAAAAAGTCGCCAAGTTGACGACATTCCACCAAATTCATCATTAAAATCTCGCCAAAAGTTATGGACGGAGAAATAAGTTATTCTTACAGCAGATAAATGACTATTGGCGTTCAAATACAAAAGTATTACTCAAAGCATCTTTTTCATGAATGGAACGAGCTAGATTCACGAGAATGATGTCACCCAATTTATCGCATGGTATTGCATATGAAAAGTGAAAATGTTTCTCAATAGGAAATATTTTTATTTTTATTTTATATGATTTTTTAAAAAAAATAATTTAAATTTGCAATATCTCGAGCACGGTTCATGTTAGCGTTCTAAAATTTATGTCAATATTTTTCTAAGGAAAAATTACATAAGAAATGTCTATTTGCTTGACTTTATTAAAGGGTTTGAATTTTTAAAGATTTTTTCAAAATTTCACTCGAAAATTTATGGGGGTTCTGAACATTCGATTGCGTACAAAAACAATAGGCTTCCAGTGTTTACGGATTGTAATTTTTGTACCAAATTTTGCTCGAATCGGTCCATTCGTTCGTCAGTTATCATTTCCACAGACTCACTGACACACACACAGACAGACACTTCAAAATGTTCGATTCGTGATCAGGGATGCTTGAAACGTGCTCTCCCGTCGAAAACTCGAATTCGCATTTTCGACCCCGTCACAATACTTTCCTTATACATTATGTATATAAGGAAAGTAAAAATCTGATGTGGAAAGCACATGACTTTCCTTATATAATGCAACGAATTTATTACTTTTACAGCAAAAAAAATAGGTTATTCTTAGAGTAGATACTTATATTCTTTCCAAGATATTGAATTTTCGTCAATTAGTCATCATTTTCATTGATTTAGAATCATTTTTATCAATTTGGTAAGATTTTCATTAATTTGGCAACATTTAAAAAAGTCGCCAAGATGGCGACATTCCGCCAAATTCATCGCCAAAACCTCGCCAAGCGTTATGGACGGAGAAATAAGTTTTTCTTATAGCAGATAAATGACTATTGGCGTTCAAATACAAATGTATTACTCAAAGTATCTTTTCTCATGAATGGAACGAGCTAGATCCACGAGAATGATGTCACCCAATTTATCGCATGATATTACATATGAAAAGTAAACATGTTTCTCAACTGTTAATATATATATTTGTTTTATTTAAGGGGTTTTTGATAAATTTATTTGAAAAATGTGCAATATCTCGAAAACGGTTCATGATAGTTTTCCAAAGTTTATGTCAATTGTTTTCTAAGGAAAAATTACATAAGAAATGTCTATTTGCGTAACTTTATTAAAGGTTTAGATTTTTTGATGATTTTTTTTCAAAATTTCACTCGAAAATTTAGGGGGGGGGGGAGTCTGAACATTCGATTGTGTTTTAAAACAATAGGCTTCCAGCATTTATGGATTGTGATTTTTGTACCAAATTTCATTCGAATCACTCCATTCTATCGTGAGATATCGCCTCCACAGTCTCACTGACACACACACATACTTTCACACACACACACACATACTTTCTCACACACACACACATACTTTCACACACACACACACACACACAGACATCACTTCAAAAATCTTTAATTCGTATTCAGGTATGCTTGAAACGTGCTCTCCCGTCGAAAACTAGAATTCGAATTTTCGACCCCGTCACAATACTTTCCTGATGCATTATGTATATAAGGAAAGTAAAAATTACACACATTTGAAAAGTAGTAAGTAGATTCGCATTTCATATGCAATACAGAACGACAATTCGCTCAGAATCACTCTCATGGTATATTTCTTTCCATTCAAGAGAAAAGTTACTGTTTTATAAAGTTTGTATTTTGACGCCAAAGAATTCGCCAATGGATCTCTTATTTGACGGGATATTAATAAAATGTTGATGAAAACTTTAAATGTGAATATGAATAAGCCGTTCTGTTTGGACACATTTCTTGCCATTACAGCTCAGTTTCAATTTACGTGGTCTTAATTAAATGTCAAAATTTTTGTGATGTGTATTCGTTCAGCGTTAGGTCTGTTTATAAAAAAGCAAAAACTAATTGGTCTAAATTATGAAATTCAATTTTTTTTACAAGCCCTGTTGATACCGTGTGTTTATAAAATATCATGAAATTTGAAAAAAACAGGTTTAAAGCTTGAGACAAAGAAATAGGCGACTTAAAGTAGAATTGCCCTGTATTGTGCTCTGATATGTTCCTATGTCATTAGTATAGTGACGTAAGTAAATGTTTTTCTTTTTCATACTATAAAATATAGTATTTTTAATAACATATAGTATTATTTAGTAGCATACATTTTTGTAACATATAGTATTGTTTAGTAACATAGATTACTTTCCTTATATACATAACGTATAAGGAAAGTATTGTGACGGGGTCGAAAATTCGAATTCGAGTTTTCGACGGGAGAGCACGTTTCAAGAATCCCTGATCACGAATCAAACATTTTTAAAGTGATGTATGCCTGTGTGTGTGTGTGTGTGTGTGTGTGTGAAAATATGTGTGTGTTTGTGTGTGTGTGTGTGTGTGATCTCACGAACGAATGGAGCGATTCGAATGAAATTTGGTTCAAAAATCACAATCCGTGAATCCTGGAAGCATATTGTTTTAAAATACAATCGAATGTTCAGACTTTCCCCCCCTAAATTTTCGAGTGAAATTTTGAAAAAAAATCATCAAAAAATCTAAACCCTTAATAAAGTTACGCAAATAGACAATTCTTATGTAATGTTTCATTAGAAAACGATTAACATAATCTTTAGAAAGCTAGCATGATTCGTTCTCGAGATATTATACATTTTTCAAATAATTTCCCAAAATCCCATAAAATAAAAAAAATATCTGTTAAGAAACATGTTCACTTTTTATATGTAATATCATGCGATAAATTTGGTGCCATCATTCTAGTGGATCTAACTCTTTCCATTCACGAGAAAAGATACTTTGCGTAATACTTTCGTATTTGAACGCCAATAGTCATTTATCCGTTGTAAGAATAACTTATTTTTCCGTCTATAACGCATGTCGAGATTTTGGTGACGAATTTTGCGAAATGTCGCCAACTTGGTGGCATTTTTAAATGTTGCCAAATTAATTAAAATCTAATTCAAATTAATTAATCGTAAGCGATAAGGACAAAATTTAAATCCAAAAAGCCCGGCTTACCAAGAAATCTCCATTGGTTCCGCTTGTCGTATTTGGGCCTAACTTTCATTAGTGAGATTCTGCAACTTTTAGATTGCTTTACATTTTGCGAAACATACATATACAGGGTGTCCAGAAAGTTTCGGAACGGCGCAATATCTCGAGAAATACACTTCGGATCAAAAAATAAAAAACACGTATTCAATATTTTTATAAAAGCTATCCAATGATACCAAAATTGATCCCCTCCCCCTCCCCGCAGGAGCAACTCTGAAATCTTCAATGGGAGCACTCATTTTTTTTTATTGCAGATTTGGATTCTCCAGAAAAAATTACATACATTTGACCTATGATTTTTGATATTTACTCCCACAAACAGCGATATAATCGAGAAAAACGGAAGTGGAGCACAAACGTTTAAAAATGGGAATGTCTCAGGAAATACACTTCGGATAAAAAATAAAAAATTGCGAGTTCAATATTTTCAAAAAACTGCCCAATGATGCTAAAATTGACCCCTTCCCCCCGCTAACCGTTCACTTCAGCGACAACTGTTGACTTCAGTTTAGAAAACGGTTCAAAACTTTTTTTAGCACTACCCAGGAACAACGATGTGAATGTAGTAGTTTTCTGTTCCCTTCGGGGTGCTTGATTCCCCTTACCTCTCATATTCAGGGTGATTTTTTCTGTAACTCCCCTTCCCTCTCATGATCGCGGTGCTTGATTAACATGACTCCCCTTGCCTCTCAGGATCAGGGTGCTTTTTTCTGTAACACCCCTTCCCTCTCATGATCGGGGTGCTTGAATCAAAATCGTAGGTCAAATGTATGTCATTTTTTCTGGAGAATCCAAATCTGCAATAAAAAATGGATGGGGGGGGGGGGTCCCAGTGAATATTTTAAAGTTGCCCTCCCCCCAATTTCGGTATCATTGGATATATTTTCTAAAAATATTGAATACGTGTTTTTTTATTCTTTGATCCGAAGTGTATTTCTCGAGATATTGGGCCGTTCCGGAACTTTCTGGACACCCTGTATATAAAAAAAAAACCCGCAGAGTAGAACAATAGTTGGGGGCAAAATTTCTGAATAAGCTCCCCAATAATGAGAATATGACTAATTAGAAATATCGTACTTTTTAATAATTAGCTATGGCAAGAAATAGTTGTTTTTCTTATCAGTACCAGCACAAAGTCATATTAAAAAAAATTCATTGAAACATTACTTACGATTTTGCTCAATAGATGGCAGTAGTGGCTCATTTCTATTTAGCTTTCGGGAAAAATCAAAGATTCGGACAGCTCCGATATTCGGTACTAAGATTTCAGGTACAGCAGATTTCAGCGAGATTATTTTTAAAATTCGAAATAGTTTTATAATTATTTTATGTTGAATCGCGATTTTGAGCTAATTTAACACAAATCGGTACTTCAGCAATCGGTATCTCAGCAATCGAAAATGTATGTGAAGTTTCCATCTTGACATCATCGGAAAGAACGTTCTTTCTAACGATCTTTGAACCGAATCCGTTATGACAATTATTTCATAGTTATAAATTTATTTTTAAATACATCGAAATATAAATGTTTTATAACTTTGCAACATAGCATCGAAATATAACTTTGCAACATAGTTGTAAAGTGTTAATGACTTTGTTCATTCTGTCTGTATGTCTGTCCATTCGCACGATGACTGCCGTAAAAATGACTTTATCAAAATGAAATTTTAGTATATTGTTGAGACGGTCTGTGGGACACACGGAAATGAAAATAAATAATATCACCCAATTAGTTTCAGATTTAACCCTGGTTGAAAACCTGAAATACATTGAACCCTATGGGACTTAATTTTTCAAACAATTTTTAAGCGGAGTTAAAATTCACAAATTGCTTCGAAAATTTTAGGAAATATTCAAATTATCACGTAAAATGTGTAAAAAAAATTCAGCAAAATAAGTTTGGTAGTTTCTTAAATAAAAATTGAAATAATAATAACACCCATATCATATGAAGAGATCACGTGATTCATTTCAAAATAAAATATGGCATCCATTTTTTTTCCGTGTGAAAATCGTGATATTTGAAGATTTTTTTAATTTAAATTTAGTTTTGCATCCGTCATGAAATCGCTTTAATTTTGCATATTATCTGTGTATTTAAATTCTATGCCAACGCAATTACGATATTTTTTATTTAAATGATCACTAAACCAATAACGAAGCTTAATTCCTACAACGAAGCCTAATTTCTATAGCATTCAAAATGTAAACAAATCAAACGCTTGTAAGATGAGTTGTATAAGAATTACGGAATTTTTTTTCACGCAAAACTGTTTAGCTCTGGAGTCTGGAATATAAGTAATAAGAATGAAATATTCGTTGATTTTACGTAGAAAAGGAGGCGATTTATAGCATTGGCTTTTTTGGTGAAGTTTTAATTTTCGAAGTACAATAAAGTAGTATTGTGATAATTTAAAAAAAAATCAGTTCTGAATGTATCGCATTTAAGAGCTGTTTAAATAAAATTGCATTTCAGTTGGAAAGTGTATCATAATCAATGCTTTGTGCATGACTGATCTTTCTTGTTTTTTATTTTCTTATTTCACCGCCTCTGAAAAAGGAAGTTTAGCACAATTCTATATTTTGTCAAAAATACGGGATCGCATCTTCAAAAAAATAAATAAATAAATAAATAAAAAGTAAAAAAATACTCTATTTTCAAATGATTTGATGATTTTCAGTGAAAAGCATAAACATTGAGAATTTGAAATTCACTCGCGGTTACCTTGTTTCTCCGGTTGGCGGTTGACATCACAAACTGGGCGTTGTTGTGGAGTGCAGTGGACGTTTGTGCGCATTCATGACAAATTGCTGTGTGCGATTACACATGCCTTGAGCCTAAAGGATAAGGATTGAAATAAAAGGTGGGAATAATTTTGATTCAAAACAGAGGGCTCTTATTTAGGAACGGTGCAACGCTAGGAATTCTGGTTGAAATATAACTGGAAAAAAGCTCAGTTGAGGTAGAAGCCACTCCTAACCAAATATATAAATCTGTATAGTATTAATCTCAGGGCAGAACATAACTTACCAATATATTCGATTTCTCCTAGGGAGGACAATATGAGAGGGGGTTGTCGAAAATTATTTTGCTCCACCTCCAGTGAAACCAACGCAAGACCATCCAAACCATTAGCTGTAGCCCAGAAAGCTGAAAGTTGGCAAACTATAGCATAACATCGGCTACATATAGGACAAGGGATAGGACAAATTTGGATTAAGACGAAAATTTTCGACTCTAAGCGTGTTAAATAAATTAAAATTTATAATAAAAACCTGATGCGGGCAACACAGGACTTTCGCTGCAGAATTAAATTTATATTTTCTTTTTATTTCTGTGATAATTCATTGAATTGAGTTTTATTGCAAAAAAAACAAGCAATTTGCAAACTTATTTGAAATTATACTCAATTTCGACTTTTAATTCATTTTCGTTTTTTGATAACTGCACGTATATTCAAAAGCGGCGTAACAAAAATGGTGAAAAAAATAAATAAAATATCCCGAGAAAGGCTAATGATAGTGTAATGGGATTGGTTTTATTCTTTTTTATCGTCAAGAATTAAGTACAAAACAAGTATTTAATTGATACATTTGAGCATCCGTAGTCTTTTGTTTTAGATTTTAATGATTTTTGCGGGCCATTTTGCAAAAAAAAAACAGACTATTTTTTTCGAATCGTACTAAAATCTAGTCAGCACAAGGGTAACCTACAAGTGACTTATCTACCAAATTTTGTGAAATTTGGTAAATTAGTTATTTGGCCAAAGTGGATACATGCGATTTTGCGAGCAATTTCGCTAAAAAGGCGTTTTTTATATCCCAAATCGTACCAAAATCTAATCAGAACCAGGGTCACCAACAAGTAGCAAACCTACCAAAATTTATGAAATTTGGTTAATTAGTTTTCTAGTTAGTGTGGATACATACATTGCACAGACAGACGTCACGCTAAAAATAGTTTTTTTGTCTAGAAAAAGGGTCTATTTTTTCTAGAGGTCTCAAAACGTGTAGAACCGTCAAAAACAAAAATGTGATTTTTGGTATGATCCCAATACTTTCCTTATACATTACCAAGTATTGCAGGGAAAGTAAAAATCTGATGTGGGCAGCACATGTGTTTCCCTGCAGACTTATATATAACTTCCCTTTATTTCTTCAATAATTCATTGAATCGAGTTTAATTGCACAAAATAATTATAGAAGCCATAATTATTTTAAATTATACTGAATTTGCACTTTTAATTCAATTTTCTATTTCAATTAGTAACTGGACTTATTCTCAAACCAGCCTACTAAAATGAAATATATATATATATATCGAAAACGACTAATCCAAATATAATAGGGTTGATTTTATACAGTTCAGCATCAAAAATTACGTATAAAATAAGCATTTAATTGATATATTTGAGCATACATAGTCTTTTATTTTTGGATTTAACGATTTTTGAAGGCCATTTAGCAAAAAGAGACAGGTTAATTTTTTCAAATCAAATGTAATCAGAACCATGTTAACCTAAAAGTGATTTTTCCACCTTATTTTGTGAAATTTGATCAATTAGTTTTCCAGTTAGAGTAGATACAGAAATTTTGCGGACCATTTCTCCAAATAACGCAGGTTCTTATACACCGAATCGTACCAAAGTCTAATCAGCACCAGGGTCATCCACAACGAACCTACCAAATTGTATGAAATTCGGTTAATTAGCTTCTCAGTTAAAGTAGTTTTCAGCATACAATATCTGCGCTAACACACAGACAGACACACACACATACGTCACGCTAAAAATAGTTTTTTCGTATTCTAGAGATCTCGAAACGTGTAGATCCGTCGAAAACTCGAGTTGTGATTTTCGGTATGATTCCAATACTTCCCCTATACATTACCATGTATTGCAGGGAAAGTAAGAATCTGATAAGGGCAACATATGATTTTCCCTGCAGACTCATACTCATATTTCCTTTATTTCTTGAATAATTCATTAGATTGAGTTTAACTGCACCAAATAACACTAAATTTGCATTTTTAAATCAATTTTCGTTTTTATTTGCTAATTGGACATTTTTCCGAAATCGGCGTAACAAAAAGGCAAGAAATCACAAATATCTTGAGAACGGTTAGTCCTAAAGTACAATGGACTGTGGTATACTCTTTTCCTCGTCAAAAACGGCGTATAAAACAATAATTTAAATGATACATTTCAGCATACGTAGTCTTTTTTTTTTTTTTTAAGATTTTGGCCATTTCGTAAAAGAGGACAAGTTGGTCTTTTCTAAATCGTACCAACATCTAATCAGCATCAGAGTATCCTGCAAATAACTTATCTACCAAATTTTATGAAATTTGGTCAATTAGTATTTTAGCTAGAGTGGATACATGAAATTTTTACGGACCATTTTGCAAAAAAATGCGGGTTCTGTTTCTACGAATCCTACCAAAAACTAATCAGCACCAGGGTCTCACCCAAGTGACTTACCTACCACATTTTATGAAATTCTGTTCACTAGTTTTTTAGTTAGAGTAAATAAATACATTACACAGACAGACAAACACACAGACAGACACAGACACAGACACACACACAGACGTCACGCTAAAAATATATTTTTGGTATTCAAGAGGTCTCGAAACGTGTAGATCCGTCGAAAACTCGAGATGTGATTTTAGATATGATTCCGATACTTTCCCTATACATTAACATGTATTGCAGTATTGCAGGAAAAGTAAAAATCTGATGTGGGTAGCACATGACTTTCCCTGCAGAGTTATATCCACGTTATCTTTATTTTAATTAAATTTAATTCACTTTTAATTGACTTTTCGTTCTCATTTGATAACTGGACATATTTTTAAAAGTGGCGTAGAGAAAATACGAAAAAACTAAAATATCTCGAGAACGGCTAATCCTTGTGTAATAGGGTTGGTCTTATTCTTTTCTTCGTTAAAAATTACGTATTAAACAAGCATTTTATGGATATATTTGTGCATACGTATGTATTTAGTTTAGATTTTGACGGTTTTTGAGGGCCATTTTGCAAAAAGAGGCAGGTTATTTTTTTCCAAATCATACCAAAATCTAATCAGCACCAGAGTGATCCATAAGTGACTTATCTACCGAATTTTGTGAAATTTGGTCCATTAGTTTTACAGCTAGAGTAGATACAAGCTTTTGCGGGCCATGTCGCAAAAAAGGCGGGTTCTTTTATAACGAATCATACCAAAAACTAATCAGCACCAGATTCACCCACAAGTGACTTACTTACCAAATTTTGTGAAATTTGGTCCATTAGTTTTTGAGTTAGAGTGGATACAAAATCTGCACAGACAGACAAACAGACAGACACACAGGCAGACACACAGACACACACAGGCGTCACGCTCAAATAGTTTTTTCAGGGAAAGTAAAAATCTCATGTAGGCCGCACATGACTTTCGCTGCAGACTCAAAATCATTTTGTCTTTATTCTTTAATAATTCATTAAATTGAGTTTATTTGGCGGCACACTACTTTTCGAACGTTTTGGTATGGAGCACCCACTCTACAGAACATTTTCGAAAAATTCGATTTTTTCAGGGGATTCTATCGAACGACAGAGCATAAGACCAAATTGTAAGTCTCTATCTATTCGGGAAGTGTCTAAAAAAAGCGTGACAAACAGACAGACAGATGGACAGAGAGACGGACAGACAGACGGACACTTGGCAATTAGTATATATAATAATAAATAGATACCAAAACTAATTATCTGACGTTGCGCATGTCGTAAATAAACGCTCACTGCCTAAATAACTCATTTACAGAGAGCACTAATAAATTTATTTAAATCCTAAACCGTCGCCAAATCCCCACACACATTATCCGCAAAACAAAATAATAAAAATCTGATGTGGGCACATGACTTGCCTTATATAATGCAATGAATTTACTACTTTGACAGCAAAAAAATAGGTTATTCTTAGAGTAGATACTTTTATTCTTTCCAAGATATTGAATTTTCGTTAATTAATCGTCATTTTCATCGATTAAGCGTCATTTTTATCCATTTGGTGAGATTTTCGTTAATTTGGTAACATTTAAAAAGTGGCCAAGTTGGCGACATTCCGCCAAATTCGTCGCCAAAACCTCGCCAAGCTTTACTGACTGAGAAATAAATTATTCTTATAACAGATAAATGACTATTGGCGTTCAAATACAAAAGTATTACTCGAAGTATCTTTTTTTTCTCTTGAATGGAACGAGCTAGATCCACGAGAATGGTGTCACCCAATTTATCGCATGGTATTACATATGAAAAGTGAACATGTTTCTCAATGGGAAATATATATATTTTTTTATTTTATATGCCTCTTTGATATTTTTTTGAAAAATTTGAAATATCTCGAGAACGGTTCATGTTAGCGTTTTAAATTTTATGTTAATCGTTTTCTAATGAAAAATTACATAAGAAATGTCTATTTGCATAACTTTATTAGCGGTTTGGATTTTTTGACGATTTTTTCAAAATTTCACTCAAAAATTTAGGAGGGTTCTGAACATTCGATTACGTTTAAAAACAATAGGCTTCCAGTATTCACGGATTGTGATTTTTGTACAAATATTTCATTCGAATCGCTCCATTCGTTCGTTAGATATCGTCTCCACAGTCTCACTGACACACACACACACACAGACATCACCTCAAAATTGTTTGATTCGTGATCAGGGATGCTTGAAACGTGCTCTCCCGTCGAAAACATGAATTCGAATTTTCGACCCCGTCACAATACTTTCCTTATGCATTATGTATATAAGGAAAGTAATAATAATAATCTATATATATATATATATATATATATATACTAATTGCCAAGTGTCCGTCTGTCCTTCCGTGAAGCTTTTTTAGGCACTTCCCGAATAGATAGAGACTTGCAATTTGGTTTACGGATCGGTCGTTCGATAAAAAACCCTGGAAAAATTGAATTTTTCGAAAACGTTCTGTAGAGGGGGTGCTCCACACCAAACCGTTCGAAAAGTGAAATGATTGGAAAGCATGCTTTGCGATAAGATAGTTACTTCAAATTTGGTGTATGGGTAAATCGATCGAAAAGAAAGTGTGCAATTTTTAATTTCCAATAGTTTCTACTTGAGGGGGTGCCGCACACCAAAATGTTCGATTTTCCGAATAAATGAGAAACGGCGCCTTTAAAATTTGATAGATGCTTGAAATTAGGCATATGGATTAATCATTTGATAAAAACACCCAAGACGAATATAGTTTTTCTAAAAGGTTCGTTTAAGGGGGCGCTCCGGAGGAAAACGTTCGAAAGGTGGATTGATAAAAAAACATGCTTCGGAATGAAATAGAGTTTTCAAATTTGGATTACGGGTAGATAGTTTGGAAGGAATAAAGTGTACAATTTCAGGTTTCCAATATTTTCTACTAAGGGGGTGCCGCACACAAAAATGTTCGATTTTCGAAATAAAGGAAAAATACTCCTTTTAAAACATGATAGAAGCTTGATATTTGGTATATGGGCGATTTATTTGATGAAAACACTCAGGACAAAATATTTTTTGAAAAATGTTCGTTTAAAAGGGTGCTCCAGAGAAAAACGTTCGACAGGTGAAATGACGAAAAACTATGCTTCGGGAGATAGGATAGAGACTTCAAATTTGGTTTACGGGTAGATATTTTGAAAGGAAAAGTGTGATTTCAGTTTTCCAATATTTTCAAATTTGGGGTGTGCCGCAAACCCAAATGTTAGATTTTCTGAATAAAAAAGAAAGCATTCCTTTAAATTTTGATAGAGACTTGAAATTTGGTATATGATTTATTCATTTAATAAAAACACCCAAGACGAATAGAGTTTCTCAGAAATGTTCCATTAAGGGGATGCCCCAAAGAAAAACGTTCGAAATATGAAATGATAAAAAACAAACTTCAGAATGAGATAGAGATTTCAAATTCAGTGTACGGGTAGGTAATTTGGAAGGAAGAAAGTGTACAATTTCAGTTTTCCAATATTCTCTACTTTAGGCGGTGCCGCACACCGAAATGTTCAATTTTTCGAAAAAGTTATACACGCTGCCTTTTAAATGTGATAGAGGCTTGATATTTGGTATATGGATCAATCATCTGATAAAAACACAAGGCCCAGGTTTTTCCTAAATGTCCATTTATGGCTGTGCTGCACAGAATGACGTTCGAATGGGGAAATGATAAAATAGCATTCTTCGGGATGAGAGACTTTAATTTTGTGTATGGGTAGATAGTTCGGAAGGAAGAAGTGTGTAATTTATGTTTTCCAATAATTTCTTTAAAAGTTTCTGCACGCCAAAATATTCGATTTGCGGATTAAATGTGAAATGCGAATTATTCTAAAATTTACATTATTCGGGGGTTTGCTTACTACGAAACCTTTGATTTTCAACGGGTATTCGGCTAGTATATACTAATTGCTAAGTGTCCGTCTGTCCGTCTTTCTGTCACGTTTTTAGGCACTTCCCAAATAGATAGAGACTTGCAATTTGGTACACGGCTCGGTCATTCGATAAAAACCCCTGGAAAAATCAAATTTTTCGAAAACTTTCTCTAGAGGTGCTTCACACCAAAAAAGGTGAAATGATAGGAAAGTATGCTTTGCGATAAGATAGAGACTTCAAATTTGGTGTATAGACTAATCATTTGATGAAGACACCCAAGACGAATATAGTTTTTCAAAAATGTTCGCTTAAGGGGTGCTCCAGAGTAAAACGTTTGAAAAGTGAATTAAAAAAAAAACATGTTTCGGAATGAGATAGAGATATCAAATTTGGTGTAAGGGTAGATAGTTTGGAAGGAAGAAAGTGTACAATTTCAGTTTATTGATATTTTCTACTTTAGGGGGTGCCGCACACCAAAATATTCGATTTTTGGAATAAAAGAGAAACGCCCCTTTTGAAACGTGATAGAGGCTTGATATTTTGTATATGTGCGAATCATCTAATAGAAATCACAAAAAGAGGAAGACAGTGTGCAATTTCAGATTTCCAATAATTTCTACTTAAGGGGGTGCCGCACACCAAAATGTTCGACTTGCCGTAATAATGAGAAAAGGCCCCTTTAAAATTTGATAGATGCTTGAAATATGCTATATGGGCTAATCATTTGACGAAAACACCCAAGACGAATATAGTTTTTCAAAAATGTTCGTTTAAGGGGGTGCTGCAGAGTAAAGCGTTCGATAAGTGAATTTAAAAAAAAAAACATGTTTCGGAATGAGATACTGATATCAAATTTGGTGTAAGGGTAGATAGTTTGGAAGGAAGAAAGTATATAATTTCAGTTTACAGATATTTTCTACTTTAGGGCGTGCCGCACACCAAAAATATTCGATTTTCGGAATAAAGGAGACACGCCCCTTTTAAAACGTGATAGAGGCTTAATATTTGGTATATGTGCGAATCATTTAATAGAAATCACAAAAAGAGGACGAAAGTGTGCAAATTCTGATTACCAATAATTTCTACTTAAGGGGGTGCTGCACACAAAAATGTTCGACTTGCCGTAAAAATGAGAAAAGCCTCCTTTAAAATTTGAGAGAGGCTTGAAATTTGGTATATGGGCTAATCATTTGACGAAAACACCCAAGAAGAATATAGTTTTTCAAAAATGTTCGTTTAAGGGGGTGCTCCACAGTAAAGCGTTCGAAAAGTGAATTTAAAACAAAACCATGTTTCGGAATGAGATAGTGATATCAAATTTGGTGTAAGGGTAGATAATTTGGAAGGAAGGAAGTGTACAATTTCAGTTTACCGATATTTTCTACTCTAGGGGGTGCCGCGCATCAAAATTTTCGATTTTCGGAATAAAAAAGAAACGTCACTTTTAAAACGTGATAGAGGCTTGATATTTGGTGTATGGGCGAATCATCTAATAGAAATCAGAAAAAGAGGAAGAAAGTGTGCAATTTAAGATTTCCAATATATTCCTCTTAAGGGGGTGCCGCACACAATAATGTTCGACTTACTTTTCAAAAATCTCACCGACTTACTTTTCAAAAATGTATATTTAAGGGGGTGGGTACTTCACACAAAAGCATTCGAAAGATGAAATACTAGAAAAGCATGCTTCGCGATGAGATAGAGACTTCAAATTTGGTGTACGGGTAAAAAGTTGGAAAGGAAGAAAGTGTCCAATTTCAGTTTTCCAACATTTGCTATTGTAGGGAATGCCGCTCGCTAAAATGTTCAATTTGCCGAACAAATGAAAAATGACTCCTTTACAATGTGATAGAGGCTTGAAATTTAGTATATGGGCTATCCATTTGACAAAAAAAACAGAGATGAATACGGTTTTACAAAAATGTTCATTAACGGGATGCTACACAGAAAAACGTTCGAAAGATGAAGTGATAGAAAAAACATGTTTCTCGATAGGATAGAGACTTCATATTTGGTGTACGGGTAGATAGTATGTTACACACTAATATGTTCAATTTTTCCGAATAAATGAAGCACGCTTCCTTTCAAATGTGATAGAGGCTTGATGTTTGGTACATAGGCCAATCATCTGATAAAAAACCCAAGACAGAGTTTCTCAAAAATGTTCATTTATGCGTGTGCTTCACAGAAAAAAGTTTGAAAGGAGAAATAATAAAATAGGGGTGCCTCGGGATGAGAAAGACTTTAATGTGGTGTACGGGTAGATAATTCGAAAGGAAGAAATGTGCAAATAAAGTTTCCCAATATTTTTTTCTTTAGGGGGTTCTGCACACCAAAATATTCGATTTGTCGAATAAATGTGAAACGCGAATTATAAAAAAATTTACATTATTCAGGAGTTGCTTATAGCAAGACCGTTGATATTCAACGGGTATTCGGCTAGTATGTACTAATTGTCAAGTATCCGTCTGTTCGTCCGTTCGTCTGTCTGTCCGTCTGACTGTCACGCTTTTTTTAGGCACTTACCGAGTAGATAGAGACTTGCAATTTGATAGAGGCTTGAAATTTGGTGATTGGGCTAATCATTTGATGAAAACACCCAAGATGAAAATAGTTTTCAAAAATGTTCATTTAAGGGGGGTGCTCCACACCAAAACGTTCGAAAAGTGAAATGATAGGAAAACATGCTTTGCGATAAGATAGAGACTTCAAATTTGGTGTATGGGTAAATCGTTCGAAAGGAAGAAAGTGTGCAATTTCAGATTTACAATATTTTCTACTTAAGGGTGTACCGCACACCAAAATGTTCGATTTAACGAATAAATGAGAAAATATTCCTTTAAAATTTGATAGAGGCTTGAAATTTAGTGTATGGGCTAATTATTTAACAAAAACACCCAAGACGAATATAATTTTCAAAAATGTTCATTTAAGGGGGTGCTCCAGAGACAAACGTTCGAAAAGTGAATTGATAAAGAATTCATGCTTCGGGATGAGAGAGAGATATCAAATTTGTGTAAGGGTAGACACTTTGGAAGGATGAATGTGTACGATTTCAGTTTACCAATATTTTCTACTTTAACGGGGTGCCGCACACCAAAATGTTCGATTTTCGGAAGAAAGAAGAAACGCCCCTTTTAAAACGAGATAGAAGCTCGATATTTGATATATTGGCGAATCATCTGATAGAAATCACAAGAAGAATAGAGATTTTCAAAAATATATATTTAAGGGGGTGGGTACTCCACACAAAAACATTGGAAAGGTAAAATGCTAGAAAAGCTTGCTTCGCGATAAGATAGAGACTTCAAATTTGGTGTACGGGTAAAAAGTTGGAAGGGAAGAAAGTGTGCAATTTCAGATTTCCAACATTTACTATTGTACGCTAAAATGCTCGATTTGCCGAACAAATGAAAAACGCCTTCTTAACAATTTGTTAGAAGCTTGAAATTTGGTATATGCGCTAACCATTTTCAAAAATACCAAAGATGAATACGGTTTGACAAAAATGTTGAAAAACGTTGGAAAGGTGAAGTGATAGAAAAAACATGCTTCGCGATAGGATAGAGACTTCAAATTTGGTGAACGGGTAGATAGTTTGAAATGAAGAAAGTATGAAATCTCAGATTTCCAATATTTGCTACTTTAAGGGGTGCTTTAAAAGGTGCTTATTTGCTACTCAAATATGTCCGATTTTCCGAATAAATGAGCCAAGCTTCCTTTTAAATATGATAGAGGCTTGATATTTGGTATATGGGTCAATCATCTAATAAAATACCCAAGACAAACAGAGTTTTTCAAAAATGTTCATTTATGGGTGTGCTTCACGGAAGAACGTTCGAAAGGAGAAATAATAAAATAGCATGCGTCGGGATGAGATATACTTTAATGTGGCATACGGGTAGATTGTTCGAAAGGAAGAAATGCGCAGATTAAGTTTCCCAATATTTTCTTCTTTAGGGGAATCTGCTCACCAAAATATTCGATGTGCCAAATAAACGTGAAGTGCGAATTTTTCAAAAATTTACATTATTCAGGGGTTGCTTATTACGAGACCGTTGATTTTCAACGAGTATTCGGCTAGTAATAATAAAAGATTCAAAACTCTGGAAGATGGACATGGTAATAGATTTTGACGGTAGCTGCTAGATCATATCGTTAGCTGGAGAGTCGATAACTGTTAGATCATGACGGTAACTATTAAATAGTATCGGTAACTGGACATGCAGCTGAGTTTTAAAATTCAAAATTCGTTAAGAAATATAATTAAAAATTTAGAAAAAGCTCTTTCAGGAGCATTAGTTGAATTATAGTTGCTCCTGTGTGGAAAATCTCAGACCTGAAAATGCGATCTATATTTCGCAACATCGCAGACACACAAGCAAACATAATGATTCTACCTTTTATTATTATAGATGCGATGCATATTTTACATATAGATATATTCCGAAATATTTATTACGAATATGCATTTATCCATTCTTAATTAAAGGACTTAACGAGTTTCACAACATGCAAACAAAATTCTTAGGACAACTCCGTGCTTGATGTTGGAAACTAATGACGAAATTACGTGGTTGTCGACTTCAAATATTACTACTGACTTACGTCAGGAAGTAGACTTTATTTAATACTTCCGTGAACTGCTACGTACGTGAACTTATACATTTAAATTGCAAATGAATCTTAAATGGGGAACTTTATTCTGCATTACAGCAGCACGTAAAGCCTTCAATGCTTGTATATTCCTTAGTTTAGGATACTACGATATATCGATATTGGATTTAGGGATTTTTATTTTGTTTCGAATAGTTTGTTTCGTCTCTGTATATTATCCAGACAAAGTATTTTCTAATCTACACTCATGGACAATGAAAGTTGCGCACCAAGAAGGATGCATAGCATGGACCTGAAATTTTATTGATGGAAGGATACAGATGAATGATATACATGATCACAAAAACAGCGCAGCAGAACACGTACAGAGGGGGCTGTGGTACACAATCCGGTCATCCTCAATAGCTCTCGCACCGCCTCGTACTACGATATAAGCAGCAATACGGTCCGGCATCGTGTCGAACAGACGCCTGATGTTGTCTTGCGTCAGACGACGTTACTGTTGGACGTTACGTTCCAAATCCCGAAGATTGCGGCAACGAGGCAGCCTCCGTGTCTGGGTGGCGTCCCATGACCAGTGCTCCCAATACCGTCGGAAGGTATAGTCCGAACGATCCAAGTGACGGGCTATCCGGGGCGCTAACCACCTGCGGTTTTCAGCCCGGTGATCAGGCCTCTCTCGAAGTCCGTCAGTTGCGTATAACGACGTTTCTGGCATCTACCCACCATTATTTTCACTCCGTACTCGTGCTTGCGTCGGCCGAAGCTTCTCGCATTAATGGGGTGTCTATCCGCCGGTTTATAAAGCCACTGGCTTATGCTTACAGCGCCACTCACGGATGTACGATCATGCGCAATCACACCAGACTGGGATCATTTGTATACCAGCCCGCCCTCTAGCTATTTACATCATTTTGCGATTGTAGCATGTTTTCTTCTTGGTGCGTAACCTGCATTATCCGTGAGTGTATATAGTTGAAACTGTGAACTGTTCTTTTTTTTTTAACTTTTATTTAACTTGTCTGGGCCGATATGTGTTGTCTGTCTATTTCAATTTCTTTGGTAGCATTTCTAACTTAATTTCCTACGTCCCAGAAATCTTAAATTTAGTATACAACATTTTAATCTAGTTAAATTTGTAAAATTCCCAAAAAATAAAACCGGCTTTATTTTAATTATTTTATTTTATTTTATTTATTTAATTATTTTTTGCAAAAGGTCCCGCAAAAATATTATTGCAGTAAGACTGAAAATCGTTCAATATTTAGCTTCACTTCTGTTTATAAGCATTTTTCAAATATGATCTTGACGAATTATGACTAAAAACTATTATCCAAGAAACGAAGTTTTCGTGTTTACTTGCTATTTTTCATAATCACATTTACTTGTTATTTTCATAATTTTGTTATCAATAAAAGCTGTTTATCATTGTTTGTCATGGATCTTTATGATTTACCTTTCGAGTTAAGTTTTCAAGAGGTTATTGTCTATTGTTTCACTTCAGAATTTTAACCATCCTTCTCCGACTGCACAAAGACAACACACTATACATTGAGTTACTGAGAAGATTATACGTCCTTTTACATTTTAAGTGGATTCTGTAGGGTCTTTAACATTTTTCATACTACTTACACTAATATGCTGAAATGTGAGTTCTGTATAATATACTCAATGATACTATTCAATTTTACTACTGTAATTTTATTGAAGTAATACTCTACATTTTAACCCACACACTAAAAACAATATAGCTAAAAACGCACAAAAACTATGTTTGCGGCACTTTTATAAACAGGAAAACTTCCAGTTACACTCTTAAAAAGGTAACTGCATCTATTTGAATGAGTAATATTATTTATTTATATAAGAATTCCACGGAATAATGAGAATATTTTATTTTAAGCTGAAAATACCGTTTTAAATAAGTAAAGAGGTAACATGAGATATTCTTTTTACGCACGTGCTTACCTACTTTAAGGGCTCTATTTTAAAGAAACCACTTAAGCCTGTAAGAAAGTGGATAACAGGAAATAAATATCATATAAATGAATTAAATAACACGTTGTAAAAGAAACTTGCTGCTCTAACTGGGAATCGAACCCTGGATGTCCGAACTGGCCAGCCGACTCTCTACTATTGAGCTATTGGGATGATATTGCAAGCTTTTTTCTTTAAAGTGGACTGCATCTCTACTCTCTAATGTCAGATTGGCGGGCAACTGACAATCTGACTGACCACCTCCTGCTATTTTTACCTCAGGTTAGCCTTCTGATAGTACTATTTTTACCCAGGTTAGTATCCTGTATGGTCATTATCCTCTCAATTTTGAAATCGGCCTTCAGTCTTCCAGAGTCCACTGAATCCGTACTACTCGTGCTATGATCATTTTCAGACCTCCGATATCTTTGAACTAACCTACAGAGTTGATTTTTTCGGGCGGTATTCTAAGGAACCTTACTGTCTCAACCGGGAATCGAACCCTGGATCTCCGAACTGGCCAGCCGACGCCGTACCGTTGAGCTATTGGGACGAAATTGCAAGCTCTTATTGTCGAGGGGGACTTTGCAACATTCATATGTTGTTGTTGTTACTTATGGCCTCCTGTTCGGAGGAACCGAAACAGGACCAGTGACGTAGGTAGAAAGAACGACACACAAGACGAGAGATCAAAGTTTATTCCAAGAAAGCATCACTGACGAAGGTCGGAGAGGGTACAGCTCCACTTTGACGAGGACCTAGAAGGCGGAAGTCTGCCTTCGAACCCGAGTCCCTCATGGCAGCATTCGAAGACTCTATCTACTTCACCACCGGGGCGGCCAACTTCCATATAGATGTAGTTACCTTTTTAAGTGTGCAACCAGAAATTTGCCTTTTTAAAGTGTCATTGTAGTGCCAGTGAACCCATTTTCGTGTGTTTTTACTCATGTTTTTAATGTGCATTACCTGCCACAATAATATACACCGACTGATTGGTTAACTTATTGGGTAATGTATCAAAATTATCAAGCATTTCCGTACACTAGCGAATCTTAGTTTTAGTGTCATTCGATCATTCTTAGCTTCGAGACCAAGGGTGTAAAATGAGAATATGAATTAAAAGTAACGATGCGAAAGTTAATCAAAACAATTGAAATCATTTTTCAAAATTAACTTCTAACCGAGCCAAAATCTCAGTTTTGGTCTCTTTCGATACGTCTCAGCATCTAAATCAACAACCCGATAAGTGTAAAGTTTCAATCAAAAAACTAATCAAAAAATCTGATGTGGGCAACACATGACTTTCCTTATATAATGCAATAAATTTACTACTTTTACAGTTAGAAAAAATATTATTCTTATAGTAGATATTTATATTCTTTCCAAGATATTGAATTTTCTACAATTAGTCGTCATTTTCATTGATTTAGCGTCATTTTAATCCATTTGGCGAGATTTTCGTTAATTTGACAGCATTCATTTCAAAAAGTCGCCAAGTTGGCGACATTCCGCCAAATTCGTCGCCAAAATCTCGCCAAGCTTTACTGACTGAGAAATAAATTATTCTTATAACAGATAAATGACTATTGGCGTTCAAATACAAATGTATTACTCAAAGTATTTTTTCCTGTGAATGGAACGAGCTAGATCCACGAGAATGATGTCATCCAATTTATCGCATGGTATTACATATGAAAAGTGAACATGTTTCTCAATAAGATAATGTCGTACGGCGTGCACGACATTTTGTAATTGCAATTACGGATGCCAACCAAAATAATGAACTATCTAAATGCTGCAGAGGGAGCCAATGACAACAAATGCATACATAAACAGTGGTCATCCCCGTCTGCAGCAACAACGAATGGTAGATGTGGTAGGGAATGAATGGGGGAAAGAAAAAAGCGCCCCAAAGCCGTATTCCAAAAAGTTCAGTGGACTTCAATTTTTCGAACGAGCCAGCATCATGTTTCTTGGTTTTGTGAAAAGTGTCTATAGAATGTGAGCAATAAAATGGAAGCTTGTGCTGATATGAGATATGCAACAGTTTTCGTACATCATTGAGATTGTACGAATACGTACGTAACACAAAGAGTAGAGGTAAATCAACTTAAATTGTCACTAATTAGCACGGAAGGCACACCTTTAACGATTATTCAAATAATGAACAACCAGTTCGTATGAATAGATTATATGAACGAGTTCGTAGATATTGAACTAAAAGAAATATTTTGAGTATCGAATGCTTAAAGGAAACTGTTTTAAGAAATATAAGTCAATGTTATTATGTGTGTAAATATATGTATTAATGAAATATTGTCAGTGTTATATGTTTTGTTAATAATAGATTTAATAATAGTATCATTACTCAAGATACAATGGATATCAATTAATTAAAACATTAAAATAAATTGATCAATTAAGTCAAGAGTATTTATTTATATTTTATGTGTTCGTCTCTCCAGTTTGTGAACCTGGGGCTACATGCTCCACCCCTAGCGACGGCATCATAGGTAAGTCCTATACTGGTGATTTTGATAAGGACAGTTTTACCTTATGACAGAAATATATATATTTTTTATTTTATATGACTTTTTGATATTTTTTTGAAAAATGTGAAATATCTCGAGAACGGTTCATGTTAGCGTTCTAAATTTTATGTTAATCGTTTTCTAATGAAAAATTACATAAGAAATGTCTATTTGCATAACTTTATTAGCGGTTTTGATTTTTTGACGATTTTTTCAAAATTTCACTCGAAAATTTAGGGGGGTTCTGAACATTCGATTATGTTTAAAAACAATAGGCCTCCAGTGTTTACGGATTGTGATTTTTGTACCAAATTTCGTTCGAATCGGTCCATTCGTTCGTCAGTTACCGTCTCCACAGACCCACTGACACACACACACACACACATACTTTTACACACACACACACACACAGACATCACTTCAAAATTGTTTGATTCGTAATCAGGGATGCTTGAAACGTGCTCTCCCGTCGAGAACTCGAATTCGAATTTTCGACCCCGTCACAATACTTTCCTTATACATTAGGTATATAAGGAAAGTAAAAACGGAATAATTATCAAGCATTTCCATTCTTTTCAAAATCTCAATTTTTGTCTTATTCCATCCGTTGCGGCATTCAGACCAAAGGAAATTGTTTATATTTCAAAAATTCAAATTAAGAGTGACCATGCTGATAATAAAACTTACACCATTATTCCTCTCAGAAGTGATCAGACATTCCTTTCACTGCCAATCCAGAAAATCAGACAATTATATCATTTTGCCGGGCGAGGATATAACATCCAATACATTTTCCCATTTAACTTGTTAACGAAATCATAACATGTTTGCTTATTTTTATGCTTAAATCTGAAAGGATTTTTGATATTCTGAAAATAGAATTCGAACAACTTTGTTAGAGTGTGGAGGTGTCACATTTAATAGCCATTTCTAATATATGAATAGCGGATAGAAATGGCTAGTTACTCGTATTACGACGTATCTCTGGAATCGTGCATGTACGCTCAGGATACAACAATGAGTCCAAATTTCTGGATAACTAACACGTTTATTCACAAGCACAGCGTAATCAGAAACAGTATATAGGAAATATGCACTTAAATGCTCCACTAATTTCACTAAACAACTGATACTATTCTCGAAACACTGATGTATTTCGTTTCACAAAACAGCTGCTAATATTCTCAAAACATTGACGTATGTCGCAGTCCAATGTAGCTCGTATCACGTTAACTGTTCTCACACTGAGGGATAATTCCTTTTATAGACTCTCTACAAAAACTTCTGGAAATATCTCGTATCTCGACGAATATTGGTTAATTCGAGGTGTTTCTCGAACTCTGGAAAAGTCGCCAAATAGGTGATAAATCGCCAAATCTATCAACCCTATTCCGAACTTCAGCATCTGGCAACCCTAGATTCATGTCACAGGAGAAGTTGCCTATACGTGTGTTTTCTCTGTCTGGATGAAAAGCGTCTCCAGTGAGAGCATTTTACACGTTTGATACATTACTAATGCCTTGTAATTGGTAGAAGTCATGTGTGATGTTTCTGGAAGAAATGTATTGCTGCAAAACCAGAAAAATATTACCATTAATGTTAAATTTTCTCATATTATATGGAAAATGGATGAAGTAATCTGTGCAATGTCAGTAACACAAACATACACACCGTGAGCTTTTCGTAAGTTAAAGTTACATCTATGGCACAGTGGTATGCACTTTGACATTCAAATCCATAAATGCCGGAAATAATTACAAATTTCAGAGGAAGGTGGGGTGGGGTGGGAGGATCCCTTAGTATGCATAGATACTTGTATTCGTTGGATTCAATTTTTTAAAACTGTAATAACAATTGTCGAAGAACTGTTTATCATGGACCAATAACATTCCTTATACAAAGTACCTATGGAAATTAAGCATCCTCATAACTTTGTAAGAAATGGTTTTGAGAGTACAAGTTAGATCTATAGTAAAGTCACTATGCAAGATCCAATTAAAGTGATTGCAATTAAATCCTCTAAGCGATGAATTTAAAAAGCTAGGATAAATATTGAGCAACAAAGCAAGATAAATGAAAGCAGCCAATTGCAAAGTTGTAGAAGATTGTCTAATTAATAGGAAACGACACTAGATACGAACGTCATGTGTACATGGAAAGCGATAAATATCTATAAAAAAAAATCGTATCACTTGAGCCTGTAACACGGTGACACATGCAATACTTGTCAGAACACGGCTGAATATTCTCTTTCCGAATTCATATCTGTATTCTAATAGAGGATATTTTGAACGGGGTATTTTGTATTTTTGAGGGTATTTTATACATTATATTTCTTTGTAGATGTATTGCCTATTTTAAAATGCTTGAATATGACATCAAATCGTCCATTGCTATATTGCGCCAAATGTATGCATTATGTGACGTTTTTACTGTCGACTATGTAACGTTTTTTATGTGACGTTTAATCAATCGACTCCAAGTCCATTCTTAGCCTCGACTTTAAGTCCTTTTGATTCGCTCAAAAATCTATAGAAAATCTTACATCTTTCGGATGATGTCTAATTGAGAGTTCTGTGATGATATTTACAATCGCTAAGGAAGCAATATGTGTGACAATCGTTCAAAATAATAATTCACATAAAATAACGAATAAACTGATTCGAATTAAAAAGAAAAACAAAGAAAAAAAACTCGACGAGGTCTGTTGTACCGGGAATTCAGCTTACCCGGAACCAAATTTCGTTGTCCGAAATTTAGATCTTCCGCTACAGAAAGCACAGACAGACAGAGAGACACACATCTTTCGTAAGATGCCTATGGGTCATACATATTTTAGATTTTCTGCCACAGAAAGCACAGGCAAACAGAGACACAGACATCTTATATAAGATGCGTGTGGGCTATACTTATTTTCCAATAGAACACCCACTTTATCAAAATAGATTACACCAACTAGAATATCCATCTTGATTTAAAGTTTGACACGAGTTGCGCAGACGTCTAAACATAATTCTTGGGACAATTTCCGCGCTTGAATAAACACGTTGGAAGTTAATTACGAAATCACTTGATTGCCTAAAAGGGTTTAACTATCACTTCTCCGTCACAGACTAGAGAGCAGATTTCATTTAATACTTCCGAAAACTTCTAGACAGATATTTTAATTGCAAATTAACTTTAAATATATGTAGAGTTGAAGTTGGCTATAAATAGGGATCTCTAAGACTGAAACTATGGAGTTAGAAAGAAGGAGATAAAACTCCTATGGATGAAACGCTTGAAAATGCCATAATGCTTTAATAATTTTATGTGTCGCTAGTGTTAATAAAGTAGTTGCTATTGTTAGTGGACATAAGAGAAAAGCCCAGTATTTAGTACATGTAGTTTTTATTAACACTTTACAACAAAGTAGAAAAGTGTTTAAGACTTTGTTCATTCTGTCTGTCTGTCTGTCTGTTTGTCCGTTAGCACGATAACTGCCGTAAAAATGACTTCATCAAATTGAAATTTTAGTATGTTGTACAGACGGTCTGTTGGACCTATGGGAATATAAATGAATAATATCACCCAATTAGTTTTAGATTGAACCCGGGTTGAAAAAATAAAATACATTGAGCCCTATGGAACCTAATTTTTCAAACATTTTTTAAGCGGATTTAAAATTCACAAATTGCTTCGAAAATTTTAGGTAATATTCAAATTATTCCATAAACTATATAAAAAAAATTCAGCGAAATATATTCAGTAGTTTTTTAAATAAAAATTAAAATAATAATAACACCTCTTATATGAAGCGATCACTTGACCATGATATGAAAAGCTCACGTGACCCACTTCAAAATAATGTATGGCATCCATCTTGTCTCAAAATCGTGATTTTTAAAGTTCTTTTTAATTCATATTGAGTGTTGTATCCTTCCAAAAACCACTTTAATTTTGGTTAAATTCTGTCTATCTACATACTGAAACAACGCAATTACTATAAATTTGTGTTTCAATGCTCATCCAAATTTGATTATTTCAACAACGACGCCTATTTTTCACCTATGTAAAATGTAAACAGCAAAATATGTAGAATGAGTTGTATTAGAATTCCTGTATTTCTTTAACACAAAATCATTTAGTTCATGGAGTCTGCATATTTGATATGAATGAAATATTCATTGATTTTAAAAGAGAAGGACGGTTTTTTCGATGAAGTTTTGCAAATAGAGTTCAATTACTTGTAGCTCCATGGTCTTAATTTTTAAATAAAATAAGTTATTGTAGTATTGTGATGAATGACATGAATGGGAAATTATTTATGAATGAAATGCTGCTTTTATAGAGAGAGCCAGGCGTGTTATTTTTTCTATGACGTCATTTGAATGAATTTCAGTTGTTTTCGATGAAGTTTTCAAATATAATAAATTATCGTAGTATTGTGATAATTCTAAAATTATTACCGAGAAATGTATCACATTTTAGAGATGTTTAAACCAGGCAATTTATATTTCAATGCCGTCATTGGAATGAAGTTCATTTTTTTCGTTGAAGGTTTAAGTTTTCAAATATAATAAATTAATGCAGTATTGTGATAAATTTTAAAATATTATCGAGGAATGTATTGTATTTTAGACATGTTTAAATAAAATTGCATTGAAGTTGGAAAGTGTTTCATAATAAATGCTTTAAGCATGATTGATCTTTCTTGTTATTTTTAAATTAAGGGTTCCCTAATTATGAGTATAATTAACCAGTATTTTTTATAGTTGCAGGATAGAGTACAGAATATATGAAGATAAAAATAAATTGAAAGGTAAAATAATTTTGAATACGTAGAAATATTATTTATTGTTTCAGTTTTACTGTGCATTTCGCTAATAATTTATTTTTAAAAAATTGACAATTTAAATAAATATTTTAAGCCTTTGCAATAGAAATACACACAATGCAGGACTACTTATCTTATCCCAGCGCCACCTGCATTGTTGTCTCAAACGATATTGGCGTTTTCTGAATATGAAATTTTAACGCCTTACTTTGACCTCCATGACTGCACCAAATCAGGATGCAGTCTTTATAACATTGTTCAGCATCTCCATTAAAAATCACTACTTTCTTTTTATATTAATCCATATCACTATTATAAAAGAGCAGTGAGTGCCACTATATCACAGCACCGATTGCAACCCTGAGTGCAGAAAAAACTCATATATACTAATTCTACCATGCTGACTCCTAATCTGAAATCCGTTTTTAAAATTAACCCTTGGATTTGAGAAAATGGCCTTTCAAAAATTGGATTTTTTTTTTCTGTGTTTGTGAATATATCTCAAGCCAGAGTCGTTGCCACAACATGTATGGTCATGAGACTAAAAAGAAAACTGTATTCAGATAATAGGAGTTAAAGATGAGATCGCCTCCATCATTTAGCCGAATAGGAAAGTTAATTTTGGGAGGTCATTCCAATTTTAAAAAATCTGATGTGGGCAACACATGACTTTCCTTATATAAGGCAATGAATTTACTACTTTTACAGTTAAAAAAATGTTATTCTTATAGTAGATACTTATATTCTTTCCAAGATATTGAATTTCCTTCAATTTGTCGTCACTTTCATTGATTTAGCGTCAATTTTATCCATTTAGCGAGATTTTTTTTAATTTAGCAACAATTAAAAACGTCGCCAAGTTGGCGACATTCTACCAAATTCGTCGCCAAAATATCGCCAAGCATTATGGACAGAGAAATAAGTTATTCTTACAGCAGATAAATGACTAGTGGCATTCAAATACAAAAGTATTATTCAAAGTGTATTCTTTCATGAAAGGAACGAGCTAGTTCCACGAAAATGAAGTCACCAAATTTATCGCATGGTATTACATATGAAAAGTGAACATGTTTCTCAATAGGAAATATTTTTTTTATTTTATATGACTTTTTGATAATTTTTTTGAAAAATGGGCAATATCTCGAGAACGGTTCATGTTAGCGTTTTAAAATTTATGTCAATCGTTTTCTAATAAAAAATTACATAAGAAATATCTATTTGCGCAACTTTATTAGTGGTTTTGATTTTTTGACGATTTTTTCAAAATTTCCCTCGAAAATTTAGGGGGTTCTGATCATTAGATTGCGTATAAAAACAATAGGCTTCCAGTGTTTACGGATTGTGATTTTTGTACCAAATTTTGTTCGAATCGGTCCATTCGTTCGTCAGTTATCGTCACCACAGACTCACTGACACACACACACACATACACATACACACATACTTTCACACACACACACACACAGACAGACATCACTTCAAAAATGTTTGATTCGTGATCAGGAAGGCTTGAAACGTGCTCTCCAGCCGAAAACTCGAATTCGAATTTTCGACCCCGTCACAATACTTTCCTTATACATTATGTATATAAGGAAAGTAAAAAAATCTGATGTGGACAACACATGACTTTTCTTATATAATGCAATGAATTTACTACTTTCACAGTAAAAAAATAGGTTTTTCTTTAGTAGATATTTATATTATTTCCAAGATATTGAATTTTCGTCAATTATTTGCCATTTTCATTGATTTAGACTCATTTTTATCCATTTAGGGAAATTTTCGTTAATTTGGCAACATTTAAAAAATCGCCAAGTTGGCGACATTCCTCCAAATTCGTCGGAAAAATCTCGTCAAGCGTTATGGACGAGACATAAGTTATTCTTATAGCAGATAAATGACTATTGATGTTCAAATACAAAAGTATTACTCACTTTCTTTTCTCATGAATGGAACGAGCTAGATCCGCGAGAATGATGTCACCAAATTTATCGCATGATATTACATGTGAAAAGTGAATAGGTTTCTCAAAAGTTAATATATTTTTTTTTAATTTATGGGATTTTTGATAAATTTATTTACAAAAAGGGCAATATCTCGAGAACAGTTTATTCTAACGTTCTAAAATTTGTGTCAATCTTTTTCTAAGGCAAAATTACATAAGAAATGTCTATTTGCTTGACTTTATTAAAGGTTTGGATTTCTTGATGATTTTTCAAAATTTCACTCGAAATTTTAAGGGGGTTCTGAACATTCGATAACGTTTAAAAGCAATATGCTTCCAGTATTCACGGATTGTGATTTTTGTACCAAATTTCATTCGAATCGCTCCATTCGTTCGTGAAATATCGTCTCCAGAGACTCACTGATACACACACACACACACACACAGACATCACCTCAAAAATGTTTGATTCATGAACAGGGATGCTTGAAACGTGCTCTCCCGTCGAAAACTCGAATGCGCATTTTCGACCCCGTCACAATACTTTCCTTATGCGTTATGTATATAAGGAAAGTAATTCAGAATCTTGGGGTGAGAGAAACTTGGTTCCTTCTTTATCTTCAAATTCTTGTTTCAAACCATGGAATTAGAAAGAGGAGATAAAACTCCTATGGATAAAACGTTTGAAAATGCAATTATGATTTTAGAATTATATCTAGGTGTCGCTAGTGTTAGTAAAGTAACTGCTATTGTTAATTTGCAGAACAGAAAGGCGTAGTATTTATTATATGTATTTTTGATTTTTTTTTAAATTAAGGGTTCCCTAATTATGAGTATAATTAACCAGTATTTCTTCATAGTTGCAGGATAGAGTACAAAATATATGGGGAAAAAATAAATTGAATAGTAAAATAATTTTGAATGCGTAGGAATATTTCTTATTGTTTCATTTCTATTTTGCATTGCGTTACTAATTTATTTCTATAAAATTGACAGTTTAAATAAATATTTCAAGTCTTTCGCCATAGAAATGCATACAATGCAGAACTACATATACCACATCTGAGACACCTGAATTATTGTCCCAAACGATATTGGCGTTTTCTTAATGTGAAATTTTAACTCCTTACTTTTACGTCCATGTTTTAATCGTTGCAATTACTGCATGAAGTTAGTGATAAGGAGATAAAACTCCTATGAATGAAACGTTTGAAAATGCAATAACGCTTTGAGACTTATATCTAGGTGTCGCTAGTGATAACAAAGCGCCCTTTGTTTCCATTCGATAAAGTTACAATCAGTGAATACTGGACGCTTATTTTACACGCAATCGAACGTTCGGATGACCTCCAAATTTTCTAATGAAATATTAAAAACAAAACCATCAAAAATCGTGACCTTCAATAATGTTACGTGAAAACTCGTTTCGTATGCAATTTTTCATTAGAAAACGATTGACATAAACTACATTGAAGGCTGGCAAGAGCTGTTCTCGAGATATTGCATTTTATTTTCAAATAAATTTATCAAAATTATATAAAATTAAAAAAGTATTAACTGTTGGGAAATATGTTTCACTTTCATATTACGATAAATTTCTGAACATCCCTTTCGTTGATACTTCGTTCCATTCACGAGAAAAGATACCTTGTGCAATAGTTTGTACTTTGATGCCTAATAATTAGCCAACTGTCATTTATATAGTATAAGAAATGTTTGAGAGATGACTGTTCATTTTCAATATTTTTTCAGAAATATGTTCATTGGGTATGTTCATTGGATATGTTTATTTTCATCTGACATATGTTCATATGTTCAGCTCCGTTTGTCTGTAACACTTAGCGGTAAGTTTGGCGAATTTGGTAGCGAAAATGACGCCAAATTGATGAATTAATTATTAAAATAATTTAATATATGGACTATATTGCTTATTACGAATGCTATAATTATTGATAATTGCCAATTCAGAGTTACGTGAAATATAAGTCACTTGGACATTTCGAGGCAGTTTTACAAGTTGTCATCCGGAAAAGCGCCAAATGTACAATTCACCATTAAAAACATTATGCGGCATATCTTACACATTATTTACTCACTGCAAAAAATCATAGTATATCATTGCATCATATATATAAATTCATGTGCTGCTCACACCAATTCTCTTACAGTTGAAGTTGACCCTGCAGTTCCCTAGTTCCACAGACACATATTAAATCAGAATAATATGAGTATCAGCGTGATCGTACCATAATCATTAATTTATCATTAAAGCATCTCACAACATGTACAACCTACATTTATATATTCAAAACACTCCACCATCTAATATAATTATCTATCAAATATTTGTACAAAGGATTAACATGGAAAGTGCAAGTTACTCCTAGTGCATATGTCTCCCCTCCTTCCCTTAATAGAAAGTGGGGTGTCAACTTAGAAAGGCATGCTAGCGCCCTCCCTCCCCCTCCCCCAAGTTCTGGAATATTAATTCTGATCACAGAAAAATATCTCAAACATACCTTAAATTACCAAATTATAGCCAAAGAAATTACATCATTTCAGCCCCTGTAATCTCAATCTCTTATAAAATACTGCCCGTGATTTTCTTACTAGTGTTTCACATATATTAACATATATTAACACATATATTCATCACATATATGAATACACATCAGTACGCAATTCATAGGAGCCGCTAAACAGTTGCCAACTTAAAAAAATAAACTTTAAAATAATCTAATAAGTATTTTAAGATAATTTTAGTTAACTGGTGAACGAAAGAGCATAAAAAGATTAAAAGTTTTATTTTATTCTAATACTGTTCTTCCAAATTTTGATTTGTTAAGATATATTTCTTCCTGATATTTTATGTAACGGACATAATTTTTTTACAGATATCTTTATTACGGTCAACCTCTCGGTCTACAAAAGTTGTGAAATTTTATAACGTGGAAACGTATAACGTGGAATCTTGTAACTTGGAAATGTATAATGTGGAATCTTTAGAAGATATTTGAAAGGGTGAGTTTTGTTCAAAAATTATTCTCGATTTATTGGAAATTAGGATTCCATTTGAACTATATTCATACCCCATTTTCTACAAGCGTCTTCCATTATTTTAATAATTATATTTAATAACATTCTAAGTGTTTAAAGTGACCACAACTGTAAATTTTGTTATTTTGAATGTTGAAATGAACGTTCAACAAATGGGTACAATCGAAATTAATGTGCTTTCCAAATAATGACGTCCATACCATCTGGGCTTAATGCTCATATGCTTCACTTAAATAATTTTTGAAATCAGATGTAATCAGCACATGGCATTCCCTACTAACTAAATAATTCAATATAAATTTTAAATTATTTAAAAGGTTTATTATTTTGATTTTTTTCCCTTTAATCGTTTACTTATATTTATAAACCAGCCATTTCACACACGCTCCCGAAGTATAACTGAAATTTTCTTCAAAGAGGCTCTATTAAGGCAATTAAAAAGGCAAATTTATCCCAGGAGGTAGAAAAATCATGTGCTGGCCATACTAGATCTCTCACATTAGAATCAACAATGAAACAAAATAGAAACATTATTTCAACAATGTACATATTTCGATTTGAAACGCTATTTAAACAATTCCAATACTTCAAATAATGACCTCAATAATACTTTATGGCACCAACAATGTAAAACAATGACATTTAAGTAATAATTTAGATAAAATTGGCCTTTCCAAATCTTGAGTTGGATGCTACAACTTGTGTTTTTACTCTAAGATTCTGAAAGCTATTTAAAACTGATTATGTCTTAACCTACTTTGTTGATTTTTATTTACTTTATTATTTTGACAACCTTTCCTTTATTTTGATCCACTTTTACCATCTTGAAATTTAAATTTTTACCATTTGAGCGACATTTGTTTCGACATCTTGAAGACTTATTTGGTCAGTGACTAAATCCTGTGGATTTCCCCCCATCTTATCAGGGTAAATAACTTGGGTATTAACCTGAAAATGTCTTCTACTTAGCTGAGAATTATTTATTCTTATTTTGACTAATCTAACTCGAATACGACTCAGTCATGGATAATCCAATTCCAATTCTCGGTGAGAATTTGATGAGTCGTGAGGAATACCGCCTGTGTCTCCAAGAGCATGTCAAAATAGTTCTGAAAAGGACTGGAATTTTAAGATCTTGAAGGCCCTCGGAAAGGGCAGTTTCGGCGCTGTGTTTTCAGGAGCGAGCCCTAACTACCCAGGCAAAGTAGCCATAAAAATCACTCCATCTGACGAAACCTGGAGGAAAGAAAAGTGCGATTGGCGCAATCTGAATCAGCCCAAAGTGATGACCCTCTTGCAGGCGATAAGCCTGAAGCAAGTAGATATCTTTGTGATGCCACAGTTATCCGAAGATCTTTACCATATTTTGGGAGGGAATCGTAACGTTCCATGTGGCCTCGATAAGATAAAGTCGTGGCTGAAGGACGTTCTGGTGGCAGTCGATTATTTGCATCAGCGACAACTTTTTAACCTTGATATAAAATTTGACAACGTGATGATAGACTTCAGTGACCCAGCAGTTCTATGTAATTTTACATTCCTGAAACAACAGCACCAACCAGAAGGCTAGATATTTTTAAAAATTATCAATTATTAATGTAAATTATACGATGAGAGCTTGCGTTTTTATTATCATACTTCATTCAGTATAGGTAGCTGTTTCATTTTGTGGGGTTGTTGTTTCGTTGTAAACTTAAAATTCTTTAATCTTACAAATTTTACCTCTTTTATTTTTCAGATATGGAATACCTCTGAGTTACCGTCCCCCGGAGGTATGTGAAAGTCTCTGATATTGTGAGCCAGTAGGCGGTGTTGAGCTTGATATTTGGTGCTTTGGGATGCTCATCTTCAATGCTTTATCGGGCCATGTAATACTGAGAAAGCTCAGACAGATGAGGAGCTGAAAAGAGGATATAAACCCCTTTCTCTTCTATAGACTGAAGGTCCATTTCACAATTTCCCAATTTATACTTCCAGTTGATTTGTTTGCAAATAACAATATCGCCTATAATTTACTGTTAGATAATTTTTACTTTATTCTATACAGCTATAGATGTTAAATCCGTCATATGAAGGGGTGTATAGTATTGAGGTACATAGCAAGTTTTCTGTCTGTAATTGCATGTATCAGATATTTCAGGCTCAAGAGCGCATAAAAAGGGTGAGAAATATCCATGGATGCTGTTATCTAAAATAGAAGTGCGATCCTAACTTCGGCAATCTCACTTTTAGCCGGGTTCTAACTATGGGGTGGATAAAGCTATGTTAAAGATCCACTTCTATCCACCTGAATGCAGCGTTTTCTCTCCTAATATTCCCAGACTCAAATTACAGCACAGTTTTCTGATCACTATTATACGACTCCCTAACGAAAAGCAATTACTTAATAACCCCCGTCTCCCCTCTCAAGTTCACTCCTTGAAGAAACATACCAATATCGCACGAATATTGAAACTCGCTACATTTTGAATCAATGAATTTAAAATAACAATTCTCTACAAAGCGGTGGGGATTAAAGAAGTCAAAAATTAGATCCTATTAGGATGAGAAATTAAATTTATTTTCCGAGATTTTGAATAATCACCAACTTGGCGACATTTCCAAAAAGTCACCTAGTTGGCGTTATTTTGCAACATTTGTCTCCAAGTTCGCCAAATTTGACACCCTCAAAAAGAGATATCGGCTTTCCTTATCAATATAAATTCATTTGGGATTCAGTAAAACATTTTTCGAAATATTTCTATATCCTCTTTTAATATTTTCTTGTTCATTTATTAACTAGATATTTTTTCCTCGTATGTTTGTTCTAGTTTAACTATTTTCAATATATTCGAACGTGAACATAATTCGTTTCAGGCAATTCAGCTCCATGTTTGATGACAGAGGCCTTTCCTGCCTCTAGAATTTCTGATGGAGAAGCGCTAAAGTGCTGAACTTCCTGCAGACCTTACTGAGGGCCAGGACAGAAGATAGACCTTGTACCACAGAACTGCTGAAGCACGATTTTCTGGCAAATGAAAGGCGAACGTACCCGGGTGATGCGGAGATCTCAAAAGGTAAGTTCTTTTCAAGTAGTTTGCAAATACTTGCATATAAGTCTTACTATATAATTTCAATTGCCTTATTTATACATAAAATTATCTTTAAACCGATAATTCTTCAACCCCCGTAGAAGAGGGTGTACATGTTTCTGTTCACTTGAAAAACGAGCAGCACTGCTACCGCGTGTCTGCAAGGAGAGATAATGGAGCAGGGCTCAAATGTGCGGAGTACGGAGCAGAAGCTGTTGATAATCTTGGTGAGTATAGGATAAAAACTTTACTTCCAGTTTCACTAAAGAGTCCATGCAGTTATAAAACAGAATATGCGTAAAAACTTTCTACCAAAGTCTTAATACGACTTGTAATATTGAAAGAAAAGAAGAATATCCATCATCAGAAGAAATTTAAGTAAGACTTAAACATCTGCGACTTAACAGTAACGACTTAGTAAGACTTAAACAGACGCACAATACTGAAATATTCCTAAACGACGTAAAATGGTAAGAAATAAAATAAAGGATATAAATGGTTTTAACTTGAATTCGTCACACAAAAGCAGGAATAAAATAACATATCTATAATAGCTTTTTTATAATTGTACAGAAAGCAAAAGTAATTGCGAAAGAAGTTTGATACGTGACAAACGAAATTAAAATCATAGATCATTTTAAACTGTTTAATCGTAAAACCAACTATAGTAAACGCTCCCTTTCGACTAGTTTTATTATTATTAATTTATCTTAATCAATACAATTGTAAATATGTGTTAATTAGGCATAAAGGCGTCTAACAGGTTTTGTTCGAGAAAACGAAAAAGCTTTTTATACGGAATCTTTTGTCGATTTTTTCGTTTTTGTGGGGGATGGTCAATACTGTGGTAACGTGCATAGAGTTTCGATGACGAAACTGCCCCCGTACGACACAATAGGAATAAATATAGCGAAACAGGAATCACCGGCAACCCTGGTGAGTTTGATAAAATAAGAGAAACAAAAATCTCGAAATTTTCGGATCTTTCAATTTTTTTTTAACTCGATAGCATGTTTAAGCAATATTTTATTTTCACAGAATCAGCTGGAAACGTACTATATGTCCTGGTAAACACTGAAAAAGTTAAATGATGACAGTTCTTTCATTCGTCGAACAAGGCGCCTCCTAGCGGTTTGTCTTCTGTTTCCGTTGAAAGTAAACCCCGAGATGCGCCTGTCACTCCAGATATCAAGTGAAGAATCTCGTCCTGAAGTGCGGAGTTTGATAAAGTTTTTTGTCCCTCTTTTGTGCTCCCACAGAATGTACCAGTGCTCGATGGCTTGATATATCCGTTTAACTCACCCGACAAACTCGAAAAAGACTCGACCCAATCTTATCCGAATTCGTCGAACGAAGCGCCATCTAGCGGTTTGTCTTCGGTTCCCGTTAAAAGTGAACTTCAAGAGGCGCCTGTCACTAAAACTTTCAAGTGGAGAATCCCATCCCTAAAAGCAGAGTTTGATAAAGTCCGTTCTGTTGTGCTCCTACAGGATGCACCTAAGTCGGATAAATTGATACTTTCGAGTAACACATTCGACAAAGTCGGAAAAGACTTGACCCAATCTTGTCCCAAAGACATAAAATCATTCTGATTTTTATAAATTAAATAGACTTTCTGTAGCTATTTTATGGTTCGTTTTTAAAATAGGTGAACAGAATCCTGGGTGCATAAAGCAATCAACTTTAATGTTATATATCTTCGAAAAAGGATTAAATTCCCAAATCTTTCGTCCGATTTAAATGTTGAACCAAACACATCCCTACAGAATAAATAAAAAGAATGTTACAGTTTAGCGCGGAGCATGTCCCCCATCCCGATTGCCCTAGGATTTTTTCTTTCTGCACCCCTTTCCTTCCCGTACAATTCATATCATTCTTTGTTATAATGTGAGCACTGAGATACAAGATTTTCTTTTCTCTAGTCTGACTCTAATTCATAAAAATTATTTATTGGAATATAAAATTTATTAGTTCGATGGTTAATTTCTAAAAGTTGGGAATTTAAAAGGAGTTAGCGGCGTTTGCTTTAACGCCTATAGAAAATAAAGTTTTCTTTTCAAATTATGTTCCTATTTCTATCATTTATGACATCAAACTATCTTTAGAATTTTAAGCTTTTCACCAGTACCTTTAATTTCTATAACAAATGAAAGTTTTTGTTTCCTAATTGGAACATTTAAAAGTGCTGATAAGTTTCTTAATGGAATTTTACTTGATAATAACTGAAAAAGTTTATAAAGTATCTTGCTGCCCCCACTGGGAATCGAACCTTGTATCTCCAAACTGGCCAGCCAACGCTCTACCGTTAAGCTACTGGGACGAAATTGCAAGTTCTTATCGTAGAAGTGGACTCTGCATTCTCCACCCTCTAATGTCATATTGGCGAGAAACTGACAATCTGACTGGCCACCTCCTGCTATTTTCACCGCTGGTTAGCCTCCTGCTGCTACTATTTTAACCCAGGTTAGTATCCTGCATGAACGTTATCCTCTTAATTTGAAATCGACGCTCAATCTGCTAGAGTCCACTAAATCCGAACTAGTCATACTAGGATCACTTTCAGACTTCAGGCATCTATGCATTAACCTACAGGGATGATCTGTTCGGGGGCCATTGTAAAGAGCCTTGCTGCCTAACCGGGAATCGAACCCTGGATCTCCGAACTGGTCAACCGACGCGCTACAGTTGATCTTCTGGAACGAAATTGCAAGCTCTTATCGAAGTGGACTTTGCAAGTTCGGAATTCCCCCAGGTAAAATAATGGCTGTCCTTAAACTTTCTGAACAGTTCAGAAAGCAATGAAAATATACTTCTTTCCTATGACGTTACATACCAGCAAAAAAGAAATCGCGTAGTTATCCCTTCAAAATATTTGGTGTCACGTTTACTGGCAGCAAGTTGGACATTGAAAAATTAGAGAGATTAAAATTTATCACTTCTTTGTTATCCCTAGCTTGACACAATGTCATTCTATCGCCTATCCCTTGTGACCAGAAAAGACACTGAGAAAACAACATAACAGTAATGACATACATTTCTTTCTTCTCTATCTCTCTACAGCGATTAAACGAGGGTGGTTCAAAAAGTAAGGTAACAAGTCTGTGAGAGAAAAGGTTTATTCACGAAATCAAAGAGATACACAAAGTTAGCAAGGCACTGGTACATATTATTTTCCACATAGTCACCATGGTTGTCGAAGCATTTGTTCCATCGGTAAACCAATCTATCGAAACCTGCATAGAAGAAATTAGGGTCCAGATCACGGAGCCAATCAACGACGGCTTCCTGAACTTCGGCATCGGTTGTGAAATGGCGACCTGCCAGATGCTTCTTCAACAATCCGAAGAGAAGAAAATCGCTTGGTGCAATATCCGGGCTGAAGGGTGGGTGTTCCAGTATATTCCATCGGAAACGCTGTACCAAATCACGTGTAATCGAGGCCGTATGCGATCGGGCGTTCTCGTGCAGAAACACATTTCGACTATCTAGACTTGGAATTTAATTCGCACGCTGAATTTGTGCACCCGTGAGAGCTCTTGTTACCTTACTTTTTGAACCACCTACGTAGATTTCATTTCGAAACACATAGTATGTAAGTTTTTCTTGCACACGTTGACGATAATTCCATTTACTTTTGCAGATATCACACGAGATGTCACAGATTCCTTAACATTGGAAGGGAGTGACATCAGAAACGTCAAAAACCTAAAAGTTGTTATGAAAAAGGAGACCATCGGTCATCCGGGATCTCCATGCATCTGCAAAGCAGCAGAGGGTAAGAACCTTTCCCTGAAAAATTTTATAGATGGTTCTCATTGTGTCACATTCGTTAAAGGTTACAAGACACCCCCAACATAACTGTAGATGCCATTTCCATTGAGTTTCCGTCTAATTTATGGGTCACACTTTCCCGGCCGTCCAGAGATACCCTACACAAGGTCGGACAATATGTGAATCGGACGGTCTGTGAAGAGAGAAAAGACTCTTCTGCATGTGTAACTAGCAGAGGTAACCGCCGTTGCTCGTCATAAAATTGTGCAAAGTTTAAAAATATTCTAAATTTTATTATTAAAATATTTTCCTTGGCCCGCATGAAAGATAAAGAAGATGCAACGTGACAGTCTTTGTTCTATGTGTTGGGTTAAACTTTTGGATATTTAATAATTTAGGAGTTTTGTTTTTTGTCTAAACGTGTTCAGGGGTCTTATTTACATAGTCAATCTCCATTTTCCGATTGTTTAGGTTTTGATATTCTTCTGTTCCAAATATGTTCTATTCCATAGGTTTTGTTTCAAAAACGGCAAAAGTTCGTTCTTTTTAGGTTTTAGCAATTTAAATTTATTTAAATTGGCTAATTTGTGATTCCATTTATTGCCCTTTTTATTCCCTTTAATTTGATTCCAAATTTATTGCTCTCTGTTAAAAATTCGTTAATTCATTGCAGTTTTTCGGTTTTATTCTATTTTCAGCATTTTAAATATTTCAGAATCGTCCATATTTAAATTGTTGCCGAATTCGAATTTTCCAAATCGTTTCACTTCATTTCTTTTTAATTTTCGTCTGCTCTGAAATTCCATTTCTCTTCTTTAAAATTTCGAGTTTTTAATTGGTTAACCGTAATATTAAAATCGTCTGTCATTAATTATTTTATCGTTCATCGATAATTTTGTTTACAATCTGTGGCAGCGATGTTTCGCAGTATATAAGCAAAATCGCGCGTTTTTTCGCTCTCTTTTGCTCTTTCCTCTTCTGTTTATTGATTAGAACCTGAGATGTGATCTGTCAAAGTTGTTGTTTTCAGCGCTTCGGCGCGAGCCGTAGTTCGAATTCGGCTTGAAATGTATCATTATTCCCGGCTGTGATGTGTGTTTTGTTTTTCAAAATGTAAATTGATTTGTTTAGTTTATAATCAATCAGCAGTCCTTGCCGCAGTGCTCTCTGGCGTTGTTTATGTCTGGAAGCTACGACGGAATGAAGAGTCTAGATAATTAGTTTCATATCATTTAAATAATGATCCAAGATGTTTCACGATTTATGTGATGTCGGCTGAGGAAGTCTTACCAGCCAATTTAGAAATTTGTTTACCTTGACAAGCTGCCAGTTCTATTTATGATAAATGGAGTTCGCATTTCCGAGCCCAATTGACGGACATATGTTAAGTTCTCCATTTTGATGTCAGTAGTCCGGTGCGGCAGTTGGGAGAAATGATTTTTATTACTCTACGTCCAGCTGGTGTTGTTGTTGAGACCCAGACCGTCCGACCTACCAGAAAGGTGTAAGGTAACTGTTTGGACGGCCGGGAAGTGCCACCCAATTTAGACCGGAACCCAGTGGGGGAGGCATCCACAGGGACCGTACCCTCCTTCCCCTACCACCAACCTCTCGGAAGGACTTACGGACCCACATGTTTAACGTGATCGTACTCCGCATGAACACGGCGGCAGTTCTGGCAGCGGCGAGAATCGCGCGCTAACCACTGGGCTGCCGCGCCTGAAAAGAGCCAACAACACGCGGTGTTCCCAGGTGGTCACCCAGCCAAGTACTAACCGCGCCCGATGCTGCCTGACTTCGGTGATCTAACGAGAACCGGTGTTTTCAGCACGGTACGGTCGTTGGCCTACGTCCAGCTGGTGTGGAGAATCCCCTTTGAGTTGAATCTCGTGGACGGCCTTTTTTTTTTTCCGGATTTTCTGCTGGACATAATTGTGACCCTGTGCCATGGATTTTCCTCTTCTGGTGTTCTCTGTATCGGCTTTATGTTTGGCGACTCTTCTGATGATTCTTCCTCCCACTGAACTTTGCAGTTTCTTGGAGCCTTGGTGATATATTTCTTTTCCTTCAAGTTTCAGACTAGTTTACTTTTGCCTTATTTAAAATTTAATTGAGCTGGCATGAAATAAGATCCCTTTAGACTTATATACTTTAGGTCACCTGAACCTGTGGTTATCTTTTAAATTTTGTTCTAAATTCCCTTTTGGCTAACTTATGTTTTTTTTATCTAAAATTCTAGTTTCGACAAATAATTGAATAAGTTTAATATTGTTAACTTTAAAATTTAATATTCTAACGTTTTTCTACCACTATACGACCGGCCATTCCATTTATTTTTATTATTTAAGGTGTTTGATTTTAGTTAATGAGATGTAAAATGTTTTAAAAATTCTTTTAAAATAAAGTTTAAAATTTTAATAAACGTTAGATTTTGAAAACCTAAATTCTGTGTTCTCTTTCTTTTATTTTAATGTGTTTTTATTTTTAGGAAAGTGTCAATTCTTATATTTTACAGGAGTACATATTTGTACACGTAGGGAAACTGGTCAATAGTTCCTCTTTCAGTTTATTTAAGACTTTCTGTTTATTTAAGAATTTAGTTATATTTCTAAAATGTTTTCTGGTTTGAGGAACTTTTTCAGAATTATTTCAGAGGGTTTTTAAGGATCTTAGAATGGTTTATATTTTAGAGAGAAGTATTTCAGACATATTTTCAGATTTATTTTCAGATGACATTTAGGTTTTAAGAACCTTGAGTAAGAACTTTCAGATATTTTTGGGTGTTTTCAGAAGAATGATTTAGAATTGTTTTAGTATTTCATAAATGCTCTCTCTCTTCCCCCCCCCCCCACCGAACAATTGGTGCCGTTTGACCAGTCTAGGGGCTTATTCATGCTAACTGTAATAGATGTTCTTAATAATTTTTGTTCTTAAAAATGAAATTTCAGTAAATTGATTCCACACCTGTTTATTCTAAAAGTGATTACTGTTGAGATTTTGATATGTTCTTAAACTGAAGCTTGATATTTTAGAATGTTCTTGAGCTAAATTAGAGGAATTTACTTTAATATTTTGATTAAAATGGAAATTTTAAGATTGATTTAAATATTTTCATTTAGAATTTTTTTGAGGAAACTTAGGAATTTTTGAATTTGACTTTTTCATTTAGAATTTTTATTTAAGCATTCCTTAATTTAAGTTAATTTGATTTGAGTTTTATTATTTGAAGTGTTTGAAATTTAATTTAATTCATAAGTTTAGGAAGTTTTAAGTATTTGAAGAACGCACTTTATAGTATTTACATTTTTTGTTCTAATCCCATCTCATTAACAAATTTTTTTTATTTTTGTTGTTCTTGTAACCCACGCTCCCAGCAACATTTAGAATTGTTTTGATAAAATAGAATAAAGTTAATTGAGTAAATTTAATGAGAATATTTTTTTTTAAGTTAAATTGTATAGAATTAAAGCAGTAGTTTTTCGACTTAGAATTTTGTATGTTCTGATTTGGAATTGAGATTGAAATGCTCACTGATATGTGAATGTAGATGATGAAATACTGTTGATTAATTGAAAAATTGGGTAATGCAGGTGTTTTTTACACTCCAATATGAGTGTGACATAAATGTCAACTTGAGTTATCTTGTTTTTCACATTGATCATGTGTTTGGTTTTCACACTCAAATAGAGTGGTGATAAAATCAGTTTCTTTGTTCTTAATTCTGAATCTGATATTTTAATACTGTCTTTAAAATTTTTGGTCGTTAAAGTGGAAAATTTATTTTATTTATAGGAGAATTAAATTTTTTTAAGTGGAATATTTTAAATTGTGCAATGCAATTTTGAGTTCTTTTGGTTTTAAAAATTAAATGGGGATTTGTAATTTGATTTTCCCTTTGGTATTTTGTTTAAAGAAATTATGATACACTTGGCTGTTAGTGAATTTAAATGTACTACTTATACTTGATGGATATTCTTTGTGCTATTTTTTTGGGGTTCAAAAAAGATTCACAACCTTAGTGAGGACTCACAACCCTCGGCCCCTTGTCTTAATTTTTTTGATTTTTATGAGAATTGTTTGAGATTACCAGAGATATACAGATATGATATTTGAGTTTATTGTTGTTGAGAGTGCAAGATGTTGCACAATATTTAGTCGAATCGCGTTTATTGATATTGGTGTAAAATGATGCATAAGGTCATTTTAGTGTATATTTGTCTTTTAAACGACCTAATTTGCCAAGTAATCAGTTTATGGTATAATTTGTAAACAAGTCGGTTAAATTTGAGTTCAATTCCAAATTGTTAGGGAATTGAATTTGTTATTTTGGGGTAAATATTCCACAAATTTTGTTTTTGTTTGTAACTTGAGCCAAAATTGATATTATTATTTAAATTGGAAATTATGCTTCGAATGATTGTTTTCTTTCTGGAGTAGATAGAGATGGTGATGAATTTGATGATTTGTATTTATTGGTTGTTACTTAAGGTACCATTTCAAAATTTATTGTTTAGAATATTGGAATTCTTTGGCTGGTCCAAAGTTTTCGTTAAAATTTATGTTTATTCATGCCTGCTAATGATATACAGATCTGTTTATTATTTTTCTACTGCTTCTCTTTGATGACGTATTTGTTGGAGTATTTTAAAATGAATTAATGAATTTTCATAGTATAGAGTTATAATGAAGTTGAAGGATTTAATGTTGAATCTATATGTATGTTTAAGAGTTTAGAGAAATGTTGAGAAATATGATAATTGATATTATGAAATGTTTAGTGAAATGATTATTTGATTTTTGATTTATTTATAAGGAATTTGATTTTTTATATGATATTTATGGCTCATGTTACAGCTGTAGTTGAGATTTTAATTTTTTTTTCTCCTTCGTTTCGCGAAATTTTGTCATGTGTTAGCTAAAATTTTTCATTTTTCAAATGAAAAAATTTTTTGGGACGTTCGAAGGAGTTGTTGGGTTATACTTTTGGATATTTAATAATTTAGGAGTTTTGTTTTTTGTCTAAACATGTTCAGGGGTCTTATTTACATAGTCACTCTCCATTTTCCGATTGTTTAGGTTTTGATATTCTTCTGTTCCAAATATGTTCTATTCCATAGGTTTTGTTTCAAAAACGGCAAAAGTTCGTTCTTTTTAGGTTTTAGCAATTTAAATTTATTTAAATTGGCTAATTTGTGATTCCATTTATTGCCCTTTTTATTCCCTTTAATTTGATTCCAAATTTATTGCTCTCTGTTAAAAATTCGTTAATTCATTGCAGTTTTTCGGTTTTATTCTATTTTCAGCATTTTAAATATTTCAGAATCGTCCATATTTAAATTGTTGCCGAATTCGTATTTTCCAAATCGTTTCACTTCATTTCTTTTTAATTTTCGTCTGCTCTGAAATTCCATTTCTCTTCTTTAAAATTTCGAGTTTTTAATTGGTTAACCGTAATATTAAAATCGTCTGTCATTAATTATTTTATCGTTCATCGATAATTTTGTTTACAATCTGTGGCAGCGATGTTTCGCAGTATATAAGCAAAATCGCGCGTTTTTTCGCTCTCTTTTGCTCTTTCCTCTTCTGTTTATTGATTAGAACCTGAGATGTGATCTGTCAAAGTTGTTGTTTTCAGCGCTTCGGCGCGAGCCGTAGTTCGAATTCGGCTTGAAATGTATCATTATTCCCGGCTGTGATGTGTGTTTTGTTTTCAAAATGTAAATTGATTTGTTTAGTTTATAATCAATCAGCAGTCCTTGCCGCAGTGCTCTCTGGCGTTGTTTATGTCTGGAAGCTACGACGGAATGAAGAGTCTAGATAATTAGTTTCATATCATTTAAATAATGATCCAAGATGTTTCACGATTTATGTGATGTCGGCTGAGGAAGTCTTACCAGCCAATTTAGAAATTTGTTTACCCTGACAAGCTGCCAGTTCTATTTATGATAAATGGAGTTCGCATTTCCGAGCCCAATTGACGGACATATGTTAAGTTCTCCATTTTGATGTCAGTAGTCCGGTGCGGCAGTTGGGAGAAATGATTTTTATTACTCTACGTCCAGCTGGTGTTGTTGTTGAGACCCAGACCGTCCGACCTACCAGAAAGGTGTTAGGTAACTGTTTGGACGGCCGGGAAGTGCCACCCAATTTAGACCGGAACCCAGTGGGGGAGGCATCCACAGGGACCGTACCCTTCTTCCCCTACCACCAACCTCTCGGAAGGACTTACGGACCCACATGTTTAACGTGATCGTACTCCGCATGAACACGGCGGCAGTTCTGGCAGCGGCGAGAATCGCGCGCTAACCACTGGGCTGCCGCGCCCGAAAAGAGCCAACAACACGCGGTGTTCCCAGGTGGTCACCCACCCAAGTACTAACCGCGCCCGATGCTGCCTGACTTCGGTGATCTAACGAGAACCGGTGTTTTCAGCACGGTACGGTCGTTGGCCTACGTCCAGCTGGTGTGGAGAATCCCCTTTGAGTTGAATCTCGTGGACGGCCTTTTTTTTTTTCCGGATTTTCTGCTGGACATAATTGTGACCCTGTGCCATGGATTTTCCTCTTCTGGTGTTCTCTGTATCGGCTTTATGTTTGGCGACTCTTCTGATGATTCTTCCTCCCACTGAACTTTGCAGTTTCTTGGAGCCTTGGTGATATAATTCTTTTCCTTCAAGTTTCAGACTAGTTTACTTTTGCCTTATTTAAAATTTAATTGAGCTGGCATGAAATAAGATCCCTTTAGACTTATATTCTTTAGGTCACCTGAACCTGTGGTTATCTTTTAAATTTTGTTCTAAATTCCCTTTTGGCTAACTTATGTTTTTTTTATCTAAAATTCTAGTTTCGACAAATAATTGAATAAGTTTAATATTGTTAACTTTAAAATTTAATATTCTAACGTTTTTCTACCACTATACGACCGGCCATTCCATTTATTTTTATTATTTAAGGTGTTTGATTTTAGTTAATGAGATGTAAAATGTTTTAAAAATTCTTTTAAAATAAAGTTTAAAATTTTAATAAACGTTAGATTTTGAAAACCTAAATTCTGTGTTCTCTTTCTTTTATTTTAATGTGTTTTTATTTTTAGGAAAGTGTCAATTCTTATATTTTACAGGAGTACATATTTGTACACGTAGGGAAACTGGTCAATAGGTCCTCTTTCAGTTTATTTAAGACTTTCTGTTTATTTAAGAATTTAGTTATATTTCTAAAATGTTTTCTGGTTTGAGGAACTTTTTCAGAATTATTTCAGAGGGTTTTTAAGGATCTTAGAATGGTTTATATTTTAGAGAGAAGTATTTCAGACATATTTTCAGATTTATTTTCAGATGACATTTAGGTTTTAAGAACCTTGAGTAAGAACTTTCAGATATTTTTGGGTGTTTTCAGAAGAATGATTTAGAATTGTTTTAGTATTTCATAAATGCTCTCTCTCTTCCCCCCCCCACCGAACAATTGGTGCCGTTTGACCAGTCTAGGGGCTTATTCATGCTAACTGTAATAGATGTTCTTAATAATTTTTGTTCTTAAAAATGAAATTTCAGTAAATTGATTCCACACCTGTTTATTCTAAAAGTGATTACTGTTGAGATTTTGATATGTTCTTAAACTGAAGCTTGATATTTTAGAATGTTCTTGAGCTAAATTAGAGGAATTTACTTTAATATTTTGATTAAAATGGAAATTTTAAGATTGATTTAAATATTTTCATTTAGAATTTTTTTGAGGAAACTTAGGAATTTTTGAATTTGACTTTTTCATTTAGAATTTTTATTTAAGCATTCCTTAATTTAAGTTAATTTGATTTGAGTTTTATTATTTGAAGTGTTTGAAATTTAATTTAATTCATAAGTTTAGGAAGTTTTAAGTATTTGAAGAACGCACTTTATAGTATTTACATTTTTTGTTCTAATCCCATCTCATTAACAATTTTTTTTTATTTTTGTTGTTCTTGTAACCCACGCTCCCAGCAACATTTAGAATTGTTTTGATAAAATAGAATAAAGTTAATTGAGTAAATTTAATGAGAATATTTTTTTTAAGTTAAATTGTATAGAATTAAAGCAGTAGTTTTTCGACTTAGAATTTTGTATGTTCTGATTTGGAATTGAGATTGAAATGCTCACTGATATGTGAATGTAGATGATGAAATACTGTTGATTAATTGAAAAATTGGGTAATGCAGGTGTTTTTTACACTCCAATATGAGTGTGACATAAATGTCAACTTGAGTTATCTTGTTTTTCACATTGATCATGTGTTTGGTTTTCACACTCAAATAGAGTGGTGATAAAATCAGTTTCTTTGTTCTTAATTCTGAATCTGATATTTTAATACTGTCTTTAAAATTTTTGGTCGTTAAAGTGGAAAATTTATTTTATTTATAGGAGAATTAAATTTTTTTTAAGTGGAATATTTTAAATTGTGCAATGCAATTTTGAGTTCTTTTGGTTTTAAAAATTAAATGGGGATTTGTAATTTGATTTTCCCTTTGGTATTTTGTTTAAAGAAATTATGATACACTTGGCTGTTAGTGAATTTAAATGTACTACTTATACTTGATGGATATTCTTTGTGCTATTTTTTTGGGGTTCAAAAAAGATTCACAACCTTAGTGAGGACTCACAACCCTCGGCCCCTTGTCTTAATTTTTTTGATTTTTATGAGAATTGTTTGAGATTACCAGAGATATACAGATATGATATTTGAGTTTATTGTTGTTGAGAGTGCAAGATGTTGCACAATATTTAGTCGAATCGCGTTTATTGATATTGGTGTAAAATGATGCATAAGGTCATTTTAGTGTATATTTGTCTTTTAAACGACCTAATTTGCCAAGTAATCAGTTTATGGTATAATTTGTAAACAAGTCGGTTAAATTTGAGTTCAATTCCAAATTGTTAGGGAATTGAATTTGTTATTTTGGGGTAAATATTCCACAAATTTTGTTTTTGTTTGTAACTTGAGCCAAAATTGATATTATTATTTAAATTGGAAATTATGCTTCGAATGATTGTTTTCTTTCTGGAGTAGATAGAGATGGTGATGAATTTGATGATTTGTATTTATTGGTTGTTACTTAAGGTACCATTTCAAAATTTATTGTTTAGAATATTGGAATTCTTTGGCTGGTCCAAAGTTTTCGTTAAAATTTATGTTTATTCATGCCTGCTAATGATATACAGATCTGTTTATTATTTTTCTACTGCTTCTCTTTGATGACGTATTTGTTGGAGTATTTTAAAATGAATTAATGAATTTTCATAGTATAGAGTTATAATGAAGTTGAAGGATTTAATGTTGAATCTATATGTATGTTTAAGAGTTTAGAGAAATGTTGAGAAATATGATAATTGATATTATGAAATGTTTAGTGAAATGATTATTTGATTTTTGATTTATTTATAAGGAATTTGATTTTTTATATGATATTTATGGCTCATGTTACAGCTGTAGTTGAGATTTTAATTTTTTTTTCTCCTTCGTTTCGCGAAATTTTGTCATGTGTTAGCTAAAATTTTTCATTTTTCAAATGAAAAAATTTTTTGGGACGTTCGAAGGAGTTGTTGGGTTATACTTTTGGATATTTAATAATTTAGGAGTTTTGTTTTTTGTCTAAACATGTTCAGGGGTCTTATTTACATAGTCACTCTCCATTTTCCGATTGTTTAGGTTTTGATATTCTTCTGTTCCAAATATGTTCTATTCCATAGGTTTTGTTTCAAAAACGGCAAAAGTTCGTTCTTTTTAGGTTTTAGCAATTTAAATTTATTTAAATTGGCTAATTTGTGATTCCATTTATTGCCCTTTTTATTCCCTTTAATTTGATTCCAAATTTATTGCTCTCTGTTAAAAATTCGTTAATTCATTGCAGTTTTTCGGTTTTATTCTATTTTCAGCATTTTAAATATTTCAGAATCGTCCATATTTAAATTGTTGCCGAATTCGTATTTTCCAAATCGTTTCACTTCATTTCTTTTTAATTTTCGTCTGCTCTGAAATTCCATTTCTCTTCTTTAAAATTTCGAGTTTTTAATTGGTTAACCGTAATATTAAAATCGTCTGTCATTAATTATTTTATCGTTCATCGATAATTTTGTTTACAATCTGTGGCAGCGATGTTTCGCAGTATATAAGCAAAATCGCGCGTTTTTTCGCTCTCTTTTGCTCTTTCCTCTTCTGTTTATTGATTAGAACCTGAGATGTGATCTGTCAAAGTTGTTGTTTTCAGCGCTTCGGCGCGAGCCGTAGTTCGAATTCGGCTTGAAATGTATCATTATTCCCGGCTGTGATGTGTGTTTTGTTTTCAAAATGTAAATTGATTTGTTTAGTTTATAATCAATCAGCAGTCCTTGCCGCAGTGCTCTCTGGCGTTGTTTATGTCTGGAAGCTACGACGGAATGAAGAGTCTAGATAATTAGTTTCATATCATTTAAATAATGATCCAAGATGTTTCACGATTTATGTGATGTCGGCTGAGGAAGTCTTACCAGCCAATTTAGAAATTTGTTTACCCTGACAAGCTGCCAGTTCTATTTATGATAAATGGAGTTCGCATTTCCGAGCCCAATTGACGGACATATGTTAAGTTCTCCATTTTGATGTCAGTAGTCCGGTGCGGCAGTTGGGAGAAATGATTTTTATTACTCTACGTCCAGCTGGTGTTGTTGTTGAGACCCAGACCGTCCGACCTACCAGAAAGGTGTAAGGTAACTGTTTGGACGGCCGGGAAGTGCCACCCAATTTAGACCGGAACCCAGTGGGGGAGGCATCCACAGGGACCGTACCCTCCTTCCCCTACCACCAACCTCTCGGAAGGACTTACGGACCCACATGTTTAACGTGATCGTACTCCGCATGAACACGGCGGCAGTTCTGGCAGCGGCGAGAATCGCGCGCTAACCACTGGGCTGCCGCGCCCGAAAAGAGCCAACAACACGCGGTGTTCCCAGGTGGTCACCCACCCAAGTACTAACCGCGCCCGATGCTGCCTGACTTCGGTGATCTAACGAGAACCGGTGTTTTCAGCACGGTACGGTCGTTGGCCTACGTCCAGCTGGTGTGGAGAATCCCCTTTGAGTTGAATCTCGTGGACGGCCTTTTTTTTTCCCGGATTTTCTGCTGGACATAATTGTGACCCTGTGCCATGGATTTTCCTCTTCTGGTGTTCTCTGTATCTTCTTTACGTTTGGTGACTCTTCTGATGATTCTTCCTCCCACTGAACTTTGCAGTTTCTTGGAGCCTTGGTGATATAATTCTTTTCCTTCAAGTTTCAGACTAGTTTACTTTTGCCTTATTTAAAATTTAATTGAGCTGGCATGAAAAAAGATCCCTTTAGACTTATATACTTTAGGTCACCTGAACCTGTGGTTATCTTTTAAATTTTGTTCTAAATTCCCTTTTGGCTAACTTATGTTTTTTTTATCTAAAATTCTAGTTTCGACAAATAATTGAATAAGTTTAATATTGTTAACTTTAAAATTTAATATTCTAACGTTTTTCTACCACTATACGACCGGCCATTCCATTTATTTTTATTATTTAAGATGTTTGATTTTAGTTAATGAGATGTAAAATGTTTTAAAAATACTTTTAGAATAAAGTTTAAAATTTTAATAAACGTTAGATTTTGAAAACCTAAATTCTGTGTTCTCTTTCTTTTATTTTAATGTGTTTTTATTTTTAGGAAAGTGTCAATTCTTATATTTTACAGGAGTACATATTTGTACACGTAGGGAAACTGGTCAATAGGTCCTCTTTCAGTTTATTTAAGACTTTCTGTTTATTTAAGAATTTAGTTATATTTCTAAAATGTTTTCTGGTTTGAGGAACTTTTTCAGAATTATTTCAGAGGGTTTTTAAGGATCTTAGAATGGTTTATATTTTAGAGAGAAGTATTTCAGACATATTTTCAGATTTATTTTCAGATGACATTTAGGTTTTAAGAACCTTGAGTAAGAACTTTAAGGAATTTAGAATGTTTGAATATTTAGAAATGTTTTGAGTATATCATAAATGCACAAAAACTACCGAACATATGCTTAGAAAGATAGGGTTATATGCAAATCTACTTAAGAAATGAATTATTCTATTCCCCGTTGCTTAACAATTCCCGAAATTTATCAAATTGGTTGATCCTATAAAAAAATGAAAGTTGACACAATAGAAGATATTAACGATTTATCCAATCACAAAAATAAAATAAACACAATCGGAAGTATTTGAAGTTTGGACCATCTTCAGCCATAATAGACAGATGACTTATATCACTAATGACGCCAATCCTCTATTACGTTTTGACAACTGATAAAACACAAGTGTCCTTAGGCATGTAAATAAACGTGTTAGTTATCCAGAAATTTGGACTCATTCTTGTATCCTAAGCGTACATTCACGATTCCAGAAGATGTAATTGTAACAATACCCTTGTACCAAATTTCAAGTCTATATCTCAACGCGAAATACCTTATTCTACCATTTAGCATTTTATACACTTGTTTGTAGCTGTTTTCAAATTAATATATTTACAACATTCGATTTTTCTTGGGAACTTAAACGACTGGCCCGTGCACCAAAATGTAAGTCTCTATCAATTCGCTAAGTGACCAAAAATGCCTGATAGACAGACGAATCGACGAATTTTTGGTACTTAATATAGAAAGATTTTAGAGCAATTCCTGTTCAAATTATACTGTACTGCACTGTTGATTCTTTGCTTTATTTTGAACATTCTACGAATTTATGTCATTTATTTCTAACAAATAAAATAAACCCTATTTGAAACAATATGTATATAGAGATTGTAAATATGTTTATACATCGTATTTAAAACATAAACTGATATATCTCATAATCATATACTAAAAGCTAGAAAATTATTTTATCTTAACGACTACACCTTTACAAATGTTTTAATATTGACACTAAAATATAAAAAAGTGGCAGAATCGCCGATGTAATCAGAAAGCACATTTCATTTCAGGATTCTACTTCAGTTGCTCTTGATTTATTCTTGATGATTATTATCAATTTTAATTTCGAACAAGTGCAGACGCAATTTCCGCAGCTAAATTGTCTTGTTCGAATGAATTCTTTTGGGAAGATTGAGTAATTTGGAACTATATTGAAAAGAATGCAATATTAACTTGATGGAATAGTTGCACAATCAAATACAGATGTGCAAATTCAGAAAAGTAGTTTAATGGCTTTTCACCTTTAATGAAATAATTCTTTCTAGGTAAAATGGGAATTCTTTAAACAAAATAATCAGAATTGTTCCAATTAGGTCACTTTGGCTATAAACAAGATTAATTTCATTATAGTAAGGGTGTGTTTGTTCTTAATTTATTATTACATTATTATCTTATTTAATTATAATTTTACATTTCGTTTTTATTAACATTATGTATATATATATATATATCCTATCTTATTTTTATTTTATATTCATTTAAAATTTATTTTTATATATTATATTTTATTTCTATACATGTACTTTTACTATACATATTTTTATATTTCAAATATTTTCACATATTTATATTTATTTGTATTTTTATTTTTAGTTTCATCATATATTTCACCTCATTCTCAATCCTTTATTACTTTCCTTATATACATATAGTATAAGGAAAGTATTGTGACGGGGTCGAAAATTCGAATTCGAGTTTTCGACGGGAGAGCACGTTTCAAGCACCCCTGATCACGAATCAAACAGTTTTGAAGTGATGTCTGTGTGTGTGTGAAAGTATGTGTGTGTGTGTGTGTGTGTGTGTGTGTGTGTGTGTGTGTGTGTGTGTGTCTGTGTGTGTGTGTGAGTGTGTGTGTGTGTGTGTGTCAGTGAGCTTGTGGAGACGATAACTGACGAAAGAATGGACCGATTCGAACGATATTTGGTACAAAAATTACAATCCATAAACACGGGAAGTCTATTGTTTTTATACGTAATCGAATGTTCAGAATCCCCTTAAATTGTCAAGTGAAATTTTGAAAAAACCGTCAAAACATCAAAACCGCTAATAAAGTTACGCAAATAGACATTTCTTATGTAACTTTTCATTAGAATACGACTGACATAGTTTTTAGAAGGCTAACATGAACCGTTCTCGAGATATTGCGCATTTTTAAAAAAAAATTATCAAAAAATGATATAAAATAAATAAATATTACCTATTAAGAAACATGTTCACTTTTCATATGTAATACCAGGCGATACATTGGGTGACATCATTCTCGTGGATCTAGCTCGTTCCATTCATGAAAAAAGATACTTTAAGTAATACTTTTGTATTTGAACGCTAATAATCATTTATCTGCTGTAAGAATAACTTATTTCTCCGTCCATAATGCTTGGCGAAATTTTGGCGACGAGTTTGGCGGAATGTCGCCAACTTGGCGACATTTTTAATTGTTGCTAAATTAACAAAAATTTCGCCAAATTTATAAAAATGACGCTAAATCAATGAAAATGACCACTAATTAATGAAAATTCAATATCTTGGAAAGAATATAAGTATCTACTATAAGAATAACATTTTTTTAGCTGTAGAAATAGCAAATTCATTGCATTATATAAGGAAAGTCATATGTTGCCCACATCAGATTTTTTATTACTACATTATAGGTTCATCCTTTTTAATTCATTTTATAGAGAAACACCCTTCATTCATTTTATAGAGAATGTTTAATGGAACCCTTCATTTATTTTATAGAGAATTTTTAGTAGAACCCTTCATTCATTTTATAGAGAATATTTAATAGAACCCTTCATTCATTTTATAGTGAATATTTAATAGAATGCTTCAATAGAATCCTTCATTCATTTTATAGAGAATATTTAATAGAACCATTCATTCATTTTATAGAGAATGTTTAATAGAACCCTTCATTCATTTTATAGAGAATCCTTCTTAATTCCTTTTATGGATTCATCCTTCATAATTCATTTTATAGATCCATCCTTCTTAATTCATTTTATAGACCATCCGATTTACAGATCCATCCACGCATTCCGGGATACTTGAAACTTGCTCTCCCCTTGAAAACTCGAATTCCAATTTTCAACCCCGTCAAAATGCTTGCCTTATACATTATACTATATACTATATAAGGAAATAAAACATCTGATATATATATATATGTGTGTGTGTGTGTGTGTGTGTGTGTATATATATATATATACATATATATATATACATATTATATATATATATATATATATATATATATATATATATATATATATATATATATATATATACAAATAAATAAATCTATCAACCACATCGAAATCAACCAACTGAAAATATACCTATAGGAACTATGCTGCTCAACCAAGTTGTTGTTGTTGTTCGCGTGTCCATGGATAAGTAATATTGTAGTGGAGTAGTGGTCTAGTCTGGCTCAACCAAGTACATTTATATAATACGAAAGAGAATGAAGAAAGAACGACAATGTATCAAAATTTCACCGGGGGGCATTGTGACCCCCACTTCCCGGTTAAGCCAGCTTGATGTCATGACGACCCTCCCGGAAGCGGATACACTGTCGTAAACCAAGTACACTATACCAAAACTAAAAATGTAAAAAATGTTGAAAGACCCATACTGACTAAACCACAAAAACAGTATCATCAAGTTTCACTACAACAAAACAGTAACACAAATGACATTTTAAAAATCAAATATATAACAAGACAAACAAACCTCGTATACACGTCACCATCCAAGTATCAAAAATGTAATTGACAATACCTGTGTATGAATAGAACACCTTTTAACAGTTCAACTGTTACGTCCGTGGTAGCATCTTATCTGCTGTTCAAACTGCAAGTGTACCTTTATATAAATATAAGTTGTAACTTTCCGTTACGGTTATGTTGTAGAATTTACATATAATGTTACTTAGAAAACGCAATGGATAGCCCTTTGCAGTAGCCTCATTCAGATAACACAGATCGCTTCCATATCGATATTCTTCACTGCTATTTAATCGTTTGCTTCTGATCAAAAAAAATTTTAGGATCTGAAATTCAGTATGGGTCTTTCAACTGTTTTTACATTTTTAGTTTTGGTATAGTGTACTTGGTTTACGACAGTGTATCCGCTACCGGGAGTGTCGTCATGCCATCAAGCTGGCTTAACCGGGAAGTGGAGATCACAATCCCCCCCGGCGAAATTTTGATACGTTGTCGTTCCTTCTTCATTCTCTTTTGTATATATATATATATATATATATATATATATATATATACATATATATACAAAAATAACGCTTCAGCATATGATAATTAGCTGAATATTTCAGAAATGAAAGAGGAATTTTCATGAATACCAGTAATTACGGCTTTTCTGATAGTTTGCCGAAATTATCAAGAAAGTAGAATGAAATATTGCCATGTTGGCGATATTTCTCTAGATTATTCGCCAAGTTTGCCAAATGCTTCGCCAAGCCTTACTGACAAACGGAAATAAGAGCATTTCTTATATAGTGGAAGGTTGTATGACGGAATTGAAAATTTGCAAAGCATTACCTCCCATTAACGTCATTTTTATTACTTTTGCGAGTTTTCTTCAATTTGTCAACATTTAAAAAAGTCGACAAGTTAGCGACATCCCATAAACTCGTTGTCGAATTTTTCGCTAAACGTTACCGAGAAATGGAGAAATGGGTTATTATTTTAGTAAATAACGTAAATATAAAGAACCAGCAAACCCAAAGTCATATTTTGGACTTAAGATCTGTTAGTTCGCTTGCACTGACGAAGAGGATCTAGCGTATCCTCGAAACAGCTGTATGCTGCATTATTGTGTTATTTGTGCTTATATAGGGTGCTTAAGCTTTCCTTACAAATTATTCTGTTATATATTATCTAGCCGACTATGTAATTTACCCTCATATCAGCACATACTAATAGTGAGTTCGTATCTTGAGTTTCAGTTTACATCAGTATTGTTGTTGTTGTTGAGACCCAGACCGTCCGACCTACCAGAAAGGTGTAGAAGACCCAGACCGTCCGACTCATCCTGAGGAGTTGAGTATCTAATTGGACGGCCGGGAAAAGAGTTAGCGGAAGCCAACTCCCGGGGCGGCCAGCGTCCGATGATCTGGGCCAAAGTTTATTTAAGTTTCAAAAAATATACATTGAGGTCACAAGGAGTTGTACAAAGAGATGATGATGAGTTAACATTTTGATGATTAAATGACATGATTAAATATAGATGACATGATATTTAGCAAGATGACATGATATAAAAGATGATGTTTGATGACAGTATTAAAATATATGAGTGAAATTATATAATATATAATATTTAGTGATATGTTGACAATGATTTGTTGAAAAAGTGATATATAATTTGATGAAGACAGGGGGAAATTACAAGAATATAATACAAAAAACTTAAATACGAAGAAAAACATTGCATAAGCAACCAACGGCCAAAACAGGACAAACAAGGTCAACAAAAACGGGACCAAGACGAGGCAAAAAAAAAAAAAAAAAAAAAAGGACAAAAAAAAGAAGACACCACCGAGCAAAAAACAGGTAAAACAGTTAAAGTAAAAGGGGGGAGACACCGACCAGAGACAAAATTGAAAGCACAAAGTCCCCAGGCTGATTAAGAGATTTTGTTTGAGATTTCTCTCGCTATGAGAACACAGTTCTTGATTTTATTAATGGAAGATTTGTTGAAGCAAACACTCGAAAACCAGGTCGCAGAGTTTTGGGGGGAAGGTTTTGAGAGATGATAAGGTTTAGTAAGGGGACAGGAAAATGCTGTCGGCGAATCTTCTCGATTGGTTCAGTGGAATTTTTTTGTGTCTCACCTGTTCCGTTACACGAATCTACACCATTAATCATAGACACAGATACGTCTGAATAAACTTTATTTCCCTATGGCAGGCACAATTTACGTAGAAAACGGTTGGACGTGGCATGCTGGTTAACATCCAGCTTCTATAGCTTCAATTCCCTCTACAAATTGCTGATGCCTCACTTCTTATCTGTCTGGGACGTTACGACAGCGCCACCTGTCCTTCTGTTACAAATGAACATGCAAATTTCTCCCACAGCTCCCCACCTGTACTCCTTCTGAGAGTACACAAAATTTTCACTAATAATAATTTTACAAGTCGCTCGTAAAATCCTCCCCACCAAGGGGCACGTTCTACTATGAATTTCCATGACACACCTTGACTTGATATGAAATCTGCGAAATGCTAAAAGAAAGGAATTAGTTGTCATGTCTGATGACAATTCTAAATGCATAGCTCTGGTTGTAGCACACGTAAATAACACAATGTAGGAATTTGCAGTATTATTCTTGTATGATTTTACGATAATCAGCCCAGCGAAATCCAACCCGATAATGCTGAATGGGGGCGATTCCGAAATTCTGTCCTTCGGAAGCTGGCCTGTTAGTTGATTCGATGGTTGAGCATGCCGAACAATATTCGAAACAGTCCATCTCAGCTCCCACAGTGATTGAAAGTATAATTTTTATAATGACCGTAAGTGGAGATAAGAATCCACCTGGGTCAAATTTTCTCCCAGCCGCTTTGATTACAGCTCTCTTAGTTTTTTCCTGGCAATTCACAAATTCGGAAAACTTACGATTATCTAATCTTAAAACATCCTTATCCGTGTCCCATATTAAACCCAAAAATTTAACTGGAGTTGCATTACCTGATGTGTCGGGAAGTATATCCACGTTCAAGGATTTTAAATATTCCTTTACAAGAACGGAATTACTTTGCCATTTACGTAGGGACATGTTAGCCTTTTCGAAAATATCTGTGGATTCTTTTGATAATTTCAAAATCTCTTCTACTGTAGATGAACCTGTTACCAAATCGCGAATCGGGTGATGTGGCAAATAATATGCCAAATTTCCATTAGTCGAATTTATGTTCTGCGATTTAACCATTTCTACTATTCCAGAAGACATATATTCGTCAATGACGGCCTTGTATTCTTTAAACAATATAGGTTTATTCTGAAATCGTTTAATCAAAATTTTAATTCTTCCTTTTGCGATCTCGTAATTGTTAGGAAGTTCAACTGTATCGGATACCTTAGGTAACTTCACTTCATATCTATCATTCTTAAATTCGATATTTCCTTCAAATTGTTCCAGTATTTGTTTGTCGCATGTTTTCAAATCTGAATCTGTAGGTTAGCCTCTAATCCCTAAATTTTCAAGTTCCCAAAATCTCTGAAGTTCAATCGACGCTTTATCTTCATTATTTTCGTCCCAAATAGAAACATGCATTGTCATACAGCTCAATAAATTATTCGAATTAATTACATTAGAGTATCTACCATGAATCATCCACCCAAGCTTCGTCTCATTCAAAACTACGGTTGGTGAAAGACGTTTAACTTTTCCCGTCATAATTGACCAATAATAATCACTCCCTACTAATATATCTATTTTATTTCCTTCATCCTTTAAACTATCAGAAACATCTGACAAATTAAACCCCAATAATTTAATTTCATCACACAATTCAGCGCTAGGTGCTCCTATTATATCTGGACAAATGTTTTCCGTTTCTAATGCTTCCAAACTAACCACATAATCTGAGCTCATGTCTTTCAATAAAATGCGTACTCTATTTTCAGTGCTGACGGGAGGATCTTGACTTTCCGCAAACTTATGTATTTTGATCGACTCGTTTCCAATAACCTCCAATCCCACTCTTCGGGATAGATCCCGTTTTATAAAACTTCTCTGTGCGGCCGTATCAAATAATATACGAACTTTAACAATTTCATTTCTTCCAATCAATTTGCACCGCAAAGTCTGAAAATATACACCCGAAGTTCCAGATCCACATTTGCTTTGATTATTTTGTTCATGGATTACCGACGAAGGTTTTGTCTGGAATGCTTGCACACAGAGGGATTTCTGATGCCATTTTGACAAACAATTTAAGCATTTGATTTGAGTTGATCTGCATTGGCTCTTACGATGGAATTTTTTATAACATCTGAAACATTTTGCTTGCTTACGTAAAGAATCTCTTCGCTGTTCTAAGTTTAAGTTGCAATCTTCGGAATTGTGTTTTTCATTGCAAAATGCACAATGAATTTCTGTTATAGTATTTAAACAAAATGCAGATGGGGTCTTACTTTTCATCGGACTGGAATATTTCGGGGTTTCCAATTTCATGTTACTTTCGTAAGATCTTGCATTTTCAAATTTGTAAGATGTTACGTTTTCAGCCCTTTCTCGCGCTTCTATTTCTCCCTTTAGATACATTAGTAACGCAGTTACATTAGTTTCCTTATTTTGCCTATGAAATTGTAACACAAATTCATTTGGAATGCATTTATATAATATGGGCAACAATAAACATCCATATGAGTCGGAATTGACTCCGAGTGATTCAAGGCTTCTGATTTGTACCGATATTTCATCGTTCAATCTTCTTAGCGCAAACACATCGTTTGACTTACGCACAGGTTCTAAACTTAACAAACGATCAGTGTGTGCGGAAATTAAAACCTCCTTTTTCCCAAATCTATCTTCTAGAATTTCTACTGCCTTTCTGTAATTTTCAGCTGTTAAAGGAAGACCTCTTATAGCGGCTGCTGCCGAATCACTAAGCAACGATTTGAGGTAATTAAATTTCTCGACTTCTTGAAGGGTTTCATTTTCGTGAATCGCGGCTTTATATTGAGGCCAAAATTCTTGAAATTTACAAATATCACCTTCAAATTTGCTTAGGGAGATACGTGGTAATTTAGTGTTTGTCTTCACTTTGATGTCCGAGCTCGGGTCTGCACTAAATTGATTTACCTTCGGATTTGCATTCAAGTTCCCCAAATATCTACTGGAACGCGATCTGCACAGCACTATTGACTGAGTGTATTCTAAGGAAACTTCTACTTCTTGTTCCAAATCCTCTGTTTCGATTTGCGTTTCAATTATTTCATTCAATTTTTCTAGCGCATCTTTATGTTCTACCAGAACAGCTATGGAATCCTGAATTACTTCTGCCCGCGAATCTTCTTTTTTATTTATTTCATCCTCAATTTTCTTTATAATCTTTGTTATTGCACTACGAATTGTGCCTCGTTTCGCTTTACTACGTTTAACAGTATCTTCTACACTCATGTTTTCGTTTTGCTTTCAAATCTTCAACTATTCAATAAGCAAAATTTAAGTACTTACCCTTCTACGATTCATCAGCTTTTACGTGTATCGAAAAAATGAACTACGGTGAGTCGCAACTCGAAGTATTCCCGGCCGCTTTGCACCACTATGTCGGCGAATCTTCTCGATTGGTTCAGTGGAATTTTTTTGTGTCTCACCTGTTCCGTTACACGAATCTACACCATTAATCATAGACACAGATACGTCTGAATAAACTTTATTTCCCTATGGCAGGCACAATTTACGTAGAAAACGGTTGGACGTGGCATGCTGGTTAACATCCAGCTTCTATAGCTTCAATTCCCTCTACAAATTGCTGATGCCTCACTTCTTATCTGTCTGGGACGTTACGACAGCGCCACCTGTCCTTCTGTTACAAATGAACATGCAAATTTCTCCCACAAATGCATAATGATCGGCATCGCCGAAGGAACCACAGGTACATCTGGAAGAAGTTTTACATTTAAAGGAGTATAAATAGTCGGGGAAGGAACTGTGGCCCGTAATAGAGTATATAAGGTATTTATTAGTAATTTGGGTGTTAAAATTTACCTTTGGGAGAAAAGTTGAGATTCCAGCCGGGTCATGGGTGCGAGGCGAAATATAATTATTAAGGTAGATTTGCCATAAATTTAAAATATCATTTTTATAATGTTTTTTAAGAGAGAGTATGGAAAAGGTAGGGAGGTGGGGGTACCGGAGGAGGTTGCAAGTTTGGCATGTTTATCGGCGACCTCGTTACCCGAGATGTCGGAGTGTGCTTTGACCCAACAAAGGATTATTAGGTGTTTATTATAATTTGCGTTAATTTTAATTTTAGATAAGTAATTAGAATTGTTTTTGATAGATTGAAGTGCCAAAATAGAGGATTGACTGTCAGTAAATATATTAATTTTTGAGTTATTTGAAGAAGCCCAGTTTATGGCAAAGTGGATTGCAGCAATTTCTGCCTGGAAAACTGTGTTCCCATGCTCGAGTTTAAAGGTGAAAGTATTGTCTAAGGAATCATTTTTGAAGATGCAGATGGCGTAGCCTGTGTTATCATCCATGGCAGAGCCATCAGTGTAAATGTTAATATTTGAAAAATTAAGAGGATCACGGGGGACAAGACTAACCATACGTTGGGAGGGAGGGATATTGGAAAGGGGACAGTTATGATCAAATTTTTCAGGGGAGGGGGGAGAGCGGGATTAGCAAAAAGATTAAGGCGGAGTTTCCAAAAAGTGAATTTCTTGTAAAGAGAATTTATTGCAAGGTGAATAGAGGGGATGCCAGTTAAGGAGTAGAGAGAAATGTTAGAAGTAGTCCGAAAACCACAAGAAATTTTTAGAAGAAAAATCCTTTGAAGAGATAAAAGTTTTTTGACCTGGGCCCCAGTCAATGCTTTTCCCCAAACTCCTGCACCAAAAGTGATGATCTTTTCGATTACCGAAAGATACCAAATTTTAAGAAAGGATTTATCAACACCCCAGTTATTACCAGTCACCCTCCCAAAGGTGCTGGCAAACTTGAAGCATTTCTCTCTAAGGTTGAAAATATGGGAGCTCCATTTAAGATTGTCATCAATCGTAATACCTAAATATATAAGTTGTCTTGTAGTTTGAATTCTAAAATTTAAAGTTTTGAAGGAGGGACGTTGTCTGATTTTGGTGCGGTTTTTATTAAATACGATTGATTTACATTTTTCGGGGGCAATAGAGAGTTTAAGGTCCGAGAGGGAGGAAGAGATCAGATTAAGAAGACTGTTTGTGTTTAGACGGAGCGATTTTAGGTTGGAAGCGAAGGTGACCACCGCAAGATTATCTGCGAAGGCCTGAAGATAGTAAATATCATTATTTGGTTTAAGAATGTTATTAAAGTAAATGCTCCACAGGGAAGGTGATAAAACCGAACACTGGGGAGCGCCCGAAGAAATGTTTTTTGTAATTTGAAAAGAACCGTTTGAAAGTGTGATTTGTCTGTTGTTCAAGTACGAAAAAATAAAACTTTGGTAGATTTCTGGAAGGTTAATATTGGAGAATGAGGAAGGTAGTACTGTCCAATTGAGGCTGTCAAATGCCCCGCAGATGTCCACGGTGGTCAGGGACACAAAATGTTTGGATTTATGACTAGAGATGTTCTTAATCAGCCTGAGAGCAGCATCCTCACAGCTCGTCAGTTCTTTGAAGCCGAACTGAAGGGGATGAAGAGCTCCGGTAGAGGATAACCAAAAATCGAGCTTGTTTATAAAGATTTTTTCCAGAATTTTTCCAAAAGTGGGTAAAAGACAGATTGGCCGGTAAGAGGAACAGAGAGAAGGATCTTTTCCAGGTTTGTTAAAAAAAAGGATATTTGCATTTTTTAAACATGAGGGAAAATGACAAAATTTGAAGCAAAGGTTTATGATTTTGGAAAGGAAAAAGGGGAAAAATTTAAATAGATGTTTCCAAATGGTAAAGTCAATGTTATCTAGGCCAGGGGCCTTGCCATTTTTTAAATTTTTAAATACTACATGAAGCTCTTCATCAGCTATCACCCCATTCCCTCAGAAGGCAAAGTAAAAGATGGGAAAGCAGAAAAGTTACTATTTTCTTTGAAGTGATGGTCCAACAAACGTTTCAATCTATCAGCGTGATTAAGAGAGGGGAAATCAGGGAAGTGAAGATTAATGTCATTAAATTTTTGTGTTTTTTAAAAGTGAATTTAAAATGGGAGCCAAAGGTTTCATTGCATTTTGTACAATAAGATCTCCAAGAATCTTGTCTTGTTTTTTTGATTAGTATTTTATACTTTGCTCTATTTTGTTTATATAGAATTTTGACTGAAGAGATTTCGGCAGGGGAGGCAGAATTTCTCTCAACTGACTTAATTTTTTTGTAGAGAGCAGTGACATAGTTTCTCTGTTTGGATAGGTCAGTGGTCCACCAGGAAAAAATATTTATGGTTTTGGATTTTTTCTTTCTGATAAATTTGATTGCACAATTTTGAATAGTATCTATAAAGGTTTTAAAAAAAGAGTCTAGGGAGGCCATATCCTGGATGTTTTCTAAATGGGAGGAGAGGGAATTTAGATTTTTTCTGAAGTTAAAAATGAATTTGCCAATACCATATTGAGTTTTTAAGAAAAATGTATTGTCTGAAGGGGGATCAAAATTAAGGGTAATTTTAATATATTTGTGGTCGCTGATTTGGTGTCACTCGAGAGGACCTCCCAGCACTGAATAGAGTCGAAAAGAGAAAAGTTAATAAGAGATAAGTCGGGAAAACCATTACCTAAATGAGAAACGAATGTTGGACCACAGTTAACATCGTTACAGATGATTAAATTGTTATTTAAGCAAAAATCTATCATGTCCAATCCCCTCTGGTCAGTGAAACCATATCCCCACAACCGAGCTCTGGCGTTAAAATCTCCGAGGAGGAGGAAGTTAGAGTTGAAGAAATTAAAATTTTCAATTTCTCTAAGTAAAATAGGTAGATGATCATGGGGAGGGAAATAGATACTAGCCACATTTAAGGGAGGGTGAGAGGGGAGAAGGAGTTCAATAAAAATTGAAGAAAGAGATTTAAATTTAAAATTTACAAGGAGAAGAGGATTAAAAATATGGATAACAGCTTTAAGGGAGGAGGAAGTTACCAGAAAGGTGTGTTGAAGGCCCAGACCACACGACCAACCCAGGGGTTTATGGTAACAAATTGTGTGGCCGGGAAACCAGAAAGGTGTGTAAGGTAACTGTTTGGACGGCCGGGAAGTGCCACCCAATTTGGACCGGAACCCAGTGGGGAGGCATCCACAGGGACCGTACCCTCCTTCCCCTACCACCAACCTCTCGGAAGGACTTACGGACCCACAAGTTTAACGCGATCGTACTCCGCATGAACACGGCGGCAGTTGTGGTAGCGTGCAAATCCAGCGCGCAAACCACCGGGCCACCGCGCCCAAAATGTGCCAACAGCACGCAGTGTTCCCAGGTGGTCACCCACCCAAGTACTAACCGCGCCCGATGCTGCTTGACTTCGGTGGTCTAACGAGAACCGGTGTTTTCAGCACAGGTAGGGCCGTTGACAGTTTACATCAGTGTGGAAGCCCCAGGCCGTCCGACTCATCCAGAGGACTTGAGCAACTATTTGGACGACCGGGAGTTTACATCAGTGTGGAAATGCTTCCACAAAACCATTGTTATCCGTGCAGTTTTCATTAACTTCATGGCCTGTAACACTCACATCAACAATGCTGTCTGCATTTATAAAATTGGACACTAAAATGAGAAGATTTAAATCCTGCATTTCACATAAATGTTCTTCGAATGCTGCTTTTCCCAAAACTAAACCCTAAATCGCCGAAACATATGGTATTGAAATATAGAAATCTATAGAGTCTCACCACCAGTGGCAGTTAACGTTAACTAATTGGTTCAGTAGTTGCAAAGAACCTTGCGATCTCAACCGTTAATCGAACCCTGAATCTCCGAACTGGCCAGCCGATTCTCTACCATTGAACTAACGGGACGAAATTAAAAATTCCTATTATCGAAGTGGACTCTGCATTCTTCACCCTCTCATGTCAGATTGGAATGCCACTGACAATCTGACTGACCACCTCCCGCCATTTTTAGCCCAGTATAGCGTCCTGATTTGGCCTCTAGATTTTGTGATCTACGACAGAAAAGTAATGGTCTTAACAAGTTTGCTAAAACTACTGGTCTGCGAATCAATAAGAGTAAAACAAAAGTCTTAAGAATTGATGAGAAAACTTCTGAAAATGTAAAATTAGATGATTAATCCATTGAAGATGTAAATAGCTTCACGTACCTTGGTGTACTGGTGAACAAGAAGGGTGGATCAGATGAGGAAATTAAAATAGGAATTGCAAATGCTCAGAATTGTTTTAGAAAACTAAATAAAATATGGAGAACCACTAACATTAATTTAAAAACCAAAATCAACCTTTTTAATTCCTTAGTGAAAAGCTTTTTACTATATGGAGCCGAAACATGGAAATTAACAAGGGGCCAATGCAACAAGTTAAATGCCTGGCAGACTAAATGTCTGAGGAAAATTTTGGGAGTATTTTGGCCGTATGTTATTACTAACACTGAACTCTAGAAGAGTACTGGACAGGAAAAAATTGAGATAGAGATGAAAAAAACGTAGATGGAAATGGATTGGACATATCTTGAGAATGCCGCAGCATAACATCCCTGCTGTGACAATTACTTGGGCGCCTGAAGGAAAAAGATCTCGAGGCCGAGCCAAGCTTACTTGGAGGAGACTGCTGGAGCAGGAGAGAATTTGATGGAATGGGCGAGCTGGTCAGAAGCAAGGGCTACGACACAGGATCAGGGTGGCGACGCAAGCTGATGGCCTTATGTGCCACTAGGCACAATGAGTTAAGATGATGATGATGAATCATTTGCTGTATTTCTTTGTAATATTATTTTCACAGTTTTAACACCTTACATATGTTTAATTTATAACGATGCAATGTGTAGTGTGGTGAAGACCATTATATTAGAATATCATGTAAGATCATGATGAGTTCTAACATGCCATCATGCCAACATACCCGTAAATTGTTTTTTCAGCATTGCCAATGCTTTTTACAAAGATGCGTTTAAAAATATATGATATTGTAAGCAATGAATTAACCAGTAAGAAGTACTTCAACTGACATTTTGCATACTTATTATGAACATTGATGGGATGAGAACATTTGATGGGATGGGCGAGCTGGTCAGAAGCAAAGAATGCGGCACAGGATCGACCAGAGTGGCGACGCAAACTGAAGACCTTATGTGCCACTAGGCACGATAAGTAAATGATGATGATGATAGCCTCCTGATACTACTATTATTACCCTGGTTAGTAACCTGCGTAGTCGTTGCCCTCTTAATTTGAAATTAGCAGTCAATATCCTAGAGTTCACAGTATCCATGCTAGTCGTACAAAGATCACTTTCATACCTCCGATATCTTTGCACTACCCTACAGGGTTAAATCGTTCGGGCGCCATTGTAAAGCGCATTGCTGTCCCAACTTGGAATCGAACCCTGTATCTCGGAACTGACCAACCGACGATCTACCGTTGAGCTACTGGGACGGAATTGCAAGCTCTTATTGTTGAAATGGACTCTGCATTATCCACCCTCTAGTATCAGATTAGCTGGCAATTAACCATCTGACTGACCACTTCCTGCTATATGTTTTACCTCAGGTTAGCTTCCTGCTACTAATATTTTTACCCAAGTTAGTATCCTGCGTGGTCTTTATCCTCTCAATTTGAAATCGGCGCTCAATCTTCCACAGTCCACAGAATCCGTAGTAGTACTAGGGTCACTTTCAGACCTCCGACATCTTTGCACTAACCTACACGGTTGATTTGCTCGGTCGCCAATGTAAAAATTGCATTGCTATTATTTCTATCACTTTCCTTATATACATAATGTATAAGGAAAGTATTGTGACGGGGTCGAAAATTCGAATTCGAGTTTTCGACGGGAGAGCACGTTTCAAGCATCCCTGATCACGAATCACACATTTTTGAAGTCATGTCTGTGTGTGTGTGTGTGTGAAAGTATGTGTGTGTGTGTGTGTGTCAGTGAGACTGTGGAGACGATAACTGATGAACAAATGGACCGATTCGAACGAAATTTGGAACAAAAATCACAATCCGTAAACACTGGAAGCCTATTGTTTTTATACGCAATCGAATGTTCAGAACCCCCCAACATTTTTGAGTGAAATTTTGAAAAATTCGTCAAAAAATCAAAACCGCTAATAAAGTTACGCAAATAGACATTTTTTATGTAATTTTTCATTAGAAAACGATTGACATAAATTTTAGAACGCTAACACAAACCGTTCTCGAGATATTTTGCATTTTTCAAAAAAATTATCAAAAGGTCATATAATAAAAAAAAAATATTTCCTATTGAGAAGCATGTTCACTTTTCATGTGTAACACCATGCGATAAATTTGGTGAGATCATTCTCGTGGATCTAACTCGTTCCATTCATGAAAAAAGATACTTTGAGTAATACTTTTGTATTTGAACGCCAATAGTTATTTATCTGCTGTAAGAATAACGTATTTCGTCGTCCACAACGCTTGGAATTTTGGCGACGAATTTGGCGAAATGTCGCCAACTTGGCGACTTTTTTAATTGTTGCCAAATTAACAAAAATCTCGCCAAATGGATAAAAATGACGCTAAATCAATCAAAACGACAACTAATTGAAGAAAATTCAATATCTTGGAAAAAATATAAGTATCTACTATAAGAATAACATTTTTTTAACTGTAAAAGTAGTCAATTCATTGCATTATATAAGGAAAGTCATATGTTGCCCACATCAGATTTTTTTTTATTTTTAAAACTACCATATTAAACATATTTTGCTCAAAAAATTTTTACACATTTTACGTGATGTTTGGAATGTTTCCTAAAATTTTCGAAGGAATTTGTGAATTTTAGCTTCGTTTAAAAAATGTTTAAAAAATTATGTCTCACGGGGTTCAATGTATTTCATATATTTAACCCAGGTTCAATCCAAAACTAATTGGACGCTATTATTCATTTTTATTGCCAGACATACCACAGATCATCTCAATAACATACTATAATTTCAGTTTGATGAAGTCATTTTGACGGCAGTTACCATGAGAACGGACAGGCAGACAGAATGACCAAAGTCATAATCACTTTTCAACTATGTTGGAAAGTTTTAAAAACGAAAATATACGCAGTAGTTTATACACCTCTATATTAAACATCTTTAAAATGCGATGTTATTTATTTTATATTTATATCTCGCTTATTCATTCAACTGAAATATTACCTAATACATAAATATTTTACTATTGATTCAATGACATATAAAGCGGCATAATCCCTAAACAAACTCCACACACATTTTAATCATGGCTCTATTGCATTTACGACTTAATTTATTTCTCGGTGTATTATCTATTTTAATTTTGAGAGGGTGTCAACACAATGCCCACAGCTAAATTGCGTTATTCCGAAGAATTCCAGTGGGAAAGTTGAATAATTTGAACTGCACATTAAATATTGAAAGGGTAGCGATATTAACTGTTGGCGTATTTTTAATAAAACTATCGTTTCGAAATGGTTGAAATGGGGATCATGTATATTTCGTAAATAAACGTATGTCTCACATAACATAGGAAGGTCTGTCTAGCTTTCTGTGTGTCTGTGCAGACTGTAACGTTAATGAAAATTGTTACATAGCTATTTTAGGACCAGAGAAGATGCACCTCACTGTTATTATTTTAATGGCGAATTAGATTTTTAGTTATTTTACGTTTTAGCGTTTTCACACAAATCTGTCCTTAGCGGCCTGTTATCAAATGTTCAATCTTAGGATCATCGGAAAGATTAAAAATTATCTTTCAAACAAACCTTAAACGGAATCCATATCACTAAATTTTCATGTTTTTTTTTTCTTTTTAAATATACATTTCGTAACGTCTCATCTTTAAATTGCGATATAAAAAATCGCTTGACAATACGATTTTATAATATAACAGCAGTTTCTCTAAATATTACACACTGCTCCAAAGCAAAAACAACTTCCTGAACTTATCCGTTCATTAACTGTAATTTTTATAAGGTATTTTTAATGTCTAGTTTTTGACATCGGAAATAATCAAGACGTTCATCTTTTGCGACTGACCATCGCCGCCATCTATTAGTAGATACATTTAAAAAGATTTGGAAACTGGGTGATATTACTTAGAAGGTAGAGGCTGCTTATTTAGGACCTGGGAAACGACGAGTATTCGTTTAAGTTAGAAACAAATGTTTTTGTAAACATACAGGAATTCTAGGCATTCCCTTAAGCACTCCAATTATCTTGTAAGGAAAAGTTCATGAGGGAACACGTCAGGTCCATCTATAGATAGTTATATACATATAGGTAATTTTTTAGCGAGATGTAAGGACTATTTGTGATGAAACAGTTTACCCTCTTGTTTTCAGATCAATCGGAGCTCTGATTGAGTTTCGGGTACAGATAAATAATTCTGTGTATGCATATAATTGGTTACTAGGAAAGCTTAAAAGCACACCAGAAACATTGTAAATTTTTATAGTATGAGAATACACGTTAGGTCCATCTATTGTTAAGAGGTCATACGTGATTGCAGCGCCCTAGTGGATAATTTAAGAAGTTAGAATAACAATCTCAGAAGCAAAGTCAGATAGACTTAAAAATGCCAATTACAAAAATCTAGAGCATTGTTAAAATAGGAGGAATAGACAAAAGTGATGAACAAAACGCTTATACACAAGGCAATAAATGCCTATCAAAAAGTCGTATCATCAGAGCCCGTATCATCAGATGGTGATATCTGCAATTTTTGTTAAAGTACGCGATCATATTCTTTCTCGTGTTTATTGTCTTTGATGAAGTGGACTTTTAACATGCTGTACATTAGATTAATGTGCTTGCAAGTGCTTATTTTAGCATTGCTGAATAGTGCATAAATTCTCCAATAACCCTATTGCGTTGAACAAATGTTTTTATAAGTTTTTTTTGTTGATTTCTACTGTTTAGGTTTATTGCATTTACCTCACTTTGTTGCCGATCAGGTTATCCCAACTTTTTAAATACTCTGCTAGTGGCGTTCTAAGCATTTTTACTCGATCTGGCATAGTCCCCTTTACTATTGATAGACCTAACGCATGTTATTTCCTTACAACCTCAACCTGTAGTCCGCGTCCCACCAGGGGGACGCGAAATATCTGAAGGGGGTGCGGAATAAATGCACTTACCTCGAAAACACCTGTTATATTGCTTTTATTAGCTGTTTTACTATGGTATTAGGAAGGGGGCGGGACTGAAATTAATATAGAAAAGGGGGGAGTAAATACGAAAATGTTGAGAAGCGCTGTCTTACAGGATTATTGTGATGCTTAAAAGCTTTCTTAGAAACCTTGTATTTAAAATATCTGTAGTTCATTGTTCGACTCAACTTTCTTACATATTCAAATTTCATATTGTTCAGGTTCACTTATATGAGACACAGGATCCAAAACGAATATAGAAAATAAGATAAGATTCTCAATAACTTAATAGAGCGTTATAGTGAAAGAAATCGTTTGTTCATATCTCCGTTCTGACAACAATTATTTACAATGACAGCGATCTCCTTATGAGTATGAGTAGAAAACGTATTAGAATTTGGAGGAAAAGGAAAAATATCACCAAGGCTCCAAGAAACTGCAAAGTTCAGTGGGAGGAGGAATCATCAGAAGAGTCACCAAACGTAAAGCAGATACAGAGAACACCAGAAGAGGAAAATCCATGGCACAGGGTCACAATTATGTCCAGCAGAAAATCCGGAAAAAGACCGTTCCACGAGATTCAACTCAAAGGGGATTCTCCACACCAGCTGGACGTCGAGTAATAAAAATCATTTCTCCCAACTTCTGCACCGGACTACTGACATCAAAATGGAGAACTTAACATATGTCCGTCAATTGGGCTCGGAAATGCGAACTCCATTCATCATAAATAGAACCGCAGCTTGTCAGGATAAACAAATTTCCATTTGGCTGGTAAGACTTCCTCAGCCGACATCACATAAATCGTGAAACATCTTGGATCATTATTTAAATGATATGAAACCAATTACAAGACTCTTCATTCCGTCGCAGCTTCCAGACATAAACAACATCAGAGAGCACAGCGGCAAAGGACTGCTGATTGATTATAAACTAAACAAATCAATTTACATCTTGAAAAACAAAACACACATCACAGCCGGGAATAATGATACATTTCAAGCCGAATTCGAACTTCGGTTCGGCTAGCGCGGAAGCGCTAGAACAGCTCTATAAGACTACATTTTAATTCCAATCCAGAGCAAAGAGCAAAAGAGCAAAAAAAGGGGCGAAAAAACGCGCGATTTTGCTTATATACTGCGAAACATCGCTGCCACAGATTGTAAACAAAATTATCGATGAACGATAAAATATTTAATGACAGACGATTTTAATATTACGGTTACCCAATTAAAAACTCGAAATTTTAAAGAAGAGAAATGGAATTTTAAAGCAGACGAAAATTAAAAGGAAATGAAGTGAAACGATTTGGAAATATACGAATTCGGCAATAATTTAAATATGGACGATTCTGAAATATTTAAAAAGCTGAAAATAGAATAAAACTGAAAAATTGCAATGAATTAACGAATTTTTAACCGAGAGCAATAAATTTGGAATCAAATTAAAGGGAATAAAAAGGGCAATAAATGGAATCACAAATTAGCCAATTTAAATAAATTTAAATTGCTAAAACCTAAAAGAACGAACTTTCGCCGTTTTTAACACAAAACCTATGGAAAAGAACCTATTTGGAACAGAAGAATATCAAATACCTAAACAATTGGAAAATGGATAACTAAAAGAGAATGACTATGTAAATAAGACCACTGAACACATTTAAACTAAAAACAAAATACCTAAAATTATTAAATATCCAAAGGTATAACCCAACAACAGCGATCTCCTTATGAGTATGAGTAGAAAATGCATTCTAACTTAAATATATTGGACTTTACTCAATTAGATAGCAGAAAAGATGAGGCACAAACACTGAAGAACTTTGAACTTATTTTCAAAATTACGCATTTCTATTAATATGTAATATAAATAAAGTCGAGCACTCGTGGACCGGTTTTGCGCATTTTGTACTTTTCAGTATAAAATAGCCGATACTCGCAATGTCTGAAAGAAAACTTACTCTTTACTGATAGCTTTGATAACGCTGCCTTTTGCTTCCCCCTCCGAACCAAAACTCGACCAAAAATGGAAACTATCCATCTTGATTTAATAGACTCAATATTAAAATTATATACAGGGTGAGTCGGAATTGTTTTTACAAAAGCAGAGGGGTGATAGTACCCCACAAGACGAGCAACAATTACCATGGAACATAGGGTCGCATTGCACTCAGAGAGGCAGAAAAGAGTAAAATTAGAATACGAACTTGCACGTACACCAGTGTTGGGAAAGCGAATGAACGATACCAAACGTTGCACAAACAGATTTATTGTGCAGCGACAAACTCACAGCAAGTGCTCAAAATGGCGACCACGCGTGTCGTTGCACCGCTCACACCGGCGAAGGAATGACTGACGCACCCTCTCGAAGATTCCGGATGTTGTGTTAATGTGGTCTGCGGCAACAACGATGCGCGCGACGAGATCTTCCGCCGAGTCCACAGGCGTCTGGTACACTAAAGATTTCATGTGGCCCCAGAAGAAAAAGTCCAGTGGGAATAACTTGCAGAGTTGAAGTTGTGCCGGTTCGGTTTTTAAAGGGCAACGTGTGCTCTGATTGGCTATCGCCGGAACCTACTAGGAGCCAGTTATGCTGATTCTGCTCCCTGGACATTTGCATACGGTAACTGCGTTCGTGTCTGGCGTAGGAGATACTACGTAGGCAGGTACACAATGACGTCCAAGGCGCTGACTGCGTCATGCTCGACGCGGTTCGACGTGCCTCTTTTCTGCCTCTCAGGATGCAATGCGACCCTATGTTCCATGGTAATTATTGCCCGTCTGGTGGGGTACTATCACCCCTCTGCTTTTGTAAAAACAATTCCGACTCACCCTGTATGTCTCTATAGCACACTTGCAGATAACGAACATTATATTCTAGAGTGGAGTCCTGATGGACAATTTGGATGAAAACGCTTTAGAACCATGCAAAATTCAATACAGGGGCGTTTGAAAAATCAACGGACTGGTCATCTTGGTTATTGCCAGATACATGACGGTTGTTTGTCGATTATCTGATTACTCGACAGAAAATAAAACAGATCGGGAGGATACCCACGGCTATTCTAAACCGCTCTACACATCATTTCTAAGAAAACAAATCTTCTGCACATCACGTGACGGCATAACCGCGATAACCAGGGGAGAATCTCTGTCATTCTGGTTATAACCGGACCGTAGCCGAAACGAGTCTTCAGACAGCAACAGTCATGACCGAGCGGTTATTATCTAGTTTACAAACACTATGATCATGCTCGGTGGCCGCCGGTCGTGATTGGTGACCGCCGGTCATAACCGCAAAAACATTTCAAACAAGCACATGGTCACATGGAAAACTGAAAGGATGAGTTTTTCGCTCAAAATAGGTTTTAGCTCAATTTTTTAGCTCAAAACGAATAATGATTTTATTGATTCACTTATTAAGATTTAAGCAGGCGATATTTTTCCTATTCTTTTGTTAATACCAGCCGTGTTCACTCCGAAAAAGAAAGGAATTTTACTCAAAAGCAGAATTTGAGTTTCAACAGACCAACGAGAGGAAATTTAGTTCACAATGAGTGAAATTTAGTTCACAATGAGCGAAATTTACTCGTTTTGAAATGGGAGTGTTGTCTAACTGTTGTCACTTCAAAATATCCAAGTAAAGATAATAAGGATCTGACAGCAAAATAAACTCAAGATTTCCCTCTCCTCCCATCAATGTAATAGCCATCAATGTAATAGCAGTAGTAAACTCACTCATGGACAGAAGTTCATGTATTTTTCGATAAAGAAAGGGGTAGCCAGACAAGACGTAGTTATTGATACAAGAATACATAATAAAATTCCGGGAATAAATTTCCGCGTCTGAAATAAGCGATCGGTACTTAATGGCGCAGATAACACCACTCAATTTCCAGTTCACCTCTTTTGAGTAAAAATTATTCCCATATTTTGTTTCAATCTAAATCCTATAATTTCAACTCATATGTAGTCGCGAGTAACAGTTTGGCACGCATGCGCACAAACATATACTGCTCCTTATAGCAACGTTTAGTTTGTGATGTCAACTGCCCACACGGGAAAAAAGCTCTCGGGAGCGGAATCGAAAATCTCAATTTTTACGCGATTTTTTCTTTCTTATACCATAAAATATAGTATAAAGAAAATATTGCTTTCACGAAAATTTTCAAACTCAAGATTTTGAGGCCAATATATGTTTTAGGACCTCCTGAACCCGTTTTGACTATTTTTAGACTGATGTCTGTCTGTCTGTCTCTGTTCTATTTCTTGTGTACATATGGCTGCCGCAAACATTAATGGATTTTCACGAAACTTTATATCCGGCTTTGTAATCGAAAAATCTGGAACTAGATAGAATGCTTTGAAACTCAAGTGTAAATTTCGAAATTTATTTGAAATTTTATTTTTTCTTAATATGGCAGCATAGAACAAAATTTGACATATTTATGCATATAAAGGATTATTTTTGACTCAATAATCACGCAACGCAACAGTTTCAATCACGGTAGTGACAAATAGCCATGATACAATTTTTGTGTTCTTAACGTCATTAGCCTTCCTAAGAGGTGACATGTTACCGCCCCACGAGGACCTCCTTCAAGTTTTGTATCAATCGATTGGTTTTGTCAAGCTCTTTAAAATGAAGGGCTACATGCTATAATTGTTATCATTTGCACCATCAATACAGATTTTCAAATTTTATTCATGCAGAAAAAGAAAAAAAATCTGATGTGGGCAACACATGACTGTCCTTATACAATGCAATTAATTTACTACTTTTACAATAAAAAAATAGGTTTTTCTTATAGTAGATATTTATATTCTTTCGAAGATATTGAATGTTCGTCGATTAGTCGTCATATTCATAGATTTAGTGTCATTTTTATCCATTCGGCGAGATTTTCGTTAATTTGGCAACATTTAAAAAAGTCTCCAAGTTGGCGACATTCCATCAAATTCGTCGCCAAAATCTCGCCAAGCGTTATGGACGAAGAAATGAGTTATTCTTACAGCAGATAAATGACTGTTGGCGTTCAAATACAAAAGTATTGCTCAAAGTATCTTTTTTCATGAATAATACGAACTAGATCCACGAGAATGATGTCACCCAATTTATCGCATGGTATTATATATGAAAAGTGAACATGCTTCTCAATATGAAATTTTTTTTTTATTTTATATGACTTTTGATAATTTTTTTGAAAAATGTGCAATATCTAGAGAACGGTTCATGTTAGCGTTCTAAAATTTATGTCAATCGTTTTCTAATAAAAAATTACATAAGAAATTTCTATTTGCGTAACTTTATTGGCGGTTTCGATTTTTGACGATTTTTTCAAAATTTCATTCAAAAATTTAGGGGGGGGGGGGGTTGAACATTCGATTGCGCATAAAAACAATAGGCATCCACTGTTTACGGATTGTGATTTTTGTACCAAATTCTGTTCGAATCGGTCCATTCGTTCGTTAGTTATCGTCTCACTGACACACACATCAGTCTCACTGACACACACACACACACACACACACACACACACAGACATCACTTCAAAAATCTTTTATTCGTGATCAGGGATGTTTGAAACGTGCTCTCCCGTCGAAAACTCGAATTCGATTTTTTGATCCCGTCACAATACTTTCCTTATACATTATATATATAAGGAAAGTAAAAATATTCCAAGTTATTTAAAAATGGATTCTGGTATAAGAAAGTGCAGTTGAGCCACACACTCCGGTTAATTCTTTACAGGAAATTTGAAAATAAAGTAAGTCAAAAAATATTATAATACGAAGATATACATCCATATTTCTGCCACACTATAGAATTGTGCTATCCTCCCATTTTTGGATGCGAAGAAATAAAAATAAGATTACATAAAAGATGCAAATTCCGATGTATTTAAAAATAAATTTATAAATATGAAGTAATTGTCTTCCGGATTCATTTTAAAGATCGTTGAAAAGAGCGTTCTTCAATCTTTCATTCTGAGGAATAAAAATTCGCGAAAAACAGAACAATAGCAGAAAATATATTCCATTAACTCATTTAAAAGTGCCATCCTCAAATTTTTTCAAGAACAATATGTGAAATTTTCCCCAATTTATATGAAAGAGAAATCATCTGGAAATGAATACATCGCAGATTCGCGAAACTTTGCACATAATTTTCTATAGAACTGTAAATTTATAAGTTATTCCCCCAAACAACGACAGTTATCAAAGTTTATTTCCTGTCAAACATTTAAAACTATAGCTTTAAAACTTATTTTTCCCTATTTTCAATACAACGTCGAACTGCATTTAAAAACTCATATTTCCAAAATGACATTGTAAATGTCGTCGTCAAACAATAATATGAAATGTGAAGTGAAAAATCTGTTCTTTGTACTAAGCATATCTACCCAATACTTTTCAATCTTCTTAAAAAGAAATTCAAAGATTTTATATATTCTTCGGGCAACTTTTCGTTGTCATGGCAATAAAATCGACGTCTACAATTCCAACGATGAATGTATTTTTCATTGCTGTTATTTGTGCCATTCTCTGGTGTGATTTAATAAGGTATATGTTATTACATATTTTATTTTCATTCATATCCTAGTCAACGACATTTTTATTATTGCAGTTTTCATATTACTCATCCTACATTTATCCTATATTTCTCATAATACTAAAATACAGTCATATTATTAAGGATACTGCATCAAAAGTGCATTACTAAAAAATCTGATGTGGACAACACATCACTCTCGTGACAGACTTTAATTCATTTCCTCTTTATTTCTTTCACAATTCATTAACGTGAGTTAAATTGCACGAAATAACACGAATATTTATTTGATATTACACTGAATTTGCACCGTACGTATTTTCAAAGGCGACGTTACAAAAATGCGAAAAACAAAAATATCTCGAAAACAAAAATATATCTCCTATAGTTATGAGGTTTATCTTATTATTTTTATCGTTAAAAATTGAGTATGAAACAAGAATATAATTGATACACTTAAACGTATGTAAACTTTTATGTCTGAATTTGATGATTTTTGTGGGCCATTTTGCAGAAAAGGACATGTTTTTTGTTCTCGAATGGTACTAAAATCTAATCAGAACCAGGGTCATCCACAAGTGACATATTTACAAACTTTTGTGAAATTTCGACAGATGAAGGGACTGTAAACGTTACATCTAAACCGTTCGTCGTCGATATCTTCGTCTTGTATGGTTCGCTTTGGACAAAATAAACTGAAATCTATTAATGTATAGTAAATGTATAATTTAAAATATATATATGTTACCGGCAAAGTGTTAAATTAGCATTATATAGAATGCCTAGATATTTTATACAATGCCGAAAGTGGGACTTCAAAGTATGAAACGCTTAGATTTTCCCACATTTCCTAGGCATTCTATAGAATGCCTTAAGGCAAATCGGCAAAGTATAAAATACTCCCGACAACGACATTTAAGACGATCAAAATGAGAAAATAGAATGTTGACATTATGTGCACTTTTTTCTTCAATATTGAGAATGCTGTCTAAGGTGAAATTCGATTTAAATTGAACCAGAAAATACAGACCAAAACATGACAATTAATTCCGACAAATAATTCCCTTCTGCACCTTTGGGGGCCAATGCCGGAGTTCCTATCCTAGACGTCGACTAAGGAAAGTTCCTATCCTGGACGTCGACAAAGAAAAGTTCCTATCCTAGACGTCGACAAAAGAAAGTTCCTATCCTAGACGTCGACAAAGGAAAGTTCCTTTCCTAGACGTCGATAAGGGTCTTTGGGGGTCGAAGGGGTGGTGACTCGCGCAATCTACTGGCGGTTGTTATGAATGTGACAGACATTGTTTTTTTTTATCGACTTGGAACTGTGAAAGAAATTTTAAGCCAACCCGATGCAAGATCACAACTCCCTTTACGTCCCAAGTACTTACTGAGAGTTGGAGACGTTCCTGAGAGTTGGAGACGTTCCTGAGAGTTGGAGACATTCCTGAGAGTTGGAGACGTTCCTGAAAGTTGGAGACTACGGAATAGCTCTCTGGTCAACCGATTGCGCTCAGTCCACTGGTAGCCGCCAAGAGTTCGCGAGTTGTACTTGCAAGACCAAGTATCGGAATTTAAAGTGCTTTTTTATGAAAAAGGCAGTTAAGTACAATTCGAAATACCATTCCAGTCTACCTTGTAGCAACAAGTAGTTCAGCACTGATATTTTTCTCTTTCTGTAGAAAATCCCGTATCTTGCATTTTGTACTTCTTATATTTTCACATGCATCTTTTCAATAAAAGCCTTTTCCACTCTTTGTCGGAATAGTATTTGTCATTCTGAATAATGCTTAGGTATACTATACAATTTCTATGAAAAGTATGGAAAATGCTGAAATAAAACAGACATTTCATACTTTGCCTAAAACGTTACGCATTCTATAGAATGCCTAGGTGTTTTATACAGTACCTGCTTTTCACGCTTTGCCGGTAGCAGATACATAAACTTAAAAAAAAAAATATATATATAAACATTTCCCTAGGTACTTTGTACCATCCGCGCACACACACTACATATCAACATTTTCCCATTCGCAATATGTGAAGGGAGTAATGTTTTACATCGATGTATAACGACTAGCAGAGTTGCTCACTATTTCTTAAACATGTGTTATTATTATTTTTTATTTATTGCTTTCTCTACATACGTAGTATATGACGGGGTCGAAAATTCAAATTTGAATTTTCGACGGAAGCATCCTTGAACTCGAATCGAAAATTTTTGAGGTGATGTATGTGTGTATGTATGCGTGTATATGTGTATGAATGTATGCACTGTATGTATGTGCTGTCGTAGTCTGAGAGTCTATCTTATTTTAAACATATTTTAAATTGGAACCATGTCCGCTATCAAACATTCTAAAGACAATTAGTTCTACAATTATTTTAAAACACCATGTGTATAAATGTAGCAAAATGTATGTCTTTCTCTATCAAACCCATCTAACACTTTCAATTTCCTAATATAGCCCAACTTTCAATAAGTTTAAGGGACCTCTGTCTTAGAATATATAAAGTATTTACCTAGAATATATAAAGTGTTAAAATTTGGTTATTAAATTCGGATGTGTGTAACGTATTAATTTTCTTACAGAATCAAATGAATTGTTTTTACTTTATGTACGCTAATTTATATTTATAGCATAAAAACAATGCATGAAATAGACACGTTTTTCAAATAATATCGAACATGAAGCATTGATATAATTTTTCCTTTATCATTTTGTGATGAGTAAAATATTTAAATTCTGATAGCTTGCCATAATTTAAAAAAACTGCATCTAGAGAAAGGTTTATACTGGCATAACAATAGTGGCTTTATTTGTTTTGTTATAAATCATTATGCATAAAACAAACATTTGATTAATTCAGTTCAACATATTTATTCTTTTATTTCACGTTTCTCCATACCTGTATGCAGTTCATACATTCTAAAGACAATTAGTCCTACAATTCGTTTGGAACACCATGTGTATAAATGTAGTAAAATGTATGTCTTTCTCAATCCGGCCCATCTACCTCCTTCAATTTCCTAATATAGCCCTTCGTTCAATAAGTTTAATGGGCCATAGTCTTATAATATATAAAGTATTTACCTAGAATATATAAAGTGTTAGCATTTCGTTATTAAATTCTGATGTGTTTCGAAAAGGAGAATGTATATATATGTAAAAGTATATAGGAGAAAATAACAATAGCAGATGAGAAAGAACAATTCTACTTTCTCCATCTGTTTCCAAAAAGAATATCATTGCTAGGATTTGCATAATTGGCTTAACTACCAAATTTCGGATATTTCGTCAGCTAATTTTTTTTATCCACATTCCTTTGTGAAAAGAACTCACATATTTTTAAGTCACACTGAATGTATCTAAAGTATTGTGCTTTACTTAAATGTCAACATATGGAAGCTCATTACAATTAAGTTTTGAGTCATAGGACCTTTAAACTTCAAGATTATTGTTGTTTTGGGTTGATTTCATTGATGAAGCCTAAAATGTAAAATAACTTCTTTCTTTACTAAACCACGTGTCCACGTTTCATATACAGGACAGGAAATACATTAGTTTTGAATACTTCTTTCTGCAAATTCATATTGGGGCTATCATCCCCAGAAAAGGACACGTACAAATGGGTACGCACGAAGGGGTACGTGTTTTCTTCCATGCTTATTGGCAACATATGGCCAAAGTCCAAGACTAAAATGTAAAATAATTTCTCTCTTTACTAGTCCATGTGCCCCCATTTCGTTCGTAGGGTAGGAAATACATTAGCTTTGAATACTTATTTCTGCAAATTCATAGGTTTCTCTTTATAAGTAAACTTTTTGGGGCTTTTCTATCGTCCCCAGAAATATACATAAAAACTTGATGTGAACAGCACATGGCTTATCTTACATAATGTATTGAATTTACTTTATTAACGGTGAAAAAATTGATGAAAAGTTCCACAGTACAGTGTTTATAACGTTACATTGTACAATTGGCGCTTTTTCTGAAGTCAACATGTAAAACTATTTAGTATCTAATTGACTTATATTTGCCGCATCTCTAAATTAAGAATTACCAATATTGATAGCATTATCAATAAACAATATAGTCCATATATTTAAATATTTTAATAATGAATTCATCAATTAGGCGTCATGTTCATTAACATGACGTTATTTTTGCAATTTTGATTATATTTTCGTCAATGTGAGAAATGCTGGGTCAATGTGGGAAAAGTTGGCGATATTTAGAAGATAATTTCTTATATAAAGAAAGTATGCCCATCATATGATAGAATTAAAACTTTGCAAAACGTTGCATCCCATTTGGCGTTATTTTTTATCAATTTGGTGAATTTTTTATTAATTTGATGACATTTTTATTAATTTGGCAACAATTTCGTCAATTTGACAACATTAAAAAAGTCGCCAATTTGCGACATCCCCACCAAATTTGTCGCCAGAATTTCGGCAAATGTTATAGACGGAGAAATAGGTTCTTCTTATAGTAGTCTTATATTATTTCCGACATATTGAATTTTCATCAATTAGTTGTCATTTTCATTAATTCAGCGTCGTTTTTATCAATTTTGCGACATTTTTATCGATTTGACGATATTTTCATCAATTTGGCGACATTTCAACATTTCACCAAGTTATATCAATATCCAGTTAAATTTGTCACCAAAATTTCGTCAAGTATTATGGACGGAGATATAGGTTATTCTTGTAGTAGATAAACAACTAATGACTTCCAAAAACAAAACTATTATCCAAATACCTTCCCTTATAGTAGATTCTTATAATCTTTCAATGATATTGAATTTTCATCAATTAGTCTTCATTTTCATTTATTTAGCGCCATTTTTCTCAGTTTGGTGACATTTTTCTCAATTTGGCGGCATTTCCGCCAATTTGGCAACATTTCAAAGTTGACGATATTCTGCCAAATTCGTCTCCAAAATATCGCCAAGCACTGTGGATAGAGAAATAGGTTCTTCTTATAGTAGATAAACTACTAATGGAGTCAAATTAGAAAGCTATTACCCAATGTGTCTGCTCTCGTACTTGGGACGAGCTTGCTAGATCCACTAAAATGATGATAATAAATTTATCGTATAATAAATATCTATTATCTATATATACTAATTGCCAAGTGTCCGTCTGTCTGTCACGCATTTTTTGGGCACTTCCCGAATAGATAGTGACTTGCAATTTGGTACACGGCTCGATCGTTCGATAAAACCGATTTGATCCTGGTCAACGGCACCAAATGTGGGCAAGAAATCTAAAGTTATACTTTATACATTTAATATTACATTCATTTAAGATGTGACATGGCCGTTAATTCATACATAGTGGATTTATTGTTTAATCGTTCATTGCTAGTTGTGCCACTATAAACCCTCCAATTATTTACCTTTCGTGTGAGTCCTGTAAAGGAATAATTAATTAATAAAATGCTAAATTGCTCACACCATTTAAACTTTAACAATAAAACATTTGTTAACATCAAATCTAAATTCTTTAATTACACCCATTATTCATATTATTAATTATATGCTTAACAACAATTATTACCATTAATTATTGCGGCGTAGGGGACATATGCGATCAGAATTATTAAAATTACTGTCATGTGTCTATGACCTGTGATTGTTAATGAGCACATACCTTCCAATTCGTCTCGGGCTTTGATCCTATATCGCATGCTTGCATCAGTTATTGCACCGCCGTAACTCTTTGGTGTGCGGCTCCTTCTCGTACATCTGATTGCACTCACACATTATATAGATCTACCAGTATTTTTGGGAACATTTGCACAATTCTTTAAGTCATGTCTTCCTTATTTCTTTTCTAATCTGCTCTTAAGTCAAAATCTCCATCGTTGTCTTTTCTAGTCTGCTCTTAAGTCAAAATCTCCATCGCTTCTCTGGTATACTCTTAAGTCAAAAAGTCATGATTGTCTGCTCTCGTTCTCGGGTCCCAGGCTGTGGTTCCCTCGGGGGGGGGGACTCCTCCTTTTCTTCCATTTGGCGCTTATTGGTTACTTCTTAACCCAATGGCACTATTCCACATCTCGTAAGGCCCAGCTCAGCCGCTCTGTCATGGCCCCCTAAATTTATGGTCTTCTGATCTTTAGGTTCCCGGAGTGATAAAAATCGGTGCCAGCCAGACTACAAGTTTTGTCTGTCGTTTTGGCCACCATAAATTCATACATAAAAGTGTATCATCAAATGTGAGATCCATTTTTGGTCTCACACTATGTATGTTCTTCACATTCACCAATTTTTATCACAATCTGGCACCTCCTTCTTGGTGCGTCGATTTTTTTGTTATAGAGTGTATATTGCAATTTTGGTTGATTACAATTCATCTGCAATTCTTATAAGTAGAATCAAATTCTACTTAACGAAGCAGAATATATGTTTAGTTTTGTCTCAAATTAACCGCAAAGTCTGTCTGGCCAATTACAAATTTTGTCATGAACAAAATGGAACGTAGATTAGAAAAACTTCTTTTAATCTAAAAACATTCTCTTTAATCTACAACCCAATTTCTTTTACTGGTCTTATTTCGTATTCATGAAAAATTCCCCATTAATGAGAACACACATTAAAGACTGGAACTGAATCACATCATTAAAATTGAAAGTAATTCTGAATTTCAAAAGGATTTCTTCATTTTAAGCACTTTTTTGTTTCTTCTCATATTCACGTTCTTACATCATTTTGTGATATTTAACAAAGCAACCATATTTAAAACTTCATTTAAATTCAAATAATGCAATACAAAGTGTTTTTCACCACACAAGAATAGAAAATTGGACATATAACTTTTGTATTTATATTATAAATAATTTGAATGAATAATTCGACGTTTCCGAGTCCTAATGCTTCTGATACGTAGATAAAGCAAATATAGGTAACACCACTCAATTTCCAAATTACCTGTTTCTTTCTGTCGTTCGATCCAGACCGAAAGTTTAAGGTTTCTGTTTTGCTGCCATAGACAGTGTCACCCAATTTAGAATGGAAGCCATTGGGGACGACATCCACGGAAAATCTACATTTTTTCTCCGCTACTAACCACTCAGAAGGCTTTTCGAACCCACTGATTAAATGTGCCCCAAAATCACGGGGATAGTTTGGGCAGACTCGAAATTTAATTCTCCAGTGCTTTAACCATTCGACTATCCCGCCGCTTTGCCATTTTCAAACCAAATTCATTACTCCTTCGTTCCAATCAAAATCCCTTTTTACTTTCCTTATATACATAATGTATAAGGAAAGTATTGTGACGGGGTCGAAAATTCGAATTCGAGTTTTCGACGGGAAAGCACGTTTCAAGCATCCCTGATCACGAATAAAACATTTTTGAAGTGATGTCTGTGTGTGTGTGTGTGTGTGTGTGTCAGTGAGTCTGTGGAGACGATAACTGACGAACGAATAGACCGATTCGAACCAAATTTGGTACAAAAATCACAATCCGTAAACACTGGAAGCCTATTGTTTTTATACGTAATCGAATGTTCAGAACCCCCCTAAATTTTCGAATAAAATTTTGAAAAAATCGTCAAAAAATCGAAACCACTAATAAAGTTACGCAAATAGACATTTCTTATGTAATTTTTCATTAGAAAACGATTGACATAAATTTTAGAACGCTAACATGAACCGTTCTCGAGATTTGCACAGTTTTAAAAAAATTATTAAAAAGTCATATAAAATGAAAAGAAAATATTTCCTATTGAGAAACATGTTCACTTTTCATATGTAATACCATGCGATAAATTGAATGACATCACTCTCGTGGATCTAGCTCGCTCCATTCATGAAAAAAGATACTTTGAGTAATACTTTTGTATTTGAACGCCAATAGTCATTTATCTGCTGTAAGAACAACTTATTTCTTCGTCCATAACGCTTGGCGAAATTTTGGCGACGAATTTGGCGGAATGTCACCAACTTGGCGACTTTTTGAAATGTTGCCAAATTGAAGAAAATCTCGCGAAATGGATAAAAATGACGCTAAATCAATGAAAATAACGACTAATTGTCGAAAATTCAATATCTTGGAAAGAATATTAGTATCTACTATAAGAAAAACCTATTTTTTTACTGTAAAAGTAGTAAATTCTTTACATTATATAAGGAAAGTCATGTGTTGTCCACATCAGATTTTTTTTTATTGTCAAAATGTAAAAAAGTATACATCGATATTTTTTACAAAACTGCAGAATTGTGCTAATAGCCTTTGTTTGGATACGAGCGAAATAAGAAAATAAAAAAAATCCATATTTCGATGTATTTAAAGACAAATAATTAAATATGATAAATGATCTTGGGAATGCGCTTCAAAGATCTAAAAAAAACGTTTTTCGATCATTCCAATAATGTCAAAATATAAAGCCTGTGATAATATTTTCTGTGAGACCAGAAATAGATCTCACATCTGTTTTGTGAGACAAGTTTATACCAGTTATTTATTGTGTCCGAAACATCGAACAATACTTGTAGTCTGGATGTCGCTGAGGTTTACAGCAAACCATAAATTTAGGAGCATTAAGACAGGGGGGACAGAGCGGACCCTTACGAGGATGCCAAGAAGCGACATTGGTTCAATGATTAACCAATTAAGAAAGTGCTTGTTGCGTCACACTGAATGCTGCAAATGAAAACAAAGGGGGAGTGTCACCCTCGAGGGAAAAATAGAGTCACAGCCTGTGACCGAAGAAGGACACTAGGAGTAGACATATACAGATAACCTGAAGACGATGACTTAAGAACGATTGACTGGGTAAAAAATATAAGAGATTAACAGCACGAAATCAAAGAGCACGAAACTTAGAAAGATGTGTCGACTACGAGAATGACACAAGTACGAGTGTCGAGCCAGCAGTACAATGTGATCGCCGAATTACGTGTGGTGAATAAGTACTTCGAGTCTATTCCAGTAATATGATCGGGGAAGTACCTTGTGGTGACAAATTCCAAGACAGACTTGAAGGTATGTGTTCCTCAAAAAGATATCTAAGTCTAAACATATATTAGGCAAGTTAGGTTGTCTCACATGTTCCCGCCTCCGAAATAATATAATTAATTGAGTAATGAATTTAATAAGTATTTTATGTTGTTAATAAATGTTTTATTGTTAAAGTTAAAATGGTGTGATCCATGTAGTATTATATTAATTAATAATTCTTTTCAGAACTCGCGCGAAAGTTAAATAATTGGATGGTTTTATATAGCGGCACAACAATGCAATGTGCAATAATAAATAAGTGCACTATGTACGAATTTACGACCATGTCAGAATGCGCTTTGCATTAAATAAAAATAATTATTTCTTTTGGTTGCCACATTTGGTTTCCGTGACGTTTTTGTGTGAGTTCAAAATTTAAATGAAAATTTTAATAAATAATACTAAGGTTGATAAAAATAATTTAAATAAAGAGATGAATAAATTTAATAGAGGAACATGTGAGGCCACCAAACTTGCCTAATATATGTTTAGACCTAGATATCTTTTTGAGGAACACATACCTTCAAGTCTCAGATTTTCTATCGTTAATGAAGCAATTTGTGTGAAAATGAGATATAACTTTAAGACAACTAATTATCCTATGCTTTGCGACTACTTCTATAATACCGATTGGAACTTTCTAAACACATACACTAATGTTGATGATGCTGTATCGAGTTTTATGATTGTCCCTACAAAAATTTTCAGTCGTGTATTCCTAAATAGTTAACAAAGGGCCAATGCAACAAGTTAAATGCCTAGCAGACTAAATGTCTGAGGAAAATTTTTTGAGTACTTTTGCCTTGTGTTATTACTAACACCAAACTCTACAAGAGTACTGGACAGAAAGCAATATTGAAATAAAAACCGTAGATGGAAATGGACTGGACATGTTTTAAAAATGCCACAGAATAACATCCCTTCTGTGGCACTTACTTGGGCGCCCGAGGGAAAAATATCTCGTGGTCGACCCAAGCTAACTTGGAGGAAACTTATAGAACAAGAGAGAAATGTGATGGGATGGGCGAGCTGGTCAGAAGCAAGGACTGCGGCACAGGTTCGACCAGGGTAGCGAATCCTGAAGGCCTTATGTATCATTAGGCACGATGAGTGATGATGATGATGATGATTCCTAAATTATTCCTACAAAGAGTACATATAAACCGTGGTACTTTTGGCATTATTCATAAATAAAATTTAAAAAAAAGTTTCGCAATAAATCTGTTTCAAAGTGACTTACTGCAATTTCGTAGACTGCGCAAACTGGTAAGTGATGGAATTAAAACTGATTTACTATTCATATTGCTAAAGCTGAACGAGAACTCAACAAAAATACCGAAGCTTACTGGATCAATTGTAAAGGATTAGATCAGCCCCCAGTGCGACTAGCTAGGGTTTACGCAATACGGGAGTGAGAGACAGGGACATGTTAATCTCTCACCCAGCGTGAACACAACTAGGGGGGCGAGATCAGCAGAATCATTCACCGGACGAGGCCCCGAGGTCAAAATTCGACCCCAGTCCCCGACGGGTTTCAGCTCATGGCATGAATAGACACCGTCCGTCCCCACGTCACCTGGAAGAGTCCTACTCACGGACAGCTGGGCGGGGTGCACTACAGCCATATTCCTCGGATTAATTTGCTTCCGGTTAAAAGATCAATGCTACAAAGCTAAGATACACGCAACATCTTTAAGGTGGGCTATCCCTAGGGGATGAGCTATTGTAAAAGCGATTATTTTGGTAATCATAAGATTACCACTATGAATTATAACAATATCAAATATTCCAATGATATTGATATTGTTAATTGATGATATTCCAATGATATTGATATTGCTAATCTTTGAATCTATATATAACCAGAGTGCCAACCTGGTAATTTTAAACTACTGATTAAATGCTATGAGATTAATAATTTTGACTTAATTGATGTTAAGTGTATTTCTGAAAGTGATGTTTCTATACCCACAAAGAAGTTGAAATCCTTTCAGTCTATAATCTGTTATGATATTCCATCTTTTATTACCTGTCTTCCATCATTTATTATCCTATATAAGTTTGATCTGACTTATTAGTTTTACTTTTGCTTATTTTGTTCAACTTTCGATGAAAACGGCTTTCCCCAATGTATGAAAATACAGTAAAATTATTCCTAATCAAAAAATGAGCGGCAGACATGATATTTCTAACTACAGAACTATTACCATACAGTCTTTCTTTTCCAAAGTATTTAAGTGTATTATGCATGAAAAAATATTTTCCCAAATTAAACATTGGATATCGCCTTACCTACATGGCCGTACCATTATGCAATTCCGTTCACCCTTATTTAATTTAACTTGTTTTACTTGGGACATTATTGATTCTATTGAAGACAAGAAGCAACTGGATGTTATTTATGCTTATTTTAGTAAAGCATTTGATCACATTGAGCTTGGGTAATTAACCCGTAAACTAATTACTTGTGGTTTCAATATTGACTTATCCACTTGGTTGTAATTGTGCATCAAGTTCCGTAACATTCCGGCATACACATGCATTGCAAATATATTTTATTCTGTAAAATATTTTGACATTAACTTTAGATTTTATAGTTAATCCCTCTGATGTTGCTCAAGGCTCAAATTTGAGTCCATCCATTTTCAAGACTTTCCAACATAATTGCAAAGTGTTTGTAACTTTGTTCATTCTGTCTGTCTGTCTGTCCGTTCGCACGATAACTGCCGTAAAAATGACTTTATCAGAATGAAATTTTAGTATGCTGTTGAGACGATCTGTGGGACATATGGGAATGAAAATTAATAATATCACGCAATTAGTTTCGCATTGAACCCGGATTGCATAATTGAAATACATTGAACCCTATGGGATCTAATTTTTCAAACATTTTGTAAGCGGAGTTAAAATTCGCTAATTGCTTATAAAATTATAGTAAATATTCAAATCATCATGTAAAATGTGCAAAAAAAATTTCAGCAAAATATATCAGATAGTTTTTAAAATAAAAATTGAAATAATAATTACACCCATATTATATGAAGAGATCACTTGACTCATTTATAAATAAAATATGGCAGCTCTTTTATTTTTCTCTGTGTAAAAATCGTGATGTTTAAAGATCGTTTGAATTTATATTTAGTCTTACATCCTTCATATAACCGCTTAACTTTTGCATATTATCTGAGTATCCAAATTCATTTCCAACGCAATACAATATTTTTTATTTAAATAAACAGTAATTATTGATTATTCCTATACTGAAGCTAAATTTATATAGCATGTAGAATGTAAACAAATCAACCGATTGTAAGATGAGTTGTATAATAATTCCTGAATTTTCATCACTTAAAAGAAATTAGCTCTGGAGTCTGGAATGTAAGTGACACGAATGAAATAGTCATTGATTTTACATAGAGAAGCAGACGATTTATAGCATTGGTTTTTTTTATGGAGTTTCCAAGTATAATAAATTATTGTAGAACTGTGATAATTTAAAAAATATCAGTGCTAAATGTAACGCATTTTAGAAATATTTAAATAAAACTGCATTTCCGTTAAAAAGTATTTTATAATCAATGCTTTACTTATAATATTTTACTTTCCCTGCAATACATGGCAATGTATAGGGAAAGTATTGGAATCATGTCGAAAATCGCAACTCGAGTTTTCGACGGATCTACACGTTTCGAGACCTCTAGAATACGAAAAATCTATTTTTAGCATGGCGTCTGTGTGTCTGTCTGTCTGTCTGTCTGTGCAGATTTTGTATCCTCTCTAACTAAAAAACTATTCGACCGAATTTCATAAAATTTGGTAGGTAAGTCACTTGTGAGCGAGTCTGGTGCTGATTAGTTTCGGGTACGATTCGGGATAAAAGAACCCGCCTTTTTTTGCGAAATGGTCCGCAAAAGGTTGTATCCACTCTAGCTGAAAATCTAATGGACTAAATTTCATACAATTTGGAAGATAAGTCACTTGTAGATCACCCTGGTGCTGATTAGATTTTGGTACGATTCGAAAAAAGTAACCTGCCTTTTTTTGCAAAATGGCCCGCAAAAATCGACAAAATCTAAAATAAAAAACTACGTATGCTGAAATATATCCATTAAATACTTGTTTTATGTGTAATTTTTAACGAAGAAAAGAATAAGACAAACTGCATTACACTTGGACTAGCCGCTCTCGAGATATTTTAGTTTTTTCGTTTTTCGTTTTTTCTCTACGCCACCTTTGAAAATGACCCCAGTTACCAAATGAGAACGAAAATTGAATTAATAGTGAATTAAATTTAATTGAAATAAAGAGAATGTGTATATAAGTCTGCAGGGAAAGTCATGTGCTGCCCACATCAGATTTTTTTTCTTGTTTTAATTTTTGTTAATAAAATACCCCTTATTTTTAAAACTGCCAAATACCAACTGCAAATGTCTAAACGGCCAACATTTTGCCAATAATCTGAAACTTCATATGAAAATCAATTCGTTGACTGATTGTGCTTTGTTGCAAAAGGATCTATTGTTTTTATACGCAATCGAATGTTCAGAACCCCCCTAAATTTTCCAGTGAAATTTTGAAAAAATCATCAAAAAATCAAAACCTTTAATAATGTTACACAAATATACATTTCTTATGTAATGTTTCCTTAGAAAACGATTGACATAAACTTTAAAACGCTAGCATGAACCGTTCTCGAGATATTGCACATTTTTTAAATAAATTTATCAAAAAATCCCGTAAATTAAAAAATATATTTTAACTGTTGAAAAACATGTTCAATTTTCATATCTAATATCATGCGATAAATTGGGTGACATCCATCTCGTGGATCTAGCTCGTTCCATTCATGAGAAAAGATACTTTGAGTAATACTTTTATATTTGAACGCCAATAGTCATTTATTAGGTATACGAATAACTTATTTCTCCGTCCATAACGCTTGGCGAGATTTTGGCGCCATATTTGGCAGAATGTCACCAACTTGGCTACTTTTTAAATGTTGCCAAATTAACGGAAATCTCGCTAAATGGATAAAAATGACGTTAAATCAATGAAAATAATGACTAATTGGCGAAAATTCAATATCTTGGAAAGAATATAAATATCTACTATAAGAAAAACCTATTTTTTATTGTAAAAGTAGTAAATTCATTGCATTATATAAGGAAAGTCATGTGTTGCCCACATCAAATTTTTTTAAAATATATTTTAACAATCTTTTTTTTCCTGGCCACGTGATTCAGATATTAATTAATAGACAGACACTCTCTAGCATTTCCATATGGAATTACTCCATATTATTATCCCGGACAAAGAGTTGATTATTGATTGCAAAACCAGTTCATACATTTACGACTTCCTTATATGTCTTCCTTAGGATATGATCTATTTTCAAGAGTAAACTGCATTTACAGACAAACATTGTATAGCATTTGAAGATCCGAGTTGTTTGACTTTGGCGTGCAATAAGTTCGGCAAGTATCCTCAACTTGGTGAATTTCTTTTAGAGTTTTAGAAATTGCTTGAATATTGCAGTTTGGTTAAGAATTTCCCGAGTTACATAGTTTCTCTAAGAATTGTCCACAGAAGTTATATCATCGGGTCAATATTCAGTTGTTGGCTAATTTGATTCGAGTAAAATGCAATTGGGAATTCCTCAGTGTTTTGAGAATTTAATCGTCTGTTTTGTGAGTCAACTCAGCATGTAATTGCTGTTTGATTGTATCTAGTAGGTGGTTTGTGATCTTGTTAGACAATTAGACAGTTAATAGCCGAATACCCGTTGAAAATTAACGGTCCCACAATAAGCAACCGCTGAATAACGAATTTTTTTAATAATTCGCGTTCCACATTTATTCGTAAAATCGAGAATTTGGGTGTGCGGAACCCCTTAAAAAAGAAAATAGTGGAAAACTTAAATTGCTCACTCTCTTCCTTTCGAGCTATCTACTCATACACCAAATACGAAGTCTCCATCTCATTCTGAAGTATGCAATGCTATCAATTCACCTTTTGAAGGTTTTTATGTGGAGGACCCTCTTAAATGAACATTTATGAAAAGTATTCGTCTTGGATTTTTTATAAAATGATTAGACCATATACCAAATTTCAAGCATCTATCAAATTTAACATTAGGCGTTTTTCATTTATTAGGCAAACCGAACATTTTGAAGTGTGACACCCCCTAATGTAGTACCCGGCCACACACTAAGCTACCATTAGCCCTAGGGTTGGTCGTATGGTCTGGGTCTTCAACCCCCTAAAGTAGCAAATATTGGAAATCTGAAATTGCACACTTTCTTCCTTTCAAACGATATGCCCATACACCAAATTGAAAGTCTCTATCTCATCGTAAAGCATGTTTTTCTATGATTTCACTTTTCGAACGTTTTTGTATGCGGGACCCTTCAAAATTACAAATATCGGAAATTTTCTATTGCACAATTTCTTTCTGTTGAACTATCTACTTATACACCAAATTTCACGTTTTTATTCCATTGCGAAGCATATTTTATCTATTATTTTACTCTTCGAGCGTTTTTGTGTGGAGTAGACACTCCCCTAAATGAACAGTTTTGAAAAACTCTATTCTTGTGTTATTTATCAGATGATTGTCCCATATACCAAATATCAAGACTCTATTACATTTTAAAAAGAGGCGTTTCTCATTTATTCGGAAAATAGAACATTTTGGTTTGTGGCATCCCCTAAAGTAAATAATATCAGAAAACTGAAATTGTACGTACTCTTCCTTTCAAACTATCTACCCGTACACCAAATCTGAAGTCTCTATCGCATCTCAAAACCTGATTTTTCGTAATTTCACCTTTCGAACGTTTTCCTCTAGAACACCGCCCTTAAACGAACATTTTTGAAAACCTCTTTTGTCTTAGGTGTTTTCGTCAAATGATTAGCCCATGTACCAAATTTCAAACCTCTATCAAACTTTAAAGCAGAAGTTTCTCATTTGGTCGACAAATCGAACATTTTGGTGAAAGGAGCCCCGTAAAGTGACAATTATTGAAAATCTGAAATTGCACATTTTCTTCCTTTCGAACAGCTTACCCATACCCCAAATTTTAAGTCTCTATCTCATCACAAAGTATGATTTCCTATCATTTCACTTTTCGAACATTTTGGTGTGGAGCACCCCCTCTACAGAACATTTTTAAGAAATTCGATTTTTTCCAGGGGGGGGGGGTTATCGAACGATCGACCCGTGTACCAAATTGCAAGTCTCTATCTTTTCGGAAAGTGCCTAAAAAACGTGACAGACAGACGGATACTTAGCAATTAGTATATATAGATTATATGCATATTGTTTCTGTTTGCGCAAACTTCTACTTTTAACAAAGTGTTAGGAGTACAGAAATTCGGAATTTTTCTTATATTCTGAGACCACAATTTTCGAGGATGCATCACATTACTGCTTTTAATGAACTACTTATGCTATTACTAATGACGCATTTGAAATTGCTTTTCAACACAATTAATTTTCTTACATGACTGTCGAAAATATTTTCTAACTTCGTGCATCTCCTAAATTCTACATTTACTAATAATATAATCAATTCTTCGGAGCGTAAAAGTGCACTGTAATTATTAGATAATTACTATTTGCTCTCATCGTTGTGGGCAGAATGAAATTCTACTCAGCGAATTGGAACATATATTAGATTTTTATAACATAAACCGCAATATTTGTAGAGACAATTGCAAAATTTATCTTAAATAAAATGGAAAGTGGTACGCGTTCAAAAACACGAATTCGATTAAATCCTGTGAGTCATATTCCTTCCGCCTCATTTCATATGCATGAGATATTCCATATTGATGAGGGAAATTATTCCCTATTAATGACTGGAACTGAATGGCATCACTTAAATTCATAGTATTTCTGAATTTTAAAATGATTTCATTCATTTTCAGTTCCTCCAGATTTTTCTTTCATTTTGAATTTTTATTTTCGTGCACTTCGTAATATTTAAACAAATCAACCTTATTTTAAACTTAATTTAAATGCAAATAGAGTTTAAAGAAATTTTTGGGTACACATGTAGTTCATTCCCTTTTTCATTTTTGACGACTTTAGGTAAGATTCTGGAAATCCCTGCTATGATTTGGAGAGCATTCTATTCTGTCAACTCTTTCCGCGTCTTTTGTCGTCTTTTTGTCGCCAAAGTAGAAATAGAAACATTCCATTCTGGCAACATTTCCCGCGTCGTTTTCCGCTTGTCGCCCTTTTGTCGCCAACGTAAAAATCAGAAAATTTTCCGATATTCATGTTGTGCTCTATGAGCCACAGAACACCAGTTGCACAAACAGTTGCACAAACTTTTGACAGTCAGCGGTGTCAGATTCTGTGATGTTTTTTTAGCAGGCAAGCGTAGCGAGTTAAGCCCGCGAAGCGGTCGTAGGCTCATGTTTGAATTGCTACAGATCGATCAACTGTTGTACAAACGGCGACAAAATGGCGATTGTTACCGTAGCGACAAAAGGGTGTCAAAAGATCAACAAAAGCGCGGAAAAAGTTGCCGGAATGGAATGTTGCGATTTTCATCTTGGCAAAATATGTGTGAAAAATCGGCGACATAAGTGTGAGAAATGGGCGACAAAAGAGCGACAAAAGATTCGGCAAGGGTTGCCAGAATTGAATGTTCGCCAAATCATAGCAGGGATTGCCAAAAATTCACCTAAAATCACTAAAAATGAAAAAGGGATTATATTACATCAGGTCCAGTTTTTGACATTACACAAGAAAATGGCGTTCATTAGTATGATATTTGAATTATAAAAAATAAAAATCATTATTTTAGTTCTGTGATAAAAACTGCATCTATAAAAATTAATAATGCATTAGTTAAAACTTCAAGATGCTAATAAAACGCAACGTTTTTAGATAGAAATTTTTACATTTTAATGGTTTGTTTCAATAATTATATCGTCCTCTCAAAATAAAAAATTTTGATGTGGACTGCACATGACTTAACTGCAGAGTCATCTTCACGTTTTCTTTATTTCTTCAATAATTCATTAAATTGAGTGTAATTGCAAAAAATAACACCCATAATTATTTTAAATTACTCTAAATTTGCACTTTTAATTCAATTATCGTTCTCATTTGGTAACTGGACTTATTTTCAAAGGTGGAGTAGCGAAAATGCGAAAAAACTAAAATATCTCGAGAACAACTAGTCCTAGTGTAATGGGGTTAGTCGTATTATTTTTATCGTTAAAAATTACGTATAAAACAAGCATTTTAATTGATATATTTGAGAATACGTAGGCTTTTATTTTAGATTTTGATGATTTTTGCGGGCCATTTTACAAAAAAAGGCAGGGTATTTTTTCCCGAGTCGTACCAAAGTCTAATAAGCACCTGGATATCCTACACGTGACTTATCTACTAAGTAAAATTTTATTTATTGGCTTTCAAGCTAGAGTGGATCCAGGCAGTTTTTGCGGGCTATTTTGCAAAAACAGGCGGGATATTTTTTTCCCGAATAGTACCAAAAACTAATCAGCACCAGTGTCACTTCCAAGTGATTTATCTACCAAATTTTATGTAATTTAGTCCTTTAGTTTTTGAGTTAGAGGGGATACATACATTTCATAGACACACAGACAGACGCACACGAACTTCACCCTAAAAATAGTCTTTTCGTATTCTAGCGATACAGAAAACGTGTAGATTAGTCGAAAACTCGACTTGGGATTTTCGGTATGATTCCAATGCTTCTCCTATATATTACCATGTATTGCAGGGAAATTGAAATTGTAACAGCAATTGTAGAATATTTTTACTTTCCTCATATACATAGTACAATGCATAAACATTGTAACAATGGTCGAAAATTCGAATTCGAGTTTTCGACGGCAGAGTACGTTTCAAGCATCTCTGATTACGAATCGAACGTTTTTCAAGTAATATCTGTGTGTATGAGGGGGACGATATCTCACAAACAAATGGAGCCATTTAACGAAATTTGGTACAAAAATTACAATCTGTGAATACTGGAAGCTTATTGTTCTTAAACGCAATCGAATGTTCGGAAAAACCCCAAATTTTCGAATGGCATTATGATCAAAATTCAAAACTTTCAATGTAGTTACGTAAATAACCATTTCTCATGAAATTTTCCATTATAAATCGATTAACAAAAAATTTAGAACGCTAGCATGAACCGTTCTTAGAGATATTGTAAATTTTTCAAATAAATTTATCAAAAACTCCCACAAAATTAAAAATATATAATTAACTATTGTGAAATATGTTCACTTTCCATACGCAACATTATACGATAAATTTGTTAATATCGTTCTTTTTGATTAGCTCGTTCCATTCATGTAGTATTTGGACTTGATAACTCATTTATCTACTGTAAGAATAACTTATTTTTCCGTCTCTAACGCTTGGCGAAATTTTGGCAACGAATTTAGCGGAATATCACCAACTTGGCGATTTTTTTTAAATGTTCTCAAATTGACGAAAATGTAGCCAAATTAAAAAATCTGATGTGGGCAGCACATGACTTTCCCTGCAGACTTATATCCACATTCTCTTTATTTTAATTAAATTTAATTCACTATTAATTCAATTTTTATTCTCATTTGGTAACTGGACTCATTTTCAAAGATGGCGTAGAGAAAATACAAAAACTAAAATATCCCGAGAACGGCTAGTCCAAGTGTAATGGATTGATCTTATTCTTTACTTCGTTAAAAATTACGTATTAAACAAGCATTTAATGGATATATTTGAGCATACGTAGTTCTTTAGTTTAGATTTTGACGATTTTTGCTGGCCATTTTGCAAAAAAAAGGCAGGTTATTTTTTCCGAATCGTACTAAAATCTAATCAGCACCAGGATGATCTACAACCGACTTATCTACCAAATTTTGTAAAATTTGGTCCATTAGATTTTCAGCTAGAGTGGATACAAGCTTTTGCGGGTCATTTCGCAAAAAAAAAGGCGGGTTCTTTTATCCCGAATCGTATCCAAAACTAATCAGCACCAGACTCGTACACAAGTGTCTTACCAAATTTTGTGAAATTCGGTCAATTAGTTTTTTAATTAGAGTGGATACAAAATCTGCACAGACAGACAGACAGACACACAGACGTCACGCTAAAAATGGTTTTTTCCTATTCTAGAGGTCTTGAAACGTGTAGATCCGTCGAAAACTCGAGTTGCGATTTTCGACATAATTCCAATACTTTCCCTATACATTACCATGTATTGCAGGGAAAGTAAAAAAAAAATAATGCTAAATCAATGAAAATAATGACTAATTTATCGAAATTCAATATCTTGGAAATAATATTCTATAAAACTAACTTATTTTTTTCCGTAAAACTTGGCAATATATAAACAGCGAATTTTGGTGGAATATCGCCAACTTAGTGATTTTTTTAATGATGCCAAACTGATAAAAATGACGCTAAATAGGCAGTAATGTTTGACAATTTTTAATTCCTTCATATGACGGGCATACCATCCAGTATAAAAGAAATGCTGTTTTTCAGTTGTTTTGTAACACTTGATGATACATTAGGAAACTTGGCGCACAATCTAGTGAAATATTGCCAACTTGGGAATATTTAGCCACAGATTGACGAAATTATCAACAAAATTGCAAAAATGACGTCTAATAATTGATGAATTTATTATTAAAACATTTTAATTTATGGACTATATTGCTTAGGTAGATATCAATATTGATAATTGTTAATTTAGAGTACCGTGAAATATAAGTTAATTGAGGAATACTCCGAATTAGTTTTACATGTTTTCATCTGGAAAACTGCCAAATATTACATTAAACTTTGAAAACACTGTACCGTGGATCTTATACATCATTTTTTCACGGTGAAAGAAGTAAATTCATTACATTATATAAGGAAATCATGTGCTACCCACTTCAGATTTTTTTTTATTTATAAATAATATTTTTACACATCTATGCGACTATTTTTGATTATTTTATTAAACTTTAAGCTACTAAAATATTATATTTTTACAATAGCAAATGTGAAGAAAGTTTTTGACTGCGAAGTTGTAATTTTCTGAAGAAAATGTGTAGAAAATATAAATATATACATTTATTGAAACCTGAGCTTTTGATATGTTGTACTTTTGGACATTTTTATTGTGCCACCCTCTCGTGATTAATAAAACTTTCTAGCATGGTTTATAGTGTTCCTTTTAAAAGCAGTGGTAAATTTTGCATTCTTGCTGAAAGGCATACGGTGTTATTAGTTTTTAAATTCTCTATGATGTAGAGAAGTATTATCGAATGAAATTCAAGTATTAACGAATGAAATTCTGAAACGTTACAGGTATATCCGTAGCGTCTCAGAATTTCACTTATTAATACTCCTGCACAATTATCTTTAGTTCTATTTACACAGACACAGCAACTTCGAAAACTAGAACGAACTACGCAGCAGAGAAGTGGACGGGTGTAAAAGATCTCTACCATATTGCTCATTGTGGTATTTCTTGCTCTGTACATGCTGCATGTGACTGCACCGGAAAGTTACAGACCTCTCAAAAGTAATAAGTTTTCAATTTTTATGGACCTCATACATACAATATATTTTTTAAAATACCCGGACAGCTCTGCATATTGTAGATTCAGGATTTCCTTGCTTCAGCAGGCGAAATTCGATCAGTTGATCTTTGAAAGAACCTAGCTCTTCAGAGTCCCTATCAAACTTTAATGCAAACAGAAGTTGTTTGTGGGGGTTGAGATAAAACTATCAGGCGGGCTTAATAAAAACCCTAAAATCACAATTCAACTCAATAATACACTTTTGAAGAAACTACAGTATGGGCAATCGGTGTCCACAGAATTTTTATAAGTTGCTAGAAAAGGGATTATCTAGGGTAAGGTAAAACGTCTGCCATTTGTCTCAAATGTGTTATATAATCTTGTGGTGCCTCTGACTAGGCTAGTCCAGTATTTTAACATCAATTTACTGTAATCATTCTTATGAGCATTGTGGAGTTTGACAAGAAGGTTTACTGAACTGGATAAAATTGTAAATCGCAAAATTGTTCCAAATATTCGCTAATATGCTAAATTCTTAGCTGCAACCACAAAACTGAACGAACCCAAGTATCCACTTTTACAAAGGTGTATGTATGTGTGTGTGTGTTAACGATACATGCGTAAGATCGACAATTTCAGTCTCACCAGATATTTATTTAAATCTTCTTCTAAGTTGAGAGCAGGTATGATTTGGCTGCAACAGCCAGGTATAATCTCACGGAACCAAATCCTGTTCAATTGTACTAAATAGCTCAATCTTTAAGATAGTTGTCGCCAGCTGCTTAGTAGAACTAAATTTGTCGATCTCTATATTTGTAAAATCGTAACACAGAAAAAGTTTTCTTGTTTTCACTGTATAGATATCTGACGCTTTACGCTAATGAGCTCGTGTTAGTCGTTACATCTGTCCATAAATGCCTTAATCTGGGATTGCTACATAAAGATCTAAATATGAAGCCCTCTTTAAAATTATTTTAGAAAATAGTATTGAAAAAGTATTTAATGATAGTCTTTTTGAAAAGTTTATAATATATTCAAGAATTCATCTTTACAGGATTAATGTAGCACATTAGTAGCACATTAGCGCAATCATGAAAGCCGGGATTCAGAAACAGGTTTCATCTTAGTGTTGCTTTGTACTCAAATTAAATGTATGTAACACTCTACTACCACTAATATGTTTTTTTTTTATTTTTTAAAAAATAAGTCAGAAAAGAAGTAAGAAGTTCATGTCTCTATATGGATATCCTTTAAATATATGCTTCAATAAAGTTCACACTTTATGCCCAATATTTCCAAACCTACAGTTCCATAACTTGCATGCAACTAGAATGATTTACAAAAAGAAATTTTAAAATCTGAAATAGGAAGTAACACCAAATTTCCCCTACCTAAATTAATTTTAGACCTGTCAGATTTCATACGCTGCTTAAAATCTCAGTAAAACTCTTTTCAAAAGTATCTCACAACTCAACAGTTCAAAGAGATAAAAATCATCCTAAAAAAGTATTCCATTTGAAATATTTCAGTACATATTGAATTGAGGTTTTGCCTTTCAATCGACCTTGCCGTTGTCATGGCGACGCCATCGATCGTTTCCATTCCGCTCAAGTATCGATTCTCGTCCGTTTCTTTGGAATCCTCATGTTTATTTTATTGATTCAAAATGTACTATAATTCATTCGTTCTATTTCTTTACCTTTTTCGACAGTCGATTAAAGGAAGATAAAAGAAGCAATCAAATTCAAGAACTGTTCTAGTAGCAAAATATTTCGTTCATTGTGAGTAGTTGTTTATGTTAATTTTTAACGAATTATGGTGCAATCGAATAATCACTTAATAGGTTTTCAGTATAGCAAAAATGATCTGTTATTTGATATTGATTTACATTTTAACCTTTGTTCGATACTGATGATAAATACTCATGATAATTTTATTGATTTTAAAGAGCTATTGCAATTCCTTTGTTCTATTTGTTTACCTTTCTATAAAACAGATTAAGGGAAGTTAAATGAAGCAACCAAATTTAAGAACTGCTCTGTTTGTAATATAGTTCGTTTATTGGAAATCGTTGCTTATGTTAATTACTTGTGAAACATGATGTAATATGCACTCGTCAAAAGCGTAATTGCAACACCTTGAAGGAATGCAAATAGCCATACGTAAACCACAGCAATGGTAGAAGAGAGAACTATATGCAAATGATTGAAAGAACAAACAAAGAAATGCAAACAAAGAAAACTGTTTATTCAGTAAGGAATGTGGCCCCACGGACAGCTATATAGGAAGCTAAACGGTGATGCATGTTATCGATTAGGCTATTAATGGTTGCCTGAGGTATTCCTTGCCAAGCATCGTTCACTGCGGTAAGCAGTTCGTCTACGCTATGTACCGGTGGTCCCCGGTGCACCTGATGTCTGATGAGGACCTACAATGAGAGGGAGATCCAGCAAGACTGTCAGACAGGAAAGGACGTAAATTCTTTACAGGCTGTTGAGAGTTTGTTATGCAGTGTGAGGCGTGGCATTGTCTTGCTGGAACACCGTGCCGGGGAGGCGGAGACGACCTGCACCAGTGGCCGAACCACAGGCATCACAAATTGTGTGAGTACCTATCCGCTGTTCGAATTCGAATTTTCGACCCCATCACAATACTTTCCTTATACATTATTTATATAAAGAAAGTAACGAGTGTGCTGGCGTGATAAAGCATTACTGAATTTTGTCGAGTTCGTTTATATCAACGTCGATCTTGCAACGGGAGAGAGGCTCACAGATTGTTACATAGTGGGAAATGTCAAATCATCTCTGAATATTGTTGAAGAAAAAAATGACGGAAATTATTGAGAAGCAATACCGAGCACAAAAACTTGATGAAACAAAAGGTGGATATACACAAGTGCTTGCGGGGTTTGATGCAGTAGAAGATAATATTAATTATCTTACCGTAAACTTAAATCTCAATTACAGATTTCTTCTCATAAAATTTGGTGGGTATGACATTTTTATTGTGGAATTTGATTATTTGATTTCTTGTTGTATTAGTCAGAATTTTTCCCACAAAACACAGATGTTAAAATAAAATACAGCATGCACAAGTACTACATGAATTAATTATTACATTTAAGAAATCAGTATTATGTACCAACATTTTAAATGTATTTATCACTTATAAGCCCACTCGTTTATAGCGTCAAAATTTCCACGTTCCCTTGTATGTTGTTATAACCGAGCATGACTGCATATCGCTCTGTTTACTCTAAAACAAACTTTTTTCATTTTCTTCTTTAAATACAAATTTACTAAAGATCCAAATGAGAGGTGTATTATAAGTATTCTAGAAGAGAGATATCTAGATATTAACATGTTATAATACAGGCATGCTACACTTACATTTTTGTCATGTACTGGTCTAAGTTGGATGGCTCTTCCAAGCCGTCCAAAGAGTTACCTTACACCTTTCTGATAGGTCGGACGGTCTGGGTCTCAACAACAACTTACGTTTTTGTAATAGGAAATTGTTCAGAACCGTCATTAAGGAACAAGAACAACAAATTCTTAAATATTATCTATTGTGGCTTATAAATTCCTTGTTAATTAACACTAAACATTCCGACACTCAATATATACCTATTAGTACCGTAACCGATCAAATGACCGGTTTTTTGATAAAAACTTTATTTTTTCTGATTGACTGCAGGTAATATTAATTTTAGGACGGATACATTAAACAAACTTTAAAGTAATAGACTTCATTCGGTTCCCAAAACTCGATTTACTTCTTCTGTTGTGCATGTTTTTATATGTTTCATAATACGGTGGTCAATTATCAACGAAAATGCAGTCTTCACTTTACCCTTTATAATATTATGTTTTGCATATTCCGATGGACCTGATTCTTCCCCGGAAATGTTATGAAGTGCCGCTCTCCCAGATGTAGCAGCTATTTGCATTTCTTCCCAAAGAGTGCCATCAATTGAAATATACTGCTCAATTTTTCCATTCTCCAGAACTTGAGAGCAATCTTATCCTTTTTCGTCCTCTACGTATTACATTCACAACATTCTCCTCTCCATCATCTGTATCTGTAGGCCCACACTCAGTGTCTAATAGGTCATAATCATTTTCAAATAATATATCTTCACTTTCAGGAAGTTCATCTTCTTCAATTTCCGAAAACTTTTCACCTATGTTATTTATTTCCTCCAAGAACTTGGTGTGTCTTGAACGTTTCGACATTTTTTCAGGGTGAAGATTAGGAATGGAGTAACGCTGTAAAAACAAAATATAAACTAACTAGTAATACTTTTTAGTTTTCGTCACCTTTTACTGCAACTTGAAATTTTGCGTACTCTATTGGAGTTTTAATGCACAATTATTTTAAATTGAACTTACTGCGCAGCAGTCCTTGCAAAAATGTGCAGGAAACTGATGGAAATATGTAGAATGTGCTTCTACATCACATTTTCTGACCCGATAACCATATAAGGCAATCAATTTTTCTCCCGGTCAAATGACCGATCGTGGTAGAGTCTATGTATCTTTATCATATAAACACAAGAATAAGAAAAATAATCTGATGTCGGCAGCACATGACTTTCCCTGCAGACTTATATCCACGTTTTCTTTATTTTAATTAAATTTAATTCACTTTTAATTCAATTTTCTTTCTTATTTGGTAACTGGACTTATTTTCAAAGGTGGCTCAGAGAAAATCCGAAAAAACTAAAATATCTCGAGAACGGCTAGTCATAGTGTAATGGGGTTGGTCTTATTCTTTTCTTCGTTAAAAATTATGTATTAAACACGCATTTAATAGATATATTTTAACATACGTAGTGTTTTACTTTAGATTTTGTGGATTTTTAAGAGCCATTTTGCATAAAAAGGCAGTTTATTTTTTTCCGAATCGTACCAAAATCTAATCAGCACCAGGGCGTCCCACAAGTGACTCATCTATCGAATTTTGTGATATTCCGACCATTAATTTTTTAGCTAAAGTGAATACAAGTTTTTGCGGGCCATTTCGCAAAAGAGGCAGGTTTTTTATCTCGAATCGTACCCAAAACTAATCAGTACCAGATTCGTCCACAAGTGACTTACTTACCTACCAAATTTTATGAAATTCGGTCCATTAGTTTTTTAGTTAGAGTGGATAAAATATCTGCACAGATAGACACGCAGACACACACACAGACGTTACGCTAAAAATAGTTTTTCGTATTCCAGAGGTCTCGAAACGTGTAGATCCGTCAAAAACTCGAGTTGCGATTTTCGGCATGATTCCAATACTTTCCCTATACATTACCATGCATTGCTGGGAAAGTAAAAATTAATATTGAAAAATTGATTGTATACATTTAATAGAAAAAGCCATGAAGTCAAGCAAGAAAAACGATAACATTATATACGAATTTTCTTATTAAAACTTTACAACCGGTCATTTGACCGGTCATGGTACGTTTAGTGTTAAAAACGTATCCATAAAGGTAAATCAACCTTTGTGTATATTTTTAAAAGCATAACACCTACCGATGTTCGTACCACCAGCACCTGCAACCGATTCCTTGGAAGTCCGCCTTATGCTGCCGTAGACTTCTCAGGGTGTAAAAGTTATAATATACTGCCATTTTAAGGTTGCGAAGCTGTATTTTGAGGTCAACAGAGATCAAACGTGTAGGCCGAATTGAAACACCATGTCCAAAATTCAACACTTTGTCTCATCCAGCCATGTCCTTTCTTTCATAGGTTCTTCTCCTGCAGCGATTCTGAAAAAGTTTGCCACTGCACAATAATGTACTGTGAAGTTACATGGCTGTGTGATGAGAAAAAGAACAAAAGTATATTTTTACTTTCCCTGCATATCATGGTAATGTATAGGAAATTATTGGAATCATGTCGAAAATCGCAACTCGAGTTTTCGACGGATCTACACGTTTCGAGACCTCTAGAATACGAAAAAACTATTTTTAGCGTGGCGTCTGTGTGTGTGTCGGTGTGTCTGTCTGTCTGTCTGTCTGTCTGTCTGTCTGTCTGTTCAATGTATGTATCTACCCTAACTCAAAAACTAATGGACCGAATTTCATAAAATTTGGTAGGTAAGACCCTTGGGTGTGACCCTGGTGTTGATTAGTTTTTGGTACAATTCGGAAAAAAAGAACCCGGCTTTATTTACGAAATGGCCCGCAAAAATCGCCAATATCTAAAAAAAGACTAAACTAAATAGTGCATGCTCTGTATCCATTAAATTTTTGCTTTATACGCAATTTTTGTAGAGGAAGATAATATAACACACTCCATTACACTTTAGGACTAACCCTTCTCAAGATATTTGAGATTTCTTGCATTTTTGTTACGCCGATTACAGAAAAATGTCCAATTACCAAATAGAAACAAAAATTGAATTAAAAATGCAAATTTAGTGTTATTTAATTCAATTAAACTCAATCTAACGAATTATTAAAGAAATAAAGAAAATATGAATTTGTGTATGCAGGGAAAGTCATGTGCTACCCACATCAGATTTTAGATTCAGAAATAAGAGGGAATATAAAGAAACTATTACATATTTTTAACAACGTTATTATACTTTCCCTGCAATACATGGTAATGTATAGGGAAAGTATTGGAATCATACCGAAAATCGCAACTCGAGTTTTCGACAGATCTACACGTTTGGACACCTCTAGAGTGCGATAAAACCATTTTTAACCTGACTTCTGTGTGTGTGCCTGTGTGCATGTTTGTGTATCTGTCTGTGCAGATTTTGTATCCACTCTAACTAAAAAACTAATTGACCGAATTTCATAAAATTTAGTAGGCAAGTCACTTGTAGGCGACTCTGATGCTGATTAGTTTTGAGTACGATTCGGGATAAAAAAAAAACCCGCCTTTTTTTGCGAAATGGCCCTCAAAAATTACTTGTATCCACTCTAGCTAATGGACCGAATTTCACAAAAAATGGTTGATAAGTCGCTTTTGGATTACCCTGGTGCTGATTAGATCTGGGTGCGATTCGTGAAAAAATAAACTACCCTTTTTTGTGAAATGTCCAGCAAAAATCGTCAAAATCTAAACTAAAACACTCCGTATGCTCAAATATATTCATTAAATGCTTGTGTTATACGTTATTATTCACGATAAAAATAATAAGATCAACCCTAATACACTAGGACTAGCCGTTCTTCAGATATTTCAGTTTTTTCGTATTTTCTCTAAGGCACCTTTGAAAATATGTCCAGTTACCAAATGAGAACGAAAATTGAATTTATGGTGAGTTAAATTTAATTTAAATAAAGAGAACGTGAATATAAGTCTGCAGGGAAAGTCATGTGCTGACCACATGAGATTTTTTATTAATACAAGAGGAATCAGTAAATTGTAAGTAATACAAAGTGGAATGATTATAATTGCTCAGCCAAATGACCAGAATAACTAGCTCAGTGGTTCTGGTGAATGGATTTCACAAATAAAATACGATGACAAAGTTCAGATTACAAAATCAATGAGCATATGGTAGATACTTCATCAATGAAAATACAATAGATTCTTTATCAATGAATCTTGCTCTAATATTATAATATTCGAGAATAGTTTGACACACACACAGATTTCTTTGAGAGTAATGATGCAAGCAATATTATTTTCAATGCTTTAAGTATTATTAAACAAAATTTTAGATATATAAAACTGGAGTCTATTAAGCTGTCATGTATCATTAACTATATGCATGGATACATGTGAATACAAAAAGTGCGCTATTTATTGTTGTGTAATATTTTTATATTATGTAAGTCGTTAATTATAAAAGTATTTGAATTCTAATTATCTTATTCAAAAATATTAAGTTCTTTTAAAACCTTAAAAGAATAGTGATCGATTCAGTATATTAATTTATAAATTATACATATTAACGGTTATACCAAGGTATGAATTTAAAGAAATGGCTCCATCGAATAACGGTTGTAACAAATTACGATTGTAAAGAAGAAAATCCTCCAGATTCTTAATGTTCGTTATAACCGAGTTTCACTGTATTTTTTTTTCTTTAATTCCGATCTCTGTTTTGAGATATTTACAAAAAATGTTGTTTAGGATCTATTTAGATAAAATGTATGGAAGTGAATGTGCCGCTATCGACATTTTAGGATACTGGAAGCTGTCACTCAGAACCTTAAGTAATAGTATACAAATAAATTATTACCACACGATAAGAATGATGCGACCAAAAAACATCTACTTTTGAAAACGCCATATTGCAAAAACATTCTATCAAAAAACCAGGGAAGTACGTAAAGCCCTTAGAGATTCAACATTCTTAAGTAAAACAGCCTCAAAATACTAGAATTAAAAGAATTACTCCAGCAGAAATCTACAGGTTGGTTTGAAATGACACAAGCCTTTCTGAGTTTTGTGAGGTCTAAATAGCCTTTCGATTGCTATTTCCCTCAGTTGACATTATTATTTATGTTTCTTTAAACTAAAAATCCTAACTGGTTCGGTTGTCAGACGAATCACCGGCCAAATTGGTATTTTCTATGTTCCTATGGTAGAATAGGAATATGTTTCGGATCATGAGGTTTACAGTGTTCTTAAGTAGAGTGTTCTTGGAATGAAAGAAGGGTTTTTGAGTAGATAATGAAGGATTCGAGTAATGAATGGAAGGAAACCCCATTCGATACAACGATGACTAGGAAGGGTCTAGTATTCGGGATGTGGCCGCATAACGGGTGAAATAACAGAATTCCAGGGTAAGCATATAAGCTTTGTAAATGCTTATCCATGTAAGCATTATCACCAGCCTAGTATATTGCAGTACCTTGTATATTTGCCATTTATTCTGGGTGTGTGCAATAACAATTAGTATATAGATTGTACATAACTTCAAATAGCACTCTGCTGTAATTTTTATGACGTTCACAATAAACTGAGTTATATTTAAAACAGTGCAGTCCTGAGTTATTGCCCTTTTACTAAAAAGTCGAAATATCAAGTATTTTAAGTTTGAGTTAAATCACTCTTAACAGATTAAGTAAAAATCCTCTACAAAGGCATCTAAAGAGGATGAAGAGACAATTTTAGCTTTATAACTTCTCATCGAAGAATTTTGTTTTGATTTAAATTGACAAAATTTTCATTGTTATAGATTTTAATGAATCCCCCTAGATTTACAAGAAGTGCAGGGTAGGAAATTTAATATCACAAGATCCTCACATCAATAGGCAAACTATGAAATCCAAAAATTTTAAAAATATCTATGAATAATATAGATTTTAACTATCACAACTTTAATTTATTTCAGTAAATATATTAGATTAATCTTTCCAGTTAGTGTGCATATGTCACGAAAGATGCTTCACATAAAAAGTATGAATTAACTTTTAATTTTCCACCCACATTAAATTAAATCTCCGAAATCATTTAATTTTCGAAACATTTTATTTTAATCTCTTATGTAATTAATTATCTATTTTACAAGATTAATATACACTAAATAAGGATTATTTTGAGTACGGAAGATAATTTCTTAAGGATTTGAGGAAGATTCGTGAATCTTATAAATAAATTAACAAAAGAAAACAAAGAATAAATATTCAACTTAAGTTATGCTTAAGTTATTCATTTTAATTTCCGTAGAGTATGGTGTATGTAAAGGGAAATTATTTTAATGGGTTAATAAATTTGACTAGCGGATTTAAAGAATTACACAGTTTGAACATTCATTAGCCAACGGCCGTACCGTGCTGAAAACACCGGTTCTCGTTAGATCACCGAAGTCAAGCAGCATCGGGCGCGGTTAGTACTTGGTGGGTGACCACCTCGGAACACCGCGTGCTGTTGGCCATCTCGGGAGCGGTATCCCCGTGGTTTGCGCGCTAGATTTGCACGCTACCACAAATGCCGCCGTGTTCATGCGGAGTACGATCACGTTAAACATGTGGGTCCGTAAGTCCTTCCGTGAGGTTGGTGGTAGGGGAAGGAGGGTACGGTCCCTGTGGATGCCTCCCCCACTGGGTTCCGGTCTAAATTGGGTGGCACTTCCCGGCCGTCCATACAGTTACCTTACACCTTTCTGGTAGGTCGGACGGTCTGGATCTCAACAACAACAACAGTTTGAACATTCTTCAACATGGATCAACCGTCTTAAGAAGTTTGCCAGCTTGTTTAAAGTATTATAAAGGGGTTAAAACAGTTTTAGCAAATTTTGATGCATCTAGTGGTTTTGAGTATTTCAAAAAACAGATTAGCTAATCTGTGAAAAGTTTCTGCCTGTATGCATGCCTGTCTGTCAATTATTGTAAAAGGCCTGCAAAGTCCACTTCGACTATAAGACCTTGCAATTTCGTCCCAATAGCTCAATGTTAGAGCATCAGCTGGCCATTTCGGAGATAGAGATTTCTATTCCCTGTTGAGCAACAAGGTTCTTTATAATGGCGCCCTAACCCTGTAGGTTAGTGCAAAGATGTCGGAAGTCCGAAAGTGACCCTAGTACGACTAGTACGGATTCAGTGGACTCTGAAGAATTGAGCGCCGATTTCAAATTGAGAGGATAACGACCACTCAGGATTCTAATCTGGGTAAAAGCAGTAGTAGCAGTAGGCTAACCTGAGGTAAAAATAGCAGGAGGTGGTCAGTCAGATTATCAGTTACCCGCCAATCTGACATTAGAGGGTGGAGAATGCAGAGTCCACTTCGACTATAAGACCTTGTAATTTCGTCCCAATACCTCAACGGTAGAGCTTTGGCTGGCCAGTTCGGAGATCTAGGGTTAAATTTCCGGTTGATGCAGCAAGCTTTTTTACAGACCATGCTGTCTCCGGCCCTACATAAAATTACCATAAGTCTTAGGGTTGGTCGTGTGGTCTGGGTCTTCAACAGGCCTTGCTGTCCAAGCCGGGGATTGAACCGCGAAATTTTTCGTACTGGTCATCAACCCTCTTACACGAAACCGTTCTTCGGGCGATCTTCCTGCACGGGGCCCAATCTGAGGATTCACCAGCCAACAAAATTCTAAAAAGTTCCAGGTTACTTAGAATAAATCTCTCCGTACTTCTAGAAAAGTTCTTCTGTATCTTAGAAATGAAGTGATCCATCGTGGTTTTGGACCTCCACCAATGGAAGTTCAAGAAAAGACCCAGAGTCACACATAATTAATTTTCAAAGATTATATCACTTATCTTAACTACCGTTTCAGGAAACTTTCTAAATAATATTCGTAACTTATTTAAACTTTAAACGAAAATCTGTTAAACATTCCCAACTTTATAAAAGAAGCAATAAAGAAATGCTATGCCTTCAGTGGCCGAATTTAGCACCCAACCTTTCTCTGACTCGAGTTCGCTCAATCAATAATATTTTATCTCCAATTACAAAGCACTTGAATTAACATCGAATCGTAACTATATCACTCTCACCTCGTAGATATAGCCCCTGTGACTATAGGCTCCAGAAACTGGCCCATCGAAGTCTGAGTTGAAGCCCTCTCAATTGAACAACTGGGACGAAGTTGCAAGCTTTTGTCGTCGAAGTGTACTCTGTATTGTCAAAAATTTACTATATCAACTTGATCTTGTTTCTAAAGAAAATTAATCTATTAAATTGGTACGATGTTCAAGATTGTACGATCGAAAGAATCTATATGCATTTTAAGTGTACAACCGAACAAGAGGAAGGCATATTTTCTAAATTGAAAAATCATAAACGATCTAAAGTGTAAATCTCCACTCGAATTTCTTATACATTCATCATAAACTTACATCTGGGTGAGATTGTCTGATTAAAGGACATTTATACAGCCTAAATTATTGAAGGATGAATGATGAAACTTTGCAAACTCATGGGACTTGAACTATAAGAAATAAGAAAAAAAATAAAATGTTGATATTTTGTTTGATAAATTCATATATCACGGAATGTTTTGTTTTAATATTCTTTTAACTATATCTCACGAACAGATAAACACATAAATTATTTTAATACCATCCTACGCAGAAAAGAATATCCTAAATATTCTTAATTAATTCTATTGGTGTGCCATCAACCATTCTGCAGGCATTGTAATTCATATTTACAGTAGATATTTTTTTAAAGGTCATCAATTAAATTTATGAAGAGATTTTAATTCTATTTTGGTAACTATGGTAACCAATTTACGTTTAAACACCAAAATCGTTTGGATATCTTTTAAATCAAGCAATTAAAAACAATGCTGTCAATAATTGATTTGCCTGGAAACGTTAAAACAACATCGGTGGTGACTAAAATCCAATGGAGCCGAAATGGTTTGGGGTGAATAAAATTTTGTAAAATAAAACTCCAGCTAAGTTCAATAAGTTTATTCGATGGTTTTAGACTCATTTGTTTCGTTTACAGACTTTCAAAGCTCACAAACTGTTACTTACAAACTGTTTACTCACAAACTGTTTATAGCACTTCTAGTTGTAACCCAATTTCATCTATAAACTCCAACCATAAATTTCATCTCAAAATATCCATTATTTTACTAACTTGCTTTGCGGCATATGAAATAAACATATACAATATATCTGACTGGATTTTACATTCAATTTAATTAATAAACTTGCCTTTCAGTACTTACTTGAATATGTATATTTCCATCTTTTCTTTTCAAAAATCAGCAATCATTAAATATCTTTAGAATCCATCAAGTTCATTTAACTTCCTAATTTCTTTATAAAGAAAACACTATTTAATGCATGTGTATTAATATTTCACCAAGAAGTAATAAAATACATTGAGCTACAACAGTCGTGACATTTTAAATATTACAACTTCGCCTACCATTGAAAAACCCAGGTTATAATGCTAAACTATCAAAATTATTACCACTATACTTCGAAAACTAAGAGCTTGGTACAAATTCAAATTATATACACTTGTAGGGTTATAAAAAAGTCATGCATTCTTGCTTATTGTTTATAACTAGCACTTTTAGTTTTAACCTAATTTTTCAAACATATTTTAAGCGGATTTAAAATTCACAAATTGCTTCGAAAGTTTTGTGAAATATTCAAATTATCTCATAAAATATATAAAAAAAATTCAGCAAAATATATTCAGTAGTTTTTAAAATAAAAATTAAAATAATAATTACACCTTTTATATGGAGAGATCACGTGACCATTATATGAAGACATCACGTAACCCACTTCAAAATAAAATATGGCATCCATCTTGTCTCAAAATCGTGATTTTTAAAGTTCTTTTTAATTCATATTTAGTGTTGTATGCGTCCTAAAACCACTTTATTTTTGCTTAAATTCTATGCATTTACATATTGAAACAACGCAATTACAATATAGTTGAGTTTAAACAATCATCCAACTTTGATTATTTCTACAACGAAGCCTATTTTTCACTTATGGAGAATGTAAATACCAAAAGATGTAAAATGAGTTGTATAAGAATTTTTGTATTTCTTTAACTCAAAATTATTTAACTCATGGAATTTGCAATATAGCTGATATCAATGAAACATTCATTGATTTTACACAGAGGAGAAAACAAATTTTTTCGATGAAGTTTTAAGCATAGAGTTAAATTATTTGTACCTCCGTGGTTTTAAGTTTTTAAATAAAATAAATTATCATACTATTGTGATGAATTAAATGAATGGAAAAACGTTCATAAATGAAATGCTGCTTTTATAAAGAGAGCCAAGCGTGTTATATTTCGATGACGTTATTTGAATAAATTTCATCTGTTTTCGATGAAGTTTTCAAATATAATAAATTATTGTAGTATTATGATAATTTTAAAAATATTACCCAGGAATGTATCGCATTTTAGAGATGTTTAAACCAGGTAATTTATATTTCAATGCCGTCATTTGAATGAAGTTCATTTTTTTCAATGAAATTTTAAGTTTTCAAATATAATAAATTAATGTAGTATTGTGATAATTTTAAAAATGTTACAGAGGAATGTATCGCATTTTAGAGATGTTTAAATAAAATTGCAATGAAGCTGGAAAGTGTTTCATAATCAATGCTTTTTGCATGGTTGATCTTTCTTGTTAAGATATGAGCATGACTTTAAAAATGGAAAATTTTCAATTTTCTTCAACTTGACAAGACACTCGAAAACTATAAGCGCTTTTTAGAGATAAATATAAATTTAGAAACTACAGTTTCTCATACATATTTTTGTGTTTTACTATTTCTATCTATCTTTTATAGTTTCGAAGATATTTCGAGTGAAAGTAAGAAAAATGAAAGAAAAAACTAGTTCGGACAAATACGTTATAATGTTTTCTCGAGAAAAAAAATTAACTCCATCCATAATCCAATTATATAGACTTGCAGTGTTTTCAAAGAGCTACAAATTTCTTGCCTACTGTTTAGAGTTTTTGAATTATAGTTTTTGAGATATAAGCGTTACAAACATGAGAAACGTCAATTTTTTTGTGAGACCAGATTTGAGAAAGATTTAGCGGAGACAGTTTTATGTGTGTATTTACGATGTCTGTAATGTTTAACAATGGCATCAGACTTAAAGACGCCAGTTTATGGCACCCTGACCAAAAAGATCATAGTAGGCAATAAACCTTGGAGGCCAAGGTGAAGTCACGAGAGTAGTTAAAGATGTTAATCAATGTTCTAGATGTCTGGTGGCATTGCCCTAAGAGCGGCCAATCGTAGCATAAGGGGCGTTACAAACCGCAGGTAAACCAAAAAGTTCTGGAGAATATACAGAACTTCTACACGACAACAGACGAAATAGACGCGAGAATTCACGACGGCTAGTAAGTCAGAACGGAACCTATGAAGAACGACAATATCCTGATATACAGTTGCTCCAGAAGTATTCAAGCAAAGTCCAAAGGCAGACTTGAAAGTATGTGTTCCTATCAATAATTGTTGAAGGTCATCAATGCATTTTAAGCATTTTAAATTAACTGGTCTGACATTTGCTCTCTCCGCCGCAATTAATATGAATAATTGCTGTAATTAATTTAATAAGTAATCTATGTTATAAATAAATGATTTTATTTTAAAGTTAAAATGGTGCAATTAATTATGGTAGTATAATGTTTTCTATTCCAGGAACTCGCACTGAAGATTAATAAGATGGGGTAACGCGGTACTTTAAGTTACAACGCAATGTAATTAATTAAATTCAATGAACTTCAAGTTAAAACTTTTTACTCCACCACATTTTCAATCTTCTTGAAATTGACAAAACAATTTCACGAAATCTATAAAAGCTTTATAAAAACAAATTATTAATCTAAAAACTGGATTTCCTATACTGTAAATTTGATGGCATATTCCTCCCCCCCCCCCTTTACTGCTTATCTCTATCTTTTATAGTTCAAAAGATATTTTGAAGATATTTTGAAGATATTTTGAAGACATTTCCAATGAAAGTAAGGATAGTGAAGCAAAATCTCGCTTGGATAAAAACGTTGTTGTTTAATTGCAAAAACGTGCAAAATGTTAAAATTTTGAAGTTACTTTTTATATACTCATAAATAAAACCATGTTTCTAACAAAACAAGTAAAAATGTTTACATTTTTATCGATTAGATTCAGAGATATGTTTATATCTCCAATTCAGCCAAGCCAGAAATACCTGAACCATAGATGTTATTCATATCAAAAAGTAATCACTGAAATCCAAGTTTTGAGTACGTCGTGAAGAAGAAATCCACTTTCCTTTCAAATCAGGACTACTGTGAAAAATGCTTCTGATTTTAACAACATTGAACGGATTGAAAAACTGTTTACGGATTTAGAATGAAAGATGTTTAGGCAATCAAAATATTAAAGAAAAAAATCGACGGTGTCTGCATTGAGGTGGAGTCGATATGGTTTTGAGTGAATAATCTACTATAAAAAATTATCAATAAAGTTCCAATACTATATCCTTATAAAGCATTCTAAGATCTACAAATACGCACTTTCGAGCGAGCTAAAATATTGACATTAGAACTAACTATTCAAAATTGTTCAAAACATTAAACGTTTAGGAAATCTAAGTATTAAAAACAAGAAAGATCAATCATGCATAAAGCATTGATTATGAAACACTTTCCAACTTCAATGCAATTTCATTTAAACATCTCTAAAATGAGGTACATTCCTCGGTAATATTTTAAAAATTATCACAATACTACATTAATTTATTATATTTGAAAACTTAAAAGTTCATAGAAAAAAATGAACTTCATTCAAATGACGTCAATTAAATATCAATCGCCTGGCCCTCGTTAATGTTTTTAACATTATCATAATATTACAATAATTTATTATATTTGAAAACATCATCAAAAACAACTGAAATTTATTCAAATGACGCCATCGAAATGTAACACGCCTGCATCTCACTATAAAAGCAGCATTTCATTCATTTACATTTTTCCATCTATTTCATTCATCACAATACTATAATAATTTATTTTATTTAAAAACTTAGGACCATGGAGCTACAAGTAATAAGACTCTATGCTTAAACCTTCATCGAAAAAAATCGTCCTTCTCTCTGTAAAATCAATGAATATTTCATTCATATCAGCTATGCAGACTCCATGAGCTAAATAATTTTGCGTTAAAGAAATACAACAATTCTCATACAACTCATTCTACATGTTTTGCTGTTTGCATTTTACATAAGTGAAAAATAGGCTTCGCTGTAGAAATAATCAAATTTAGAATGATCATTTAAACTCAAATATATTGTAACTGCGTTGTTTCAGTATGTAGATGCACAGAATTTGAGCAAAAATAAAGCGGTTTTAAGACGGATACAATACTCAATATGAATTAAAAAGAACTCTAAAAAATCACGATTTTGAGACAAGATGGATGCCATATTTCATTTTGAAGTGGGTCACATAATCTCTTCATATAATGGTCACGTGATCGCTTCATATACCAGGTGTAATTATTATTTGAATTTTTATTTAAAAAACTTCTGTATATATTTTGCTGAAATTTTTTTGTATATATTTTATGGAATTATTTGAATATTCCCTAAAATTTTCGAAGCAATATGTAAATTTTAAATCCGCTTAAAAAATGTTTGAAAAATTATGTCCCATAGGGTTCAATGTATTTCATTTTTTGAACCCGGGTTCAATCAAAAACTAATTGGTTTGTTTTGTTCATTTATATTCCCATAGGTCCCACGGACCGTCTGAATAACATACTAAATTTTCATTTTGATTTAGTCATTTTGATTAAGTCAATTATCGTGCTAACGGACAGACAGACAAACAGAATGAACGAAGTCTTACACACTTTTCAACTTTGTTGTAAAGTGTTAAAAATCGGCGGTGTCTGAATCGAGGTGGAGTCAATATGGTTTTGCGTGAATAACGTATTGTGAAAAATTCCAATAAAGTTCCAATTTTATATCCTTATAAAGCTTTCAAGAGCTACAAATTACACGCTTTCGAGCAAGCTAATATATCGACATTGGAACCAACTACTCAAATTAGCTCAAAACATTAAAATATAGAATTTAGAACCACTAAACTTCAAAATACAGTAACTCGATCCTAAATCCATTTATATATCCTTATATGGTTTATAAAGAACTTGAAATTCCTGGTTTACTGTTCATTGCTAACCCTTTTAGCTTTCGAGATATAAGCATTACAACTCTAGAAAGAAATATCAATCATGCATAAAGCACTGATTATGAACGACACTTTCACTTATTGAACAATTTCCAACTGAAATGCAATTTTATTTAAATATATCTGAATTGTGATATATACAGCGACGATATTTTTAACACTTCACAACATAGTTGAAAAGTGTTTATGAGTTTGTTCATTCTTTCTGTCTGTCTGTCTGTTTGTCTGTCTGTCAGTTAGTGCTGATAACTGCCGTAAAAATGACTTTATCAAAATGAAATTTTAGTATGTTGTTCAGACAGTCTGTGGGACCTATGGGAATATAAATGAATAATAACACCCAATTAGTTTTGGATTGAACCTTTGTTGAAAAATGAAATACATTGGACCCTACGGGACCTAATTTTTCAAGCACTTTTCAGTTGGTTCTAATGTCGATATTTTAACTTGTTCGAAAGCGCATAATTTGTAGCTCTTGAAAGCTTTATAAGGATATAGAATAGGAACTTAATTGAACTTTTTTTCACAATACGTTACTCACGCAAAACCATATGGTCTCCACCTCAATTCAGACACCACCGATTTTTAACACTTAACAGCAAAGTTGAAAAGTGTTTATGACTTTGTTCATTTTGTTTGTCTGTCTGTCTGTCTGCCTGTCCGCTAGCACAATAACTGCAGTAAAAACGACTTTATCAAAATGAAATTTTAGTATGTTGTTCAGACTGTCTGTGTGACCTATGGGAATATAAATGAATAATAACGCCCAATTAGTTTTGGATTGAACCTTTGTTGAAAAAATGAAATACATTGGACCCTATGGGACCTAATTTTTCAAGCACTTTATAAGCGAATTTCAAATTCCTAAATTATTTCGAATATTTAAGAAATATTCAAATTACTCCATAAAATATATACAAAAAAATTTCAGCAAAATATATTCAGTAGTTTTTTAAATAAAAATTCAAATAATAATCACACCCTTTATACGATGAGATCACGTGACCATTATATGAAGAGATCACGTGACCCACTTCAAAATAAAATATGGTATCCATCTTGTGTCAAAATCGTGATTTTTAAAATTATTTTTAATTCATATTTAGTGTTGCATCCGTCCTAAAACCGCTTTATTTTTACTTAAATTCTGTGCATCTACAAACTGAAACAACGCAATTACAATATATTTGAGTTTAAATAATCATTAAACTTTGATTATTTCTACAAAGAACCTCAATTTTCACTTATGGAAAATGTAAACACCAAAAGATGTAGAATGAGTTATATAAGAACTGCTCAATTTCTTTAACACAAAATTATTTGGCTCATGGAGTTTTCAATATAGCTTATATGAATGAAACATTCATTGATTTTACAGAGAACCAGACGATGTTTTCGATGAAATTTTAAGCATAGAATTAAATTTCTTGTACCTCCATGGTTCTAAGTTTTTAAATAAAATAAATTGTTTTAGTATTGTGATGAATGACAAGATAAGAAAAATGTTTCTGAATGAAATGCTGCTTCTATATAGAGACGATTTATATTTAGATGACGTCATTTGAATAAAGTTCATATGTTTTCGATGAAGTTTTTAAATATAATACATTATTGTAGTATTATGAGAATTTTAAAAATATTACTGAGGAATGTATCGCATTTTAGAGATGTTTAAACCAGGCAATTTATATTTCACTGCCGTCATTTGAATGAAACTCATTTTTTTTCTATGAAGTTTTAGGATTTCAAATATAATAAATTAATGTAGTATTGTGATAATTTCAAAAATATTACCGAGGAATGTATTGCATTTTAAAGATATTTAAATAAAATTGCATTGAATTCGGAAAGTGTTTCATAATCAATGCTTTATGCATGATTGACCTTTCTTGTTTAAATTATCACAGTACTACAGTGATTCATTATACTTAAAAATTTAAAACTTCATCGAAAAAGAAAACGATGAATCGAAACAAAATGATGAATCGAAATATGAATCGTCTACTTTTATATGTGCTTTCAATGAAATTTCATTCATATAACTTATATTCCAGACTCCAGATCTAATTAATTTTACGTAAAACAAATTCAGCAATATAATCAAAGTTTAGTGATAATATAAAATAAAAAATATTGTAATTGCGTTGGCACAGAACATAGTTAGACGGGTAATACGCAAAAATAAAGCAGTTTTATGACGGATGCAACACTAAATATAAATTGAAACGATATTCAAATGTCACCATATTTACACAGCGGAAAAAATGGATGCCGTATTTTATTTTGAAATGAGTCACGTGATCTCTTCACATATCAAGAGCGTAACTATTACTTCATCTTATTTTTAAAAACTACCCAAAATATTTCTCTAAAAAAAATTTGTACATTTTACGTGCTAATGAATTTTTCCTAAAATTTTCGAAGCAACTTTTAACTTTGCTTAAAACATGTTTGAAAAATTAAGCCCCATATGGTTCAATGTATTTCATTCTTTCAGTCCGGGTTAAATCTGAAACTAATTGTGTGAAATTATTCCTTTTCATTCCCATATGCCTTACAGTCCGTCTCAACAACATACTAAAATTTCATTTTGATAAAATTTCATTTTTACGGCAGTCATTGTGCTAACGGATAGACAGGCAAACAGACAGAAGAACAAAGTCATAAAAATTTTACGACTGTTTTGGAAAGTGTTAAAAACGGAAAATTTTTAATTTTCTAGAACTTGATAAGATGACTGCACAAAAACTGTTAAAGCTTTGTAGTGCATATTACTAGAAACTATATTTCATATCACTATTTTTTCTAAAATGTTTTCCAGGAAATAGATTTTTCCCAACACCTGCTATAGACAAATATATAACAATAGCTGATATATATTTATGATCAAATTCCGGAGGAGGAAGCCGGTTTAAAGGCTTTCCATGCACGGTTCTTTTTCCATGTCCGATTCAAAAATTTTCATTTTACTTAATTAAAACATCTATTTCTCAAGATTGACTATAGAGATCAGATGATAACTTATATCAATGTAGCATCAATATCTGTTGTTGTTGTTACTAATCTTAACTGGTCTAGCCAATAGGCTAGACCAGGTCCATGAGACCTAAAACACTCAAAAAGTCCAAGACAAGAAGGGACCTCCTTGACAAGCCCCAGGCAGGAGAGAAGATGATCAGAGGTGGAATGATTGATGTTACAATTTCTACAAATGGTGAAGATCTTATTGCCCTGATCAAATGTAAGGTATTTCAAGTGACCACTTAAGTGTCTGGTCAAAGCAGTCTGCTGGACACGATTGCCCGCAAAAGCAATAGCTCCACCCGGCCGCTTGCCACAATACCATTCATGTGTTGGAAGAGAACTCCAAGAAGTGGCTGTTGTAGATTTTACTCTAGAGCAGATCTCCAAAAAAGTCAAGATGTTAGAGGTCAAATTAATTGAAGTTCCCTCCTTAGCCAGGGTATCAGCCATCTCATTGCCGCTAAGTCCAATATGCGATGGGATTCACTGCAAATGAATATTATGGCAGTATGAGAGTTCCCTTATTGAAGTAAGAATAGAGTTGAGGTTTTATCACCAACACGAAACCAATTCTGAAGGTGTTGGATAGAACTGCGACTGTCGGTCAAAATCCAGATATCTTTATGGGTGGAGCAGGAAGCTGCAGCCTTTAGCCCATCTTCAATTGCTATTAACTCTGATCGAAAGACAGAGCAATGGTCTGGATTTCGAATTTTGATAATGAAGCTACTCGATGGTGTTTTCACCAAGACTCCACTACCACAATTGTTATACTAATTTTACTGCCATCTGTAAAAATTCAAAAGGCATTGGAGGGAATACTGTTAAGTGTTTCCAATGCAATATGTCGAAGATACTCTGGCAAATATGTCCTTTTATTGGTAGAAGAGACAAGGTCTGTTTTAAAATGAACTCTGGAAAATCCCACCAAGGAATTGGTGGAAAGTTTCATCAATATCTGAAGGAGGAAAGAGCAGTTTACTAAGGATTTCCACTTGCTGTTTTTTAATTTGGTTCAAAAATGTCCTTAAAATATCAATTTCTCACTATTTGCTGTATACAGAGATTAGATAATGACTGAATGGTTTCAGCATCGAAATCCAGATAGTTTGTGGTGGAACTCTCTATTGATTTCCATTTCTGGTTCTTAAGATGGCACTTCCGGTTTGTACGAAAATTCGTATAACTATACGAAATAAGAATGTAAAAGAGTATTCAATAGTGTTGTAATATTGTAAAGTCCATATGTTGCCAATATTGACAACTCAATTCCCCCAATTAGACGCCAGGATATAAAATATTGGCCCATTATTGGAAACAATATTGGTATACTACTAAATATATAATATATATTAGTAAATATGTTGTATTGATTTTGTTTTTAAAAATGCATGTCATAATTATTGCTTTGGAACACAGATACAAAATAAAATTTCATATTCCTCTAAGCTAGAATATTAATTAAAAATTCAAGAATAATTTCATTTTCTAGAGCATTATATTTTAATCTTCCTGTACTTAATTACTTATTCCATGACATTATTATACATGAATAATGATTATGTTGAGTGCCAGTTTCTTAAGAATCTGGTAAAGAGTCATTAATTATATAAACAATTTAACAACAGGCACATAGTAAATTAGAAGACTAACGGAACTTTAGTGCAGCTTAACATATCGTTCTTCTTAGGCTGCGGATTATATTTAAATATTATAATTTAAGTTAGAATGCTCGAATTAGTAAGTATAAGTTGCGCTGTTTCTGTATGAATGTGTGCTAATTAGGGAAAGTGCAATATACCTTAATATACATAATGTCATAACAGATGCAACACTATAAATACAGGGATCTTGAGAAAATATTTACCAAACCAAATAATAAGTAAAGGTCCATGAGTGTACATATTAGGTCTGTCTTAAAAATACAATGAAAATATATATATATATATATATATATATATATATATATTGTGCGTGTTTGTGTGTATAAAAATTCTTAAATACATACAATATTTTTATCAATTGTTGAGTCTTGGATATACCAGGCATTAGGCTATTAGTAGAAAATAAAGCTGGATTTTTCATTCGGCATAATGAAGCTGGAACGGGCTGATGATTTAGGCGTTGACGAAAATTTCTGATGAATTTGCTTACTGCATAACGAGGTTGGAAACTGAAATAGGCCAATGATATGGGCGTTGGTGAAAATTTTTGAGGTACCTACAGACGGCATAATAGAACTGGCCAAAGATTAGGCGAAGTTTTCGTCTTGTACAACGTGGTATCAAACCTCCATCGGAATGAAAAAGAAACAGAATGAAAGGATTTCATAGTACTTTATGGTACTTTGCGCTTTCTTTAACAAGACACTTGGCGTTTTAGAAAATTGGCCATTTCCATCTTCAAAATGCGAAATTGGGTACTCAATCGCAAGCAACTGCTTCAGATGCAAATGATGATGATAATTGCTCAAATTTAAAGGGCATAATAATATAATGTTAGTTATATGTTATGAGTTAGACAATACTTTTGTTTATCAAGTTGCAGACACATTGACTAAATGTCTGAAATTCCGAACTCAAATTCGCCGCATTGAATGGGTAGTTCATGGCAGTGTTGTCACACTGTCATAGCAATGTCGCCACACTGTCGATTGTAAACAGAGCTGAACCACCTTGGCTGTATACTGTTATCACTGTTCCGGGTGTTATCATTGTTTTCCATAAAATTCGAATAACTCGATTTCCAAATTTACTAAAAATTATATTTAGTTCTAGTTTTTCACATATTGTATTCTTACATAAAATTTTATAGCCGTGGGTGTTGTTGTTGAAACCCAGACCGTCCGACCTACCAGAAAGGTGTAAGGTAACTGTTTGGACGGTCGGGAAGTGCCTCCCAATTTGGACCGGAACCCAGTGGGGGAGGCATCCACAGGGACCGTACCCTCCTTCCCCTACCACCAACCTCTCGGAAGGACTTTCGGACCCACATGTTTAACGTGATCGTACTCCGCATGAACACGGCGGCAGTTTTGGCAGTGGCTGGAATCGAACCCGGGCCTACCGAGTGCAACTCCAGCGCGCTAACCAATGGGCTACCGCGAGTTATCATTTTCATACCTCAGACATATATACATATACACACACATGTAACTATAAACATACATACATACACACACACACATGCAACCCCGCTCATAAATATACCCAAGGGGAAAGAGATATTTTTCCAAAGGTGTTAGAAATAGGTTCAAGGGACTTTAAAACGTGCTTATCTGTCAAAATTTGGAATTCGAAAATTTTCGAGAAAACAATATTTTATACAATAGTACGAGAAAGTCTAAGTAAATTTTCCTAAGTTAAATATGAATACGACTTTTATATAAAGCAGATAGACATTTTTAAAGTAGATAGTGTTGAGAGTCAAATAATACTTTCGGTTTGTACATACGACGCGATTAGTATGAATTACGAGGGGTGTTAGGATACTTTTCAACCATTTGTATATTAATGTCCTTATCTTAAACTTTAGTATAATACATTCACTGATACCGAATTTCAAACAAGCCAGTACACAAGATGCTTCAATACAGCAGTTATATTCTGTCTGAATTTTAAATTTTATTTCTCATTATTTTTAGGAATTTGTATCTAACAAACCGAAACCCTATTAACGATATGTTTGTTTCAGTCTCCACATCCTTTTAATTCTGGCCTGAAATGTAGCCATGAAATTCGGCACTGAGTTAAATGAACTCCCAGTACACGACAGAACTTGGCGAGATTTTTTTTAAAATACGAATTAGATTTTTTAGTCAGATTTAGTAGATTTTTTATTAAAGCACAATTTTGAGCATAAATCGGTTCTTTAGCAATCAAAAATATTATCAGAGTTTATATCATGACATTGTCAGAAAGATTGGAAAACATTCTAGAACATAAACATTCGTTACATTAGTTACATAAGCATTAGTTACAGGCACATTCTAGACAATTGTACACAGCTTACGATGTGATATCACTTTGAAAGCATTGTCTCTTAAACCCCTATTGCACGACAGTAAATTGGGACAACACACCGTTCGCAAAAGAGTTTTGGGACGCTTGTGACGTCACTCCACGCAACACAGAACGAAAGTGACGTCACTCCAAACAGCAAATGAGGAAGCTTTAGAGTTCTCATACTGTAAAGAGTACTCTTAACAACCCAAAGGTTCCGTTTGGATTGAATAAGTTCAATAAAATCAGCTTCCATTCCTGCATTCCAAAACAGTGTATAGGCCATCTTGGTCGCCATTAAAGTAAGAAATAACATAACTCGAAAGCACGTGACCTGTGACGTTTCGGATTTACACACTTCAGATTGGTCGATTTTTGCACAACAGTTCCCTCAACAACAACATTTTCGGGTTAAACTTAAAATGTTGTGGCTAAATTTGCTGCCTGAGCTGTTTTACGAACGGTTTGTTGTCACAAATTACTGTCGTGTAATAGGGGCATTACAGCAGAACCTGACTCCATGCCCCACTTCGAGGTCTGACCAGGCGTAGTTTGAAAAACATGAGGTACAAAAGTTAGATTGGGCGGATCAAAATAAGTATCTGAATCAAGTCCAACAATGTCTCCAGAAATGGTTAAGAGAAGGTACACACCCTTAAAGCCGTGACAGGAGCACGTAGTGTGCCTATTCCACGTGATGGTCGTCTAATTCGTCGACAAATCCTAACTACCCATATCGGCTGTCAGACGGTACACTGTTGGCTGTCAGACTGCACTCTATCGGCTGTGTGACGAGCGGTGATACATGACAACAGTCAACCCATCAGTTATTCCACAAAACGATACGTTAATGGCACAACTAAAAGCTTTACAGATATTCATTCGGCTTATTCATATTATCATATTATGTCAAATAAATAAGTTTCTACAGTGTAACATTATAACAAAGGTTGATTGTTTTATATTGAGTCCATTTCAAACTGAGGTCCCAAAGCTATGTATTTGCTACAGGGATCAATTTACACGACTGTAACTTGAGAAATTTGATTTCGATAATTCATTTGTTAAATTCATGGCTTTAGTATCATTTCCACGAATTCATTAATTGTATCGAAATTATCTTATAAAGAAACATCTATTCAATCGCAATTTAATTCCACACACACGATACAAAAGCCCGTATTTTTAAAGAACTTGTGTTTATCTCAACAACATTGTTTTATTATCGAATACTCTTGTTACTGACCAGCCGGCTCTGACTGACCGGTCGATAGTTTCGAAAATATGCACTGATGATTTAGTGCATCCACGAAGGTTCATACTTGCAGCCAGTAGCACACTTCTTGTTGGTGAAATTATTTCTTTTACTGTGCAACTAATATTGGCAACAATATTACTTTAGGATACAAAATAGTCCATGGCAGTGTATTTTGTGAATTTATAAGTTTTTAAATGTTGACAAAATTAAGGGGTGTTTCATTCAACAATAACCATATAAAGAGTTTAGGTAAGGTGTTAGTGATCTCTTGCAATCTAAAACATGGCATTTGAACTTTTAATTTGTTAATATCTGTACAGACTATCTTAAGTGCCGTCATTTTATATATCTGTATTGTTAAATATATATTTTTTGAAAACAAATTGTTACTCGCAGACAAATTTTAAATACAATTTTAGGGAAATTTTCCTAATTTTTCAAAACTTAATATCTATTAGGATTTGATATCTGATATAAATATATGGAATGTACTCGGAAAAAGAATGTTATTTCCAGAAAAAGTTTATTTAAGGGGTGCTTGACTAACTAAAAAGCATTTTTTCGGTATGCTCAGTTGAACATTTCGTTGAACAATTGATCTGCAATAAAATTCGCTCATTACTATCAACTAAAAAGATTATTAAAAGTATAAAGGGTGTCAAAGGTAAAAAACGGCTTTTAAAAGGATAGAGATTATGTAGATCGAACGCACCAACAAACTGCAAAAACGCGTCTGGCAATCTGATTCTTGACTTTTGTTCTCAGGCTTGCTCTATTTACACTGAAAGCTACATTTTACTTCTGCTATCGGTTGAAACTTTCAATAAACTTTTTATGCGACTAACGAAGTATTTTTGTTGAGAATTTATTTCAGTAGTAGTTTATATTTGGAACGACTGACATTGAAATTATAAGGTGTTTCAATAATGATTTGGGGAATGGAAGACTGTAAGTTTGTGGTTTTCGCAGCATTAGTCATACATTTTTAAGAAATATTTGACAGCCGAAATTTTCGACTGGCTTGAGCTATGTCTATTTATTGCTTATTATCACACTTTGTACCCTATAATCATGTAGGAATCCTTGAACCACCTTTTCCATATTTATCATACAAAACAGATTTTACTTTTTAAAGACTGTAGTCTACAAATATCTGAAATTAAGAATTCAATGTTTTATGACTTAGATATAAATGGTTTAAAATGCATTTCGTCAACAAGCGAATATAGCGGAATCTTATAATAGAATCATTTTATGACTGGGATTTTATTTTTTCGTCGTAGATTGTGCTATAGAATCCGCATACGTCAATCTAGAAACTGAAAGAACTTTATGTTCACAAAATTGTGTTTTCTTTTTGTTTGTTTGCAAATGACATTGTAAAATACCTATCTTGTCTTAATATCGTTAATTGCTAGTAAAAGAATGTCATCAAATCGTTCTAATCTCCGATTTATTTTAATAATTGTAACTCATATTTGTCGTACAAATACTTTTTACACTGATACTCTATATATACGGTAATATTTTAAAATGCATTTATGACATTCAGAATCTACATATAATAAATCAATGTCTTATCAAACTGAAATGCAATTTAATTGGAGTTTTTTCATCTGCAATACAATAGGACTAAATGTTTTATTTTGTTTTGTACCTCTATTTGCATCCATCGTACCGTAACGAATGGCATTGGGAAAGCTATAACCACAAACATGGTGAGTTCACGATTAGTGTTACTCGCATATACCAATTTTCTTTATCGCCCATAAGTACAAAATATGATTAAGGATTCTGTTATCTGCAATAGAAAAGTAAACCAAACTTCAGATAAATGCTTCTAGGGACGCAGACGCACCCTATAGGCATATACCTATGACCTTGGCGGTGTTTTGTGTAGTTCTAGATAATTGAAATACTGAAAAACTTTAAAGCCGACTGTGTAGTAAAACTCAATTTGATAGATCGCACACGGCGTTGGCAAAATTATGGCGAATAGCAAATTATATTATTTTCATAGACTATTAGATACGAACAAGCCTCTTAGCTCGAAACAGGTCACAGATGATGTTATCTGCATTGGGAGCGTGATCCTGACTTTTAAAATGTTGCTTATCCTTTTGCGATTCTTTGTCAGAAAAGACCCGACTAAGAAAATTATTACTTTTCAGTCAGTTCGGTGATCCCGGTTAACTTCACTCCAATTACTTAATTGTTGTACCGCAAATAGCATCATGGGGTATAAATACTGTACAAGTATTTATACCCCACTGTCTAACTACTGTAAATCTGTGGTCTTCGAAATGGTGCCTAGGAAATAAAGAAAAAGTTGTGCTCAAATGAAATTAGAGACATTGCAGCTAATTGTGACAGTGATCGTCGAATAAATGATATTGAAATTGATGATTTGAAATATAAATCTTTCAAAAATAATAATAAAAAAGAAATTAACCATACTTTTTCTTGATGTTTTCTGTTTTCCCTCAAAATTAAAAAGAACCTGGACCTGGAAGCTTGGGGAAAATTAATTAGACTTAAAAAGTTCAAAGGAGGTTCTATTACTATAAATTATTGATAATTACAAAAATAAGTACGAAAATAATTTAAAAAGAAATATGCTAACAAAATATTTGTATTTGTTTTGTTTTTTTAATTTCACTAAAAGTAATTTGTATGAAAATTTACCAATTTAATATTGATACCAAAATAAACCATTTTATAAAAATAGTATATCCCATATCGAAACAAATATAATATTGGCAGCATATGACTTTACCTGCAGACTCTTATCCATTTTATTATTCTTACTTTTATAATTCACTAAAGTTAGTAGCATTAAATCATTTTTAATATATGAATGATGTCCGTCTGTCTGATGTATGGGGTCGATCTTTTGTGTGTACGACAGTAGCCACAAATATTGATACATTTCCATGAAACTTTATATCCGGCTTTATTAAAAAAGGTTCTTCTAAGAAATCTAGATCTAAATGAACTAAAATTTGAGCGAAAACTTTGAATTTTATACGAGATTATATATTTTTTTAACATGGCAGCATAGGAGAAAATTTAAAATAATCCTGCATAAAAGGGTTTATATGTGGCTCAATGAATACGAAACGTAGTAGTTTTAATCTTTGCTGAGAAAATTAGCCGTGATACAATTTTTACTTTCCTTATATACATAATGTATAAGGAAAGTATTGTGACGGGGTCTAAAATTCGAATTCGAGTTTTCGACGGGAGAGCTTCAAGCATCCCTGATCACGAATCGAACATTTTGAAGTGATATATGTATGTGTGTGCGTGTGTGGCAGTCAGTGAGCCTGTGGAAACGATATCTCAAGAACGAATGGACCGATTCGAATGAAATTTGCTACAAAAATCACAACCCGTGAATACTGGAAGTCTATTGTTTTAAAACACAATCGAATGTTCAGAACCCCCCTAAATTTTCGAGTGAAATTTTGAAAAAATCATCTAAAAATCAAGACCTTTAATAAAGTTACGCAAATAGACAATTCTTATGTAATTTTTCCTTAGACAACGATTGACATAAACTTTAAACGTTAGCACGAGCCGTTCTCGAAATATTGCACATTTTTCAGATACATTTATCAAAAAATCCCATAAATTAAAAAAAAATCTGATGTGGGCAACATGACTTTCCTTATATAATGAAATGAATTTAGTACTTTTACAGTAAAAAACATAGGTTTTTCTTATAGTAGATACTAATATTCTTTCCAAGATATTGAATTTTCGACAATTAGTCGTCATTTTCATTGATTTAACGTCATTTTTATCCATTTGGCGAGAATTTCGTTAATTTAGCAACATTTCAAAAAGTCGCCAAGTTGGCGACATTCCGCCAAATTCTTCGCCAAAATCTCCCCAAGTGTTATGGACGAAGAAATAAGTTATTCTTACAGCAGATAAATGACTATTGGCGCTCAAATACAAACGTATTACTTAAAGTATCTTTTTCTATGAATGGAACGAGCTAGATCCACGAGAATGATGTCACCCAATTTATCGCATGGTATTACATATGAAAAGTGAACATGTTTCTCAATAGGAAATTTTTTTTTTATTTTATGACTTTTTGATAATTTTTTTGAAAAATGTACAATATCTCGTGAACGGTTCATATTAGCGTTCTAAAATTTATGTCAATCGTTTTCTAATGAAAAATTACATAAGAAATGCCTATTTGCGTAACTTTATTAACAGTTTTGATTTTTTACGATTTTTTCAAAATTTCATTCGAAAACTTAGTCGGGTTCTGAACATCCGATTGCGTATAAAAACAATAGGCTTCCAGTGTTTACGGATTATGATTTTTGTACCAAATTTTGTTCAAGTCGGTCCATTCGTTCGTCAGTTATCGTCTCCACAGACTCACTGACACACACACACGCACACATATACTTTCACACACACACCCATACTTTCACACACACACACAGACATCACTTCAAAAATATTTGATTCGTTATCATGGATGCTTGAAACGTGCTCTTCCGTCGAAAACTCGAATTCGAATTTTCGACCCCGTCACAATACTTTCCTTATACATTATGTATATAAGGAAAGTAATGTTAACTGTTAAGAAACATGTTCATTTTCATATGTAATATCATGCGATAAATTGGGTGACATCATTCTCGTGGATCTAACTCGTTCCATTCACGAGAAATGATACCTTGAGTAATACTTTTGTATTTGAACGCCAAGAGTCATTTATCCGCTATAATAATAACTTATTTCTCCGTCCATAACGCTTGGTGGGATTTTGGCGACGAATTTGACGGAATGTCCCCAACTTGACGACTTTTTGGAATGTTGCTAAATTAACGAAAACCTCTCCAAATGAATAAAAATGACTTTAAATAAATGAAAATGACGACTCACTGAAGAAAATTCAATATCTTGGAAAGAATATAAGTATCTACTATAAGAATAAAATTTTTTTTAACTTTAAATGTAGTAAATTCATTGCATTATATAAGGAAAGTCATGTGCTGCTCACATCAGATATTTTTTGTCTGTGACGTCATTAGCCCCCTTGGAGGACAAGTTACCTCTCACCGGGAGGCACATTATCAAGTATGGTATCAATCGAATATTTTTTCTAGCTATTTAATGTGAAGGATACCACGCTATAGTTGTAATCATTTTAACTCAAGAAACCGAATTTTTAAATTTGTAAAAAGAAAGGTTACTGGTATGGGAAAATAGAGTTGAACCCCACGCCAGTTATCTATAATTGTTTTCATGCAATAAGATTGAATCCTGTGAATATTCTAATGTAAGTTTTATCACTCTACAGTACAGCTCAGTAGAAATAACTAAAATTAAAAATCGGATTATGTTCTTCATAACAGCAACTCAAGAACGGTACAGCAGATTTAAATACTTATTTCACCTGTTTTACAATTTTAACAAGGAGCAGGTAAATGGCTAAAATACGTGACATTTTTTACCGTGTATCCATATGAAAGTTTTACGTTTCGTTTGCATATGAAAATGAAAATATTCGACAAAGTGCTGCCAATCTAATTAGCTACGGAAATGCGATCGATTTCGATAATATTTTTTTAATAAAGCAGACTTCAAGACATATATCGAGGTTTAAAATTTACCCCGCTACAAATGCCCTTGAAAGAAGAGGAATTAAAATAACTTTTTCATGCCTGATTAACGATGATTTATAAGTGGCTTAAAAGATCATGTTTTAACTGATATTACTTTCCCTGCAATACATGGTAATGCATGCTGAAAGCATTGGAATTGTGTCTAAAATCTCAACTCCAGTTTTTGACGAATCCACACGTTCTGAGACCTCTAGCAGGAAAAAACGATTTTTAGCGTGACGTTTGTGTGTGTGCTTGTCTGCGCAATGTATGTATCCATTGTAACTAAAAAACCATTTTTGGCGTAACGTTTGTGTGTGTGTGTGCTTGTCTGTGCAATGTATGTATCCACTCTAGCTGAAAAACTAATTGACCGAATTTCATAAAATTTGATAGTCACTTGCGGATGACCCTGGTGCTGATTAGATTTTGGTACAATTCCGTATAAAAGAGCCTGCATTCTTTTCTGAAATGGCCAATAAAAATTGTCTTTATCCACTCTAACTGAAAAACTAATTGACCAAAGGAGGTTCACAAAATTTGGTAGATAAGTCGCTTATGAGGCCGCTGATTAGATTTTGGTATGATTCGGAAAATAAGAACATGCTTTTTTTTCTGCTAAATGGCCTGCAAAAATCGTCAGAATCTAAAATAAAAAACTACGTATTCTCAAATGTATCCATTCAATGCTTATTTTATATGTAATTTTTGATGAAAAGAATGAAACCATCCCCATTACTTTAAGACTAGTCTTTCTCGATATATTTTAGTTTTTTCTCATTTTGCTATACCGGTTTCGGGAATATGTCCAGTTACCAAATGAAGTCGAATGCTCAATTAAGTGTGTAAATTATGTGCACTTTCAATTAATTATGCAATTAAACTCAATTTAACGAATTATTACTGAAATAAAGAGAACATTAATTTGAGTCTGCTGGGAAAATAATGTGCTGCTCGCATCAGCTTTTGTTACATTGTGTGCAGGTATGTGCAGTTTGTGTGCAGTATACATCATATTTTATACCACATTAATTACTTTCTCTACAATATATTGTAATATATAGGGAAAGTATTGGAATCGTGTTGAAAATCGCAACTCTAAGTTTTTGACTTAGCAACACCTCTAGAACACGAAAAACTATTTTTAGCGTAACGTCTTTGTATATGTATGTGTCTGTCTGTTTATCTGTGTAATATATGTATCCATTCTAACACAAAAACTAATTGAACAAATTTCATAAAATTTTATAAATAAGCCACTTGTGAGATTCCCTGGTGCTGATTATATTTTGATAGGATTTGGGATAAAAGAAACTGCCTTTTGCGCAAAATAGCTGTCAATAACCGTATGTATCCATTCTATCTAAAATACTAATTAACCGAACTTCACAAAATTTGGTAGATATGTCACTTGTAGGATGGTAAATAAGTCACTGCTTTTTTTACAAAATCTAAAATAAGACTACATATACTCAAATGTATAAATTAAACGCATATTTTATGTGTATTTTTTGACAAAAAGAGTAAAATCAACACCGTTACTCTAAGATGGACCGTTCTCGAGACACTTAAGTTTTTAATTTTGAGGACGTTTGTCACTATAGTTAAAAAAATATTTAATGATTTTTTTAAATTTAGTTAAGTAACTTGACAGATATCCTGATGTTGAGTAGATCTTTACATAATTCAGGAAAATATAACCGACCCTTTCCACTGAAATGGGTCGGTTATCAAAGATATTCACGATCTTTGAGGGCCTTTTCACTGAAATGGCCCTCAAAGATCGTGAATATCTGAAATAAATGACTAAAATTGCTGAAATATATATTGTACTTGTTCTTCGTGTACATTTTAGCAACGCGAATATGAATCACCCTATGACTCTTGGATGAACCGTTTTCGAGATATTTTAGTTTTGGGGGAATTTGAAGAGCTGAAGAATCTGAAGCACATTAATTTGCCGAAAGAAACGAAGATACGTTAAAATTACAAATATTATATAGTATCAGAAAAGTAGCTAAGAAAGCTCAATTTATGCATCATGGAACAAAAAATAAGAAAATTAATTTCAGTTTGTAGAGAAAAACATGTGCTGTCCACACATCAGATTTTTACTTTCCCTGAAATGCATGGTAACGAATAAGGAACGTATTGGAATCATGTCGAAAATCACAACTCGAGTTTTCGACGTATCTACACGTTTCGAGACCTCTAGAATACGAAAAAACTATTTTCAGCGCGACGTCTGTGTGTGTGTCTGTCTGTCTGTCTGTGCAGATTTTGTATCCACTCTTTCTAACAAACTAATTGATCAAATTTCATAAAATTTGGTAGGTAAGTCACTTGTGGGCGAATCTGATGCTGATTAGTTTTGGGTACGATTCGGGATAAAAGAACCCGCCTTTTTTGCGAAATGGCCCGCATAAATTGAGCTTTCTTAGCTACTTTTCTATTATTATATAATATTTGTAATTTTAATGTATCTTCGTTTCTTTCTGCAAATTAATGTGCTTTAGATTCTTCAGCTTAGCTGAAAAAACTAAAGCACTGAATTTCACTAAATTCGATAGATAATTCGCCTGTAAGTCACCCTGGTGCAGATTAGATTTTGGTACAATTCGGAAAAAATAACCTGCCTCTTTTTGGGAAATGGCCCGCAAAAGTCGTCAAAATCTAAAATAAAAACTAGTATACTTAAATATATCCATTAAAGGAGTGTTTTGTACGTAATTTTTAACGAAGAAAAGAATAAGACCAACCCCATTGCACTAGTAATAACCGTTCGTGAGATATTTTAGTTTTTTCGTATTTTCTCTACGCCACTTTTGAAAATAAGTCCAGTTACCAAATGAGAACGAAAATTGCATTAAAAAGGCAATAAATTTAATTAAAAAAATCTGATGTGGGCAACACATGACTTTCCTTATATAATGTAATGAATTTACTACTTTTACAGTAAAAAAATAGGTTTTTCTTATAGTAGATACTAATATTCTTTCCAAGATATTGAATTTTCGACAATTAGTTATCATTTTCATTGATTTAGCGTCATTTTTATCCATTTGACGAGATTTACGTTAATTTGGCAACATTTCAAAAAGTCGCCAAGTTGGCGACATTTCGCCAAATTCGTCGCCAAAATCTCGCCAAGAGTTATGCACCAAGAAAAAAGTTATTCTTACAGCAGATAAATGACTATTGGCGTTCAAATACAAAAGTATTATTCAAAGTATATTTTTTCATGAATGGAACGAGCTAGATCCACGAGAATGATGTCACTCAATTTATCGCATGATATTACATATGAAAAGTGAACATGTTTCTCAATAGGGATTTTTTTTTATGTGACTTTTTCATAATTTTTTTGAAAAATGTACAATATCTCGAGAACGGTTCATGTTAGCCTTCTAAAATTTATGCCAATCGTTTTCTAATGAAAAATTACATAAGAAATGTCTATTTCCGTAACTTTATTAGCGGTTTTGATTTTTTGACGATTTTTTCAAAATTTCATTCGATAATTTAGGGAGGTTCTGAACATTCGATTACGTATAAAAACAATAGGCTTCCAGTGTTTACGGATTGTGATTTTTGTACCAAATTTGGTTCGAATCGGTCCATTCGTTCGTCAGTTATCGTCTCCACAGACTCACTGACACACACACATACACACATACTTTCACACACACACACACACACAGACATCACTCCAAAAATGTTTGATTCGTGATCAGGGATGCTTGAAACGTGCTCTCCCGTCGAAAACTCGAATTCGAATTTTCGACCCCGTCACAGTACTTTCCTTATACATTATGTATATAAGGAAAGTAATAAAGAGAGCGTGGATATAAGTCTGCAGGGAAAGTCATGTGCTGCCCACATCAGATTTTTACTTTCCTTATATACATAATGTATAAGGAAAGTATTGTGACGGGGTCGAAAATTCGAATTCGAGTTTTCGACGGGAGAGCACGTTTCAAGCATCTCTGATCACGAATCAAAAATTTTTGAAGTGATGTCTGTGTGTGTGTCAGTGAATCTGTGGAGACGAAAACTGACGAACGAATTTACCTATTCGAACGAAATTTTGTACAAAAATCACAATCCGTAAACACTGGAAGCCTATTGTTTTTATACGTAATTGAATGTTCAGAACCCCCAAAATTTTCGAATGAAATTTTGAAAAATCGTCAAAAAATCAAAACCGCTAATAAAGTTACGCAAATAGACATTTCTTATGTAATTTTTCATTAGAAAACGATTGGCATAAATTTTAGAACGCTAACATGAACCGTTCTTGAGATATTGTACATTTTTCAAAAAAATTATGAAAAAGTCACATAAAAAAAAAAATTCCTATTGAGAAACATGTTACCATGCGATAAATTGAGTGACATCATTCTCGTGGATCTAGCTCGTTCCATTCATGAAAAAATATACTTTGAATAATACTTTTGTATTTGAACGCCAATAGTCATTTATCTGCTGTAAGAATAACTTTTTTCTTAGTGCATAACGCTTGGCGAGATTTTGGCGACAAATTTGGCGGAATGTCGCCAACTTGGCGACTTTTTTGAAATGTTGCCAAATTAATAAAAATCTCGCCAAATGGATAAAAATGATGCTAAATCAATGAAAATGACGACTAATTGTCGAAAATTCAATATCTTGGAAAGAATATTAGTATTTACTATAAGAAAAACCTATTTTTTTTACTGTAAAAGTAGTAAATTCATTATATTATATAAGGAAAGTCATGTGTTGCCCACATCAGATTTTTTTATTTCATTATCAACCGTGCAACGCTGAGTATTTCAGCTTGTATTGGGAAAAAGTAATTCATTTCTCTGTGAAAAAAATCTGTAGCCAGCACATGACTTTCACTACAGAATCATTCATTTTCGTTTTCATTTTCAATCTTTTTCAACTTGAAAGTTAATTTTCACTTTATGTCTTTCATCATTCATTAAAACGTGTATTATTGCACAAAATAATGCGGATAATTGTTTGAAATTACATTGAATATGCCGTTTTTATTCGATTTTTCATTTTCAATCTTTTTCAACTTGAAAAGACGCTTGTTCAAAAACTAAGAACTTCAAAAAACACAGTTACTGTGCTAGAAACTGGATTTTTACTAAGCATTTTTGTTGATTACTGTTTATATATATCTTGTATAATTTACTTAATTCAATTTAAATTACCCAGGTGAAGTAAAAACTCGCTCGGATAAAAACATTTTAGGTAAAAAGAATAGTTCAAAACATTCAAATTCCGAATAAGTTACTGAACAACTTTATTAATCTAGAAACTGGATTTTCTACTGCTTATTTTCGTCACTTACCGTTATTTTATCTTTTATATTTTAGAAAATATTTTGGGTAAAATTAAGTAAATTGAAGTGAAAACTTGTTCGGACGAAAGCTTTTTATATGTTTATTTTTAAATATTATAACGTTCAAAATATTAAAATACTGAAATAAATTTTGTGTATTCATAAATGGCGCACCCTATTTCTGACATGACAAATAATATTTTTTATAATTTTATTTATTGGGTTAGATAGAAGATATAAGCAAGGAAATTGTTTACCTTTTTTGTAATGCTTGGATTTTTGCCCCTTATCCCGACCAGCTATAGACGTAATTCAATTCAAAAATTCTATATTTCCACAATTGCCGAGGAAATTAAGCAAATAATTTTTGAATAAATATACTCAACACGTGAAGCATTTTCACTTTCCCTGCAATACATGGTAATGTATAAGGAAAGTATTGGAATCATGCCGAAAATCGCAACTCGAGTTTTCGACGGATCTACACGTTTCGAGACCTCTAGAATACAAAAAACCACTTTTAGCATAACATTTGCGTGAGTGTCTGTGTGTGTGTGTGTGTGTGTCTGTGCAGATTTTATATCCACTCTAAATAAAAAACTAATTGACCGAATTTCATAAAATTTGGTAAGTACCAATATTTGGTAGGTATTCACCTGTGGGTGAATCTGGTGATGTTTAGTTTTGGGTGCGATTCGGGTTAAAAGAACCCACCTTTTTTGCGAAATGGACAGCAAACATTGCCTATATCCACTCTAGCTGAAAAACATATGAACCACATTTTTTAAAATTCTTTCACAAAATTTCACAAAATTCGATTCATAAGTCGCTTGGGGGTTACACTGGTGTAGATTAGATTTTGGTACGATTTACGAAAACATAACCTGCCTTTTTTTGCGAAATATCTCTCAAAAATCGCAAAAATCTAAAATAAAATACAACGCATGCTTAAATATATCCATTAAATGTTTGTTTTATACGTAATGTTTAAAGATAAAAAGAATAAGACCAACCTCATTACAGTAGGACTAGCCGTTCTCGAGATATTTAAGATTTTTCTTATTTTCTCTACACCACCTTTGAAAATAAGATCATTTACCAAATGAGAACGGAAATTGAATTAAAAGTGAATTAAATTTAATTAAAATAGAGAACGTGGATATCAGTCTGCAGGGAAAATCATATGCTGCCAACATCAGATTTTTACTTTCCTTGCAATACATGGTAATGTATAGGGAAGGTATTGGAAACTTGCCGAAAATCGCAACTCAAGTTCTCGACGGATTTACACGTTTCGGGACCTCTAGAGCACGAAAACACCATTGTTAGCGTCACGCATGTATGTGTCTGTCTAATGTAGGTATCCACTAACTCAAAAACTAATGGACCGAATTTCATACTATTTGGTAGGTAAGTCACTTGTGTGTGACCCTAGTGCTGATTAGTTTTTGGTACTATTCGGGAAAAACAACCCGCTTTTTTTGGCGAAATGACCTGAAAGAATTGTCTGTATTCACTCGAGCTGAAAAAGTAGTAGATCAAATTTCACGAAATTTGGTATATAAGTCACTTGTAGGTTACCCTGGCACTGATTAGATTTTGGTATGATTAGGAAAAAAAGTAACCTGCCTTTTTCTTCGAAATGGCCCGCAAAAATCGTCAAAATCTGAAATGAAATATTACATATCCTCAAATATATCAACTAAATGCTTGTTTTATGCATAATTTTTGACAATGAAAAGAATAAAACCAACCCCAATAGACGAGGGCTAGCAAAAGGAAAGTATTGGAAACTTACTGAGAATCGCAACTCGAGTTTTCAACGGATTTACACGTTTTGATACCTCTTGAATAACTTGAAAACTATTGAAAACTATTTTTTGCGTGAAGTCTGTGTGTGTGTGTATGTGTCTGTGGTTCAGTGTGTCTGTCTATGCGATCTTTGTATCCATTCTATTGGATTATTTGTACTCTAACTCAAAAACTAATTGACCAAATATCATAAAGTTTTCGAGATAAGTCACTTGAAGGTGCTCCTGGAAGTGATTAAATTTTGATACGTTTCGAGATAAAAAAAAAACGGTCTATTTTTGCGAAATGGCCAGCAAAAATTATATGTATTTACTCTTGCTGAAAGCCTAATAGACAAAGTTTCATAAAATGTAGCAGATTAATTACTTGTGGGTTAATGGGTTACTTGTGGGTTAATTACTTGTGGGAACTTGTGCTGCTGATCAGATTTTGGTACGATTTGGGGAAAAAGGACTTGCATATTTTTTTCGAAATGGCCCCAAATAATCATCAAAATCTAAATTAAATGACTACGTATTCTTAAAGATATCAATTAAATGCTTCTTTTATACGTAATTTTTGACGATTAAAAGAATAAGATCAACCATATTAATTTGGGGCTAGTCGTTCTCGAGATAATTATATTTATTTGCATTTTTGCTACGCCGGTTTTGAAAATACTTCCATTGCACCAAATAAAAACGAAAATTGAATTAAAAGTGCAAATTCACATGTAATTTCATATACGTGTTCATTTTCAGCAATTAATCTCAGCTTAACGAATTACACTGTTCAACAATTTTTCAGTTTTTGTTTTTTACAAAAATGGAAGTAGCCACATTTTATAAATTTTGGAATCTCCCTTAAAAAAAAAATCACCCTTAAAATTCTCTCCAGGCTCAGAGTTTTGAATAATTGCACTGTTTACATTTTACATATAACGCTATGGGAGGTTATAATTACGATATGTGAAATAAAAAAAATCTGATGTGGGCAACACATTACTTTCCTTATAGAATGCAATGAATTTACTACTTTTACAGTTAAAAAAATTATATTCTTATAGTAGATACTTATATTCTTTCCAAGATATTCAATTTTCTTCAATTAGTTGTCATTTTGATTGATTTAGTGTCATTTTTATCCATTTGGCGAGATTTTTGTTAATTTGGCAACAATTTAAAAAGTCGCCAACTTGGCGAAATTTCGCCAAATTCGTCGCCAAAATTTCGCCAAGCATTATGAACGAATAAGTTATTCTTACAGCAGATAAAAAACTATTGGCGTTCAAATACAAAAGTATTACTCAAAGTATCTTCTCATAACTGGATCGAGCTAGATCCACCAGAATGATGTCACCCAATTTATCGCATGGTGTTACACAGGAAAAGTGAACATGCTTCTCAATAGGAAATTTTTTTTTTTATTTTATGACTTTTTGATAATTTTTTTTGAAAAATGTGCAATATCTCGAGAACGGTTCTTGTTAGCGTTCTAAAATTTATGTCAATCGTTTTCTAATGAAAAATTACATAAGAAATGTCTATTTGCGTTATTTTATTAGCGGTTTTGATTTTTTGACGAATTTTTCAAAATTTCACTCAAAAATTTAGGGGCGTTCTGGACATTCGATTGCGTATAAAAACAATAGACTTCCAGTGTTTATGGATTGTGATTTTTGTACCAAATTTCGTTCGAATCGACCCATTCGTTCGTCAGTTATCGTCTTCACAGACTCACTGACACACACACACACACACATACTTTCACACACACACACACAGACATCACTTCAAAAATGTTTGATTCGTGATCAGGGATGCTTGAAACGTGCTCTCCCGTCGAAAACTCGAATCCGAATTTTCGACCCCGTCACAATACTTTCCTTATGCATTATGTATATAAGGAAAGTAAAAATAAGGGAAATGAATTAAAATAGGCACTGTCATTCCCCACAAGCGACAAGCAAAAAGGAAAGGTTGTTAATTGCTATTCGCACTATTGTATTCCCATAGCCTTATATGTAAAATGTGAACAGTGCAATCACTCAGAAACCTGGGCCAGCAAGCAATTTTAAGCGCAATTTCCGTGATCAGCGAACCAAAATCTATGAAGAACGAATATTTTCACCTCTGTAAAATGTTCACTGTTAAACAGTGATTAAAGAAACAAGAAAGATCAATCGTGCATAAAGCATTGATTACGAAACACTTTCCAATTTCAATGCAATTTCATTCAAACATATCTAAAATGCGATACATTCCTCGGTGATATTTTAAAAACTATCACAATACTACATTAATTTATTATATTTGAAAACTTAAAATTTCATCGAAAAAATTAACTTCATTCAAATGACGGCATTGAAATGTAAATTGCCTGGTTTAAACATCTCTAAAATTCGATACATTCCTCGGTAATGTTTTTAAAATTATCATAATACTACAATAATTTATTATATTTGAAAACTTCAGCAAAAACAACTGAAATTTATTCAAATGACGCCATCGAAATATAACACGCCTGGCTCTCTCTATAAAAGCAGCATTTCATTCATAAACATTTTTCCATTCATTTCATTCATCACAATAAAAAATTCATCACAATATTTAAAAACTTAAAACCATGGAGGCGCAAGTAATTAATCTCTATGCTTAAAACTTCATCGAAAAAACGTCCTTCGCTCTGTAAAATCAATGAATATTTCATTCATATCAGCTATGCACACTACATGAGCTAAATAATTGCTAAATAAGAAATGCAGCAATTCTTATACAACTAATTCTACATATTTTACTGTTTACATATTCAATAAGTGAAAAATAGGCTTCGTTGTAGAAGTAATCAAAGTTTGATGATCATATAAACTGAAATATATTGTAATTGCGTTGTTTCGGTATGTAGATGTACAGAATTTAAACAAAAATAAAGCGCTTTTAGGACGGATACAACACTCAATATGAATTAAAAAGAACTTTAAAAATCATGATTTTGACACAAGATGGATTCCATATTACTTTCCTTATATACATAATGTATAAAGTATTGTGACGGGGTCGAAAATTCGAATTCGAGTTTTCGACGGGAGAGCACGTTTCAAGCATCCCTGATCACGAATCAAGCATTTTTGAAGGGATGTCTGTGTGTGTGTGTGTGTGTGTGTGTGTGTGTGTGTGTGAAAGTATGTGTGTGTGTGTGTCAGTGAGTCTGTGGAGACGATAACTGACGAACGAATTTATCGATTCGAACGAAATTTGGTACAAAAATCGCAATCCGTAAACACTGGAAGCCTATTGTTTTTATACGCAATCGAATGTTCAGAACCCCCCCCCCCCCTAAATTTTCGAATGAAATTTTGAAAAAATCGTCAAAAAATCAAAATCGCTAATAAAGTTACGCAAATAGATATTTCTTACGTAATTTTTTATTAGGAAACGATTGGCATAAATTTTAGAACGCTAACACGAACCGTTCTCGAGATATTGCACATTTTTCAAAAAAATTATCAAAAAGTAATAAAAAATAAAAAATAAAAATATTTCCTATTGAGAAACATGTTCACTTTTCATATGTAATACCATGCGATAAATTGGGTGACATCATTCTCGTAGATCTAGCTCGTTCCATTCATGAAACAAGAGACTTTGAATAATACTTTTGTATTTGAACGCCAATAGTCATTTATCTGCTGTAAGAATAACTTATTTCTCCGTTCATAACGCTTGGCGAGATTTTGGCGACGAATTTGGCGGAATGTCGCCAACTTGGCGACATTTTTAATTGTTGCTAAATTAACGAAAAACTCGCCAAATGGATAAAAATGACGCTAAATCAATGAAAATGACGACTAATTGACGAAAATTCAACATCTGGGAAATAATATAAATATCTACTATAAAAATAACCTTTTTTTTACTGTAAAAGTAGTAAATTCATTACATTATATAAGGAAAGTCATGTGCTGCCCACATCAGATTTTTTTATTTTGCAGTGGGTTATGTGATCGCTTGATATAAGAGGTGTAATTATTATTTTAATTTTTATTTAAAAAACTACTGAATATATTTTTGTGCTAAAATTTTTTGTATGTATTTTATGGGAGAATTTGAATATTTTCTAAAATTTTCGAAGCAATTTGCGAAATTTAAATCCGCTTAAAAAATGTTTCAAAAATTAGGTCCCATAGGGTTTTTTTTAATGTATTTCATTTTTTCAACCCGGGTTCAATCCAAAACTAATTGAGTTATATTATTTATTTATATTTCCATAGATCCCACAGACCGTCTGAACAACATACCAAAATTTCATTTTGATTAAGTCCTTTTTACGCAGTTATGGTGCTGACAGACAGACAGACAGAATGAACAAAGTCATAAACACTTTTCAACTTTGTTGTAAAGTGTTAAAAATAAGGGAAATGAAATAAAATAGGCACATCTCCACAAGAGACAGGCAAAAAGGAGAGGTTGTTAACTGCTATTCGTACTATTGTATTCCCATAGCCTTATATGTAAAATGTAAACAGTGCAATTACTTAGAAACCTGAGCCAGGAGGTAATTTTAAGCGTAATTTTCGTGATCAGCTACCCGAAATCTATAAAGAACGGATATTTTCACCTCTGTAAAATTTTCACTGTTGAACAGTGATTAAAGAAATAAAGAGAGAATGACTTTGAGTCTGCAGCGAATGTTATGTGTTGCATCCGTCCTAAAACCGCTTAATTTTTACATATTATCTGTGTGTCTAAATTCTGTGCTTACGCAATTGCAATAATTTTTATTTTCAATTATCACTAAACTTCGATCATTTCTACAACGAAACCTAATTTTAGCGTATGCAAAATGTAAACAAAACAAGCGATTGCAAGATGAGTTGCAGAAGAACTGCTGAATTTTTTAATCTAAAATTATTTAGCTCTGGAGTCTGCAATATAAATAATATGAATGGAATATTCATTGATTTTACTTAGCAGACGATTTTATAACATTGCCCTTTTTGATAAAGTTTTAAGTTTCCAATTATTGTACTATGATAATTTTAAAAATATAACCGCTGAATGTATCGCATTTTAGAGATGTTTAAAAAAAATTGCATTTCAGTTGGAAAATGTTTTGTAATCAATGCTTTATGCATGATTAATCTTTCTTGGCTTATTTTCTCTTGATATGAATATGTAGTTATTGTGCTAAAATGAATTTTAACAATTTGTAATGTAAACTTATACATTTATTTTAAATAAAATTAATTTTTCTTTTTTTAACACTTTACAACATAGTTGAAAAATGTTTATAAATTTGTTCATTCTGTCTGTCCATCCGTTCGCACGATAACTGCCTTAAGAATGTACTTTATCAAAATGAAATTTTAGTATGTTGTTGAGACTGTCTGTGGGATATATGGAAATGTAAATGAATAATATCACTCAATTAGTTTTGGATTGAACCCGTGTTTAAAAAATCTGATGTGGGCAACAGATGACTTTACTTATATAATGCTATGAATTTACAACTTTTACACTTGAAAAATGTTATTCTTATGGTAGATACTTATATTCGTTCCAAGATATTGAATTTTTTTCAATTAGTCGTCATTTTCATTGATTTAGCGTCATTTTTATCCATTTGGCGAGATTTTCGTTAACTTGACAACATTCCACTAGATTCGTCGCCAAGTTGGCGACATTTCTGTAGATTCGTCGCCAAAATCTCGCCAAGCGTTATGGACGGAGAAATAAGTTATTCTTACAGCAGATAAATGATTATTGGCTTTCAAATACAAAAGTATTACTTAAAGTATCTTTTTTCATAAATGGAACGAGCTAGATCCATGAGAATGACGTAACCAAATTTATCGCATAGTATTACATGTGAAAAGTGAACATGTTTTTCAATAGCAAATATTTTTTTTTATATAACTTTATGATCATTTTCTTGAAAAATGTGCAATATCTCGAGAACGTTTCGTGTTAGCGTTCTAAAATTTGTCAATCGTTTTCTAATAAAAAATTACATAAGAAATGTCTATTTGCATAACTTTATTAGAGGTTTTAATTCTTTGACGATTTTTTCAAAATTTCACTCGAAAATTTAGGAGAGTTCTGAACATTTGATTGCGTATAAAAACAATAGGCTTCCTGGATTCCAGTGTTTACGGATTGTAATTTTTGTAAAAATTTCGTTCGAATCGGTCCATTCGTTCGTCAGTTATCGTCTCTACAGACTCACTGACACACACACACACATACTTTCACACACACATATACTTTCACACACACACACTTATACTTACACACACACACACCACTTCAAAACGGTTCGATTTTTGATCAGGGTTGCTTGAAACGTGCTCTCCCGTCGAAAACTCGAATTCGAATTTTCGACCCCGTCACAATACTTTCCTTATACATTATGTATATAAGGAAAGTAAAACTGAAATACGTTGAATCCGGTGAGGCCAAATTTTTCATACATTTTTTAAGCAAAGTTAAAATTCACAAATTGCTTAGAAACTTTTAAAAAATATTGAAATTATTCCATAAAATATATAAAAAAAATTCAACAAAATATGCTTAGTAGTTATTTAAATAAAAATTTAAATAATAATTACACCCATATAATATGAACAGATCACGTGACCCACTTCAAAATGAAATATGGCATCCATCTTTTTTCCCAGAGTAGAAATCGTGACTTTTCAAGTTCTTTTAAATTTATATTTAGTGTTTCATCCGTCCTAAATCCGCTTTAGTTTTGCGTTTTTTCTGTACATCTATATTCTGCGCCAACGCGGTTACAATATTTGCGAGTTTACATGCTCATCAGACTTTGATTTCTACAACAAAGTCTACTTTTAATGAACGTAAAATATAAACAAGTGATTATAAGATGAGTTGCATAAGAATAGATGAATTTTTATTTTCACGCAAATTTATTTAACTCGGGAGTCTGGAATAAAAGTGTATGAATGAAATATTCACTCCTTTTCAAAGTGAGCCAGACGATTTATATTTCGATGACGTCATTTGAATAAAGTTTGAATGGAATTTAGGAATGGAGTTAGAAAGCACTTCTACCTCCATGGTTTTAATTTTCCAAGTAAAATAAATTATCATAGTTCTGTGATATTTAAAAAAATATCGGCGCGCTAATATATGGTATTTTAGAAATGTTCAAATAAAATTGCAGTTGGAAGTGTTTTATAATCAATGCTTTATGCATTATTGATCCTTCTTGTATTTATATTTAGGGTTCCATCAGTCCTAAACAGCTTTATTTTTGTATATTATCTGTGTTTCTAAATTCTGTGCTTACGCAATTGCAATACTTTTTATTTTAAATGATCAGTAAACTTTAATAATTTCTACAACGAAGCCTAATTTTAACGCATGAAAAATGTAAACAACACAAGCGATTGTAAGATGAGTTGTCTAAGAATAGCTGAATTTTTTAACTCAATTTCTTAGATCTGGAATCTGCAATATAAATGATATGAATGGAATATTCATTGATTGTACTTAGAGAAGCTGACGATTTTATAACATTGCCTTTTTACTTTCCTTATATACATAATGCATAAGGAAAGTACTGTGACGGGGTCGAAAATTCGAATTGGAGTTTTCGACGGGAGAGCACGTTTCAAGCATCCCTGATCACGAATAAAACATTTTTGAAGTGGTGTGTGTGTGTGTGTGTGTGTGTGTGTGTGTGTGTGTGTGTGTGTGTGTGTGGAGAGAGACGATAACTGACGAACGAATGGACCGATTCGAACGAAATTTGGTACAAAAATCACAATCCGTATACACTGGAAGCCTATTGTTTTATACGCAAACGAATGTTCAGAACTCCCCTAAATTTTCGCGCGAAATTTTGAAAAAATCGTCAGAAAATCAAAACCGCTAATAAAGTTACGCAAATAGAAATTTTGTATGTAATTTTTCATTAGAAAACGATTGACATAAATTTTAGAACGCTACCATGAACCTTTCTCGAGATATTGTACATTTTTCAAAAAAAATTATCAAAAAGTCATATAAAATAAAAAAAAAATATTTCCTATTGAGAAACATGTTCACTTTTCATATGTAATACAATGTGATAAATTTGGTGACATCATTCTCGTGGATCTAGCTCGTTCCATTCATGAGAAAAGATACTTTGAGTAATACTTTTGTATTTGAACTCCAATAGTCATTTATCTGCTATAAGAATAACTTATTTCTCCGTCCATAACGCTTGGCGAGATTTTGGCGACGAATTTGGCGGCACGTCGCCAACTTGGCGACATTTTTTAAAATGTTGCCAAATAACCGAAAATCTCGCCAAATGGATAAAATTGACGCTAAATCAATGAAAATGACAACTAATCGTCAAAAATTCAATATCCTGGAAAGAATATAAGTATCTTCTATAAGAAAAACCTATTTTTTTACTGTAAAAGTAGTAAATTCATTGCATTATATTAGGAAAGTCATGTGTTGCCCACATTAGATTTTTTGATGAAGTTTTAAGTTTCTAATTATTGTACTGTGATAATTTTAAAAATATCATCCCTGAATGTATCGCATTTTAGAGATGTTTAACCTTTTGCTTAAGGGTGTGACAACGTCAATCGACCTCGTCTGCTATTGACGAGGTTCCATCCGTAAGCAAAAGCTTAAAAATAATGCATTTCAGTTTGAAAGTGTTTCGTGATCAATGCTTTATGCATGATTAATTTTTCTTAGTTTATTACTTTCCTTATATACATAATGTATAAGGAAAGTATTGTGACGGGGTCGAAAATTCGAATTCGAGTTTTCGACGGGAGAGCACGTTTCAAGCATCCCTGATCACGAATCAAACATTTTTGAAGTGATGTCTGTGTGTGTGTGTGTGTGTGTGTGTGAAAGTATGTGTGTGTGTGTGTGTGTGTGTGTGTCAGTGGGTCTGTGGAGACGATAACTGACGAACGAATGGACCGATTCGAACCAAATTTGGTACAAAAATCACAATCTGTAAACACTGGAAGCCTATTGTTTTTATACGCAATCGAATGTTCAGAACCCCCTAAATTTTCGAATGAAATTTTGAAAAAATCGTCAAAAAATCAAAACCAATAATAAAGTTACGTAAATAGACATTCCTTATGTAATTTTTCATTAGAAAACGATTGACATAAATTTTAGAACGCTAACATGAACCGTTCTCGAGATATTGCACATTTTTCAAAAAAATTATCAAAAAGTCAAATAAAATAGAAAAAAATATTTCCTATTGAGAAACATGTTCACTTTTCATATATAATATCATGCGATAAATTGGGTGACATCATTCTCGTGGATCTAGTTCGTTCTATTCATGAAAAAAGATACTTTGAGTAATACTTTTGCATTTGAACGCCAATTTATCTGCTGTAAGAATAACTTATTTCTTCGTTCATAACGCTTGGCGAGATTTTGGCGATGAAATTGGCGGAATGTCGCCAACTTGGCGACTTTTTGAAAAGTTGCCAAATTAACGAAAATCTCGCCAAATGGATAAAAATGACGCTAAATCAATGAAAATGACGACTAATTGTGGAAAATTCAATATCTAATAAGTTATATAATATATAAATATATAATAATAGTTATATAATATATGTCGAAAATTCAATATCTAATAATTATATATATATATATATATATATATATAACTTATTTCTTTGTCCATAACGCTTGGCGAGATTTTGGCGACAAAATTGGCGGAATGTCGCCAACTTTGCGACTTTTTGAAATGTTGCCAAATTAACGAAAATCTCGCCAAATGTATAAAAATGACGATAATCAATGAAAATGACGACTAATTGTCGAAAAGTCAATATCTTGGAAAGGATATTAGTATCTACTAGAAGAAAAACCTATTTATTTTACTGTAAAAGTAATAAATTCATTTCATTATATAAGGAAAGTCATGTGTTGCCCACATCAGATTTTTTTCATTTGATATCAGGTATGTAGTTATTGAGGTAAAATGCATTTTTAAAATCTGTAGTCTAAACCTATACCGTTATTTTAAATAAAAGAAATTATTTGTTTCTCTTATTATATTTTAACTCATCCATTTTAGGCCAGATCCGCAGAAATGAGTGAAGAAACAGGGGTTCTCGAGAGAGAAGATGATGACCAGTTTATAGAACAGGAATTTGAAGTGGCCTTGTCGTATGTACAAGAAGTTAAAAATACATTTCGGGAAGACCAGCCGGTGTACAAGTATTTCCTACAGCTACTGGAGCGTTTCCAATCTGGGAGGTAATTTTTTTTTCTTTCTCTACAATACATGGTAATGTATAGGGAAATTATTGGAATCATGCCGAAAATCGCAGCTCGTATTTTCGACGGATCTACACATTTTAGGACCTATAGAACACAAACATTTATGGCGCGACTTGTGTGTGTCTGTCTGTCTGTGCGTGTCTGTCTGGCTGTCTGTGCACTCTAACTAAAAAACTAATGAAACGAATTTCATAAATTCGGAATAAAATAACCTTTCTTTCTTTGCGAAATGGACCTCAAAAGTCGTTAAATCTAAAAATAAGACTACGTATACTTGTATACTTAAATAGATCTATTAAATGTCTATTTCATACGTATTTTTTGACAACGAAAAGAATAAGATCAACCCCATTACTCTAGGACAGGCATGGCCAACACGAGGCCCGCGGAGCTAGGTCAAATGAACATAAATGTTAACTTTATTGCACATATCACCAACAGAACATTACATGATGAGTCGCTAGTTTCATATATTTTTAAATTATAGCTAAGAGAAATTTGAACTATCTCGCATTTTTGCAAAAATTCATTGGTTTTGAGATATTTTAAATATCCCGCATTTTCGGGAAAATTCATAGATTTTAGCTATTTCAAATATCCCGCTATTTGACACTCAAGGTTACTTAGTTTTTTGTCAGACGCTAGGTGTTGATAAAATTTAATATGAGACTTCAACTTCTGATATATATGTTCTGTGGTCTTCGGCGTCTTCGGGAAGCTCGCAACGCTGTCAGGCTCATACTCATAACTACTTTCAGTCCAGCTTGACAAAGTTCCGTGTTGTTCTGTAGTTTCGTTCTATTATCGCCACTACGTCTGGAGAGATTTTGTGACCTACGTTAAAATACATATTTATCATTAAGAGTTCAAACTACTTTAACCAAGTATCCTGTCTACCATATCGATTCTATAGGTAAGTAAACCCTGAAACGTTTTATTTATGTAATTTAAATTTATTAATTATTATTAATTAGTATTACCTGTGGTGTTTTATTTTTTTTAGTTAAAAACTAAGACCTACCATGGCGTCAACTAGTAAAGGCGTTGAACCAAAGAAGAGAAGAATCACAGAATTAAGAAGTTTTCAAGACAGGTGGACTATAAAATATTTTTTCGTGGAACAAAGCCCATATGCTTGATATGCAACGAATCTGTTTCTGTTTTGAAAGAGTACAACATCAAAAGGCTCTACAAGACAAAACATGCAAATAAGTTTGATAAGTACAAAGGGCAATTTTGACAATACCAAGTAAACCTTAAAAAAAATTTCTGCACAACAAAAGATATTTACTAGAGCGGGTTCAGAGTCAACATACTATGTAAAAGCTAGTTATGCAGTAGCCATGATACCAGCAAAAAAAATCGAAGCCATATTCAGATGGTAAAATGGTTAAGGAATGTTTGGAGAGCATCGTTGAAATTCTGTGTCCAGAAAAGAAGAAGGATTTCTCAAAAATTAGCCTGTCTCGTCAGACTATTACTAGGCGTGTGGACGACATTGGAAAACATATTGAAAATAATTTGAAAAGTCGAGCATCCGAGTTTATATTTTATGCTCTAGCATTGGATGAAAGCACAGATATGGCAGATACTGCCCATCTGGCAATTTTTATCAGGGGTGTTGATGTCCATTTTAAAAAGGCAGAAGAATTAGCGGCACTGTATCCACTTAAGGACACTACTAAGTCACGAGATTTGTTAGAAGCAGTTAGATCGACATTGAATCGCTTATCGTTACAACTTAACAACTTACCGGTCTTAACAACGGATGGTGCTTCAGCAATGGTTGGGAAACACGAAGGTTTAGTAAAATTGATTGAAAATGAGGCCTCCAAAGTTGGTAATACTTCACTGCTAAATTTTCATTGCATTATTCATCAGGAGAATTTATGTTCGAAGTCCCTCAAAATGTCAAAATGGACCATGTCATAAAAGTGGTCGTCAAAATAGTGATCTTCATTAAGTCAAACGGGTTGAATTACAGTCAGTTCCAAGAATTTCTAAAGTTATAATGACGTTAAAGTTATATTGAAGTAAGATGGCTGGCCCGCGCCACAATGTTTAAAAGAGCGCTTGATTTGCACCAAGAAATACAATCATTCTTTGCAAGCAGGTCAAAAAGTATCCCAGAGTTTGAAGACAAAGAGTAGGTTTGCGACTTTGCATTTCTGGTCGATATAACTAGCCACTAAAATGACTTTAATACTCGTCTACAAGGGAAAGATCAATTAATTAATAAGATGTATGATCATATTTCTGCATTTCAAATGAAACTTAGTCTTTGGGAACAACAGTGAGGACGAAAACTTTACTCACTTCCCTACATTGTCATTGCAACCAGACGTCACACAGGAGGCGGCGGATAAATACGCTTCTTTGATATCTGACTTAAACCTCGAATTTGAAAACTGATTTCAGGATTTTAAAAAACATCATGTGCTTTTTTGTGCATTTGCAACGCCATTCGCGGTAGACGTGAAATGTATTACCAGGAAAATTACAAATGGAACATTCTGAAATGTGATGAATTCCATCAAGAGATGAAGTGATTCCATCAAGAGATGAATTCCATCCAGAAGATTCCATGTGAGAAATTCCATCAAGTTGGTTTGGAAGAGTTCTATAAAACGTATTTGGACAAGGATAAATATCCTGCGTTTTACAAACATGCTCTGTCGATGGTTTCGCTATTTGGAAACACTTATGCGTGTGAACAGCTTTTTAGTTGCATGAATTACATGAAATCACAAGTGAGAACACGAATTACTGATGTTCATTTGGAAAACTGTTTGCCTGTAGCAACAACATCAGTCGAGATCAATTTGGATGCACTTAGTTCTGCAAAACAAAGTCAGATGTCTCACTTTTAAATATTTTTAAATTGTCTAATAAATATGTTTGATTCTCAGTTATGTTTTATTTTCTTCAAAAAAAATATATATTCGTATTTCTTGTTTTTTTCTACATTAAACCAGGCAAGCGTTTGACCACGATCTCACCTACTGGGAAGCGGCGATGTGGTGAAGCTGTAGCACGTTTGCTTATTCACTTTAATTAATAAAAAAAAATTAGGTGCGTGGCCCTGCAGGAAATATTATTTCCGAAATTTGGCCCGCCTGCTGAAAAGGTTAGCCACCCCTGCTCTAGGACTAGCTGTTCTCGAGATATTTTATTATTTTCGCTACGCCACCTTTTGAAAATAAGTCCAGTTACGAAAACGGAAACGAAAATTGAATTAAAAGCACAATTTCAGTGTAATTTAAAATAATTCTAGCTGTTATTTTGTGCAATCAAACTCTAATTTACAAATTATTAAAGACATAAACAGAACGTGAATATGAGCATGCTGGGAAAGTCATGTGCTGCCCTCATAAAATATTTTTCTTCCCCTGCAATGCATGGCAATTTATAGGGAAATTATTGGAATCATACCGAAAATCGCAACTCGAGTTTTCGAGGGATCTATACGTTTTGGGACAGCTTGAACACTGAAAAATTGTTTTAGCTTGACGTTTGTGTGTGCGTCTATCTACCTACCTACTTACCTATCTGTGCAGATTTTGTATCCACTCTAACTGAAAATCTAATTGGCCGAATTTCATAAAATTTAGTATTTAAGTCCCTTGTAAGTGACCCTGGTGCTGATTAGATTTCGGTACGATTAAAATAAATAAAAGTCTTTTTTGTAGAATGTTCTGCTTAAATCTAATGTATCTACTGTAACTAAAAGACTAATTGACCAAATTTTACAAAAATTTGGTAGATAAATCACTTGTGGTATACTCTGGTGCTGATTAGATTTTGGTGCTATTCAGAAAATAAAAACCTGCCTTTTTTCGCGAAATGGCCAACAAAAATCGAAAAAATCTAAAATAAAAGACTACATATTCTCAAATGTATCAATTAAATACTTGTTTTACATGTAATTTTTGACGAGCTAAAGAATAAGACCTACCCTATTACTTTAGAACTAACCGTGCTTGAGATATTTAAGTTTTTGGTCGCATTTTTTTGTTATGTCGCCACTGAAAAAATATCCAGTTACCAATTAAAAGCAAAAATCTGATGTGGGCAGTACATGACTTGTCCTGCATACTCATATTCACGCTCTCTTTATTTCTTCATTAATTCATTACATTGAGTTTAATTGCACAAGATAATACCCAGAATTATTCGAAATTACACTGAATTTGCACTTTTAATTCCAGCTTCGTTCTCATACGGTAACTGGACTTATCATTTTATATACATAGTATAATGTATAAGGAAAGTATTGTCACGGGGTCGAAAATTCGAATTTTCGACAAGAGAGCCCGTTTCAAGCATTCCTGAACACGTATCGTGTGTGTGTGTGTGTGTGTGTGTGTGTGTGTGTGTGTGGAGAGAGACGATATCTAATGAGCGAATCAAGCGGTCTGAAAACGATTTGGTGCAAAAATCAGAATCAGAAATCAATGGGAGGTTGTGGTTTTTACACGCAATCAAATGCTCAGAACTCTCCTAAATTTAAGAGTGAAATTTTAAAAAAATCATCAAAAAATTTAAGCATTCAATAAAGTTACGTGAATAATCATTTCTTATGTAACTTTCCATGAGAAAACGATTGGCATAAACTTTAGACATCTAGCATGAACTGTTCTCGAGATATTGCAGTTTTCAAATAAATTTATCAAAAAATTACATGAAATTAAATAAAAATATTAACTATTGTGAAATCTGTTCACTTTACATATGTAATATTATGCGATAAATTTATTATCATTCTCGTACATCTAGCTCGTTCCATTCTCAAAATAAGACACTTTGGGTAATATCTTTATAATTTGACGCCATTAATCGTTTATTTACTATAAGACTAACCTATTTTCCCATACACTATGCTTGGCAAAATTTTAGAGGCGAATTTGATGGAATATCGCCAACTTGGCAATATTTATTAAATGTTGCCAAATTGGCGAAAATATCGCTAAACTAATAAAAATGTTACCAAATTGATAAAAATTACGCTAAATCAATAAAAATTAAGACTAATTGATGAAAATCCAATATCTTGGAAAGAATGAGAATCTACTATAAATGAAGATAATTTAGGTAATAGTTTTGCATTTGGACGCCATTTGCCGTTTATCTGTTATAAGAATAACCTATTTTTCCGACCATAATGCTTAACAAAATTTTAGCGACGCAATTGTCGGAATATCGCCAATCTAGCGAGTTTTTAAAATGCCGCCAAATTGCTGAAAATGTCGCCATATTGATAAAAATGACTCTAAATCCCCTTACCTACCTATTTTTAGTCATTTTTTTTATCAAACTTCATGTAAAAGAACTCGTCGATTCTTCTTTAAAAATAAACGTAAGATTCTTGTGTATAATTGAGCAAAATTTTGATAATTCCAAGTTAAATAAGCTTATTGGAATATTCTGAGGCGCTCTCTAAAGTGATGGCTCAAAGCGGCAATTTTAGTTCTCTTCTTAGTAAATCAACCCTTGATCATTCAGTCATCTTTACGTATTTTACTGAATGCATTTTTTAAAAATATCTTCTACCAGTTTTATGCATGTTTTATTGAACTTCTTACGTGTTCACCAAAAATTGATAAAATATAAATGAAAATTTATTTCAGTAATCAATTTTTGTTTTTGTCTTTTAATACAGTTTTGGTATACTCAAGGCTATTGAATGTGTCTGCAATCTATTTAGAGGACATCCCGAGTTAATCGACGGCTTCAATACCTTTGTATCACCCAAATACAGGATTGTGGTTCAATCGAATAATGACATTCGAGTCATTATATATGATACAAATCGTGGACTATGTGATACCAATGCTGACCCTATATATTTAGCATCAACTCCGAGAGGACTCGTACCCAGGTTATCAATCGACCCTTCTTACTATAATCTAAGTTTTGAATCTTCATCTGAAGCATCTCTTGATAAGGAAGAAGTACGCATGGATGTAAGCAATTAGTTTCTAAATTATTTGTTAAATGAGCATATATATATGTCAACTAACTCTTGCACCCACCAGCTGCTAGGGTTTTAAAAAATAGCCAATTGTAAATTCCTGTATGTGTCCTATTCCCGGACGCAACCTTTATACAACTCGCTGCCCACAGCTAGACTCCAATATTACTGAAATCGGAATGATAGGATCGAAAATAGAGAAAATCCGATGCAGAACACACCCAGCATGGTTTCTGTTGCTCGCAAGAGAGCGATCTTTAAATATACCTTTACCACCGTTTCCAACCAGCTATGTGTAAAGGAGGCCATTTGCTGTTTATGATTTCAGACGGATAAATATCTTATCTAATCTCCTGTGACTTTATTTTCCGTTTCTGTGAGCAGTAACAGAATAAAAATAAAATAACTAAAGCAAATGCTTCCGTGTCGAATATGTCAATTTTCAGTCTGCTGCCTTTATATCTAGCATGATATCAAATCCACATAGTCTACGGCAGTGTTTCCCAACCTTTTTTGTGCCATGCCCCACCTAAGCCTTTCTAAAGTTCTAATGCTCCCTATGTAACATATACGTAATTTTTAATATTCAAAAATTGAATTGTTCACTGAAGAAACTTAAATGATAGGTTTTAGGAAGAAATCACTAGGAAATTGTTGAGGAAACACAGTAAGTAAATTTTCAAAACATATAATGGAGAACTGAAATTAAAGTACGAAATAATTTTAATGAAAGATTTTCTATATTATTTTAATCATTAGTAATTATTTATTATTTAAATTTAGTGAGATCCTTGCACTTGATGCTTGCTGCAAAGAAATTTTATGTTAGGTTCCAATTTAATTAGCTTCAGTCTCAAGTCTCCCCGTTGTTATATCCAGCCGATTTCTTTTCTTTTTAGCAGCAAATCATTTATGGCACTAAATCCACATTCAGCTAAATATGAAAATGGAAACGGTAACAATAGTTTTCTTGCACATTTGGTTGAATTTGGATATTTGATTTCTGTTTTCTCACAAAGCCATGCCATCTCTCATTTTATATTAAATAAAGTTTTAACTGACTCATTATTTTGCATTTCTGCGAGTTCTTGATACTGCATATTTGAAATATTTGACAAATCCACTAACATTGGCTGCATCATCCAAGTTTAAAAATCAATTTGTTTCAAATCAGAAAATCTTTCTTTTAAATCTGCCGATAGAATTTTCAGATGATCGACAATAACAGGTATAGCGGTATTCACATTTTTGGAGCCAATGAAACTTTTCAAAATTTTTGTTGTAAATATATTTTTGACATAATTCAATAAAGGTAATGAAACCAAATATCTTCGCTTTTGCATTGACAAGAGTTTTATTTGTTCCTTGAAGTTGATTATTTAATACATTTAGTTTTTATAATAACAAGTATAGCGGTATTAAGTTTGTCGCTTAAAAAATCACAAAGAGTATCAATTAGTTCCATAAATCTTTTCAAGCAGTTCCCTTTCGAGATCCATCTTACTTCAGTGTGAAGTAAAAGTCTTACAAGGTCTGCATTTTGTTCTTCACAAAATAGATTGAAGAGGCACTCACATTTGGCATTAGCTTTATTAGCATTGATGCACTTTATAACTGAATTTAGTACTTCATTTAGAACAGGCGAAATGTTTTTAGCTACCAAGATTTTCCTATGAATAACACAATGTACAAGAAGCATTTCTGCATTCTCATCTTTCATCAATTTTAAGCAGCCATTTTTCTTGCCCATCATATTAGGAGCACCATCTGCAGCAAGCACAATATGTTATATTTTTCATTGGTATATTATTGACATCTAAGTGATTTAACAAGTTGAATTTCAATATCTTCACTCATTTCGTCTATTCTTCTGCTAACAGCATTGTTACTGACAATGTGTGGCATAGCTTTCACGTCTTTGTCATCTTTTTCCAGAACCGTTTTAATAAATTCTGATATTGATGGTTTGATTAAATTCTCATCTATTGAAAGATTTTTCCCAGATTTTTTACTCAGGTGGTTTTAACTACGACAGAAGTTACCTATACTGGACGTTTACCCAGCTCGAGTAGCGACAGAGACTGGCCATACAGTTAACTTAAACTCTGGACGAGTCCATTTTCGAATTGCCCCCTTAACAATCAAATTGCCCCCCTGTGGGGAGTGGGGGCCCCACGTTGGGAAACACTGGTCTACGGCCATTTAAATCTTCATCTTGTTCTAGCTGTTACCGCTAGATGGCGAAAACAGCTAGACATATTTTGTAGCTGTATCGTGGTTTCCACTTTTCAACCATAGAAAAACGGGAAATGAAGAGGCATTATAGATAAAGGGGGCTCTGTCCGAATGTATTCCCTTCCCCTACTGCCAATATGCATCCGACTTTAATCTTATCAAGAATATAATTACTTTAAACTGTTAAGTCCCTTCATCTTCTCTATATCTTATTAAAAATATGTTGTATTAATCTGATGTATCAAAATTTATTTGTCTTCTAATTAAAAAATCTGATGTGAGCAGCACATGACTTTCCCTGCAGACTCAAATTCATATTTTCTTTATTACTTTAATAATTCGTTAGACTAAGCTTAATTGCACCAAATAACACTAAATTTGCATTTTTAATTCAATTTTTGTTTTTATTTTGTACTTGGACATTTTTCTGAAATCGGCGTAACAAAAATGCAAGAAATCTTAAATATATTGAGAACGGTTTGTCCTAAAGCATAATGGAGTGTGTTATATTCTTTTCCTCGTCAAAAATTGCGTATAAAACAGGAATTTAATTAAGCATACGTAGCCTTTTTTTTTTGGCGATTTCTGCGGGCCATTTCGTAAAAAAGGCAGGTTGTTCTTTTCCGAATTATAACAAAATCTAATCAGCACCAAAGTATCCCACAAGTAACTTATCTACCAAATTTTGTGAAATTTGGTCAATTAGTATTTTAACTCGAGTGGATACATGAAATTTTTGCGGCCATTTCGTAAAAAAGGCGGATTTTTCTTTTCCGAATCGTACCAAAATTTAATCAACACTAGAGTATCCCACAAATAACTTATCTACCAAATTTTGTGAAATTTGTTCAATTAGTATTTTAGCTGGGGTGGATACATCAAATTTTTCCAGGCCATTTCGTAAAAAAAGGCAGGTTGTTATTTTCCAAATCACCAAAATCTAATCAGCACCAGAGCATCCTACAAGTAACTTATCTACCAACTTTTGTGAAATTTGGTCTATTAGTATTTTAGCTAGAGTGGATACATGACATTTTTACGAGCCATGTCGCAAAAAAAAGGCGGGTTCTATTTTTCACGAATCCTACAAAAAACTAATCAGCACCAGGGTCTCACCCAAGTGACTTACCTAACACATTTTATGAAATTCGGTCCATTAGTTTTTTAGTTAAGAGTAAATACAAACATTGCACAGTCACACAGGCACACACACAGACATAACGCTAAAAATAGATTTTCCATATTCTAGAGGTCTCGAAACGTGTAGATCCGTCGAAAACTCAAATTGTGATTTTCGGCATGATTCCAATACTTTCCCTATACATTACCATGTATTGCAGGAAAAGTAAAAGTCTGATGTGGGCAGCATATGACTTTCGCTGCAAACTCAAATATATATTCTTATTTTTATTCCATGCTGCATTAAGTTGAGTTTAATTGCAGAAAATAACATGGATATTTTTCTAATATTATATACAATTTATATATTCAATGTATCTTTGTTTCCTTTGGCAACTTAATCCTCTTTAAAGTCTTCAGCTCCTAAAAATTCTAAATAACTAAAATACTATGTTGAGAACGGGTTCATTCTAAAGTCATGTATTCAGTCTTAATCGCTTTGCTATCAAAAAAAATCTGATGTGGGCAACACATGACTTTCCTTATATAATGGAATGAATTTACTACTTTTACAGTTAAAAAAAATGTTATTCTTATAGTAGATACTTATATTCTTTTCAAGATATTGAATTTTCTTCAAATAGTCGTCATTTTCATTGATTTAGCGTCATTTTTATCAATTTGGCGATATTTTTTAAATTTGGCAACAATTAAAAATGTCGCCAAGTTGGCGATATTCCGTCAAATTCGTCGCCAAGTTTTCGCCAAGCGTTATGGACCGAGAAATAAGTTATTCTTACAGCAGATAAATGACTATTGGCGATCAAATACAAAAGTATTACTCAAAGTATCTTTTTTCATGAATGGAACGAGCTAGATCCACGAGAATGATGTCAACAAATTTATCGCATGGAACTACATATGAAAAGTGAACATTTTTCTCAATAGGAAATATTTTTTATTTTATATGTTTTTTTGATAATTTTTTTGAAAAATGTGCAATATCTCGAAAACGGTTCATGTTAGCGTTCTCGAATTTATGTCAATCGTTTTCTAATGAAAACTTACATAAGAAATATCTATTTGCGTAACTTTATTAGCGGTTTTGATTTTTTGACGATTTTTTCAAAATTTCGCTCGAATATTTAGGGGTTTCTGAACATTCGATTGCGTATAAAAACAATAGGCTTCCAGTGTTTACAGATAGTGATTTTTGTACCAAATTTCGTTCTAATCGTTCCATTCGTTCGTCAGTTATCGTCTCCACAGACTCACTGACACACACACACACATATACTTCCACACACACACAGACACACACACACATACTTTCACACACACACACACACACATATTTTTACACACATTATTATAATGTATAAGGAAAGTATGTTGCGGGGTCGAAAATTCGAATTCGAGTTTTCGACGGGAGAGCACGTTTCAAGCATCCCTGATCACGAATCAAACATTTTTGAAGTGATGTGTGTGTGTGTGTGTGTGTGTGTGTGTGTGTGTGTGTGTCAGTGGGTCTGTGGAGACGATAACTGACGAACGAATGGACCGATTTGACCCAAATTTGGTACAAAAATCACAATCCGTAAATACTGTAAGCCTGTTGTTTTTATATGCAATCGAATGTTCAGAACCCTCCTAAATTTTCGAATGAAATTTTGAAAAAATCGTCAAAACATCAAAACCACTAATAAAGTTACGCAAATAGACATTTCTTGTGTAATTTTTCATTAGAAAACGATTGACATAAATTTTAGAACGCTAACACGAGCCGTTTTTGAGATATTGTAAATTTTTCAAAAAAAACATCAAAAAGTTATATAAAATAAAAATAAAAAATTCCTATTGATAAACATGTTCACTTTTCATATGTAATACCATGCGATAAATTGGGTGACATCATTCTCGTGGATCTAGCTCGTTCCATTCACAAAAAAAGATACTCTGAGTAACACTTTTGTATTTGGACGCCAATAGTCATTTATCGGCTGTAAGAATAACTTATTTCTTAGTGCATAACGCTTGGCGAGATTTTAGAGACAAATTTGGCGGAATGTCGCCAACTTGGCGACTTTTTGAAATGTTGCCAAATTAACGAAAATCTCGCCAAATGGATCAAAATGACGCTAAATCAATGAAAATGACGACTAATTGTCGAAAATTCAATGTCTTGGAAAGAATATTCGTATCTACTATAAGAAAAACCTATTTTTTTACTGTAAAAGTAGTAAATTCATTACATTATATAAGGAAAGTCATGTATTGCCCACATCAGATTTTGTATATAAGGAAAGTAATTACATGAAGTACAATTATTTAATTGATGTATGTTAGTCATTTTTTTCAGTTTTTCGCAAACTTTGTGGACCATTTCGAAACAAAAATCTCTATACTTTTCCGGATCATGCAAAAATCTTTTCACTATCGGAATAACGTAACTACTAAGTTTTAAGGAATTTTATTAAATAATTTCATAACTACAGTAAAAACATCTTCAGTTCCTTACAATTAAAACCTAAATATCTCGAGAGAGATCCATAGAGTAATGGGGTTGGTCTTGTTATTTTCGTAGTTAAAAATTACGTATAAATCAAGCATTTAATTGATATATTTGTAGTGTATTATTTTTTTGCATTTTGGCGATTTTTGGGAGTCATTTCGCAAACAAATAGAATATTTTTTTTCGTATCATACTAACATCTAATCAGCAACTCAGTAACCCAAATACGATTTATCTACCATATACTGTAAAATTTAGTCCACTACTTATTCAGATAGATTGAATACACTCAATTTTTGCAGGCCATGTCGTGAAAAGACGGGTTCCTTTTTCCCGAATCGTACCAAAATCTTATCAGTACCAGGGTTACCCACACGTTAACCCTGGTACTGATAAAGAACGAACAAACTTGAAAAAATAGCTTTCCAAGCGAGTATTTTTCTCATTTTCTAACTTTTACTCGAAATATATAGTAAACTACAGGAAATAAATATAAAATGTAAAGGACAAAAATGTGTACTACAAAATTTAGTATTAAAATCTATATTTGTTGTAAAAACAAAAACGCTTTTAAAGTTTTCGAGTAATTGTCAAGTTCAAGAAGACTGAAAATTTTCCGTTTTTCAAATTTGCAATGCTAATATCTCAGAAACTGAAAGAGCTAGCTTTGAACCAAAGAAATTGGTACCACAGTAATTAATCAATACCATAAGTGATTTACTTACCAAATTTTACAAAATTCGGTCAATCAATTCCTTTTGTAAAATGAATACACACATTACACACACACGGACACACATACGTACGTCACGCTATAAATAGTTTTATCGTGTTCTATGGTGCTTGAAACGTGTAGATCCGTCGAAAACATGAGTTGTAATTTTCGACACGATTCCAATCCTTTTCCTGTAAATTGTCATACATTGCGGAGAAATTAAAATGAACTGTAGATTTTGTATGCAAGGGTAGATACAGACAAGCTAAGCGATGACTTGCGTTCCAGATTTTTATAAATAAAATGAATTCCAATTTTTGATCAGCTGAAATCACACATGGCCATATACTTTTCTGTGTCCAAATAGTGTCTGTCTGAACAATTTTTTTTTCATTTTTCATACTTTCACTCAGTATACCTTTGAAACTATAAAAGATATAAAATAGTAAACAACAATATGTATGAAGAAATTTCACTGTAAAAGGTAAATAGTAAGCGAGAACATGAAGAAATTTAGTTTATAAATCTATATTTATTTTTAGAAAAAACTCTTATAGTTTTCGGGTAATCGTCTTGTCAAGTTGAAGTATGGAAATTATACATTTTTGAAGTTTGTAACGCTTATATCGTAAAACCAAAAGTGGTAATTATAAACAATAAGTAAGAATGTGTAGCTCTTTAAAAGCCCTATAAATGTATATAATCAGATTTCTGACAGAATTATAATTTTTCGATATTACAAAAGTTTTTCTTTTTGTTTTTGTTTTTTTGTTTGTTTTTTTACAAAATCTTATTCACGCAAAACTATTTCAACTCCATATGACTGGAACCATCAGCAATTTTTTTTAACAAATATTGATAAAGGCGTTTTGTTAGAAAATATAATCATGGAAATCGTTAGTAAATTTCTAGAACATACAGCGCATTATTTGTATCGGCCTTTTAATACATAGATACTAATTAATAATAATAAATAATTATTAATAAAATAATAATAATGATAAATATAATAATAATAATGATAAATAAAATAATAATAATGATAAATAAAAATAGTTAATAAATAATTAATAAAAGTGGCTGTTTGTTGTATATGCAGTGAATTTTTTATGTTGTCATATTTAGAAGTGCGAAATCAAATTGTGCACAAGAAAGATTAATCATGCATATAACATTGATTATGACTCTCTTTTCAACTGAAATGCAATTTTATTTAAACATCTCTAAATTGCGATACATTCAGCGCTGATATTTTTCAAATTATCACAGTACTACAATAATATATTCTACTTCGAAACTTAAATCTTCAACATAAAAGCCAATGCTATAAAATCGCCTGCTTCTCTATATAAAATCAATGAATATTTCATCCATATCACTTATATTCCAGATTCCAGAGATAAATCATTTTGCGTAAAAAAAAAATTTCGTAATTCTTATACAACTTGTATTACAATCGCTTGATTTGTTTACATTTTGCATGCTATAAAAATTAAGCTATAAAATCAATGAGTATTCCATTCATATCAATTATATTCCAGACTCCAGAGTTAAATAATTTTGTGTTAAAATTCAACAATTCTTATACAACTCATATTACAATCGCTGTTTTGTTTACATTTTACGTACGTTAAAATTAGGCTTCGTTGTAGAAATAATCAAAGTTTAGCGACCGTTTAAAATAAAAAATATTGTAATTGCGTAGACACAGCATTTAGATACAAAGATAATATGCAAAACTAAAGCAGTTATAAAACGGATACAATACTAAATATAAATATAAGCGTTCCTTAAAAATCATGATTTTTGCTATGCGAAAAAAAAAATGGTTGCCATATTTTATTTTGCAATGAGTCACGTGGTCTCTTCATATAATATGGATGTTATAATTATTTCATTTTTTATTTTAAAAACTACTTAGCACATTTAGATAAAAAAAAATTACACATTTTACGTAATAATATGAATATTTCCTAACATTTTTAAAGCTATTTGTGAATTTTAACTCCGCTAAAAATATTTGAAAAATTAGGTTACATATGGTTCAATGTATTTCCGTTTTTCAATCCGGGTATAATTCAAAACTAATTGGGTGGTATAATTCTTTTACATTCCCATATGTCCCGCAGATCGTCGTAACAACATACTCAAATTTCATGTTGATAAAGCCATTTTTGAAGGCTTACGAACGGTAAGGCAGGCAAACAGACAGACACAATGATCAAAGTCATAAACACCTTACACAACACTTTACAAATGTTGAAAAGTATTAAAAAGCTGTTATTTGTGAAGAAAATATTATTTTAGTTTAAAATATTGATATGGATACTACGCATAAATGCGTTTGAAATAGGAAAATAGATGTGCATTTCAAGGCATTGGAATGCTTAGATATTAATTGTTATCTTTTCTTAATGAAATTTATGAAGTAAATAACCCTTTTTTTAAAAACTGCCAACATTTTTCAAATTAATTCATTTTTTAACTGTTTTCATTGTTCAATGCTTATGCTACAGCTGAAGATCAATACATCATGTACGTTCGGTGGTAAATCAATGCCCAAAACTTTATTCTGTAGATCTTGTCCATCGTTAATTTGTGAATGAAATAAAGTTATTGTATTATGTAGGGAAAATCATGTGCTGGCTTCATCACATTTTTATTATATTAGCAGGTATAGAATTACAGTGCTGAAATAAATGATTTTAGAATTTAATTTTGTAAACATTTGTTTCAAGAGGACACTCTGATCTTAAAATCATGAAAATATATAAAAAAAAAAAATCCTTATCTAGCTGTAAAGTCTGTTCATTTCTGAACATTTTAGTATATTTTCTGAATGTTAATTATATCCGGAGATATTTAAAAAAATAAAATACCAAGCCTAAATGTATACTTTAACCGCATTTTTCTCAAAATAATGATTTTTGAACTTGCGCGCATGATATTTCAAGAACAGTTTAATGAATTCTAATGAATTTTTTTATGCTTAGTAGTAACACCATTGTCCAATAAATATACTAGATTGATATATGTAACTTATGACATAAAAATTTTAGTTGCAAAAAAAGTTGTTAAAAATTCTAATAAAATTAATGTTTAAAAAATACATTAATTTTCCCCCTATTAAAAATTAAAAAAATTAAATGGTCCTAGTAGACAAGAATATGTCGTCATAAATAAAATCCCAAACTAGTTTGAAGTTTGATTATATCCGTAAAAATTCAAGGTATCATGCGCGTAGCCACATTATAATTTTATTAACAAAAATATATATGTAAATTATAATTATTTTTATATAATATTTCTTAATTTTCATTCTTTTTTTTTTCAAAAAATATTATTTTTTTCTACTCTAAAAATGTCGTTTAAATAGCTGCAATAGATATCATTTTAAAAACGAGTAAACTTCCATTGATTTTGTTGACATTTTTGCATCGTAAGAGAAGAGTGGACCCTTAAGCAAAATTATTATGTTTTCCTTATACTTTGCATATCTTTTCAGCCTCATTCATCAAACATGCCACGAGGCATAAAACGCATCTTCACAAAGACTTATTTATACATGGATAATTGGTTTAGGAACCAGTTGTTTAGGATCCAGTGTGTATAATGATTGATTTCCTAGATATCATATGGAAGTACCAAACCCATGGGTAAACTATACTCCGCTTTCTTACATACTTTTGTACCTCAACTCTAATTAATTACTTATATATTGCATGCCCATTTCACTATTCAGGACATTTAGAAGAGGTCTCTACACCCAGTCCTAGACGTAACTTGTAATTACGCAACATTAACTGTACATAAAGATCACTAGTATACGTTAGCATGTAGATGGAAAAACTGCGCAGTTTTAAATACTCGTACAGTTTGACTTTTTACTTTTGCTTATCAAGTCGACTGCTTTTGCTAAAAGTCAACTGCTTTTGTTAAAAATCAATTGCTTTTGTTAAAAATCAATTGCTTTTGTTAAAAGTCAATTGTTTTTGTTAAAAGTCAACTGCTTTTGCTAAAAGTCAACTGCTTTTGCTAAAAGTCAACTGCTTTTGCTAAAAGTCAACTGCTTTTGCTAAAAGTCAACTGCTTTTGCTAAAAGTCAACTGCTTTTGCTAAAAGTCAACTGCTTTTGCTAAAAGTCAACTGCTTTTGCGCAGCTGCACACAGGTACGTATAGGGGGAATTTGTGCAATCTTCATACAGTTATGATTTCTTACCGCTTATCAATAACCTTGTAATATAAGAGCTTGTCATGCTATAGAGATATTTGTAGGCGTTAGTTAACCTTACTTATGTATGGGCCAAAGTAAGGAATACCACGACATAGATTTTAAATAAGAGGCATGCTCAATATTTTTTAGAAATTAAGCTTTGTGATCACCGCGAAATGGTGGTGAAATAAATTAACAATTTGCAAACAAACTATAGGAAATAATGATAGTAAGTGACTACCTACAGCCGCAAATGTAACGTCCTATTTCTACGACGACATTATTCATATTAGAAAGGTTCACAGCTGAGCTAAACTTTCGACGATACGCTTGCAACATCTAGATTAGCGATTCCCAACCTGTGTGCCATGACATCTAAGGGCACTATGGAATTGTCCAGGGAAGACACGAGATTTTTAAAGAAAAACTGGTTTTTCAGATAGAAACAATTATTTCCAGAAAAAAAAACTATTATTATTGTCACATTCAGCCGAAGAACAGTCATCTGATACATAAATATGAAACATTTGTTAGCCGATCAATCTAAAACTGTTTCTATTTGAGGTTCCTAACCTCTACTCCTTTCATATACCTGCTGCACTTTCACGGTTGATCTGCAGCATGAGTCGCTAATTGGCAGTTCATAATAGTTGTCACGTGAGATTATGGATAAGTTTGCTTTAAAAATCAAAATTGAAGACGGTCAAGATCAAACCTTGGTGTTCAATGTTCATATCAGTTTGTATAAATGCCTAGGCGGAATTCGCAAAAATGTCTCATGTATTATCAACCAGTTTTATCTTTTTTGTGATATGTCACAAATTTATAATTCTAATTTGATATAGGGTCCCCATTCACAATGCTCAATTTTCAAATAAATATAACTAGCTCAATTTTAAAGATACAGATATGCGGGTTTTTTTAATGATCTTGTTGCATTAAAAATAAAAATTTTCTAATTGACCAAATTTATCAAAGGGATCGTATAAAAATTTAAAAAGCGTAACTTTTTTAAAATTAATGGGAGGACTATTTGATTAACGTAGTCTTATTTCCTACCTTACTTTTAACATTTTTGCAATTTACATTGCCCACTTATCTCCAATAGCGCGTAAAGCGAGTTTCAATCTTTTTGGGACACCCTGTATAACTTTCGTATGTAAAAATATAAAAAATATGTTAGCAACTACCTTTATTAGGTGATTTTCCATGGAAAGACCCTCCTACCTTACTCGACTGTTGTGGTATACTTTGAAGGTTTTGCCACCAAAGATTTACACAAAAATACATCTCACGAAACATCAGTTTTTTTTTTATGGATGTATATACACATATCTCTAGTTGTGGGGAAAGCGTTGTCTGGGAATTTAAACGATAATGCCAAAATGGTAAATTTTATTTAAAGTCACTACCTTTGAAATGTAGGAATTTTAAACGAATCTGTCAAAAATGGAGCAGCACATACATAATGTCTATTGCACACTGATGTAAGGTGGTTATATTGAAACCGAATGTTTCAACAGTAAACCAGATCTCCAAGCACTAAAACAGGTTTTGAAGACACGAACAAAACCCCTTTAATGACCTGCTGGAAAATAACACTTGGTGTTTGAGACTTCCATATCTACTAAATATTTTTAAGAAGCAAAATATTTTTAATAATTAAATTTTTCAATGCAAGGACAAGTGATAGTAATTTCCTCAACTAATAAAATCGAAAGCTTCAGTAGGAAACTAGTCTCCTGGAAGTTTGGAATTTATGAAACAGATATGTCAAACTTTCCTTCTGCACTTAGACTGTTTACATATAGTGATCTGGGAAAACTGTAGGACATCATGCTACAAAAATTTTGCATTAATATATTATCTGATAACTGTATCACTTATTTAAAAATATACCTACAATGTTTGTCAATAAGCAAAATACATTTTGTGATAAGGAAAACTTGAGCAACGTCAATTAGCACAAATACAACAATAATGCAGCATTTGTGCTTATTTTTGCTCAAGTTTTCCTTATCCTTCGCATAAAGTATAGTTTACTTATTGATTTCCTTGGCGTCGTGCTGCATTGTGTTATTTGTGCTTATTTATGTTACTCAAATTTTCCTTACAATATTTTTGTTTAATACAAATGAGCTAATAGAGTAAAAGTATATTATATAAATATAATGTATTATATGGTTTATTAATATATAATCTTCCTTTATATATTTTAATAATATTGGTGAGTGTTTATTATGCTACACAAAAATTTTAATACATTTTCACCTGATGTAGAATTTTCAACTTTAAATGGTAAATCAAAGTTAAGTGAAAAATAAATTAAACATATATGAAAATGTAGAAAGGTGCTACTAACCTAAGGATAGAAATCGCTGGTCTAGAGACTTGCCTTAGACCTGCCTTGCAGGCATGTGCAATTAATGTTTCTTAGTTAAAAGTTACGTCTCAGAATAGCTTATTTATTTTTGTATCATTAAAAGCTCCTTACTGTACAGTTATGTGTCTCTTAAATATTTATTTTACTTTAAATCTCCAGATTATAAAAATTTAATAGATATTTTTGTGTAATCTTTGTTATATGAAGTATTCCTTTTTACAGCCTATTTCTCCTTCCAGTTCTATTATATGTATTTTTAATTTGTTGGCTTACATATTTGCTCAAAAATCTGACAATTAATAAATGTTAATTTGTTTCAGTAATATTTTAATTTTTTTATCTTCTTATATAGACTTGATACTAATGGCGTAGCTCAACTTTTCTACAATCTATTTTGAGGGTATCTAGACATAATTGAAATCTTCAGCACATTTTTACCCGATTGCAGGATTGAAAAGTTGAACCATGAGCAGGTTTCAGTTGATGCAAATCTTGGTTCAGGAAGTAGTAAGCATTTTTTTTTTACATTTTTATGGAATCCTTGAATTTAAAAGTTTTGGAACCACGGGTCTAGTGGATGATTTGTACAAGTTTTGTACCTGAGGCATGTTCAGTTAATATTACGCAATTAAACTTTAAGTCTAGAGATGGCCTAAATTTCTTATTTTTATCACGAGAAACCCCTTATTGCACAATTACGTCTCCTTGGTATTTCTATTAATATAAATGTCAAGACTATGGTTTAAAAATATATAGCTATCTTTGTGTCAACTTTGTTTCTGAAGTATTACCATATAAAGTGTATTTCTCCTCTCAGGTCTATTTTTATTAACACTTTACAACAAAGATGAAAAGTGTTTATGACTTTGTTCATTCTATCTGTCTGTCTGTCACCACGATAACTGCCGTAAAAATGACTTAATCAAAATGAAATTTTTGTATGTTGTTCAGACTGTCTGTAGAACCTATGGGAATATAAATTAATAATATCACCCAATTAGTTTTGGATTGAATCCGGGTGGAAAAAATGAAATGCATTGATCCCTATGGGACATAATTTTTCAAACATTTTTTAAGAGGATTTAAAATTCACAAATTGCTTCAAAAATTTTAGGTAATATTCAAATTGTTCCATAAAATATATAAAAAAAATTCAGCGAAATATATTCAGTAGTTTAAAAAAAAAATTAAAAAAAAAATTACACCTCTTGCATGAAGCAATCACGTGACCATGATATGAAAAGATCACATGACCCACTTCAAAATTATATATGGTATCCATCTTGTCTCAAAATCGTGATTTCTAAAGTTCCTTTTAATTCAAATTGAGTGTTGTATCCGTCCTAAAACCACTTTATTTTTGCTTAAATTCTGTGTATCTACATACTGAAACAACGCAATTACAATGTATTTGAGTTTAAATGATCATCCAAGTTTGATTATTTCTACAACGAAGCCTATTTTTCACTTATGTAAAATGTAAACAGCAAAATATGTAGAATGAGTTGTATTAGAATTGCTGTATTTCTTTAACACAAAAGTATTTAGCTCATGGAGTCTGCATACCTGATATGAATGAAATATTCATTGATTTTACAAAGAGAAGGACGATTTTTTTCGATGAAGTTTTAAGCATAGAGTTTAATTACTTGTAGCTCCATGGTCTTAATGTTTAAATAAAATTAATTATTATAGTATTGTGATGGATGAAATGAATGGGAAATTGTTATGAATGAAATGCTGCTTTTATAGAGAGAACCAGGCGTGTTATTTTTTCTATGACGTCATTTGTTGAATGAACTTCAGATGTTTTCGATAAAGTTTTCAAATATAATAAATTATCGTAGTATTATGATAATTCTAATATTATTACCAATGAATGCATCGCAATTTAGAGATGTTTAAACCAGGCAATTTACATTTCAATGCCGTCATTTGAATGAAGTTCATTTTTCTCGATGAAGATTTAAGTTTTCAAATATAATAAATTAATGTAGTATTGTGATAAGTTTTAAAATATTACTGAGGATTGTATTGCATTTTAGACGTGTTTAAATAAAATTGCATTGAAGTTGGAAAGTGTTCATAATCAATGCTTTAAGCATGATTAATCTTTCTTGTATTTATTTTAAATTTGTAGGCTTACATGTTTGTCTGAAAAACTGAAAATTAATAAATGATAGGTTTTCAGTAATATTCGATATTTTTTTTTTACCTTTTGATACAGAATTCATACAATTGAATATCTACGATCTATTTCGAAGATATCTTGAAACCACTGACGGCTTCAAGAATTTTTTACCTGATGACAGGATTGTGGAGCAATCTACTGATAAAATTATAGTTAGTAACATTATAGTTATCAAATTCATAATTAGCAACATTACAGTAAGCAAAATTGTAGTCAGTAATATTATAATTAGCAAAATTATAGTTAGAAATGTATAGTTACCTCTTGCAAAGCTTCATCCACTTAAAGTATTTTTCTAGAAGTAACGGTACTGAATCTTCCTGAATAATACTTCCTGGTAAAACCGTCAGTATTATAGCAATAGTGAAACCCGAACATTCACACCCATCCATTCCACGAAATTATCAAGAGAATAATTCCAGTCCTACATGTTCACCTAATTCTTATCCTGAAAATGTAATAAAGTAATTAATCTGAATTTAAGTACTTTATATTAGTTTGTAAGTTAGCTACTAAATACTTGACGTTTGTTTGTCAAATGTACTCTAATCTTATGAGCTGCTGAAAGCAAATAAGTACTCACCAGATCATCCCCTCATCGTCAAAGACCACGAAACAATGATACACAGGTATTGAAGGATGACCCGAGTGAGTTCTTGATTATATGTCACGCCTTTATACTAAACGAAAGTCGCTTAAATATAATTATGAGCGTATAGAATTTTTATAACGGTAAGCGTAGTTCAAATAAGAAATACCATGCATCTTTAGTCGAGTCAATATAAATATTTCTACCAGAAAAATTTTAAAACTATTGTTTTAAAAATTTTGGTATTGGCTGATATTGTAGTGTTTTTCTAAGTGTGTTCCCCGAATGGAACCCTCAAGGTTACGCGGTAATATCCCAGGGAGTTATGTGACATAATAATTTCATGTAAATTTTCTTAAAAGTTAAAAAAACTCATAAAATTTAAATGCATCGCTCCCAATGAACTTTTACTCATTTTGGGGTTCAGCCATCAAAAACGTTTGACAAACACTAATATAGGATTCAGAACTTAAAGGAATTGGAATTTTCGATTCCCTCCCAAGGAAGCAGAAAAAAAGGATTTTTTTTTTATAAGGCTTTATAAGCCCTCCAGAGATACCCTCTCTTGACCTAGAAAGATAAATATTTGCGCATTTATAGTATGGTTTAGGGAACAGCACCTTAGTTAAATTTCAGATACCCTCCCACGGAAGAGGAAAATAAGGATTGTCGAATATATTTTCCAATCACTCCAGAGACCAAGAAAGTTAAATATTTTTGTGCTTACAGCATCGTCTATGGAACCGAACTAATACGGAATAGGATTTTTGGTTTCTCGAAAGGAGGAGGCAAACAAGTATTCCAGAACCCTCAGAATCACACACACACACACACATACCCCGGTGAACTAGAAGGCTGAAATTTTGTATACGTTCAGTATCGGCTGCTAAACAGTATTGGCTTGCCTAGCTGAGTCAAATTTCAATTAACATAACTATTGTTGACGCTTAGTGCTATACATTTTTGAAAAGAATAAGACATATTAAAAAGTTACAACTTATTTCTTTAGAAGTGTTAATTTCCCTAACGTAACCAGACTTAAACACTAATTAAAATATAACAGGGAATGAACAACATTTCTGTTGTAAATAGTATCACAAAGTAAGATAACGTCAATATTTCTACCGTTAAACAAATGCAAGTGCACGCTAAAATTACAAGATATTTTTACCTGGCAGAATAGAAAATCAATTCTACAGCCATTCTGTGGTATATATGCCAAAATATATATACACATGATAAAAAATAATTAGATTTTTTACTATATTTGAATTGTGCTGCGTAAGCCTATTCGTCATTTTAAGAATTTTTACAATACTGATTTGTGTTCCCTGCAGAAACAAAAATTGCCAAATGATATTCCTCATATTTATTAAGACGCCCATTATTATCGAAAATTTGTAAGAGAAAGATGTAAATTATTTTTTGGATGTAATCATTGAAATAGAAAGGAGTAAAACTTCTACGGATGAAACGCTTGAAATGCCATAATGCTTTGAAAATTATATCTAGATGTCGTCAGTGTTAGTAAAGTAGCTGCTATTGTTAGTTGACACAACAGAAAGGCGTAGTACATAGTATTTAGTATATGTGTTACCGCTAAAGCTCGAAAGCCGTTAAAGTGCACATTACCTAGCTAATCTGTAGATTAACTGATTTGCTCCGTTAACATGCGGAATCAAGAGTTTCCGCATTTTACCTAGCTAATGTGCACATTAACGGCATCCGTATCGTTAAAGTTCAAAAGTTTGTTTCTCTCATTCCCTTTCCCTACTCCTTCACCCTCTCCCTCCACTTTTAGTTTGGTTTCGCTAGCGTCTTGTCGCCACCGGTTGTTTTTATTTCTCATAATTTGCGTCAGCTGCCAGTGCGTAGCATAGCTAATTCTGTTTTCAAATTCGTTTCTATCTGTTAGCGCGTGAATCTGTGTCGTGATTTTTTTAAAGCAGATAAATTTAGCTCCTAGTATGCAAGCAAGCACCGAATTGGTGAGTAAAATGAAGAAAAGATTCTTCGCAAACCTCTTTAGCGAAGATTCAAAATATTATTTTCACTTTGAGTGCCTAGTAGGTAATATGCAGATTATCTAGGTAATTTGCAAATTACCTAGGTAATTTCCATTTCTCAAATTACCTAGGTAATTTGAGAAATGAAACACTTTTCGGCACTTTAACGGATCACCTTAGTTAATCCGCACATTACCTAGATAATCTGTAGAATAACAGATTTCTGCACTTTAGCGGTAACATATGTATATTTGATCATTTTTAAATTAAGAATTCCCTAATTGTGAGTACAATTAACCGGTATTTTTTTAATAGTTGTAAAATAGAATACAGAATATATGGAGATAAAAATAAAATAAAAGGGAAAATTATTTTGAATACGCAGGAATAGTCTTTATTGTTTATATTTGCATTGCGCTAATTATTTTTACAAAATTGATAATTTATATAAATATTTTAGGCCTTTCGCCATAGAAATGCATACAATACATACCTAATTAACTTATCCCAGCGCCACCTGAACGATTGTCTCAAACGATATTGACGTTTTCTTAACATGAAGTTTTAACTCCTTACTTTTACCTCCATACATATAATACTTACAGGCAAATAAATCAAATTGTTAGGGTATAAAAATGTTTTCCTTTCAATAAAATAAAATATTTCTGGGAAGGAAAAATTATTAATCCCAAAATCCTGGGATTTTAAAGCGCGATTAAGATGGAAATCATTATGATCTTTGTACTCCACAGACAAAAAAAAAATTATTAAGGAAAAGCATTCCTATGAAAATATCTTTATTCAAAATGTCATGATTATTACGTTATACCTAATGTTACATATTTTCTTTGCAGATCTAAAGATGACACGGGACTAAATGTCGGGAGTTAATATTCCATACGTCGAAACGATAGTCTGCATTTCTTTTGTGTTATTTATTCATTACTTAGTGAACATCTCCTTGCTTCATCAGAAAAACTGGACATTTAAAATGTGTTCTAATGGATTGAATACCTAATTGGATTTTGTTAACTGAATCATGGCAGTTTTCTTTTCTAACTACTGAACATGTATTGAATTGCTCATATTGACTACTTGTTTTGCTTCATTTACTACATATATTCAACTCCATTTTAAATCAAGACCAATTGCAATCTAGCATTGAAACAAACGAGATCTTAGCATTAAACTAGACTGCTGAACAACATTTATATAATTGTACTATTTTAGTGAAATTTTATCACTGTATTTATCTGCACATTTCCTTGCTTCGTCAAAAGAACTGGACATTTAAGACTTGTTCTAATGGATTGAATACCTAATTGGAAATTGTTAACTGGGATCATGGCAGCTTTTTTTTTTATTTTTAACTACTGTTATTTTATTAACTTGCTCATATTGACTATTTGTTTTGCTTCATTGGCTACATGTATTTATCTTCATTTGAAATCAGGTCAAAGTTCAACCTAACATCCAAACAAATGAGACCATAGCTGTAAATGTGACTACTGAACCTCATTTACAAAAGTGCATCGTTTTAGTGCATTCTTATCACAATATGCTTGATTGGAATATCCCATTAGATTAACTCGGATAATTGCATTTTTGTCTATCTACTGGTTGGTTAAATTCTTCTACACGTCAGTTGTACTTTTACGTGTGTTATTTTCTGTTATGTATAACTTAATAAGACAAAAATTGAATCCGTCATTGAAACAGACGATTTTCTCGAATTCAGTTGAACATATGAATACCTGTGATATGAAGAACATTTTTATACAATAGTATTCTTATTGATGTAATTTTGTGCTTGTGTTAAGTGTTTCATTCATATATAACTTTTAATATTTTATATGTAATTCTAGACTGATTAAACTTTTTAAATTTTATTTCGTGTGAAATTTATGAAAATACCTCATTTAAGTGTAAACTGATACTTTTAGCAAAAACAGTTTGCATATATGAATGGTTCAGTAATATAGTACAAGGTGTCTTAAAGGTTTTTACATTCTAAAATACAAGGTAGGAAAAATCTGATGTGGGCAACACATGACTTTCCTTATATAATGCAATGAATTTACTACTTTTACAGTAAAAAATAGGTTTTTCTTATAGTAGATACTAATATTCTTTCCAAGATATTGAATTTTCGACAATTAGTCGTTATTTTCATTGATTTAGCGTCATTTTTATCCAATTGGCGAGATTTTCGTTAATTTGGCAACATTTCAAAAAGTCGCCAAGTTGGCGACATTCCGCCAAATTCGTCGCCAAAATATCGCCAAGCGTTATGGACGAAGAAATAAGTTGTTCTTACAGCAGATAAATGACTATTGGCGTTCGAATACAAAAGTATTACTCAAAGTATCTTTTTTCATGAATGGAACGAGCTAGATCCACGAGAGTGATGGCATCCAATTTATCGCATGGTATTACATATGAAAAGTGAACATGTTTCTCAATAGGAAATATTTTTTTTTCATTTTATATGACTTTTTAATAATTTTTTTGAAAAATGTGCAATATCTCAAGAACGGTTCATGTTAGCGTTCTAAAATTTATGTCAATCGTTTTCTAATGAAAAATTACATAAGAAATGTCTATTTGCGTAACTTTATAAGTGGTTTTGATTTTTTGACGATTTTTTCAAAATTTTATTCGAAAATTTAGGGGGGTTCCGAACATTCGATTGCGTATAAAAACAATAGGCTTCCAGTGTTTACGGATTGTGATTCTTGTACCAAATTTGGTTCGAATCGGTCCATTCGTTCGTCAGTTATCGTCTCGACAGACTCACTGACACACACACACACATACTTCCACACACACACACACACACACACATACACAGAGATATCACTTCAAAAATGTTCGATTCGTGATCAGGGATGCTTGAAACGTGCTCTCCCGTCGAAAACTCGATTTCGAATTTTCGACCCCGTCACAATACTTTCCTTATACATTATGTATATAAGGAAAGTAAAAATGTTATCCTTATAGTAGATACTTATATTCTTTCCAAGATATTGAATTTTCTTCAATTAGTCGCCATTTTCATTGATTTAGCGTCAATTTTATCCATTTGGCGAGATTTTTGTTAATTTGGCAACAATTAAAAATGTCGTCAAGTTGGCGACATTCCGCCGAATTCGTCGCCAAAATCTCGCCAAGCGTTATGGACGGAGAAATGAGTTATTCTTACAACTGATAAATAACTATTGGCGTTCAAATACAAAAGTATTACGCAAAGTATCTTTTTTCATGAATGGAACGAGCTAGTTCCACGAGAATGATGTCACCAAATTTATCGCATGGTATTACATATGAAAAGTGAACATATTTCTCAATAGGAAATATTTTTTTTATTTTATGACTTGTTTAATTTTTTTGAAAAATGTGCAATATCTCGAGAACGGTTCATGTTAGCGTTCTAAAATTTATGTCAATCGTTTTCTAATGAAAAAATACATGAGAAATGTCTTGTTTGCGTAACTTTGTAGCGGTTTTGATTTTTTGACGATTTTTTCAAAATTTCACTCAAAAATTTAGGGGGGTTTTGAACATTCGATTGCGTATAAAAACAATAGACTTCCAGTGTTTACGGATTGTGATTTTTGTACCAAATTTCGTTCGAATCGGTCCATTCGTTCGTCAGTTATCGTCTCCCCAGTCTCACTGACACATACACACCTTCACACACAGACATCACTTCAAAAATGTTTGATTCGTGATCAGGTAAGCTTGAAACGTGCTCTCCCGTCGAAAACTCAAATTCGAATTTTCGACCCAGTCACAATACTTTCCTTATACATTATGTGTATAAGGAAAGTAGTAAATATTAGCATTGTAGGATAAAGAATAAATATAGGCATTTCTGGGACAGTTGTGGGCTGTCTTAAAATACATTTCTGAGCACCACTGTTGAATTTACGCAAATGTATAAAACATAACTTGGATCGAAAGCTTCTAGAAAAATTAACTTATTTTCACTTTGATACTGAGTAATTTGACCTAAAGTCTTGAATATGAATGTATGAAAAATACAAATGGATTCTTGTATTCCATACATTTATAGTTTGTCATTCATTGTCTCTAAATCCTCCGAAACCTTGCAGTGGCGTTTTAACCAGCGTATTTTAAGTCCGTTGAGACGCTGCCACGATGAATTCATGACCGCTAGCTGGGGGCACTTGCAAGCTCTCAAAGCTAGTAAATCCTTACCCAATATTGAAGAATATTTCCAGTGAAGAGATTCGATTAGACATTTCAAAATAAAGTACTGGAAAACACTATTTTGTACTTGGATAAGATGCCTTGCAGACGGACTCGCTTTATTTCAATAAGTGTCAAATTACGCAAAGACAATCAACTTTATGTAACAATTAGGACATTCTGGATAAATAAATGTAACTGTTAAGGCACAGTAACTGTGGTGTAATACTATCTTTAAATGCCAATGGCTGAAATATTACTACAATAGGCAAAATGAATAAAATTTTTCGTAAATACAGCATAAATGTAAAAGTAAACTGGTTTACTACTTTCAAAAGTGAAGAGCAGCCTTCACTTACTCAACGACCTCATCTATTCAAGTCAAGTCGGCAACTCGAACTCCGACTCACTCCGACTCAAAAGTTGCCGACTCAAATCGGCCACTGAGTTGCACTTTTCCAACTGATTTGAATCAATTGGCTCACGCTTATTGTCAGTCTTGAAAACTATTGAAACTAGTAGAATATATTTTTGTACATTTATAATGTACTTGCGAAGTTTATCTTTATTTTGATAGTATGTTAAAGGATCTGATCAGGAGCTACGCAATGAAGATGGGTAAATCCACTTCTTTGTTTATAAAGATCTATAACTAAATTTATTTTTAAATTGCCAATTATAAAACAATTTTTTAATATAATAAAGACCCTTTTAAATTCATATTCTTAACACGGGTGTGTTCTCAATTTGTTGACGCCTATATTCAAAATACTAGAGCAAAATGTTCAAATATGATACTTCTTCGTGTTCGCGAAAGATAAAGCTCACTAGGTATTTTGCTGAAAACTGCATATTTTGATAACAAGAACTGCATTCTGACAAGCTGGAAACTGCATTCTGACAAGCGCATTAAGAACTAAACCCATGGAGGTAAAATTAAGAAATTATAATTTTCTATTAAGAAAACGCCAATATCGTTTGAGACAATAATTCAGATGGGTCTAGGATAAGTTAAGTAATCCTGCTTATATGCATTTCTATGGCGAAAGGCCTAAAATATTTATTTAAACTGTCCATTTTGTAAAAAATAACTTATTAGAATGATGCAAAGTAGAATTGAAACATTAAAGAATATTCCTATGTATTCAAAACTATTTTACTCTCAATTTATATTTATCTCCCTATATCCTGTTCTATCCTACAACTGTGAAAAAATAATGGTTAATTGTACTCATAAAGAGGTAATTCATTTAAAAATAATCCCTTCATTTAAAAATAATCAAAAATACATACACTAAATACTACGTCTTTCTTTTGGGTCAAGTGGCAATAGCACTAACGCAAACAGCACCGATATAATTCTCAAAGCATTATGGCATTTTTAAAAGTTTCATCCATGGAGTTAGAAAGGAGGAGATAAAACTCCTATGGATGAAACGCTTGAAAATGCCATAATGCTTTGAGAATTATATCTAGGTGTCGCTAGTGTTTGTAAAGTAGTTGCTATTGTTAGTTGACACTATAGAAAGGCGTAGTATTCAGTATATGTATTTTTAATAATTTTTAAATTAAGGATTCCTTAATTATAAGTATAATTAACCAGTATTTTTTCATAGTTGTAGGATAGAGTACAGAATATGTGGAGATAAATATGAATTGGAAAGTAAAATGATTTTGAATGCGTAGGTATATTCTTTATTGCTTCAGTTCTTCTTTGAGTGGTACTAATAATTAATTTTTACAAAATTGACAGTATAAATAAATATTTTAGGTCTTTCGCCATAGAAATGCAGGACTACTTATTTTATCCCAGCGCCCCCTGAATTACTGTCTCAAATGATATTGATGTTTTTTCAATATGAAGATCTAACTCCTTACTTTTACCTCCACGGTTTCATCCATAAGAGTTTTATCTCCTTTCTAACTCCATAGCTAAATCGGTCCATGGATGCTGTTATACATGGTCTTTCAATATAAGGTTGGACGATCACCTCGGCAACCAATCAAATTCTGGTCAACCTGACGTACCAACCTCAGCATTTCGTCATTGTGACGTCACGGACTAGAGAGGCCTTCGAGAGTTGTTGCCAAAACACACCAAATTTTCCCATTATCACAATAAATCTTTTGCTAATTTTGAAGTGGCAATACTCAGACCTAAAAAACTGCGCACCGTTATTTAATTCTGCTGTGCACACCTTTCTCAGTGATGTCCAAAAGAATTCCCGGTCTGCGTACCCTTAAAAGAATGCGTACCTTTGCTATTCCTGTGACATTACATTTGCAAAACCATGCAAAAAAATTTGATGTCGGCAGCTCATGACTTTCCTTATGTAATGCGATGGCGTTAATACTTTTGCAGTAAAAATAGGTTATTCTTATAGTAGATACTTATATTCTTTCCAAGATATTGAATTTTCTTCCATTAGTCGCCATTTTCATTGATTTAGCGTCATTTTTATCCATTTGGCGAGATTTTTGTTAATTTAGCAAGAATTAAAAATATCGCCAAGTTGGCGACATTCCGCAAAATTCGTCGCCAAAATCTCGCCAAGCGTTATGTATGGAGAAATAAGTTATTCTTACAGCAAATAAACGACTACTGGCGTTCAAATACAAAAGTATTACTCAAAGTACTTTTTTCATGAATGGAACGAGCTAGATCCACGGGAATGATGTCACCCAATTTATCGCATGGTATTACATATGAAAAGTGAACATGTTTCTCAATAGGAAATATATATTTTTTTTATGTTATATAAATTTTGATAATTTTTTGTTAAATGTGCAAAATCTCGAGAACGGTTCATATTAGCGTTCTAAAATTTATGTCAATCGTTTTCTAATGAAAAATTGCATAAGAAATGTCTATCTATGTAACTTAATTAGCTGTTTTGATTTTTGACGATTTTTTCAAAATTTCACTCGAAAATTTAGGGTGTTCTGAACATTCGATTGCGTATAAAAACAATAGGCTTCCAGTGCTTACGGATTGTGATTTTTGTACCAAATTTCGTTCGAATCGGTCCATTCGTTCGTCAGTCATCGTCTCCACAGACTCACTGACACACACACACACACAGACATCACTTCAAAAATGTTCGATTCGTGATCAGGGATGCTTGAAACGTGCTCTCCCGTCGAAAACTCTAATTTGAATTTTCGACCCCGTCACAATACTTTCCTTATACATTATGTATACAAGGAAAGTAAAAATATATGTCGGCAATATTTGGTGTAAAATAAGTGGGAAGAGTGAATACAATTTTCAGATAATTATAGGTGAAATAATTATTTGTTTCAAATGTACATTTTTAGCATTAAAATTTTCATTACCCTGTCACAGTTCCGCATTGAATAAACACAAAATAAAATCGCACAGTTTGCAGCCATCGATTTACGCATTTTATTCAGTTTTGGTGAGTATTTTGTCCCTATTTATTTTTAACGAAATATTACCAGCTATAATTAAGAGTTATTTAACCTTTCATATAATTTGCAGATAGTGGGGAAATTCTTAATCTGTGGTTCTAGAACTATTGAATGTTTCTATCAAATAATGGTATTGCACTCTAAGAAATGCATTTGTGTCGTAACTATTTCCCAGAGTCTGACATTGTTAAACTTGTCTATATCCCAGTTTGAATGTTGCCGACCTTTTACTGCAACTTGGTGCACGTCTGTGGCAGTTAAATAAAACTCGCAGTGAATTACGAAGCAATTAAGAACCTTGCGAATATTTCTTACTAAATCCCTAATATCGGTAAATTTCCAATTTTGAACAGTTTAAAATAACGAAAATTTGAATTTACTTATTTTAATTTGGAAACTTTAAGCACACCAGTATTCACTTGTTGGGGAAGGAGGGGGGGGGGGGTATTCTCAGATACCGACTGATCCCAACTTTGGAAAGAAATGTAAAGCTGAAATTTTCAACGATGATTTTTTACATTTCCTATATATAAAATTAAATGTATAAGAAAAGTGTTGTGACGGGTCGAACATTTAAATTTGAGTTTTCGACAGAAGAGCACGTTTTAAGTATCTCTTATTGCGAATCGAACGTTTTTGTTGTGGTGTTTGTTAAAGTGAGTCTGTGAATGTGTGTGTGTGAATGTATGTGTGAATGCGTGTGTGTATGTTGAAATGTGTGTGTGAATGCGTGTGTGTGTATGTTGAAATGTCTGTGTGAGTGTGTGTATGTACGTATGTTGAAGTGTGTAGTAAGTATGCTGGAGTGTGTGTGTGAAGGCGTGTGTGTGTATATTGAAGTGTGTGTGAATGCTGCGTGTGTGTATGTTGGAGTGTGTGTGTGTGAATGCGCATGTGTATGTATGGAGTGTGTATGTATGTATGGAATGTGTGTGTGAATGCCTAAATTCGTGTGTGTGTTTATCTTTGATATATATTGGACCAATAAAGTGTTTCGAAAATAATTGGTACATTTAGGTAAGACTGGAACCCTATTGATTTTAAACGCAATCGAATGTTCGAATCCCTCCCCCCCCCCTCGCCCCAATTATCAAATAAATTTTTTAAAAATCATAACACCAAAACCTTCAATAATGATAAAGAATCATTTGAGGTGTAGTTAGTTATTCATTAGAAAGCGAATGACATTCATTTTAAAGCGCTAGCATGAATCCTTCTTTCGACATTTCACGATTTTCTAATAATTTATCAAAGGAATTGCATAACATTAAAAAAAAGTAGCAAGTATCATCCAATACGTTTACTTTCTACATACAATATTATGAAACAAATCTGTTAACATCATTTTCGTTGATATAGTTCGTTTCATTCACGAGAGAAGATACTGCATATTTTCGTTTTGTCGCCAAAAGTTATTTTACATGATATTCATTAACATTTATTTTACATGATATTCATTAACAGTTAATCACATTTTAATGAGGATTTTACAAGCGAGTATTAGCAAGGTTCATAGTTTAGACTCATAATTTGCTATAAAAGCGCCAAATTCAAATTTACTTGGCGTTCATTCAATGTCAAAATCATTGTGCTGTGAATTTTGTACACTGATAATTCGCTGTGGGAAAAAATAACACTGTATTATGTAGAGAATATTATGAGCTCCCGATATCAGTGCTGTGTACCCACATTTAAAAATGCATCCAGTCTGAAAGGTTTATCTCTTAATAAACTTAAAATGCTTATATTTTGACGTAACAGCATGAACCCGTATTTCATAAGGTGTTTGATTTTTATATATCTTGGTAGAGGGAATCGATCGATATTCAACGAAATATAGATTTCGATGGTGATGAGATTTTAAAATAGTTTGGACACTGCTGGATGCAAACATTTTGAGGTATCCGTAGAATCTGGAATTCGTATTGGCAGTTGTTATCTGGCTGTTACATTATGTAAAGCCACAGAAGTAATCAGCCGCCGACAGTTTGGGGAGGGGGAGGGGGCTAAAGGATGCATTGCTTAGAAGTCAATAAAGCTTGAGCACCCGATCCACATAAATAGGTTTATGAAAAAGTCTGAGGACTGTAGCGGAGATACATCCGAAATATAGAAGTCTTGTCACTCCGGTTCTTGCAAACCAACAGCGGTTAACATAAAAAATACATTTATTTCCACAAACGCCCAACAGTGGTGTATGATAATTGAATTAATGTTTATTAAGTACAATTATGAAATGTTTATTAAGTACCAGAAATAAAAATAAAAAAACTTAGTAATTTAATTATTTCCTGGTAATGTTTATCTTGTCTCGCGGTCGACAGCAATCCCCAGGAGCATATTACCCCTCATAACACGCGTATATCTTTAGCTTGACATTTGATACCACCAAATCTTTCTCGGACTATTACACGCCGAGCTACAATCTGTCAAAATCTCGCCCTTTTTCATCCATCCTATTTGCAGACATGGTTCCCATACCAGGTGCCGACAAAGACTTTATTCAACGTCAAAAGTTCAGTAACTTGTAAAATAGGGGGTAGTAGGGGGCTCCGCACAATTGCTGCATGGGGTCCCATAAATTTTTATTAGCGGGATTGCGTGTAGTTTAAGATTTTTAAATACGTCTGTCGAGCTAAAGTTTATTTTTACAATGCAGAAATGCAACTATAGCAGAAAGAAGGCTTATTGGATGTGATCGGTATCACAAAATTGCCAAACTGCGTGATACCATGGATAAATAGATATAAGAACAGTTCAATAGCTTCCTTGCTATGAATATATCAATTACCTATGATATTTAATTAATGTTCAGCAATTATAACCAAAAGTTGATTTATTGCGAATGACAGATCAGTTGTCGTCCTAATTATTTTGCTGTTCAAAGCACTACCAACACCGCCCGAAGAATACCTGTATTGAACTATGTTTATAAAATTCCTGTTTACAAGATAAACCATAATTTCAATAATGTGTTTCTAAATCCATGTATAGAAATGTCTCCAATATTATCATGTTACTATTTTTTTATTACTCTTGAGCGTTTTGAGTAAAAGAAAATAAATAAATAAAGCGAAGACCTCTGCTTCAAATTATGCTATTACTTTCCTTATATACATAATGTATAAGGAAAGTATTGTGACGGGGTCGAAAATTCGAATTCGAGTTTTCGACGGGAGAGCACGTTTCAAGCATCCCTAATCACGAATCAAACATTTTTGAAGTGATGTCTGTGTGTGTGTGTGTCAGTGAGTCTGTGGAGACGATAACCAACGAACTAATGGACCGATTCGAACGAAATTTGGTACAAAAATCATAATACGTAAACACTGGAAGCCTATTGTTTTTATACGCAATCGAATTTACAGAACCCCCTAAATTTTCGTGTGAAATTTTGAAAAAATCATCAAAAAATCAAAACCGCTAGTTAAGTTACGCAAATAGACATTTCTTATGTAATTTTTCATTAGAAAACGATTGACATATATTTTAGAACGTTAACATGAACCGTTCTCGATATATTGCGCATTTTTGAAAAAAAATTATCAAAAAATCATATAAAATAAAATAAAATATTTACTATTGAGAAACATGTTCACTTTTCATATGTAATACGATGCGATAAATTGGGTGACATCATTCTCGTGGATCTAGCTCGTTCCATTCATGAAAAAAGATACTTTGAGTAATACTTTTGTATTTGATCGCCTATAGTCATTTAGCTGCTGTAAGAATAACTTATTTCTTCGTCCATAACGCTTGGCGAAATTTTGGCGACGAATTTGGTAGAATGTCGCCCACTTGGCGACTTTTTTAAATGTTGCTAAATTAACGAAAACCTCGCCAAATGGATAAAAATGCCGCTAAATCAATGACGACTCATTGATGATGACGACATGGAAAATGACGACTCATTGACGAAAATTCAATGCCTTGGAAAGAATGTAAATAACTACTATAAAAATAATCTATTTTTTTTTACTGTAAAAGTAGTAAATTCATTGCATTATGTAAGGAAAGTCATGTGCTGCCCACATCTGATTTTTTTACTTTAAAATTATACTGATTAATGTACAGTTTTAGATTCGTCTGCGAGAACTGTTAATACAGTCAACCCTCCTATAACGCGATTAATTCGTACCGCGTTATATGGAAACCGCGTCATAAGAAACTCAAGATCAGTGCAAATCAGATTAATTCGTACAATGTTATATAGAAACCGCGTTATATAAACGCGCGTTATATATTGACTCTAGTTTTGTACTAATTCTGTGCTTCCTACGTTATAGGAAACACAGAATTAGTACAAAACAGAACATTTCATACCGCGTTATATGGAAACCACGTTATGTAAAACTCAGAACATCTGAACCAGGCTGACTCATTCTACGTTTTATAAAACTGCATTTTTAAAGAGCACCATGTTATGATGAATACAGTTAGAAAATATAAGTTTACAGATACAAATGGCAATAAAAATGTTTACGTATTCCGATGTATTTTTATTGAGTTTAAGATTTCATATAAGAAAATTAAAAATATAATGTGAAATATAAACAATAGGATTTTAGTTGGAAAAATGTTATTATCATTCATCTTCTCCGTCAAATATTAGTGGCCTAATTATTTTTCTTTCAATGTCCTCTTCATTTTGTATATCTTCATTTTCGTATACAAATGTAGTTTTATTTTGCGTTTCTACCATAATCTCTCTAAGGAGCTAAGCCTTTTTGTAATTCCCCCTTTTGCGACGGCGGCATTCCGAAACTGCCGCGGCCCAAAGGACGGAGCGCTTCGCTTCCGCACTGATCCCAGGGGACGGCTATTTTTTTGCGCTAAGCCTAACTCTCGAAAAAAATTCACTAAAAATCACCTATTCGACACAGAAATCTACTTTTTTCAGGAATAAAAGAAATATTTATTTTCTATTTGATGTATATTTTTCATACAAATCTGAATACAAAATACTCGTTAGTTGCTCCCATTCTTTTATCCGAAATAAACGAATAATTTTACTGCCTCTAAAATCCAAACAAAAAAAAATACTCTCTTATATTCTTATGATTCACCAACGAAATCATAAAGCTGAAATCAAAACAAGACCCGAAACTCAATTATAAAATTGTTGATGCTGCGAGAAGTGCTCTATTTGTTTATACTACTACAAAACCATGTTTCACCGCTCCAAATGGAGAAATAATTCATTGGCTCCTCCTTATGCCAAGGTCACGTATCTGCTAAATACATTGAAGTTCCACGGACATTTAACGCCATCTAGTAGACAAATTAAAACGTTCCATGTGAAAACACGCATGCGTGCCACTCGCCGTTTACGGTAAAGTTTCCTCCGTCACGAGTGCGTGCCGTCCGTCCTTGAATGCAAGTTCGCAGCCGACACGCGGACGTGCCAACCGTCACGAAAGGTTTAAACTTTGCACTTCGCACTATTGAAGGATCCTTTTCAATAATGTAATTTTCTAATTACACAAATCCAGTTCCATTTTCTCATTATTTAAATTGAAATTTGCAACCCTTTATCCATATTTTCGTCTACCAATGCATTTGAGGTGAATGTATTATTTTTTTACAGGGGGATTTCCCTGATAACTGAAATTGAAAAATGGGGATGTACTTGGATGAAAAAACAGGGGAATTCCCTATTAATTTCAACCGTAAAGGTGTAATAGGAAAATGCATGCCATAAGGAGACTGCTTAAGGGGACAATGGACGATCAAATGGGCAACATACGACAAAAATTGGCATATTTTTTGTTATTGCTACAATATTATTACTCATTTCATTTTACATCGATTGGAAAAAACCGCATTCAAATCGAATGTTTACTTTCTACATTATGAACAGATGAAGATTGTAATACACTAATAATTGTGCTGAAAAATGAACTTTGAAATGTGTTTTTCTCAGAATGATATTTTCAAGATTTTTATAGCTTTAAAATGCTCCATGCTTTATAAATGTTGACCTAATTATATGAAATTTGTAGGATATATTCTACATGTATTTCTGAATTCGAATACTTTTAAGTAACATAACTGTGCAGAAAGGCTTAGCTATACGTAAAATTTTGATGGATATCGACTTCCCAATTCATATATATATATTTTTTTAAATAACTTGAAGATGGATTTAGAAATTAATGCACAAATTTGTTCTTATTAATCTGTTAAATAAATCTAATGTGAAATTAGGAGAAAAAAGATTAAAATTCACACTGGAGGAACATTTTAAATTTTTTTTTTTTTTTTTTACTTTTTAAAATTAAATATTAAACTACATCGACATTTTATAATTATATTTGGTAAATGTATGATAAAACTGGCATATGTAAAAAAAAAATGTCATTTTGCTCAAAATTAAAAAAGTTGATATTCAAAGTCCACTGTCCCCATAAGCTAATTGAGTTGTAGTATCGAGAAACCGCGTTATAAGACCGCTTTGTATGGAAAACACGTTTTATGAGTACCGCGTTATAAAAGGGCTGTCGCAATTTTTGCTCCGCGTTATATGGAAACCGCATTATGAGAGTACCGTGTTATAGGAGGGTTGACTGTACTTAAAATGAATTGGGTGCTGAATATTAATTTTTATTTTCTCATACTATGTAATATAGTAGTATAGAGCCCTATGATGCAAGAGGTATGGAACATTGTGAAATATTCGTATATTATTGAATCATTTTTACTTTCTGGTATTATGTAGGATAAAGTATTGTTTTCACGAACATTTATGAATTCGAGATTTTGACGCCAATATATGCAATTTTAAGATCTGAACACCTTTTGATTATTTTGGAATGATATGAGTCTATATGTCTGTGGTCGTCTTGTGTACATGATATCGACCACAAATATTAAAGAATTTTCACGAAATTTGATATACGGTTTTGTTATAAAAAAAAATCTAGAATTAGATAGAATTTTCTTAAATTCGAGCGGAAACTTTGAAATTTATTCGAAATTTTATATTTTTTAACATAGAAGCATAGGACAAAATTTGACATGTTCATGTATAAAAATATTTATTTAGGGCTCAATAATCACGAAACTTTATAGTTTTCCATCATTAAATGCGAAAAATAGCCATGATACAAATTTGTTTCGTAACGTTATTACCTCCCCTCCCCCCCCCCCACTGCGGATATGTTAACTCCCCCCCTGGGAGGCACGATTTCAAATATGGTATCAATCTAAAGATTTTTGAAGCCCTTTGAAGTGAAGGATAACGCGCTATAATTGTAATAATTTGAACCCACGATACAGAATTTTCAATTTTTAACACTTTACAACATAGTTAAAAAGTGTTTATGACTTTGTTCATTCTGTCTGTCTGTCCGTTAGCACGATAACTGCCGTAAAAATGACTTAATCAAAATGAAATTTTAGTATGTTTTTCAGACGGTCTGTGGTACGAATATAAATAATATCACCCAATTATTTTTTTATTGAACCCGGGTTGAAAAAATGAAATACATTGAACCCTATGGGATCTAATTTTTCAAACATTTTTTAAGCAAATTTAAAATTCACAAATTGCTTCGAAATTTTTAAGAAATATTCACATTATCCCATAAAATATATAGAAAAAATTTCAGTAAATTAAGTAGTTTTTTAATTAAAAATTATTTAATATATGGAAAAAAACAAATTCAATTAAATTCTGACTTTTGAGATATCCTCCAGAAAGAAAAAAGAGATATATTATATAATAAATATCTTTCCAAGAGTTTGAAAATTTTGATATTGTTTACCAGACATATTGTTTGTCAAGGGGTTCAAGGGGTCATTCAGTGACCACGTGGATTTCTTACTTTGGCTTGGGCGTGAGTGTACTAATTTTTAGTAAACCGCGTCGGGCAAAGTAATTTACGATGGATGTGCATAGGATTATTACAAGTGTGGAGGAGCTATTCATCTCACCGGTGGAAGCGAAAGGATTTCAAGCCTGGAAGGACTTAGTGATACAGCATGGTGGATACACGTGCAAGCAGCTCGCTGCGGAGCCAGTTAAGACGGATGTGAATATTTTGAAAGACTGGAGAGGTAGACATGGCTGGAAACAGCTGATGTTGGACAATGGTGTAGATTATACTTCTGAACTTCGGTTCAATATGGACAGTGTAAAGATTGTGGAACCAACTGCCGTGAAAATGGCGCAACAAGGAGTGTCAGCCAAGCACGTGTTACAGCGGGCGAGTAAAGAAAAGAAGAACTGGGCCGAGATCATGGATGACCAGGACCAGGATCAAGGAGAGACTGTTTCTTCATCGGAGGACGAGGATACCCCAAGTGCGGCTGGCTACGCGGCAGCCTACATCAAGACCCTGGGATGTGATAGCGACCAGTTAAAGAAAGACTCTGCTGAGTGGAAAATATACAGCCACTTCAAGATTTACGACTGGATCATCGCCAGACTTGAAGAGGAGCTGGAGGAAGACGGGATCGACTTCGATCGAGCCAAGATGATCAGGACAATACTATCAGGTACCATTTCTGATTCCAATCTGCTAGCCAGCCACCCTAATCTTAGTACTTTTACTAATAGGAAATCTTACAATCTTGTATATGATATATATAGAGATAGGAAAACTAAAACAGAGGACGAGTTATATCTTAAATTTAAACACGAAATGTTTAGTAATCTTGAAGGGTATATCACCCAGCCTAAAAGCAAAAAGTTGAAAACTTCTGATAGTAGTAAACCCTCTACTTCTAAACTAAAATCCCAGGATATCCAAACCAAAAATAAATTTAGCAAATTAAATGACGATGAAGTCGAAATGACTGAGGCGCCATCCCCCCCTAAGGAAAAAGTCTCGTCCTTCTATGTGGACTCCACAATTAATTGGGGAGCCCTCATAGAGGACTTAAACAAGTTTTTAGAGTGCAAAGTTCAGGGTCTTCTCATGGGAAGAGTGATCCGGATCACTCCTGGGTCCGTTGAGGACTACAGGCGTGTGCAGGCTCACTTAACCCGTGAGGGGATTCCTTTCAGTTCATTAAACCTCAAAACGGATAGGCCGAGGAAGATAGTAATAAAGGGCTTGCCCACTAATACCAGTATTGAGGAAATAAAAAAAGAGCTTGCCGCGCTTGGTTTTAAAATTGTTAGAATCACGCAGCTAAGGAATAGGCGTGATAGGACCCCCCTCCCCATCTTCTTGGTTGGACTTGTGCCAACGGAAGGATGGGCGAGGATTTATGAAGTAAATTCCCTGTTTTCCATGCAAATCAAAGTTCAACTTTTTAAGGCGAGAGGCCATAAAATGTGCTACAATTGTCAACTTTGGAACCATCATTCTGACCAGTGTACCCTCCCTCCCCGCTGCCTTAAATGTGGCGAAGGTCATCCCACGAGAAACTGCACAAAAAATAGGGACACCCCGGCGAAATGCGCCAACTGTTCAGGATCCCACCCTGCCAATTTTAGTCACTGTCCCCAAAACCCCTGGTTTAGGAAAAAAACGCAAGAATTGAAAAAGGTACAAAAATCTGCTAAAACTTCACCCACCCTTGGCGAGGATAACTTTCCCCCCCTCCCCACTAGGATAACCTCCCCTGTGCAGGAAGAGCAGGCAAGTGCCGAAACGGTAGGAGGAACTACTGGCGAGCACTTAGCCCATACTCAACCTGTATCAGACAAAATCCCTCAATCTGCAAATGCTTTTCTAGAGTTTCTAAGTCTGTACAAAGAGGTAGAACAATACATTGATATTAATAAACTCAGCAGTATCTTAAAAGATGTAGTTAAAATTCTCAAAGGCGACGAAGACGCAATGACAAAAACTTTCCAAATCGTCGAAATGATAACTAGAGTCATCAAATCCCAAACCCCCCAAATTTAAGCTTTTAAACTTTGGCCGGCTGGCAGAGAAGTCTCAGTGTGGATTTCCCTCATCACCTGTTCTGCCATTGAACTCATTCCCACGTGCCTCACATACCCCGAAGATTGTGAACAGTCTATCCCACGTGCCTCATCATGTTGCATACGGACTTCCCAACGTGCCTCATCACCTCGACGCAGTGGCGCCAGCTCTTACGACGAAGCCCCGCCCATCAGGGGTTGTTCTTCATCAACGAACTTTTATGTGCATACAAGTAATGTCAAATCTACACCACAAGTAATCATTCAACACAGAAGATAGAGGCGGCAACGCCAGGTGCTTCATCAACGACGACGAACGAGTTTTTTGAAAATTTTGTATATGAGAGGAGCTTAACATTTTAAAATAAATTTAGTAGATAACAATTTTTCAAATTTTTTTTTAATTTTATAAAACTCCGTGATATACTTATTTGATGGCATTTTTCATGTACTTTCCTATGTCCTAGAGAGTTAAAATTTGGTACACAGCTTAAATTTGTTGAACATTTCATTCTACAAAAATTTGGTGGATCTTTAAATATAGATCATACATTTTTTTCGAAATGGCCTGCAAATAATCCCCGTTCACTTCTATAAATCACTGTTGTAATGATGTTAAAAATTCTGATGTGGGCAGCAAATGTCTTTCCCTGCAGACTCATATTCACGTTCTCTTTATTTCTTCAATAATAATTTGAGTTTATCTGCACAAAATAACAACCATAAGTATTTTAAATGACATTGAATTTGCACATTAAGCTTAAATTTGGTTCTCATTTGATAGCTGGACTTATTATCAAAGGTGGCGTAGCGAAAACGCGAAAAAACTAGAATATCTCAAGAACGGCTGGTCCTAGAGTAATGGGGTTAGTCTTATTCTTTTTGTTGTCAAAAATCACGTATAAAATAGGAATTTAATTGATATAATTGAGTAGTCTTTTATTTTTATATTTAACGATTTTTGCGGGCCATTTCGCAAAAATAGCCCGTTACTTTTTCCCGAATCGTATAACCTACAAATAATTTATATACCAAATTTTGTTAAATTTGGTATATAAATGACTTGTAGGTTATTGAAATATTATACACCAAATTGTGTTAAATTTGTTCCATAATTTTTTATCTAGAGTGGATAAAGGCAATTTCTGCTGGCCATTTCGCAAAGAAGGCAGATTCTTTTATTACGAATCGTACTATAATCTAATGAACATCAGGATTTACCGCAAAAAACATACCTACCAAATTTTATGAAATTCGGTCCATTAGTTTTTCAATTACAGTGGATGTAATATCCTCACAGACACACAGAAACATATTCAGATACACCCTTACACACACAGATGTCTTCCTAAAAATAGTTTTTTCGTGTTCTAGAAGTCCCAAAACGTGTAGATCCTTCAAAACTTGAGTTCCGATCTTCGGCAAGATTCCAATACTTTGAATACATACACACACATATTATCTGTGTATCTGTGTATCTAAATTCCGTGCCTATGCAATTACAATAGTTCGAGCCCTCGGGTCTGGGCCGCGAAAAAAAAAAAAAAAAAAATTACAATAGTTGTGATTTTAAATGATCCCTAAACTTTTATCATTTCTTCAACGAAGCCTAATTATAACTTATACAGAATGCAAATATCTTAAGTGATTGTAAATTGAGATACATAAGAATTGCTGAATTTTTTTCACACAAAATTATTTAGCTCTGGAGTCTGGAATACAAGTTATATGAATGAAATATTGATTGATTTTTCATAGAGAATCAGATGATTTATATTTCGATACAGTTTCATATATTTAAGTATAATAAATTACTGTAGTACTGTGATAATGTAAAAGATATCATCACTGAATGTATCACATTTTAGAAATTTTTAAATGAAATTGCATTTCAGTTGGAAAGTGTTTCATAATCAATGCTTATGCATGATTGATCTTTCTTGTTTTCTTATGAAATTTGAAAAAAAAAATTACTGAAAATTGTTTTTGAACATGAGAAAGGCGAGTTAAGCTATACTTCAGTTAATTTTAGGTAATTTGCTACCAAATTGCAAGCCACGACAATTTATTCAAAAAGTTTAAATCGGTCGACTATATTTCGAGAGTATGCTATTGATGAAAACTGCTTCTCAATGTAAACGCGTTTCATTAATGGTTTTAAATTTACCCACGCCTATCTGCGTGTCTTTTGACAATTTCAGAAATGTACTTTTACTGACTCTAAAATGAAAATGGCAATTTTCATTTCATTAAAATCCAATGCCGAAGTGAATAAATTTATTTTACTTGGCATTACCAATCCAATCTAGAGGTAAAATAATATAATCATATATTTTGTTCTGAGATTTTTCTTAAACTTTTTTACATTGGATCAAAAATATTATAAATAGAACATGCCAAAGTTAGAAATGTTCTTATAAATGTGAAACTGAATTTTAGTCGAACCTGACGCGATTTAATGCTATAAAAAATTTCAAAATCGTTTGACTTGAGTTATAATTATAACATCTGCTACATACATAGCATAAAGTGTAAGGAAAGTATTGTGGCGGAGTCGAAAATTCGAATTCGAGTTTTCGACGGAATGTGTGTGTATGTATGTTAATGTGAGCATGTATGTTGTGTGTGTATGTATGTTGTGTAAACATCTGTGTGTGTAAGGGTGTATTTGTGTGTGTTTCTGTGTGTCTGTGAGGATATTGCATCTACTCTAACTGAAAAACTAATGGACCTAATTTAATAAAATTTGGTAGGTAAGTTTTTTGTGGGAAACCCTGATGTTCATTTGATTATAGTACGATTCGTAATAAAAGAATCTGCCTTCTTTGCGAAATGGGCAGCAGAAATTGCCTTTATCCACACTAGCTAAAAACTAATGGACCAAATTTAACACAATTTGGTGTATAATATTTCAATAACCTACAAGTGATTTATATAAATCACTTGTAGGTTATTCTAGTACGATTCGGGAAAAAGGAACGGGCTGTTTTTGCGAAATGGCCCGCAAAAATCGTAAAATATAAAAATAAAAGACTAGGTGTGCTCAATTATATCAATCAAATTCCTATTTTATACTTGATTTTTAACAACAAAAAGAATAAGATTAACACCATTACTCTAGGACTAGCTGTTCTTGAGATATTTTAGTTTTTTGCGTTTTCGCTACGCCACCTTTGACAATAATCATCTATCAAATGAGAACCAAATTTAAGTTTAACGTGCAAATTCAATGTCATTTAAAATATTTATGGCTGTTATTTTGTGCAGATAAACTATTATTGAAGAAATAAAGAGAACGTGAATATGAGTCTGCAGGGAAAGACATGTGCTGTCCACATCAGAATTTTTAACAATATTACAACAAAGATTTATAGAAGTGAACGGGGATTATTTGCAGGCCATTTCGAAAAAAATGTATGATCTATATTTAAAGATCCACTAAATTGTTGTAGAATAAAATGTTCTACAAACTTAAGGTGTGTACCAAATTTTAACTCTCTAGGACGTAGGAAAGTGCATTAAAAACGCCATCAAATAAGTATATCATGAAGAGTTACATAAAATTTAAAAAAAAATTTAAAAATTGTTATCTACCAAATTTATTTTTAAATGTGAAGCCTCTCTCATATACAAAATAATTAAACTCTGGGAAAGATATTTATTATATAATATATCCATTTTTTCTTTCTGGAGAATATAGAAAATGTCAGAATTTAATTGAATTTGTTTTTCTTCCTATATTAAATAACTTTTATTTAAAAAACTACCTAACATACCTTACTGAAATTTTTTCTATATATTTTATAGGATAATATGAATATTTCCTAAAAATTTCGAAGCAATTTGTGAATTTTAAATGTACTTAAAAAATGTTTGAAAAATTAGGTCCCATAGGGTTCAATGTATTTCATTTTTTCAACCAGGGTTCAATAAAAAACTAATTGGGTGATATTATTTATTTATATTCCCATAGGTCCCACAGACCGTCTGAAAAACATACTAAAATTTCATTTTGATAAAGTCATTTTTACGGCAGTTATCGTGCTAACGGACACAGACAGACAGAATGAACAAAGTCATAAACACTTTTCAACTATGTTGTAAAGTGTTAAAAACAGTGCATAGATTGAAATATAGATTTCATTTTAAAATTAATATCCTATTAATTGCCTAGTGCTGTCTTTTATAGATACATTCTAAACTGAGTTATTAGAATTCGAGATTTCTGATAACAGATAATATAATGTTACAGGTTTGAATTATTTAAATGTAAAAATAATTTTGCAGTGTTTCAAGTTGACGGAAAATATTTTAACAGAGGTATAGTTGAAACATTCTCAATACAAACTTAAAAGTAAACTTCCTATAAGATTGGTAAGCACATAAAATAAATTGTAAATGTGTAATTATTACAAATTATTTTATGTGCTTTACATATATTATTTTATATGCATATTCTCATTATTTTTGTGACAAAAGCTATAGATTAGAATTTCACTGCAGGAAAATATCAATCAAGGAAATAAAATCTAAAAATATATAAAAGCTAATGTTAGAATTTAATACGTTCATATCCCGAAATTTATATGACTGTATTTTAAAATTAATGAGTAAGTGCATTCTCATCAAGTTTTTTTATGAAGTTTTTCATCTCTCCGAGTTATAATTCTATTATAATTCTTAAGAGATGAAAAACAAAATTAACACGTCTTGCATTTTTTTTTTTTATTTACTGTCAATACGAATTAAATATTATTTTCAAACTGAAAATATTTATTTAAAAACTGCTTATGATAAATGAAAAAAAAACCCGGAAAATTTAGAGATTTTAGTTTACACAATGTGTACTAGAGGGCGGTAGGATTAGCAGAATTGTACAGTGCATCGTTTGGCCAGGGAAAAAATGCCATTCTTTACTACAGCGCGTCCTCTCCTTCTTCCTTGTCTTCATGAAGTAAGCGTCAGTAAATCTTCTGCCCTATCCGCGCTTTATTATTATTTTAATTAGAGGTGTTATTAATATTTTAATTTTTATTTAAAAAACTACTGAATATATTTCGCTGAATTTGTTTCTATATATTTTATGGAACAATTTGAATATTACCGAAAAATTTCGAAGCAATTTGTGAATTTTAAATCCGTTTAAAAAATGTTTGAAAAATTAGGTCCCATACGGCTCAATGTATTTCATTTTTTCAACCCGCGTTCAATCCAAAACTAATTGGGTGATATTATTCATTTATATTCCCATAGGTCCTACAGACCGTCTGAACAACATACTAAAATTTCATTTTGATCAAGTCATTTTTACGGCAGTTATCGTGCTAACGCACAGACAGACAGACAAAATGAACAAAGTCATACACACTTTTCAACTTTGTTGTAAAGTGTTTAAAATAGTCGGTATGAATTAAATTTCGACAACAGATGGCAGCACTAAATATATTTTGATGTACAATAAAAAATATATTCTATATTTTATTGAGTATTAAATTTAGTTTTAATATAATCTAAGCATTGCATTTTATTTTTCAGAAAATATTTCGCAACTGCGCTTGAGCAGAATTTAGGCGAAAAACGTGTTCTGCGAAAGTTAACAATCGCGGATAGATTACCGACGCCCAGAATTTCGGATTGCTTGGATGGAGTGAGCAATGTATCTTTAAGATACTGATTATTTTGAAAATATATTTCTGAGTGATAATTTTATTTTCTTCATGCATTTTATTATCGACAACCGCTAAAGCATCGGGTAGATAGATGCACGATAGCCCCAAATTTCTTTTAATAATTGTGTTTCGGTTTCTAACACACATATTGTGCATATATGCTTGTCGCGGCAACATCAAATTTTAGTCTATAAAACACAACTTTTTATCAATATTTGTGCTAAATAATCTTAAGAGAAGATAAATTTAGATATTTCCTGCTAAAATTATGTGCTAAATGATTGCCAATTTCTAAAAATCGTCTGTACTATGTAAACTAATATTTGACAACAAACATGGATGTCGTGCAGTGAAATCGCGGAGCCTGACGTCACATGCAAAGCGCCAACTTTGAATTTGGTTGAAGCTGGAGTACGTTGCGGTAGCGAGTGAAACTTCTGAGGTTGAGTGCCTTGACTGTGGACCATGAGTGGACCAATGACCAATCAATGAGTCAAAGAAGTGAGTGCTCCGAGTCAAGGCTATCTAAAACAAGGCTCGGACATCTAGGAATCATGGGATACGTGACGTCAGCAGCGGGGGGATCTGCAATCACTCCGCGTGTACGAAAGTGTATTGAAGTTTCAGGAGTGACTTTCAAAAATTCATATTTTTAAATAAAAAAAATAATTTAAATACGTGCCCACTAGGATTATAGTGTCTACTGAAAACAGGACTTCATAAATGGTGAGTTATTTTTTATTTTGTCTTATTTTATGCATGCAATTTTAACAATTTTGTAACACATAGCACGTGTAGCGCCGAATGTTGCTATATCTGTACGAATAGTCTTATATCTTGAGAAAAGTACTCTTAATTCATGTTTAATATTGCCTGAATGGCTTGTTATTCATCACTGAACCTTGCATTTTAAGCATAATCTTATTACAGACTTTTGTGAAGTAAATATTTGCCTTTTTTGTTGAGATCGTGAATCGTACATTTTTTAAACGTTAGAAAACAAAATCTGTTACAAATTACTCCTTACACCATGATATGTTATTTTAAGTTAATCTAAAGTATCAATGAATCAAATTGCAGCCTTGCTAAATCATAGAATTATCGAAATAGCCATAATAAATCATAGAATTATCGAAATAGCCTTGATAAATCACAGAACATAGAAACTGTATTACAAATGAAATATGTGCAATATGCCTTTATATAATTGTTTCGTACCGTTGCACATAGTATACCATTCCCGAAAAAATTATTAAATATATGCAGTAAGTTTCATTTCAACACATGCTGTGTAAATAAAGTTTATTCAAGCTTATTTAGATGTTTTGATTTTACTTGGGGGGAGGGAATCTCAGAGTATGTGTAAATAAAGTTTATTGAAGCTTATTTAGATGTTTTGATTTTACTTGGGAGGGGGGATCTCAGAGTATGTGTAAATAAAGTTTATTGAAGCTTATTTAGATGTTTTGATGTTACTTGGGGGGGGGGGGAAATCCCAGACTATGTGGAGTATGCTCTTCCAAAGGAAAGTGCAGCTAAACTCGATATATTTATAAAACTTTTGTATCATTGCACGTAGGTAAATCCTGAAAAAAAAATTAAATATGTGTAGTAAGTTTCAAAGTTATTAAATATGTGTAGTAATCAAAGTATTTAATGTGTCATTTAGATTTAACTGATTAAATAGTTTTTGTATCTAATGAAAATGTCCTAATCCGTAGAGTAAAAATGTTTTTCAGAACTCAATTGAGGGGGGGGGGAATGCAAATGTCAAATTTTTTTTGGATTTAATATAAATGCTTTTACTGTAAAATCAGTAGTATTTATTTATAATCCATACTTTATGTACATCATTTTAATATATATCAGGTTGGTATTCAGTAGATATAAATGGGGGGGGGGTAACTTTTGTTTGAGTGTGATATATGATATGCAGGTACTTTTCAGACAAAATATGGATCTAGCTTTTGCGGCAGATACATTTTATTTTTATGTAACTTTGTTAACTCCAACTACTTGTATTTATAAATTTGTTGTAATAAAGTTTTTATATGCTCATAAAAATATCTTCTTTTTTTGTATTTTATTTACTTGCTTCAAGAAAAACTTAATAACTTCACATTTCAACAAGAATAAAAAATAATTTCACATTTCAACACAATATTAATGGTGTGTACGAGTTAAAACATACACACATACATGGTTACATACATTAAAATTTGTACATATACTACATGTCATTACAAGTTAAGGTAATTTACATTTCAAGAAGGCAAAAATGATTTAAATTTCATGAAGATATAAATCAATAAATGGTGTGTACTAGCATATAGCATGCATACTGAGGTGTAACTATTGTGGTGATTGTCATTACTAAATTAAAAAGCTTTATATTTAGTCAGAAAGTTAAAATGATTAATAAATTTCTACTAAGTTATTTTCCTATCTAAAGTCCGACAGAAAATTATGCACAAATTTGCTCGAATTTTAAATGACGAATTTTCAGATTTTTTAAACAGGCATGTTTCTTCGCATTTTTTATGAATTCTAGATTTACAGTATAAAATGTTGTTCAAGTTAAATAGGTAGGTATCAAGAGTTTTTGAAATATAGTATTAGTGTAAAAGTAATAATGTTGCAAAAGTTACTGTCACAAAATAGAAAAGTTAAATTTAGAAATTTATATTCATAACTATTTCACTGCGTTTTATGTTGCTTATATTTTAAAACTAAACCCTAAATCTGGAGATATATATATATATATATATATATATATGTTAATAAAATATGCATTTTAAAGTCATAGGTAAGTGTCAGCAGTTTCTCCCATTATAGTGAATAATATGTAATTACGTTTTTCCTAATTTATAATTATAAAAAATATTATTTGAATTTCTAAGGTTTATAAGTTTTGTTTTTTGATATATTTTAAATATTATATAAATATTAATATAGTTGTTTATTATATTAATATAACTTTAACATAAATGTTTACAGAAGAGAGTGAAAAAATATTTGTTCTCAATGTAGATCATTTTTTATTTTAGAATCACAGTTTGAAGTTTATTCTAATTTACTTGTTAGTAAACTAACAAGTATAGATATATTTTTTCATATTAGTCTTATTTATTACTGTAGAAATTCATCTGTGTCAGATCCCGTACGTGTTACGCAGGGAGATACGTTCCCTCCGTTGCTGCGGTTGAGTTGTCAATGTCCGGGCCTCTTATTCTAGGTGGCCTTGTCCGAGTCCCGTTGAGATCAATTTGAGGTTACAGCTAAAAAATCTCTGCATTATAATGGTAAGTAGTAATTTTTTTTTTGTTGTTGTTGTTGTTTAGAGTTCTTGTGATGCCTCGAATCGTTGAAAAACTTATCTACAAACGAAATTGAGGCATTTTTCACCCATGTGAAAAATATTTTTGTAGTTTCCCTAGTAGACGTTCAGAATTACTACAGCATGCTGATGTATCTAAAAAAAGCTGTGTTAAATTTTCATCACTTAAGTATTTCATTGATTCTTTTTTTTCTTGCTTGTTGTTAAAGACAGAAACCGAATCTTTTTTTGATGCTGTTAATAAACTAGAATCAGAAATTCTACATTATCAATTGGCTCCTGTTCCAGAAATTTTATTGTTTGTCGTACATGATCAATGGGTTATGCATTCAAAAGAAATGGGACCCTTTGGTAAACCCTTATATATCCATCTAAGTAGGACTATGTTGGGAATCTTAACATTCCCACACGGTAATGCTTCTTGCGATGCAACAAGACAAAACAGACTTCTGATTTCTGAAGCTCAATGAGTATACAAACACTATAGGCAATTTCAGTTTCCAAAACTTGTTATGGGAGCTTGTTATTCGCAAGTATTTAATGTTTTCTTTAAAAAAGGCTAAATCTGCAACAGTTGCACTTTCTAAAAAGGCATACATGTAAATTGTCCTAGCAGACAAATTTTAAAACATTTTATTATTGAGCATAATTTTTTTCATCATCTTTGGTTATACTTTTTGTGTTAATTTGTACAAAATAGTTACGCACCTAAATGTGTTTGAATAACTAAGAAGAAAGTGAAACATTCAGTAAATAAATTAAAATATGAAGTATTCTTGTTTTGTAAATATTTACAAGTTGAATAACATAAAAACAACTGTTGATGCTTAATAACAATTTCCATGCCTTATCCTTTTATAACATCAATTGTTCTGTAAATGAAAAGTGACATTTTAGTATGCATATATCCATGTCGCATGAAGTGCTCCTACTTTCTTCTCCAGATTGGCAGCTATGGTATTGAATCTGTTTTATTGTAAATGCTACATTTTAATGAATATGTCAAAAAGAAATATTTTATAATACAAAATATTTCTGTATTTATAATACCCCAACAACAGAGTTGGGTAGTATCGAAAATACATGTATTAAAATACATTTTCAAAATACATTTGTATTTTAAGCCGAAAAAAGTAAAGAATTTTGGTAATTCATAAGTTTAATTTCTCGACTGTCTATAATATTTTATGATTTTCATGTTACGTCTGCATAGTTGTCCAACAAACAGCTATAAGTAGAAAGTATAGATTTTTTAAAATTTCGTTAAAGTACAAAATATTTTCAATTTCTCAAAATATAGAATTTTTGAAATTTCGTTAAAAGAACAAAATTTTTTCTAAGTATTTCTTAAATTTTGTTAAAGTACCTTTAACATTATTTTATTTCGTTAAAGTACAGTCGTTTTTCTAAGTATCGACTTTTTTTAATACTTCAACATTATTTAAAACTTATTTATGTATTAGTTCTAATTTATGCATTTTTAACACTTTATAATATAGTTGAAAAGTGTTTGACTTTGTTCATTCTGTCTGTCTGTCCGTTAGCACAACTGCAGTAAAAACGATTTTAATGATGAATGAAATTTTAGTATGTTTTTCCGACGGTCTGCAGGACCTATGGGAATATAAATAAATAATATCACCAATTAGTTTTGGATTGAATCCGGGTTGAAATAATGAAATACACTGAACCCTATTGGACCTAATTTTTCAAACATTATCAAAGCGAATTTAAAATTCACAAATTGCTTCCTAAGTTTTAGGAAATATTCAAATTATCCCATGAAATATATAACAGAAATTTCAGTAAAATATGTTAGGTAGTTTTTTAAATAAAAATTATTTAATATAGGGAGAAAAACAAATTCAATTAAATTCTGACTCTTGCTACATCCTCCAGAAAGAAATGAGAGATATATTTTATAATAAATATCTCTCCGAGAGTTTAATTACTTTATATATGAGAGGTTTCACATTTTAAAATAAATATGGTAGAGAACAATTTTTCAATTTTTAAAAATTTTATATAACTCTTCATGATTCATTTTATACTTATTTAATAGCATTTTTATTATTTAATGGCACTTTCCTACGTCCCATAGAGTTGAAATTTGGTACACAGATTAAATTTATAGAACATTTTATTCTACAAAAATTTGGTGGGTTCTCAAATACAGACCCTACATTTTTTTTTAAATGGCCTGCAAATAATCCCCGTTCACTTCTATGAATCATTGTGTAAGATTGTTAAAAATTCTGATGCAGGCAGCACAGGACTTACCATGCAGACTCATTTTCACGTTCTCTTTATTTCTTCAATAATAATTTATCTGCACAAAATAACAAAGTATTTTAAATGACACTGAATTTGCACGTTAAACTTAAATTTGGTTCTCATTTGATATCTGGACTTATTGTCAAAGGTAGCGTAGCAAAAACGCGAAAAAACTAAAATATCTCAAGAACGGTTAGGCCTAGAGTAATGGGTTTAGTCTTATTCTTTTTTTTGTAAAAATCACGTATAAAATAAGCATTTAACTGATATAATTGAGCACAAGTAGTCTTTTATTTTTAGATTTAACGATTTTTGCTGGTCATTTCGCAAAAACAGCCCACTCCTTTTTCCCAGATCGTACCAGAATAACCTACAAGTGATTTATATACTAAATTTTGTTAAATTTGGTCCATTAGTTTTTAGCTGGAGAGGATGAAGGCAATTTTGGCGGCCATTTCGCAAAGAAGGCAGATTCTTTTATTACGAATCGTACTAAAATCTAATGAACATCAGGGTTACCACAAAAGATCGATATAAGAAGTTGGCATAGAGAAAAAAATATGCATATTTATACCGAATACACTTTAGCTATTATAAAATTGGTATAACTCATTTCTAATTAAAAAAAACATAATAAGGCCTTACTGCATGGCCCAGATACAAAAAGTCTCATATACCACTAATACCGCAATTAAAAATAATATTTTTAATATAGCAGTATAAAAAATACTTATGATGGACATGTTTCATTGATATGTAAAATAGGTGGTCCTCTAAGTAATCTAAAAATAAAATTAATAAAATTAAATCGACTTCATATGTAGTATCTAAAATATATAAAAATAACTTATATTTCTGATACTAGCAATCATGGAGTACTCTTTCTTTTTTTTTTTGGGGGGGGGGGGAGATTAGTATTTTGTACGCTAATTTACACAGTTTAGTTTATTGCAAAATGTATGTATGTAAAGTAATTTTGAATGCCTTAAACATTTTACTTTGTTATTGATATACATAATTATTAAACGCAATTCTTTACTAATCATAATATTGACATCATAATCACATCATCTCAAATTATGGGACATTTCGCTTTGATATGTAAAAGCTTAGAATACAAAACTAAAATAATCAAACTTGAAATATAATGCATAAATAATTTATTTACAATAATTAAAAACATATATTCATTTAAATATAAGCACATTATACTCCTTTCTAACAATATAAAATAAATGAGTATTAAAGATAGTTTTATATAAGGAGAATGTATATTAGATAAATCTAAGAAAATCGTTTTATCATTTGTTTAAAAACTACTTAGATAAGTCCAGAAAATTTGCCCAAGAGACAGAACATTATATTTTAAAGTTGCTGCTTCAAAAGAAAATCAGCTGGCTTACGACTTTTAACTAACACTTAATTGCATACGTTTTGTAATTAGGAAACAAACATTTCTATAAAAATTATCCTGAAATCGAGGAACAAATATTTTTAATTCATGAGATAACAGTTAGCTCAAATAAACAAAATGTACATACCCGCATCAATATTTTTCAGTAAGATTCTCCGTTCATTAAATTCTGATGTATAATAAGGATCAATCCATTTAATTCGTAAATAAGTCCGTCTAATGAATGCAAAATAATCTATATAAAATGCTACAAATTCATTATTATTGTACAATCATCAGATAGAATTTGTATACAAGGTCCACGAGGTATCTCAGTATCCGCCATGTTTTTCAAGAAATCGTAGCTGCGCGCATGGAATTGTGGGTAAAAATCCCCAATCTACCCCTTCGTTCCCACAAATAAGTAGGAACACAAAATTCTATCTCCTTTCAACCCTCTTTCAAACCGGTATTTTGCCCGCTTGGCCATGGGAACAATGGCACAGGCAAATTGCAGCCATAATACCGGCTTTAAAATGTGCATGTGAACGGGGCTTTTGAAAACCCAAAGGGGTCTCATTTAATGTGTCCAAGACATTGACGGCTATAATTTAATTAATAATACCCCTATTGAACTTTTTTCTTTTGCTAACCCCTTGGACTATGTGGACCTTGATGTGAGACTGGACCTAAATCAGAAAGTTAAAAAGTCAGACTTTTGCCCTGTGGCACTTCGTGCAATCGCTCTTGATACTATCCATAATCTCTATCCTCCTAGTGAATGGGTGTATATCTACACGGATGGCTTCCTTTTAGACTTTTCTTAGGGAGCTGGTGCTTGCATTTTCTGTGAACTTTTTTGCTTTTCCCTGCCAGTTGGAAACTTTTCAACCCATTTTGATGGAAAACTGGAGTCAATATTTGTTACACTTCAACAGCTTTCCATTCGGCAGAACTCTTTTGAGAGGGTTGTGATTCTCTCCGATTCAACATCTGCCATTAAGGCTCTCATCTAATCAAGAGAGGAAAAGCCCCCTGCGCGTCCAGCAGTGTAGACATCTTCTCGGGAAAATACATCGCAAAGTGTCTTTCCAGTGGGTGCCTTCAGAGACTGCGGTGTGGAGGGTGATGAGAAAGCAGGTTTATTGGCAAAGAGGGGATGCAATATAACCCAGAAATTGAACAGAAATTTTCCCTTTCATTCATCAAAATTTGAAATAAATAGTCTTCAGACATTCCTTCCATATTGCGGTTGTTTGCTCTTCTCGTGCTAAACTCTGGAGTGTTCTCAGCACCAGTCTACACTGTGTTCCTGATGCTCCTCTTGCAGCTGCTGCGACTGCCTCTTTTAGACTTTTGACTGGGTACGATTGTCTTCATGCCCATCTCTTTCATTTTAATATTGTCAATTCTCCTGTGTGTGTCTTGTGTACAACTGGACAAGACATGGCCGCTGCGCACATTAACGAATGCCCTGCACTGCATTATCTCATTGTAATTGTATTGTGGAAAAATATTGGAGAGTACGAAGCCTTATGACTTAGTAGTCAACAGGCTGGCATTTGATAAATAAACATCTCACACAAACATACAAAACAAACGTGTGGCTACATAAAAACATCGAACATAAACAACACCCGGCCATTGCCGTTCTGACAACACAAGAAAGGGTGTTGCCATTACAAACATAAGTAATGTTGCAATATGGACTTAAGCACAACTAATAGCATATTTCTTACACTCCCCCTTGAAGAAGCCCATTTTGTACAGTTGCGGGTAAATCGATACAATAGCCCACACCCCATTTTTCTAAGTACAAAATTTGCGCCAAGATGGCGCGTTTCCCCGTGTTTTGAAATTGACTCCTCCCAACCTAAGTGAAGTAGTTTCCCGTGTTTTAAAATAGGCTCCTCCTACCAATCTGAGGTCTTCTATAGTTTTATGAACTAGGATTTTGAAAAACTTAAAATGATTTTTGATTTTAAATCAATATCAAAAAGTTATAACTGGAAACATCAAAAATTTAATTTAACAATACTTAGAAGAAAAAATACGAAATTTTAATAAAACGTTTGTACTTTAACCAAATTTATGGAAAAAATTTAAACATCAAAATTTAATTTAACAATACTTTGAAGAAAAAATACGAAATTTTAATAAAACGTTTGTACTTTAACCAAATTTATGGAAAAACAGAACTTAGAAAAATGTTTGTACATTAACAAAATTAAAGAAAAAACGATACTTTGAAAAAAATTTGTACTTTTAACTAAATTTAAGGAAAAACGATACTTAGAAAAAAGTTTGTACTTTAACTAAATTTAAGGAAAAATGATACTTAGAAAAATGTTTGTACTTTAACTAAATTCATGAAAAAACTATACTTAGAAAAAAGTTTGTACTTTAACAAAATTAAAGAAAAAACGATACTTAGAAAAATGTTTGTATAGAAAAGTGTTTGTACTTTAACAAAATTAAAGAAAAAACGATACTTAGATAAAAGTTTGTACTTTAACTAAATTTAAGGAAAAACGATACTTAGAAAAAAGTTTGTACTTTAACTAAATTTAAGGAAAAACGATACTTAGAAAAATGTTTGTACTTTAACTAAATTTAAGGAAAAACGATACTTAGAAAAATGTTTGTACTTTAACTAAATTCATGAAAAAACTATACTTAGAAAAAAGTTTGTACTTTAACAAAATTAAAGAAAAAACGATACATAGAAAAATGTTTGTATAGAAAAATGTTTGTACTTTAACAAAATTAAAGAAAAAACGATACTTAGATAAAAGTTTGTACTTTAACTAAATTTAAGGAAAAACGATACTTAGAAAAAAGTTTGTACTTTAACTAAATTTAAGGAAAAACGATACTTAGAAAAATGTTTGTACTTTAACTACATTTAAGGAAAAACGATACTTAGAAAAATGTTTGTACTTTAACTAAATTCATGAAAAAACGATACTTAGAAAAAAGTTTATACTTTAACTAAATTCAAGAAAAAACGATACTTTAAAATTAAGAAACCCATTTTAAAAACACGGGAAAATACAAAAGACAATTTCAAAGCACGGGATTAACAAAGAAAAAACTAACCTTATTCCTCGTCATCCTCTTCTTCCGTATCCGAGTGATGTACGAAACCATTTTCTTTTTCATCATCTTCATTGCGTCTATGGGGAGGGAAGATGGAAGCGATAGCTTGCAAATATTTATTCCAAGCTTCCTCCCCAATAGAATGACCGTGCTTCCGCTTCCAAGAATATTCGTACAAATACGAATTAAAATAATTTTTTACTTTTCTGCCTTTCACTTTTCTTTTGATTGCAGATCAAGTTCCTTCAATGGAATTGGTATGCGCTCCTGTCTCGGGGTCTTTGAAATGGTAGCTGTGATTTACCTTAAGGTGTCTGAAGCCTTCATCTTGAAGACAATCATAAGCCTTCCAACAGTCCGATATTATCAATGTCCCCTTCTCAACATATTTCTCAATCACATTCATCAAACATTTATCTAGATTATTAGAAATCTTCGCAAAAAAACATCTATTCGTTCCCCTTTCAACCCCCCCAAACACCCACTGTCCCTCCACAGGCTTTCCTCTTCCATACTTATTTTTCCCGAACTTAGTTACTCTCATCTATCTCCACAATCACACCATCCCCCCCAATCTTACTTTTATTTTTAAAAAAAGCACTCATACAAATGTCACGGCAAAACTGTTTCCAATCGGTAACAGTTTTTCCCGTAACATTCAAATACTCCATCACAACCTTGCATTCAATACCCCCAAACCACATTAAAGTTAAAATTAGAATCTCAATTATAGTTAATTTACTTTTATTAAACCACGTACCCTTTCTCACACTCCTACATACATCATGCTTATCATCACCTTTCTTTCTACACCTCCATTCAAAACCATCAATCGATTTTACTCTTTCACACAATTTCATCTCATCTCCACACTTTGGACATTCATATCTATCACTCATTAATCCCTTCATTACACACCAATCAATTACTGCTCTCTGACCTTTCGCTTCAAGCATAAAATAAAATTTTATGCCTGACTCATTTTCATTCATTCGACCACGTTTTCTGGAACATTCGCTCGATTCCATTTGCCGCTTACCAGATGCCATTTAGAAACTTTATCTGCAATCAAAATCCAAAATAATGTAAAATTAATTAACTCTTTATGCACGTCAATTACGTGGAAATAAATAAATGCTGCAAAACAAATCAGCGAGACTGATTGAACAAGATCCACAAAACGAACTTTTCACAAAGATCCACAAAACACGTGCGCTAAATGACCACAAGTTTGCAAACTGATCTGTGCAAAAAGATGTGATGAAATACACAGATTACTATACTAATAATATTCTGCGTGCTGATTGGATGTCCGGAAAGCGGCTACCAGATTGGCGAAGAAAGCCGAACCCGGAAATTGTAACCCGAAATTGGCGCGCTTTTGTACTTTGAAATCTGGGGTGTGGGCTAATCTCCCGATCGACCCAGTTGCATTTATTCTGAAAAGGCTCATTTCATTTAGGTGAGTGTTCATCTTTTTACTTCCTAGTATCTTCATCAGCATATCTGCAAGATTATTTCCTGTAGGTGTGTACTCAAAAATCAGCTCACAAAACAAACGCGTGGCTACATAAAAACATCGAACATAAACAACACCCGGCCATTGCCATTCTGACAACACAAGAAAGGGTGTTGCCATTACAAACATAAGTAATGTTGCAATATGGACTTAAGCACAACTAATAGCATATTTCTTACACTCCCCCTTGAAAAAGCCCATTTTGTACAGTTGCGTTTATTCTGAAAAGGCCCATTTCATTTAGGTGAGTGTTCATCTTTTTACTTCCTAGTGTCTTCATCAGCATATCTGCAAGATTATTTCCTGTACGTGTGTACTCAAAAATCAGCTCATTTGCTTCAACTTTCTCTCAAAGAAAGAAATGTTGAAAATCTATGTGCTTGTTTCTCTCTGATGTCACCTGATTTTTCACTAAGGAGATAGCACCCTGACTGTCCACATGTATAGTTTGTGGCAATTGAACACACCAGCTCCAATTTCATATAGGAAATTTCGCAACCAAAGAATTTCCTTCGCAGTGTGGCACATCGCTATGTATTCTGCTTCCACTGTTGAGAGTGCAGCTGACCGTTGCTTCTTACTACACTAAGAGATTGTTGTATCCAGTGTTCGAAATTAGTGGTCATTAGTCATAATTTACGACTAGAAATTTCAATTTGACGACCCGATTCTTCAATCCGGTCATCAAATTTGACGCCTAACAATGCTATTGTTAAATATCAGTCTTCACTTTAACTAAATTATGATCCCTGGTAGAAGACTGGACAGCGGTCGTAAAATAAAGGGCATTTTATAGACGCCTGCAGTGATAAATCTGCAGGTTGTACACAGACAGTAAAATCCCCCTCTGTCTATTCAGGGAAGGAAACATTGGGATCTTTACTGTACTTCAACTCACACACACCCTTTAAGACCGCCGGCCGTCCAAATAGTTGCTCTTAGTCCTCTGGACGAGTCGGACGGTCTGGGTCTTCAACACCCTTTAAGACCTGAAATTGCAATTCTGAAGAATTTATTTGTTTGCTTTATCCTCAGACATTCCGATGTCCGAGACTACGCGTATTTAACGAGTTTCTATTGCTCCCTTCCCATTTATCCCCTTGTAGATCTACGTATCCCACTTGGAAGAAAAGGAAGTTATCCTGCAGTCTTTACATTCTAATTGCTTACTATTATAGAACACACTACAATCCAGATTAAATCGTTCCATCATCTTGCAAATTCGGTTAGCTAATATTTTGTTATCAGACATTGAAAATGACATTTTTATAGCTGTCAAGTGTTCTGAGTGTATGTACTTGTTTCATTTTTCCAGTCTTGTTTCGCGAATCCGATTTAGATCCATAGTAGTCCAAATTTTCTTTTCCATAACATTTATATTTTATTATATGCAAATCTGCACAAGAGTATCTACTAGTAATGAAATCGGAAGTAGGTCACGAAATGAGAAACAAAGTTAGGAATTTTAAGATCGAGGTTTTCCCGTTTTTTCATCTAAAAATCCACTTCCACGTGATTACGTATGTTTTTAATTAATGTGGTACTATGATAATAGTTGAATTATTTTTTATTTTTTAGTTGATACAACTTATGAATTGTCATATATTTTCATGATTTTTATGTGTGTAAAAACCAGGGCTGTCGACCCACCCATCTACCCCCCAAAAAAAACCGGGCATTTTTTTTTTTCTTTTTAGAAACCAATATAACCCATCCCGAAGTGGTTTTTTTTTTTTAATTATTTTTTAACAGATTTTTCTTTCGGTTTTAATATTATACACAATTATTTTCCCTTTTGAAAAAAAATATTAAATAGGTATTGATGGATAAACGTTTTCTTAATACCCTGTTTCAAAACTTGTCTATAAAATCTTCGGGTTGACGTATGAAAAATTGAAACAAAAATATTCACAATATTAAAATATAAAAATTTTAAGAAACAGGATTTTTTCCCAATTCCCTTCTCTCCGAAAAAAAGTTAAGTTCATAAATTTTAATTTAATTACTTTCAGAATTTACATTTTTCTTCAATAACAAAAATTTTATTTCCATTTGTCTATTTGATACAATCCTTTTTATCATGATTTATTAATATGAATATTTTTGATGGGACATTATATTTTTTTGTATGAAGCTATGAACACTTATGAAATTGTTCTATGGCTATGGTAATTTTCAGTTTATTACCTATGTATGCCTCATCTTCCTTTTGTTTTAAAAAGCGGTTCACTTTAACAAGTTTTTGAGCTGTTTCGAGTCCCAGGCTGTTGTGAAGTTTGGTCCAAAGTAAACCACATGTAGATAATACCCTTTCTATTGATGCTGAGCTGGCAGGACAACTGGCTAACCCAACCATAAATTGACAGAATTTTTTGAAAACTGGATCTTCACCAGAACGTCGTTCCAAAAGATTCCGCTATTAAGCGGCACTGAAATTCTTGATGACATCAGAGTTGAACATAGATTTTGGATATAATTTGGAATCTTTCAATTTGAAACTCATCAAAGACACTAGCCACTCTGGGTATTTTTCTTCTAGCCAGTCTTCCGCCAATTGCTGTTGATGTCAAACGTTTACCTTCAAATTTTGGATTCATCAGGTTTGCCAAATAAGTGAAAAGGAAGAAGAGTTTGATCAATTCTCTTTTGAATTTGATCTTTATAAGGGATAAGGTTTGAGCTTTCTTGAAGATCCAACCATAGTTCAACAGCTTCAGAGATGTTTGTTTTCTCTGCTTGCAGGCAATCAAGAACTTTTTTGACATCAATTAACTGTTTCTGCATATTTAAGACCTCTTTGTACAAAAAAACATTTTCTAATATTTTTGTTATATTTGCTGGAAACATGCTGGAATGTTCAGCTTGTATATCAACATATATATGATAATTTTTCAAAAATGTCCACAATGCAGGCGACTTGGGAATTCCATCTTGTAGTACAAGGTACCTGAGGCGATAAACCAACTTTCTCTTTTAGTAAACCGTGTGGTCGGTGGTGGTTTCGAAAAAATTTCTGGATTTCTGCCACATGTTTAAGATTCTTATTGGAAATTTCTTCTGCCAGGAGGTTCACATAATGTGCAAAACAGCCATACGTTAAGAGATTTTCATGTATTATGCTTAACTGTCGTCTCATTTTAGACATTTTGTTTTCATTGTCTGTGCATATAGCGAAAATTGTGATTCCAAGATTTTCTTTGCAATATTTAATAGCTTCATCTGATATTTTCACAGAATATTCAGCAGCTTTTTCATTACTTCCACTATCTATGGCATTAAGAAAAAATGCATTCCTTCCAGTATGGATGTGGCAATTATTGAATCATTTTTAACATTTGACCAGCCATCCAATAACAAAGTACAACTGTTACAATTTTTCTCTTACATTTGTTTATTAATGGCCTCTTCCACCTGCCATATCTGTCCTTCATTGGATACACAACTGTATATCGAGAGTAGTCATCAATAAAAATAACATAGTACTTTGATCCACCCGCTGATGTTGGTTCTATTTTTCCAACTATGTCAGAGTGGACTAATTTTTTACTTCTTTTGTTCTGGTAGCATTACCTTCTGGAAAACTTCATTTCTTTATTTTTCCCATCATACAGATAGAACATGTTTCTTGGGGATCTTCAGTCGATTTACAATGCTGTGCTCCACTTCTTAATTGTTTTATGGCATTATAATGCAGGTGTTCAAGTCGGCGATGCAACAAGGATTTACCAATGAGCTTTGCAAACTTTGCCACTTTACGGTGTTCTTTAACTGCATAAAGTCTGCCACTTGAGTTTTGCCATCAGCAAAATCTATCCATTTTTCTTGATAACTCTGGCTTCATTATTTACAAATTGTATTTTAAGTCCAAGCTCTTCAATTCTACCAGCTGAAAAAAGGTTTCCGTCTAAACCAGGTACATATAAAACATTGTCCATGTGCACATGTAATCCACCATTTGCTTCCAACAATTCAGTGTCAACATGCCCCACACCTTCAACTCGAATTTTATCTTTGTTGGCAACTTAGCGCTTGAATCCATTTTACTGAAATTTGAAAAAAAAATTCTGTATGACGTCATGTGGTCTGTGGCACCACTATCCAGATACCAAACTAATGGATTCTCCACTGTTCCATTCTTTGCAGATAATGCTGAACGTACAACTTTCTTTACCTTATGTTTTCCATTTTGTTTATTTACATCATAGCTGTTTACTGTACAGTTGTAGCCTTCAGGGCAGTTTCTTGCAATATGACCAAATTTATTGCAACAAAAACATTTTACACGTCTTCTTTCTCTGTTATAGTCTTTTTGAAATAAACTTTTATGCCCCAGAGTAGTTTTCTCATTTTCAGCTTGATTTGAATGTTTGTTTAGCTCCACTCCTTTTTTTGTATAAACATTGCCTTGCAATCTGTTTCTTTTTCTTCATAATGACAATTTATTTTACTTTTCTCTTCAATCAAAAGTCTGGTCTTCACCTTTTTTGTCGTTAGACTTTCTTCATCTTGTTCAAGATTGAGAATTTGGGCTTCATACGTCTTTGGAATACCCAATAACATCACCAATGGAACTTCTTTATCATTAAAAGAGTAACCACTGCTGACTAATTTTCGATGAATATCCATTAAACGTCCAAGATAATCTTTCATCTCTTTATTGTTTTTCATTTTTATGTTGAAGAAATCCCGCATTAATTGTAGAATATACAACAAACCGCATTTCGAATGAATTTCCTCAAGAGCATTCCATGCTTCTCTTGCGGTAGTGCACATCTCAATATCGTCTAAATACGTATCATCAACAAGACACAAAAGTTAATGCTCGATTATTCGTTTTCTTTTCCTCAGTCGTCATTTCGGATCCATAACCAGGATCTATGACATCCCTTCTGAACCAAAACTGCTCTGGCAGGAATAGCCCAAGAATGGTAATTATCAGTCGATAATTTAGGGATTCTAAATTCTTCAGTCATTGCAGACATGCTTCTTTATTTTAAAGTTCTGATTATAATCCGTAATATTTAATAACTTCTAAGTGCGTCTACTTATGCAATTTACCGTAGAACAAAAAAAATTCTCAGCTTTCGCGAAAACGAAAGTACGTTTTCTTACCGCTTCGCAGATAAACAACCTGGGCAACCATAACCTGTTAGTTTTAGCAGAGATGATGAGTGTTATGGTAAATAATAAATATTCGACTATATTAGACAGAATTATAATTGAACGAAAAGAAGTACATCACGTAACATCTCACACAAGCATACAAAACAAACGCGCGGTTACATAAAAACATCGAACATAAACAACACCCGGCCGTTGCCATTCCGACAACACAAGAAAGGGTGTTGCCATTGGAAACATAAATAATGTTGCAATATGGGCTTAGGCACAACTAATAGCATATTTCCTACAACATCAAACTAATTAACATCTTTATCAGTGCCAGGTTGAAAAAATATGTTTAGATTAATGCTTAAGAAACCATGAAGACTAAACTCCCTTTATGCTTTGTACTAGGAACTGAATCAATGACTAGACAAAATGCAGATTAGCCGTTTTCTTTTTTGCAAATTGTTCATTGCGAATTGCGTTAAACATAATAGTTCAAAATCTGAAGAAATGTATTTTGAAAATAGAAAATACTCTAAAAATGTATTTCGAAACATTACCAAAATACTTTACTTTTTTCAATTTAAAATGCGAAATACATATGTATTATGAAAATGTATATCAAATACATATATTTTTATACTGCCTAACTCTGGTGAATATATACCATGGTAACTATGTACAATCTAAGCAAAGCATTCATTTACATGGCAAAAAAATGTGGCCAAACGAAGGCCACTAGAACTAACTTTTAATTCTAGTTATAGATGAATATCAGTTTTGTTGCAATAGGAAATAGGTCTACAAATGGGAAAAGAATGAAAACAATATATGAAATTAAGAATTTTCTATTGGACACTCTTTTGGGACATGAAAGAGAACCTTACTTCAGGGTTGAGTCACATTATGGTGACCATCTCCCAAGGTTTATAGATACTACAGGCAGACCCATCGGGGCAGACTGGATAAGTCGACTGAAAGGGGAGGAAGATTGTGACATCAAACTGGCTAAAGGATATTTTCCTGCTTTCTTTCACATGGGTTATTCGTGACCGATAATAATTCTAAATCATTTTCAAACTTGTTTTCCGTGTATTTTTGACAATTTTGTGTTGTATTTGTGAAGTGTGATGTCAAGTTGTGTAATTGCTAATTACCATAATGATAAGAAAACTTGCGATGTTTGGTTTCATAGGATTCCAAAATCAAAAGTCTTACAGGCTGCATGGATTCACTCGTGCAAAAAAAATACTAGTTTTCTGTTTCTGCTGACACAGCACAGATTTGTTCTAGTCATTTCTCTAAAGATTATGAAAGGAATTTTAATGTTCTTCAAAGAAAAATATTGAGAATGTTTTTGAGTATATTGTTGGATATTTATCCTTTAAAACAAAAGAACCCTTATCCAAAATTAAAGACTATGAAATTGGGGGGAAATCTTGCATTACATGCTTCAATAGAGGACTTACAGTGCCATCGAATACTTGGCTCGAGACAGTAAACAAATTTGAAAGTGTTTTACAATATTCACAGAAATTAGCTAAATAGGCAACCCAAAATTATTCATAAATTATTCCGCAGTATGAAAATAAACTTTCCAGAAGTATTCCATAAAACTTATTTCATATTCAAGATTGAGAATCATTATTTGCATTATGTATCTCAATAAAAAGTTATTAAGATATGCAAATGATGGAAACAGGGTTCGTGCTCATTCTGGAAAAAGGAATTTGAATGTGGACTAAAATGTCAGGAAAATTGTCCTCCAGTGGGGCTGTCATGTATCTTTTTCATCTCAGCTTGTACGGCTTTCATAACTTCTTTCATCTTGTCTTGTCCAATTTCCATAGCCTCTTTCATCTTGTCTTGTCCAGTTTTCATCTCGTCTTTCTTAGCTTTTATTTAATATTCGACTTTCATCTAATCTTGCCCGACTTTCTCGCATATTTTTATGGCTTTCATCTTGTCTTGTGTGGCTTTCATATCATCTTGTCCGGTTTTCACCTTGGCTTGTGCAACTTTAAACTTTTCTTCCATCTTTTCTTTCCTCTCATCTTTCACAGCTTTTATCAAAGTCATCATCTCTTTCATCTGTCCCTCTATTGCTTTTCTAGTCATTACCATATATGCTTGTCAAGCTTCCAGAAACCCCACTCTTGACACCAATTTTTATGAAACATATCCTCTCCATAGGCGTAGCCAGCTGTTGGCGCGGGGGGAGGGTGCCCTGATTAAAAAAATTCTGATAGGAGCACGATTATAAGCAACACTCCGATTTTAAAGACTTTTCGAAATGTATAAAAAAAATATTTAAAAAAATTAATTTCAATTGAAAAAATTTATTAAAAAATACTTTCATCAGGCCCTGTATACAAATTAAGTAACTTCATTTCCAAATGAAAACAGGAAACTTTTTAAAACACTTAACACGCATTAATTATTAATTCCAATAAAAAAAAATCTGATGTAAGAAACACATGACTTTCCTTGCAGACTTATATTCACGTTCTCTTTATTTTAATTAAATTTAATTCACTTTTAATTCAATATTCGTTCCCATTTGGTAACTGGACTTATTTTCAAAGGTGGTGTAGAGAAAATACGAAAAAACTAAAATATCTCGAGAACGGCTAGTCCTAATGTAATGGGGTTGGTCTTTTTTTTCTTCGATAAAAATTACGTATTAAACAAGCATTTAATGGATATATTTGAGCATACGTAGTTTTTTATTTTAGATTTTGGCGATTTTTGGGGACTATTTTGCAAAAAAAGGCAGGTTATTTATTCCGAATCGTACCAAAATCTAATCAGCACCAGGGTGACCCACAAGTGACTTATCTACCGAATTTTGTAAAATTCGGTAGATAAGTCTTTTATTGCTCTTTTCAACGTTTGATTTTTTTTCTTTTTAAATCTGGTGGTCAGAACTTTTGGTGACTGTCTTATTGCAGAAATTTTGTGGTAATCTTTACTAGAGCGGGATGGTGCCAGGGCACCCCCTTCCCCTGGTTACGCGTATGCTCTCAAATCGTGGGTGTATACACAGGATAAAAGAATGAGTCCAAATTTCAGTAAATATTTTTAAAAAATATTTTAGTAAAGTAAAATATTTTTTTAGTTAATACTATAAATGCAGAACATGAGAAAGGAGAGAGTAAATAACAATAAAATAACTCACTGGCTTTGGTTTAAACAGGCATAACTATAAAACAACTAATTCTTATGCTTCAATTAGTTTTTAACAAAATCTGAGTAATAATACAAATTTTGCTATCTATCAGAATCAGAACTATAGCGATTTGAAGATACAAAGTATATTAATTACTGTATAATATAAATATTAAAAAAAAGTATAGCTCATATTAAATTATAACTTTAATTATGAAAAGGATTACACATAAAATAATTAAATTTCATCAAATTCAATTGAATTTACTACATCAAAGCACATATTTTGTTTTTTCAACATTGCATAGCAATAAACAAGTTTTGAAACACTATTCCCAACCTGTTTCGAGTCTTTGAATGCACAAATGAAAAATTAGAGAATATTCTCTCTATTGCATCACTGCTTGAAGGGCATGTTTGGAGATGTGCAACTAACTTGCAAAAGTCTTTAGAAATATCACATGATCTTGCTATACTTCTCCACCATTTATTAGCATCAACAGTCTTAATCACTTGATCTTCAAAAAATGTATCTGGATACAGTTTTTCGGTACTTTTCCGTTAGCTGGCTACCAGACAAAAGTTCATCTTAGCGTTTTTAAAAGCGGTTAGTTTTTTTAAAAATAAACTTATTTTTTAAAAAACGGTTTGTTATAGGGTTGATATACACGCTAAAAGATAAACTCTTTAAGGTTGTTAGTTCCATTTTTAAAAAACGCTGAGATGGACTTTTGTCTGGTACTCAGCTAACGGAAAAGTACCGGTTTTTCTTTCAGTTCAGAGTTTATGGTATACGATATAAATAAAGGGTTTATTTTTTGTAGACAATCTCTGGCCTTTTTCTTACTGTTCATAATTGAGATTTTCCCCTCTGTGTTTAGAATGCAATAAATAAGCAAGAAGATTCCAATGCAAAATTGCTTGATTAAACCTTTTTTTCACTACAGCAGAATAAGGTTTCAACTCGTCATTTTTTTAACAAATTGCACCATAAATGGCAACCATCAGCAATTGTTGCTGAATTATTCTCCAGAAGAGCTAAAGCTCTTGCTACTGGCTTTAATTGCCTGATAAGGTCCTTCACTTGTTGATAAAGGTTAAAATCCCGTATACGAGCTGCAATGTTTGGATCCATCTCCTCAAAATGCTCATTTGTTATTTTTACATATGATGTATGATTTCGAATAAACGTTTTTAGACAAATCGACTGACTACCCCACCTAGTATTTCCAGGTAATTGAGGTGAAACATGCTCACTACATTCCTTTAACCGTGCTCCAGGAGCATGATGATTTCGAAAATACTTGTGAATACATCTATTACATGTTTAATAATCAGTGGCGGCTCGTAGTTAAAATTAGTGGGGGGGTACTGCTCCAGAAAATTTTTAGCCTTTGTTTTAAAATTGTGTAAAAGGAAACAAACATGTATAAAAAGAAAATTTATTCAGGAACTTGATAAAATCCTAAAAGAAAAAAAAAAGGAAGCATTTTTTACTTACTTTAACCTAAATTGTTACAGTTCAAGCTTGATCAATTCATTTAAAAATGAAATCCATTCTTGTTTCAATTTGCGCGAAAAGATCAACACACGCGGAGTAAAAAAAAACTACCTTCCACCAGCACGCCAGGCTCGACACTGCGGGAGCTACAGTGCCCTCGCTGCCTCGTGTGCAGCTTCCTATGTGCGCATGCGCACGACAGTCAAACACCACGCCGCTGGAACTGTGAAACCACAGTTCCATACAAAGATTTTTGTATCTTTTTCATAAACTGGGGGATAGCTATTGACATAAGCTTAAGGATTATATATTGTACAAGTATAAAGAAAGAATTAAAGAAAAAAGGACTCATTACATTAAATGTTTTCGATAATATCAAGTAGAAATAGGGGGTGTTGCAATTCCAAAGTGCCTAGACGCGAGCCGCCACTGTTAATAACGCTGGAAGGTGTTATATCTTTTACCAAAAGGTTTAGCCAGAGAGCTACACAACCATATGTTATTAGAGTTAAATCCTCAGATTTTTGTTCTAATTCACGTCTCATATTTTCCATATTTTTAGCGTTATCAGTAACAATGCTTTTAACTTCACAGTCATATGTTTCTTTAGTAATCTGAATAATGTCACTACATTTTTTAGATAAAAATTCTGACTTTTTTGTGGTTCAAGTGTTTTAAACATCTATAATATATGAATTTCCATTAACTTGAAAGCAAGATGCTATTATGGGTTCATAATGGATATTACTCCAGTCCATCCATCAATAAAAAGAGTACCTTCCTTCCCTTTTAAGTTTTCAGCAACTAATCCTTCCATTTCACTGTGAACAACATCTAAAAGGGAGCCTGCCAGTTCTTTACGTGAAGAGGCTTTGTAACTTGGTCTCAAGATATGGATCAAGTTTTGAAACGACTCGCTTTACACAACAACAAAAGGAATGTTGCAGGCATAAAACAGCTTTGCAACAGCCAAATCAATCTTCATTTTCTCTTTATCTGAAGTTTTTGGAAAAAATTGTTAGTATTACCTTCTAAACATTGTATTTTAACTGGAGGCTGATCTACGTCATCATTCATTGAATCATGGCACCTTTTGCCTGGTTATCTTCTGAATTGCTACATGAAGGAATTTCTTCCACACATTCACTTGAAGGGTTTTTTACACATTTAGAAACATGTGCTTTCATCCTAGCTACTTCATTCCTTTGAATATGTTAACATGTTTTGCACTTGGCAACAATTTTACCATCAACAGATAATCTATAAAAAGATTACCAAACACAGTTTAGGTTTCTACCACCTTTATACATTATTTTAGGAAAATATTTTTCACAGATTAGAAATCTACAAACTAGAAACCTTAGTACACAAAATGGCTAATATGTTGCTTTTCAGTTTATCTTGAAGCAGAATTAAACAAGAATGTATACACTTGTTTCTTGGCTTTGGCAGTTCCTGATTGGGTCAAGAGCCTATACAATGCACCTGTACAGAATCAAAACCTGTTTGGAGTTGGGAACAAAACCAGTTTGGAGTAGCAGGTGATTGATGGTAAAAGATAGTGAAGAACATGGAGAAAAACATTTTGCAAGATAGTTCATTCTCATTTCCTATAGGGATGCAACGGATATCCGGTAAACATCCTGCATCCGGCTATTAAGCCGGATATCCGGTCATATAAATAATATGCGAAATAAGTATTTTTAATTACTCAATTAATAGTAATATTAAAATTTTCAGGTTTCTCAATTTTTATTATAGTTTCTTAAACTAAACCTTCAGCTTAAACTAAACCTCAGGAGAAAAGCTAGAGAATGACACAAGTTTCATCTATGTACTCAGTGGGTTGATGAGGTAAATTGGTACAAAATATACAAAATAAGTTGATTGAAAATTATATTTTTATACACCAATCAATTTATTACATTAAATAACACCTGGAAAAAAGTTTCATTTTTCACGATGGAAACTTACAACAGTTAGCAACAGAAGTTTACACTTTTCCATGTTAATTTGTCCAAAGATATTTTCGGCTATTTCTCACTAAAATATGTACTTATTCATGTTGCTCTTACTTTTAAATATGTAGAAGGGATAATCTAAACAAAAATTTTTAATTAAAAGTTTTACATTTTGATATTTTAAATTTTGGTCTGTAAAAAAGTGAACTATAACATACTATTTTTTTTTACGTAATCTCCATACACATATTTTAAAACCTCTAAATATAAAATTTTGTTGAATTCTAAAGATTTTGAAGTATATCTGTTTAAAATCACAAAATTTCAACTTTGCATCTGGCATTCAGCCTGCCACCTGCAATGACTGCCAGGCTCATAAATCCGTTATTGGGAAATTAAAACCTTGACACTAATTTCATCGATGGAGTAAGTAGATGTCAATTTTAGCCTATTTAAAAAATACACACTGAGCAAAGGTTTCTGGAGGGACTGCCAAACTCGAGGATCGCTGTTGACACCGCGAAGTTCTACCAAACACAATACTGAAAATTTTTGTACTTGATGGGGTAGATAAAATCATTGCTGGATCTTGAACTAAATATCACTATAACAAACCTTCGGTAACATAGTTTGTATTGGTTAAATCTTTTTCTCAATGTGCAATAGCAGTGTTGTACATTGTGCCAGTATTATTGAACCTAGGTGGTTATTTTTCAAAACAATATATTGTGCTTGTTGAGGTAATCGCAATGCACATCTGACCAATAACTGTAACCGTTTTTAACACTTTATAACATAGTTGAAAAGTGCTTATGACTCTTGTCTGTCCGTTAGCACGATAATTGCTCTAAAAATAACTATCAAAATGAAATTTTATTATGTTGTTCAGATGATCTGTGTATCCTATGGGAATATAAATGAATAATATCACTCAAATAGTTTTGGATTGAATCCGGGTTGAAAAAGTGAAATACATTGAACCCTATGAGACCTAAATTTTTCAAACATTTTTTATACGAATTTAAAATTCACTGATAGCTTCAAAAGTTTTAGGAAATATTCAAATTATCTCATAAAATATATAAAAAAATTTCAGCAAAATATATTCAGTAGTTTTTAAATGAAATTAAAAGAATAATTACATCCTTTATATATTGACCCGGCTGCCCATTAAGCTACTCTATGTCTCAGGATGAGTCGGTCGGCCTGGGCTTTCGACCCCTTATATGTGGTTTTCGGTCCTTTATATGGAGAAATCAAGTGACCCACTTCAAAATAAATATGACATCCATCTTGTGTCAAAATCATTTTTAAAATCAATCATTTTTAAAATTCTTTTTAATTTATATTTAGTGTTGTATCCGTCCTGAAATCGCTTTATTTTTGCTTAATTTCTGTGCATCTGTATTCTGAAACAGCACAATTACAATATATTTCTGTTAAATGATCAATGTCTTACATCTTGTGTCAAAGTTGTGATTTTTAAAGATCTTTTTAATTTATACTTATTGTTGTATCCGTCCTAAAACCACTTTATTTTTGCTTAATTGCTATGCATCTGTATTCAGAAACAACACAATTACAATATATTAGAGTTCAAATGATCATCCAACTTTGATTATTTTCACAACGAAACCTAATTTTCCCTTGTGAAGAATGTAAACAGATTAGGCTGTAAGATGAGTTGTATAAGAATTTCTGAATTTCTTTAACTCAAAATTATTTTGCTCTGGAGCCTACAATATAGATGATATGAATGAAACATTAATTGATTTTACATAGAGAAGCAGACAATTTAATGGACTTTTTCGATGAAGTTTTATGCATAGAGTTTAATTACTTTTACCTCCATGGTTTTAAGTAGAATAAATTATTGTAGTACTGTGATGAATGAAATAAAAATGTATGAATTAAATATCTACTGCGTTTACACTGAGCCAGGCGATTTATAGTTTGATGACGCAATTTGAATCAAGTTCTTTTTTTTTATGACGTTTTAAATTTTCAAATATAATTAATTATTGCTGATTGTGATAATTTTTAAAATATTACCCCTGAATGTATCTCATTTTAGAGATATTTAAATAAAATTAGAGTAGGAAAGTTTTCAGTATCAATGCTTTAAACATGATTGATCTTGTATTTCGTGTTTTGGCAACTTCAAGAGAATTGCTGGCTGTCATGTTGTCATTGCTGTTGTATTAAAATGCTTATGTGTGTGTTGCTTAGATAAGGAATAAAATATTAATATAATGTTAAAGAGGACTCTGGAAGTATATTATGTATGCTTGTTCTTCTAACAGCAGAGTGGGGTTCCGATATTAAACATGTATGTGATTTCAAGAAAAGCAATGTTTCTTTTTCAACTGATCTGATTGCTTACACGAATTTTGCTTTTGAGTTGTAAACGTGGCTTCTTTCTCAGAAGATAGGGTTACATATGGCATTGGGTCGGTTAGCGAAAAAACTTTTCGCTGCGGTGTCGTCATATCGAAGCTGTCTTTGCAGTGAAAGATTCAAATAAATTCTTGAATTCTGAAGCTGATGAAATGAAAGGAACCGAAATAAAAGATTTCAAAAGGGCATATGCTTCTACTATTGACTCTGTTAGGTGCAAAGTACTAGTTGCTATGAATGCGGAAAAATCAGCATGTCAAATTGGAATAAATTAGAAACTACATATAGAAAAGATGGAGCGGTAAGTCAAATTCTTGCTCACAAAAGACTTGCAACTGTGAATAAAGATGAGTTGTACTATTGTTGTGTGGCTTTTGCCATTTAATAATTTTAGGAAGTTTGTTTAATAGTAAAAACGTGTCCAGGAGACTTATTTGTGTTTGTTATTAAGGCGATTCCACTGTCACATGCAGGACATTCAGACTACATTTTCAACTATATTTTCTTGTAGACCTTTTTTGTAAGAATGAAGTTTTAGAATTTGTCATTGTCTGACGAAAGTACTTCAGCTGGGTGACTTTATAAGCACAAGAAATTTTTCATAAACTTTTTAAATCCCAAGTTTTTTAATTAAATCTGTCACGTACAGGACACGCCATTTGACAGGACTTTTTATTATATCTCCTTCTAACAAAAATTTCTCTGAATCTGCAGTAGTCACGTGACTTCAGCATTTTTTTTTTTTATATCTCCTGGGTTCATATTAATTATTCATAAACGTTTATAGGAAGTATGGTACGCATATACCCAGGTAATTTTTTTTAAATAAATGTCACTTGTGGGGCGTTGCTTTATTAATTCCAAGAAGTTCATTTTAATGTGAAAGTACTGAACTATTATTATAATATAAATGTTAATAATCATTAATTATTTATTAATAATATATTACTAGTAAAAATATATATAAAAGGAGAAACACAATTTGAAACAAAAATTAAAGTAAAGCGTTTATGTACCAAACAGAAATATAAAGTATTTAAATCATAGTTTTTTCTTTGTAATGTTTGATTACAAATTTACAGGTCAACAAATTTGTAAAAGCCTCTACTATTAGCAACAACTGGTGCTGAAATAACCTTCACTATATCTTTACATTTGTAAGGAATTTTGTCACGATGTTTTGGCCACTTGAAGTAGCCTCTGATTTTTGACTCTTGCATCACGCGCACTACAAATGTACCATCTTCTTCTCTTTCGGTAATTTCCCCTGGATAGAGTTTGTCCTCATAATTTACAATGACCCATTTTCCATATGCCAGGTCTTCACCAGAAATCAAACATGGTGAGTTGCTGTTTCCAAAGGTGATATTTTCAGTCGAAAGAGAATGGGTTCAACAGTTGATGACGCCCTTTCTTTTTGATTGAATTACATGGAAACGTGATATACCAGTAATTGGAATTACACTGTTCCATGGGTTCTTCTCTCGTATTTTCCCCTCTATATGATCATTTCTAGTGTAGAAGTTTCTTGTACTGTGTGTAAGTTAGCTTGCTACGTTAGCAAAATCTTTGGCAGACTGGACAGTGTGTGTCTGTCTCACCTTGGCTCATCATCTTTTGACTTACAAGTCTCTTTATATTACCTCCTACTCCATCCACCACTCCTTTACAGTGAGAAGTAACAAAGTACTTCCACGTGAAATTTGTTCTTGTGTACTTTTCCGACAATATGCATAGAAGTTTGGACATGTATTTGTTTTTAAATTCGTAGAATGGCCATCACTCCAAATGACCTTCTTTTGGTTGTATTTTATTCAATAAAAAATTTTTCATAAAGAAATTCTATGAAAACAGAAATAGTGTCTTTATTTGACGTATCTGAACATATGAGGTAAGTCTGACACTTGCCTTTATAAAAAGTTGCAGCCGTGAATAGAAGTACACTTGCACGTGACCATAGTGCACTTTGTATTTCGTTCTGATATTCACATGTAAATGCCATTGCAAAGTCTATTTGCAAAATTCGTGTTGATTTTTAACACTTTACAACAAAGTTGAAAAGTGTTTATGACTTTGTTCATTCTGTCTGTCTGTCTGTCCGTTAGCACGATAACTGCAGTAAAAATGGCTTAATCAAAATGAAATTTTAGTATGTTGTTCAGACGGTCTATAGGACCTATGGGAATATAAAAGAATAATATCACCCAATTAGTTTTGGATTGAACCCGGGTTGAAAAAATGGAATACATTGAACCCTATGGGACCTAATTTTTCAAGCATTTTTTAAGCGGATTTAAAATTCACAAATTGCTTCGAAAATTTTAGGCAGTATTCAAATTGTTCTTTAAAATATATAAAAAAAAATTCAGCGAAATATATTCAGTAGTTTTTTAAATAAAAATTAAAATAATAATAACACCTTTTATATGAAGCGATCACGTGTCCATGATATGAAACGATCACATGACCCACTTCAAAATGATATATGGCATCCATCTTGTGTCAAAATCGTGATTTTTAAAGTTCTTTTTAATTCATATTGAGTGTTGTATCCATCCTAAAACTACTTTATTTCTGCCTAAATTCTGTGCATCTACATACTGAAACAACGCAATGACAATTTATTTCAGTTTAAATGCTCATCCAAATATGATTATTTCTACTATTAAGCCTATTTTTCACCTATGTAAAATGTAAACAGCAAAATATGTAGAATGAGTTGTATTAGAATCGTTGTAATTCTTTAACACAAAATCATTTAGTCCATGGAGTCTGCTTAGCTGATATGAATGAAGTATTCATTGATTGTAGAAAGAGAAGGACGATATTTTTCGATGAAGTTTTAAGCATAGAGTTAACTTATTTGTAGCTCCATGGTCTTAATTTTTAAATAAAATAAATTATTATAGTATTCTGATGAATGACATGAATGGGGGAATTATTTATGAATGAAATATTGCTTTTATAGAGAAAGCCAGGCGTGTTATTTTTTTATGACGTCATTTGAATCAATTTCAGTTGTTTTCGATGAAGTTTTCAAATATAATAAATTATCGTAGTATTATGATAATTCTAAAATTATTACCGAGGAATGTATCAAATTTTAGAGATGTTTAAACCAGGCAATTTATACTTTAATGCCGTCATTTGAATGAAGTTAATTTTTTTCGATGAGGGTTTAAGGTTTCAAATATAATAAATTAATGTAGTATTGTGATAAGTTTTAAAATATTACCGAGGAATGTATTGCATTTTAGACATGTTTAAATAAAATTGCATTGAAGTTGGAAAGTGTTTCATAATCAATGCTTTAAGCATGATTGATCTTTCTTGTTCTTTCTTATCTTTCTCAAATTCAGACTGCTGGATTCTTCTTAATTTTCTTTTTATCTTTTCTTACATTTAGTTATCTATGTTTTATTTATTTAGCTTTTAATATTCTGTTCCAAATGGCGAGAGTTTGCTCTTTAGCAGTCTAAATGTATTTAAATTGACTAATTTGTGGTTCTATTATATTCCCTATTTTATTAACACTTTACAACATGGTTAAAAGTGTTTATGACTTTGTTCATTCTGTCTGTCTGTCCGTTAGCACGATAACTGCCGTAAAATTGACTTTATCGAAATGAAATTTTAGTATGTTGCTCTTACGGTTTGTGAGACCTATGGGAATATAAATGAATAATTTCACCCAATTAGTTTTGGATTGAACCCGGGTTGGAAAAATGAAATACATTGAACCCTATGGGACATAATTTTTCAAACATTTTTTAAGCGAATTTAATATTCACAAATTGTTTCGAAAGTTTTAGTAAATATTCAAAACATCACATAAAATATATAAAAAAATTTCAGAAAAATATATTCAGTAGTTTTTAAATAAAAATTAAAATATTAATTACACCTATTATATGAAGAGATCACGTAACCCACTTCAAAATAAAATATGGCATCCATCTTGTGTCAAAATCGTGATTTTTAAAAATTCTTTTTAATTTATATTTGGTGTTGTATCTGTCCTAAAACCTCTTTATTATTGCTTAATTTCTATGCATCATTGTTCTGAAACAACGCAATTACAATATATTTCAGTTTAAATGATCATCAGTCTTTGAATATTTCTACAATGAAGCCTAATTTCCACTTATGGAGACTGCAAACACATCCAGCTGTAAGATGAGTTGTATAAGAATTCCTGAATTTCTTTAACGCAAAATTATTTAGTGCTGATGTCTGTAATATAGTTGATATGGATGAAATAGTCATTGATTTTACATAGAGAACAGACGATTTATAGCAGACTTTTTTGGTGAAGTTTTAAGCACAGTGTTGAATTATTTTTACCTCCATGGTTTTAAGTTTTAAATTAAAATAAATTATTGTAGTATTGTGATGAATGAAAGGAGAATAAATATTTATGAATGAAAATTTTACTACATTTTTAAAAAAGAGTGCCAGGCAATTTATATTTCAATGACGTCATTTGAATAAAGTTCATTTTTTTTTTCGATTAAGTTTTCAAATATAATAAATTATTGTAGTATTGTGATAACTTCAAAAATATTACGGCTGAATGTATCGCATTTTAGAGATGTTTAAATAAAATTGCATTGCAGTTGGAAAGTGTTCCATAATCAATGCTTTATACATGATTGATCTTTCTTGTTCCCCTTTATTTAATTCTAAATTTGTTATTCTCGGTTGAATCCGTTGATTTATCGCGATTTTTCATTTTTCTATTTTTAGCTGAGTGTTTTATTGGTTGGCCGTAATATTAAAATCGTCTGTCATTAAATCTTTTATCGTTCATTAATAGTTTTGTTTACGTTTTGTGGCAGCGATTTTTGGCACTAGATAATTGCTATTTGCGCACTTGCTTGTTAATTAGAACTCGAGATGTGATCTATTAAGTTGTTGTTTTGGTGCTTCAGCACTCGTATGCGTTCCATCGCATTGGAACGAAATGTTCTATTTCCTCAGCTCTTTTGATAAACATCAATATCTGCCCTACTCTACTTTCAGCCATGTTCTGTGATGTTGTTTATTCACATCATAAGAAGTCCTCATCATTTAATTTGATAAATAGCGTGACTGGACAGTGTTTTGTCTTCGAATGTTTCTAACTGGCGGTCTGTGAACAAAGATGTCGTTTAGTCGGTGAATGGCTCACCTACCCCGTGTGGGTAAGAAGGATGTCTTCAACAGCTGGATTCCTGCTCTTTGGCCTTGAATTCATGACTCTCCTTTCGCATGAATAATATCTACAGATTGAGTAAAAGTGCGACGGCGCCAATTAAGCGATTGTTTCTCGTGGTCAGTGTGTGTTATTTCAATGATGTATTGAGCTGGTATTTCCATATTTAAATGATTTTGCTTTGCGCCCTGTTTAGAAGACTGAAGAAGTGTCCAATGTTCTCTTTTGAATGAATACAGAACTCATTTGCTAATGAATAAGTATCACCCATTTATTTTTGAGTGATAAGGTCAATTGCCAATTCTGTATTCCTCCAGCTATGGACAGCTGCACGTCACATGGCTTAGCACTCCACTTTCTCTCAGGGATTGTCTACACTGGAGGCAATACTCAAGTTCGGTGCGTTTAAGTTTCCTTTGGGGTTAAAATTACATGGCTATTCTTCACGGAGGGTCAGAGATCAAAAGACCAGAATGCCGCCGTTGACAGTATTCTAGAAGGCGGACGTTATCGCCGTTCGTGACGTCACTGGGTTAGAAGGAGAAGTGCCAGTTTCTCCGAGTACCATTCATTTCTATGGGAAAACATAGATTGTGTCAGTCGTTGTTTTAATGTAATTTGTAATTCTATCGTAAAAGTGAAGTTTAAGTGTAAATTTGTGTATTATAGATGTATATATATTAGTATTTTCACGTATATAAAGTATAATTTTGGTAAGCACAAAAATGCCTGGTTGATGCTCGGTTGCTTTGTGTTCAAATTATTATAAGAAGTCAATGGTATCTATCAGTTTTCATAGATTTCCAAAAGATCCAACACTCCAAAAATTATGGATCGTGAAGTGCAAAAGGGAGGATAAAATAAACATTGCTAACGCAACTGTCTGTTCGAGTCACTTTTCTGATGAAGATTTTGAAGAAGATTTTCGGGCTAAATTTTGAATTTGAAGCCGGTTAAACGATTAAAACAAGAAGTCAATGGCACAAAAATCTCACATACCATTAATACCGCAATTAAAAATAATGTTTTTATAGCAGTATAAAAAATACTTATGATTGACATGTTTCATTGATATGTAAAATAGGTGGTCCTCTAATTAATCCAAAAAACAAAATTAATAAAATAAAAACGACCTCATATGCAGTATCTAAAATATATAAAAATAATTTATATTTTTGATACTAGCAATTATGGAGTTTTCTTTCTTTTTTTGGAGGGGGGTGGATAGATATTAGCATTTTGTAAGCTAATTTACACTGTTTAGTTTATTGCAAAATGTATGTAAAGTTAATTTTAAATACCTTAAGCATTTTACTTTGTTATTAATATACATAATCATAAAACGCAATTCTTTAGTAATCATAATATTGACATTATATTCACATCATCTGAAGTTATGGGACATTTCGTTTTGATATGTAAAAAGCTTAGAATACAAAACTAACATCATCAAAGTTGAAATATAATGCATAAAAAATTTATTTACAATAAAACTAAAAGCCAGCGGCACATTTTTCAGAAGAAATAAAAAAGTGGGAGTATACTTTCTTAGAAATGCATGGCGCATATATATCAAAAGAGAAATGCGTCATTAAGAACTCGCAGTCAAAGTTAGCAAACAATTCACTTTCTATATCACTAAAAGCCATAACTTTGTTTTCACGAACCAGAACATTCATTCGCATTAAATACTTAAATAAGACTTTCATGCAACAATTAGTAGTGAGAAAAAAGCAAAAAAAAGCCTCTAAATGGTGTAAAAGCAGTATCATGGCATGAAAATGGTATGCATTGATTTATTATTTATGATCCACATGAACATTGCTTTAAAATTTTAAAACTGTACATAGTTTATATATTTAAAACTCTATAAAGTTTAATAACATCAATTTTGCATGCTTAAAATATCTTTGTGAAACAGACAGATCCAGTGGCTTAACCAAGAGTCATAATATTCTACTAGCTCACAAAGTGCATCGTCTTTTTGTTGGGTAAATAAAATAAATCTACTGCCATTGACCATCCATTCGACCGTCAACTCCCCCTTTTCCCAAGATCCGATCTACGCTTTTTAATAAAATATATAGTTATGTAACTACTAGATTGATGATATTTCATAGTCATCAATATTTGTTATATGTATGTGGGATTTCTTACGCAATTACTTATTTTTGAAAGACGTATTTATATTACATGTAGAAAATATTATCAATGTAAGATAATGGATACTATATTTTTAAAAATCCGATTATTAGATATTTATTCATATCATCATATCTGTATTAAAACACTTGAAATGTAATTTTTATATTTACTACACTTTTCACGATATATTTCAGTTTTTATTATAAATAATATATGTATTATAATATTTTAATGATAGCCCTATGCATTTATGAGTAGAATCATTTAATTTCATTCTTCCAAAATTTTATTACGAATGATCTTATCTCCTTTTCGAATGATAAACGCGAACTTTCTAAACTTTATACAAGTATCTCTGTGTCCCCTCTTCTTGAATTGTAAGTCAGTGACGTCACGCTTCAAGTTTCTCTCCCGGTCGAAAAGCAACCCCCTTTCTCTGACCTACCTTATGTTTAAAGTACCTTGGCTATTCTTCATCACACTGATCTTTTATTGAGTATAAGTATGTGGGCGTATTACTAAGTGCTAAATTTTTGTTTGACGTTCTAAATGTCCTAAATTGCCACCGTAGATGTCGTGGAATGTATGAAATGACACTCCTTACTTTTCTTTCAGAGAACTTAATATCATTTTCTTTGTTCAACATGTGCACTGGTCAGTAATGATGGGAATCCGTCTAGCATATCTGCTGGAATGTTCGGGAATACCTAGCTGCACATGATCTTGATACGAGGAAACTTATGTTCGTGGGAAAGGAATTTAAAAAAAGGGAGCGCTCCCTACAGTGTCTTAAAGTGACACAGTAAACAAAATGTTAATTTAAGTCACTTTTTGAGTCAAATGACCTAAATATGTTGCGAAAATCTTAATTTACTGCAACAATATTTTTGTGCAATTTTTTAGAAACGCACTGTATATATATCATAGTTTTTGTTAATATATATATATATTTCTGCTTCTATAGGACATGTTCTTAACTTAATATATCTCTTTTTATCTTGCAGAATGTGGTTTGCTTTTATATAATCCTCTTAGTATATTTCTGTGCTACTGAAGGCAGAAGTACATATTCTGGTGATGGACCTGTAAACAGTAGTATGAAAGCTATAAGGAATTGTTCATGGTATGAAGAGGATGTTTTTGATATGGAAGATTACATGCTGTCAGAAAATGGAGATATTTATATCATTAAATTGAACGAAACTTACTCCAAGACTGAATATGAAATGTCATTTGATGCTGTATATGTCTGTTTAAGGGGGGGATCTTTATGTATTTCTAGAATGGTTGCATTTGCTAAAGTTGCAGGAACGATTATATTACTTATTATTGTTTTATCATGTCTGTTTTCAGAATGGGCGCCTGCAAATTGTTTCCGATGTGTGTTTTATTTATTTCTACTTGTGGTTGCATATGCAGAAATAGTGTTAGTAATGAGTAGTGCTTATTGTGTATGATCACCAAAACTTTTTCTAAAAATATTTTTATTTGAATTTTGGATGTATGTTTGGATGGATGTATACAGACATATCAAATTATATTCAGCAGCTGTATATTGATTTTATCAATCAAATTAATTTGTGATTGCATTGCAATATTTTGCTTATTGTGTATGATCACCAAAATTTTTCTAAAAATATTTTTATTTGAATTTATTGTATACAGACATATCAAATTATATTCAGCAGCTGTATATTGATTTTATCAATCAAATTAATTTGTGATTGCATTGCAATATTTTTTATGCACTTATCAGCTACTGTATAACAGTTTGCAATAAAAACAAGTTATTATATTAAATAAAGTATTTTTTTCGTCATGTAGGTCAGTAAAATTCGCAAATTTGAAAACATATCAAATCTAGAGCAAAATTTGCTTCATTTCTGACCTTGTAAATTATGATGAAAAATGCTTGGTTCGTTGTGTACTACCACCTCTTAAGGTTTGGCCACTTTTTTTTTAATTTCCATTTTTTTTTGTTAAGTGCTTGAAAAAGGCAGGATTGAACGTGTTCTGCAGATTCAAAGCATTGTGCTTTATCTGAGAAGTTCTGCATTCTCTAGAAATTTCCCTGGCAGTTACGCTGTTGCTGAAATTTTCCTAAATAACATTGTTTTTTCCCAGAAATTTCCTCAACGCCTTCAACATTAAACAGTAATGTTAGTTTGCTGTGATTTTTCCTCCCAGACACGTATACAACTTCATAATATGGAAGGAATGATTGCATAGTACTTGAAAGTCTTTGAAGAGTGCTTGAAATTTTTTTAAGGAAAGTGTACTTACCCTAATATATATATATATATAAATTTCCCCAAGGATTAAAAAAGGGCAGGGTGCTATTTCCAGAAAAATGACACTTCTTAGAAAAACAGGGTACATATTTTTTATGTGAATAACATTTATGCTTGAGATTTCTATGACATAAATTAGAGTGTTGCAAAAAAATGTAAATACTTTGGACGTTTATACCTCCAATATAAATATATTTTCTTGTTTTGTCCAAAATAGGGTCTAGATTGTGAATATATATAAAATTAATTTCAATTTTTTAATATTTTGAACTTGTTATTTGAAAAACCTTAAAAAGTATCTATCTGAACAAGTTTTTCTCTTTTCCCATTTTGCTTACTTTCATTTGAAATATTTTCGAAACCATAAAAGACAAATATAAATAGTAGGCAACAAAAATATGCATTAGAAAATTTAGTTGCTAAATCTATATTTATATTTTTAAAAAGCTCTTATAGGTTTCGAGTAATTGTTTTGTCAAGTTGAAGAAGAGTAAAAACTTTCCCATTTTCAAGCTTGTAATACAATCTCAAAAACTAAAAGTGCTACCAGTAAACAATATGCAAAAATTTAGCTCTTTGAAATCCCTACAAGTGTACATAATTGGATTTTGGATGAGCTTGATTATTATTATTGCATGCCAAAGACGAATCCGCTAATATAAGGGGATTTATTTTGTGATTCAAATCTGCTATGTGGATGTCGTGCAACGGCCAATCTGCAGAAAACTATCACCTTAAAATGCTCAGTAGACAGCATTCGCCTATATAAAAAAAATTTTGGTTTATAACTGGACTGAGAATATAATCTATGATTCAATCCTAGACGAAAACTAACATTTCTTGTGAGTTAATACTGCTAACTCCTATGAATAGCTAGCTAACTCACTGTACATTACATACTTGTTCGTAGTACTTATAAATTTTATTACATATATTGCAATTAACTTACTTTTGAATTTATTTTTGTTCTATTCATTGCAAATATCATTGTATACATCACTGTAGTGTTGAAAGCCCTGGTGGTCTGCGAAATTTGATCGTATAACACTTCACTCAATAAGTCTCAGGTCTGACACATATATGGCAAAACTGTTGACATACCCATATGACTTCTGGATAGTACCAATCTTCAAACGACACGCGTCAAAATTTCATGACATTCTGACAATTAGTTTATAGGTTACAGTGGTTTTAGTGACCCCAGTTTTGTAATTTTCAAAACAATGGATAAAAAAAAAATTCGTGTGTTGATTAAACATTGTTTCTTGATGGGGGAAAAATACTGTTGAAGCCAAACAGTGGCTTGATAAGCGTTATGGAAACTCTGCACCAGGGAAATCAACTATTATTGACTGGTATGCTGAATTTAAACGCGGTCGTACAAACACCGATGTCGCCCAAAATCGGCAGTTGTTCCGGAAAACATAAAAAAAAGTCCACAAAATAGTTTTGAAGGACCGTAAAGTGAAGTTGCGTGAGATAGCTGACACCTTAAAGATATTAGAAGGTAGTATGTTTACAATTTTACACGAAAATTTGAGCATGCGTAAGTTGCTTTCGAAGTGGGTGCCGCGTTTGCTCACACCGGACCAAAAACAACAAGACGTTGACGATTCAGAGCTCTGTCTGGAGCTGTTCAAGCGATATAAGAAAGATTTCTTGCGTCGGTATGTGACAATGGATAAAACATGGATCCATTACTGCACACCTGAATCAAAAAGATCGTCATCTGAGTGGACCGCAGCCGGTGAAATTCGTTCAAAGCGACCAAAAGTCAGCTGGCAAGGTAATGTCATCCGTATTTTGTGACGCGCATGGCATTTTGTTCATCGACATATTAAGAAAGGAAAAACTATCTATAGCGAATATTACATGACATTATTGGTTCGATTGAGTGTAGAAATCAAGAAAATATAGCCTCGCATGCAAAAGAAAAAAATGCTGTTCCACCAAGACAATGCCCCGTGTCACAAGTCTGTGAAAACGATGGCTAAATCGTACAGCTATTTATATAATGTATTTCTTTATTAATATCAGTATGTTGATTCCAGTGTTCATTGCACACGTGAATAAGTAGCGAAAGTTATTCCATATTTCATACAAATGTCCATTATATCCGAAGTTTCTTTACTGGAAATTTGTTATAGGGAAATTAGGGAAAAAAATATAGGATGTTTGTCCAAAAGAATCTTTATGATTTCTATTACTAATTAACAGATTTTCCATTATAATGTTAACTCACATATAAATCGTACACTATTTATGTAATGTATTTCTTTATTAATATCAGTATGTTGATATATTCTGTATCGAAAAGTGTCCCAAATTTTGTTATTTCAATGCACTTAAAATAACCTTTGTAGGAGAATATTTTTGCATTTTTTTTTCCTATGAGGCTACTCAAATAACTGTCTTTTATATGCCCGTCTTTCAACAGCTTTGAAGTTATAGTATAGTCTGTACATTTTTAACACTTTACAACAAAGTTGAAAAGTATTTATGACTTTGTTCATTCTAACTGTCTGTCCGTTAGCACGATAACTGCCGTAAAAATCACTTTATCAAAATGAAATTTTAGTATGTTGTTCAGACTGTCTGTGGGATCTATGGGAATATAAATGAAGAATATCACCCAATTAGTTTTGGATTGAACCCGGGTTGAAAATATAAAATACATTGAACACTACGGGACCTAATTCTTCAAACATTTTTTAAGCGGATTCAAAATTCACAAATTGGTTCGAAAATTTTATGTAATATTCAAATTACTCTATAAAATATATAAAAAAAATTTCAGCGAAATATATTCAGTAGTTTTTTAAATTAAAATAATAATTACACCTCTTATATGAAGCGATCACGTGACCATGATATGAAAAGAGATCACGTGATCCACTTCAAAATAAAATATGGCATCCATCTTATCTCAATATCGTGATAATTTCTTTTTAATTCATATTGAGTGTTGTATTCGTCCTAAAACCGCTTTATTTTTGCTAAAATGCTGTGCATCTACATACTGAAACAACTCAATGACAATATATTTGAGTTTAAATGATCATCCAAATTTGATTATTTCTACAACGAAGCCTATTTTTCACTTATGTAAAATGTAAACAGCAAAATATGTAGGATGAGTTGTATAAGAATTGCTGTTTTTCTTAACGCAAAAGTATTTAGCTCATGAAGTTTGCATAGCTGATATTAATGAAATATTCATTGACTTTACAGAGCGACGGACAATTTTTTTCGATGAAGTTTTAAGCATAGAGTTTAATTACTTGTAGCTCCATGGTCTTAAGTTTTTTAATGAAATAAATTATTTTAGTACTGTGATGAATGAAATGATTGGGAAAATGTCATGAGTGAAATGCTGCCTTTATAGAGAGCCAGGCGTGTTATTTTTTATATGACGTCATTTGAATGAATGTTAGTTGTTTTCGATGATGTTTTCAAATATAATAAATTATTGTAGTATTACTATGATTTTAAAAATATCACCGAGGAATGCATGGCATTTTAGAGATGTTTAAACCAAGTAATTTATATTTCAATGCCGTAATGAATGTCAGTTGTTTTCGATGAAGTTTTCAAATATAATAAATTATTGTAGTATTACGATGATTTTAAAAATATCAACGAGGAATGCATGGCATTTTAGAGATGTTTAAACGAAGTAATTTATATTTCAATGCCGTCATTTGAATGAAGTTCATTTTTTTCGATGAATGTTTAAGCTTTCAAAAATAATAAATTAATGTAGTATTGTGATAAGTTTTAAAATATTACCGAGGAATGTATTGCATTTTAAAGATGTTTAAATAAAATTGCATTGAAGCTGGAAAGTGTTTCATAATCAATACTTTAAGCATGATTGATCTTTCTTGTTTGTATATTACTTCAGTATGTGGAAGGTTTTTTGGCAACTATTTTCAATTTGTGAATCAATTAAAACAACTATTTTTATGTGTCCGTCCTATGGCAGTCCTCGAGTTATAATATAGTTTACAGTACGTGCATTTATTAGCTAAAGATGCTTTTGTATTAACACTTCACAACATAGTTGAACGTGTTTATAACTTTGTTCATTCTGTCTGTCTGCCCGTTGGCACGATAACTGCCGTAAAAATGGCTTTATCAAAATGAAATTTTAGTATGTTTTTTCAGACGGTCTGTGGGACCTATGGGAATATAAATGAATATCACCCAATTAGTTTTTTATTGAACCCGGGTTGAAAAAATTAAATACATTGAACCCTATGGGACCTAATTTTTCAAATATTTTTTAAGCGAATTCACAAATTGTTTCGAAAATTTTAGGAAATATTCAAATTATCCCATAAAATATATAAAATAAATTTCAGTAAAATATGTTAGGTAGTTTTTTAAATAAAAATTATTTAATATAGGGAGAAATACAAATGCAATTAAATTGACTCTCGTTATATCCTCCAGAAAGAAAAAAGAGATATATAGTATAATAAATATCTTTTCAAGAGTTTAATTATTTTGCATATGAGAAAAGTTTCACGTTTTAAAATAAATATGGCAGATAACAATTTTTCAAATTTTTAATAAAATAAATTATAGTATTGTGATGAATGAAACGATTAGAAAAATGCTTATAAATGAAATGCTGCTTTTATATAGAGGCGATTTATATTTCGATGACATCATTTGAATAAAGTTCATTTGTTTTCGATGAAGTTTTCAAATATAATAAATTATTGTAGTATTGTGATAATTTAAAAAATATTACCGAGGAATGTATTGGATTTTAGCGATGTTTGTATAAAATTGCATTGAAGTTGGAATGTGTTTCATAATCAATGCTTTATGCATAATTGATCTTTCTTGTTTATAAATTTTATACGTAATTTGTTTAAAATCAACCAGTTATATTTTTCAGTATATATGTCATTATTGCCCAAATTATTGCATATTACTTTAGACGGTTCACTATCGTTCAATGATATTTAGATGATTATAAAGAGAATGATTATAGGGATAGTTTGATGGTTATAGGGATATAATCATTATAGGCAGATTAGATTTCAATCAGGGTTTAAACTTGCATATAAAAATCCTCAGCTTTATCCATATCTATTTTATGATTTTAATATTTTCTTTAGCTACGTGCCAGTCTGGAATATTTTATTTATATCCAAGGGAAAAAAGTGCAGGATGTTTTTTTCCAAACAGAAATTTATGATTACTATTACTGATTAACGGATTTTTCATTATTATATTTTTTGATATACAAATCATACTGAAATCTCAACTGTAAAATCGCACTACTATCGTAAAATATTTTTAGTCATGAATGGTAGATCTAGTATTTATTCCATTTGTCAGATAATAAATAAAATCATGGACTCACTTGATAGTCTAGCAAACCTAAAACCTAAACTGATTGTAGCAATGATTATTTTACAACTCTACAACTATGTTGGAAAGGAAAGAAATGTTTGATTTGTTTGGCACATAGCATAAATAGGAAGTTATTATAAATATTATTAATTATTATAAATATTATTAATTATTATAAATTTTATAAGAAGTTATTATAAATATTATTAATTATTATAAATTTTATAAGAAGTTATTATAAATATTATTATTTATTATATAAAATGCTATCCTTTCCATGTTAAAAATAGATTACAAATCTATAAATATAAGATATTTGTAATAAAAATAACTATTTCCTCTGTTGTAATTATTATTTCAATTTTTATTTAAAAAACTGCCGAACACATTTTGTTGAATTTTTTTTTTACATATTTTATGTGATAATTAGAATATTTCCTAAAATTTCGAAGCAATTATTCCATTTCTTTAATCCAGGTTAAATCTGAAACTAATTGGGTGATATTATTAATTTTCATTCCTATATGTCCGACGGACCGTCTCAACAACATACTAAAATTTCATTTTGATAAAGTCATTTTTACGGGAGTTATCATGCAAACGGACAAACAGAACGACAAAGCCATAAACACGTTACAACTATGTTGGAAAGTGAAGAAATATTTGATTTGTTTGACAAATATTCTCAAATGTGATCCTTCTTTGTAACAAATTTCAATATTCATGTCGAAGTTAAGATTGGTGTGATTTATTTTACTACTGTTAATAAAAATTAAAATATACTTTTTATTTCTCTTGTCCTATGTATCATACCAAAATTAACTATTTAATTAAGAATCGAAAATTTTTCAAAAGGTGTGTGTACACCTAAACTACCCCTAGCTACAGCAATGATTTTACATCGCTGGCTTCTCACGTCGAAGTACATGGCTATAGTCCTCAATATCATCCTCTTTCCATCATGACCAATTTTTCAAATTATAAAATTTTCAAACGTAGAATAGTATGGGGGAATTTATCACATTTGTACTTCCAACCACAATTTAAATTCCTCTTGTTCGAAATCTGCTATATTCTGAATCCTAGGACTAATGTTGGGTTTATTGATGTTAGTTTTTTACGTGAACTGGTCTGAAACTTTGTCTTTTACGTGAAAATTGAAACGTAAGAACATAAATTAGGGTTTATTTTAAAAGTAATTTTAAATTACTAATTCTGTCAGATATTGGGATTAAAAAAATTTTTATTCCAGAAATCCCGAGATTGAAAAAAAAACATCCGAGATTGCAATCCCTAATTGCATAAATAGTAAGTTATTATTATTAGTAGTAGTATTAATATTTATTATTATGCCACTAGTCATGGTGATATAGAATGCTATTCTATTTCAAGTTCAAAATGGATTCCAAACTATAAAATATTTGTAATAAAAAATAATTCTTTCCTCTGTAGTTTTTTAAAACAAAGATTTTACTACCACGAAAAATAATCAACGATGGTTTTTATTCAATATTATACCACCTTGCTGACTGCATTTTTCACTTTCCTGTGGCCTATAGCCTTGTGTGTTGGTCTCATTATCGGAGGTGACGTTTGAAGACACATCTTCAAAGTGATATAGTACTCTGCGGACATATACAATGGTAATCATAAATTTACCCAATCCACACGGAGGCATACGGAAAAGAATGAACCATCGTCGCGACCGTAACCCTGCCGCCCTCAGCACATGGCCGACACCAACGGGACACCGAAGCGCCGACCAGGTCGCTGGGAGGCCCAGTTCGACAAACACAAAGGCCCACGTCCAAACAAACGGAGAACTCATCCTCAGAATCACAGAGCCAGGACCCCTTGTCCAGTAACAAAATATACAATAAAGTGAAAGTACAACTCGCACAGAAAATACAAAATCACATAACAAAAATACAGCCATCCATAAAGATTTTATTTCTTAATCCAATACATAGAGCAAACTCCAACAATCGTCAGTACAAATTCAAAAAGACAAGACAATAAAATTTCTCCATAAGGAGAGGGCATACAGCAAAGGCACTTCATCATTTGCAAAAAAAATGAACATTCCACTTAAAATATTTAAAGATTTAAAACCAATACTTTAAAAACAAATCTTCTCTTATCATCATAAATAAAAATTCCTGCTTTCTTAAGTTTTGTTAGTTATTATATTATATAGGTTGGTTTGATATATGTTAAAAAAAATTTTCAGATGTTTTCGTTTATTACCTTTTCTATATTACCCAAAGACTTTTCGTACGTAGCAAGTGGATATTCGATCTCTGATCATATCCACCAACATATCTGCACAAAATATGCAGTATAACACCAGAAAATTAGACCAAATCGCTTCGACGGATTTTGAGACTACGAAGAGACAACGATTTTGATGAAATCCAGTTTTATAGCTAAAGTTATAAACATTACATTTTTCTTCAGCGTTTACACCTATATAATATACAGATTTTGTCATTCAAATTTGGTACAAATCGCTTCAGTGCTTTTAGAGATTACGAAGAGATATATAAAGTTATATAAAATAATATATAAAGAGAATATATAATACATAAAGTCATTTCTGCTATTAGAGTACCCCGCCGATATATTTACGGTGAAACTCTATATTTACATATTTTGTAAAAGATACATGTTCTTTACAAACTAACAATAAATTGTTCTATGCATAAAATGCTCGTAAAAAACTTCATCTCTATCGTATTTCCAAAATTCAGTTTCCATTCATCTTTTTATTTGAAATTCACTACATATGCAGGAGGGCGCGGTAGCCCAGTGGTTATTGCGCGGGAATTGCACTCGGTAGGTCCGGGTTCGATTCCCTCCGCTGCCAAAATGCCGCCGTGTTCATGCGGAGTACGATCACGTTAAACATGCGAGTCCGTAAATCCTTCCGAGAGGTTGGTGGTAGGGGAAGGAGGGTACGGTTCATGTGGATGCCTCCCCCACTAAACCTAATTAGCGCCAAGGTGGAATGTTCAGTCGCCAAGTGGCGATCGCGTAACAGATACGGAACAAGATATATTTTATAATATATATATTTCCAAGAGTTTATTTATTTTATATATATGAGAGGTTTCACAAGAAAAAGGTTTTAAAGAGGTTTTAAAATAAATATGGTAGATAACAATTTTTCAATTTTTTTTTAACTTTATATAACTCTTCATGATTGATGGTCGTCCGTCTGTCTGCCATTTTATACTTATTTGATGGCATTTTTAATGCACTTTTCTACGTCCTAGAGAGTTGAAATTTGGTGCACAGCTTAAATTCGTAGAACATTTTATTCTACAAAAATTTGATGGGTCCTCAAATATAGATCCTACATTTTTTTTCGAAATGGCCTGCAAATAATCCCCTTTCACTTCTATGAATCATTGTTGTCAGATTGTTAAAAATTCTGATGTAGGCAGCACATGACTTTCCCTTCAGACTCCTATTCACGTTCTCTTTATTTCTTCAATAATAATTTGAGTTTATCTGCACAAAATAACATCCATAAGTATTTTAAATGACACTGAATTTGCACGTTAAACTTAAATTTGGTTCTCATTTGATAGCTGGACTTATTGTCAAAGGTGGCGTAGCGAAAGCAGGAAAAAACTAAAATATCTCAGGAACGGCTAGTCCTAGAGTAATGGGTTAGTTTTATTCTTTTTGTTGTCAAAAAACACGTATAAAATAAGCATTTAATTGATATAATTGAGCACACGTAGTCTTATTTTTAGAGTTAACGATTTTGCGAGCCATTTCGTAAAAACAGCCCGTTCCTTTTTCCCGAATCCTACCAGAAAACCTACAAGTGATTTATATACCAAATTTTTTTTAATTTGGTCCATTAGTTTTTAACTAGAGTGGATAAAGGCAATTTTTGCCAGACATTTCGCAAAGAAGGCGGATTCTTTTATAACAAATCGTACTAAAATCTAATGAACATCAGGGTTTCCCACAAAACACATTTAACCAAATTTTATGAAATTCGGTCCATTAGTTTTTCGGTTAGAGTTGATACAATATCCTCACAGACACACAGACGTCTCCCTAAAAATAGTTTTTTCGTGTTCTAGAAGTCCCAAAACCTGTAGATCCTTCGAAAATTCGTGTTCCGATCTTCGGCACGATTCCAGGTACTTTGAATACATACACATATATTATCTGTGTATCTAAATTCCGTGCCTACGCAATTACAATAGCTGTGATTTTACATGATCTTTAAACTTTTATTATTTCTAAAACGAAGCCTAATTTAAGTTGCAGAATGCAAATATCTCAAGCGATTGTAAGGTGGGTTATATAAGAATTGCTGATTTTTTTCACGCAAAATTATTTAGCTCTGGAGTCTGGAATACAAGTTATATGAATGAAATATTCATTAATTTTGCATAGAGAATCAGACGATTTTTATATCAATGAAGTTTTAAATATTTAAGTATAATAAATTACTGTAGTACTGTGATAATGTAAAAGATATCACCACTGAATGTATCACATTTTAGAGATTTTTAAATGAAATTGCATTTCAGTTGGAAAGCGTTTCATAATCAATGCTTGTGCATGATTGATCTTTCTTGTCTAATTTTTGAAAAAAATTTCACTGCGAATCAACTATCTTTTGATGCAAATAACATATCTCGAGTGGGGACTTCTCTGGTGGAAAATAGGAGAGTTACGAAAAATATAAACACTTTGCACGCTTATATCTAAGAACGTAATTGATAAAAATGTATATATGTTTTATTTATTTTGTCGGATATATGGTACCATTTACGAATATATAAAAATAATTTCGATATTTCAGTATTTAAAATTTTCTTTTTCGTAAAATCTAAAATGTTTTTATTAAAGCGAGTTTTACTGTATTTTGCATACTTCTACTGAAACCATCTTCTAAAGTACAAAAAATAGATATAAACAGTAAACGCCTAGTCGAATTGAATAAAATTGAAGATTCCTGGTTTTCAAGTTTGTAATGCTTATTTTAAATCTATCTATTATATATACTAATTGCCAAGTGTCCGTCTGTCTGTCTGTCTGTCTGTCCGTCTGTCTGTCACGCCTTTTTTGGGCACTTCCCGAATAGATAGAGACTTGCAATTTGGTACACGGCTCGGTCGTTCGATAAAACCCCTTGGAAAAATCGAATTTTTCGAAAACGTTCCATAGAGGGGGTGCCCCACACCAAAACTTTCGATAAGTGAAATGACGGGAAAGCATGCTTCGCGATGAGATAGAGACTTCAAATTTGGTATATGGGTAAATCACTCGAAAGGAAGAAAGTGTGCAATTTCAGATTTCCAATATTTTCTACTTAAGGGGGGGTGCAGCACACCAAAACGTTCGAAAAGTGAAATGAGAGGAAAGAATGCTTTGCGATGAGGTAGAGACTTCAAATTTGGTGTATTGGTAAACCGTTCGAAAGGAAGAAAGTGTGTAATTTCAGATTTCCAATATTTCCTACTTAAGGGGGTGCCGCACACCAAAACGTTCGAAAAGTGAAATTATAGGAAAGCCTGCTTTGCGATAAGATAGGGACTTCAAATTTGGTATATAGGTAAACCGTTCGAAAGGAAGAAAGTGTGTAATTTCAGATTTCCAATATTTTCTACTTAAGGGGGTGCCGCACACAAAAATGTTCGATTTTCCGAATAAATGAGAAACGGCCCCTTTAAAATTTGATAAAGGCTCAAAATTTGATAGAGGCCACATGATTTTATATATAGACTAATCATTTGATGAAAACACGAATATAATTTTTCAAAAATGTTCGTTTAAGGGGGTTCTCCAGAGGAAAACGTTCGAAATGTGAATTGATAAAAAAAAACATGCTTCGAAATAAGATACAGACTTCAAATTTGGTGTACAGGTAGATAGTTCGAAAGGAAGAACATGTGCAATTTCAGTTTTCCGATATTTTGAAATTTTGGGGGTGCCTCAAAACAAAATGTTCGATTTGTCGAATAAATAAGAAACGCGAATTATTAAAAAATTGACATTATTCAGGGGTTGCTTAATGTGGGATCGTTGATTTTCAACGGGTATGCGGCTAGTATATACTAATTGCCAAGTGTCCGTCTGTCTGTCTGTCTGTCTGTCACGCTTTTTTTAGGCACTTCCCGAATAGATAGAGACTTGCAATTTGGTACACGGCTCGGTCGTTCGATAAAACCCCCTGGAAAAATCGAATTTTTCGAAAACGTTCTATAGAGGGGGTGCCCCACACCAAAACGTTCGAAAAGTGAAATGACGGGAAAGCATGCTTTGCGATGAGATAGAGACTTCAAATTTGGTATATGGGTAAATCACTCGAAAGGAAAAAAGTGTGCAATTTCAGATTTCCAATATTTTATCCTTAAGGGGGGATGCAGCACACCAAAACGTTCGAAAAGTGATATGATAGGAGAGCATGCTTTGCGATGAGATTGAGACTTCAAGTTTGGAGTATGGGTAACCCGTATGAAACAAATAAAGTGTGGAATTTCAGATTTCTAATATTTTCTACTTAAGGGGGTGCCGCACACCAAAACGTTCGAAAAGTGAAATGATAGGAAAGTATGCTTTGCGATGAGATAGAGACTTCAAATTCGGTGTATGGGTAAATCGTTCGAAAGGAAGAAAGTGTGCAATTTCAGATTTCCAATATTTTCTACTTAAGGGGGTGTCGCACACCAAAACGTTCGATTTACCGAATAAATGAGAAAATACGCCTTTAAAATTTGATAGAGGCTTAAAATTTGGTATATGGGCTAATAATTTGACGAAAACGCCCAAGACGAATACAGTTTTTCAAAAATGTTCGTTTAAGGGGGTGCTCCAGAGTCAAACGTTTGAAAAGTCAATTGATAAAGAAAACCATGCTTTGGAATGAGATAGAGATATCAGATTTGGTGTAAGGATAGATAGTTTGAAAGGGCGAAAGTGTACAATTTCAGTTTACCAATATTTTCTACTTTAGGTGGTGCCGCACACCAAAATGTTCGATTTTCGGAATAAAGGAGAAACGCTCCTTTAAAAACGTGATAGAGGCTATATATTTGGTATATGGGCGAAACATCTCATAGAAATCACAAAAAGAATAGAGTTTTTAAAAAATGTATAATTAAAGGGGTGGGTACTCCACACAAAAGCATTCGAAAGATGAAATGCTAGAAAAGCATGCTTCACGATGAGATAGAGACTTCAAATTTGGTGTACGGGTAAAAAGTTGGAAAGGAAGAAAGTGTGCAATTTTAGTCTTCCAACATTTGCTATTGTAGGGGGTGCCGATGTCTCTCTATCTATTCGTTCGAAACGTTCAAAAAGAGAATTGATAAAAAACCATGCTTCGAAATGAGATAGAGATATCAAATTTGGTGTAAGGGTAGATAGTTTGAAAGGAAGAAAGTGTGAAATTTCAGATTTCCAATATTTGCTACTTTAAGGGGTGCGCACACTAATATGTTCGATTTTCTGAATAAATGAGGCACGCTTCCTTTTAAATGTGATAGAGGCTTGATATTTGGTATATGGGCCAATCATCTGATAAAAAACACAATACAAACAGAGGAAGAAGTGCGAAAATTTAGTTTTCCAATATTTTCTCCTTATTGCGAGACCGTTGATTTTCAACGGGTATACGGCTAGTAAATTTCTAAAAGTGCTAGCAATGAATAATCAACAGTAAGTTGTAGACCACTTAAAGCCCTACAAGGATGTATAATTGGATTTCTGATATGGTTCTTACTTTTTGAAATGGAGTTGTTATAATTTCGATACCTCAATATTTGAAGTATTTTGAAACATCGGTTATTATTTTGATATTTCAATATTTTGAATTGTTTTGAAAATGTCTGAAGAAGAAAAATGTTATGCAAATAAATATAAATTATGCAAATAAGTATTAATATTGCGACTGTATATATGAATATATCCATATTAATAAAAAATTATATATATTTTATTTTTATTATATTATATTAAATACATATATTATATGAATAATATATATAATATTTTATATATTATTAATTATTATATATAATTTAATTATTAATATGAATATTTAATATTATTCTATATAATAAATATGCATTAATATATATATATAATTAATATATAATATTATATAAATATTATATATAAATTATTAATTTATATATAATATATATAAATATTTCTATAATTATATATTGCAATTATATATAATATAATTATATATTATAACCGTACCCTCCTTCCCCTACCACCAACCTCTCGGAAGGACTTACGGACCCACATGCTTAATGCGATCGTATTCCACGTGAACATTGCGACAGTTTTGGCAGTGGCGGGAATCGAACCAGGGCCTACCGAGTGCAATTCCCACGTATTAACCACTGGGCTACCGCGCCCTCCGCGACAATCTCTATAACTTTCGTTTTATTCACCCACTTTAGACCGGAACCCAGTGGGGGATGTATCCAAAGGGACCGTACCCTCCTTCCCCTACCACCAACCTTTCGGAAGGACTTACGGTCCCACATATTTAATGTGATCGTACTCCGCGTGAACACGGCGGCAGTTTTGGCAGTGGCGGGAATCGAACCCGGGCCTACTGAGTGCAATTCCCGCGCGCTAACCACTGGCTTATTCGCCCTCCACGACAATCTCCATAACTTTCTTTTTATTCACCCACTTTAGACCGGAACCCAGTGAGGGATGCATCCAAAGGGACCGTACCCTCCTTCCCCTACCACCAACGTCTCAGAAGGACTTACGGACCCACATGTTTAACGTGATCGTACTCCGCATGAACATGGCGGCAGTTTTGTCAGTGACGGGAATCGAACCCGGACCTACCGAGTGCAATTCCCGCGTTTAAAATATAACGTAATATCACCGCGATAATCTCCATAACTTTCTTTTTATTTATTTTTCATTTTTTCCTTTCCATTGTTCCATCATTTAAAATACACATAATATTAAAATATCCATTTAAAATATCCATAAATTAAAATATCCATTTAAAAAAATCCATATCGTTCCACCATTTAAAATATCGCATAAAACATTAAATAACAATAATAATTTCACCCTCACAATATCTCCTGGACACAGCGTGACGTCCCTGTGGTAGAAGAATCGGAACTTCGCCGGATCCGCCGAAAGATTGAAATTCGGAAATTATTAAAATCCCGATCCTGCTGCAATTTTTTATTGTTTCTGGACCAGATTGGGCTTGTAAGAAAGCCAGACCTTTGAACTTTCTAAAAATGTAAATTGTTAGTCGAAATCATTAGTACTTTTTCCGATGCGAGGATTTAAAAACCAAAGTTTGTTTGTTTTTGAGCCAAAAGTGACTTTCGTTTTAAAATATTAGAAATTGCGATTTGAAATTGATAGATTTTTACTTGCGATTGTCTGCTCTTTCCGGTGGTGTGGTTTGTTTTTTTCTACGACGTCTGGATCGTGGAGAAAAAAGGACAAAAATCGGTCGAAATCGCATAAACATTAAATAACACACAAAAAAAATTAAAATTTTAAAAATCGGTTTTGACTTGTCACTTCCCCCCCCCCCCCGGGTCTCCGATTGCCAAATTTCGTAGCTCTCCGACGCGCGGTCGCTGAACGTATAGTGTATAAGACACACACACACACAGAGACAGGCAGACAGACAATACTGACTCTGGGCATATGACGACATGGCGATTAAGAATGCGCGCATTTTGTTCTCGGGATATTAAAAAGGAATGAACTTGTTAACTGCGACTGGTATATTACCGCCCCCCCCCCCCCACCCGATGTCACTAGATTTCCTTGGACGTCACTGGATCCCGTGTGCACAGCACAATTTAAAATCTTTTCGCAAGATGTTTATGTCTGGATATTGGCAATTCAAAATTAACAAACAATTTTTAACTGTGAAAACCTTTAGTGTTTTGGCAACTCCTCTCAAAGGCCGTATTCAGAATTGACGACCGAGGCTATCGGATGATTAAAACGTCACAAAATGGATCATTTAGGGAAATTTATTTGACTAATGCTGACTCAACAGTCCGACAGATTGGGCTTGACTTCTGAACATAGCCAAAGTTTACTCTGGATCGGGACATCACGAATGATGAAACTTAATTCCCATGACGCCAAGTGGACAACTTTTGATTCTTTGCCGGGCTGAATGCCCAACCTTATATTAAAGAATCTTGATGCAGTAGGCGACTGAATTTGGTTTCCGTGAGCTTGTCTTTATAAGTAAGATATTTTAATGAATTTAATTATTTTTATTCACATTTTAAGATGATGAATGAAGTTCATTTCATCCTTATAATACGATGTGGTCATTGATGTTTCCGATTGTATTTGTCGCATAATTAAAACCTCTGTTTTGTTGTAATACACTGAAAAATTGGACTTTAATTGTGATTTTATTAGTTACGTAACAAGGTGTAATTCATTCCTTAATTTGATACTGCCAAGAACTATATCGACTGGTTTGTACTATGACCTCAATAATCTTAATGAAACAAAACAGTCGGTATTAGGGTTAAATATAAAACTTTAATCGTTCTTTTAAACCATTTGTATACAAAGAATTTCTTTTATAATTGCAGAATTCCAGTAGTATCAAGCATGTTACATTATAGCACAAAAGTACTTTGATACATTTCAATATTAAGAAATTGTCTTAGATACTTGCAATATTTGAGATTATTTTATTTTCAGTTTGTAATCAATCATATTTTTTTTAGAGTGTAATCATTCATTTGTTATTTTACTTAAGTAGCAAAACTAATTTTCAACACTGTGTTAAATAATTAAGCAATGAATGCTCCGCAATAAATCGAAAGTTTAAATAAATCTCTTCCAATTTAACAGTTGATTTAATATTTAACTGAAAACTGAAGGCGTAAATTCGACAATTCGTTCACATGTTACATTCCAGGTTCCCCATTCTACTAAATAGTATGCTTCTTTCACTTCCCCTATCTGCATAGTATAACGTATAGAAAAAGTATTATGACGGGTACGAAAATTCAAATTCATGTTTTCGACGGAAGAGTTCGTTTCAAGACTCCCTGAACTCGAATCGAACGTTTTCGGGTTGTATGTGCGGGTACATTAGAGTGTTGAACGTTGAAGACCCAGACCACACGACCAACCCAAGGGTTTATGGTAGCAAGATGTGTGTCCGGGGGGTGCATTAGAGTGTGTATCAGTAAAAACGATAAATCACAAAAAAAAATGGAGCACTTTACACGAAATTTGGTGCAACTATTACAATCTCTGAATACTGGAAGCCTATTTATTTTAAACTTAATTGAATGCACGAAAGACACCTCCCACCCCTTCCCAAATTTTCGAATGAAAGTTTGAAAAAATCATTAACAAATCAGAATTTTTAACAATGTTACGTAAATTATCATTTCTTAGTAATTGTTCATTGAATACGAATGAAACAAACTTTAGTTTAGCATACAGCGCATCCAGATATTGCACGATTTTCTAATAAATTTATCAAATGCATTATATAAATTTAAATAAAGTATTCAACTATAGCGAAATATGTTCACTTCCATGCAATATGATAAAACACATTTGTTATCGATTTTACTCGTGGATCTAGTTTGTTCCATTCGCAAGATAGGATATTTGTGCAATAGTTTTATTTTTACAACCGACAATTCGCCAATAGTCATTTATATATAAGAAAGCTTATTTCTTCATCTGTGTAACGCTTAACGATACATTTGGTGAATTTTGTTACTAATTTAGTCACATATCGCCAAGTTTGCGATATGTAGCCCCAGATTGACGAAAATATAGTCGAAATAGTAGAAATGACGCTAAATTGATGAATTAACATATTTTAATATATGGACTACATTGCTTATTGCGGATTACATCAATACTGATAATTGTCAATTTAGAATAGCGCGAAATATAAGTTAATTGAGCACTTCGAAATAATTTTATATGTCGTCATCCTGTGTCAGTGCTGTCTTTGATTTCCATATTGATACAGTAGCTTTATAAAATCTAATAAGCAAAAAAAATTTTAAGTGTTCGGATGCTCAAAAATGTATCAAAATATTTGCTCGTGAGCTAAAATGCTTCTGAATCGTTGCTTTAATTACATCAGGTTATTAAATACATGGTGCCCACAAAATAACTTCTTACCTAGCTGTTTTCTTTCTATTCGTCCACCAAACTTCATAAGTGCTTAAAACGCCCCCTTTAATGTATAATTAAAATTAGAGTTGCTTGGTGACGAATTGTTTAAGTAGCTACTGTTCAGAAGCCACACAAATTCCAATCTCACTTCGCCACTGGTCTTAACATTTCGCAAGTTAAATTCATAGAAGTCGCTACTAAAAACATGCTTTCTACAAAATTTTGCTATTTTTTAATCAAATATGATAACACTTCAGGTCTATATAAAGTAATTTTATATTAACATTTTATGATTTTGAATATCAACGTTAATTGAATATTTCTTCAGTTGAAAGTTACTTTCAATCTGTGTATTGATTAATCAACTGTTTTTAAAATGTACACGAGGCAACATATTTTTTTAAATAATTGGCTATTTCTGCCATGTACGATTTTCTAGTCCACCTTCGGGGGGTATTATAGGATAATTTCACTATTTACTTACATTTTTGCCTTAAAAATTACTGCTTTTTCAATTTAAAGTACTGAATATAGCAGATACGTAAGTTTCCTGAAATTTTTAAAAGCTACCGTCTCGAAAGGAATACAGACGAACCAAATAGTACAAAATTATTACATACAATTTTCAATAATATTAAAATTGTTTAAAGTTAAAGTAAATAATATATATTGAAGGTTAGAAAATGGTTGGAAATGAAAATTCTGCTTTATAGAACTGTTTATATGTTGAAAAACGACGGGAATATCTGCTAGTATAAATATAAACACAGAAAATTTTAATCCCGGTAAAATATCGGAGAGCTAAAAGGAAGGACTTGGTGCTTAGAAGGTATTGGTTGCAATTTATTACTTTCCTTATATACATAATGTATAAGGAAAGTATTGTGACGGGGTCGAAAATTCGAAATCGAGTTTTCGACGGGAGAGCACGTTTCAAGTATCCCTGATCACGAATCAAACATTTTTGAAGTGATGTCTGTGTGTGTGTGTGTGTGTGTGTGTGAAAGTATGTGTGTGTGTGTGTCAGTGAGTCTGTGGAGACGATAACTGACGAACGAATAGACCGATTCGAACCAAATTTGGTACAAAATTCACAATCCGTAAACACTGGAAGCTTATTGTTTTTATACGTAATCGAATGTTCAGAACCCCCTAAATTTTCGAATAAAATTTTGAAAAAATCGTCAAAAAATCAAAACCACTAATAAAGTTACGCAAATAGACATTTTTTATGTAATTTTGCATTAGAAAACGATTGACATAAGTTTTAGAACGCTAACATGAACCGTTCTCGAGATATTGCACATTTTTCAAAAAAATTATTAAAAAGTCATTTAAAATGAAAAAAAAAATTTCCTATTGAGAAACATGTTCACTTTTCATATGTAATACCATGCGATAAATTGGGTGACATCATTCTCGTGGATCTAGCTCGTTCCATTCATGAAAAAAGATACTTTGCGTAATACATTTGTATTTGAACGCCAATAGTCATTTATCTGCTGTAAGAACAACTTATTTCTTCGTCCATAACGCTTGGCGAGATTTTGGCGACGAATTTGGCGGAATGTCGCCAACTTGGCGACTTTTTGAAATGTTGCCAAATTAACGAAAATCTCGCCAAATGGATAAAAATTACACTGAATCAATAAAAATGACGACTAATTGCCGAAAATTCAATATCTTGGAAAGAATATTAGTATCTACTATAAGAAAAACCTATTTTTTTTTCTGTAAAAGTAGTAAATTCATTATATTATATAAGGAAAGTTATGTGTTGCCCACATCAGATTTTTTTTTTTACAGTATTTAAAAAGAATTAAAATTAATTTTTTCGAGTTGTCAACTTACGAGTCTTTCTTGAAACTTATACGCACCTTTGCATTATTATGCTAATGCAAGTAATAGAAATACCATTATGAATCAAAACATGGTATACCTGATTATACAAGTACAACAGTTCGGTGCAGTCATCGAGTTGGACTGACAATGGGCTATAATAAAGTCGATATTAATTTCAGTTTTATAATTCTAATAAATTGAAAACGGGATCGCTTGAATCATCGTACCGATTGATGAGCACCTATCAACTCTTTGTCCAAACTAGCGTTTTCCTATAATTTATGTCAATTTTGTTTTTACATACTATCTGGGAATTTTATTCATTAAAAAATATCATATTTGTGTTGTGACGACATGGACGTATGCCAAACTATTTGATACGTATTTGAAAGATTTTAATCGCTTTTCTATCACTACTTAATATAAAAGTTTTTGAAAAAGACACTCTATATTATACCGCTAGAAAATGAATATCTGTATGCAAACGAACATCACAAAATGCCATCCATGAGATCCGTTTGGACCCAATCTGCGATCAGTAGTCATACATATCATTTTGTAACCTATAAAGTAATTTAAATAAATTCAAGCATTGCATTGCTACTTAGCAAGGCTACGAAGTTTGGCATTGTTGAAAGTTCTAGATATTTTTCTTAATTAAAATTCGTCTAAGGATGACTTCAGTCACAAAACCCACTGAGGTGAAGTATATAAAATTTTGGAACAGTGGTCCCACAAAGCAACCAGCATCGATAAACTTTCTGGCTTCTTTGCACTCATCACCAGAGTTTTGTTCACTGAAGAGATCAAAATTGTAATACATAGCACATTTTCCAGTTGCCACTGTAGTACCAGCTATTAAGTGTGGGTGACCGCCAAGAAACATAAACCAGTCCGCAGATGTAGGAATAGATTCATGATTTCACATCTTTCCAAACCAATTTGTTCTGAATTTTTTACTAGCTTAGGAATTTGGCAATTGATTATGATTTAATATAGCCTAAACTTAACGATTACCAGTAACCCGACCTCGGCTAAACTGCCAATGCAATCAACCAGTTTTCCTAAATTATGGGATTTATGGCAATTTACCTCCGAATTTATTTTTTACAGATCAATATTTTAATTGGTTGATACAGATTGCATCCTTCGACTGAAATCCGGCAAAACTGACTTTGCTACGCATATTTTCTGAACACCTGTTGTAGCTTAGTTTTTTTGTTGCCGCTGCAGTAAAGTCTATTGGGAGAGAAGCGAAATCGGTCGTTCGATGAGGGTTGATGCAGGGGGAACAGGATTCTTATCAATCATATGTTTCATAGAAATACTGAATATAATTCATGTACAAATTAAAACGGTATAGAGTTTTGTACTTAGAACTATAATATATTCTACAAGAGGAATCTGTGTTACATTTTCCCGATCGACTAAAACTTTGGAACACAAATTTAATCAAATAATCACAGAAACAGTTTCTAATTACACCATATATGCAAAACTCTGGTTTACTAGATTCAAAGGCAAATAAGATCCTTTTTCAGGATTGACAAGCGCAACCTCATTTACTCAAGCCCTCTTCAGTCCTGAAGAAGGCTGTTATTTACCTTTGGAACAATTGAACCATTTCTTTTTATGTATGTTGTACTTATGAAGTGTTTTATTTGTTTCACAAATTTGATATTAAAAGTGTAATGCTTTATATCGCGAAGGTTCTAAGTAATAAAATTTTGTATTAACTTTTAAAAAGCAAATCATTTAGGCTGTAATAAACAAATGCAATTGGTAGTTGCGATTCTAATCAAATTAGGTATTTCACGGAGGTAACATAAAGTATTTACATACTTGGAAGTATTTGTAGATTTGCAATGTAAAAGCATAGAGAGTTTTATTTAGTCTTTATGTGCGCTTTATAAATACTTATTAATTCTATAAATTTTCAAATTTTGAAAATAGTAATAGTTTTATTTTACAGATCCAAGATTTATACAACCTGAAGACTAGAACTCGACATTTCATTCAGCTTTATCTCAGAGTGCGCATTACCTTTTGTGACATATTCTCCTGAACCAATCGTTAAAATCACATCTTGCTGCAGTATAGTTTCCGGATATTCTTTATTATATGGAATTTTAATGCTGCTGTCCAGCTTTTCTTTCAACACGAGTGATAGAAACATTTCAATACGCCATTGTCTGTAACGTAGTATGTATAGAGCAAGACGTGTTTTGCAACATTCTGGAAGACAGAATCAAAATTTTCGAATTTACAGAATACGAAATTGGATGAGGCTTCGCGCAAAGTTATTTGTAAGAGCTATAAGCATCATAACTTATTGTCTGATATTTCTCGCATACATTTCGATATATGGTCCACTATCTGCAGCTGAGTATCGATTTATTGGTGCACATCTATTATTTTGTGAAATGATTGTAGCACTCATTACCAGTTTATTCATCCTTGCGGATATAGCAAATGACAATGAAGAATTTCTGCTAAACCTTTGCTTGATAACTCTTTTACGATGGCTTTCTATTTTACTTTTAGTTGCTTTTAGTCCTATTTATATAGTAAAATATATTATATATTTTATAGTTTGCAATGATTTAACGGCGAGTGTTATAATTTGCCTCGTTGGCATATCCTCTGTACAATGTGAAAAATTTTCCCAAGCAAATGTTGGTACACCAGATGATCTTTTGTTAGAACAGGAGCGGAAAAAAGGGGAAAGAAAGCGTGACAGAATTTCAAATTCAGCGGCAGTTGCTCCTGAAGAAGTTATGCCGGGCAACGGAATAATGACAGAAGAGCAGCAGTTTCTGCATGACATTGAGGTAGCAGTTAGTACAGTCGTGAATGAATATATTGCAGACTAAATACAGAGGAAGAACATCCCGAAATCATTGACAATGGAGAAGTTGGACACGGAATGACCGATGGGAATTTTAAATCTCATGGAGTTTTGGAATCTGAAAATTTTAAATAAAACTAAGAGCTCGACGAAGTTCGTAGTCCAGCAGACAATATGACCTGTGATGCAGTGACACACGACTCTGGTAGAACATTGAAAGATATATACAAACGAGTGTAAAAAATGATGCAAAAATACCCATACAGATGAAGAAACTAAAATATGTATCCACAAAAACAATTTCAAAGCCAAAGAAAAGGGATCAAACAACTTGAAAGAAAATTCATGATGAACGAACTCTGACAAATGTATTATCAATTGACAATTAATGGACAAACGTCTGATGTATATACTAATGGACAAACCTCTGGTGCCCAATTAGGAAAAGTTGATCTGTGTTAATCAAATGAACTTGATTTATGGATTCTATTTGTGGGACTTCAATTTATTTTTTCATAAAGCGAATAATATAAAAATGTTATTCATTTTGTCTTTTTATTAAACCTATTTGTAATCTAACTTTCAATGTGCTTCAAGTATTTTTTTAAAATTTGTTAAACTAAATAAAACCAGTGTATTTTAACTTGTTGTTTTTATGTATAACTTAAGCTGTTATGAAAATAAGCTATATCATCTTACAACAGCTAAATCTATTAAAAGCAAGGATAGTTACGATTTCAATCAACATATCTTTGTTTATACTTAGCAGAAAAATTTAGGAGGCTGGGTGGATATTGCAGTGTTAAAAATAAGACCGCCTTGACAGACATTGTTCTCTGACCCATATATTTCATATTCAAATATATGTTAAAGTTTCGTGGTTGGTATTTTTATATTTTTCCCATATCAGCAAAGGAAGATAATTAAATGGAATTTAAATTTCAATAATTATGACTCAGTGCAATATAAAAGTATACATCTAACTATCGGTGCAAAGATAGTCTTATGACAAGACTAGTAAGAATACACCAGAAGTCGAGCTTCTATATACTCAGTTTTGTCTTCATACGCATATTATGTGCTTATTGACTAGATGGATTCTACAGTAAAGCAATTATTTTTTAACATTAATTGACAATAATTTTATTGAAATATAAGGACTTGAATAATTTTGAATTTTAATTATAGAAATCTGCAGATTTAAGCTCAAAACATTAGTTTAATACATAATTGTTTTTAATTATAAAAGTGTAATTGATGAGCTGTAACTTAGCAAATTTATATATATATAATATGTATATATATATATACTATATATACTAAATATATATATATATATATATATACTAAATATACTAAATATATATATATATATATATATATTTAGAAAACTTTTCAGACCTAAATATAGATACCCTCCATAATCATGTAATCACCAATCTATATGATAAAAAAGATTCTTACAATTTCACTATCATAAAGCTGCTATCATACCAATCTTGTAATTCTATTCAATTGTTTAGAAACATCATTTTAAACCAGCTATTTCGAATACATCGACTTTTTGATCCTCGGTTTCACTTTCTCCATATCAGTAATCTTAAACGCATTTGTCAAAATTACCAATATCCGGAAGTATTTGTAAATAATATTATTAATAATTTTAAATATATCACGTAATATTTTTCCACATGCATTATTTATCTTTGATTGGATAACTCATTTGTGAGAATTCACCCATTCTTATCACCTAACTTACCACTTGGCCTGAGTCTATTACTGTTTACTATTTTCGAATGACTATTTTCCACTTGTCCTGAGTCCTATACTGATTACTATTTTTGAAAGTATCCATACATATTATGTATCGTTCAAATGTATTCATTCCGGTGCCCACTCGCATTGACAAAGTGAGGTGAAATGCTCAGTCGCTTCTTCCACTTACACGTGGTAACTATGCTTCTGAGTTCATATTTCTGTCCGAGGAGGTATTAATTTTCTGATTTGTAATTCAATTGATTTATTTTTCTCCTTCCACTAGCCAGTAGACAGTTCCAATGGTATCTATAGTTAAATACTATCGCCATTGTCAGAAACTGGCTATTCTATGGGTTTTAATTCGAATTGTATGGCTGTCCTGATGAGAATGCAATTTCGAACTAACCGCCATTTTTTGTATAGTTTCAATTGATTGTTCTCTATGTCTTAATCTTTTATCTTGAGCTAATTATTATTGCCTTTTCTCATTTTTGCCGTGTTTTATTTTTATTTTTATTTATATACTTTTAATTGTGAATTTTGTATCCTAATATTCTTCTCATCCCCCTTTCCATTGTAGTGATATGTTACCTTCTATTTTTATCCTTAGTCTTGGTCTATAGTTACTCATTTGTAACAGATATGCTAGAGATGGGTTTTTTTGTTCATACAGTAGTTTATGCATAATTTACGATTAAAATCTTTCATTTTTATATATATACATACAGTCAAACTTACGGCAAAGTAAGTATAGACTTATGACGTCCAATCCTGTCCGTTTCTCTACAGACTAAAAATCGACCGCTTAGACTAGTCTTCAGTAGCATTCTGGCTGACAAGCTGGTTAGCCATGTAGTTTAATTTTTAAAGTCAGTTTTAGGACACGAAAACTTTAAGTTTCATTATTGCTAGTCTCCGAAACAATACACAGTCAGCATTGAAACGTTCAACCAATTGATCTTATTAACTCTTCGCCTTTTCTGAGAGTCCTTTGCATACTACTTTTTCAGAACGTCGCCAGAATATATCTTTATATATTTAAAAATTGAAATCGTGAGCATTAACAACCAAAGACTTCTTTCAAAAGTAACACAAAATCTCTGCAGGATTAAATTGTTTGGCATTTTAACTGCAAAAGCAATTTAACTTTAGTATATTTAAGCAAACTGCAGCAGTCTGATATTTTACTGTCTCATACATATAGCATAAAGTATCATTTATATTATTTTTGTAGTTTCATAAAGATGCTAAACCCATATTTCATATGCTTATGTTAATGTCCTAGGTCTGGAAGACCCACATCACTCGACTCACCCTAAGGCTTGAGTAGCTGTTTGAGTGGCCGGTATGTCCTAGGTGTGACTACTATAACTCAAAGAATACACTTATATCTATAAAATCGTGTCTAGATATGTTACACAAAACCAGAACGAGTTTTTTTTAATTCCCATAATTGAACATTAAATATTCTAAATTCACAATTTTCGCAGCATTTCCTATGGACAACAATTTTAGTAGTATAATCAATATACAGAGTTTTTTGGAAAGTCGGTATGACCTTTATAATTTTGATTTCCCTATCATAACGCCACGAAAGCTATATATAACTTTAAAAAAATGATCATGAACAATTAAAAGTACTTGTAGTGCCCCCTAGTGGTGAAATATGGGACTTATGGAAACCAATTCAAAAACAAAGCAGAGTTATGTAAAGTCTTGTTACAAAATGAGAGAGCGGTGTATTTGGTTAAAACAAGTTTAATAAAGAAACGCAATGTCGTTGTTTGAAATTCTGTAATCCCTATAATGTTAATCAAGATGCGATTCTGCCCGAATTCAGATGTGCATCTTAATGTTTGCAATGCACATTTTGAATAAAGGTAGATTACTGGGCAGGTAAATTGCCCCTGTATTGAACGAACGTTGAATTACGTCTGTGTTATCTTGAATATTTACCAATTTCACACGGTCTTCTCTGTAAGTATTTCCTTTGCACAGAGTATCTTTTTGAGCTAATTAAACACCACTAATTCATTTTGTATACGGATTTTTTTGCCTATCTCTGTTGGTCTTCTTAAGTTTCGTATTTCACCACTAAGGGCACTAAAACACATTCAATCAACTGTATATTCATTTTCGTACAGGTATACGTTACTTCCATGGCGCTTCAATATGTGGTGTAAAAGTTAATATCTCCAAGAGCCCTATATGAAACAGATCATTAGCAATTCATTATGCATATAAAAATATTAAAATAGCGGTAATTAAAATAATGTGCCCAAATGCAAAGGCTTTACCAGTCAACTTGTTCTTTTACAGAATAAAAAAAAAAAATTATTAACAACTTTCAAACGAAAAGTTGTGCAACGGTAAATTTAGCTCTCCAGTACCACTGCTTGTGATACAAATGATGTAAAAATAAGCGCAAATGCAATATGAGTTAAAACTTGCTGAACGTTTTCAAATTTTGAATATATTTAAAGTGGCAAAAGTATTCTTGCTCGATATAATTCAGCAGCTGAAATATATCGCTTCAGCAGTAAGCAGCAGCGATATAATTCACCAAGTACAAAATTTTTGTTGTAATTTTTATGAAAACTAATAATCACCATTTTGTGTGTTTCTTAGGCTTCTGGAATTTGGTCCGGTCCAAAAGCAAATAAATGGGATTTAAAAAGTAAATAGTACTATAAAAAATGATACTAGCATTAACGCGGGCGAAAAAAATTGGCAAACTCGTCAAAGGGTTATAGATGTAACATGACTATGTTGATTCCCTATGTTCAACTAAGATAATGTCACTTTTTAAAGACTAGCTCTATTCCCTGTCTCCTTAATTTTACACCATTGTCGATCCGAATTGATTATTTAACGCTTATGTTATGAGCAATAATGATCATATAAGTGCTATACTGATAAGTGCTATACTGATCATATCTTCCTCACCAATAGCCGACCATTCGTCTACTGATAGCTGCTAATTCCTATAATCACTGACTGATTTTTATAATAATTTTAAATGACTCATGGTTTCTGGTTTTTAAAAAGTCCAAATGGATATTCAAAATAAATTCTATTATTATTTATTACTTTCCTTATATATATAATGTATAAGGAAAGTATTGTGACGGGGTCGAAAATTCGAATTCGAGTTTTCGACGGGAGAGCACGTTTCAAGCATCCCTGATCACGAATCAAGCATTTTTGAGATGATGTCTGTGTGTGTGTCAGTGAGTCTGTGGAGACCATATCTCACGAGCAAATAGAGCGATTCGAATGAAATTTGGTACAAAAATCACAATCCGTGAATACTGGAAGTCTGTTGTTTTTAAACGTAATCGAATATCCAGAACCCCCTAAATTTTCGACTGAAATTTTGAAAAAATCGTCAAAAAAATCAAAACCTTTAATAAAGTTACACAAATAGACATTTCTTATGTAATGTTTCCTTAGAAAACGATTGACATAACTTTAGAACGCTAGTATGAACCGTTCTCGAGATATTGCACATTTTTTAAATAAATTTATCAAAAAATCCCATAAATTAAAAAAAATACATTAACTGTTGAGAAACATGTTCACTTTTCATATGTAATATCATGCGATAAATTGAGTGACATTCTCGTGGATCTAGCTCGTCCCATTTATGAGAAAAGGTAATGCTTTTGTATTTGAACTCCAATAGTTATTTATCTGCTATAAGAAGAACTTATTTCTCCGTCCATAACGCTTAGCGAGATTTTGGCGCCGAATTTGGCGGAATGTTGCTAACTTGGCGACTTTTTTAAATGTTGCCAAATTAACGAAAATCTCGCCAAATGGATAGAAATAACACTAAATCAATGAAAATGACGACTAATTGACGAAAATGCAATATCTTGGAAAGAATATAAATATCTACTATAAGAAAAACATATTTTTTTATTGTGAATGTAGTAAATTCATTGCATTATATAAGGAAAGTCCTGTGTTGCCCACATCAGATTTTCTCCATTATGAGCAAATGCTATTACTAGTCTTTTTTTTTCCCCAGTGGACCATTGTTCATTTCCTGTAGCAAACAAGATACAGGCAATAAAATATGTCACTATAAAAAAAACATATTTTTTTATTGTGAATGTAGTGAATTCATTGCATTATATAAGGAAAGTCCTGTGTTGCCCACATCAGATTTTCTCCATTATGAGCAAATGCTATTACTAGTCTTTTTTTTTCCCCAGTGGACCATAGTTCATTTCCTGTAGCAAACAAGATACAGGCAATAAAATATCCAGTGAGTCCAAAATGAGAAGGTTATATCTGGGACACACCTGCAGGTTTCATTTACGTGGATACATGTTTGACAGTAAGGAGTTTGAGGTAGAAGTCGGTTGATGCATAATGGAGGAATCCGGTTATAAGAGTACTATAATTTTATATATAAAAGGGTGATGATATGAGAAGTAACAAATATATGGTATACAATTTACATCTATGTTTAGTACAAAGGTTAAGTCGATACCAGTATTGCCTAATGTACTTGGTAGAGAATTTATATAAGCCGAAATTGTCTTCTATGGACATGAGTAAGTTGATGTTTTGTTACACATCAATGTTAAAGTCACCGGTGAGCGAAACAGGCACTTAGGTATCCGATACCATACTTATTATGGTTTTCTTGATGGTTTCGGAGTAATCGCATAGCATCCGCAAAATGAATGACACCAACATTTTGTGATGTTTATGAAACGTTGGAATTAAGGTAAACCAAATCAAGTATGAAGAGAGTTAGAGCCATCTAACTATAATTGAAACAACTTCCTCAATGCTGCAAAACCACTAAAACTGTATCCGCGCTTATCAACCAGTTTCGTCGGCAAATACGGGCAGAAAAGCGAGCAGAGTGTAGCATTTGATGTGTTTTTCATGTAACATTTATATTATATTCAATATAGTAATTTAGAAACAAAATGATTCAGCTAGTCAGAGAAATGTCAACTAGTTAAATACACTGTAGAAACATATACTCAAATTTGGCTAAAAACCTATGGTACACAAAATACCCTTTCAAAGGTGCATAAGAATGCTTCATCTGAACGAAGTAAATTTGCGAAACTGGTGTTATTTAAACATATTTCATCCAACAGTGAATAAACATCAAATTATAAAACTTTTTCAATGCAATAATTAAAATTCTGAAAATTTAAATTATAAAGCCTCCAAATTTCTATAAGAATGTTTTCCTTTGCACTTAATACGCATAAATTTCTGTACTATAACTATGCTACTTCTATTCTCATTTTTAGGAAACAATCAGAAAGGCCAGGAAAATAATTTGTTGAGATTTTTGCATGTTGAAATATCAGTTAAAATCATATTGAGCAACCTGAAAATTCCGAGTATAAGAGCTTTTTTCTCCTTATATAGTATAAGAAAATTATTGCAATGGAATCGAAAAATGAGTTTTTGATGAGAGAGCACGTTTCAAGCATCCCTGAACACGAATCGAAGGTTTTTGAAGTGGTGTCTGTGGAGACGATATCTCACGAACGAATGGAAAAAGTCAAACAAAATTTGGTGCACAAATTACAATTTATGAACACTGTAACTCTATTGTTTTTAAACGCAACGTAATGTTCAGAACACCCCTAAATTTTCGAATGAAATTTTGAAATAATCGTTAAAAAATCAAAATTTTCACTAAAGTTGCGTAAATAATCATTTCTTACGTAATTTTTCATTGTAAAACAATTGATACAAAATTAGAGCACTTGTATAAACCGTTCTCAAAATATATATTTTTCAAATAAATTTATCATAAATTCAAATAAAATTTTTAAAAATGTACTTTCTTGAGTTTTAGCACGCTTGAGTACACTCGAGTTTTGGCAAAGGCGGTTGGATACCCCGTTTTTCACTTCATTTTTAAATTTATTGTATAGAAATCTCTGGAAATCTCTGGGGAGGAGCATACCCCCCCCCTCTCTATGTGTGTGCGAGAGGGCGATATCTCATGAACGAATAGAACGTTTCGCATGCAATTTAGTACAAATATTACAATTAATAAATACTGGAGATTTGAATGCGTTTTAAATCAATTGATTTAAAACGCAATCAAATGTCGAGAAGATCTCCAAATTTTCCAATGTAATTTGGAAAAAAATCATTAATGTTTCCATAATGTTACGTAAATGATCCTTTCTAATGCAATTTCTTATTAGTAAACGAAAGTCACACTTTAGACTCCTAGCAGGAACAGTTCTCGAGATATTGCACATAAAAAGAATCACACAAAATTAAAAAAGGTATTAACTACCGTGAAATATGTTAACTTTTCATAAGTAATATTGTACGATAAATTTGTTAACATCATTCTCGTGGATCTAGTTCGTTCCATTCACGAGAAAAGATACTTTAGGTGAAAGTTTTGTATCTTGACGCATAACAATTCGTGCAACATTTATATAAGAAAATCTCTACTCTCCGTTTGTTTGTAAAGTTTGGCGATAAATTTAGCGAACTATATTCATATCATTCGATGTACAGAAATCTCCTTAAAAAGAGAGGAGAGGCATACAGCCATCAACTAATCAATTACATGATCAACTCATCAATTACATTTCAACTAATCAATTATGATTCTCTATAAGATCCATATTTGTAAAACGAATTTTTACACTATAAACCTCATTCGATCGTCGCTCTCCCCTCCATCTCTGAAATACTGGTTATGACTCTGAGAAGGGGATTGTATGTGGCAGCAAAACATGCAAAGGAAATTTCCCTTACTGTACCATCTTGAATTTTAATTAATGATAACTTGAAGTAGCAATTACCATAACAATCCGTTACACCCTGAGGTCAAGCTGGGTACGTTTAAGTGTATAGTGTTTGTTTATTATTAGTGTATTTGATAATTTATGTGTTTAAGGGTGAGCGTCAGTAAATCTTCTGCCCTATCCGCGCTTTGTTAACTTTGGCGGCACACAATTTTCGCCGAAATTCTGCTCGAACAGTTGCGAAATATTTTCTGAAAGATTATATGCAAGGCTTAGGTTATATATTAAAACTAAATTTAATACCCAATAAAACATAGAATATATTTTTTATTTTAATCCAAAATATTTTTGGTGCTGCCATCTGTTGTCGTAATTTCATTCATACCGATTAATTTTATTTTTTAATGAACATTTTTAAATATCTATTCCTTCTAATACAGTATTAAATACAACAACAGATCATATATACTAATGCCACAATCACGGTAAGGCAATATCTCATTCTATAAATTTGATAAGAGGATCTGAATGTACATCACTGATAACTGCAGTTTTGTCTTCAGTTCTTTTGTCTTCAAGTTCAAGTCCAAGTGCAATTACGTTTCCTTAATTGTGGCATTATTATATAAGATATGTTGTTGTATTTAATACTGTATTAGAAGGAATAGACATTTAAAAATGTTCATTAAAAAATAAAAATAGTCGGGTATGAATTAAATTACGACAATAAATGGCAACACTAAAAATATTTTGAATTAAAATAAAAAATATATTCTATGTTTTATTGGGTAATAAATTTAGTTTTAATATAATCTAAGCATTGCATTTTATCTATTAGAAAATATTTCACAACTGTTTGAGCAGAATTTCGGCGAAAAATGTGTGCCGCGAAAGTTAACAAAGCGCGGATAAGGCATAAGATTTACTGACGCTCACCCTTAATGAATGTGTTAGTGACCACAAATTGATTGGTTCATTTAGTATATACGCACTGCACTTTGATCTATTTAGATTCCACTATGCAATTACAAGGTCAACTGGGGGACACTATGGGTAAGTATTAGTGTTGTATTTATGTAAATTTCACTTCACCACAGGCAATTTGTCAGACTATTGATGTTTCCGTAAATGACAATTCCCACGCAGATCGGTTTGTGGGTAAAGTAGTACGTTTGAAAATGGATTATTTGTGTCGGACTATAACCCTACTTATTTTCGCCTTCAATTCAACTAGGCAAATATATGTGCCTAGAATCATACATCCAAGTTTCACTATCGGCCAAACATTCCGATTTCTAAAGTGTAAGATCAAAGATAATGTCATCTTCATGGGCAACTAAACTTTGGGAGCTCATTGCACTCGCAATGACAAGTAATTTCTGTTTAGAGATTGATTACTCGTCTTCTTTGAAACTACAAAAAGCAATTTCGGAGATATTCATCTTTTAGATATAGGATCCATGGTATGATATCTTGTTACTGTTCAAGGACTGGCGACTAGAGCTACATTTTCACGTCTTCATCTGGGAATCCAGCAGTAAGAACTGTCAAATATATAGAAGTTACTGGTTTTAAATCTTTCTTAAACCATAAACGATTACATACACTACAAGTGAAAACAAACCCGTTACTCTCGACTGCAAACTTGGAGTGAATATCAGACCAAGCCCATATTTTGTTAAATTCATTTAATCTAATTGCATTTAATTGTTCGGCATACGTATCTCCTTTAAATGAATTCGATCTGCATCTACATCCATCGGTTTGCATGTACTAGCTGTAGAAGTGCTTGGTTGTGGCTCCACGCGTTGCGTCGCTTCGGCTTTCTTCTGTATATAGCACTACTTCATTCTGCAACTTTGTCGTTTTGAACTTATTGGATTTCTTTTGTGCTCTTTCTTCTAATATATGTTTGTAGTATTTTGAGTTGGGCTTTTTCTATAAATATTTCGACATTTTGATTTTCTCAAAAGTATTTCTTCGTTTATTACTTATAACTTATAAAGTACTTATTAAATGGTTATGAATTATTGGATTTAAGATAAATCTTATGCAGACAAATCGTTTCAGATTAATATTACTCTATCTTAGCCCTACGCAATCTCGAATTACACTGAATTCAAGGCACATGAATCAGCGTATTCGGCCCCATAAAGGCGAACGCCCTGACATCTCCCTACGTATGTGCATATCCTTAAAGTTGATATTTTTATATTCATTGGTTATTACTATTTTATGTAGTTATTAGATTTTAGCTATTTGTTTGAGAAATTATAAGCATGTGACCAACTTGTTTAAAGAAATTGTGTCGATCATGTTTCCCTTAAGGGTATCCCCCATGGAACCGGTTTTAAAAAAGTATCTACATCAAAAGTCGAGCATTTACTTTTTCCCAACGCCTTGTTGCATGGCTGAAATCCCTTCGAACATTTCGAATTTAATTAATGATGAGCAGATTTAAAATAACGCTTATTGATCCAAGTAAATACTTGAATCAATGAGCCTGGAGGTATTGATTCAAGTGAATACTTGACAAATTAAAATTATCTCGTTGGAGTTCTACAATAGAAGGTCACTTTCACATGCAGCCAATGTTGTCTGGGGAGGAGGGGGGGGGGTCGTGTCTGTTTTTTCTGCTTATTTCGAGTGGCTGGGGTCTTGTTTAACATCTCTTTTCAGATTCAGTTTTACACATTTGTTGAACAATAAAGAGTGAAATATTATTATATATAATATACGTGAAAAATATTATTGATATTCAGCGAAATATTATTGTATATCAGCGTCATACAAAAAAATTTTCAATTTAATTTTTCGCAAGCTCATGCACTATGGGGATATATGCATGATATCATTATCTGTTTTGAGTTTAACTAATTGCTGCCCAAATGGCTACCATCAAAAGAATTATGCCTGTAGTTAATAGAGCTATAAATAAAATAAAATAAAATTTAGAAATCGTAGAATTAGTGCTATTACGAAATCCACACCGAAAAGATAATTCCATTTCATTACTTCCTTGGTCATTTTAACACCTGCGAAAACAGTGATTTGGAATGAAGCCAACTGCTTAAAAATCCCCCTCTTTCATTTTATTTCTTGCAAATAAACATTGAAATGCCCAAGCGAATGCTTAAAATAGGTGTGACCAAATGTGGGCATGAACATATGTATTATTGATGCATATCCCAGGTATTCACGATAAATCTTCGTATTTTTTTTACAAATAAACACGTTAATTGCCCCAAGAAAACTGCGAATGCTAAAACTAGGTGTGTACAAAGGTGTACATGGTCTTATGCACAAGTGATACATATTAGTGTGATGATCGTCTAATTCGCGAGCAAGTCCAAACTCATTCAACCACTCAATCGGCCTTCAGGCGAGAGGTTAGACCTGCCATCAAACAACCCATCATCCATTCCACAGAACAATACGAACTCGTCAACGGCACCACTAAAACTTTTGCCGATGTTTATTTGCTTCATCTCGTCTTATTACTTCAAATAAGGGATTTTTCACGGACAGAGTGACTCTATGTCTAGTTTTCATTAGTCTTTATTGAGTCCTTGCCAGCCCTGTAGCTATAAGACAAGCAGAGTTGTGAGATCAAATTCCATCTGCGAACATGAATGTTTGCTTAAGGCGTGATATGATCCGCATCCCACTGTGATGTGCAAAGGCAATGTCATGTGACTTCAAAATAGTTCACGATCCTCCGCTAAAAATAGGTGAATAATTAGGTTATCAAATGCGCGGTCATTAAAAAATATTGAATCCTTTTCGAATCCGTCTCCAAAAACAACACTGTAGGGATCGCTTACACAACTGTAACTTGGCGGATTTGGTCTGAAAACTTCATTTCTCAAATTAATGGCTTTTGTCTCGTGTCCTTAATTGTCATTTTATCATTAATGGTATCGGAATTATGTGTTATATAGAAACAGCTATTCAAACACAACTTAATTCCACACAGATGAGAGTAAAGTCCGTATTTTTGGGAGCTTATTATTCATTTTCAGCCTCTTTGTTTTGATATCGAACGTTCTGGTTCATTCGACCAGCCAACTCTATCTGACTGGTCGATGGTTTCGAAACTATGCGTTGATGTTTTTGTGAGTGCATCAACGTTTTCTGTTACAACGTCACGCTTGCGTCACACTTCGTGTTGGTAACATCATCTAGTATACTGTACATAATGGGCGTGTTCAGAATTGAAAATCGAGCTGATGTGGCGTTTGAAAGGTTGCAAAATGGAACATTTTTGAGACTTTTTATTGGCTAATGCTAACTCAAATGTGCTAACGACCAATCGGACTTGACTTCTAAACACACCCCTAATCAACAATATCAATTTAAGGCAAGATCAGTTTGTACAAGTTTTTAAAAGTTGACAACGGCAAGGGGTGTTTCATTCAGCAATAATTTACGAGCTTGCGTAAGTTTTCAGTGATATTTAGTGATTAGAAGCAATGCATTTAAAATTTGTGTTACTATCTGAATAGGTTAATAGGTCTGCATTTTATTTGTGTGTATTGTAAAATTTAATTATTTTGAAAACGCATAGTTAGTCGCATACAAACGTCCTTTTAAAACAATTTTAGCGAAATGTGTGGTCTTCCAAAACTTAATATCTTTAAAATACAAATAAATGTTTTGGTTTTAAATAAATGTGTGCTTACATACACTAGTTATAACTATATTTTTAATTTTCACAACCTATTTTTGTTTTATTTTTTATTTCAATTTGCAAAAGCATCAATTTAGAGGCATTCTTGATCAGTAGAGCAACAAGCTAAAAGTCGAAATTCCTCATTGTCGTTTTTACTAAACTCATTTTTACTATACTAATTTATGAAATAAAAATAATTTGCACATCGGTTCTTCCCAATAATACGCACATCTTATTGTGCTTTCCACGCAACTTCTTGGTATCGTTTACGGTTGACATTTTGACATATGTTTGAAACAGAGCGTTATTAAGATTTTTTGTACTTTTTAGTCTTATAAAGACTAACATGTTATATTTATATAAATTGTTTTATTGTGTTAATCTATACATGATATATTGCGGTTGCATTGACAATGGATGATTTGAGAATGAAAATCTGTTTTGTTTTCACCATTGTAGATAATGTCATTAAGCAATACTTGCGGTAAATTTAAAATCGTTTTTCAGTTGAAGCAAAAATGCATCAAATTTATTTACATTGGTATACGAAATATAGTTGAAGCAATTTATCATTGTTCCTGACATCGATATGTTAATTCTTTAATTCTTTGAATTTTGATATTCGGCATGAACCTCATTATGGCACATCGATTTGGATAAAGCCATATTAGATCATCATTAAACATATTTCTACATCAGATCCAAATATATATTGATCACTCCCGAGTAGAAGATTTACTGACGCTCACCCTTAATTTCATTGCTTTTCTGTATTCTATCTAATTTTATCTTTCCCTGCAATACATAGTAATGTATAGGGAATCATGCCGAAAATTGCAACTAGTTTTCGACGAATCTATACGTTTTGTCACCTCTAGAACTCTGGGAAAAAAAATTAGCGTATCTGTCTAGAAACCTGGTTATATCTCATATATTGTAGAAATCTGGTTATTTCGGCGTGTACCTGTACTCGAAAACTACAACAAGTAGGAAGTTGAAAATTTGCATACATAAAAAAAAATTGCACGCAGATTTACAGAATCACAATTTCAGTTATTAAAACGAACTGTAACAGCCTATTTTTACTCGTTTATAGCCTATTATCTTGCACTCGGGAATAGGATTTCTTTATGGACAAGGTATAGTTATTTGGTCCTTGGCAAGCTTGTGTATTTTCCCGTAGTTAACATTTAAATCAAATTTCACTGTGCTATTCTTGCGAAGTCCTATTTTCTGTGAACAATCGATCTGCAATATATTTCATTAGTAACAGCCAATCAGTTGATTAAAATTAACAGCCAGTAAAAAACCCTTTCAGGTGAATTTTTGACTTGGTTATCATGGCTATTCGGTCTATCGTGTAGGCTATGTATGGCTTTGATATTGGTTGACACTTTTAATCAACCTTTTATGCAATTAAGTGTTTTTTATTGCATACCAATGGCTTTAGCAAATTTAGCACATTTTTATTAAACTGGCATAAACGTGTAAGGCGTTTCAGCAAAGACTTGAGGAATGGAAGGCTACAAGGATAGCTTTCTCAGCATTTAGTCATAAATTAAGCCATTTTGTTAAAGAAATCATTATGTAGCTTAAGTTCGGTCTATTTTCGGCTTATTATTAAACTTTGTGCACAAAGCATGTAGCTATATCTTGTAGAACATTTCCCGCTTTTGTAATATGGACAGCTTTCAAGATTTTAAATATGCAATAAACAAACATCGTAAATTCAGAACTCTGTTTTAAGATTCATGTGGTTCAAAAACCATTTCGTTAACTAGTAAATATGGCGGAATATTATAGTGGATTCATTTATTGGCTGGTATATTTTTGAAATTGCACGATATAATCTATTTCTGTCTCGAAACAACACATACTGTGCGCCTTTAAAATTATTTTTTGTTCCGTAAAAAATGGCAAAATATTTTGTCTTTAATATCGTTCAGTATTAGTAAAAGAATGCCATTGAATCGCTTTAATTTCTGATCTCTTGTAAAAATATTTGCACAATGGATACGAGTTATAATTTAAGCCCATACGATAATTGTATAAGATATTTTTAAATGCATTTCTGACATTGATAATCTACATATCACGGATTTGTGTGTTTTTATTTGTTTGTAAAACTTATTGGGTGCAGATTTATGATATTTCATATTTTATACCAAGTAAATTTTATTTAGATATCGCCTCAAGCAACATTTTTAGACTAGTATTGGATGAAATATTTCATCATTCTGTAAAAAATTAAACTGGATTGTGGATCGCCTCTGCGTGCTCATGACAAAATCAATTTTTAGTATTTTCAAATTTTATAAAAAAAAAAAATGAAAAATCTATAGGTCCAAATGATTAACGTTATAGCCTGTTGCCTTTCTCTTTAAAGGAGCTGGAAAATATTTAAATTAATGCCATACTTGACATTGTACACTCCCGGATTGGGGGTAATTTGCCTCTCCACCTCTCGAAGATGTCTAACGTCACGAACAAAAATGTGTCGCTATTTTTCACAACAATGAATGAAACTATTAAGTCTCTTGTTCATTGATCCATAAATAAATCCCTTTATATATGAAGTATCATTTTGTCCAATGCTGCCATAAACTCAAGTTTTTGCTCGAATTTAAAAAAAAATATTCTTTCTAGTTCTATGCTTATTGATAACAAAGCCAGATATATATAGTATCATGAAAATCCATTAATATTTTGGGCCGCTATAGTGTACAAAAGAAATAGACCTTAGACGCACAAACGGCCATCGCTCCGAAAATAGTTAAGTTTTTCACGAGGTTTAAAACGTATATTGGTATCAAAATCAGAAATTCGAAAATTTTTGCGAAAACAATACTTTACTACTTTACGAGTATTGTATAGTATGAGAAAGTAAAAATAAATCGTTAGTTGTTTTAAGTTCGATAGCGCCGAAAAGAGTTTGATCGAATAAAATATTGTAAGATAAAACTTCCATAGTTAAATTATGGAAGACATTTTTAGGAACGCTTCTAATAAACGGTTTTGTGATTATTACATTATCAAATAAATAATCAATAATTGATAATTTTCCTGTCAGATGAGAGTACGTGGACTCTTATTGGTAAAATATAAAATTGGAATTTTGTGGTTCTCCACAATATCCGGTATCCCACATCACTCAAATATAAATTATCCTTAATGAATTATCCCACATTATGGTCTCTGACCAATAAATTATTAATTTCAACAATACAACATTTATTTCTAAAGATTGACTATAGAGCTTTAATGCAACCCTATATGGATTGAGCTATAGATATTAGGGTCGTTTACTAAGAATTTTTACTACCGGTTCCTTTTCCAGGTCGGGTTCAAACCATTTCCTTGAAATACTTATTACTCACAATTGGTTAGAAATAGAATCTAGATGACCGATACGGACTCAACATCACATTTTGAATAGGCTAGGGATTTATATGAATTTATATTTCCGGTTCTGGAGATGCCACTTTGTTTCTTTAAAAATTCTGCTCTTTGAAACCTGACTGCCGAGTTGCTTTAACAAAAGGCATTTTACTTTCCCTGCAATACATGGTAATGTATAGGGAAAATATTGGAATCGTGTCGAAAATCGCAACTCGAGTTTTCGACGGATCTACACGTTTCAAGACCTCTAGAATACGAAAAAACTATTTTTAGCGTGACGTCTGTCTGTGCAGATTTTGTATCCACTATAACTAAAAAACTAATGGACCGAATTTCACAAAATTTGGTACGTAAGCCACTTGTGGGCGAGTCTGGTGCTGATTAGTTTTGGGTACGATTCGGGATAAAAGAACCCGCATATTTTTGCGAAATGGCCCGCAAAAGCTTGTATCCACTCTAGCTGAAAAACTAATGGGCCGAATTTCACAAAATTCGGCAGATAAGTCTTTTGTGGGTTACCCTGGTGCTGATTAGATTTTAGTACGATTAGAAAAGAAATAACCTGCCTTTTTTGCAAAATGGCCCACAAAAATATTCAACATCTAAAATAAAAAACTACATATGCTCAAATATATCCATTAAATGCTTGTTCTATATGTAATTTTTAACGATGAAAGGAATAAGACCAACCCCATTGCACTAGAACTAGTCGTTCTCGAGATATTTTAGTTGTTTCGTATTATCACCACGCCACCTTTGAAAATGAGTCCAGTTACTAAATGAGAATAAAAATTGAATTAAAAGTGAATTAAATTTAATTAAAATAAAGAGAACGTAGATATAAGTCTGCAGGGAAAGTCATGGGCTGCCCACATCAGATTTTTATTACTGTAAAAGGACGCATTGCGTTATATTAGAAGTCATGTGCTGCCCACATCAGATTTTTTGTAAATATTGTTTAAAGTCTTTCAATGGCCCTAAATAAAATATAATTTAAAAAGCTAAATAGCGTAGTTAATCAATAATTGATAATTTTCCTGTCAGATGAGAGTACGTGGACTCTTACTGGTAAAATATAAATTGGAATTTTGTGGTTCTCCACAGTATCCGGTATCCCACATTACTCAAATATAAATTATCCTTAATGAATTATCCCACATTATGGTCTCTGACCAATAATAAATTATTAATTTCAACAATACGACATTTATTTCTAAAGATTGACTATAGAGCTTTAATGCATCCTTATATGGATTGAGCTATAGATATTAGGGTCGTTTACTAAGAATTTTTACTACCGGTTCCTTTTCCAGGTCGTGTTCAAACCATTTCCTTGAAATACTTATTACTCACAATAGGTTAGAAATAGAACCTAGATGACCGATATGGACTCAACATCGCATTTTGAATAGGCTAGGGATTTATATGAATTTATATTTCCGGTTCTGGAGATGCCACTTTCTTTCTTTAAAAATTCTGCTCTTTGAAACCTGAGTGCCAAGTTGCTTTAACAAAAGGCATTTTACTTTCCCTGCAATACATGGTAATGTATAGGGAAAGTATTGGAATCATGTCGAAAATCGCAACTCGAGTTTTCGACGGATCTACAAGTTTCAAGACCTCTAGAATACGAAAAAACTATTTTTAGCGTGACGTCTGTCTGTGCAGATTTTGTATCCACTATAACTAAAAAACTAATGGGCCGAATTTCACAAAATTTGGTACGTAAGTCACTTGCGGGCGAGTCTGGTGCTGATTAGTTTTCGGTACGATTCGGGAAAAAATAACCCGCATATTTTTGAGAAATGACCCGCAAAAGCTTGTATCCACTCTAACTAAGAAACTAATGGACCAAATTTCACAAAATTCGGCAGATGAGTCATTTGATGGTCACCCTGGTGCTGATTAGATTTTAGTATGATTCGGAAAGAAATAACCTGCATTTTTTTGCAAAATGGCCCGCAAAAATCGTCCAAATCTAAACTAAAGAACTACGTATGCTCAAATATATCCATTAAATGCTTGCTTAATACGTAATTTTTAGCTAAGAAAAGAATAAGACCAACCCCATTACATTAGGACTAACTGTTCTCGAGATATTTTAGTTTTTTGTATTTTCTCTACCCACCTTTGAAAATAAGTCCGGTTACCGAATAAGAAAGAAAATTGAATTAAAAGTGAATTAAATGTAATTAAAATAAAGAGAACGTGGATATAAGTCTGCAGGGAAAGTCATGTGCTGCCCACATCAGATTTTTTTAGACTGTAGACAGTTTCAAAGAGGCATTTGTTTAAATTAGATTTTAAATTCACTTTCACTACGTAAATTCATAATGTATAAAGTATTGTGACGATGTCGAAACTTTGAATTCACTTTCACTACATAAATAGCGTAATGTATACGGAAAGTATTGACTGTCGAAATTTTGAATTCGAGTTTTCTACAAGAGCACTCTTCAAGTATCCCTGAACTCAAATCGAAATTTTTTAAGTATGTGTCGTGTTGTATTTCTTGTGTGTGTGCGATACCTCACGAACGAATGGAACGTTTTAAACATTTGATACGATTACTACAATAAATGAATAATGAAATCTTATTTCTTTTAATAGCCACCAAATGCTCGAAAGACCACACTCTTCCTTTTCGAATGATTTTTTTAAATAATCAATCAATAGCGGTACATAATCGTACTAGACGTAATTTTATTAGAAAACGAATGTCACAAATTTTATAACGCTAGTATGGACCTTTCTCGAGATATTGCACTTTTTCAAGCAATATTGCGCAATTTAAAAAGCAGTTAACTTTTCTTTCGTGGCTCTAGTTCATTCCATTCACGACAGTACGTTTCGCAATAGTTGTATATTTTAACACCCCCCAAAATTCGTCCATCGTCATTTATTTCCAGGGGAAATTATTACATGTCTGTTGCGCTTTTGAAGATTTTGCTGGTCATTCTGTTTGGACTAAGTTGCCAACAACGTCAGATTTCTTCAATTTACGCAAAGGCATGCGCTACCCACATAAATTTTTAAATATAAACGCAAGATTCTTTAAAATTGAGTAAAATTTAAACATCTGAAGATTATGAGGACCCTGTCTTACTTAGAGGCCCTAAGCTATATGTTATATATAATATAATATGTTAAAGTATTACATTTAAACAAAATCCGATGTGAGCAGCACATAATTTTCAATACATAATGCAAAGACTACTTTTTTCTCAGTGCTGTATAAAGGTGTACAAGAGCAATAGGACAATGTATGTTTTATTGAATTATACGATAAACTAAAATTAAATGTTTTTGGAAACTTAGTTTGAACAGGGTGACTTATTATACTCGCGTTGTTATACTCGCGTATATTTATTATACTCGCATAATACTTTACTGTTATGAATTTAAGAAGTTTGGCATCTTATTTAATTAAAGGACAAATATATTGCATTGCAATTGGTTCCCGCACATTAGTGTGCACGGTAATGAAATCGTATATAGTTCGGCTAAACTGTCGTCCACAATGGAACCTCCCTTACTGCCGAAAATCATCCTCTTACGGTGTTTCAGAAAGATCAAAAGAGATGTCTGTGTACTCTTGTGATTATTGGAATAACACTGGAATTAATCGCAGTTTTTCATTCCAAAGGAGTCCAAATGATCTTAATTATTTCAAAAAATTCCCTAGAGTGGTTGCTACATTTGCTAATGCTAGGGTAAGTCAGATAGTCACCCAAGCCTACTTGAATGGATTTCACCTAGTTGACTCCACTTAGTGGCTTGTTTTCTCTGTGGAAGAAGAGATCCTGGAACACATTCCGTTCTCCTGCACTACAAAGAACATTTCAGCATTGTTTTAACAAAAATGAGTGTTCTTCTGTCTATTTTATCTGTCTTGTCTGATGTACATTTTATGTGTATTGCTTTTGTAGTCTATGGAAGGCATCGTGAAATCTATCGTTAATGCTCCGGAATCATGCATAAAGTTGCATTGTCGTACTCGCGTGCTATAACTCGTTTATGCAATACATTTAATTAACGCCTTATTAAACAATTTACCCTATTGCCAAACATTTTTTGGGCGTCAGAATACAAAACTATCGCAAAGAATATCTACTGTTGCTAATGGAACAAACTATATCCACGATAATGGTGTTAACAGATTCGTTGCATATGAAAAGTAAACATATTTGATGGTATTTACTTTTTATTTTATGCAATATTTTTTATAAATTTGACACTTAATATTTGCACCGTTCACGCTAACGTTCTAAAGCTAGTATGGTTTGTTTTCTAATGAAACATTACGTATTTAATAACGTTTTTAACAGTATTAAGGGTTTTGAATTTTTGGCGATGTTTTTACATTCATTCAAATATCTTGCAAAATTACGACTGAAGTGATAATTTATGTATCTTTATTGAGTCTTTATTTTTTAATCAATTGTTCAAAATGCATTCGAAAATTTATTAGTCTTTCAAACATTTGATTGCGTCTAAAATCTGTAGAATTTCAGCACTCACGGATAGTAAAATCGCACCAAATTATTATCGAAACACTTCATTCATCAGATAACGTGTCCAGACTGGCAAATACATACACACATATTCTCTCGGACTATGTTGGTCTCTGTGTCTATACGTCTGTGTCTCACTCCAAACATCACTTCCAAAATGCTCGATTAGAGTTCCGGGATGCTTGAAACGTGCTTTCACGTCAAACTCAATTTTTCGAATTCTATCACAATACTTTTTTAAACATTATATTACGTACTATATAGGGAAAGTAAAAATGTGCTACTAGTTTTATGTATGTTTTATTGGCATGTTTGCATATTCACCATAAACTGAAATATAAATGCTAATTTATTTCAATAATATATCTTTATTTCTGATGCAGTTTTAACTATTGGATGACCGTCTGCAATTTGTTTGGAGTAACTCTTGAATTGAGGACTTAAATACCTTTTCATTCCACCTGGATACAGGATTGAGATTCCACCATCAGCAAATTAGAGTTACGATAGCCGGTGAAAATTGTAAAGGATTAGTTGGTATCACTACTGGCTCTGCATCTGTAATAACTCTGAGGACCCTTGCCGACTTCACTTATGGACCCATCTCATAAAAATCCGATAATTAATTTAAGTTCTGCTTCAGAATCATCTGCTTCTACAGATTCATCTGAATCTACAGATTCATTTTTAGCTACAGTTTCAGCTTCGTCTGCATCTATAGCTACAGCTTCATCTGCATCTATAGCTACAACTTCATCTGAAGATATAGTAAGTTGATTAGCGTGTATTGAAGCAACTTAATTTTGTTTGTAAATTCCAGTACAAAACCGACGCTACGATTACAAATCTTAAATCTGCATTATGAATAAAAGGGTTATTTACGATATAATTTTCTGTTCGTGACGTTATTAGTCCCCTCCCCCTCCTCGGTGACAAGTTACCCGTATTCCGGTGGATACATTGTCAAATATGGTATCAATGAAAAGTTTATTTCTGCAAGTCTTTAAAGTGAAGGGTAACACGCTATAATTGCAATCATTTCGACCCTGATGCAGATTTTTTAATTTTTTCAGATTTTTTTCAAAAAATTCTGAGATCAGAAAGTAGAGTTGAGCTACTATCCAGTTAATTTATGCTGTCAAAGTGCGCGGACTTGCCAAAGGTTTTAAAAATCGTGCGTCCGTATTCTGTCTATTAGGACATTTCGCCCGTGAGCTACAATAACGCCTCAAATCATAAACCTAATTTTTCAATATGTGCAAAAACGAAATATAAAAATTTAAATCTTTGAGGACATCCCATTGGCCCTTGAAGAAAATGATTTTGAAAAGGTTTCCTATAGCATTTGGAATGGCGCGAAAAATGGTATTTATATTTTTGCTTTGATAGGGATCCCCTAGTGGCTAGAACTAAGAGGCACTTTTAAGTGTCGCTGATGGCGATAAAAATTAACTAGTGTGCGCCCAATAAACTCTCGTATCGGAATACATTTTTAGGTTTTTTTTTTTTTTCGAATTTTACAAGAGAAATTTTGAAAAATCTGTATTATGGATTCAAATGATTACAATTAGTGAAATGTTGCATTTCTCTTTAAAGAACTTGAAAAAATATTTAGATTGATACCATACTTGACAATGTACCACCCGAAGGGCGGGTGATTTGATCGCCTGGGGGGAGGGGGGCAAATGAAGTAGAGTACAAAATATTGTTTCATAACAATGATTGAAACTATAAAATCGCGTGATCATTGAGGCATAAATAAACCCCTTCATGCATGATTATGCCAAATTTTTTCCCTATGCTGCCATGTTAAAAAAAAAATTTAAAATAAATTTCAAAGTTTTCACTAATTAAAAAATTTGATCTATTTCTGGATTTTTTGATAACAAAGCCGGATGTAAGTTTTCGTGAAAATCCGCTAATATTTGTGGTCGTTATCATGTACACATAGACCAGACAGTTTTGAAACATAGCAACAAAATCTCGAAATCGAAAATGTTTGAAAACAATATTTTCTCAATACTAAGAGTGCGTATAAGAAAGTAAAAATGCGATTTTTTTGTTATATTTTGCTTTGTGATATTTTGCTTTTGATTTGTTTTCCTTTTATTGCCTAAATAATTCAAATTTTGATTTGTGAATTATTGAACCTTCTCAGACGAACTCTAAAATTTCACTATTCTGCACTATTCATGGAAATTGCCACTGTTCATGGCCGGTTCGAAACTGGTTCATTGCGGCAACATACTTTTGCTCTAAAGCGGCCATATTTGCAACTGCGAAAACTTCACTCTGCGTGGTTGTTATTTAGGTGCAGAATAAACCAAATATAGCTTTAAGTCGCCACAAATATTTTAGTTGTGACCTTATTGTAGCCTAATTGTGATTTAATATTGGTTTTACTCGAACTTTGATTTGATATGTTTTATGTTAAATAATTCGGCAAATATATTTTTGTACAAAGCTCGTTTTCGAACTAAATCACAAAATTGGAGCACACTGTTATCCCTGCCATCAATGAAACTCGGCGATACAATGGAATAAGAGTAGAAAGTTTAATGTCCTAATTTTCTATATATTTTTTCAGTTTTTGATATTTGGCTATCAACTTGCACTATTTAAATCAAAAGGGCACTTTCCCCAATATTATCCATATTAATCATTGTGTTTACGAACATAAAGAGACTCATCAAAATGTGATTTTTATTTCCATTCTTTTGTATGAAGGAAGTAGTGTTTTCCTTAAAACGTTCGAAATTGAGATTAACGTATATACGCATTATATAAAAAATTTTCTGAACACTGGAAAATGTCCGCCAGCACGTGAGTGTGTGTATGCCTGTATGTATGCCAATCAAAAACGAATGCACCTATCACTATAAATGTTTAGTATACAATATTGATATATAAGTAAAGTATTGTTTAAATGAAAATTTTCGATTTCAAGATTTCGATGCCAATATATATTTTAGTAACTCACACATTTTGACTATTTTAGTGATGTCTGTCTGTGACCGATTTCTTGTATACAAGATTGCTGCTACAACTATTAATGGATTTTCACGAAATTTTATATTTAGCAGTGTTAATAAAAATCTAATTTGTTAGAATTTCTCGAAATTCGAGAACCTTCAAATTTGCGGCAGCAAAGACGACTTTGCTCCTGCCAAAGACATCTGAGCAAAGATTCTTGGAACCTGTACCCGAATTATAAGATGGGAGGCGAAGCTAGATTTTGCTCTAATCGTATAATGTCGGTCTTGTAAGCAAAGTGTCCCTGGTTCGGGGTCCGGCGACTCCCAATCGCCACAGTGGTTACCCAGGACATATGAGCACCAAAAACCCGACTCCAACGATCTCAACGCTCAATACGAGATGGCAGCACCACACTGAGCAGAGGCCCTACCACTCCTTCCTGGTTGATCACGACTGACGTCATGCGCGAGGCAACACGCTTCCCGGCCTTCAGCCCCTCAACTGCATTTCGGTGGGACACGAGGGGTTTTCTCAGCGGCCCCCCTCCTCGCCGAAATTAGACCGGGGCCTTCTCATCAGGGAAGACGTGAAATGAAGACGCACATTCCACGCTCCAGGTTTGTAAGCGGATTTCATCTATCTTTGCTTTTTATTTTATTAAATTTTTATCTGTAAGAGATAAAGCTCTTTCCCAGCTACTTAAGCATATAAATTTAATGTTGGTGTGTATTCTGGTTGGATCAGTGTACTAAGATAAACGTTTTTAAAAGCCGTTGTCGTTCCAAGCCATTTTTAACACCCCCGCACAGTATCAGCCAAAGAAGGGAGCTTTCCGCCTCAAGGTCAACGGTAGACTATTATTCCCTTGGTCTTCAACAGTGTAGCTACATTCATCAGCGTGTCTCGACCCCCCCTGGTTCACCACCCTCCACCACCGTCCCCCGTTCAGCTGGAGATTCTCGATTGCTGTTTCTGAAAAGAAAAGACAGTATTTTGATCTTCATTCAACCTGCCCAAGGAATACAGTTAAAGGACTAAATCCGAACAGCTGTTCTCGCTTCTTCTTGTGGTGACTCCATCCTAGTCTGAGACTTTAGTAACACCGTGGACTGCTCTATCAAGTCAGTAGTAACTATTATTAAGTTTAAAATAGCAGGGTTTTTTTTTCACTTCTTTTTAGACGCGTTGTACTGTACAGTTTTGCTTTTATTTGTTAATTTTAATTTTTTTTTTTTTTTTAATTTTTTTTTGCTAGTTGGTTATCTCTTATATTTTTGACGGTACTCAGTTCATATTTGTTTACTATCTGATTGATTACTGATTTAGTAAACTTGTAGTTTCTGTTGTTTTCCATATATATATACATTTATATAGCTTTAAAAGTGTAGGTATATATACATGTGTGTGCATATATATTTTTGAGTGTAGTTGTATAAATGAATATTTATTTTATTTTATTTTTTTTTTAAAGAATGTGTTAATGCATTAGTGTATTTTTAATTACTTTTATATACAGAGAAATTGCGTAATGTAAGCTTTCCCACCTTTTTTGTAACAAGTGAACCCACTCTTATCAATTGACATTTAAAGAACTCAGTGTGCAACTTTTCATTACTTTTTATTCACTTATTTAGTATTCATAAGGTTTTTTTTTATCATTATTATTATTATATTCAATTTAATATGGTTAATACCAGAAATTCTCCAACTCTAATTCCATCATCAAGCTCAGTTACGACTAAAAACAATAGCAATATTGACCACACAAATGAACCACCTGCAAGTGCTTTTCTCAGTTCCATCATGCAACAGCTGGACGTTTTAGAAACTCTCTATATGGAAAGTTTAACTGCAAAAAAGTCGTCTTCAAAAGAGACATTAGAATTGTTTGAAAAACATCTAAGAACCATCAAAACAGTGTGTATTCAGAAAGACGTGGATCATTCAAATGAAATTACAAAAGTTGCGTTTGTGAAGAAAGATCTCGCTGAGATATTCCAGCAGCATAAAGTATCTACCTTCAGTGAAATTATGCAAACTGCCCCTCTCAATTCTATAAGGAATTTTACTCAAGCTTCAGTTATTTTGTCCCGAACAGACGAGACAGGCACATCAGAACAAACTCGATTTCAACTGCAGGAGCTCAGTAAAAACGGATCCTTAAAGATTAGCCCAAGGGACGTGAAATCTACTAAAGACAACAAGTTAGTACTACAAGCAAACACATGGAAGGAAGCAGAAGAAATAAAACAGTCTTTGTCAAAATGCAAAGATTTCCAACAAACAATAAATGTAACAATCTCTAACGGTCGCATGGAGAGAATTATTATTTACTCCGTCTCAGATCATATACAGGCGACGGAATTGGGTGAAAAGCTTCTTAATCTGCTTCCGAATCCACCAAATCATCTGAAGCCTTTAAAGCAGATTAAAGGTCGTAATGGTCTTCCGCACTGGATTATAGAGGTGGATAGGGACACTAAAGCTCTTCTGCTACGACATTCTAGAATTTGTATAGATTTTAGATCATGCAGAATTGCACCATTCATTTCAATTACACGTTGCTTTCAGTGTCAGGAATATGGGCATACAAGGAAGTACTGTAGAGGGCCAGAAATTTGCGCTATTTGTACAGGTAGTCATGATGCTCAGAGTTGCAAGGAACAGAATCTTAAATGTAGTAACTGCATTAAAGCTCGTTTAGAACATGTTCATAGGGCAGATAGTAAATTTTGTCCTTGCTTCCAGAATGAATGGAAAAGGGTAGAGTTAAAATCTCAAGAGTATTAATTTTTTTTTTTTTTTTTTTTTTTTTTTGCCTTGAATCTGTTTTTTTTTTTGCCTTGATTTAAATTACAAGAATCTTATTTTTTATGGATTTAAAAATACTGCATATAAATCTGCACAAATCAAGGGCTGCGTCGGCAGCAGCTGCAACTTTTATCAAAGAAAAATGCATCGATATTGCTCTCATTCAAGATCCCTACCTACATAACAATTTGCTATTTGGCTTTCCTCTAACCTGGATAACTCACCACTCTTTACTAAAAACAGCAGTTATAGTGATTGCTAATAAAATGTTTTCACATGTTTGCTCAGCTAAAAAAAATAATTCTGTCTTCATAAACATTAAATTGAAAAATGGCTGTTTCTCAATTGGCACGCAATACTCTCCACCCTCAGCGTCCCTTGCAGAAGATCTTTCAGAGTGGGAACATCTACCTAACATCAACTTATCAAACCTTCTCTTCTCTGGAGACTTAAATGCACATGGGAGAGATTGGGGCTACTCATCCAATGATGCAAGAGGTCTTCTACTACAGGATTTTGTAGCTCAACATCAGCTAATACTCCTCAATGATCCATCCAGTACTCCAACGTTTGAAACTTCGAGAGGGAAGGGATGGCCTGACATCTCTCTATGCTCACTTAATGTATATAACAAAGTACAATCCTGGAAAGTCGATGAAACTCCTAGCTTGAGTGATCACAGGTATGTAATAATTACACTGACGAAAGACGTTGAGATGAAATCGAAAAGACGCTATAAAACAAAATTTTCTAAACACACCGCTCTTAGGAGGCAGCTGTTACCACAGAAGATTCCCTTGAGCCGCCAATTGCAAGAAGCAACTACAGTCGTTACCGTAGAGAAATTTGTAGAAGAATTGACTGATCGTATCCAAGCAGCATGTGACAAGGCATATAAGAAAAAAAATATATCCCATGAACCAAAACTCAAGTGGTGGTCTTCTCTGCTCAATTGTAAACGAAATCGTTTGAAAGCTTTCTACAATAGACAAAAACAATATCCAACTGAACTTAACATTCAACAATACAAAAGGGAGAGAGCTGTATATAAAAAATCCATACTACAAGCAAAATCCGAGGCATGGAAAGCATTTTGCACAAAAACCAGTAGGAAGTATGGGGTAGCTTTCAAAATGGCCTACAACAAATCATTCACAACGGAAGAAGCTGCCTATGACCTAGTACCACAAGCAATAAATTTGGATCGAGAGAATGTGTTACAACATCTTGCAGATTCTCTTTTCATTACGAAAAGACCAACCCTGACAAATAGCACTTTTTCTCGAATGACAGAAGTAAGCACTTCCGACAATTTCCCAGACTGTCTTTCAGTAGCGGAAGTGAAAAGCGCACTTTATTCACTTAGCTCTAACAAGGCCCCCGGAATAGACAGTATCGATATGCGAATTCTGAAAGAAGTGTTTAAAGTCATGCCAATAACGATAACAACATTGATGCAAAAATGCCTATCTCTGGGATATTTCCCAAAAGTCTGGAAAATTGGAGAAGTTATTTTCTTTCTGAAACCTAACAAGGATCCAACCCAGAAGCGTTCATATCGGCCGGTATGTCTTCTACCAACTTTGTCAAAAGTATTAGAAAAAATTATTCATAGGAGAATGGTACACTTTCTAGAACTGAATGGTCTTATGAGCAAGCATCAACATGGCTTCCGAGAGGGTCACTCTACTGAAACAGCACTGGCATATGTCCTGTCATGCATAGAAAACAATATATCCGAAAGAAACTACACTGCCTTAGTATCATTTGATATACAAAGTGCATTTGATAACATGAACTGGTCCATCTTATTAAAACAATTACAAAAGATAAATTGTCCATTTTATTTACAGAACATCATAAGTAGTTATCTGAAAGATAGGGCAATTAGACTTAATTCAGGAACAACTTGGAAAGATATTCAAGTCTACGGGGGATGTCCACAAGGCTCTTGCTTAGGACCCTTACTTTGGTCAATAATGGCTGATATCATCCTTAATAAATTCAGTATTCCAGGAACACAGCTTTTGGCGTACGCAGATGACTTTATGCTAGTATCAGGAGGCAGTTCACGTAAACTTCTGGAAGATACAACTAATGCCGGCATAGAAACATTTTCAGATCTTTGTGAGGAGCTCCAACTATCAATTTCATCAACAAAAACTTCAGCTTTAGTGATAGGAAAACCATCTCAATTAAAACGGAAGCCTATCTTCAAGATTAAAGGTGTTAGCATACCAAGACCAAACCAAATCAAGTATCTCGGAATTATAATTGATAAACATCTATCGTGGATTCCACACATAGAAAACCTGCGAACAAAGATTGGCTGTCAAATTCATAATGTCAGAAGACTAGCACCATCGAGGTGGGGCATAAATTCTAAGATCTTAAAAACATGGTATCTATCAGTGACAGAAAGGATCATGTGCTATGCTGCAAGTAGTTGGGCCCTAAACTTGAACATCCATGCAAAAAGAAAACTAGAATCAGTTCAAAGGATTGCTCTTCTACAGATTTCAAGGGCTTATCGCACAACATCTACAGTAGCGCTACAAGTGCTTACCGGTATCCCCCCTATAACGTTGACAGCGCAAAAAGAAGCCATCATAGCGCAAGTAACACGCCTGAGACAAACAGTAGAGTGGAATAATCTTTATTATGATCACAAAGATTACGAACAAAAAAAGGTTACTTGGTTAACGGACCCAGCAGCAGGTAATATCAGCTTACACTTTGCTAAGTCATCACAAGAAATATCTAATTACATAAATATTTATACAGATGGCTCTAGAACTGATTCTGGAACAGCATCAGCCTACTGTGCTTTTTACGATGGCATGTGTGTTCATAAGTGGTCAACTCGTCTGCACTATGAAAATAGCGTCTTCCAGGCAGAGCTGCCCGCAATAAAGGAAGCTGTATTTTGGGCTACCAAAAGTTTGCATAAGAATATCATTATTTACTCTGACAGTCTATCGAGCATCGAAACTCTTAAACAATATCAAACGAAGAATCCAATAGCTCATCGAATTGTAACTATCATAACCAACAGCATCCATCAAAAGTTTTTTATAGGATGGGTTAAAGGTCACTCGGGTGTTCTGGGAAATGAAGTTGCAGACTGTTTAGCTTTTGAGGCGACGTCAGATATCTCTGTTCAGAGTGCAAACTTACCATATCCCTGTTCATCGCTGAGGTCACATCTGAATATTAATACCATAAAAGAGTGGCAACAGCAGTGGAATGAAAGTGAGAAAGGAAGAGAAACATTCAACTATTTTCCCAGAGTATCTCAAGAGCAACTGATTTGCAGCAGAGAATTGGTACAGTTTTTCTCAGGGCATGGCTGTTTCCCAACCTATCTTTACAAAATCCAAAAGAAAGACACTGAAAACTGTATTTGTGGTGAAATAGGATCTCCGAAACATTTTGTATTTGATTGCGAACTTACAAAGAACTATCACCTTAAAAGGCCCAGTAGACAACATATGCCAATATTTGCCGAAAACCTTCTGGGTAATAGCTGGGCTAAACAGAGAATAAAAACTATAATTCAATTCCTAGAGGAAAACGAACATATCCTGTGAATTATTACTGGTAACCACCACACATTAGCTCACTGTTTATTGCATATTTATCTATAGTACTTCTAAATCTTTTTATAATTACTGCAATCAAATTAATTTTAAATTCACATTTGGTTTAATCATTGTATGTATCAATATAGTATTGAAAGCCATGGTAATCTCTGAGATTTGTATGTAAATGTTGTATATATAGTTTTGTATGTATGTTTGCATAAATAGTTTTGTATATATATATTTTGTATATATGTATATATATGTATATATCTTTGAAAATTATTCGTTTGATTTTGCATATGTAATAACCAATTTTAGAAATATTTTTATATATATAGTTGCTAACCAATTTTAGAAATATTTTTATATATATAGTTGCTCCCATTTGAAACAGTTCTGCACATAAGAATTTATGGATGTGAAATATTTGTGAAATACTATCTGTATCTAGTATAGACAAGCATATTGTATATAATTGTTTATCAATTTTATCTTGGCATTAAGTTTTAATTTCTGGTTTTGGCAGATATTCCTCCACCATAGGCTGTAATTACTGCAAACCTTCGGGTCGGTGCCTATAGGTGGTTAATCTGTTAATCTGTTAATCATCAGGTGAGGGTGTGTACGGCAGCAAAGACGACTCTGCTCCTGCCAAAAGACATCTGAGCAAAGATGCTTGGAACCTGTACCCGAATTATAAGATAGGAGGAGAAGCTAGCTTTTGCTCTAATCGTATAATGTCGGTCTTGTAAGCAAAGGGTCCTTGGTTCGAGGCTCTGCGACTCCCAATCCCCACAAATTTATTAGAAATCTTGTATTTTCTTCACGTGGCAGAGGACAAAATTTGACATAATCTTGCATGAAAGGGATTATTCAACCATTGTAGTGAAAAATGGCCGCAATATATTTTTGTGTTTTTGACGTCATTGGCCCCCTCGCTGGGATGTAAAATGGATATTTTATATGGGAAACGAGAACTTGAGAGAATGTTTAATAATTGAGAAACTTTAAAAATGCAAATTCAGTGTAATTTTAAATTAGGGGTGTTTTGTGCAATTAAACTGAATATAATGAAATTATGGAAGAAATAAAGTAGATACATTTTTAATACTGATTATGGTAGGAGGCCTAAACAATATGAAATTTGTCGGGATGAGATTAGCAGTCCAGCTATTTTCCCGATAAAAAGTAAGCAGCTTATGTACGTACTTGTTAAAACCGCTATAATGCACAATATACTTACTATGGGATTTTCATTTTTTTATACTGCCAGGTATGAAATCATAGTGCTAAAATGAATGATTTTAGAATTTAAGTTTGAGTATTCGTTTTTAAGTAAAAGTATTATATTTTTGTTATATTTCCCATAATTCTAGGCAGATGCTAAGCAGCCAATGAAAGTGAATCCTTTATATATATATAAAATAAATGAGAAATTTGGTTCTGAATCCAAAGAGTGCTGTGCCTTCCACGATATCATGAAGGAATACGAATCTAAAAGGTACATTCACCACTTTCGTAGATACTTCTGTGCCATAACTCGTAATTTTATTTTATTTATTTCTGTGCTTTAAGCACCATTTTGCTATTTTCAGCATTTAACATGGGTCTCTAAATCTGATCCTAGACGTAACTGCCCAATATTAACTACACATGTCTGTCGTTGCAAGTACACTTTAGAGGGTATGTGGGAAAACTACATAAGTAACTTGTTCATACAGAACGGCGTGACGTTGTCGAAGTTGCTTATAAAAACGTTAAACTGAGTTTGTCGAAAGTTTCCTTTTTATGTAGAGTGTAGGAATAGTTGAACGCTCGCATGATCCGTTCCCGAGATGTTGCTCATTTCTTAAATGAATTTATAAAAAAATCTCAAAACTAGAACAGAGGTATTAACTATTGTGAAATATATTCGCTTTTCATATGTAATATTGGGCGATAAATTTGACATTCTTGAAGCTCGTTCCATTCATGAGAAGACTCTTTGGTTAATAGGATTGTATTTGGATTCGAACAGTTATTTATCTAAAAGAATAAAATAACCGTCCATAACGTTTAGCGAGAATTTGACGTAAAATTTGAAATATCTATTACTTGGCAACATTTTAAATGTTGCCAACTTGGCGAAAATATCGCTAAATTGTTAGTCGTCATTTTTATTGATTTAGCGTAACTTCTAGTTGGTAATTCAATATCTTGGAAAGAATAAGATTCTACTATCAGAATAAATTATTTTTCCGTCCGTAACGCTTGGCAAAATTTTGGTAAGGAATTTGGAGTACAGCCATCTTGGTGACTTAAATGTTAATTGACGCAAATGTCGCCCAATTAATGTCACCAAATTGATGAAACAAACTAAATAAATGAAATGGCGTTTAATTGAAGATTCAATATTTTGAAAAAACATAAGAATAACCTATTTCTCCGTCCGTGACGCTTTATCTGAATTTTAGCGGGACGTCGCCAACTTGGCGACATTTTTTAAATGTTGCCACAGTGGCAAAAATGTCACCAAATTGAGTATATAAGAAATGCTCTTTTCTCAATTTGTAACACTTGGTGATACATTTGAACTTGAGAATAATATAGCGAAGTATTGCCAACTTGGCGATATTTTACGATAAATTGTCGAAAATATCGCAAAAATTGCAAAAATGACCCCTTATTAATGAATTAAAATATTATGTATGGTATGTATTGCTTATTGAGTATGCAATCAGTATTGATAGAAGTTTATTTAGAGTTGCGCGTAATATTAATTCGGTACTTAGAAATAGTTTTACATGTTGTGATCCGGAAAATCTCGAAATGTAAAATTTAACGTTAAAAACACGTGACGTTGATCTTTTCATACTTTTCCACTGTGAAAGAAGTAACTTCATTGCATTATATAAGGAAAGCCATCTGCTGGCCACACCAGATTTTTTCACCGAAAAACAATTGCAACATTTCGGTTTTCTCGTCTGTGCAAATCTTATACCGATCTCAGCTAGAGCCATAATTGCAACAGGATCTTCTCCGACAACATGATTCACACTGAAATGTTAACAACTGAGCTAAATTTGCAGCTATATGCTTGCACAAAACAGTGGTTCCCAAAGTGGGTTCAGTCTCAAATACGAAGACTGTCCGCGAGTAACACAAAGTATATGATATAACCAATTTAATTCTAAGAAATCAATCTGCAATCCTATTTAAAAAGCAAGTAAAATACGAGAGCTCAACTACGTTTTCTAAGAAACCAATTTCTGTGAAACCGCTTTTTAACATCTCGCTATAGAAATCTTTGTTGTGAAATAGGTTGGAAGATGAGAATAAAAGCATGATTAATTGAACCAAAAATGCTACTCTTTTTAAAAAGCATTATTACTCGCTTTAAACTCGGTTAATTATTAATTTCCTTATATACATAATGTATAAGGAAAGTATTGTGACGGAGTCGAAAATTCGAATTGGAGTTTTCGACGGGAGAGCACGTTTCAAGCATCTCTGATCACGAATCAAACATTTTTGAAGTGATGTGTGTGTGTCAGTGAGTCTGTGGAGACAATAACTGACGAACGAATGGACCGATTCAAACGAAATTTGGTACAAAAGTCACAATTCGTAAACACTGGAAGCTTATTGTTTTTATACGCAATCGAATGTACAGAACCCTCCTGAATTTTCGAGTGAAATTTTGAAAAAATCGTCAAAAAATCAAAACCGCTTATAAAGTTACACAAATAGACATTTCTTATGTAATTTTTCATTAGAAAACGATTGACATAAATCTTAGAACGCTAACAAGAACCGTTCTTGATATATTGCACATTTTTCAAAAAAATTATCAAAAAATCATAAAATACAAAAAATATTTCCTATTGAGAAACTTGTTCACATTTCATATGTAATACCATGCGATAAATTTGGTGACATCATTCCCGTGGATCTAGATCGTTCCATTCACGAGAAAAAATACTTGGAGTACTACTTTTGTATTCGAACACCAATAGTCATTTATCTGCTGTAAGAATAACTTATTTCTCCTTCTATAACACTTGGCGATGAATTTGGCGGAATACCGCCAATTTGACAACTTTTTAAAATGTTGCCAAATTAACGAAAATCCCGCCAAATGGATGAAATTGGCGCAAAATCAATGAAAATTACGACTAATTGGCGAAAATTCAATATCTTAGATAGAATATAAGTATCTACTATAAGAAAAACCTATTTTTTTACTGTAAAAGTAGTAAATTCACGGCATTATATAAGGAAAGTCATGTGTTGCCCACATCACATATTTTTATTAACACATCGTTGCTAATTTAAAAATTTGCAATGTACATTTCATGTGAATTTCCTGAATCGATACTTTATTTTATATCTTAATAAATGCAGTTACTTACTAGTACGAACTATGTTTATTTTATTATATATATATTAAATAAAACTCAACCAGTATGTCGCTTTTAAGTTTACAGAGCGGCTGCTTCCCATATATATATATATATTCCATACATATGTATAGTGAATGTAAAGGCGGAAATGAAATATAAAGGCGTTGTAGTACGTTATCTGGTTGGAAAGTAGCCGCTCCGCAAACTTAAAAGCGACATACTAGTTATTTTTTATTAAAAACCGCGTATTCAAATTTTTCTGGGTAAGAACTTTCCCAAACATAATTCAAAGATCCCTTAAATTTGCGGTGGCCTATTTCAATTTGTATTGACAAGGGTCTACAACTATAAGGGATCTTTGAATTATAATGTTTGGCAACTACTGATCAATGGGATGACTTGCACAAATCTTTGATCTGAACGGTAGAAATATGAAATGAATATTACACCGTTAAATGTTGAGCCCAGTGTTAAACAAAATTTTTAATTTTTTCTTAAGGAATTCTTTACTAAACGGTTGTATCTCTATGGTTTTTATTTTACAATTAATTCCCAGACTATGCTTTTTATTTTACAATAAATTCCCAGACTATGCTTTAAAAATTTGATAGTCAAACATTTTTGTTATTAAAATTGCTTCATAAAGTTCATTTCTCCCTCTTTGTTCTATTTCTGTATTTTAAATTCGTAGGCTAACATGTTTGTCTGAAAATAAATTATAGTTTTTTCAGTAATATTTAATTTGTTTTCTCTTCTGATGCAGACTCGATGAAACCGAGGTGAATCAACGTGTCTGCGATCTATTTCAAGGTTATCCTGATCTAATTGACGACTTCAAGAATTTTTTATCCAATCACCAGATTATGGTTAAACATGAGAAAATTGTGGTTAAAATACCACTTTCATTGGTTAGCGTACAGTCTCTTTCAAGAAGTAGCAGTACTGATTCTTCTTGAACAGTACTTTCGAATGAATGATGGCATTTATCTTTGCGATTATTAGCTACTAATCCACTTAATGACTCTCAGTTGAAAGTTTAATTAGATATTTTTATATATTGTGAACTTGGAAAATTACTCATTTTATCTCAATGGTTAGCTATTGGCTAGCGCACATCAGCTGCATGTCTTGCATTCTACTCTATCTGAAAAATAAGAGAAATTTGAATCCGCCATCCAAACGGGCAATATTCTTGCATTGAGAGATTAATGAAAATCTGAATCATAAGGAGTGATTTGTACATACGCATACTTTTAATCTAATTTTGTGCATGTTTAAAAAATGTTTGATCTATTTCTAATTTTATGCAATTTATTTTATATGTAATTCTAGACTTATTAAACTTTTATCAAATTTCCTTGGTGTGAAATCAATCATTTAAATGTAAACTGAAGCATTAGAAAGCTGTGGGCCACATACAATTGGCGAAAACATGTGGTACAAGGTGTCACAAAGGTTCCTATACTTTCATGTGTTGCAGGATAAGGATTAAAAAAAATGTTCTATATCTCAATGTGTTGCAGGGTACGGATTAAATTCACAAAAACACCTTCATGATAAAAACACTTCCGCCATGTACAGAAATCAAAAACCTCCTCCCAAATAAGTTATGAAATCTCAATGAATTGTGCTCAATTCCGGCGGCAGAGCCAGATCTGCCAGTTTATGTTTAGGATATCTTATAAAGAAACTTGAGCAACGTGCATAAGAACAATGATGCAGCATCTGCTGTTTCGAGAATGTGCTGAATCCTCGTCGTGGTACAAGAGAACCAACAAACCCGAAGTCCACAAGAGTGGCTTATTTCTCAGTTTTGGCATATTCCTTTTTGGATTTAGTGTTGGTCATCTTCCACTGGGGTCCCAGCGTATCCTCGATATAGCCGTAAGCTGCATTTTTGCGTATTTGGGCTGAGTAGCTCGATGATTAAAGCATCTGACCAGTTCAAAAGTCCGTGCTTTGGTAATGGTTGGGATAGTGGGATCTTTATAATGGTTGTCGAACATATTTACCCTGTAGATTTATATGCAACAATGATAGTCTGCAATAGACCTAATTGCGAATTTTCAGTGGAACCTACTAATTATGACATCTGTTTCATGACCATATAGGATATATAAAATGTTGAGAAAGCGAGATGCTAAAGTTTCCTTATCTTAACCTTCAGACAAAATGTATTACTTTCCTTATATACATAATGTATAAGGAAAGTATTGTGACGGGGTCGAAAATTCGAATTCGAGTTTTCGACGGGAGAGCACGTTTCAAGCATCCCTGATCACGAATCAAACATTTTTGGAGTGATGTCTGTGTGTGTGTGTGTGTGTGTGTGAAAGTATGTGTGTATGTGTGTGTGTCAGTGAGTCTGTGGAGACGATAACTGACGAACGAATGGACCGATTCGAACCAAATTTGGTACAAAAATCACAATCCGTAAACACTGGAAGCCTATTGCTTTTATACGTAATCGAATGTTCAGAACCTCCCTAAATTTTCGAATGAAATTTTGAAAAAATCGTCAAAAAATCAAAACCGCTAATAAAGTTACGCAAATAGACATTTCTTATGTAATTTTTCATTAGAAAACGATTGGCATAAATTTTAGAAGGCTAACATGAACCGTTCTCGAGATATTGTACATTTTTCAAAAAAATTATGAAAAAGTCACATAAAAAAAATTCCTATTGAGAAACATGTTCACTTTTCATATGTAATACCATGCGATAAATTGAGTGACATCATTCTCGTGGATCTAGCTCGTTCCATTCATGAAAAAATATACTTTGAATAATACTTTTGTATTTGAACGCCAATAGTCATTTATCTGCTGTAAGAATAACTTTTTTCTTAGTGCATAACTCTTGTCGAGATTTTGGCGACGAATTTGGCGAAATATCGCCAACTTGGCGACTTTTTGAAATGTTGCCAAATTAACTTAAATCTCGTCAAATGGATAAAAATGACGCTAAATCAATGAAAATGACAACTAATTGTCGAAAATTCAATATCTTGGAAAGAATATTAGTATCTACTATAAGAAAAACCTATTTTTTTACTGTAAAAGTAGTAAATTCATTACATTATATAAGGAAAGTCATGTGTTGCCCACATCAGATTTTTTTACTTATTGAATAAAATACCCTGTTGAACAATCTTTATACTGTTCTCTAAATCACTTAGTCTAGTCGTGGTCAATATTTTTATTGACTACAACAAAAAGTGAGGCATGGACTTGAATATTTTCAGTCTGTTAAAAAAGGACTACCACTATAAATGGCTGCCTGTAATTTAAAAGATGATTAACATCCTTCAGAAAGGTAGCCTAGACTTCTTAAAATGCAGCTTTTTGGCCCAGCGGAGATTTAGCGCGAATCGTTTTGAGGTTTCAATACTGTTTAGGAATTGTTTTGTACTTTGCGGAGTATTTTTACCAGGATATAATGTTTCAGTTTGTTGCATGAAAAGCTTTAAATAATTTTGTTAAAATAGTCTTGACATGATTATGCAACAATAATATAGCAGGTATTGCAAATTGTACTTTAGCGCCGAGCGTCATTTATTCATATTTTTAATTCTTGAAATTCTAAATCAAATGTATTTTAGTTTTAGAAAAACATGGTATATACTTCACACCAGAAAACACAAAATGACCATCATTAAATTCTGTTCAGTAGATAAGGCTGTGGGTCTGTCAACACTGAAGGGAAAAAAAGTTCAGCGACCAGAACGACGTGAAGTGTCATTTTTAAAGTATCTTTATAAGGAAAGAATTGTCATTTTAATGACAATTTAATTCTTTCTGTTTCTTTTTGATTTCCAAACACAAAAAATAGTCTTACGCTTCCTTGGAACTACAGTTACTTGAAAATCCAGATTTGTCGCTTCAAGTATACAAGCTACGGATTCTGAAATGATAACTAGGCAGAACAAAATTTTTCTAAAATATAAGAACACTTATAGGTGTTCACCTATAATTTGTGTTTCTAAAATACAGAAACACCCATCATTTGTGCGCTCTTGCAAAAATTTATGGGCACCATTCGTGAACTTATGCATATTTTTAAGTGAATAACTTTGAACGAAAGATGGCATGTTTTTGCATTCTGATACTGATTGATATAATTGAACTCGTTTATTTTAGCAATCCTGTGTAGGACAGTTCTGTTTGGGATTCGCAAATAGCCGTATTGTACAAAATATTAAATGGCTTCTGTAACATTTTTATTGTAGGTTCCTATCAATTAGGCAATGGTCTACAATTTGAATTGGCATTTAACGTCCATCTGATAAGCAGTCTTCACACGCAGTTACATTTGTCACAGTTTAAATATGAATGTACGAAACAAATGGTATTCCATACATATTGTTTGTCTTTGTACTTCCTGTTAAACATATCACTTGTTCATAAATCCATTTGAGGCCATATATGACCTTTACCCTCGCGTATTTTTAGTTGATTTGTTAAAGAAAGATTGCCCCCAAAGTGACCGTAATCAAAATGTTAGACTTACTAGGTGCTAGCACAGTAACTATAGTAAAAAATCTGATGTGGGCAACGCATGACTTTTCTAATATACAGTTAATGCAATGAATTTACTACTTTTACAGTTAAAAAAAATGTTATTCTTATAGTAGATACTTATATTCTTTCAAAGATATTCAATTTTCTTAAATTAGTCATTTTCATTGCTTTAGCTTCATTTTTATCTATTTAGCGAGATTTTCGTTAATTTGGCAACATTTGAAAATGTCGCAAAGTTGGCGACATTCCGCTAAATTTGTCGCCAAAATCTCGCCAAGCGTTATGGACGGAAAAATAAGTTATTCTTACAGCAGATAAATGACTTTTGGCGTTCAAATACAAAATTATTACTCAAAGTATCTTTTCTCGTGAATGGAACGAGTTTGATCCACGAGAATGTCACCAAATTTATCGCGTGATATTACATATGAAAAGTGAACATGTTTCTTAAGTTAATATTTTTTTTAATTTATGGGACTTTTTGATAAATTTATTTGAAAAATGTGCAATATCTCGAACAGTTCCTGCTAGAGTTCTAAAATTTATATCAATCGTTTTCTAGGGAAAATTTGCGTAAGAAATGTCTATTTGCGTAACTTCATTAAAGGTTGATTTTTTCGAAAATTTAGGAGGGTTCTGAACATTCGATTGCGTTTTAAAACAATAAGCTTCCAGTATTTATAGATTGTGATTTTTGTACCAAATTTCATTCGAATCACTTCATTCGTTCGTGAGATATCGTCTCCACAGACTCACTGACATATACTTGCATATTTTCACACACACACACACAGACATCGCCTCAAAAATGTTCGATTCGTGATCAGGGATGCTTGAAACGTGCTCAGCCGTCGAAAACTCGAATTCGAATTTTCGACCCCGTCAAAATACTTTCCTTACACATGTATATAAGGAAAATAACAATTCACAATGTTGGGATATTTCCGAATCTTTCTCTTGCAGAAATCAAAATATACATTTCTTACGAATCAAAATAATGCACTATCGGAGCAGTATTTTGTATTTGGAGTAGACCGACTCGCTTTACTTCAAAAGCTCATAACATCAAGGACTATAACACGGCGATAGGTTCAACTCTTGTAAAAGTACGCAGTAATATTCTTCATCGAATTCAAATGTGCCTTCTTACTGACAGAGCAATTTAAACAAGTTATTCATTAGATTTCTGTGCATGTAAGTTAATTTCTGCAATCCTGTATAAAACAGCCATTCGCAATAGTTGTATCACATAAAAAGCTTCTTAAACAGTTTTATTATACAGAGTGATGGGAAAATGTCTGGCCAAATTTTTAAGGGGGTTAAAGGGGACTAATATAAATGGATTCCCAGTACAATACTTGTCCAGAAACGCCGCGTGAAGGTTGTAGAGGGCTATGTATAGGGCAGTCGAAACAAGTCGGCAATGCGGGAAGCTGTCATTCCCCGTTGTGATTTCATGCAGCGCTTCACGAATGCTGAACTAGCAGATATCCATCTGACGTATGGAGCTGCGAATGGAAATGGGAGAGCTGCGAAAAGGTTGTACAAGGAACGATTTCCCAACAGCGAAACACCGAATCGTCAAACTTTCGAGCGAGTGCACAGACAGCTTTGCGAAAGCGGGTGCCAGCAATGCCAGCAGACATGATATGGGCAGGCCTCGCTCTGTGAGAACAGTGCGAGTGGAAGGTGGTGAGGTTTTGAGCACAATCCTTCCACAAGCACGAAAACTGTTGCCCATAGACTGGGTGTATATGTCGAAGGCCCAGACCACACAGCCTACCCTAGGGCTTACGGCAGTTTAATGTGTGGCCGGGAGAGCATAGACTGGGTGTGAGACAGTCACTTGTACGGGAGATTTTGCATGTCGAACGTATGCACCCATACCATTTACAAAGGGTGCAGGCATTGATAGAGGCAGATTTTCCTCTCCGTGTAAAATTTTCACGATGGTACTTGCAACAGGCTGCTGTACAGCCCGACTTTCCTTCATACGAGTTATTCACGGATGAGGCAACGTTCACTCGAGAGGGTTTGTTTAACAGTCACAATGCTCATGTTTGGGGATATGACAATCCGCATGCTACAAAACCGTTCGCTTACCAGCAGAGATTTAGTGTCAATGTGTGGGCAGGTATGGTACACGAATACGTGATTGGGTCGTACATCCTACCTCATCACTTGGACGGCCCGAAGTACCTCATCTTCTTGCAACAGGTCTTGCCGTTGTGCCTCAGTGCTTCCGGAGACTATCTAGTTCCAGCACGATGGAGCGCCGTCACACTTTAGCCGTGATGTCAGGAATTACCTGGAAGCTACTTATCGACATTGGTGGATTGGTCGAGGTGGACCTGTTCCCTGGCAGCCATGATCACCAGATCTGTCCTGTTTGTATTTCTTTCTGTGGGGCCACTTAAAAAGCATCATCTATGATACCCCTGTGGACTCCGCCGACGATCTCGTTGCCAGATTGGCTGTTGATGCTGGAGATGTGCAGGAGATGGCTGGTGTTTTTGCTAAGGTACGCAGTTCTATGCAGCGGCGATTTGAAGCTTGTATTATGGTTGGTGGTCGCTCTTTCGAGCATTTGCTGTGACACGTTGATTTAATAAAGGGCTTGTTACATTTGCTTGTGTCTCTTTTCTTTTACCTTCCCACTTTCTTTACTCTCCAGGGCTTTTACGCGGCGTTTCCGGACACGCACTGTACTGAGAATCTTTTTATATTCGTCCCCTCTAACCCCCTTTAAAATTTGGCCAGACATTTTCCGATCACCCTGTAGATTCCTAATAATTATACAATGTTCTACGACTTAAATTGACTTTTAATGTCTAGCTTTTTGAACAAAATTCCAAGCTTCACACGCTAGTCGCAGTTACATTTGTCACGGTCAATATGAATGTATAAACAAATGGTATCATTTTATTTGCCTTTACACACTTCCATTCAAAAATTTCACTTATTCGTAAATCCACCCGAGGTCTTATAGTGACTTTTGCACCCACGTATTCTTGGTTGATTTATTTAAAAAAAAGCTATTGCCAAAGACGTGACCGTTATAAAAAAAATATAACTAAATTTACTAGGTGCTTGCACCACAAAGAGTCAATCATTCACAATGTTGAGATATTTGAGAATGTTTTCCCCTAGAGATTCAAATACGCATTTCTTACGATTTGAAATAATGCATTATCAGAACAATGTTTTGTACTTGAAGAACGTTCCTTATAACACACTTCCTGACTAACTTCCTTCCTGACACACTTTACTTTAAAAAGAACATCAAGGACTATTATAGGCGACACATGCCATGCTTGTCAAAGTACAGTTATATATTTTTTCGAATTGAACTATGTATTGTTGCTGACAGTGAACAATTGGAACAGGTTGTACATTACATTCCTGTGCATGTAAGTGTTTATTTTAGCAATCCTGTATAGGACAGCCATTCTAAAATAGCCACATTGCATCCAATACATGGTTTCTGTAACCGTTTTATTGTAGATTCCAACTAATTAGACAATGATTTACTATTTGAATTAGCTTTTAACTTCTATTACTTTTGCCTGCAATGTATAGGAAAAGTACTGAAATCGTGTTATAAACCACAATCGTTTTCACAGATCTGCACGTTTCAACACGAAAATCCTATTTTTAGCTTGACGGCTATATGTTTGTGCAACGTGTGCATCCACTCTTAACTCAAAAATTAGTCTACAAAATTTGGAAGGTAAGTCTCTTGTTGGTTAGCTTGGTTCGATTTTTATACGCATCGTAAAAATAAAACCTGCCTATTTATGCGAAAAGGCCCTTCTGAGGTGTCCTGTAATTCTGAGGTGTCCTGTAATTTCTTCTGAGGTGTCCTGTAATGATCATTACAGGACACCTCAGAAGAAATCTCCACAATAATACTTTCAAAGATGATTGTATCATAAGTAACAGAAGAATCATGCAAGAAGCATATAAAAAATATTATCCGATTAATTTTCTTAAACATCATTATAATTCCTTCTTTAAAGAAGAATACTCTTTTAGACAAGACATAGGTAATTTGACATCATAACAGTGTATAACTATGTACGCATGCGTTAGAATGTTTACTTAAGGATGTGTTTTGTGCATTCCGAATTGTAAGGTTGTCAGATAGACATTATACGTTCTACCTCTCGTTATTCCATTTCTGTCTCCGTTCTAGTGCCTTCGATTTGCACATATCGGGGACCTGTCATTATATTGCATTGGTTTCCGTGGGCGTTGTCTAGATATAAAAGTACTTTAAACGGGAATGAGAGGTCGCTATCCCTCTCAGCCATTTATATGCAATTTATCTGGCATCCCCCTTTACATATCTTTACATATTTTACTCTTTCTTAGTTATTTCCTGCTTCGGATTATAGAGCTGCAATGCGCCTTATCCTGAGTGGTATCCTGGTATATTTTTGTATACGTAATTTTGTATACATGATTTGAGTTTTCGTTTTGAATATATATATATATATATATATATATATATATATATATATATATATATAAATGGAATTGTCTGTCTGTGCAGTCTGTAGTGAGAAATCTAGGCTTCGCACTACCATAACATTTAGTACACAGGTTATTCAGAACTCGAATACCTCGGCGTTATGTTTTATTAAAATTTCTAATCATTTTCTTATTTATTTTTACAGTCTCGAGTTTACTTTGCGACCCTCTAAAAACTCAATAAAATGCGTGGGAAAAAAATGTGGCACGAATTTCATTCGAGGAACGGCGGAAAGATCATAGTTAAAAGTCTCGGTCGTGAAACCGGTACTTCCTGTCGGATGGCCCTTCATATTTATTAGGGTGCATGTGGATTTCCGCGGAATCGGCTGTTTCGTCAGCTGTTGAATATACGGTCAATTGTGATTCTCATATTTTTTGTTTTTACCGAGAGTGCGTGCCATTGGATTCGTGCAATTTTCGGATCGATATCATTTTTACTTTCCTCATATACATAGTATAATATATAAGAAAAGTATTGTGACGGGGTCGAGAATTCTGAGTTTTCGACGGCAGAGCACGTTTCAAGCATCCCTGTTCACGAATCGAACATTTTTGTAGCGATGTCTGTGTGTGTGTGACATAGAGAGACAGAGAAAGTGTGTGTGTGTGTGATATATATATATATATATATATATATATATATATATATATATATATATATATATATAGTGTGTGTCAGTAAGACTGTGGAGACGATATTTTAGGAACGGATGGAGCGATTTGAAAGAAATTTGTTACAAAAATTACAATCCGTGAATACTGGAAGCCTGTTTTTTTAAAACGCAATTGAATGATCAGAACCCCCTCCCCTCCCCTCCCCTCCCCTAAATATTTGGGTGAAATTTTGAAAAGATCATCAAAAAAATCAATGCCAATTACACAAATAGACATTTTTTACGTAATTTTTCCTTAGAAAACAATTGATCCCTAGATTGAAACACTTTAGAACGCTAGCATGAGATATTGCACATTTTCAAATAAATTTATCAAAAAATCACAATTAAAAAAAATTAACTATTGTGAAATATGTTTATTTTTCACATGTAATATCATGCGATAAATTAGGTGACATAATTCTCGTGGATCTAGCTCGTTCCATTCATGAGAAAATATACTTAGTTAATACTTTTGTATTTGAACGCCAATAATCATTTATCTACTACAAGAATACTTTACTTTTACGTCCATAACGCTTGGCAAGACTTTGCCAACGAATTTGGCGGAATGTCGCCAACTTGGTGTCTTTTTTAAATGTTGCCAAATTAACTAAAATGTCGCGAAATTGATAAAAATGACGCTAAATCAATGAAAATGACGACAATATCGGTCGTTTAATGCTTATTGATGCAATAGGAGCAGGATTCTTATCAATCATATCATGTTTCATAGAAATACTGAATGTAATTCATGTATAAATTAAAATGGTATAGAATTTACTGTTTAGAACTATACTCTACAAGAGGAATCGGTATAATATTTTCCTCAACGACTAAATCTTCTTTGAAACACAAATTTGATCAAATAATCGCAGAGAAACATTTTGTAATTACACCATGTATGCAAAACGCTTACTAGTTGCGAAGGCAATTAAGAACCTTATTCACTACTGGCAAGCGCAACCTCACTCACTCAAGTTCTGGTCATTCCTGAAGAAGGCTGTTATTTACCTTTGGAACTAGTAAGCCATTTTTTTTTGCATATATGTTGTATTTATGAAGTTGTTTATTTGTTGTCACAAATTTGATAAAATTTCGCCTTCAATTGAAGTAGGCAAATGTATTGGACTATAATCATAGATCCAAGTTTATTTAACGGCCAAGTAGTCCGATTTTCATATGAGATTAAAGATATTGCCATCTGCATGGGAAACTAAACTTTTGGCGTTCATAGCACTCGCAATAACAAGTAATTTTCGTTTAGGGATTGATTGATCGTCTTATTTGAAACTACAGAAGGCAATCTCGGAGATAAACTACAGAAGGCAATCTCGGAGATAATAATCTTTTAGATATAGGATCCATGATATGGTACCTTGTTACTGTTCAAGAACTGGCGACAACTGCTGTATTTTCACGTCTTCATCTGCAAATCCAGCAGTAAGAAGTGTCAAATATTTAGAAGTTACGGGTTTAGAATTTTTCTTAAACCATAACCGATCACATACATTACAAGTGAAAACAAACTTGTCACTCTCGAATACAAACTTGAAGTGAATATCAGACCAATCCAATATTTTATTAAATTCATTCGATCTAATTGCATATAATTGTTCGGAATGTGTATCTCCTTCAAATGAATTTGATCACCACCTACATCCATTGGTTTACATGTACTAGTTCTAAAAGTGTTTGGCTGATTCACTTCTGCAGATTCGAGATCTTTTCTGATTCAGTTTTGCAGATTCGAGAAGCGAAATATTGTTAAAATAAAATACACTTGAAAAATATTATTGGTACATATCATCGTTATGCAAAAAAAAAAAATTAATTTTTAATTTTTTTGCTCTCTCATGCACTATGGGGAGATAACGTATCAAATATGCATGATAATATTACCCATTTTGGGATTAACTAAGTGCTGTTCAAATGAGTACCATCAAAACAATTATGCCATAAATGTTAATATATATAATTATGCTAGAGCTATAAATAATATAAAATGAAATTTAGAAATCGTAGAATTAGTGCCATTATGAAATCCACTCCAAAACGATAATTCCTATTCAGTACTTTCTTTGATTATTTTTTAACCTGCAGAATCAGTGATTTGGAATGTAGCCAACTGATTAGAAATTCCCCCCTCTCATGTTTTTTCCTGCAAATAAATATCCCAATACTCAGGCGAATGCTTAAAAAAATGTGTACAAATGTGGGCATGAACATATTTATAATTGATGCTTATCCCAGCTATTCAAGATTAAATCTCTCGTATTTTTCACAAATAAACATTGTAATAAATGCCCCAAGAAAACTATGAATGCTAAAATTAGGTGTGTACAAAATTGGGCATGGCCATATGCACAAGTGATGCATATCAGTGTGATCGTCTAATTCCCCTGCATGTACAAACTCATTCAACCACTTCATCGGACTTCAGACAAGAGGTTTTTAAATCTGCTATCAAACACCCTATCAGTCATTCCGCTGAACAATACGAACTCGTCAATTACACCACTAAAACTTTTGCCGATGCTTATTTGCTTCATCTTGTCTTATTACTTCAAATAAGCGAGTTTTCACAGGGGGTGACGTTATAGTTTAGACGTTATAGTCTAGTTTATAGACGTTATAGTCTAGTAGACGTTATAGTCTAGTTTTCATTAGTTCCCATTGAGCCTTGCAGGCCCTGTAGCCGAGAGATATAAGATAAGCCGGGTTGTGGGATCAAATTCCATCTGCAGACATGAATGTCTGCTTAAGGCGTAATATGATCCGCCTCCCCCTCCACCTATATGATGCGCAAAGGCAATACCATATGACTTCAAAATGGTTCACTATCCAGCGGCTAAAAATGAGCGTATGATTAGGTTATCAAGTGTCCTGCCATTAAAAAAATATTGAACACTTTTCAAACTCGCTTCCCAAAGCAATGATGCCGAGATCGACTTATACAACTGAAACTTGACGGATTTGGTCTAAAAACTTAATTTCTCAAATTATAGGCTTTAGTCTCGTGTTCCTAATTCTCTTTTTATCATTAATTGTATCGGAATTATGTCTTATATAGAAACAGCTATTCCAACACAATTTAATCCCACGCAGATGAGAGTAAAACCCTTATTTTTGGGAGATTATATTCATTCTAGCCTCTCTATTATCAAACGTTCTGGTTACTGACCAACCAGCTCTATCTGACCGGTCGATGGTTTCGAAATTATGCACTGATGGTTTTATACATACACCAACGTCCTCTGTTACAACTTCGTGCTTGCGTCACAATTCTTGTTGGTAACATCATCTCGTATACTATACATAATGGGCGTACTCAGAATTGACAACCAAGCTGATAGGGCATTTGAAGCGCTGCAAAATTGAATATTTTTGAGAAATATTTATTGGCTAATGCTAACTGGTCCGATCGTACCTATGCGACTGCTCTGATCGGAGTTAATTTCTGAACACACCCCTAAACCACAATATCACTTTAGGATACAATATTGTCTGCAAGACTAGTTTGTACATCTTTTTTGCAAGTTTTTTAAATGTTGACATCGTCAAGTGGTGTTTCATTCAACAATAAAAGTTGCGGAGCGCAAAACCGTTCTTGCGAACGTTGTTATATGCTCCAGGAGCCCAAAGCGGGCGTCCACCACTACCACCATCAACATTAATTTACGAGTTTAGGTAAGGTTTCAGTGATATTTAGGGATTAAAAACAATACATTTGAAATTTGTGTTACAATCTGAACAGGTTATCTAAGTGTCTGCATTTTATTTGTGTGAATTGTAAAACTTAATTATTTTGAAAAAGCATAGTTAGCCTCATACAAGTTTCCCGTAAAACAATTTTAGCAAAATGTTTGTGGTCTTCCAAAACCTAATATCTTTAAAATACAAATAAATATTTGCGTTTTAGATAAATGTATGCTTACATCTACCTGTTGTAAATATATTTTCACAATCTATTTTGTTGTGTTTGCAAAATACATAAAACAATCCATTTAAAGGCATCGTTGATTAGTAGAGCAATAACAAGCTAAAAAACTGAATTCCTCATTGTCATTTTAACAAAAGAAACTCAATTGTGAAATAAACATTAATAAGCACAGCTTAGTGCAACTTCTACGCAGTTTCCTAGTATCGTTTACGTTGAAATTTTAACATGTGTTTGAAAGAGATCGTTACTAGTTTTTCCCATACTTTTCGGTTTTATAATGTTATATTTATAAAGTATGATGCTTTATTGTTTTAAGTTATATAAAATATATTGAGGTTACATTGATAATGGATGATTTGAGAATGAAAATAAGGTTTTTTTTTTCCACCATTGTAGATAATATGTCATTAAGCAATACTTGCGGTAAATTTAAAATCGTTTATCAGTTGATTCTAAAATGCATCCCCAGTAGCAAATTTATTTACATTGGTGTATGAATTACGGTTGAAGCTATTTTCCATTGTTCCTGGCATCGATATATTAATTCATTAAATTTTGAGTTTTGGCATTCTACATGAACCTCATAATTATGACCCATCGATTTGGATAAAGCCATATTGGGTTATCATTAAACACATTTATATATCAGATTCAAATATATATTGAATGCACTCGGGAAAAGGATAATTTTTTGGGCAAGGTATTTGGTCCTTTGCAAACTCCGCATTTTTTTTGTATTTTCCCGCATTTCGCAGCTAAATCAGATTTGAAGCTGCTATTCTTATGAAGTCCTCAATTCTTTGAACAAGTAATCTGCAGCATATTTCCTTAGTAACAGCCAATAAGTTGATTAAAATTAGCAGCCAGTCAAAAAAAGCCTCCTTTAGAATTGAGATACAGAGCAACCCCACCAGTAAAAGGAATAAAACGTCTTTCAGGGGAATTTTTTACTTTTGTTATCGTAGCTGTTCAGTCTGGCATTTAGATTACGTATGAATTTGATATTGGTTGACACTTTTAATCAACCTTTTATGCATTTGTTAACGAAGTGTTTTTATTGCATATCAATGTTGATAGCAGATTAAGTACATTTTTAGTTAGAGATTAAGCCATAGATTTAGTCATAGATTAAGCCATATTTGGTTGATGAAATCATTATGTAGCTTGAGCTCAGTCTATTTCTGGCGGCTTATTGTCAAACTTTGTACCCGAAGCATGTAGCTATATCTTGTAAAGCATTTCCCACTTTTGTAATATGGACAGCTTTCGAGGTTTTAAAAATGTAACGAACAAACATCGTAAATTCAGAACTCTGTTTTAAAAGTCGTGTGGTTCAAAGACCATTTCGTTAAAAAGTGATTATGGCGGAATATTATACTGGAATCATTTATTGACCAGCATATTAGTTTCGCTTAAATTGCAGGATATAAACAGTTTATTTCAGTCTAGAATCAGCACATACTCTGTCTTCAAAATTCAGTTTTTTTTTGTTCCGTTAAATGACACGGTAAAATATTTATTTTGTCGTATTATCATTCATTATTAGTAAAAGAATGCCATTGAATCGTTTTAATTTCTGATCGTTTGTAAAAATACAACGCATATCCGTTGTGCAATAATATTTTACACTCATAATTGTATAAGATAATATTTTTAGATATATGTCTGACATTGATAATCTACATATCGTGCAGCAGTATAATGTGCCTTATCAAATTGAAATTCAATTAAATCAGGGCGTTCTTTAACATATATCAGAATAGAAGCAAATGTTTTAGTGATACAATGAGAGTTTAGAGATTACATATTTTTAACACTTATTCAAATCTGATTACCTTAGCAAGTTTCTTTGCGTATAGTAAATCTCAACCTATTTATGTAAAATGTTGTACTCGCTTGAATTACCGGTTCTCGTTAGATCACCGAAGTCAAGCAGCATCGGGCGCGGTTAGTACTTGGGTGGGTGGCCACCTGGGAATACCGCATGCTGGTTCCGGTCTAAATTGGGTGGCACTTCCCGGCCGTCCAAACAGTTACCTTACACCTTTCTGGTAAGTCGGACGGTCTGGGTCTCAACAACAACTCGCTTGAATTAATCATGTTTTAGGTCATGACGAAGCCCGATTTTTAAATTTCGATCTATGTACTGATATGTCTCTGCTTAAAAGTTAGATGATGTTAGATCTATGGAGAATAATAATTCAAAGTTTGCCCGCCATACAAACTTATTTATTTAATATACTAACCTGTACTGTGCATTTATAAAATATTTTTTCTTATTTAATATTTTGAATAGGTTATAATATCTTACGAACGACTGAAGTCTTCGAACAAAATTGGGTGAAAAAATTGCAATTACTGAATTTTGAAACCCCATTGATTTTAAATACAAGATCCTTAAGTCCCTTAAATTTTTTTAAGGAATTTCGAAAATATCATTACAACATCGGAACCTTCAATTATATTATGTAGAAGATCATTTATATAATTTTTTATTAAAAAGCAAATGACATGAATTTTAGAAAGCTAGCATGAATCGTTTTTTAGGTATTGCATATTTTTCAAATACATTTCTCAAAAACATCATATATATTTCAGGTGTGGTAAAAAAATTTGAATTTTGTTTAAAATTTTCATTCGAAAACTACCATGTATGCCTAGTCTTTCCAGAAGTTCTATACAGTCCTTAATTAGCCATATAAAACCTTAATTAATGATATATTGAGAAATTTTGATCGTATGGCAATGGGACGTTTTGTCGTAGACACAGAATTTAAATACCCAGTTAGTACGCAGAACTAAAGCGGTTTTAGGATGGATGCATTACTAAATATATATATAAACGTTCCTTAAAAGTCACGATTTTCAATAAGCGAAAAAAAATAGATGCCATATTTTATTTTGCAATTAGTCACATAACTCTTCATATATGGGTGTAAATATTATTTCAATTTTTAACACTTTACAACATAGTTGAAAAATGTTTATGACTTTGTTCATTCATTCTGTCTGTCTGTCTATTAGCACGATAACTGCCGTAAAAATTACTTTATTAAAATGAAATTTTAGTATGTTGTTCAGACGGTCCGTGGGACCTATGGCAATATAAATGAATAATATCACCCAATTAGTTTTGGATTGAACCCGGGTTGAAAAAATGAAATACATTGAACTCTATGGGACCAAATTTTTAAAACATTTTTTAAACGAATTTAAAATTCACAAATTCCTTTGAAAGTTTTAGGAAATATTCAAATTATCCCATAAAAATATAAAAAAAAATCAGCAAAATACATTCTGTAGTTTTTTAAATAAAAATTAAAATAATAATTACACCCATTATATGAAAAGATCACGTAAACATTGTATGCAGAGATCGCGTGACCCACTTCAAAATAAAATATGGTATCCATCTTGTGTCAAAATCGTGATTTTTAAAATTATTTTTAATTCATATTTAGTGTTGCATCCGTCCTAAAACCGCTTTATTTTTACTTAAATTCTGTGCATCTACAAACTGAAACAACGCAATTACAATATATTTGAGTTTAAATAATCATCAAACTTTGATTATTTCTACAAAGAAGCTCAATTTTCACTTATGGAAAATGTAAACACCAAAAGATGTAGAATGAGTTGTATAAAAATTGCTGCATTTTTTTAACGCAAAATTATTTAGCTCATGGAGTCTGCAATATAGCTGATATGAATGAAACCTTCACTGATTTTACACAGAGAACCAGATATTTTTTTCAATGAAGTTTTAAGCATAGAGTTAAATTACTTGTACCGCCAGGGTCCAAGTTTTTAAATAAAATAAATTATTATTGTATTGTGATGAATGAAAGGAATTAAAAAATTTATGAATGAAATGCTGCTTTTATATAGAGGCGATTTATCTTACGATGACGTCATTTGAATAAAGTTCATTTGTTTTCGATAAAGTTTTCAAATATTATATATTTCAATATAGTATTAAATATTATATATTTTCAATTATTGTAGTATTATGATAATTTTAAAAATATTACCGAGGAATGTATCTCATTTTGGAGATGTTTAAACCAGGCAATTTGTATTTCAATGCCGTCATTTGAATGAAGTTCATTTTTTTCGATGAAGTTTTAAATTTTCAAATATAATTAATTAATGTAATATTGTGATAATTTTTAAAATATTACCGAGGAATGTACCACATTTTAGAGATGTTTATATAAAATTGCATTGAAGTTGGAAAGTGTTTCATAATCAATGCTTTATGTATGATTGATTTTTCTTGTTATTTCAAAAATTACTCCACATATTTTGATGACTACCTGGGAACACCGCGTGCTGCTGGCCCTTTTCGGGCGCGGTAGCCCAGTGGTTAGTGGCGCGGTACCCCGTGCGATCTGACAGACAGACAGAATGAACAAAGTCGTAAACACTTTACAGCTATGTGATGTTAAAAGATGTTAAAAATGAAAACATTCGAAAATATGTTTCCAAACTAAATATCACCTAACATACGTGACTGATTTCGATAAACTATTTCCAATAAATGAGACTCTCAAAATATTGCTTATGATTTATATTTTTCCTTCCTGCACATGGACAGCGTCAATCTCAAACGAAGAATCTCTCAAAAAGGCAGGTATTTGAGAGGATCGAACTGTTTGGGATAGTGTGTGTCAGATACTTGTCTTTTTGAGAAATTCTTCGGTTGGGACTGACGCTGCCCCACCCGTAAGCAAAATGTTAAACTTATTAAGTGCAGATTTATGATTAAAATATTTCATATTTTATACAAAGTTAATTTTATTTAAATATCCCCCCATACAACTTTTATCGACTAGTGTTGGATGAAAATATTGCATCATTCTATAAAAAATTAACTGGAGTGTTACTCAACTCGACTTTCTCAAACCAAAATCCATTTTTAGAATTTTTTTTTTTCAAATTTTATAAGAATTTTTGAAAAATCTGTATCATGAGTCCAAATGATTACAGTTATATGGTGTTACCTTTCACGTTAAAGGACTGAAAAAAAGTATTTCGATTGTTGCTATACTTGATAATGTATACCCCTCTGGGGAGAGTAACTTGCCCCCCTCCTCCCCCTCCCCCCCCCCCCCCCCCGAAGAACGCTACTAACGTCACGAACAAAACAAATTGTATCAATGCAACTTTTCACAACAATGATTGAAACTATAAAGTCTCGTGATCAATAAGCCATAAATAAATCCTTTTTATGCATTATGTCCAATTTTGTCCTATGCTACCATGTTAAAAAAACATAAAATTTCCAATAGTTTTCGCTCGAACTTAAAAAAAAAAATGCAGTTCATCTAGTTCTAGATTTATTGATAACAAAGCCAGATATATAGTTTCGTGAAAATTCATTAATAATTTTGCCGGCTATTTTGTACAAAAGAAATTGACCACAGTCTGCCATTACTCCCAAAAATGTTAAAACATGTATTGGTATCAAAATCTGAAATTCGAAAATTTTCGTGAAAACAACACTTTCTCTATGCTACTATACGAGTATTGCATAATATGAGAAAATAAAAATAAATTAATTGTTTAAGTTCGATAACGCCGAAACGAGTTTGATCGAATTGGAAGATGAAACTCCCATAAAGTTAAATTATGGAAAAAACAAAATTAGGAACGCTCTCAATACTCGGGTTTTATGCTTTATGAAAGGAAAATCAGTTTATTCATTATTATCAGTCTCATTTATTGCATTTCCAAAAAATAATATTCGTTAATTAAAGTAAAACACATTAACAACTTTTCTAAAACTAATTTAATATGTAAACTAATTAGTAAATTACTAACTAAAACAACCTAAGAGCGGATATTAAGTCCATACAAGTTTCATCATTGGGTTTCGTTTCTCGGTGAGGTGCCCAGCTATTTTCAATTTATTACGTTATATGTTATTTTTTGGCAAATATATTTCTCCCACAGGTATATATATCTTCTAATATTCGAGAATATAATCAGTACAGGTATATATCCCATACAATTTAAGTGTTTTTATTTTGACATATATTGATTTAATATCATATTTTTTGTAAATTTGTTGACTATCGGAACCAGGATATTTTATTCATCAGATCTTCCTGGGAAGATAATTTTGTATAGTAAGAATATAGATTCTTAAATACATTTTTAGGAGCATGAATTTAAATATTTTAATAGAATTCCTTAAATAACAATGGCATTTAAAATATTATAGGAATTTTGCGCATGATTGTGAATGTTAATTTTTTTTTATATTATACACGCCGTGCGAAGAACAGGAAAGACGTTAGTTGCTAAATAAAAATATTGAACACGCTCAGCAATTTTATTTGCTGTTGATATTAGCTGTGTGATTATTGTAATAAAATAAGTACTAAAAATGTAGTATATAAACCTATACATTACTGTTGAATCAAATATACCCTCTCATTATATTTTTACTCATATATTTCATCCATTATAGTCGCACAAATGAGTAAAAAGCAGTTGGACGAGATGAAATTTAATGCGGCTCTTTCGTATTTGGAACTAGTAAAACACACATATCGTGATCGACCTCGAGTGTACAGTGACTTCCTAAAGACAGTGCAAAAGTTCAGTTGTCACCGGTAAGCTTTTTTAAATAGCTAATAAAAAGTATTGTATTTTCTTTCATCCTTAACTTATTGCATAATAACTAAATATTTTATTGTTGTAAATATCCCTATACTGAAAGGAAAGCGTAACACGTATTATAAAACTGTATAAGGAGCAAAAACTACAGTTGTGAAACTTCGACGTCGTTTCTTTCTAATACAATAAGCTATCTTTCTTAATAATAAGTAAGCTATCGTCCCAATAAAAAGAGCTCGCGAAACGAGCTCTAGGGCTGGTGAATGTCGGTTAACAAGGGACAGCAAAACCTACAGATTTGAAATTTTGCTTAATACAGTAAGCTATCGTCCTTAATAGCAGGCGGCACAAAAAGATCGACTATACAGACTCCGCAAGCACTAGGAAGTAGAAGACAAACCCTCCCAAATTGCAAAGCGATATTCGGAGTTGGAGAGCGTAGCGATTTAGATTCTGAGCTTGGTGACATTGTTCGCGAAGTTAAGGGAGTTGGTGAGCGTCAGCAAGTAATGAGATGAAGCCCCCACGGGGACATAACGCCTGCGGTGGACTGCGACTTATGAGTGGCAGTCAATAGAGGACGGAGTCCTGGGGTTTTGCTAGCTTCAGTGAAAATGGGACACGTAGGCGATCATGTGCGCCGTCCGAATTGAAAGACCTCGAGAAGCAAGTTCTAGGCATGGTAAATGTCAGTTAACAAGGGATGGTCCCTAACGGGTGCATTACGCCTACGTAGCAGGCGGCACGAAAATGCTCGCGAAGCGAGCTTAGCGAGTAGGAATGGTGGCAGCCAATGGAGGGCGGAGCCTCGGGGTTCTGCAAGAGTCAGAGAGCGTAAGTGATTAGGAGGTGAAGCCGTCCGACTTATGAATCGAGATACGGGATTAATGAGTAGCAGCCAATGAAAGACTGATCGCCGGGATTCTGTGACTATCAGCGAGCATGGGACACGTAGCGTTCGTAAGCGCCGTCTAAATTGCAAGAGCTAGCGAAACGAGTTCTAGGACTTCTGCATGTCAATTAACAAACACTGTACTCGTTTTCGTATTACACCTGCATAGCAGACGGCACGAAAGTTCTCCACAAGCCTTCTGACTCGTGAAGTGAGTTACGGGGGTTAGCAAGCACGGGACCGAACCCCCTAGTAATATATAAAAGCATAGAAATCCAAAGATATATAATATATGAAATCATAGAATCAGCCACGAATAAAATCTTTGCAGAACCACGGATTGAGAATAACACAGATTGATACTAGCTATCATATATTCCCCATATAGGGACCCCGATTCTTCTACTGCCCATGGGTCCCCCTGAAGCCTGAATGCTGCATTGCTTCCGACAACAGCACGGTAAAGGCAGTTTTAATGACATATTTGTTGACATTTAATTTTCGCTTTTAAATTTACTTCCACTACATAAATAGTATAATGTATACGGAAATATTGTGACAATGTCGAAACTGGAAATTCATTTTCACTACATAAATTGTATAATGTATACGAAAAGTATTGTGACGGTGTCGAAACTTTGAATTCGTGTTTTCGGCGGAAGAGCACCCTTTAAGTATCCCTGAACTCGAATCAAACGATTTTGAAGTAAGTATATATATGTGTATTGTGCTGTGTTTCACGTATATGTGATATCTCACGAATGAATGGAGCGTTTTAAATATATTTTAGTACAATTATTACAATAAATGTATAATGAAATCATATTACTTTTAAATACATTCGAATGCTCGAAAGACACTCACCCTTCCCCCTTCCAGAATGAAATCGAATATTAACGATATTTTAACGATTTTGAATTTTAAATCATTAAATAATCGAGATTAATAATGATACATAATCTTACCAGACGCAATTTTTATTGAAAAATGAATGTCACAAACTTAGAACGCTGGTTTGAACTGTTCTCGAGATGTTGCACTTTCTAAATTTTTTATTAAAACATTACACGATTTTAAAAAGTAGGAAGTATCTTGTAATATTACTCTCGTGGATCTAATTCGTTCCACTCACAAGAGGTTACTTTTTGCAATAGTTTGATATTTTCACACCCGGAATTCTCCCATAGCATATATTTCCAGGGGAAATTATTAAACGTCTGTTAAGTTTTTGATGAAGATTTTGCGGGTCATTCTGTTTGGACTAATAATAAGTTGCCAACAGCGCCACATTTCAATTTACGCGCAATTGATCCACTATTAAAAACTTTGTACTCTGGGTCTGATACACCATTATTTTATGGTGAAAGAAGTAAAATAATTACGTAGGAAAATACATGCGCTGCCCACATCAGAATTTTAAATATAAACGCTAGATTCTTCTGTATAATTGAGTAAAATTGTGTGTTTATTTCAAGTTGAATTCAAACATCTGAAGTTTATGAGGCCGTTGTCTTAAGTAGAGGCCATAAGTCACCACTTGATTCTCTTTTTAATAAATTTGCTTTCGATCTTTCAGCCAACTTTAAAATATATTAAAGTATAACATTTAAACAAAAATCCCATGTGGGGCAGCACATGACTTTCAATACATAATACAAAGACTTTGCTTTTTTCACAGTGTGTACAAGAAGGTGTACAAGATCTTTTTAAAAGGTGTACAAGATTGACAGGACAATGTATTTTTTCATTGAATTACACGATAACCTAAAATTAAACACTTTTGGCAAGTTATAAGTTTAAACAAGATGACTTATTCATTATACCCGAATTCTTATACCTTGCGTATATATTTTTACTCGAGTATATTATTATACTCGCGTATATTATTATACTCGCGTATACAGGGTGTTCCAAAAAGATTAAAGCGCGATTTAATTCTTTACCTGTTGGAAATAAGTGGTCAATGTAAATTTCAAAAATGTTAAAAGTAAGGTAGGAAATAAGACTATTAATGAAATAGTCCTCCCATCAATTTTCAAAAGTGGCACTTTTTAAATTTTTATAGATCCCCTTAGACAAATTTGGTCAATCAGATTTTTTTTATTTTTAATGCAACAAGATCATTAAAAAAAACCCGCATATCTGTATCTTTAAAATTTAGCGAGTTATATTTAATTAAAAATTGAACATTGTGAATGGGGACCATATAACAAATTAGAAATGTAAATTTGTGATATATCGCAAAAAAAAAATCAATGTATGCATATTACTTTCCTTATATACATAATGTATAAAGAAAGTATTATGACTGGGTCGAAAATTCGAATTCGAATTTTCGACGGGAAAGCACGTTTCAAGCATCTTTGATCACGATTCAAACATTTTTGAGGTGATGTCTGTGTGTGTGTGCGTGTGTGGATGTGTCTGTGTGTGTGTGTGTGTAGGTGTGTGTGTAGGTGTGTGTGTGGGTGTGTGAGTGTGTGTGTGTCCCTGAGACTTTGGAGACGATATCTCACGAACGAATAGAGCGATTCGAATGAAATTTGGTTTAAAAATCACAATCCGTAAATACTGGAAGCCTATTGTTTTTAAACGCAATCGAATGTCCAGAACCGATTAAATTTTCGAGTAAAATTTTGAAAAAATCATCAAAAACTCAAAACCTTTAATAAAGTTGCGCAAATAGACGTTTCTTATGTAATTATTCCTTAGAAAACGATTGACATAAACTTTAGAACGCTAGCATGAACCGTTCTCAAGATATCGTGCATTTTTCAAATAAACTCATCAAAAAATACCATAAATTAAGAAAATATATTAACTGTTGAGAAACATGTTCACTTTTCATATGTAATGTCATGCGATAAATTTGGTAACATCGTTATCGGGGATCTACCTCGTTCCATTCATGAGAAAAGGTACTTTGAGTAATACTTTTGTATTTGAACGCCAATAGTCATGTATCTGTTATAAGAATAACTTACTTCAAAGAGGATTAACATCCTTCAGAACTGTATCATATACCTCTGAAAGTTCAGCTTTGGCCCAGTAGGAACTTAGAGCAGACAAATTTGAGATTTCATAATTTTAGGAATTTTTTGTGTGCTTGGTGCAAAGTTTTTATCAGAAAATGGTGTTTCTGTTTATAGCATAAAAGGCATTGAACAAATTTTGAGAAAATATTTTTCAACATGATTATGCAACAATAACATAGCAGGCATTGCAAATTGTGCTTTAGCGCTAAGCGCTATTTATTCATATCATTTTAATTTTTGAAATTCTAAATCTAGTGCATTCCAGTTTTTTTTTATAAAAAATAGTATATAGTTCTCACTAAAATACACAATATGAGTCATCATTCATTAAAATTGGTTCAGTAGATAAGGTTGTGGGTCAGTCAACACTGCAAAAAACAAGAAATATCAATCATGCATAAAACATTGATATGAAACACTTTCCAACTGAAATGTAATTTTATTTAAACATCTCTAAAATGAGATACATTCAGCGCTGACATATTTCAAATTTTCACAGTACTGCAAAAATTTATTATATTTTAAAACTTAAAACTTCATCGAAACAAATGTACTTTATTCAAATGACGTGATCGAAATATAAATCGTCTGGCTGTCTATGTAAAATTAATTAATATCTCATTCATATCACCTTATTCCAGACTCCAGAGCTAAATAACTTTACGTTAAAAAAAATCAGCAGTTCTTATATAATTCATCCTACAACTTGATTTGTTTATAATCTGCATAAGTTAAAATTAGGCTTCGTTGTAGAAATAATCAAAGTTTGATGATCATTTAAACTCAAAAATAATGTTATTGCGTTGGCACAGGATTTAGATGCATAGAAAAAAATAAAAAAAATCTAATGTGGGCAGCACATGACTTTCCTTATATAATGCAATGAATTTACTACTTTTACAGTAAAACAATCTGATGTGGGCAACACATGACTTTCCTTATATAATGCAATGAATTTACTACTTTTACAGTTTAAAAAAATGTCATTCTTATAGTAGATACTTATATTCTTTCCAAGATATTGAATTTTCTTCAATTAGTCGTCATTTTCATTGATTTATCGTCATTTTAATCAATTTGGCGAGATTTTTGTTAATTTGGCAACAATTAAAAATGTCGCCAAGTTGGCGACATTCCGCCAAATTCGTCGCCAAAATCTCGCCAAGCGTTATGGACGGAGAAATAAGTTGTTCTTACAGCAGATAAATGACTATTGGCGTTCAAATACAAAAGTATTACTCAAAGTATCTTTTTTCGTGAATGGAACAAGCTATATCCACGAGAATGATGTCACAAAATTTATCGCATGGTATTACATACGAAAAGTGAACATGTTTCTCCATAGGAATTTTTTTTTTCATTTTATATAACTTTTTGATAATTTTTTTTTAGAAATGTGCAATATCTCGAGAACAGTTCATGTTAGCGTTCCAAAATTTATGTCAATCATTTTCTAATGAAAATTTACATAAGAAATGTCTATTTGCGTAACTTTATTGGTGGTTTTGATTTTTTGGCGATTTTTTCAAAATTTCACTCGGAAAATTTAGGGGGGTTCTGAACATTCGATTGCGTATAAAAACAATAGGCTTCCAGTGTTTGCGGATTGTGATTTTTGTACCAAATTTCGTTCGAATCGGTCCATTCGTTCGTCAGTTATCGTCTCCACAGACTCACTGACACACACACATAATTTCACACACACACACACACACATACTTTCACACACACACACACACATACTTTCACACACACACATACACATGCTTTCACACACACACACACACACACACATACTTACACACACACACACACACATCCGGCCGTCCAAACAGTTACCTTACAAATTACGAAACATATTTTGCTGAAATTTTTTATATATATTTTATTGGATAATTTGAATATTTCTTTAAATTTTCGAAGCAATTCGTGAACTTTAATTTTGCCTAAAAAGTGTTTGAAAAATTAAGTCCCATAAGGTCAATGTATTTCATTTTTTCAACCCGGGTTCAGTCTAAAACTAATTGGGTGATATTATCATTTGCATTCCAATATGTCCCAGAGATCATCTCAACAACATACTAACATTTAATTTTGATCAAGTCATTTTTAAGGCAGTTATCGTACGAATGGACAGACAGAATGACCAAAGTCATAAACACTTTTCAACTATGTTGCAAAGTGTCAAAAATCTTAGAGCGACAAGAACGACATATTGTATTTTTAAAGTATCGAAAGTCTTTGTCTTGTTTTCCTTAGTTTTGTAAATCCAAAATTAATCAAGTCTTAAGCTCCCTTGAGGAGGGGATGTGAGCTACAGACCCCTGAATTTCGGGATTTGTCGCTTTGAGTATGCTTGCCAGCTACGTATTCATCCATGACGACTTGGATAGAAATATTCCTAAAATATATAGAAACACCTATAATAAATGCGGACAATCTGAAAACATTTTAGGCACCACTCTTGAATTTACGCAAATTTTGAAGTCAATAACTCCGAACGAAAGCTGCCAGAAAGGTTGCATGATTTTGCATTCTGATGCCAATTAATAGAATTGAACGTGTTTGTTTTAGCAATCGGGTAACAGCTTTTCTTATCGGGTAACAGAAATTGTAGACAGCTTTGTATAAGACTTGTCAATAGCCATATTGAGCCAAATAAATGTGTTCTGTAGCAGTTTTATTGTAGATTTATTTTAATTAGGCACTGCTCTGCAACTTGAATTTGCTTTTAACGCCTATCTTGCTGAACACAGCCTTCACACGCAGTCACAGTCACATTTGTAAAAGTCAATATGAATGCACAAAAAATGGTATTCCATATATTTTGTTTGTCTTTACACTTCCTGTCAAACATTTGACTTGTTTGTAAATCCATCCGAGGCATTATAGTAGCCTTTGCACTCGCGTAGTTTTAGTTAATTTGATTAAAAAAAGACGATTGCCAAGGAAGTGACCATGATAAAAAGAAGGCTATAAGAATGAAATGAATATTGTTACTGACAAAGAGGACAATTTAAGCAGTTTTTCTTTTCAGCAATCCTGTATAGGCCAGCCATTCCCTAAGTGCAAAAAGTTTGTCCATTTATGCCCAAATTGTAGCTTTTGTAACGGTTTTATTGTAGATTCCTACTAATTAAACAATGCCCTATGACTTAAATTGACTTTTAACGTCTATCTTTCAGAACACAACCACACTCTTAACAGGGAGCCAATCACATTTGTCACAGTCTAAATACGAATGTACAAAGTGGTATTTCATACACTTTGTATATCGTTACACTTACTGTCAAACGTTTAATTTGTTCGTAAATCCATATAGCGACCTTTACTCTCGCGTATTCTCAGATGATTTGATTAAAAAAGACAATTGACAAAGAAATGACCGTGATAAAAAAATATACTAGATTTATTGGTGCTAGCACCGCAACTAGTAAATCATTCACAATGCTGGGATATTAGAGAATATTTCCCTTGACAGAGATTCAAATAAACATTTCTTAAGATTCAAAATAATACTTTATCAGAACAATATTTTGTACATGAAGAAGATTCTTTGTAAACTGACTCACTTTACTTCAGAAGGTAGTAACATCAGGGACTATAATAGGCGGCACGTTCTATGCTTGTCAAAGTACACAGTAATACTTTTTCTCGAATTCAGATGTGCATTCTTGTTGACAGTGAGCAATTTGAACAGGTTGTATACATAGCATTCCTGTGTATGTAAGTGTTTATTTCAGCAATCCTGTATAGGACAGATAGGACAGCAATTCGAAAATATCCATATGGCATTCAATACATGGCTTCTGTAACAGTTTTTTTGTATATTCCACCTAATTAGACAATGCTTTATTATTTGAATTAGCTTTTGACTTCTATTACTTTTCCCTGCAATGTATGGCAATGTATAGCAGAAGTATTGGAATCGTGTCTTAAATCAGAATCGTTTTCGACGAATCTGCACTTCTAACACGAAAAACCTATTTGTAGCTTAACGGCTGTGTGTGTGTGCAATGTAAGCATCCTCTTTAACTCAAATACTGTTCAACGAGAGTTACAAAATTTGGTAGGCTAGTGTCTTGTTGGTGAATCTTCTGTGGATTAGATTTTGGTATGATTCAGAAAAATAAAACCTGCCTTTTATTGCGAAATGCCTCTCTAAAATCATCAAAATCTGCAAAAAAAAAAAATAATAATACATATGTTCAAACGCATGAAGTAGCTCTTTATAAATATGCAATTTTTGACAAAAAGAAGAAATCCAATCCCATTATCTAGGACTAACCGTTTCCGAGGTACTTCAGTTATTTAACATTCTTGCACCGCCGTCTTTGAATATACGCCCAGTCATCAAGCGAAAATTTAAGTAAAACCACAACTTCGGTGGAATTTTAACTATCTATCCTTATCTTATGTTGTTCAATTTAATGAATTATGAATGAAAGAAACACAAAATGATGTCTGTAGGGAAATTCATGTGTTGCCCGAATCAGATTTTCTTGATTTGTTTTCAAGTTTGCTGTCCTAACTTTTTAATGCTCTGCAAGGGACGATGCTATCCCTTACGTTCGATCTTACATGTTCACTTTACTGTAGATAGACCTAATGTGTACATTCATCGACAATTCCTTGAAGTTATTGGGGTGCTTTAGGATTTTCTAGGAAAACACACACACACACACATATATATAGGGTGATTCAAAAAAGATGGGCTAAACTTTACGAGGTGATAGTACTCAGTACACACCAAACCAAGCATTTTTCGTCATAGTTTATCGGGTCGAAAATGAAACATAAAGGCGCCAGTGGGCGCTTAATGGTGAGTCGAAAACACAAAAATGGCTTAGTTATAAAATGACATTTAATAAACAATAATTAAAGTAATGGTTCAAAACAGCGACCGCCAACCTGAATGCACGTCTCACAGTGGCGATGAAGGTATTGGCGAACTCTCTCGGAACACGCCAAGCATGTCGCTCACTTCAGCAGCAGCTGCTGAAATTCTACCGACGAGTCCCTCTTCAGATTCAACGGGAGTGTCATAGGCAAGACGTTCTTCTTCAACCAGAAAATAACAACCAGAATAATGCTTTTAAATTTGCGGAGCGGCCTCTTCCCAACTAATGAGCGCTCTGTAAGGCCTTTACCTTTCATTTCCTACCTTGTAAACTATGACGAAAACGCTTGGTTTGGTGTGTACTACCATCTCGTACATTTCGACTCTTCTCTTATTATATATATATATATATAAACCAGGTTCTTTGAATTAATAAAATTTGTGTTGAAAATTATAAATTAGCACATTTTATGGAATTATTGAGTACAGAGACTAATAATGCATATCCTCCTTAATTCGTTATTAAAATTATCAACTCAGTGTATCAACTTCCACTCGATAACATCTAAGAAAACTTTTCCAATTATAGTGGCTAATATATATATATATATATATATATATATATAAATATATATATATATATATATATATATATATATAAATATATATATATATATATATATATATATATATATATATATATATATATATATATATATATATATATATATCTTTACCCTTAGTATTGGTCTATAGTTACTCATTTGTAACAGATATGCTAGAGATGGGTTTTTTTGTACATACAGTAGTTTAAGCATAATTTTCGATTAAAATCTTTCAATTTTTATTTATATATATATATATATATATATATATATATATATATATATATATATATATATATATATATATATATATATATATATATATATTAGATAATATATATATATATATATATATATATATAATTTATTAATTATATAAATAAATAAAAATGAAAAATAATAAAGTAAGCTAAAAAAATTAGAAAAATCGGAAATAAAAGATACATTAATATTAATGTTTTTAATTTTATTTTCGCTAAAAAGCTGTAACTTTAGCCAGTTTGAAACTACGATTTGAGAACCCTTAAAATGGTGTATAGTGGCATCCCGCGTTTATCCATTTCTTCAATGAATCTCTTGTTTAGTAAGAATTTTCATCTTTGCTTCATGTTCATATTCCTTTTTCGCTCATAAGGGTTAGTCCTGTCTCCTGCTCTGACCGGGGCCGGCGGGATTAGTTCTGTTTCTTATCGGGCCTATGCCTGCGGCGCTGCTGTTGCTCGTGACGTCATAAAGTACATCCCATAATTTGCAACTTCAGTATGTGGTTGAAAGTGAGATACTGTTAATATTGACGAAGAAACGGATATATCCTAATAAGGTAAGCTATATCGTTATTATTTTTATTATCTAGGTAATAATAATAATGCATGGTGTTGTTAATTTCTAAAATTTAAGGGAAAATGTAATCAATTTGTCCACTTTTTTCAAGATACTTAGAGTGAGGCACATGCAGTATAGGTCTAACGAACGTATCACCGAAAGGGGTTTGGTTTTCTTTTAAGTGTATTTTTAATATCTAGAACATGATTAGAAGTGATTTATAACTAGATTCATGGATGTCAAGAGTTTAGGTAGCGTAATTTTTTCAAATCCAACTTCAAATTCGTCCGTTGAACGAGTATTTTTGCTACGTAAGAAGTTGATGGAAATCGCTTAGATGTTAAATGTGTAAAATGTCTGCTTCAAATGAAAATACATAATCAGTTAATATGTGCCGAAATATATAAAAAAGTTTGGGGCGATGAAAATTTGCTGAGTCAAATATCGTCCAATAGTAAATACTTGTGAATTTAGCGTTTTTATTGGCTTTTGTGAAATAAACGTTATTTAGATGTAGACGTAATGTAGATGGGTTGGAAAGAAGATAGTGTGGCATATATATCCCAAATATAACAAACCAATTATTTTAGAGGCATCATAACTTTATATTCCTTCAATATATTCATAAAATATAAAAGTCATAGGGGGGCCTACATTGTAATAGTATTTAAATAAGTATATATTTAAAATATTCAGTGTTGTTCCTGAAATCATTATCTGATTAATATAAGTCTAGATAATATAATATAGGCCTACAGTTAGTAGAATCAAATTAACAGAATCTACATTGCATTGTTTAAAGCCAATAAGAGAGAGAAAAAAATATATATATCAATGATTTAAAAAAAATTATGATTAAAATTTTAATATACATTTATTGTTTACTAATTTATAGTGATTATAAATTTACACCTATTGCATCCAAATAAACTCTCTTATAACAAAAATGTACTTTCTACTTTTCTTCTCAACTTAAAAAATATGTTGTAATATATATATATATACAGGGTTGTAGTGGAGGGTATACAGCGGTGTATGCCGTATACCCTCTGATTTTTCAAGCAAATTCCGTATACCCTCTGCTTTTTCTTAAAAACTATGTACACGCTTTGCAAAACGCTTTGTTTAATGAACAACATAGTAACAGATTTGAGATCATCTTTATTGATTTCAAACGTCTCCAATCTAATGTTTATTAATGCAAATGGACCACCTATAGAACACTTACAACCAGAAAAATTTGTAAATTCTTGGTTGGCCAACCATCGCTCTTCAGTTGACAATAGATCAAGAGTATGCACTACAAAAAAAGACACAGAAACGGATTTCTCTCGTCAAGCAGTTTGTTGTTGTTGAGACCCAGACCGTCCGACCTACCAGAAAGGTGTAAGGTAACTGTATGGACGGCCGGGCAGTGCCACCCAATTTATCGTCAAGCAGTTTGTAAAATATTTCAATGAAAATGATAGAGGTATGCCTGATCTCCGGATTTACCAAACTCCCAATAACTTGAACCTTGTGAACACGAATTTCTGCTTAAGTCGAGGTTTCTTCAAAGTTCCACAATTCCTTTCCTGTAATATAAAATTATTAGGCTTTTTTTTCTCGATAATTTGAATTTCGATTGATTCGAACATTTCCCCCGGTCCTTTGAATATACCCCATAGGCACCCGGAGGGGGGAGCGCAAGGGGACGATCAACCCCTGGGTTATGAATTTCCTATATATATACATGTATGTGCGTGTGTACATGTTTTTTTGCCCCCCCCTCCCTCTGGAAAGTGTAAGTAGTAAGTACATGTTTCGCCTCCCCCTGGAAAAAATTCTGCATGCACCCATGGTATACCTCTGTTTTTTTTACTACTACAGCACTGTATATATATATATGAGACGGTGAGCGGTACAAAAGCCCAACCACCAAAAAACATTTTTTGGAGTTAACCATACTAAATGACTTCTGAAAGAGTTGTTTTATCAGATGGTAAAGTTTTTAAAATTATTTAAACGCTGTGGGAGGCATTAATCTGTTTCTTCACTATTGAGAATGGGAGTTTTCACATAATGAATAACAGCCCATCTCCGACATGTCTTGAGAAAAATTGGTTCTGTATGGGGCTCATGTACGCCTGCTCCTGCCCTTGATTAGTGCTACCTGCTTCATTAATTGATAGTTTGTTTGTATTCTCAGTGCGGTTCTCAGTGATAGTTATAGATACACATATTTTTATAAAGAAGTGAAAAGTCTATTATTTCTAGTTTTCATACTTTGGAAACAAAGCAAAAAGTATTTATTATTTCTTGGGAAAAACAAAGAAACTTTTTTTTTAATTATAAAATTACTTGCTTGAAAGAAAAGTAGATTTAGTGTGTCAAGCTCGTCGATCGATCGCACCCCCCTGAAATCAAAACCTGTACATGGTGATAGTGTTACCACTATTTTCTTTCTAACACTCATGTTTTGTTTGTTTCAACATCTTAAGTATTTTATTCATTTTATTTTTAGGATGGGTCGGAAATGCAGTGTTCCCATGTGTAGATCTAACTATAGAGGCACGTCTTATATCCCATCATTCCTTTTTCCTAAAGAGGAAGCTAGGCGTACTTTATGGATAAAAAGTATAAATCGCTCTGATTTTGAACCCAGTGCAACAGCTGTTGTTTGTGTTCATCACTTTGATGAGAAGTTTGTAATACGTGAAGACAAATTTACCCGAGACGATGGCACAGTGATTGTGTTTCCAAGAAAAAACTTTACGCTAACAAAGGATGCATACCCAACTATATTTCCAGACCAACCATCATACTTAACTGTGCAACTGGCTTCAGAACGAAAATCACCATCTCAACGTCGTCAGGAAATGATAGCAAAAGATGAAGAGAAGTTTTTGCAATGGTGTGCCAATGATGTTATTTCATCTTTTGAACAATTTGCAAAAAAATGTGGCGCTGCGCAACATCCTAATTGGATTAATATTATTCGTGATGATTATGTGTTGTATTATCGGATCGATGACTGTGACTGTCCTAAAATTACAGTGTCCATAAAAGTATTTAAAGATTTAACTGTCAAAGTGTGGCATTTAGGAAACCCAATAGAGATTAAGTCATTGGAGTGGATTTTAGGCCCAGATTACAAATGCGATAAATGGACGAAATTTGATTGTTTAATGAACCTCTTAGTATCCTATGAAATAAATGATATATCTTTTGATCAGAAATTGTTAACTGCCGCTTATCTTCTGCAGAAGTGCTATGATGAAATTGAAGAAAATGATGATGAGAAACATTTACGATTAAAACTGAAATTCTTGAAAGAACAGATAACTTTAATATCTGTAAAACAATTGCGCTATAGTTCAGATGTTCTTATTTGGGCTTCCAAATTGTATTTTTGCTATCCGTCATCTTATTCTGAATTAAGAAATAGTGGTGTCCTAATTTTGCCTAATCCGTGCTACCTTAAGAAATTATCAAACTTAGTTAGTTGTACCAGTACCAACACTGTAAATGCCCATGTGAGATATTTAAAACAAAAAGCGAGCTTAATAGATGACTCTGAAAAAATTATTAATGTTCTTTTAGATGAGATCTATGTCACTCCATCAGTAAGCTATAAAGCTGGTTATCCTGCTGGCATATCAGCCAATTCCAATTCAGAAGCCACCACAATACAAGCTTTTATGCTTGTATCTGTTTTTTCTAAAAACAAGGACATTGTCTCCTTAATTCCTGTCAAAAATCTCACAGCACAAACCCTCCATAGTTACACGTTAAGAGTTTTACAGATTTTGTCAGAATGTGGCTATTCTGTTTTATGTTTGATATCAGACAACAATAGAGTAAACCGCAACATGTTTACTCTAATGTGTAATGGTGAATTGAAGCATAGTATAAACAATCCTCAAGATCCTACACGAAAACTTTTTTTCTTATTTGATACTGTTCATTTAATCAAATCGGTTAGAAATAATTGGTTAAATCAACCTAATCAAACATTTTATTACCCAAATCCTAATGATAACATTGAAGTCTATACTGCAAGTATAACTCCTTTAAAACAAATTTATGAAAGTGACAAAAGTAAAATTGTCAAAGTAGCCCCTAAATTGTCCCAAAAGGTACTCTTTCCTACTTCTACAGAACGACAAAATGTTACTCATGCATTGTGCTTGTTTCATGGAACAAATAGTGTGGCTTTAGAAATCACTGACACTGGTGATATTGAAACGAAGGGTACAAAAGTGTTCATTGATTATATTTGGAAATGGTGGAAAATTGTGAACGTGAAACATCCACAAAAGGGTAAATACAGTCATGATGAATTTTGTGATCCCATTAATGGTGTTTCAGATGAAAAAGTTTTTTTTTTAAAACAGTTTGTTTCATGGCTAAATGCATGGGATTATATTCACAAATCAAAAGCGAATGAAAAAAATGCATTAGGAATTAAAGAAAAGAAAGGTGGGATGTTAACTAAGGAAACTCATTTTGCTCTCAGTTTTACTGTTGAATCACTACTTCAATTGATTGAATATATTTTTACCACTTTTGGTTGTAAATATATATTACTGGGAAAGTTTCAGACCGATAGTCTTGAGGCTCGGTTTGGGCAATATCGTCAGATGAGTGGGGGAAATTATAATGTTTCCTACAGACAAGTACTAGAATCGGAAAAAAAACTTAAAGTTTTAAATCTCATTGACTTATACTCCCACAATATGGGAGAGTTCAAGATAAAATACCTTGACCGTCTCAATTGGGACGCCGAAATCCAAGACTATGAGGTTCCCGAAACCTTCTATGAGATTTTCAATACTTTTGATGACATGGAAATAACTGATTCTACTATGTCAGTTTTAATTTTTATTGCTGGATATGTAGCACACAGTGCGAGTAAAAAACTTAATTGTAAATTGTGTTATTCCATTTTAACTAAAAACAAAACACTGGAACATGAAAATCCTGAGAGGGAAGAAGTTTTACAATATTTGAGACTCATGGACAGAGGTGCACTTAAATGGCCCCAAGAATTTACAGTAAATATCGTTATACATACTTATCAAATTTTTCAAAAACTAATAAGCATAAAGTATGAGGAAGAATTTTTAGGAAATGGAAGACAAAAAAATCTCATAATTCAACTTGTTGTAGAGAAACTTGATTTATTAAATTTGATTCCAAATGTAACATGTAGTTGTGGAACAGAGCATAGTATTTTGGGTAAAAGGTGTCTCTCCGTAATTGCAAATATTTTTTTAAATAATTATACGAAGGTCCGAAATGATAAAAGAACATCAAAAAACTATAAACGAAAACTTTCAACTTATAACAATTTTTAATGTGAAATCTCCTCTACCCAATGGATAGGTATTTCTTAATGATTTTTCATATATTTATATACACCGAACGGCCATTACATTATGACCACTTGCATGTAAATTAAATCGAAGAGGTACATATTTTGCTCTGTAACTTTCAACGTATTTTACTCATAAAAAATCATTCATGGGAAAAAAGTTTCGAATGCTTAATATAATTACAAATAACTGAATATTTTCGAACACGACATCACTTAAACATTCAATATCGAATAATGGCATAAAAGTATAAGGTTGGAGGAAAAATGTCTAAAAATCTGATTTAGAGTATAATGAATTTGCTCCTATGGGTATTAATAGATATTTCTTAATAATTCTCCATTCATATAAGAGAAAATTTGTTATTCTAAATAAGTTTCTGCGAAACTTTTCTTTCAACCTTCAATTTTTACGCTCTTTTTTAACAGCAAATCTTTAATTGATAAAATGCTTGATAATTTTTAATTATTAGTTATCATGTCAAGTCTCTGAAGCTCTTTTATTTCCTGGAAAATGTTTTTTATAAGTAAAATATATCGAAAGTTATAAAGTTAAATATGTCAAAATATGTACCTCTTCCATTGAAATAACATGCATGTAATGTAATGGCTCTTCAGTATATATATATATATAGGGTGTTTGGTAAAGGTCGCAACAAAAGTGTCACATCATGTAGCTTGACATTTTTTAAAACTAAAGTCAAGAGGGACAATTTTCATAAAAATTAAAATTCAGCCTGTTAATTGCAATTTTATTATTAGGGTCTTACAATGTTAAATGACTTTACCAAATAATTAAAATGCCCTTTAAGGATAAGATAACCCTTTCTAGTTATATGAACCACAAAAATAAAATTGTAAAATAAATTTTCTAACTAATTATAAAAGCTTAGTATGGCGACTTTTATAGTGCAAGGTGATATCCAAAAAAGGGTAGTACAAATGAATGTAAATTCAGAGAAACAATTTCAGCAAACAATTTCAATTTTTGGTACACCCCCCCCCCCTCCCCCCCAAATTTATGGATTATACACACCCAAATGTTTTGGTGTAAGTAATTAAAAAGTAAATGTGCAGAAAATTTCATGTAAATAAAATTTTTTCTTTAATCTTGTTCTTTTTGTGTACGTGTTTTGATTTTTTATTAGTGAGTCAAAAATTATTTTTTATTAGTGAGTCATTTGTAAATTGTCTATGGGCAATTGTCATATTGTCGTAGCAAAAGGTAAGATTAAAATTGAGAATGTTATTGCTACAGTACTATCAATTAATGAATAATGTAACTTTATTCTTTCAATCATCTGACCTCCAAAGAGACTGGAAACCAATGGTTTTATTTATTTTATGCACATGTGTATTAAATATAAAAATGTGAAATACACAAATTCATATTGGCACCGAAAACTTGCAGATGACAACACTCAGCAATCTTAGTGTTAAAAGTAGAATTTTCAAAACTTCACATCACAGGTGAAAATCGTCTGTCAATAAGTAACGTCTAAAATTATTTTCGTTGAAAAAAAAAAAAAACAGGTAAGATTTAAGCTATTAAAATAAGTTTGATAAAATTGTTTGTCATTGTAATACAGTATTATATTTAATATTTAACCGATTTATTCAAATTTATTAAACTATTTCTGTTGTAAAAAAGCGTATCACCCGAAAGCGATTTTTTATTCTTTTTAAAATTATTACTATTTGAGACTACTGTCTTTTCCTGTCATTCACGCTAATCTCTGCATTTTATTTTACCAAAGCAGGGATTTCAATTTAATCTGAAAGTGCACAATAACGAAAAATAAATATTTTTATATCACAACCCTGCTGTCAATTACAAATGTAACTTCCAAAATAGTCGTTCATAATGGGCGTGATCACTTATTGATGCTTAAAATATAAATCTAATGTCTGTATTATTATTAAGTATGGATGCATATTATTTTTAAGTATATATATATTATTAAGTATGTATGTATATTACTATTAAGTATGTATTATTATTAAGTATATATATTATTAAGTATGTATATTACTATTAAGTGTGTATTATTAAGTATATATATATTATTAAGTATGTATGTATATTACTATTAAATATGTATGTATATTAATTATTGTATAGTAGTATTAAATAAGTATTAATATTATATTAATTAATAGTATTAAATAATTATTAATAGATATTAAATATTATTATTAAGTATGTATGTATATTAGGATATATGTTATGTAAATCTGACAGTTAAAACTTTTGAAAGACCTTATTATAAAAATGTTTTAGGAGAACTATGTAATTAGAAATTGAATTAACTCTGCCCAAAAGCATTATTATATATGTATAAGAGGTCATAATGTGTTTCTGTGCATTAGGTTACTTAAGAACAAAAGCCAGATTTTTCAAGTAAATGAATTTTATGAAAAAATAAAATTCAAAAGGTTAAAACTTGCCATTGAATCTTTTAGAAGAAAAGGGGAAAAAAAACTCGTAACTACGGACGGAAATATTCAGTATTTTTTTACTTTACAATCTTATTTATATTCCTTCTTTACATATATAATTTGTTTTCGTTATATTTATTTAATTAAATCATTTTTACTTCAACCAACTTCTATCATTCTAAAATATCGACTCCATAATCGACGCTGATTAAGAACTGGAGCAAAGTGTAAACGCCGTAGATGGGATGTAAGTTGTGACGTCACAAAACCTGCATCTAGGCCCGATAAGAAGAAGAAATCCCGCCGGCCCCGCTCTGACACACTGGACCGGTCGGGGAGTGTCGCTGTGGACGTTCGTACTGTCTCCCTGGTTGTATTTCGGCTTGTTCGTTCCGGTGTTTCTAGATAATTTAAGTTGTTGAGCTTCATCGCGTATGCGCGTGGTGAAAGAAGGTTTCATGAAACATGGTAATACAAATTTCCTTATATTCATTTTTTCATCTTTTGATGCCTGCAGTCTGAGTTTGAGCATTTATAGTAAAGTACTATTGCTCAATCTGAAACAGGTATTTGTTCTGGTTCATCAGAATTAAATACTCAGACCTGATGTGATGAAAGTAATTCTGATTAATCATCGAATTTGGGCTGGTGCTGTTCTTTTCTCTTATCGTCATTATGGCCGTGGTTTTGCTTCTATGGTGATGTTAATATTACTTGAATTTTTTATTATTGCATTTTTCTAATATATATATATAATATATATATATATACATATATATATATATTATATATATATATATAATATATATATATATATATATAATATATATATATATATATATTATATATATATATATATATACATATTATATATATATATACATATATATATATTATTCACTATCACTCATCGATATGTTGTTCCTTTAGGACGTAAAGTTTTTAACTATAATCATATTGGTAAAAATATGAACCTTTACGATAATCCGACCTGTCTATGTGCTTCTAGCCTCTTTGTTGATCACGATCACGGTCATATTATAACTGGTAATTTGGACATAATCACCAATAATGACCTTAAGGATACATTGAAATTGGGAACAAAATTTCGTGTGCAGGATTTTAAAGGTATAGACATGAAATTTAGTCATGAATTGAGTGATTTCATATATAAAATGGCAGTACGATACAGCATGCCTTTATCATCTTTTAATGAATGGCGCGATCACACTATGGAGAATTTTTATTTGTATTATCATCATTCTTGTGGACAAGATGAACGTCACACAATGAATAGACACATACTGGAAAATGTATGGAAAATATTCGCTATTACGTATACCGATAAGGTTACATCGAATTTTACCTTTACTTGTCTGAAATATTACATCGATCAACTCCATATCAGTTATAATAACGAAGACATGTATGTTTTGTTGAAATCAAAACGAAGGGAAATCGAAAATAAAATAAGGGCTTTACATAAACGCATAGGTATCAACATCAATCATATTCGATATCCGTACTTGGTATTGATACCAAAACTACACAAAACACCTGTAAAGTTTCGACCAGTAACGGTAGCCTATAAAGCTTATACTACTACAGCAAATACGAAACTTATTACACTTTTAAAACCTATTATGACTCAAATTATGCAAGGTGGTTCAGTAATGATTAAAAATAGTGGAGATATAATAAAGTATTTGAACAAACATCCCACAAACCTGATTTACAAGTCTTATGACTTTAAAGATCTCTTTAATAACATAGATCTGAAAGATCTATATGATATTATGATAGAAATCCATAGTCAATATCACCTACATAAATACATAGCTTTACACAAATTCAAGGCTATCTTGGATATTGTGCTTTTTGAAAATGTCTTATTCAATGGTTTGAATTATTATAGGCAAGTAAAAGGTATACCTATGGGGGGAGGCTGCTCCTCGATGATGGCAGATCTATACCTTCATCACTATGAAAAAGGCACACATATATTAAACGAATTGCCGTATTTCCGTTTTGTGGATGATATACTTGTGGCACATAAAAAAACCAATATTAAATTTAACTTCGACTTTTACCCTGCACAATTGGATTTAATTGAAACTCCTGCAGATTTTGCCGATGAAATTAATTACTTGGATATTATCATTCACTTCGCTGAAGATGAACCCTTATATACGATACTTTATGATAAAAGACGACATTTCAAGATTAAAGTGAATTATATTATCAATTGGAGGTCTAATTTGAGTCAGAAAGTTTTTCGTAATATCGTAATGAATCACTTTATACGGAACGCCCGCTTGCATACTTATAAAAAAAAACGTATAAAAAGTGATGTTATATTTATCAAGGAGGCTATCAAACAAGACTATCCCCTCGGATTCCTCAGACATATTTATAATACCTATCATAATAAAACAGTCAACGCATTTGAAAATGATATTGGCAAACGTTTAGTTTTGGGTAATAAATGGCAACGATGGTGTTAGTCCTATACACTCTACTCCCTTCTCTCTTTTGACTGAGGGATTTCAGTTGGCCGTTTTACTTTTCTTGTGTGTTGTCACTCTGAATTCTGACTTTGTATGTATACCCTTGCTTTTACAACTTCGTAATGGAGTCCATTTGTTCCTTGTTCGGACTGTTTTGTGCGTCTTTTGCTTTGACGTTTGTACGGAGATTGGCCTCAGGTATTTTTCGGCTCCGGGAGTGTTTCCTATGGAATAAAAGTCGACTTTTAACCGGGGAACTAGGGGTCACCACCCCCCTAGGCCTTTTCAAATTTCCCTGTTGGCTTTTCTCCACCCCCCCCCCTTTTTGAGATTTCTTTGTAGAATTTTTCTCTTTTATTATACTAGACAATTTAGAGCAGCATTGCGCCTACTTGTCTCGTTAATTTTAAATCTTATATTCGTATCTTTTATATGACATTATATATATATATATATATATAATATAACATGCTAAGAGAATGTTTTCATATATAATCAGCACTTCGACAGATAATGCATAAAGCTACACAGAATGTGTATGCATAAATTTCTCTTATTCGGTGAAAAGAAAATATTTTTAGTTTATAGTAAATACCAGAAATAAAAATTAATTGTACTAAATAAATATTACTGCCATTCTCTCGCTATAAAAATATCTTGATAGAATCGTCTGCTTTATCACAATTCAATTCTAGAAACGCATATTCTCTTAAGAGAAAAATCTCATTCATTGAAAAAAATGGAAAATATATATCATGAGAATAAAATTAAAAAGTAAATTCAAGAAGATATTTCATAACAATGTATAGACAACATTTGAATTTAATTACTGTACTCTCTGAAAAAATATTAATTCAACTGGAATTCCTTTTAATGTAATCGATACTATTTTAATTCAAAATGGAAATAAATCGTATTAGGTAAAATCACACAATAAATATTAGCTCTATTGCAGTTGAGCAGTTTATTTATTTGATTGGATGCATTTCAAAAATGAACTTTTTTCATCAGATAATCTGAAATTAATGGAACATGAACTATATTCTATATATATATTTACTTCTTATTGTAAAAATGTGTCAATTCAGTAAGAGGAGATAAAAATTAGCATTATACTTTTAAACTATCTTCCAATATTTTGACTTCAAAAAAGCATGAAGTTAAAGTGAAAAGCCTTTGTGGAATTTTAAGTTACAAAACTGTTCAATAAAATGCTAAGAGAATGTATTCATCTGAAGTCAGTCTCATATAGAATTACTAACCATTTTCATCCGAGTTTCTAGTTTCTTCAAAAAATGGCTAATGCCATTAAATGTGGCACCTAAATGATTAATAAAAGTTTAGGATAAATTTTCTGATTATTCACAACGCTTTCAAATTTAATCATAAAAATGTCACACATTTCGTAATTTTGTTAACATGTTAAATGGGAAAATATATTGAATTTTATTTCCGCGTGCTACAAAACAATTTAATTTTTTAATCTTTCCGACTTGCAGCGAAAGAATATCATTGTCGCTTTATTCCTTCCGAGAGGCATAGTGTAATTTTTTAATCCCTCTATATCGTCACCCTTAATTCGTATTTTTGAAATTTTCGATAATTTTTCCTTTGATCAGAAAGCGGAAACGGATCAAATGAGAACAATACAAAGATTCTAATTAGTTGTTGTTGTTGAGACCCAGACCGTCCGACCTACCAGGAATGTGTAAGGTAACCGTTTGGACGGCCGGGATGTGCCACCCAATTTTGACCGGTACCCAGTGGGGGAAGATTCTAACTAGTGGAAGTGTTCGATAATTTTGCAAAGGTTCGATGTTTTTTTATTATTCCTTTGTATCGCCGCCTCTAATTAGAATTTTTTGAAGCATTTGATATTTTCCTCAATATAGAACCTAAGACGTATCTTATGACACACATACCAAAATGCAGGCTATTGTGGAAGTGCTCGATAATTTTAATCTGTCAACTAATTACACAATCAGTTAGTCAAAATTTGAAACAAAATCGTTTTTCGAAATTTTTTAGACATATCTTGTTACTAATAAGTATTACCAAAAATGATAATTTTATTTCAAATCCATTATATTTTATTTGCCATTTAGTCCATTATATTTTATTTGCCATAATTTGCTTCATATCTATTCCCTAACTTTAAGAATTATATACACATTAATTCTAAAAATAGAATTATATACACATTAATTTCAAAAATAGAATTATATATGCATTAATTTTGACAATACAACAAACAAACATATTTTTCTAATTAAAAAAAATACTGAAACAAAGGCTGTTTTGATGTTATTTACTTATCAATTATTGACGCTACTTTCATTCTTTATAAATAAAATTATCAAATCATACCAGATAATCTAATTTCCCTTCTGCTAGTTCTCGAGAAAATTGTTCAGACATAACAAATGAGAAATTATTCTAGTAAAAAAGAAGAAAGTTATTGAGTTATTTCAAACAAAATTTGCATCGTTTATTCCTTACAAAATTGATTTGAAAATATAAGATTGTGATGTTATGTTATTTAACCCCTAGCGAGAATGAAATGAAGAATTGCGTAAAGAAAATGTATTACGTAATATAAATGAAACGATAAATTTCTCTCGAATGGAACTTATTTTTGTAAAAATGTAGCCCTCTTTCCTACTTATCTTCTAATCTACTTATTGTCGATAGAGATGTTTTAAACGTATTTTTAGATGTTTTAGAGTGTTTTTAATACATGGTATTAAAGTATTGAAATCAGAGATTTTATTTAGATAAATGTTATATTTATTTTAAACTATTTGATATTTAAATATCCTCCACATTTTCTATCGTTACATACATTGTATAATTCATAAGGAAATTATTGTGTCGGGGTCGAAAATTCGAATTCAGGTTATTGGCGAATTTATACGTTTAAGCATCCCTGAAATCGAATGAAACGTATTTGAGAGTGTGTGTGTGGGGGGGGGGGGGGGAGTGTATGCACATACATTCCGTGCTTGCGTATGAGTACAATATCTTACGAGCAAATAGAGTGTTAGTGTTTTGAAAGTAATTGAATTCGAATATTGAAATCAATAAATACTATCGATTTTAAACACTTAAAACTTCAGAACACACCTAAATTTTTTAATGAATTTTTGAAAAAATCTTAAAAGAAATTCAGGATGTTGAAATAAAACATCATTGTATACGTATTCCTTAAGAAAAACAAATAATAAATACTTTTGAAACGCAAGCATAAAACTTTCTAGAGATATTGTATGTTTCTCAAATAAATTGACCAAAAACTTAAAATTATAAAAGTTATTAAAATTACTAAAATTATAAAAATAGTAATAATCGTATTACTTTCCATATGCAATATTATAGGACAAATCTATTAACATCATACTAGTGGAACTAGCTTGTTTAATTCACAAGAAGAGCCCATTTTTTACTTTCCTTATATACATAATGTATAAGGAAAGTATTGTGACGGGGTCGAAAATTCGAATTCGAGTTTTCGACGGGAGAGCACGTTTCAAGCATCCCTGATCACGAATCAAACATTTTTGAAGTGATGTCTGTGTGTGTGTGTGTGTGAAAGTATGTGTGTATGTGTGTGTGTGTGTCAGTGAGTCTGTGGAGACGATAACTGACGAACGAATGGACCGATTCGAACCAAATTTGGTACAAAAATCACAATCCGTAAACACTGGAAGCCTATTGTTTTTATACTTGATCGAATGCTCAGAACCCCCCTAAATTTTCGAATGAAATTTTGAAAAAATCGTTAAAAAATCAAAACCGCTAATAAAGTTACGCAAATAGACATTTCTTATGTAATTTTTCATTAGAAAACGATTGGCATAAATTTTAGAACGCTAACATGAACCGTTCTCGAGATATTGTACATTTTTCGAAAAAATTATGAAAAAGTCACATAAAAAAAAATTCCTATTGAGAAACATGTTCACTTTTCATATGTAATACCATGCGATAAATTGAGTGACATCATTCTCGCGGATCTAGCTCGTTCCATTCATGAAAAAATATACTTTGAATAATACTTTTGTATTAGAACGCCAATAGTCATTTATCTGCTGTAAGAATAACTTTTTTCTTAGTGCATAACTCTTGGCGAGATTTTGGCGACGAATTTGGCGGAATGTCGCCAACTTGGCGACTTTTTTGAAATGCTGCCAAATTAATGAAAATCTCGCCAAATGGATAAAAATGATGCTAAATCAATGAAAATGACGACTAATTGTCGAAAATTCAATATCTTGGAAAAAATATTAGTATCTACTATAAGAAAAACCTATTTATTTTACTGTAAAAGTGGTAAATTCATTACGTTATATAAGGAAAGTCATGTGTTGCCCACATCAGATTTTTTTTTACTGTAAAAGTAGTAAATTCATTACATCATATAAGGAAAGTCATGTGTTGCCCACATCAGATTTTATATATTTATATTGATGTATAATAGTTGTTATATGGATATTAATAATTTACATGAATTGAAATATACTCGTATAAAATAGTAACTACTACGATTTATAAATGCTAATAATTTATTGTGTTTTAAATTGTGTCCAAGCATTGAAAAGTGTATTTTTCTATCCGTCTCCATCCTTTAATTATTGCCAATTAAATTGACAAAACTTGCTTATTTTCATATTTTGACTAATTATTCACATTAATTTTTACTTTCCTTATATATATAATGTATAAGGAAAGTATTGTGACGGAGTCGAAAATTCGAATTTAAGTTTTCGACGGGAGAGCACGTTTCAAGAATCCCTGATCACGAATCAAACATTTTTGAAGTGATGTCTGTGTGTGTGTGTGTGTGTCAGTGAGAATGTGGAGACGATAACTGACTAACGAATGGACCGATTCGAATGACATCTGGTACAAAAATCACAATCCGTAAACACTGGAAGCCTATTGTTTTTAAACGCAATCGAATGTTCAGAACCCCCCTAAATTTTCGAGTGAAAATTTGAAAACATCGTCAAAAAATCAAAACCGCTAATGAAGTTACACAAATAGACATTTCTTATGTAATTTTTCATTAGAAAACGATTGACATAAATTTTAGAACGCTAACATAAACCGTTCGCGAGATATTGCACATTTTTTAAAAAAATTATCAGAAAGTTATATAAAATAAAAAAAAATATCTCCTATTTAGAAACATGTGCACTTTTCATATGTAATAAATTCCATGCAATAAATTTGGTGACATGATTCTCATGGACCTAGCTCGTTATTCATGAAAAAAGATACTCTGAATAATACTTTTGTATTTGAACGCCAATAGTCATTTATCTGCTGTAAGAATAACTTATTTCTTCGTCCATAACGCTTGGCGACGAATTTGGCGGAATGTCGCCAACTTGAGACATTTTTAATTGTTGCAAAATTAACAAAAATCTCGCCAAATCGATAAAAATGACGCTAAATCAATGAAAATGACGATTAATTGAAGAAAATTCAATCTTGGAAAGGATATAAATATCTACTATAAGAATAACATTTTTTTAAATTGTAAAATTAGTAAATTCATTGCATTATATAAGAAAAGTCATGTGATGCCCATATCAGATTTTTTAATTGTTTTGACACATTTAATATAATTGGGCAATTCAGTAACTTCTCGTGTAATCCCGGAAGTCCACAAGTATCCTTTTCAATCCATCTCCATCCTCTAAACATTAATCATTTGATTGACTAAACTATCTTAATTTCACATATTGGTTAATTATCCTTGTTAATTTTAACATTATTACTTTCCTTATATACATAATGTATAAGGAAAGTATTGTGACGGGGTCGAAAATTCGAATTCGAGTTTTCGACGGGAGAGCACGCTTCAAGCATTCCTGATCACGAATCAAACATTTTTGAAGTGATGTCTGTGTGTGTGTGTGTGTGTGTGAAAGTATGTGTGTGTGTGTGTGTCAGTGAGTCTGTGGAGACGATAACTGACGAACGAATGGACCGATTCGAACAAAATTTGGTACAAAAATCACAATCCGTAAACACTGGAAGCCTATTGTTTTAATACGCAATCGAATGTTCAGAACCCCCCTAAATTTTCGAATGAAATTTTGAAAAAATCGTCAAAAATTCAAAACCGCTAATAAAGTTACGCAAATAGACATTTCTTACGTAATTTTTCATTAGAAAACGATTGACATAAATTTTAGAACGCTAACATGAACCGTTGTCGAGATATTGTACATTTTTCAAAAAAAAAATCAAAAAGTCAAATAAAATTAAAATATATATATATATCCTATTGAGAAACATGTTCACTTTTCATATGTAATACCATGTGATAATTTGGGTGACACCATTCTCGTGGATCTAGCTCGTTCCATTCATGAAAAAAGATACTTTAAGTAATACTTTTGTATTTGAACGCCAATAGTCATTTATCTTCTGTAAGAATAACTTATTTCTTCGTCCATAACGCTTGGTGAGATTTTTGCGACGGATTTGGCGGAATGTCGCCAACTTGGCAACTTTTTGAAATGTTGTCAAATTAACAAAAATCTCGCCAAATGGATAAAAATGACGCTATATCAATGAAAATGACGACTAATTGTCGAAAATTCAATATCTTGGAAAGAATATTAGTATCTACTATAAGGAAAACCTATTTTTACTTTCCTTATATACATAATGTATAAGGAAAGTATTGTGACGGGGTCGAAAATTCGAATTCGAGTTTTCGACGGGAGAGCACGTTTCAAGCATCCCTGATCACGAATCAAACATTTTTGAAGTGATGTGTGTGTGTGTGAAAGTATGTGTGTGTGTGTGTGTCAGTGGGTCTGTGGAGACGATAACTGACGAACGAATGGACCGATTCGAACAAAATTTGGTACAAAAATCACAATCCGTAAGCACTGGAAGCCTATTGTTTTTATACGTAATCGAATGTTCAGAACCCACATAAATTTTCGAGTGAAATTTTGAAAAAATCGTCAAAAACTCAAAACCGCTAATAAAGTTCCGCAAATAGACATTTCTTATGTAATTTTTCATTAGAAAACGATTAACATAAAATTTAGAACGCTAACATGAACCGTTCTCGAGATATTTAACATTTTTCAAAAAAATTATCAAAAAGTCATATAAAATAAATAAAAGTATATTTCCTATTGAGAAACATGTTCAGTTTTCATATGCAATACCATGCGATAAATTGGGTGACATCATTCTCGTGGATCTAGCTCGTTCCATTCATGAGAAAATATACTTCGAGTAATACTTTTGTATTTGAACGCCAATATTTATCTGTTATAAGAATAACTTATTTCTCCGTCAGTAAAGCTTGGCGAGATTTTGACGACGAATTTGCCAGAATGTCGCCAACTTAGCGACTTTTTGAAATGTTGCCAAATTAACGAAAATCTCGCCAAATGGCTTAAAATGACGCTAAATCAATGAAAATGACGACTAATTGTCGAAAATTCAATATCTTGGAAAGAATATAAATATCTACTATAAGAAAAACCTGCTTCTTTTACTGTAAAAGTAGTAAATTCATTGCATTATATAAGGAAAGTCATGTGTTGCCCACATCAGATTTTTTGTAATAGTTTTGTATTTAGACACTAAACAATTCACCAATTGTAAATAAATTAAAATTAATAATTCACAAATTGTATATAAATTAAAGAATTTGCATTAATTATAATACCAATTGCTTTTGATGTGTATTAAGTACGTGAAAGTGAATAAATTATTTTATCTGGACTAATAAAGACGGCAAAAAGACAAACAATTTACGGATTTTAATTCAATGCCAATAACATCGTAGTATGGCTTACATTTTATATGTAAATTTATATTTATTTATATGTAAATTTTAAAACACTGCTCACAACTGAAATCGCAGCACCATGAAGTAATTGATGTATCCTTATGAAATTTACTGAATATAATTGTAACATGGAGATGTGTAAATGATCAAAAAATCATATCTGGAAAATGAAAGCATAGAGCTTTATTGACATCAGATCAATATGGAATAGGCCCACCGCAAGCGACTATACAGGATTGAATAAGACGAGGCATCGCGTCAATAGTGTAAATGGCATTCCACACAGCATGCAATTGGGCTTGTAACTGAACATGATTTATTGGAATTAGGAGTTCGCTTAATCGGCGAACCATGATGTCCCAGATATGCTCAATTGGCGACAAATCCGGAGAATACGCTGCCCAAGGCAGGATATCAAAACCTTGTAGACTATTCATAGCTACCCGTGCAGTATATGGTCTGGCATTGACCTGCTGAAAAAGCAGTCCAGGCCTGGTTGACAGATATGGCTGTTCCACAGGTCTTACAATGTTAGAGACATATCGTTGTGCCGTGATACTGCCAGAAACATGGACCGAATGTGTTCGTCCACCAAATGTTATACCACCCCAAACCATGGTACCACTTAGGGCGGCTGTGCTAATAGAAAAAGCTTCCTGATGACGTTGTTGAAAGCTCCGCTATACGCGAGTATGGTCATCTGGAATGCCAAAAGAGAATAGTGATTCATACGTAAACAGAATGTTTCGCCATTCTGTCGATCCATTGCGTCTCATGTGACACCACTGAACACGACGTAACCGGTGATGACGTTGAAACGGTTGATGTCGAAGAGATCGTCTACCTCGGAGTCCTGCGTCATGCAAATGGTTTCAAATTGTTTGCATCGAAACCACGTTACCTGTAGTGTGGGATAAATGTCGCTGTAACACGGTAGCTGTGGTAAACGGCTCCCGCGCAACACTTCTCAGAAGCATACGATTTTCACGTGGTGTGGTATACCTGGGAGCTCCACTACCTGATCTTCGTGTCGTTTCGTTGCCTCTCACGAACCGTAGCACACACCGTTGGCACACCGTGCTCACATCACGACCGAATAATTCAGAGATCCTTCGAAGGTTCAATCCAACCTCACGTAAAACAATGATTTGTTGCCGTTCCGTTGATGACAACTGAACGTATGCGGTACGTCGAAGTACTCTTAGCACACTGTGATGATTTTTACAACCTGAAACCAATGACGCTACAATTTAGCTGTGGTATCGCTCCTGCTTGACCTGACGCTTTCATGCTGCTCGGCAAGGTGTTACGTCTCTATGCGTAACGAAACTGTGATCATTTGCATATCTCGCCTTGCTGTTTCCATTGCCTGATTTACATAAAGTTACACCTACAACTTTAGGATGTTGCGATTTCAGTTGTGAGCAGTTCATATAGCCTATAATGCTAATTGTTGAATAGCGAAATATAAATCAATAATAGAAATAGATGGAAATAGTTTTATATGTTGTCATACAGATAATATACCAAATGTTCAATTTAGCATTAAAAAATATGATGTGGACAGCACATGACTTTCCCTGCAGACTCATATTCACGCTCTTTCTATTCTTCAGTAATTCATCACATTGAGCTTAATTCAACAAAATAACACCTATAATTACACAGATACACATACACGCACACACACATATGCGCACACATGCATACACACATACAAGCACACATGCATACACGATCACACCCACCCACTATTCGTAATACTATCGATGCAAATAAAGTAAAAACAGACTAAAAATTTCTTGAAAAGGTAATGGTAGTTGCATTTTTGTTAAAGATTTTTTTCTTTTCGGAAGAATATCTTGTTTTGACTAGTTCAATGCAAACGAATATTATATTTCAATTCTTCAGATGGAATAAGCCGACCATAGATAAAATGACAGCTTATAAAAATGCAATGAGATGCATGCAAAACATAAAATATTTTCCCAACAAGAAGAAAAATTTTAAAAAAGGCAGCTACAATTACCCTCTAAAGAAATTTATGTCTGATTTTAATTTATTCGCACAGATAGTATAACGCATGGTGTATGTATGTGTACGTGTATGCGTCTATGCATGGTTGCATGCGCGTACCGGTGTATGTATGCATGCGTTTATATGTGTGTATACTTGTATGTGTGTGTATTCGTGTATGGAATCTGTTGCTAAGAGCTTTCTTCTTTAAGAAACATTTCTTTCATTTAACCGAATTTTCTTTGTCTTCATTAAAAAGAAAACTATCTAGAAACTAACAAGAAATTATTTTAATGGTGTACTGGAAGGTAAAATTTTATAGTTTAGTTTAAAACTCAAAACATTTTCCTTATCTCCTTAAATAATTCTTTTTCTATTATTGCACTTTTTCGCAAAAGGTTTTATCAATGTTACAGTAAAAATCATGGATTAAAATAATCATCGGTTTATTCATTCTAATTCAAAATCTTTATATTTCAAATTGGAAATGCGTATAATTATATTGACTTATATATGTTCAGAATTAATTCACAAAAGCGATTAAATAGTAACCTTAACAAACAATTATATTTTCGACAAACAAGCACATTCGGTAAAGTGCAGATGCATTATGTATGTTTAATAAATGCAGAGTTTCATTGATTTTTAAAAGCTTATACTTAACCATTCATGTAACAAGACAAACATTGGATTACAAAATAAATATTTATTTGATTAACACATTCAAAGCTTGAAAACGCAAATGCGAAGGCAGACTTATAACTAAAGACTATCGAAAAACTTTTAAATTTCCTGAAAGTGCAAATATTTTAATAGAATTTTTAAATCACGTATATAAGGTTGCTGTGAGAACTGTAGCTATTCATGAAATTAAAATAGTCAATTAGCTTTAAGACGTTCCTTGAAAAAGTACTGTTTATTTAAATGCTAATAAAAGGCACAAATTGCGCACTCATCTGTTAAACATGTGTTGTTGTTGAGACCCAGACCGTCCGACCTACCAGAAAGGTGTAAGGTAACTGTATGGACGGCCGGGAAGTGCCACCCAATTTAGACCGGAACCCAGTGGGGGAGGCATCCACAGGGACCGTACCCTCCTTCCCCTACCACCAACCTCTCGGAAGGACTTACGGACCCACATGTTTAACGTGATCGTACTCCGCATGAACACGGCGGCATTTGTGGTAGCGTGCAAATCTAGCGCGCAAACCACGGGGATACCGCACCCGAGATGGCCAACAGCACGCGGTGTTCCGAGGTGGTCACCCACCAAGTACTAACCGCGCCCGATGCTGCTTGACTTCGGTGATCTAACGAAAACCGGTGTTTTCAGCACGGTACGGCCGTTGGCCCTGTTAAACATGTGTGTCAGAATGTGACATTCTCTGCATTACCTGCAAAATCTGATTTAAATTTCTGCAACCCGAGTTCTTAAAAGATGTAGTGAAGTTTAATGAATGTTTTGCTCATATATGTATGAGTATTTAAATAATTACACCAATTAAAATAAGCTAAAAAACCTCGCACGAATCATTAAAATATTCCCTAAATTATCCTAAACATTGCTTATGTGTATATGTGGGAGTGTTTAAATAATCGCACTAATGAAAATATGCTAAAACCTTCAAGATTGTTTAAATAATTACACTAATTTTTATTTATATGTATGTGAGTGTATAAATAATTACAGTAATCAAAACATATTTTAAAAAACCCTAAATTAAAATAATTATACTAATCAAAGTACACTAAAAACTCTAAATTAAAGTAATATTTATTTATATGTGTTGTTGAGAGACCCAGACCGTCCGACTTACCAGAAAGGTGTAAGGTAACCGTTTGAACGGCCGGAAAGTGCCATCCAATTTAGACCGGAACCCAGTGGGGGAGGCATCCACAGGGACCGTACTCTCCTTCCCCTACCACCAACCTCTCGGAAGGACTTACGGACGCACATGTTTAACGTGATCGTACTCCGCATGAACACGGCGGTAGTTGTGGCAGCGTGCAGAACCAGCGCGCAAACCACCGAGCTGCCGCGTCCGAAATGTGCCAACAGCACGCGGTGTTCCCAGGTGGTTACCCACCCAAGTACAAACCGCGCCCGATGCTGCCTGACTTCGGTGATCTAACGAGAACCGGTGTTTTCAGCACGGTACGGTCGTTGGTCCTTATTTATATGTGTTGTTGTTGAAACCCAGACCGTCCGACCTACCAGAAAGGTGTAAGGTAACTGTTTGGACGGTCGGGAAGTGCCACCCAATTTAGACCGGAACCCAGTGGGGGAGGCATCCACAGGGACTCCTTCCCCTACCACCAACCTCTCGGAAGGACCTTATTTATATGTGTCGAAAGCCCAGAACGACCGACTCATCCGAAGACTTGAGTAACAAGATGGACGTTCGGGAAAACTTATTTATTTATTTATATGTGTGTCAGTGTTATTTATATGTGTGTCAAACTTATTTATATGTGTGTCAGTGTTCAATTAAATACACTAATCTTTGCTTTGCTAAAATGCTCAATACCGTTTAAGTAATTACACTAATTTTTGTCTATATACTATGTGTGAGTATGTAAATAATCACAGCAATCAAAATATATTAAAATACTCTAAAATTAAAAACACAATGTGATTGAAGCCATATTGCGCTGCATCGAACAGCGGGATGCAAGTACGCCAGAGTATGTACAGTATGTACGGAACAAATAAACACATGATTACTAATGTGTTGAATGTACATAATTTTTACAGTACATATTTCCTTAATGGTATTAATGAGGAAGATTCAAGAGGGGAGAGGGCATTGTTGTAAATTCAGGGCTGAATTGTACGATACCGTGCAGTATGCGAAGTTTAGTGCAGTATCATCATCATCATCATAACTCATCGTGCCCAGTGGCACATAAGGCCTTCAGCTTGCGTCGCCACACTGGTCGATCCTGTGCCGCAGTCGGTGCTTCTGACCAGCTCGCCCATCCCATCAAATTTCTCTCCTGCTCCACCAATCTCCTCCAGACCCCGAGATCTTTTTCCTTCAGCTTCTTTTTTAGTGCGGTATACTGTGCACTAAATTTTACGATACAGTGCAGTATATGAAGCTTTTCCAGTCTTAACCGACTTTGGTAGAATCCAAGCTGTCCACATTAACTCAGATAATCCAAACTCGACTGTTATTTTATTTTCCTGTTTATTTATGAGACTATTAAAAACGCATTTAATTCGCATTACTGTTTATTAAACGAGACGCTAGTTCAGCTTAACAGCAATAACATACTTACTACAATGTTTGACTTTGACGAACCTCTTTAATAAACATTATTGATTGTATTTTCGCAACTTTGAGAAATTAATTTCTGCTTGATCGATGCTGTATGCTCTTTAACATAAACCACTGACATTATTTACCGGGCTTTGTTTCATCACGAGTTGAGTTGAGTCTCCAGACGAAGTAAAAATAGAAATTTTCTGTCTGAGGGAAATTGCTAGGTAATATCTGGAATTCTTCGAACGTTTGAAGTAAAAAAAAAAAAGAAAAATCGGTCGATTTGTCTGGCAGTTTTGTAGAAATTCAGATTCAAACATTCACATAGAAGTAAGTATGTTTATATATATATATATATATATCGTCATAATTTCAGGTGGTTGAGTAATATACCGTTGTTTATGATGTCTGGAAAGTATTATGTAGCATTTGTAGTAAACTATTTAATACTGATATTTAAGCCTGTCAAAGATAGAGGACCTGCACTTATAGAAATATAAATTGCAACTTTTGATGTGAATAACATCTATGCGTGGGATTTTTGTGGCGAAAAAAAAGGAGAGTTACAAAAAATGCAAACACTGTGGACGCTTATACATCCGAACCTAATAGATAAAAATTCAAATAATTTGAAGGGAAAAAATAATTTCAATATTTTAATATGTTGAACTATTTTCAAGAAAACTTAAAATATATCTGTTCAAGCGAGTATCTTTTTTCTTCCTTTACTTTTACTCGAAATATCTTCAGAACTATAAAGACTGATATCAATAGTAAGCGACAAAATTATGTATTAAGAAATTTAGTTACTAAATCTATATTCCTTTTTATAAAAAAAAAAATGTATAGTTGCCAATTTAAAAAAGATTGAAAATTTTCTGTTTTTCAAGTTTGTAATGTCCATATCTCAAGATTAAAGGTGCTATAAGCACAATTTCGATATTTTAGTATTCCAATCTTGGTTTTCCAATGGGTAGGAAAGCTGTGATACTTAAAATGGCACGATTGTTGCAGCTCAATCTGTTTACTTACTCCTTGGTGAAATATGGGTGCATATACATCAGATATTTTATTTTGTTTAACGCGGAAAGGTTGAAGAGACAGAATTTCATGGTTAATTAATGACCCAGAAAACTTTGTAGAGAAATCTCCTTTGGGGATAAAGGTCCAACAAAGCTTATTGGAAATTCTTCTAAAATCCACACTTTACGTAGATAACGAGAAATGAGTTATCGAATGCTTAAACTATTTCATGTAGACAGGTGCCATAGAAAACAAAAAACATGTCATAAATTCTATTATGTGTAATGGAATCACGATCCTAACTTTGGAAACGTTTCCTGTAGGAAGCTTTAGTGAATATGACATTTACATGATTGCCTGGATGCTAAATGTGAACTGTAAATTGTAAAACATTTGCAAGCATGCTACTGAAAGTTTCAGAAGAATCAGCTGTCCGTAATGGGAAGTAACGTTCCTAATAATTATGATAATATAGTATCATAATTAATATATATATATATATATAAATAAATTAATATTAATATATTAATATTAATATATATATTATATATAGCAAGAAAGATCAATCATGCATAAAACAATGATTATGAAGCACTTTCCAACTGAAATATAATTTTATTTAAAAATCTCTAAAATGCGATACATTCAGCAGAGATATATTTAAAATTATCACAGTAATACAGTAATTTATTACATTTGAAAACGTAAAACTTCATCGAAAAAAGAGAGGTATAGATAGCTAGCTAGATAGATAGATATATAAATAGATAGATAGATAGATATATGGATGGATAGAGAGAGGGAGGGGGAAGTACTACTAATAATAATAATAATAGAGATCACCTCAAAACATTCGAGTTCAGGCTTAGAACGAACTGGAATTCGAATTTTCGACCACGTCGCAATACTGGTCTTATACATTATATTATATATGTAGAGAAAGTAAAAATGGGTCTCACATTTACCCAGACTTTAAAAGTTTCCTAGAACACGCATCGGGAAATTGTTGGACAAAACTTTTTATGTTGTTTTAGATACTTTTAGATATTCTAGGAGGTTTAACTGAGTAATAGTTGGACGCAAAAATAGTCCTTAACTGATTTGGAGCACAATAATAAATTAATAATAATAAAATAATAATAATAATAATAATAAAATTAATAATAAATAAGATGAACATTAACTCATGGCAGAAATTTAATTCTAGTACAACTAAAGATGATACTCAAGATGTGATTGAAGGCAGAGATACGCTTTTTTACTTTTAAAATATTTACAAATTAACTTATAATTTATTTGTAGAATTAATTTTCATTTTTATAAATAATAAAACAGCCACATAATTTAAATATTTTTCTTGAATCTAACAAATATCTTTCAATTTTCCCTGCTTCACACATTTACAATTCCGAATGCAAGAAATAAATATTATGTTTTGGATCATGAACATTCTTTTACAATGCGAAATGCAGTGACTAAAAATTACCAGTTTTTGGAAACTTCCGAAATTCCCTTCCCAAAATACCCGGTTTATTCCCGAGGGAAACACCGGGTTTCTTCCAATCTAAACTCTAGGGGTGGCACACCTATAAGCTTGAAGACAGTAGTGCGGACCTGGCCAACCTCTCGGTTTACAGGATTAGTTCCGCACCCCTGACGGACCCGCACCCCTGACGGACCCCCTATGTTTAAAGTACCTTGTGACGGACCCACATGTTAACGTGATCGTACTCCGCATGAACACGGCGGCAGTTTTTTCTTTTTCCAGCGGAGGGAATCGAACCCGGGTCTACCGAGTGCAATTCCCGCGAGCTGACCAGTGAGCTACCGCGCCGACCGCACCTATCAGCACACCTATAAGCTTATCTAAGATCTCGGAATGGGGAGGTTATGATTTGACGATGGTTTAATTTACAGCCAGGAACCTAACAATTAGGTACCAAAAGCAAGCAAAGCTTAGGGGCCTCAGAACTGAAACCTGAGGCAAAACTGCATCAATCGCCCTCATAAAATAAAGCTATTCAGATGTCTATTCTGTATTATTGTTATTTTTTCTTCTCGACTTAGTGTTATTTTTTTTTTATTCTGGACTTTGTTTTTCACTCATCTGTTTTTGACTCGTTGTCGGGTAATTATTGGACAATTTCACAGTTATTTGAGTAGTTACTGGATAACGAATTTAAACCAGTTCAAGCTTCTACTGTGATCAATTCAAGCTTCTACTGTGTTCAAGCTTCTACTGTGATCAAGCTTCTACTGTGAGCCGCCCAGGCGGTGAAGTGGATAGCGTCTCCGATTGCTGTCTAGTGGGCTTGGGTTCGAATCCCGAGTAAGGCATGGTTGTTTTCTTGAGGATGAAAACAGTCTTCCGCCCTCTGGGTCCTCGCAAAATGAGAAGCTGCACCCCCCCTTGACCTTCATCAGTGATGCTTGTTTGTTTGTGTTAATAAAATTTGTGATCTTGTCTTGTGTCATTCTTTGTCCGTCTTCTGGCATCACTGGTCCTGTTTGTGGTTCCACTGAAACAGGAAGTTATAAGCAACAACAACAACACAGTGATCAATATATAACATGTCAGAAATTTGATCTTGCAGTGTTCAGCCTTTGAAAATATACTCATATACGATTTTAAAGAAAAATCTTGTTTGAATTGGTTTAAAAATTCACTTTCCAATAATTATCCCGCTTTTCGGAATCCAATAATTATCTCAATCCATTCGTGACTTTTAAAAAGTATATTATGTAGCTTATTTACAGTTCGCGTTATGTTTTGAGCTAAAATAAAATTGCTTGTTTACTCTATGCATGTTAAAGGAATTTTGGTGCCTGAATTATATTTTAGACAATATAATAGATTTTAAAAAGTTTTTCAGAATTGATTCCAAGAGTTTTTCAGAATTTGACACAGGGCCCCATTTCAAGAATTTCTTCGGAAGGGGAAAAGGCATTGGAGGGGGTGGACAACTGTTCATGAACTGTTAATGAGCGATAGGAATTTTAAGGAAAATTATATATGAAATGTTATAACTTGGAAAACTTTATAGGGGGGAGGCGCCTATAAGCTTAATCAGAATCTCGAAATGGGGAGGTTATGATCAAAAACGATGGTTTAGTTTACAGTCGAGTGGGGGGGGGAGACCTCAGGACTGGGAGGGACATGCAGAACTAGATATCAAACAATCACTATCATAAAAAAATCTGATGTGATCAGCACATGACTTTCCTTATATAATGCAATGAATTTACTACTATTACAGTAAAAAAAATGGATTATTTTTATAGTAGATTTTTATATTCTTTCCAAGATATTGAATTTTCGTCAATGAGTCGACATTTTCATTGATTTAGCGTCATTTTTATCCATTTGGCGAGTTTTTCGTTAATTTTGCAACATTTAAAAAAATCGTCAAGTTGGCAACATTCCACCAAATTCGTCGCCAAAAGCTCGACAAACGTTATAGACGGAGATAAATTATTCTTACAGCAGATAAATGACTATTTGCGTTAAAATACAAAAGTATTACTCAAAGTATCTTTTTTCATGAATGGAACGAGCTAGATCCACGAGAATGATGTCACCAAATTTATCGCACGATATTACATATGAAAAGTGACCATGTTTCGCAATAGGAACTATATATATATTTTTTTTATATGACTTTTTGATAATTTTTTTAAAAAATGCGCAAAATCTCGAAAACGGTTCATGTTAGCGTTCTAAAATTTATGTTAATTGTTTTCTAATAAAAAATTGCATAATTTTGATTTTTTGACAATTTTTTCAAAATTTCACTCGAAAATTTATGGGGGTTCTGAACATTCGATTGCGTATAAAAACAATAGGCTTACAGTGTTTATGGATTGTAATTTTTGTACCAAATTTCGTTCGAATCGGTCCATTCGCTCGTCAGTTATCGTCTCCACAGACTCACTGACACACACACACACACATACTTTCACACACACACATACTTTCACACACACACATACTTTCACACACACACATACTTTCACACACACACATACTTTCACACACGCACATACTTTCACACACACACACACACACATACTTTCACACACACTTGCTCGTGTCCTCTGGACGAGTCGGACGGTCTGGGTCTTCAACACACACACAGATATCCCTTCAAAAATGCTCGATTCGTATCCAGGAATGCTTGAAACGTGCTCTCCCGTCGAAAACTCGAATTCGAATTTTCGACCCCGTTACAATACTTTCCTTATACATTATTGTATATAAGGAAAGGAATAAAGGGATTTTTCATATGTGTATTTTATAGTATTGCTGTTTTTCACTCTGATGGACAAATATATTTTATTGAAAGGTCGTTCTTCAAAAACTGCAAAATTAAAACTGCAAAGATAAAATCTGACAATCACAATCAAGAGATTTAGTCCTTCTGGCATTTGAAAATAGAGTGTCCCGAAAAATGAGACTGAAGTTTGCTGCGGAAAAGGCTCGAAAAAAATTTTATTGATTTATTTTTTAATGTTTTATTAACATATTTATGTGATACAATTGTATGTTATTTCTTCCATATTGAAAACAAATTCATCAGTTGTGAATTATTTCAGAATACATCAGAATAATTGTCAGTTGCTCGCAAATCTGGCATTAGAGGGTGGAGGACGCAGAGTCCACTTCGATAAGAGGTTGCAATTTTGTCCCAGTAGCTAGCTCTCAACGGTAGAGTGTCGGCTGGCCAGTTCGGAGATTCAGGGTTCGATTCCCGGTTGGGCAGCAATGCTCTTTACAACGTTCATATCCCCTAAAAACACCAATCCCACTTAAGCCACTGATAGCACCTCATTAGTTGAATAATTGCACTGGTTTTCCTTACATGTCATAATTTAAAACAAAAATCTAGTACAGTTTCTTACTCAATCGTCGACCTCTCCCCCTTATTTCAGAGAATGATATGGTCCTACCTGTCACATATGTTACATAATGTGCTGCTGACTTAACTGTTAAATATCAATGTATGTAAAAGCATCACTTTAACTGCATCAGTAAATTGTGGAATTGTTTGTATGTGTTAGCCAGAGTGCCATGTTTGTGTATTATTGTGCAACTATAATAACTATATCATTTTTCGATCAAATTATAATTTATTATAGTTGCACACTTATTCTGGCATTTAAGGGAAGAGGGTGAAACAAGGGGGTCCGAAATATAAAATGTAACAATTAAATATTTAATATATGACATAAATTTGTATGATGGGGTTCTTTTGTTTGTTTGTTTTTAATAAAAATTACACCACCTGCCAAGAAATATACCGCATATCAATTCAAGTTACGCTACTAAGCACCCGATTTAAAGCCGTTAGATAGTTTTAAAATTTGCATTCTACTTTTCAAATTTCCAAACCACACTTTGAAATCTGCCATTTTTGCTTTGTTTCTCCATTGCAAACATAGATGGCGCCATCAACTAGAGCAATCCATACTCTCTGAATCTCTTATGAAAACTTACTGGCAGAGAATTCGGAAAAGAAGACACTTGAAAATATTTATTTCTAAATTAATTTCTAATATTCTATGTTTAGAACAAAAGCGTGCTAAAAAGCTCACATTAATATTCATATGTACTAAACGAATTTGGTTTTATGAAAATATTTAAATATTGAGTAATAATAGAATTTGGACAAAACTGCGATAATCAACTCTTAACCTCTGAAGGTGCTCCTAAGCAAAAGTCAATTTTAGGGCTTTCCTATAAATCTTTAACATTAAAAAAAAATCCACTGAGCACGGAAGATAGGCAACTAGCATTTCACTAACATGCCTTCTCATCGACTATACAAACGGCCACCATTGCTCCCCATGCTCCTCCATTGAAAATAATGATATGAAAATCTCGTAAATGTTTAATTCGTGCCCTAATAATACGAATTATGAAACTTTGTACATAGCTCTAGGTTTTCATATATTGTAACCACATATGACATGTTATAAGAACGTGTGCATTTGTTCTTGAGTTAGAGTGTTCTAACACACAGAGAATGACATTTTCCTAAATGTACTACAAATCTGTTCAGGTACTTCGAAATGCCAAATCTGAAAATGTTTGGGAAAACATGATTTGTATAGTAAGATAAAATAAATATAGTGTTCTCTCATAAGACCTTATGCACAGTGTTTCTTTCAAGCATACATCCGGGGGACCTTCGTCCCCCAGGAGACGATTATTCGCCCCCCCCCCCCCCGGAAACATTTTATCTTATCCTAGTTTCCATTCATGTAACAGCATTTAATTATATTTATATAGGTCAAATAGAAAACTTGCCCACTTTACAGTTTCATTCACCGCCCCCCGCCCCGGCCCCAAAATCCTGAAAGTAACACTGCTTATGCATTCCTTTAATGTTTAGCTATAACGTTGTTAAAGTGTTTTACAGCTGCCAAAGTAGGATCTACTAAAACAAAATTAACTATGCGTTATCGATTGAGAAAGCTTGCAGCGGCTAATTGTAGAAGGTAGAATTCCTATCTCAAAAACAAAGCAAGATAGGATGGGGGGGGGGGGGGGGATTTCGATAACAAAGTTGTGGAACTTGCTCTATTTAGTATGAAAGGACGTGTGGTTTTCCCATAACATGTACACAGGCGATAAAGAATGAGACTGAAGTACTCCTAAAAAAATGGCGAGAAATACGCAAGCAAAAACAATATTCCGCGTAGTAATAAGCTGCTTTTAATTTATATAAAGTTACCCTTTGACCAGTAAATAATAAATGCTGTATAAAAATAGCAAATAAATAATGCAGTACAGCAGTTATTCCTTTTCGTTGACCTCATTTTTTTATCGTCTGTGTACATGTTATGTGCAAAAAACATGACTTTCCGTACTAAATAAAAATGTTCTACAAATTTGTAATTAATAATTTGGCCTATGTTGCTTCGTTTTTGAAATAAGAAATCTAGCTTCTTCACTTCGTATTATGTTCTCAGTTTTAGCGTTTTTCTTCGTTTTGTTGTCTTTACTGTGGTGTTCACTGTCCGTTCTTACACACTAGTAAATGATTATATTTAGTATCAAATGCTACAGCTAGAAATAAAAAAATTAAAAAATTCTTCAATGTTATCGGAGGCATGTTCCGTAAATAAAATCTTCAGAACTTGCTCCCCTCGTCTTCATATGCAGGGTAGGGATCCTTGATCGACCTGTGATCAGGGACGATCCTATGGGGGGGGGTATAAGTAGTGCGTCACCCCCCACTTCACCACCACTCCCACCACCACTAATTTCTGAGTCGGCAAATCGTCACATCAAAAACAATATTTGATCTTTTGTTTGAACGGCTGAACAATTTTACCTACGAAAAAAAACCGCAATGTTTTTCTTCATTTCAATTCACTTAGTAAATAAAAAGAAACCCGCCAATTATTCTAAAACTATGCAAATATTCAACTACAATCGTGACAGATTGAAACAGGAACAGTAACTACTTCGGGAACGTGCGAACACTATTCTATTCAACCTTTGTAATTAGGAATTACAAAGTGATAAATGGCCGCTGTGTGAAAATTTTGGGCCCTTCGGACATGAAGAGTTTATCCTAAAATTCGTATTTATTAGACGAGATTTGAAGATAAAATAAAGTGCGAACCCTCACCAGAATGAAACGCATGCATCGGATCTAGGGTTTCCAGATCCAATTTTAAAAATACCGAACATGAAATCTTTCTAAGCAACAAGTGAGTGGGGAGGGGACACTTTTAAATGAAAATACATAGTAATTAACAGTAATGAATTACTGATCACAACTTTTTTAGTAATTTTTTTATTATTTTTTTACAGGAAACACATGGATGTCTAATTAATCGTATGTTTCACTGGACAAGAAACACCGAACAACGAACGGTTCGGCAAAATATGGATCATGTGGCGACCAAAGTCATACTCAACCCCATTGTTTTCGAGAGTAAATATTCTTATTGGTCCATCTATGTTCCTGTTCCCATAGTCTCATTTTTATACTATCCGATTTCGAACTGGTTTACGATATTTTATATGTTATGTTACATCTTGGAATAAGTTAGTTTTTGCTGATTAGAATCATGAACATTAAAAAGGCAAGTATGAAAAGAAAAAGACAAAAGCTACAGTGTGTTAAATGTGGAAGTTGTTTCAATGATGACTACATACGAAGACATGAAATTACCGTACATAGAGGAAATAAAATTTCCGTGAGGAATTTGAAGCTGCACGTAAAATAAAGACTCCAGGTTGCAGAGACTGATTTACAAGCCCTACAAACTGATTTGAAAATTCTTGCTGATCACTGTAAAGATACAGATTCCTTAACTTCAATAATGGATAAGACCGAAGGATTCAAACACATACTTCCTTTAGCAAATATTTTTGGCAGATTTTCACTTACGGCTTTAGTAGCGGTGGCCTCAAGTGAAAGACTTTTCAGTAAACTAAAACTAATAAAAACGTATTTGCGTTCCAAAATGTCTGATGGCAGATTAGACGCTATGCTGTTACTGAATAGTGAAAAAGATTTGGTTGACAGCATTGAACTCAATTCTGTTGTAAAGAGAAACGTCGAAGAATTTACGTGAAATAAAGTAAATTGAGACCATTTAGCATTTGTGACCTTTTAGAAGGAGCCTTCCAAATAAACCAGTAGCTAGTACTATATAATAATGCAAGATGCTGATTTCTCTGCTTAAGGCCAATCGATTTTCTCCAAACTTGAAATGCGCAGAATTAATTCCTAAACTTGATTAAAAACTAACCTAAATAAACAATTATATTTTCGGGAAATAAATATATTCGGCAAAGTATCATTTTTCATTATGTATGCCTAACAAATGGGCAGCCTCGCGGAAATTTAAACGCTTGTACTTAACCAGTCATTGACTTACAAAGTAAATATTTGCTTAGTTAAAGCACTAGAACGTGAAAATTCAAATATGAATATAATCTTATGATTCAAGAATATCTGAAAACTTTTAAATTCGTTAGAAGAGTAAATATTTCAACAGAAAGTTTAAACCGTGAATAGTTAAACATGCATTATATTTTAGGAAATGTGGCAGTTCGAAGAACTAGTATATTTTAACGAAAAATTTATAAAAGAGCATTCACATGGTGGAAAATGGTGTATACGCAATATTTTTGACGCATTATTAATCATTTTTATTCTCTTTTATATTCTTATTTCACACAGTCGTAAACAGAAATACTATTAGTGTCATCTCTAGAACATAGTGACCCCCCCCCCCTATCCCCTCAAAATGCAATGTCATTATCTAAGCTCTATCTGTAGCCAATCATGAAAAATGTATGTTTCAAGAAAATTTTTTGACTGGAAGAGAAAAAGAACCGGAAGTGAAAATCCTTAGTATAAACCCTCTATCTCTCCCGAATTTTATGCTGTATCCATACCAGTCATCATTTAAGATATATCTATTGCAGATCCTAAGAAATAGATGTTTCAAGGAAAATATTTGAACCGGAACTGGAAAAGAAACCAGAGGCGGGAGAATATATAGTAAACTCTTCACCAACATCCTCCATTTAAAGAAAATTCCATATCAGTTTTTATCTGAGCTCTATCTATAGCAGATCCTGAGAAATGGATGTTTCAAGGCAAAATTATTCCAAAAAACAATATTATACTATGGCCAATACCATAATATTTTTAATGGCCAGAAACTTGATTATCAAATCATTCGCATCATGAGCAATTTTGCCGATATAGGACGTTGCTCCGGTGCACCAAGGAATGGTCCGGATCATACTACGATCTTAATGAACAGCATGCCCGAAGGTGGGACTTGAACCTATAACCCGGCAGCCGAGAAAGTAGGAGGAAACGCTTCCCTCAAACCTCTCAGCCACCAAGCCGGCTAGAAGAACTTTTGCCACCAAACAAATTTTGCCAAATTTTGTAAATAATGCTCGTGTCCATGTGTGTATGTGCATGTGTATGTGGTATAGATCGAGTATAGTAAAGGTATAGATGGAGTATAGTATAGAGGTATAGATAAAGTATAGTATAGAGGTATAGAGTATAATGCAGAGATTCAGATAGAGTATAGATATAGTATAGGTACGCGTTCTCAATGAATATGCCTGTTTGTAGGAAATATTTTATTTAGATACATTAGAAGAAGCGAACTAGGTAGAATATTTTTTATAATATGCATAATTGGAAACAATCGTATTCGACATTAAAGATTTTCATGACGTTATTCTTTGTAAAGAAATGATGATTCTCAGAAAAATTATCGTAGTCTACGCGAGAACTGATAGTCAAAGTTGTTGTTGTTACTTATGTTGGGTTGCTTTAAAATTTATGTAATTTGGAGGTTTGAAATTTACTTTTATATATTTTTTCCCTGACTCAATATTCTCAATTTGGTAATATTTAAATAATATTTATTTGTTTTTTCATTTATTCATTAATTAGAATTTTCTTAATCTTCTAAATTAATTTTCTTTAATATTCTTAATTTAAAATGCTCCATTTACTAAATTAATATTACTTTTGATTTGTAAATAAAAATTATTATTTATTTGATTCCACTTAAAATTCCCTTTAATTCGATGCCTCATTTTCCCATTTTGATTAGAAATTCCGTTTGTTCTATAGTTTCCAATTATTTTGATGTTCAGTGTGTTTCAAAAATTTCAGTTGCGGCCATTTTGGAATCATGGTTTTAGACGCTTTTTATGGCGATTGATGCGACGCCTAAGTGATTTTCGCGCCTTTTCGGAATTCGTGAATTATTTTAATTGGTTCGCGTTTTTCCAGATCGTCTGCTATCAGAGTTTTGAGCTTTAATTTTGGCAATTCTAATTTCGGTAAGCTTATTTTAATTGCTGCCATTTTTCTAAACATCTCTCGATTTCCGCTCGTATAAAAAGGTTCGCGGAATTTTTCAGTTTCAGTTTTTTGTTAAAATTCCGAGTTTTATAGTTTGCGCTAAAAGCGAGCTACTCACTTTTCGATGGAACTTGCGTTCTACGCGATGTTTTCTGTGGAACATTAAGTTCCTCGCGATATTTTTTCAACACTTGTTTTTTTAGTGAAGTTTTTTTTTGTTGTTGTTCTTATAACTTAAATGCAGGCCGATTCATCAAAAATGCGTTTTAGGAGTTTTACGTGTGCTATGCGAAAGAAGCATCTCAGGAATTTTCCTTAGGCTGTCTTGGGAAGATTTGAACGTTCCCGTAGTAGACGTTAAGCCATTTTTGCTAATTGTACTGAAGTTTGCCGGTTATATAAAGTATGGTGATCACAAGAAAACCCGTCTGGAAAATTCTGTCTCCTTCCAGTGAAACTCCAGATTTGGAACTTTTTCCCCGTTATTTTGGCCATCTATCTCTATCCTGTAATCCTATCTGGAGACCCGGTTGGGTGAATATGAATATTTAATTATTGTTTTTAAACTTTTAATTTCTTAAATTCTGAATATATGATTTCTCAATAACTAAAATCTCTGATTTGAATTTTACACTTTGAATTTAAAATTCTAAAGCTTTATTTCTGAGAGAGCAATTTTGTAAACCTTATTAATTTTTTTTTTGAGCCTGGAAAAATTCTTAAAATTAAAAATTTAATATTCTATTGCTAATATTTTATGATGGGATTTAAATAGGTTTTTCTAGAGTAAAGTTTTTATACAGATTCTTTAATTTTAACCAAGTTGATAATTCTGAAATTCTAAATATGTCTGCTTTAAAATTTAATTTAAACTTGTTAATTCTTCCTGATTTGCCTGCCTGTGAGCAGAGTTTTGTAATTTATTCTTTCAATTAATTTGAAGTAGCATTTAATAAACCAATTTTCTTTAAACTATTTATTATGTCTTCATTTATAACTTTATACACAACAATAAAGAGAAACCCAACACTTATCCCACTTGTCTGAACTCGTTCCATAACAAGCCCATGAGACAAAAATCTATATATATAAAGAAGAAAAGTCTGTATGTATGTATGTATGATCCACCATAACGGGAGAACGACTTAACCGAATTTGATGAAATTTGGTAGGTAGTCTTAGAATCACTTAAAACACTTAAACAAAGGCCATGTTTCGAGGTTCTATGACCAGTGGTTCTCGAGATATTAGTGAAGAACGTCACTGTTTCGTTTGTCTCATCATCACAGGAGAACGTCTGAACCGAATTTAATGAAATTTGGTGGGTAGCTTTAAAATAGCCCTCCATAAATTTAGTCCAAGTTTCGATTTTCTAAGACCAGGGTTGCCGAGATATTGATGGAAAACGAAACATTTTCCTAGGAGTTCTACTCTCTAACTCCATGATTTGCAACAAAAAAATTGGAAATAGTTGGTTTAAAACGTGAAAATCAATTAAATCTCTGAGTTTTGTGGGAATTTATTGAACGTATTAGTCACTTTTGAAAATCGCAGGTTTGAGATATGAATTTAAATGGAAACTATCACCATGGTTTATTTCTCACAGACTTACTCAACAACGAAAAGTATTAAGAAATCACAAGAAAGATCAATCGTGCATAAAGCACTGATTATGAAACGCTTTCCAACTTTAATTTTAGTTAAACATCTCTAAAATGCGATACATTCAGTGGTAATATACTGTAATAATTAATTATATCTGACACTGTAATAATTAATTACAATACTGTAATAATTAATTATATCTGAAAATTTAAATGCTTCATCGAAAAAAACGAACTTTATTCAAATGACGTCATCGAAATATAAATCGCCTGGCTTTCTACGGCTTTTTACGGCAGTTATCGTGCTAACGGACAGACAGGCAGACAGAATGAACAAAGCCATAACCACTTTCCAACTATGTTGTAAACTGTTAAAAATGGTTATTTAATTATCAGCATTTTATGAGGAAGATTCTTTCTTATGCTGCTATGACTTATAAAATGCAATGATTTGTTTTTCTTACATAATGCAATGAATTTACACCTTTCACAGTGACAAAACAATGTATAAGATTCACGGTCCTATATGTTCAGGTGTAATTTTTATCACAGTTTTGCATGGTAAATCCTGAACAACGCCGGGTATTCCCTGCTAGTTAATTACAAAAGGGCGAGATTTCAGCTTTTGTTGGTGCAAAAACCCCAGACACACTATGGTAGAAATATGTCTTTGCCTAATACCATTCAATTTTGATCGGAAACCATTGGAAGTGATGCCAACGGGACAGCATCTTTCATTCCCTAGTCCATCATCTCCCGGAATGATTTTCGGACCTACATAGTTTAACGTGCCCATACTATACGTATATACAGGGATAGTTTTAAGCAACTTTGGAAATTGAATTCCAGTCTGCCAAATGCGATCTCCATGTGTCTTAAAACTACTGAGCTATCTCGGCCACGATAGTCTAAGTTTCATTATGTCCTAAAGTAGCATTCTAATAATATTTATTAACAAAATTTAACTACAATACATCTGAATTACCATCTTGAAGATGTAGATCAGTAATAAGATTACGAAAATACCTTCTAAAACAATTTTTAATAGCGATCTTAAGAACGGAAGCATTTGCATTTCTTTATTTTAGTTTAAGTTGAATTTTGCGGCCATTTAGATAAAAAAAATCTGATGTGGGCAGCACATGACTTTCCTTATATAATGTAATGAATTTACTACTGCTTTTGCAGTTTAAAAAAATGTTATTCTTATATTCTTTCCAAGATATTCAATTTTCTTTAATTAGTGGTCGTTTTCATTGATTTAGCGTCATTTTTATCCATTTGGCGAGATTTTCGTTAACTTGGCAACATTTAAAAATGTCGCCAAGTTGGCTACATTCCGTCAAATTCGTCGCCAATATGTCGCCAAGCGTTATGGATGGAAAAATAAATTACTCTTACAGCAGATAAATGACACTTGGCGTTCAAATACAAAAGTATTACTTAAAGTATCTTTTTTCGTGAATGAAACGATTTCGTGTTAGATCCACGAGAATGATGTCACCAAATTTATTGCATGATATTACATATGAAAAGGGAACATGTTTCTTAACAGTTAATACATATTTTTTTTTTTTTTTTTTTTTTTTATAAATTTATTTGAAAAATGTGCAATAGCTCGAGAACGGTTCATGCTAGCGTTTTAAACTTTATGTCAATCGTTTTCTAAGGAAAAATTACATAAGAAATGTCTATTTGTGTAACTTTATTAAAGGTTTTGATTTTTTGATGATTTATTCAAATTTTACTCGATAATTTAGGGGGGTTCGGAACATTCGATTGTGTTGTAAAACAATAGGCTTCCAGTATTCACGTATTGTGATTTTTGTACCAAATTTCATTCGAATCGCACCATTCGTTCGTGAGATATCGTCTCCACAGACTCACTGACACACACACACACACACACGCAGACATTACTTCAAAAATGTTCGATTCGTGATCAGGGATGCTTGAAACGTCCTCTCCCGTCGAAAACTCGAATTCGAATTTTCGACCCCGTCACAATACTTTCCTTATACATTATGTATATATAAGGAAAGTAAAAATGTAAAATTATATTTTCCCGCGAGAACATAAATTTAATTAGCACCAGCATAACACATGGAGGATTTAACTGCCAAATGTCATCAAATTTTGTCGATTAGTTTTTAATCTAAAGTGGATACAGATATTACGCAGGCGCGCGGATGCCACTCTAAATATGGTGGAGATGCGTTCTAGAGTACTGAAAACGTGCAAATACATAAAAAAGCTGAATTTCGGATTTCAACAGATGGTTACGGATTATTCATTCGATCTTGATCCTAGACATATACGTTATGAAGAATCTTACTGCCCCAACCGGGAATTGAACCCTGGATCCTCGAACTGACCAGTCGATGCCCTACCGTTGAGCTACTGGGACGAAATTGAAAGATCTTATTGTCAACGTGGACTCTTATTGTCAACGTGTGTCCATTCTCTAATGTCAGATTAACTTGCAACCGGCAATCTGATAGAGCACCTTCTGCTATTTTTACCTCCGGTTAGCCGATCCGATAGTCGAGAGGTCAGGGGCATACGTTTCCTTTTGATCTCTGGATTGCCGGGTTGCGGGTTCGAATCCTGCCAGCGGGCATGGATGTTGTCATGTCGAAGCCAAGTCAGACTCCTCCCTTCGGGGAGCCTCTATAAAAGTGAAGCTGCAAATCTCCTCCCCTTCGCCATGGGATACCCTGGGGGATCTTGTGGACGTGGTGCATAGGTGCTCCTTTACCACGGGAAAATTAGTAACTAACGAACCTCTGGTTAGCCCCCTCCTCCCTCCTAATGCTATTTTTATCCTCCAGGTTAGCTTTCCTGCGTGGTCGTTATCTTCTCGATGCGTAATCGACGATCAATATCGCAGAGTCCACTTAATCCGTGCTAGTTGTACTCGTATTAGGCTCACTTTTGAACCTCCGGCATCTTTGCACTAGCCTACAGAGTTGATTTGTTTGGGCGCCATCGTAAAGAGCGTTACTGCTCCCACCGGGAATCGAACCCTGGATCTTCGAACTGGCCAGCCGATGCTCTACCGTTGAGCTACTGGGACTAAATTGCAAGCTCTTATTGTCGAAGTGGACTCTGTAACTTGTAAGTCCAAAGTTTTTAAAATAAAATGAAACATTTTCTAAAACCAGTCTCAAATCTGTGGATAACAATTCTGGGAAAATTCAATGTCTGGCTTTTCACGAGTGCCCTGTAAAGAAAATGAAAGTTAGTGAATTCTTTACGACTTCATTAGCTAAAATAATAAAAATCAAAAAATTTAATAGAAATTCATGAAGACATTACAGAGTGGATTTACCATCTTTAGGTCACTTTACTATGTCTATTAATCGGACAAAATTAAAAACTTCGAGGACAATTTGTCGTTGTTGTTGAGACCCAGACCGTCCGACCTACCAGAAAGGTGTAAGGTAACTGTTTGGACGGCCGGGAAGTGCCACCCAATTTAGACCGGAACCCAGTGGGGGAGTTATCCACAGGGACCGTACCCTCCTTCCCCTACCACCAACCTCTCGGAAGGACTTACGTACCCACATGTGTAACGTGATCGTACTCCGCATGAACACGGCGGCAGTTGTGGCAGCGTGCAAATCCAGCGCGCAAACCGCTGGGCTACCGCGCCCGAAAAGTGCCAACAGAAATTATGATCAATATTCTGACTCACATTACAAAATTCCTATATACAAAGATGGTAAGGTGCATTTTTTCTTTGATTGAGTTTTTAATGTGAAAAAATGTTGTTCTTAGGTTCTAAATTAAAGTATATAATATTATATATAGGTAGTGAATTTCAAATAAGAAGATAAATAGAAACAATTTAAGAAATATGATACAGATGGAGTTTTCTTACGAAAATTTTATGCATTAGAGAATGTGTTCCAAGTTTGTCAAATAACATATATTATTACAAAGCATGTAATTTTCAGTAGATGTAATTTATATATTATATATTCTATTTCTCAGATTATTATATTTTATAGAGAATCGTTATTAATATTTTGACATGTATATATAAAATCCTGATATACTTCTTTCTCGGTGGAGATGGTAAGATGCATTCTTTATTTGAGCTACAGTTCTAAATGTGAAACATTACTTTTTGATATTGCTGTTTGATTCTAAATTAGAATATGTAATGTTATGTATAGGTGGTGAATTTCAAACAAGAAGAAGATGGAAACTTAATTTCAGAAATATACTACACATGAAGTTTTCTTACAAACATTTTATGCATAATGAATGTGTTGTGAGCTTGCAAAAAAAATTGTATCTATTACAAAGTTTGTAATTTCCCGTAGATATATTTCCATCGTAGATAATTCTCGTTTATATATTATATATTACATTTCTTAAATTATTATATTCTATAGAAAGTTATTATCAATATTTTGACATGCATATATAAAATCCTAACATACTTCTTCTCATTGGAGATGGTAAAATGCATTCATTATTTAGACAACATTTTTTAACGTGAAAAATTACTCTTTTGATGTTGATCTTCGGTTCTGAATTAAAAATATGTAATGTTATGTATCTGTAACGAATTTCAAATAAGAAGATGAATGGAAACCGAATTTGAAAAATATAAAGTTTTTTACCAACATTTTATGTATAGAGAATGTGTTGCAGGTATGTAAAAAATAGGTATATTTTACAAAGTTTGTAATTTCTCGTAGATGTAATTTATATATTATACATTACATTTCTTGGATTATTATATTCTACAGACAATTATTATTATCAATATTTGAACATGTATATATAAAATCCGAATATACTTCTAATTGGAGATGATAAAATGCATTCTTTATTTAGACAATACATTTTAATTGGAAAAACTATACTTTTACTTTCTCTGCAATACATGGTAATAACACTTCACTCAATAAGTCTCCGGTCTGACACATATATATGGCAACACTGTTGACAGATCCATATGTTTTCTGGACAGTACCAACCTTCAAACGACACATGTCAAAATTTCATGACATTCTGGCAATTATTTTATAGGTTACAGTGGTTTTAGTGACTCCACTTTTGTAATTTTCAAAACAATGGATAAAAAAGAATTTCGTGTGTTGATTAAACATTGTTTTTTGATGGTGGCAAATACTGTTGAAGCCAAACAGTAGCTTGATAAGCGTTATGGAGACTTTGCACCAGTTGAAATCAACTATTATTGACTGGTATGCTGAATTTAAACGCGGTCGTACAAACACCGATGATGCTGAAAGCTCTGGTCGCCCAAAATCGGCAGTTTTTCCGGAAAACATAAAAAAGTCCACAAAATAGTTTTGAAAGACCGTAAAGTGAAGTTGCGTGAGATACCTGACACCTTAAAGATATCAGAAGGTAGTGTGTTTACAATTTTACACGAAAATTTGAGCATGCGTAAGTTGCTTTAGAAGTGGGTGCCGTGTTTGCTCACACCGGACCAAAAACAACAACGCGTCGACGATTCAGAGCACTGTTTGGAGCTGTTCAAGCGAGATAATAAGACTTTCTTGCATCGGTATGTGACAATGGATGAAGCACGGATCCATTACTACACACCTGAATCAAAAAGATAGTCAGCTGAGTGGACAGCAGCCGATGAAAGTCTACCAAAGCGACCCCAAATCCAAAATTCAGCTGGCAAGGTTATGGCATCCGTATTTTGGGACGCGCATGGTATTTTGTTCATCGACTATCTTCAGAAAGGTAAAACTATCAATAACGAATATTACATGGCATTATTGGATCGATTGAGTTGTTGTTGTTGAGACCCAGACCGTCCGACCTACCAGAAAGGTGTAAGGTAACTGTTTGGACGGTCGGGAAGTGCCACCCAATTTAGACCGGAACCCAGTGGGGGAGGCATCCACAGGGACCGTACCCTCCTTCCCCTACCACCAACCTCTCGGAAGGACTTTCGGACCCACATGTTTAACGTGATCGTACTCCTCATGAACACGGCGGCAGTTTTGGCAGTGGCTGGAATCGAACCCGGGCCTACCGAGTGCAACTCCAGCGCGCTAACCAATGGGCTACCGCGCCCTTGGATCGATTGAGTGTAGAAATCAAGAAAAAAACGGCCTCACATGCAAAAGAAAAAGTGCTGTTCCACCAAGACAATGCCCCGTGTCACAAGTCGAGGAAAACGATGGTTAAATTATATGAATTACGCTTCGAATTGCTTCCTCACCCACCGTACTCTCCAGATCTGGCCCTCAGCGAGTACTGCCTTTTTGCAGACATCGAAAAGATGCTCCAGTGAAAGAAATTTGGTTCAAATGAAGAAGTGATTGCCAAAACTGAGGCCTATTTTGAGAGCAATAACAAATCGTTCTTCAAAAAAGACATCGAAAAGTTAGAGGAGCGTTGGAATGAATGTATCACTCTTGAAGGAGAGTATTTTGATGAATAAAGTCGAATTTCTAAAAAAAAAATTGCTTTTCTTAGTTAGACCGGAGACTTATTGAGTGGACCGTGTATATAGGAAAGCATTGGAATCATGCCGAAAATCGCAACTCGAGTTTTCGACGGATCTACACGTTTTAGGACCTCTAGAACACTATGAAACTATTTCTAACGTGACGACTGTGTGTGTGTGTGTGTGTGTGTGCAATGTATATATCCACTCTAACTCAAAAACTAATTGACTGAATTTCATAAAATTTTATAGTTTAAGTCACTTGTGTGTGACCCTGTTGCTGATCAGATTTTGGTACTACTCGGGATGAAATAACTCTCATTTTTTTTGTGAAACGGACCGCGAAAATATCATGTATTCACTCCAACTAAAAAACTAATTGACAACATTTGGAAGATATATCACTTGCAGGATATCCTGCTGCTGATTGGATTTTGGTACGATTCGGAAAAGAAGAACCTGCCTTATTTTAAGAAATGGCTCGTAAAATATCGCCAACATCTAAAACAGAAGACTACGCATGTTGAAATATGAAATGCTTAATTAATTAAACGCTTGTTTTATACGTCATTTTTGACGAGGAAAAGAATAAGATCAATCCCATTAACTTAGGACTACCCGTTCTTGATATATTTGAGTTTTTTCACATTATTGATACCCCGGCCGTCCAAATAGCTGCTCTTAGTCCTCAGGACGAGTCGGACGGTCTGGGTCTTCTACATTATTGATACGCCTTGGGCGCGGTAGCCCATTGGTTAGAGCGTTGGAGTTGCACTCGGTAGGCCCGGGTTCGATTCCAGCCGCTGCCAAAAACTGCCGCCGTGTTCACGCGGAGTACGATCACGTTAAACATGTGGGTCCGTAAGTCCTTCCGAGAGGTTGGTGGTAGGGGAAGGAGGATACGGTCCCTGTGGATGCCCCCCCCCCTGGGTTCCGGTCCAAATTGGGTGGCACTTCCCGGCCGTCCAAACAGTTACCTTACACCTTTCTGGTAGGTCAGACGGTCTGGGTCTCAACAACAGAAACATTATTGATACGCCCAAACAGCTGATCATGTCCTGCTCATATTTTTTCACATTATTGATACGTCCGGCCGTCCAAACAGCTGCTCATGTTCTAGGACGAGTCGGACGGTCTAGGTTTTCGACATCATTGGCAGGCATATATCTGTGAGGTAACAACAGTTGTTTCGAGAATTTTATAAGTCCCCTTCTTCAGACTAAAAGAACTAGAACAGTATATCAACCGCTAAGTAGAAACTGCTTAAAAAGTTAGATAAGCAATTTATATATTATTTTACATATTCAACAATTTGTGAATTTTACGCAAAAATATCTAAATATATCTGTTTCCACTCGGACTTTCTTATTCCATATTTTTACGTCAAATATAACAATAAGTATACATCAGTATAACGTCAAGCATAACATCAAATATAAAAATCAATATCAGAGTAAAAAAATTTATTCTTCCCGTTTTTGAAAAAACTTTCCTTTTGGTTCGTTGTAAAAATCCACGTAGTATTCTTCTTTATGAATTCCTGTTTATTTATATTTACCTTGAATCAATTTGTAATTTTGATCCTGTTCAAATTTTAAGTTATGCTTGGCCACTCATTCTCGACTCTATGCAATTCAAATCTCTTAAAAAAAAATTTTGTGACGCCATTCCCAGGAATATCATGCTTGACGTTTTTCTAAAATTTGTATTAGTTATTTTTTTGTAATATTTTAAAATTCGTAAGCGTTTAAACTTATTGTGTAATTTCAGGGTATATTTCTTGTATTATTTTAGTAAGTTCATTTACCATTTTATATTTTATGCAAATTTGTTTTAAAATGGTCTCTATAGAGATAAACATTCCATGCTTTTACTACTCATGTAGCCACTGATGAAGGGCGTATATACGTCCGAAAGCGCTCTGGCAGTTTGTAACAATTTTTGTACGTCTTTTAGGATGTTAAATAAAAGACCTTTCGTTTTTTAAAAACGTTTTGTTCTTGGTTTTGTCTATTGTATGCAGACGTGGTACCAATCTTGATTATTATTTCTAAACTTTCAATTGCAACTTCGTTCAAAAACTTCATTCTTATATAGCTGTAAACATTTAAGTTGACAGCTTGTCAATCAAGATGATGAATTGGTTGCATGCAGCTGAATTATGGCAACTGGCAATCTGTATTACATACTGGCAAACTGTACAACGAAACTGTACTGGCAAACTGTACGACTGGCAAACTGTATAACGAATTTCAATCAGTTTCCAAAATTAACTGTATTATTGTTACGAGCAAGCCCTCACTGGAGTCCCTTTTGAAAACCAAGACCAACCAAGACCAAGACGTTAGATTACGGGATACCTGTCTCGAAGAGACTCTTCCTTTTGAAAACCAGACAGAAACACCTGTACAGACAACCATTCTTATGGCGTAAGTCTAGGGTTGCCAGATGAAGTTCATAAGAGGGTTGTCAGATTTGGCAATTTAGCGTCATTTTGATGACATTTTGCGACTTTTCAAGGGTTCGAGAAGTACCTCGAAATTACTGATATTTTACGAGATATCAGAGATTTTCAGGAGTTCTTTTAAAGAGTCAGTAAAAGGTGTCATTACGCAGTAGGAGAGCAATTGACGTGATACGAGCTACATTGAATTGTGATATTCGTCAATGTTTCAAGATTAGTATCGGTTATTTCGTGGAATTAGTGGAGCATTTAAGTGCTTTTTTACTATATATTGTCCCTGTTTGCGTGTTATCCAGGTATTTGGACTCATTCTTCTATCCTGGGAGCACACCCACGATTACAGAGGATACGTAGTAACACTATCGATATCATGGGAATTACACAAGCTTACAAATGAAATTTTTTTGTATTCAAATTTGCAATTGATTTATGTAAGTACCAATGTGCTAATTACAAAATATAAATTATTTTTCTTCGTCATATGCATTTTTTTTTCAAATGAAACTTGAAAACATTGTGATGTGTATGCACACATTTATATAAGTATATATAATTTTATGGTATGAATCCATCATATTTTAAAATTTTACTGTTTAAAAAGTTACTATTTAGATGGAACAATAAATATTTTTGAAGGAGGGTTTTTTTTTTTTGTGTGTGTGTGTGTGACTGCCAAAATCAGCCTCTCTTTCTAAGCACCAGAAAAAATCAGCTATCATATATTTGATCCTTCATCATTGATACCTGCGTTCTATTTCGTCTATGTCTCTGTCGTTGAGACCCAGACCGTCCGGCCAACCAAAAAGGTGTAAGGTAACTGTTTGGACGGCCGGGAAGTGCCACCCAATTCAGATCGGAACCCAGTGGGGGAGGCATCCACAGGGACCGTACCCTCCTTCCCCTACCACCAACCTCTCGGAAGGACTTACGGACCCACATGTTTAACGTGATCTTACTCCGCATGAACACAGCGGCAGTTGTAGCAGCGTGCAAATCCAGCGCGCAAACCACCGGGCCATCGTACCCGAAATGTGCCAACAGCACGCGGTGTTCCCAGGTGGTCACCCACCCTAGTACTAACCGCGCCCGATGCTGCTTGACTTCGGTGATCTAACGAGAACCGGTGTTTTCAGCACGGTAGGGCCGTTGGCGTCAATATCTCTGTGAAATATTTCACCTAACTCTTCATTTATTCCACTTAACTCTTCACTTAGTCCACCTAAATTTTCTGGAAAATAGTCTATAAATCAGTCTTTTTCAAATTTTTTGATTGAGAAACCCTTTATGAAATTCAATTAGATAGTGGAATGATAAGAAGTGCAGTATGATCCAAATTATTCATCCAATTTTTTTTTTTTAATTTTTAAGAAAATTTACACGAAACTATTACCTCGCAGAACTCCATCCCAAGGATTCCGCCAAATACACTTTGAAAAACGCTGGTCTAAATGATTATATAGGCAGTGAATTTTTATGCTCATATTGCATTCTTGAACAACTTGAACTACCATAGCAACTACTCTACCATATAATTTCTGCGATTACCTAAAAATTTTTTGATAACATTTGTAAATCCAATCTATCCTTCTTTCTCCACATCTGTCTTACTTTGTTCAAAATGGAGATATTTTGATAGTTTTCTTATTTGCGCTCCATCAAATATTCCTATCTCTATTTTGGTTGTAGGCAGCGAAGGGAATTGTGACGCTTGGTATTGAATCATTTTCTATTTTTATGCAAATCTTTTATACAAATTGCTTCATGGGACTTAATATGATACGAAGTGGAAGAAAAAAGTAGTACATTCTGTGGGTTTACCAAAGTTTAGGATATTATATGTTTGTACCTGGAATCAATGCATTTTAGATGATCATGTTTATCGGACCCAATACAAGTGTCGAGTGCTGATATCCCATTCGCAAAAGAAATATGGAAATTCTGTATAAATGTATAGGAATATTCCAAAAGTATAACAATAACTTACAAGTTCCTGCATGATGGCCAGTCATGTCCATCATATTTTATTTTTCTGATTAATAGTGAAAAATGGTTTCGTAAGTACATTTATATTTCAAAACAAATAAGTTTCAGTGAATAATTTATTATATTTTTCAATATTTTCCTAAAACAGTTTTTATTCTTTAAAAATTCTGATGTAGGTAGCACATGACTTTCCTTATATAATGCAATGAATTTACTTCTTTAAAGGTGAAAAAGTTGTGAAAAAATCCGCGCAACAGTGTTTGTAACGTTAAATTGTACATTTGGCCTTTTTCCGGATGACAACATGTAAAACTATTTCGTACCCAATTAACTTATATTTCACCCAACTCTAAATTAACAATTTTCGATATTGATATCATCCTAAACAATATAGTCCATATATTTAAATATTTTAATAATAAATCCATCAATTAGACCTCATTTTCATTAATTTGGCGTCACTTTTGCAATTTTGACGATATTTTCGTCAATGTGAGGCTAAATATCACCAAGTTGGCGGTATTTAGAAGAGCAGTTCGTATATAATAAATGGTATGCCCTTCATATGGCGGAATTAAAAATTTACAAAACGTTGCATCCAATTTGGCGCATTTTATCAATTTGGAGGCATTTTTATCAATTTGATAACATTTTTATCAATTTGGCAGCAGTTTCGCCAATTTGGCAACATTTAAAAAAGTCGCCAAGTTGGTGATATGCCGCCAAAATTTCATCAAGTATTATGGTCGGAGAAATAGGTGATTCTTAAAGTAGATAAACGACTAATGGCGTCCAAATAAAAACCATTTCCCAAAGTATCTTCTCTTATAGTAGATTCATATATTCTTTCCAAGATATTGAATTTTAATCAGTCTTCAGTTTCATTGATTTAGCGTCATTTTTATCAATTCGGTGACATTTTTATCAATTTGGAGATATTTTCGTCTATTTGGCAACATTTAAAGAACACGCCAAGTTGATGAGATTCCGCCAAATTCGTCGCCAAGCATTGTGGATGCAGAAATAGGTTATTCTTATAGTAGATAAACGACTGGTGGCGTCAAATTTGAATGCTATTACCCAAAGTGTCTGCTCTCGTGAATGGAACGAGCTATATCTACGAGAGTGATGATAATAAATTTATCGCATGATATTACGTATGAAAAGTGAACAAATTTCACAATAGTTAATACGTTTTATGAATTTTATTTGATTTTTTGATAAGTTTATTTGAGAAATGTGCAATATCTCGAGAACGGTTCATGTTAGCGTTCTAAAGTTTAATTAGCGTTTTAAAGTAGTCAATCGCTTTCTAATGAAAAATTACATAAAAAATGATTATTTACATAACTTTACTGAATGTTTTAATTTTTTGATTTCAAAATTTCATTTCAAAATTTGGTGGGTTCTGAACATTCGATTGAGTGTAAAAACAATGAGCTTCCAGTATTCCCTGATTGTTATTTTTGTATCAAATTTTGTTCTAATCGCTCCATTCGCTCGTGAGATATCATCTCCACAGACTCACATATATACACACACACAGAGATCACCTCAAAAACTCGTGTTCAAGGATGCTTGAAACGTGCTCTCTCGTCGAAAACTTCACTTCAAATTTCGACCCCGTCACAATACTTTCCTTATACATTATATGTATACATATAAAGAATGTTAAAAGCAAGTATCTAAAAATAGCGCCATACTAATTTTTAAAATGAATATATGTTAAATCATTAAATCGAATTGCTTTACAAAAACAGAGTTTACGTTATAGGTAAAAAGATAGGTCTGTTTCAAACTCAGCATGTCAAAACTAATATAAAACAGTTAATATTTTACGTACAAGAAAATGTACGTTAAAAGAAATAGCAATATTTCTAAACTACAACATGATTGCATCAACATTATCAAAATTTCGTAACTGCTAAGAATGCCATATAATTACATCGCAATTGTTCCATCATTTCCGCCATTTTTTTTTTACCTTCTGATAGAAATGCAGTATTGCTAATATTGCTCGATCTTCTTTTCACCTTGCTAAATAATCGATAGCATGTGGCGTTCCCAAAACCCTATTCTGCTACCGGTGATTCTTCGTGAAACGACAATAAAGACAGAAATAATGCAATGAAATGATTAGCTTTATAGCGCTAAATAATAAAAATGTCGTTTAGTAGATTTATGTGAAATTGGGGCAAGCGCGGGGAATGGGTAAAAATCTGAAAACGTAAAATATTGTTACAACATATCCTCTGGCAGTGTTTCCTTCAGGCATACATCCGGGATGCCTGAAAGAAATACCCCAGCATACATCCGTGTTAGTTATCTAAATTTCTGGATAACTAACACGTTTATTTGCAAGCACAGCGTAAACAGTGACGGTATACAGCAAATACCTCCATAACTATCTCACAAGATTAGTAAACAGTCAGGTACAGTACGATAGCAATTAAATGATCAGCTAATTTCCCAAAAGAGCGGATACTGTTCCCAAAACATTGACATATCTCACAATTTAATGTAGCTCGTATCACGTCCACTGCCCTCCAACTGAGTGGTGACTCATTTTACATACTTTCTGTAGAAAATTCCAGAAGGAGCTCATATTTCGCAAAATATTCGTTATATCGAGAAGGCTCTCAAACATTCGAAAATTCGCCAAATTTGGGGACAAATTGCCAAATCTGACAACCATGAACCGACAGTCCTGAAATGGCATCCCTAGATTTACGTCATAGGAATGCTGCCTGTAAGGTGTTTTTCCCTTATGGCTCTCACATGAGCTTCTAATAAATTAATTTTTAATGTTCGTAACGATATAGGTATCCTAAGTTGATATGGAATTGATATCTATAAGATGCACAGACTGAGAGGGACTGTATCAAGTCGACTGAGAGAGTGATGTATCAAGTCTGAGAGGGTGATGAATCAACTGACTGACTGAGAGGGTGATGTATCAAGTCGAGCACTTATAAGTAGAATATTGTTTTTTGCATAATTCGATTCGTCTCAGCTTCGAGACCAAGGAAAAAAATCAAAAATTTCAGAAATTCATATTAAGAGTGACGGTGCAAAGGAATAATTAAAAAAAAAAATGAAAACCACTTTTCAAAATTATTCGGAGTTTCCAATCGAACCAAATTTTTAGTTTTGGTCTCATTCGATTCATCCCAACTTCCAGTCAATGGAAAAAAATCGAAAATGAAAATTCGAATAAGGGGTGCTGGCACAAAGGGATTTTCAAAGAACTTACACCACTTTGCCTCCCATAAAGAGTAAATATAGAATTCGATAGTTTTTCGCTGCCAACAATTGAAACTGGTTATCAACAACTTTGACTAAATGTGTAGGTGTCTCATTTAATGACCACTGACCACTGTGTGAAATGCCTAGCATTTGTATATATTTATATTTATATCACTATGTATATAATAAAGTGACACAAAATAAAAAAATCTGATGTAGGCAGCACATGACTTTTCTTATATAATGCAATGTATTTACTACTTTTACAGTGAAAACAAAATAGGTTATTCTTGCAGTAGAAACTTATATTCTTTCCAAGATATTGAAGTTTCGTCCAATAGTCGTTATTTTCATTGATTTAGCGTCATTTTTATCCATTAGGCGAGATTTTCTTTGATTTGGTAACATTTAAAAAAAATTGTCAAGTTAACGACATTCTGCCAAATTCGTCGCCAAAATCTTGCCAAGCGTTATGGATGGAGAAATAAGTAATTCATATAACAGATAAATGACATCTGACGTTCAAATACATCAGTATTACTCAAAGTATCTTGTTTCATGAATGGAACGAGCTAGATCCACGAGAATGATATCACCCAATTTATCGCATGATATTACATATGAAAGTTAACATGTTTCTCAATAAGAATTCTTATTTTATTTTATATAATTTTTTGATAATTTTTCTGAAATATGTGCAATATCTCGAGAACGGTTCATGCTAGCGTTCTGAAATTTATGTTAATCGTTTTCTAATGAAAAATTACATAATAAATGTCTATTTACGTAACTTTATTAAAGGTTTTGATTTTTTGATGATTTTTTCAAAATTTCACTCGAAAATTTAGAGGGGTTCTGAACATTCGATTGCGTATAAATACAATAGACTTCCAGTATTCACGGATTGTAATTTTTGTACCAAATTTCGTTCGAATCGGTCCATTCGTTCGTCAGTTATCATCTCCACAGACTCACTGACACACACCCACACATATTTTCACACACACACACACAGACATCACCTCAAAAATGTTCGATTCGTGATCAAGAATGCTTGAAACGTGCTCTCCCGTCGAGAACTCGAATTCGAATTTTCGACCTCGTCACAATACTTTCCTTATACATTATTGTATATAAGGAAAGTAATATATATAAATAAAAATAAATACGCTTTCATATTGCATCTATATCATTACATACATTAAAATATTTCAAAAAATCCTATATGTCCAACGGATCTCTGCAAATTAGCAAATTATAACAGTGTGTGGAAATAAGAACATAAATTAAATATTTCTTTAAATTCTACCTTGATAAAAACCTATAGATGTATTATCGTCTTACATAATAAAAGAAGACTTTTGTCTATTTATTTTTCAGCAGCATAAAGTAAAATCTAAGCTACCCACAACTACGGAATTTGGTGCAGTGATAGTTCAGGTCAGGTCTTAAGACACTTAGGAACTATTTTTTTAATTCGAATTAGTTTTTAGTTACTTTATGTTGATGCAATTTAGAGCGATTTTACGGCAAATCGATTCCTTTGCGATAGAAAATACTATCCTATAATATTCAACTTCTTTCTATTCAAATTTATTTAGCTCTGGAGTCTGAAGTATAGCTGATATGAGTGAAACATTGATTAATCTTACATAGAGAAGCAGACGATTTTATAGCAGACTTTTTAGAACCATTTGAGAAATTGAAAAACTCTCCAACAAACTGTAAGCTGAATTTGTACAGCAATTCCTTCCTATTTAAAAATTTTTTAAAAATACTTAGTTTTAGGTGTGGAAACCCCAGATCGTCCGACTCATCCAGAGGACTTGAGTAACCATTTGGACGACCGGGATTAGTTTTAGGTGTATTCAAATTCACAGTCGTGCATAGGTGAATTGAAAATTCATATGATTCTAATGAATAATTTGCATGAACAGAGATTTCCAATGTGAACCAGAGATTCTAAGGTGAACCAGAGATTTCTAAAGTGAACCAGGGATTTCAAAGATGAACAAGAGATTTCCAAGGTGAACCAGAGACTCCAAGGTTCCAGAGATTTCTTGGAAATTTCGTTTGCTTGCTTCCTATATCTGTAATTTAATCGATATGTGATGTATCCTTAATCGGTAATTAATCGATATGTGATGAACAAGTGATTTGAATCCTTTGTAGAACGTCCACATCTTTCTTTGGTATTTTACCGTTCATTCATTATGTCCCACCTCTGATTTCTTCCTCTTGGGTTTTTAACCCTCCTTTCTTCTGTCGTCGTTTCTCTTAATTTTTGCTTTCGAAACCGGTCGATACTTTTAATTTTTTTTATCATATGCTGCTTTTAACGAAGTTATTTGGATTTTCCAATCCTCTTAGTTTGAATCTTCTTCTTAATCTTTCACCTTTTGATGTAAAACGTGAATATAAGAAGGTTTCATTTTTCTCCCTCCACAAGGTAAAACTGACAATTTTCTTCGTTACATTATCATATTACCCTAATACTACGCGTAGTACTATAGGCTGTAATATAATAACAAGAAAGATCAATCATGCGTAAAGCATTGATTTCGAAATAATTTCCAACTGAAATACAATTTTATTTAAACATCTCTAAAATGCTATACATTCAGAGGTGATGTTTTTTTTTATTATCACAATGCTACAATAATTTATTATGTTTCAAAATTTAAAACTTCATCGAAAAAAATGAACTTTATTCAAATGACATCATCTAAACGTAAATCGTCTGGCTCTCTATGTAAAAGCAATGAGTATTTCATTCATGTCAGTTTTATTCCAGACTCCAAAGCTAAACAATTTTGCGCGAAAAAAATTCAGCAATTCTTACACAACTCATCTTACAATCACGTGTTTACATTCTGCATCCAGTAAAATTAGGCTTCGTTATAGAAATAATCAAAGTTTAATGATCATTTAAACTCAAAAATACTGTAATTGCGTTGACGCAGAATATAGATGCACAGAAAATAAGCAAAAATAAAGCGTTTTCAGGACGGATGCAGCACTAAATATAAATTTAAAAGAACTTTTAAAATCACGATTATTTTTACACTTGAAAAAAAATGAATGCTATATTTTATTTGGTGGTTTTATAAGTGGATCACGTGATCTATTCATAGAATATGGCTTTAATTATTATTTTTATTTTTATTTAAAAAAACTAAGAAACATATTTTATTGAATTTTTTTTATATATTTTATGGCATAATTCGAATATTTCCTAAAATTTTCGAAGTCATTTGTGATTTTTAACTTCGCTTAAAAAATGTTTGAAAAATTGAGTCCAATAGTATTCAATATATTTCACTTTTTCAATCCTGGTTTAATCCAAAAGTAATTGGGTGATATTATTCATTTACAATTCCCATATGTCCAACAGATCGTCTCCACAACATACTAAAACTTCATTTTTATAAAGTCATTTTTACAGCACTTATCGTGCGAACGGACAGACAGAATGAACAAAGTCATACACACTTTTCAACTATGTTGAAAGTGTTAAAAATAAAAATATGATGTTGGAAAACATAATATCAGTTCAAACTCATAATTTTAAATAATTAAATACGATTGAGAGAGAAAAGTCTGTACAATGAGAGGTTTGAAAATTCCACAATTTTTTTAAAAGACAAAAGGAATTAATATATTAAAATGAAATTTCCTGTTATTAATAATTTGGAAATAAAAACATTTCCACACAAATGCAATTCATTTGCACAATTTTTTCTTATATAATTCACCAAAGTTTGATGTTTTAATGAAACTTTGAGCGTTTTACCAGAACAAAATATATCAAATAAAAATATTAAAATTTTGTTCAATTGTTATCAGTGTTATCTCACATCTTTTCCATATTGTGGCACATAGTTTTATCTAAATTTGATTTTTTTTTCAGTCCACGCTACTGAAGAATCAGGAGTGCAAGCACATATCACTTTAAAAACATTCGATTTCAGTTCATGCTTTACAGATACTTTAAACGTACTCTTCCGTCAAAACTCGAATTCAAATTATTGACCCCGTCGTAATACATTCCCAATACAATATGCTATGTATGTAGAAAAAATAAAATTGGTAGATTCGGATTAAGGAATGCTCAAAACGTGGAGATTCGTCAAAATCCAAAAATCTAATTTTTATATCCTTCACAAAAATTTCCCGTATTGTAGGGAAAGTAACAGAAGTTATAATTTCACGGAAAATGTCACGAAATTCTACAGAAGAAGTCAGTTGAATTCAGAGATTTAAACGCAATAATCAATAAAACAACTTGCATTGTAAAGAACCTTGCTGCCCTAACCGGGAGTTGAACATTGGATCTTCCAATTGGTCAGCCGACAATCTACCGTTGGGCTAGTAGGACGAAATGAGAAATTTTCACGTTTTTTTTGTTTTTTTTTTCTCGTGTAGTAGAGGGAAAAATCATGAATGATAGTATATATTTTTTTTAATTTTTAAACTTAGATAGTTAATATAAAAATGTTTAAACTCGCACTTAGCAATCCGGCGCGAAAACTCTTTCTGTAATGGCCGCTCTTGTGACGTCACTATGCATGTAAACAAAGAGCGCAATACACTGTTTACTGTGGATTCCGAGAGGTGCTCACTTGATTCTCCGACAAAATATTTTATTTATCATATTTTTATAATGAGTGAGATTCTAAAACCGACCTAGAAGTACTGTTTAGTACCTTGCTGCACAAATACAGCGGTTAATTCAGTTGATAAGCTGTTTTTTAATGTTCCAAAAGATCCAATTAAACGAAAAGCATGGACTAAACTAAAGCAATAAAAAGGGACGAGCAGAAAAATCCAAAATTATCGAATGAAACATCTCTTTGGTGTTGCGAAGATCATTTTTCGGTAAGTAAACATTTGCTTCTGTTTAAATATTATTTACTTGGATTTATGGCCGTAACCAAGGGTTCTTTTCGAGGGTTCAAACCCCACAAAATGAAAAAGTTAACATTGAAAAGGTAAAGATCCATCAAGATAAGAAATGTGCGTTTAACAACCCCTCCCCCCCGAAATCAAATCCTGGATACGATCTTGCTTGGATCAATAATAAACTATAAATAATCCTGTGTAAATAGTAATTTAAAATTTTGTGGTCAAGTTAGGGATTGAACAATAAAACATACTCTAGCTTGTATCTCAAAATAATAAGTTTTAAAAACATAGAATCAAACTTTAAAAATATATCACGATTTATTAAACAGGGGTGACGCTATAATCTACCCGGGGGCGGGGGAGGTGGCTGTAATAAATATCTTAAAATGACGCCAGTGTTTTTGGCGCCACCCGTTATTAAGCCAAACAATTTATTGAGGTAAACAATGGCACATTAATTTATAATTATTTCTTTTTGATGATATCTATTGTATAAATAGAAATGTTAACATAATATAGTAATTTATAATAATAAATGGCTGTCATTCCTTGTGTAACAAATAAGTTGTGATCATAAGTTGTGCAACCCTCATTTGTGAAATAAAGATATAGCTTATCAATATTTATCTGATATATATATATATACTACTTTAACTATTATTTGTCAGTATAAATCCATTATATCATCAACTTATGCAGTGTTTATACAGTAATGGTTCTATCAACTTTTGTCCCCATATACAGAACACAAAATCTCAGTGTCCCCCCCCCCTTCATCTGCTAAATAAAATATTCCTTTTTTGGAGGGTGGGGGGGGGGAGACGAAAAATTAAATAAACTATCTCTTATAATGCTTTTATTCTTCCAATTATATCAAAATAATATAATTTAATATATTACAGAATATTCTATGAATTTTTTTTAAAGTTTCGATAAATCCTTTTAACTTTGTAATGGGAGACATTAAATCAAACTATAAATGTAACTGTTTTTTTAGAACTGTTTTTTGATTCCTCTCTATATTTCAGTTAAAGGAAGATATGGAGAATTATTGACAATGGAACCTCACAAATCAGACTATGTCATTCAAATTTGGTTTTTTGTAGTTTGTATTGTACTTAAATTTCTTGAGTGTTTCAGGCACGCTTTATTTGTCTTTACATAATTTCAAACTATAATATAAACTACTATAAAAAGTCAATTATCAGCTTAAAAGCAGAATAGGACATTGTAGTGTGCGACTATTTCCACGTGCAATCAAAATTAAAGTTTTAAATGTAAAAGAATTATTCATGCATTTGAATTAGTTTTAGATTTATTTGTCAATATTAATGAAGATCATACATACCTCTTAGTTTTAACTCCTCGCATTTCTGCTCCAATAAAATTCGGATTCGTTCCCAAAAACGAAAACATACATATAGCGTCAATTTTAGGAAGATTATCGGATTGTCCTTTGACAAATCCCGGAAAAATCGACATCTTAAACAAAATGAAATGGATGGGTTATACAATTAAAATATACGGTAAAATTAAAAAAGATTATAAAATTTACGGCTCAAAAAATGATTTCTAAACTATGAATGCGAAGAAGCGAATTGATCTAGCGATGTTTTTAAAACGTAAACACTGATACTTCATGCACAGTGACGTCAGAGCCAATCACGTAGCGTTTCAAGATCACATGACATCGCGCCATTTTTCGCTTATTTAAACATTAATTTTTAATTTATTCAAAATCATTTTGATATTTACTGTGACATATTTGAAAATCGTAAGCCTAAAATTACCAGAAAAATATAAAATTGAGCATTTTCCTCACGTGTATAAATTCCTCATTGCATGCCCTTATTGTCAAACGACAGTATTTCTAAAAAGTGCGCCAATCTACTTGTTCCTGTCGCCAAACCTAGTTTCTCTTTCGAAATATTCATTTTGGTCGAGAATTATACAGGGTGATCCAAAATTCCTTGACACATTTTAAAATTGAATATAAACTCAAGTAATCGCCGTACGATAGTGAGGTTTAGGCTAAAATGATTTTCACGTTGAAAAGTTTTGGTTAAGTAAATTAAATATTTAGTTCCAAATATTTCTTATAGATGTTACTTGTTCAAATGTTTGTATATCTGCGTTGGAAATGGAGTACCGTTTGGATGTGATTCGAGCTACAAAGGGCGCACATATTGAAATATGGTAGCGGATAAAAAAGAAAAAATGCTGTGTAACTACTCGTCTTCAGTTTTTATGCTTTTTTGGGGTTTTTTAAAGGTACAGCTCCATCTATGGAAAAAGTTTGGAACTAAATGTTTTAATTTGCTGAACCAAAACTTTTCAACGTGGAAAGCATTTTAGTCCAAACCTCACTATCGTACGGCAATTACTTGAGTTTATATTCAATTTTAAAATGTGTCAAGGACTTTTGGAACATCCTGTATAATTAATGTGAAAATAAAAATTTCGCCTCTGTTAACAAAGCAGACAAAAAACAAAGCACATAAAAAAAATCAGGGATTTAATAAAAAAGAATCACAGTTAACAAGAGAACTGCCGATAACTGTCAACAACAGTCTAAGCTCCAAAATCCATGCCAAGATTATATAAAGAAGGATGTAGCCGGCATAAAAAAATAAAATTATGAAACGGTTGAGTTGGAATACTCACAACCTATTTACACAGATTCAGGAGAGAGTGAACTGATTCAGTTAAAAGAATACAATAGTTTTCTTAAAAGATCGGGTCCGAAAAATGTCTTTTTATGCATGCTACAGTCTATATTTTTCAATTCTAACTTTTCAATATTTTCTAAATAAAAATGTCGTGATAGGATTTTTTTTACAGCTTTTTTGCTTATCAATAAATACAAATAGCAAATATCATCGGTAAGCAAAATAAAAGTTAAAATACCCGCGTCGTTCTAGATAAATTTATACAAATAAAAATGAAAATATGTCTGTCTGTGTGTGTGTTTATCTCTTCATCACCAGAGAATTTCATGAAATTTTGTGGATTGCGTTGGAACAAAACCCCGCTTAAAATTTCGACCATGTTTCGAAGTTCAACTAGGAGGTGTCGAGATATTACTAGAAAACAAACTTTCCATAGAATATATGGAGACGATATTTTTATATCATATTGCTCAGCAACGGAATTAAATATGGCAGTTTATGCTGCCGTCTCTCTCTCTCTGTATATATATATATATATATATATATAAGTATATAAATATAAAGTAAAAATGAAAGATATTGAAGTGAAATAACATGTATGCTCTAGGCAGCAAATGATTTTTGCCATTTTTACTCTCACATCTTATATTTTATATATTATATATATATATATATATATATATATCACATAGCAATATTATAAACTATGTTAAAAAACCTAATTTTATACCACAATTTTATAGCACGCAGCAGCTCAACAAAGAGGATTACAGTATCTAACCATAAAGGAATAATGAACATGAAAGCGAGATACCAAAAATTGGCCGGGGGGGGGGGGGGGCATATATATGTACAGGGTGTCCCCAAAACATTGACATCGGATTTTATTGCTTAAATATTGATCTTAAACGTATATAACAAATTACAAACTTGCGTAAAAATGGTACAGAATTTTATGAAATCGATAAAAATTTTCAGGAGATAAAAGCTTAGGAAATACAAAATTTAAATTTTTATACGGCCCCTGTAAAAAAACATTTCCAATAAGTAAAATGTGCCCCATACACTAATAAGGTGATGTGCAAAATTTCAGCATTTTATCATAAAAAGTCCCAGAGATATGTTTAAACCAATTTGGTGAGGGATTAGTCATAAAGTAAAATGTAAATGTTTACAGCAAGAGTGCAAATCCAATTGTTACCCATTGTTTTCTTTCGTAATTTTGGTATGACACCTGAAACGCGATCTGCCGACATAATTTTTCCACTCTGAGAACCCATGTCGAGGCATTGAAAAGTAGTTTTAAGTCAGCATTTTTGTCTTTTCATATCTCTGGGACTATTTATTATAAAATGCTGAAATTTTGTACATCACTTTATCAGTGTATGGGGCACATTTTACTCATTGGAAATGTTTTTGTACGGGAGCCGTAAAACAATTTAAATTTTGTATTTCTTTAAATTCAATCGTCGGAAAATTTTAATTGATTTCATAAAATTCTGTACCTTTTTTTTACGTAACTTTGTAATTTATTATATATGTCTAAGATCAATATTTAAGGAATAAAAGCCGAGGTCAATGTTTTGGGGACACCCTGTATATATATATATATATTTTTAATAATTATATTAACTTTACGCAAATATTTAAAAATTCACATTCCTTTTTACCAATTAAAAATGTCAACTTAATCAAAGCATATAATTATCCTGTGCCATTTAGACGGAGAATATATAACTACAATCTTTTGTCAAAACAATTAGACAATTCAGTAACTTGTTCATATCATGTTTTGAATCCTGTTACCAACCATTTAAATACCCTAATCATGGACATGTAATGACAGGAAATCTAAACATAAATTTGGAACCATCTCTCATAAAATTACTTACTAGCTATGGATCAAAATATAGACTTCCCCTTTCATGTAGCATAAAGAAAACACTTCCACCTATAGCCATAGATCTTGATAAATGTATTTATAAACTTTCAGGTAAATACAACTGTCCTTATTGAATCCTTTAGTCACCACCCTTAGCCACCTCCGCAAGTCACCAAATATATTAAACAATTGCTTCAGCATTTACCTATAAAGTCATATACACATAAATATAAAGATATATTATAAGAGATAACATTACTACAAGATAAATCTGTAATCACTTATGTTGATAAAGCAACTAGTAACTATGTGTTTATTTGCAAAATAATTTATTTGAAGCACTTAATCAACAACTTAATACTTCAGTATCTTTAATATCAATACAGCAAAGTCAAACTATTCTCAGTAAATAAAATGCTTGCTACAAGATACTTAAACTAAAACCCAACATAGATTATACTTACATGGTACTTATAACCAAAATTTCATGAATCATCTATTAAATTCAAAACAATTACTATTGGATTTAATTCATATACAAACGCAGCGGATAAAAAACGTCTATCCATTCTAAATCAACTGTATGTTCATTTTACTGAACAGAGAATTCATATTATCGAAAATAGTTTAGAGCTGGTGGAAAAATTAAAGCTGCCAAACATTTATCATATAAAAACTACCAAACATTTATCATATAAAAACGTTTGATTTTAAGACCTTTTCAATAATATTGACATACATGATTTACATAAAGTCATAATAAATGTATATGAAAAGTTTGCTAAATCTAAAAACCTCACTGTACCAAAATTTAAAACTTTCTTAAAATTCATTATATGCAACCAATATTTATGTCAGGGTAACATTTACAAATTAAAACAGGGAATTTCACAAGGAGAAATCTCATTCACCATTCTAACCAACTTATATTTACACTATTATGAAATTAAGCACATTTTCCATAGTCATATCATGTATCGATTCATTTATGATCTAATTACTATAACGATTACTAAAGATGCACCAAAGTTAACTTTTCAATTGTTTCCTCACAATCTACAACTTACTGGAAATGTTTACTCTACATCTTGGATCAACTACCTTGACGTTAGTTTACTAATTCGAAATGAAAATAATATTAAATTTAGGATTTTTGACAAAACTGCTTCATATACTTTCAATGTCAACAACCTTCAAAATTTTCATCAAACCTTTCAAAATCTGTGTTCAAAAATATCATTAATAATCGGTCAATGCGAATAAAACAGTTAAGTTCACTATGTTACTATGAAAAATATATTCAAAATTTAATAACTACAACCATCAAAAATCACTAGCCTCCCAATCTTATTCTTTATTTCATAAAAACCAATTTCAAATTTAAATTCAAAACCATGCTCAAATTACAGCAGTATCTTGATATATCAGTCTCAATAGCTTTTTAATAAACTATTCATCAGGAAGTTACTGCTAAGTATATAGACACATCATCTACCTGTAGATGTTTATTTTGGGGATTAAATTATTATATCTATATGCTAAAATAATTTAAAATTTAATTCTGTTTTAAAACTTATTAGGAATAACTTTTCCAAACGTAAACAACAATTTAATTAATTTAACGAATTTAGATAATTCAGCACCTTTCTTTTCACCATGTTGCATCATTTGACCATAACTTTAACTGTAAACAATTTTGGGTTAGTTCCAAGACTTCACATCATTTACATTCTTACTACCTGCATCAGGAAACAATGATAAAACTTTTTTTTTATTTCATACATATTCAATATGAATTGGTTCTATTATTAAACATAGCATTGATCAGGCTTATGTATTTAGTTGTATCTTCTTTATTGTTCATTATGATACAATATCTCCATTCTTCTACGTCAGGTCATGTGCATAATTTCGGTAATAATTTTACAGTTATGCAAACATCAACGTAGAATTTCAGTATTTTCGTCCCAAGTACGGCCCTTGAGAGCTTACATGGTTTCAGAAATGCTTTGCAATTTATTTTCATTTATTTCAATTTATTGTATTTATTTTCTTGAGTGTGATATTCCCATAATTACTTAGGTGCCAATAAAGATCTAGCTCTTTTTGTTGATTTATCTGATTGAATATATTCAGCTCTTTCACCATTCATACACCAAGTATGTCAATACAAGGAACAAGGGGTTTAGTACCTGTATTACATATCATTTTTGTGAATTTTATTTTTACAATTGAGAATAGTAGCAGGCCTAATTATCATAACTTTATTACAGAATTATATATCATAACTTTCTCAGCATGGTATACTGACTTTAAATTCTATTGCATCACTTACATGTGGAACAGGGAACGAGGGGTATTTTGTACTTGTTTAGTATCTGTTTTATACGTATATGAAGGGTAGCTTTTCATACCTTAATTTGGGTTATATCTAATTTAACACGTGCTCTTCATTCATCAATTAATAAGGGATAAATCACAGATCTTTGACATTTACAAGTAATTCAAATTCTTACAATATATATATATATATATATATATATATATATATATATATATATATATATATATATATATATTTGAAATGTAATAATAAGAATTATGTAAAAATAAAAATAAAATAAAATAAAAATACAATTCAAGTAATATTAACATCACCATAGAAGCAAATTCACGGCCATAATGCCGATAAGAGAAAAGACCAGAACCTTCCCAAATTCGATAATTAATCAGAATAAAATTCATCTTCAGGTCTGAGTATTTTATTCTAATTAACCCAAACAAATGCCTGTTTCAGATTAAGCAATAGTACATTACTATAAATGCTTAAACTCAGACTACAGGCATCAAAAAATGAAAAAATGAAAAAAGGATACATTACGAAAATTGTATTACCATGCGGCATGAACCCTTCTTCTACCACGTGTATGCACGATCAACCTCAACAGCTTAATCTAGAAGCACCGGAATGAACAAGTCGAAATTCTACCAGGGAGGCAGTACGAACGGTCACGGAAATACTCCCAAACCCGTCCAGTGAGTCTAAGCTAGAGACTGGACAAGCAATTCAGAATACAACTTCCCAAACATGCAGAACTGAATATGAATATGAATCAAAGATGAAAATTCCTACTAAACAAGTAATTCATAGGAAAACTGGATAATCGAGAATGCCACTATACACCATTATAAGGGCGCTCAAAACGTAGTTTCAATACTGACAAAAGTTACATTTTTTTGCGAAAATAAAATTCAAAACATTAATGTTAATGCATCTTATTTTCCGATTTTTTGATTTTTCTAATGTTTTTGACTTAATTTATTATTTTTCATTTTTATTTATTTATATAACTAATAAATAATTATATATAATATACACATATACATACATATATATATACATATATATATATATATACACACACATACACACATATATATATATACATTATTTTTTTTTTTTTTTTTTCCTGTATGTTAGTCACTATAATTGGGAATGTTTTCTAGGATGTTATCGAGTGAAATTTGATACACTGAGTTGATAATTTTAATAACAAAATTGGGGGGATATGCATTATTAGTCGCTGTACTCAATAATTCCATAAAGTGCGCAAATTTATAATATTCATCACAAATTTTATTGATTCTAAGAGCCTGGTTTATTATAATATTTCTAAATACAGATATATGCAGACAAGAGTCAAAATGTTGTATATATATATATATATATGCCGACCCGGTGGTCGAGCGGTCAAGGCGAGAGTTTCCAAGCGATCGTTCGACCGCCACGTTGTGAATTCGAATCCCACGTAAGGCATGGATGTTGTGTTGTTGGGCGCAGTGTGTTCCGCCCCCTCTGGTGCGCCTGGGGCAACGTCCTAGGACGGCTAAATGGTTCACGTTCCTGGCCGATGTATTGGCGAATGATGGAAGTCAAGTGCCTGGCCATTTGATAAATATATATATATATATATATATATATTAGAAATATGTAATAATAAAAACAAATTATGTAATAATAAAAAAAAAATTCAAGTAATATTAACATCACCAAAGAAGCAAATTCACGGCCATAATGCCGATAAGAGAAGAGAACAGCATCAGCCCAAATTCGATGATTAGTCAGAGTTAAATTCCTCCTCAGGTCTGAGTATTTAACTCTAACTAACCCAAACACATGCCTGTTTCAGATAGAGCAATAGTATATTACTATAAATACTCCAACCCTGACTACAGGCATCAAAAAATGAAAAAATGAAAATAGGATACATTAACAAAATTTGTATTACCATGCGGCATGAACCCTTCTTCTTCCACACACACACATATATATATATATATATATATATATATACTTATTTATTCCTTTCTTCAAATTATTACATAATTAATAGACATATTAGGCAATACATTAACATTAATTACTTAATTAACCTTCTATATTAAAATAATGCGTATAAAGTAAATATTAAAACCCTCAACATTTAAAAAAAACGAAATTTTCTCAATGAAGTGGTATTATAACATGAGGGCTGGAGAGAAAGGAATGATGCTAAAGAGGCATAATGTTTCAAGCAGCGAGGAGCGCAAACAAACCAACCTCCACCACTACTCGAACTTATGCTGTTATCTACACGACTCCGGCCATATAAGGAAATCCCTTAAACCAACTTACACCTCTTTTCAATTTCTTCTTTGCTCTGGATGAACTCTTCCCTTTCAAGCGAATTTCTCTTTCGAAACAAAATAAATAGATACAAATCAAGAGTTTCAGATATCGAATTACAGTTAGGAAAGAAATAGAATTGCCGAAAACTTACGGCTATCTTTTAAATCCCAAAACGCACATTAAGGTTGTGTTAAGAAGGATGCAGCTGAAATAAGAAATGAAATGGATTACAGTAACGGTTGAGCGGGAATATTTTCAAGTGCATAGAAATGAAGGGGAAATAAAGGAGGAAAGGATTATTACTTTCCGTACATACATAGCATAATGTAAAAGGAAAGTATTGTGACGAGGTTTTCAATGAACTAGCACATTTCAAGCACCCCTAAAATCGAATCAAACGTTTCAAAGTAGATGTATGTCTGTATGTATGTATGTATGTTAGTGTCTGCGTATGTATGTTAGTATATGGTTATGGGTGTTAGTATGTGTGTGTGTGTGTGTCATGCAATATATCAAGAGCGAATGAATGGAATTTCCCATTCCCAATTTTCGAATGATATTTTTTAAACTCATTAAAAAATCAGGAGCTTTAATAATGATATATAAATAATCATTCCATACGTAAATTTTCATTAGAAAACGATAGACATAAATTTAAAAAAGCTAGCATAAATTCGATATATTGCAAGATATTTCGCAATATTATTGCAAGATCGCATTTCGAGACATTACACGTTTTCAAATAAATGTATTCAAAAAATTACATAAAATTTAGAATATGGAAAATATTATCAAATACGTTCACTTTCATATGCGATATTATTCGACAGATATGCTAACATCATTCTCGTGGATCTAGTTTATTCCATTCACAATTGAAGATATTTTTGTATTAGCTTTGTATTTTGACGCCCAAGAATTCCCCAACTGTCATTCATTTGACAAGATATTAATTAAATTTGAACTGCATTTGGATGGCGATTTTGCACATGAGTATGAATAAATCATTCTGCTTGTGCCTAGCCATGGTTTGAGCCTAACCCCTTCGGCGACTGGAGTCGAGACATAACGGGATTATCTTCCGTCCTCGTGCCGTAGTTGATTTCGCTGACGTCGCTTTCCTGGAAGTGTCTTCGTTGGTTAAGATATATGCACCCTCCTTTAACCTGTACTTAAACCAATCAGGTTTCTACGGGAGTTTGAGTTAATCTTTTTGAACTAATACCTTACCAAAATCTCCAAATTTACGTGATGTTAACTCAATGCTTTGTACTGTAAACAACCGTGTACGCCATTATTTTTCTGTGAAGGAAGTACAAGTCATTGCATTATGTAAGGAAATTCGCTTGCTGCCCACATTAGATTTTCTTTATTATTTACTTCATACCATTCAGGATGCAGGGTATTGTTTTAACCCAGGTCATGATGGTAAACATCTTGTCTGCTCAGGTAAATAGAAAACATCTTATCACCTACGTATTTCTGACAAGCTTAACAACCATGAGGGTGAGGAAGGATTAGCAAGTAAAAACTTTCTTGTGTGCACCGCTCTGTTATAGAGCAGATGTTACTTCAGAATACATTTGTAACGAGCGTCAATAAGCACAAAACCGGTCAGCAGATGATAGTGGGCGAAGTTGTTTTCAAGTTCAAGTAGCAGCCGAACTTTGCAACTACTGTAACTGTAACTTTTGTTGCCTCGTTGAATAAGCTATATAAATTCTTAGAACAACGATAAATGTCGAAAACACTATTTTGTTGAAATCAAAAACTTGGAAAACAAATATTCAATTCGGACGTGAAATATTCCTTATTGAAAACAACACGTTAATTTTAAGAGAGGAATCATAAAAATGTTGAAATAAATTGCCACGTCGTTCTCATTTCCATTTAGAAGTGAACAGTATAATTTATAGAACTGTAGCAGGCGTCGTTCACTAGACATAGAATGTATGTGATATTAAATGGGAAAAATTAATTGATGGGCAAAACTCACGCTCTCCAATTTTGACAGTTAATAGAATCTGAAAAAAAACTCATAAAATCTGAAAACTTTTTTTATTGTACTGATGTTAATAAATTACGAAGATTAATAGAAAGTAAACCACAAGAAAAGAAAATTGACCCATGGTAACGTAACAATATATATTTTCGAATATTGGAGAATGTTAGTTTTGCACCTGATTAGCGTGGAAAATTTTGGCTTTGAACCAAATTAATGTAGCGAATGTTATTTTTGCACCTATTTGTTGAGGAGAATGTTAGTATTTTATCTAATTAATATAGAGAATGTGAATTAGGCACTTAAGTGAAGTAGGGGATGTTAGATACCAACCTAATTTATATAGCGAATAATAAATTTGCAATTAATTGATGTTGGAGATGGTAGATTAGGTACTAAGAATAATCATGCATTTGAGGATGTGTAAATAATAATAAAAGTATGCTCTTAAAATTAATTTATATGGAAATATTGAAACATTTTTATTTATAAAACATTTAAGTTCGAAAAACCTAAAAGCATCTTATACATTGTAGTTGACAATATGAACGTCTCTCTCATCTTTTCATCATCAACTATATCAGTATCATCAATAATATGTCACCAGTCATCCCCTCAATACTTCCTGAGGACTGACTATCATGTGACCTGATGAAGTTCTTCCATTGACTGAATGGATAAAGTGAATTATCAGCTAAGTCAGGTTTTCAAAACTAAATAAATATATGAAGATATATTTTTGCGCCCAAACACTGCTTGATGCACATTCTTGCCAAAATGAACAACAAACATACATGAATACAACTCATTTTCACCAAGAATTGAGAACGTTGCTTTTGCAATTACATCTTCTCAATTTTTTTCACTATCGTTAAATGAGCGAATTATTTAATTACTTTAAACTAGAAATGAATGGATATCATTTTAAAGAAGATATTACAAGCTCTGGAAATTTTAGAAAGCTTACTTTCCCGTAGAAGGATTCTTGAGTGTCATCTCCATTATACTAAACACAAGACCCTTTTTTCAGAGATGATTTTATCTAATTCTAGTTAATAAAAAATCTGATGTGGGCAACACATGACTTTCCTTATATAATATAATGAATTTACTACTTTAACAGTAAAAAAATAGGTTTTTCTTATAATGGATACTAATATTCTTTCCAAGATATTGAATTTTCGACAGTTAGTCGTCATTTTCATTGATTTAGCGTCATTTTTATGCATTTGGCGAGATTTTCGTTAATTTGGCAACATTTCAAAAAGTCGCCAACTTGGCGACATTCCACCAAATTCGTCGCCAAAATCTCGCCAAGCGTTATGGACGAAGAAATAAGTTGTTCGTACAGCAAATAAATGACCATTGGCGTTCAAATACAAAAGTATTACTCAAAGTATCTTTTTTCATGAATGGAACGAGCTAGATCCACGAGAATGATGTCACTCAATTTATCGCATGGTATTACATATGAAAAGTGAACATGTTTCTCAATAGGAATTTTTTTTTCATTTTATATGACTTTTTAATAATTTTTTTAAAAAATGTGCAATATCTCGAGAACGGTTCCTACTATCGTTCTAAAATTTATGTCAATCGTTTTCTAATGAGAAATTACATAAGAAATGTCTATTTGCGTAACTTTATTAGTGGTTTTGATTTTTTGACGATTTTTTCAAAATTTTATTCGAAAATTTAGGGGGGGGTTGAACATTCAATTACGTATAAAAACAATAGGCTTCCAGTGTTTACGGATTGTGATTTTTGTACCAAATTTGGTTCGAATCGGTCCATTCGTTCGTCAGTTATCGTCTCCACAGACTCACTGACACACACACACATACTTTCACACACACGCAGACATCACTTCAAAAATGTTTGATTCGTGATCAGGGATGCTTGAAACGTGCTCTCCCCTCGAAAACTCGATTTCGAATTTTCGACCCCGTCACAATACTTTCCTTATACATTATGTATATAAGGAAAGTAATAAACAAGAAATCAATAAACTAACGGTAAATAATAATTGAGTTAATCAAATATTTTATATAAATTTTATTTCATTTATTTTACTGGTAGCTGTAACAAATGAGCAATATCATTGAAATTAGGTACTTAAAAAACATCAAATTTGTATTCTTGTCTGTCTGCAATATGGAAATGTGCAAATAGACAAGAAAAGAAAATATTTTCAGATAGACAAAATAGAAATATCCATATGTTTGCACATATTAAATTTAAAATGAAATTTAGAGAATTTTTCTATTGTTGAGTAAAATTTTAATAATTACATAAGCTAACTTTAAGTTGATTAACATTTACCACGTTCGGAAATATTTCTCAGAAACCATACAACCACCAATTGAAAATTGCAGCATCTCCAACGTGCTTTTGTTAGTTCCAAAAAATGTAGACTAATTTATTGCTTAAAATTTTATAGGAAAGTTTATACGTTTGGATGAGTTTTCCAGATGGCGGATACAAAATTTTCTGAAAACAGTATAAGAAAGGCAATAATAAATAGCAAGCTGAGCAATATAAAACTATGCAATATATCAAGAATGCTAAATACAAATATCCCAAGATACAATTTTATAAAACTACATATGAAATATTCTTTTCGTTTAGATGAATAGTAACTATTAATATTATATGTGATGGTTTATAGAAAAGCATTTGTCAAAATATATTGTCCATATAAACAAAGGAAATAGTTTAGCTGAAAAGTAATACTCGGTATTTTATAAAGAATTCTTCATATGGTGGCATGCTGTGTGTAAACTTCATTTCTCATGGAACTGTGAAGCACTTTTATTCTCTTTTGCTCCCTATTTTTGAAGTCAGGCGAATTATCGGAGAAAACCAGAAGTGACAGCTTCAGAACTGGACGTGAAAATACGTAGTCAAGTCCAAGACCCCTCCGGAATTTGATGCTTAATCCATATCGTCCTCATCTAAACTCTATTTATAGCTCTAATATGAAAAATAGATGTTTCAAGGAATTTTTTTTTTAAAGAAAATGGAAAAAGATGCAGAAATGAAAATTCCTTTGACACACCTACCAACTTCTGAATTCGATTCGGAATACATATCAGAAATCGTCTAAGCTCTATCAATATCCGATCACGAGAAATAAATGTCTAAAGAAAAATTTTTTAAGCGGAAAGGGGTAAAGAACCAAAAGGCAAGATTATTAGTGAACTCCCAACTCCCTTTGAAATTAGTTGCTAAGTCCATATCAGTCATGATCTAAACTCAATCTGTAGCCGATCGTTAGAAATATATTTCATGGAAAAATTTTGGCAAAAACAGATTGTAAATTTTTGACACAAATTTCACTGACGTTTATTTTCTTTATTATGACTTTGAAGTTCACTGACGTTTATCATTTACAAAAATGAAATTATCTCTCTGCGATCATCAGCAATCTCTGCGAATTTTTCTACATCTTAGAAATCAACACGAACCAAGATTTTATACATCGATTGCAAAATTTGATATCGATGTGAGCATGCGTTCGAAAGTTAGAAGCAAGCCAAGCGATTGTACTTTCGTTAATAATAAACTACTCGTAATTATTATTATTACTTCATATTTTTGCAAAAATGGAGATGTAGAGTTCACGTTTACGACAAGTCTGAACAAATCAATCCTGCAGTTTAGTGCAAATATGTCGGAGGTCTGAAAGTGGCCCTAGTATGACTAGCACGGATTCTGTGGAATCTGGTATATTGAGCGACGATTTTAAATTGAGAAGCCAACGATCAGGAAGGAAGCTAACCTGGGGGGTAAAAATAGCAGGAAGTTGTCAGTCAAATTGTCAGTTTTAATTGTCAGTTCTACATCAGTCTGACATTAGAGGGTGGAGAATGCAGAGTCTACTTCGATAATAACTACTTTCAATCCCGTCCAAGGAGATCAACGGTGAAGCGACGCTGACCAGCTGAAAATTCAGCTGACCAGCATGAAAATCCGTGGTTCGATTCTCGGTTGGAACAGCAAGACTCTTTACAAAGATCAATTTACGTACACTTGTTTATTTGTAAATTTTAAACAAGAATGAAATATTTTATAGAAATCGTTCGCTACGTAAAAAGAACCAAATTGATGATTCATTATTTCTGAAAAGGAATAATTTCATTTATCACATACTATATTTTTAAAAAAAAATAACAAAACCCACATCAAGCATTAAGGATGTCACATTTCTCAGAATACTTTTGTAAAACGTTTTATTCAAATTAAAATGCTTTCTTCCAATTTGTATTGCAACAAAGATATTATTTCCTCATGTCAATTGAAGCACATCCACTTAATAAAATCAAATTTTCGTTTTAACTTTGCTGTCATTTCATTTTATATGTTTGTTTACCATTTCCTTGAAGCTTGAAATATAAAAGGACATCGCTTTTATTCCAAATGCAAATACCTTTTGTTTCGATGAAAATGTTATTTCAGAAAATAAATATCTATTTACAGTAATTCAAACTGAATTCCTTTGAGTATTTACTTAAATTTTATTGTAACCAAATTATAATTTACATCCGCTTAATACTTCTGTCACATATTAATCTAGTAATAGATACTTCATTTGTGTATTATCTATTATCCTTTTATATTAAGAAATTATTGGTGAATAATTATTTTGTAATACCTTTGTTTTTAGCGAAAAAGTTTTGAAGCGTTTGAAAAGTTCTGTTTTTCAGGATCTCTGCTATAACTAGAGCTTAGATGACGACTGATATGTATTCAGATTCAAATCCAGAGGAGATAAGATATTTCACTAAGAATTACTCTTTTCGGTTCTTTTCCCATTCTGGTTTAAAATTTTTCATTTTCCATGAAACATCTATTTTTCGGAATTGGTTATAGATAGAGCTTAAGACGATCACTAATATGAATTTAGCATCCACTTCTAAACGAGGTTAGGCGGTGCATCTACAATTCTCACTTCCTGTTCCAGCATTTTCCTTGAAACAGCTATTTATCAAGATTATCTATAGATAGAGCGTAGATAATAACATATATAGATTCAGTATTAAATATCAAAAGGGATAGGAGGAATCACTAAGTATTTCTACTTAGAATTATTGAGATGTAACTTCTAATTAAAAAATTTGCATTTTCTTTGCAGCATCTATTTCTCGGGATCAGCTATTTATAGAGTTTAAATGACAACTGATATAGATTCACCATCAAATTTCAGAGGAGTTTGGGGGATTCCTTAAGGATTTCCACTTCCGGTTCTAAAACCGTCACTCCCGACTTTCCGAAAATAGCATCTGAAATAAGCAATATAATCCGTATATTAAAATACTTTAAAAATTAATTTATCAATTTTGAGTTAATTTTGTTTTCAATTATTGTTATTTTTGCAACGATATTTTCATCAATGGGGGGGGGGGGGGGTAGATATAATCACGTTGGTGATATTTCGCTAAGTTAGTCACCAAGTGGCGGAATTTATCGCTAGACGTTACAGACAAACGGAGAGAAGAGCATGTCATATATTTAAATAACTGTTGGCAAATGCCAAAACACAAAACTATTGCATTAGGTACCTTCTCTTATGAATGGAACGAACTGCATCCACGAAAACGGTGTTAACAAAATTATCGTATAATGTTACATATAAAAAGTGAACATATTTCTAAAATAGTTAATACTTTTCTCAAATATTATGTAACTTTTTATAGAGTTATTTGAAAAAGCACAATATCTCAAAAACGGTTCATGATAGCGTTCTAAAATTTATATCAATCGTTTTCCAACAAAAAATTATATACGAAATGATTATTTACGTAATACAGTTGACGGTTCTGATTTTTTGATGAATTTTTAATTCGGAATTTTATTTGAAAATCTGGGGGGGGGGGCTTCTGAACATTAAATTACGTTTACAATCAATAGGCTTCCAGTATTCACTGATTGTAATTTTTATATCAAATTTCGTTCGAATTGCTCCTGCTGTTCGTGAGATATCGTCTCCACAAATTCACGACACACACACTTACTTACATACACATACTTACATACAGAGAGAAAAAAAGAGAGAGGGGCAGAGACTTCACCTCTAAAACGATCAATTCAAATTTAGGGATGCTAAAAACGTTATCTTTTGCCGAAAATTCGAATTTGAATTTTCGAAATCACCTATTTCTCAGGATCTACTATAGAGCTTAGATGACGACAAATGGATTTAGCATTGAATTTCAAAGAGATTCGGGGTGTTTACTAAAGATTTCCACTTCTGGTTTTCCTTCCCCTTTCCGGATCAAAAAAAAATTATTTTCCTTGAAACATCTATATTTCAAGATTAGCTATAAATAGAGTTTAGATGATAACTGATATGTATTCAGCATCCAATAGAAGTAGAATAGTTCCCTCAGACTCAGTGTTTCTTTTAGACATACCTCCGAGAAGGGGGGGGGGGGCAAGCCCCCCCCCCGGAGACATTTTATGTTAACCTAGTTTCTATTTATGTGACACAGCATTTAAATATATTTATATAAGGAAAATAAAAAATCCACCCCCTCTAAAATTTCATTCGTTCCCCCCCCCCCCCCGGCCGAAAATTCCCTGAAAGATACTCTGCTCAGAATTCTGCTATTTTGGTCAAAACCCAGATATTTTTAATTACGATCAGTGTGTTCAGTCAAATAAAGCAATATCATTAGCCCAATTTACTTTCCCCTTTAACAAATTCTTTACTCCGCTGTCTCTCTAATAACAAACCACCATATCCTCTGGTCCATTTATTACCATAAAGTGTCACGAATTTATTTTTACCTTGTCCATTTCATCATCCGAAACATGTGGAACGGCGCATGCGGGGGTGGGGAGTGCACTCTCTCGACCACGTGACCCCCCTGAGCAATCACATCCCCCTAAACGTCATATCCACTGTCTAGTGAAAACATTACTCGAGCCGTCTGCATCCGACGAATATTCTGGGGGGGCTACTTCGGAGCAACACACGTTTGGACTATTACACGCTTTCTGCTGTCAATGATGTTTTCAGGTAAGATTTTGCATGTTTTCCATAGTTCAAAACTGTTGCTATTTATTTTCTATATATGTGAAAAATATAAGTAAAAAGCATGTTTTGAAAGTATAAATTTAACTTACAAGATAAGATTTATGAAAATAATTCTGGTATTTAACATGGGCTTTTAAAAATATTTTTTACAGGAAACCAGCTAAGGCTTTTAATACCGAGATAAAAAAAAAATCGATGTGTACAGAGTACAACTTTCTCTACAATATGCAGAGAAATTGCCACTTTCACAAAGGAATGATGAATAAGATACACGATACACTATTTTTGACTTCGAATTGTGCAATAATATTTAGCCCTTTTCTTGGTGGTAAAATGCAAATAATTATCAAAGTACTAAATTTACTTAAATTTCATGCAAATCCAATTTGACAAATTGAAAAAAGGTTGGCGTCTACTAAGTAAAATAGAGAACAATCTAAGTATCCTGTGTAATGTCGCCAAATATGCGCATAAATAAATAAAGCTATACCATGATGTTATTGGAATTGAATTATCATCACGTAAATTGAAATTGAGTTATAATTGTTATTGATAATTGAGCTTCATTAATCAAAAGATAATTTTTGATTCATACTCACTTGCAACATCTACACCAAATTACAATTGCCATTTAATTACTATTTCGTTAAATAAATTCTTATTGGCTAATTATTTGGCGTCAAAATACAAAACTATTGCAAACAATATCAATTCTCTCGGAAATGAATGAACTAGCTCCATAAGACTGATATTAAAATATTTGTCACATAACATGATATACTGAAAGTGAACATATGCGATATATGCTTACTATAAATCTAATTTTATGTCAATTTCTTTTATAATTTTTGGGAAAACATACAGTATCTCGAAAACAGCACAAGCTAGAGTAATTCGTTTTCTAATAAGAAATTACATATGCAATGATTATTTATTTATTTATTATATTTATTAATGATTATTATATTGATTATTATTAAATGATTATTACGTTATTGAATATCGTGATTTTATAATGATTTTTCTAAATTGCATTCGAAAATTGGGAGGAGGGGGTCTTTTGAACATTTGACTGATTTATAAATCAGAAAGGTTTCAGTATTTACTAATTGTAATATTTGTACGAATTTTTTTTAAACGCTCCATTCGTTCGTGAGATATCACTTCCACAGACATATTGACAAACACATTAACATACATATAACTAACATACTAGCACATACGCACACACTAACATACAAGCACACATACACAACCACACTATCACACACACACACACACAAACATCCTATTAAAAACGTTCGAATCGAGTTCGGTGATGCTTAAAACTTGCTCTTCCGTGGGAAACTCGAATTCGAATTTTTAATCACGTCACGATATTTTCCTTTTGCATCATATTATGTATGTAGGGAAAGAAATTTAAAAACATCGGGAAATTCTATGGAAAAACAACAAAACTTTTACTGTAACTTAATTTATAGAAAAATTATTAGGAATTACGCTCCCATATAAACAACAGCATCCATAGACCGGTTTCGCGCTTATTAACATCATCATCATAGAATAGCCGATATCTGCAAAAGCAGCACTTTTACAGATTTATATGGGAATTGGCAAAATCGGTCAAAAAATAGCTTAGACTATACAAGGCTGTAACGACCAAATTCAGTCTTGTAGAATTTTCTTATATATTAAATGGAGAGGAATATTTTTTTTTCCTTCTATTTTACTTATTTAATATATATAATCGTACAACAACGTTAATGAAATAAAAAATTTAATAATAAGATAATAATAATAACGTTAGCAACCCAGTAATATTAAGAAAATAATATTAACGTTAGCACACAGTAGAAGTAAGATAAAAAAATCTGATGTGGACAACACATGACTTTCCTTATATAATGCAATGAATTTACTATTTTTACAATAAAAAAAAAATCTGATGTGGGCAACACATGACTTTCCTTATATAATGTAATGAATTTACTACTTTTACAGTAAAAAAATAGGTTTTTCTTATAGTAGATACTAATATTCTTTCCAAGATATTGAATTATTGACAATTAGTCGTCCTTTTCATTGATTTAGCACCATTTTTATCCATTTGGCGAGATTTTCATTAATTTGGCAACATTTCAAAAAAGTCGCCAAGTTGGCGACATTCCGCCAAATTCGTCGCCAAAATCTCGCCATGCGTTATGCACTAAGAAAAAAGTTATTCTTACAGCAGATAAATGACTATTGGCGTTCAAATACAAAAATATTATTCAAATTATATTTTTTCATGAATGGAACGAGCTAGATCCACGAGAATGATGTCACTCAATGTATCGCATGGTATTACATATGAAAAGTGAACATGTTTCTCAATAGGAATTTTTTTTTTATGTGACTTTTTCATAATTTTTTTGAAAAATGTACAATATCTCGAGAACGGTTCATGTTAGCGTTCTAAAATTTATGCCAATCGTTTTCTAATGAAAAATTACATAAGAAATGTCTATTTGCGCAACTTTATTAGCGGATTGATTTTTTGACGATTTTTTCAAAATTTCATTCGAAAATTTAGGGGGGTTCTGAACATTCGATTACGTATAAAAACAATAGGCTTCCAGTGTTTACGGATTGTGATTTTTGTAACAAATTTGGTTCGAATCAGTCCATTCGTTCGTCAGTTATCGTCTCCACAGACTCACTGACACACACACATACTTTCACACACACACACACACAGACATCACTTCAAAAATGTTTGATTCGTGATCAGAGATGCTTGAAACGTGCTCTCCCGTCGAAAACTCGAATTCGAATTTTCGACCCCGTCACAATACTTTCCTTATACATTATGTATATAAGGAAAGTAATAGGTTTTGCTTATAGTAGCTAATTATATTCTTTCCAAGAAATTGAATTTTCGTCGATGAGTCGTCATTTTCACTGATTCAGTGTCATTTTTATCCATTTGGCGAGATTTCCGTTAATTTGGCAACATTTAAAAAGTCGCCAAGTTGGCGACATTCCGCCAAATTCGGCGCCAAAATCTTGCCAAGCGTTATGGAGGGAGAAATAAGTTATGCTTATGGCAGATAAAAACTATTGGCGTTCAAATAAAAAAATATTACTCAAAGTATCTTTTTTCATGACTAGAACGAACTAGATCCACAAGAATGATGTCACCCAATTTATCGCATGATATTACATATGAAAAGTGAACATTTTTCTCAACAGTTAATATATTTTTGTTAATTTATGGCATTTTTTGATAAATTTATTTTAAAAATGTGCAATATCTCGAGAACGGTTCATGCTAGCGTTCTAAAGTATATGTCAATCGTTTTCTAAGAAAAAATTACATTAGAAATGTCTATTAGTGTAAATTTATTAAAGGTTTTGATTTTTTGATGATTTTTTCAAAATTTCACTCGACAATTTAGGAGGGTTTTGAACATTCGATTACGTTTAAAAACAATAGGCTTCCAGTGTTCACGGATTGTGATTTTTGTACCAAATTTGATTCGAATCGGTCCATTCGTTTGTCAGTCATCGTCTCCACAGACTCACTGACACACACATACACACATACTTTCACACACACACACACACAGACAGATATCACCTCAAAAATGTTTGATTCGTGATCAGGGATGCTTGAAACGTGCTCTCCCGTCGAAAACTCGAATTCGAATTTTCGACCCCGTCACAATACTTCCCTTATACATTATTGTATATAAGGAAAGTAATAACTAATCCAGTAGTTAATTAGTACCTAGTAGAAATAAAATAATGATAATGTTTGTACCCTGTAGTAAGAAGATAATATTAATAACGTTAGTACCCAATAATAGTAAGATAATATTAATAACGTTAGTACGCAGTAGTAATATAATAATAATAACATAAGTTCCCATCTCGTTCTGTAAATAAAAACAAATTACCTACATAAAACTTCTTTATGACTAAATTTGACTGAGAATTAAGAATTTTATCATTGTAACCGATAAAAATAAGCACTCACCAAATTTCAGCAAAATCGCTTGAATTGGCATCTGCAGAGAAATTAAATTTTATAAAATATCCAGAACGGCTCATACACAATGGGCTCTATTCATTTTCGGTATGCAGTACTTATAAATGAGTGACTCATTTGATAATTGTGGGTACATTTAAACTTTTATGAGTTTCTTCACTCCAGGTACAAAATGTGCAATATCTAGTGTACGGCACATTTTAGCTTACGATAGATGATCTCATACGATATTAAATAAAGTATCACATATAAAATAGCTACTTTAGTAACATTTTGTGAAAAATTTTGGTATCATTATTTCTATATTAGGAAAAGGTATATTCGGAAAATTGATGTGCTTCTCCTGGTTTGTTCTCTCCAAAATCAATATATTTCTGACAAGCATTGAAATATTGTATTAATATTTTGATTCATTAACATTTTGATTCAGAATTTTTTTTTTCGAGATTATCGCACTCTTCGAAGGGGGGGGGGGGTAAAATTTTTAATATCTCGAAAACTGCACGTGATAACTCATCAATAGCAGTGAACATTTATTCCTGGCAAAATGTACTTACAAACAGATCACTCCTTTGATAATAATGAATATATTTATAAATGTTTGTGATTTTCTTTTTCTTTTCCATTTTAGATCAAAAATATGCAATATCTCGAAAACAGGACACGTTAGCTTTCTATGCATTCAGTTTTACATGAAGAACCTCATATAAAATTCACACTTCCATAACATTTTTGCCAAATTTTTTGCGATTTTCCAAAAAAAAAAATGTTAAAATAGCTGAGGATTTTTAGTTTGTTTGAGAGATATCGTGCACACAGACGTACAGACATAATTAAAAATAATATTATCAAAATCTGAGTGTCAAATTTTAACATCCGCAATACTATTCCCTTCACATATATTATACACTAATATTTCAATTTGTTAAAGATAGGGAAATTAACACTCTGAAAAAATCTAAAATAGACATCACATGTCTTTCCCTACATAATACAATAATTTATTTCTTTCAATGTTAAATAATGATGCACAAGATCGACGAAACCGATTCCAATGAATCTCCAAGGTTTGCAATATTGGCCCGAGAATTGGACCAATACTAGGAACTATTCGACTGATATTGGACCAATACTAGGAACTATTCGACCGATATTGGACCTAGGAACTATTTGACCGATATTGGATCATGCTACTAGGGATATAGTTCGAAATAAATGTAAAAAATGTTTTCTTTATAAATATACGAATTGTGATGCAGATATATTTTTGTTCGGAATGGCGCCAAACTCTCAAGTGCTGATGTATTGTTTAGGAGAGACTTATCCCGAAATGTTTACCCCGTCAGGTGACATTGTATTAAGCATAGAACTAAAAAAGAATGAGGGAGAAAAATTCACCTTTTAACTGCCAGGCAGACGTGTCTAAGCTGAGAGGTTTCTTGGAGGAGTCTGAAATGTTTTCTTCAGACAAAAATATAGTTTATTTTCCGAGGACGTTGAAGAATCACTTTGAAAGGTAATAGCCAATTTGTTTTAGGAAATCGCTCAATTACAGGGCGCTTGATATTTTTGATGCGTTTGAAAAGTTCTAAGTGAAAATTTTCTAAGTAAAGCTGGGTGAGTGGTATATTTATTTCCTCGCTTTCTGCCATTGATTATTATATTTATATACTAGTAAAAATAGAGTTTCTATTGATACACTGGTTTACAACGTAAAATGCAGCGCAAATCAGAATAAATAAACAAACGTGAGTTTAAGAAATCAACTGGATTTCTTTCATCTGTGAAAAAAGTCGGGACCTAAAGGCCCAAATAAATACAAAGTGGTGTCGGCCAAACTGAAGTGGCTAAACGATATCACAACATAGTGGCGCCACGTAGTGGCAAGAAAGGAAAATAAAACAATAAAAGTAATAAGGAAATGAAATAATAAAAATAACAAGGAAATAAAATATTAAAAGGAAACAAGGGAAAAGAACAAAAAATAAAATTTAAAAATAAATAAAAAATAAAAAGCAAGGGGATATAAAAACAAGTAAACACAAAACTAGTGGTGGTCAATGCATACCTCGGAAAAATACAGAGATATTCACAAATCATTAACTAAATTACTGGAGTAATATAATAAAATTCAAAGCATTCCAAAGCGTCCAGACTTCTTGCACCGATAAAAGAAATTCAGTTAATTTTCTAAACGAACGTATGCTTATCTTTCCTGGTTTGCTCTGCATTTTATGTTGTAAACTAGTTGATTATTGACTGCGCACAATATCACGTGCTTTAGAGTTTCCAATATACTATTGTGTTTTCCCGCATATGGCGTTCTTGAATCAGTTCCACTGAAAATCGCAAAGCCGGAATTTTATTGTAATAACAAAATTTCAAAATGTCATCAATATATTTTCATTGTAATTCAGTTATTATATTTTATTTCATTCGTGACATTGTTAAAATATACACCATGAAACTTTTTATTCGCTAATTTTGGTCCATCTTTTTATGTCTTCTCAAATTATTTTATCAGGCTTCGCTACTGATGCGAGCAAACTAGAAAGAAGACAAACAGACATATTTTTAATCACATATATAGAGAGATAATTTGATTTTTTTTCAAATAACACATGACATAGACACTTTGAAATTACGTAGAGAAATGATATTTTTAAAATATATTCATATTTATTAGGCAATTTGCAACATTTTAAAATTGCGCAGACTTCCTCTCTCTCTCACACACATACACAAACACTAATATACACAATAAAATACATACATATACACAGACATCCACTCAAAAATGTTCGATTCGTATCCAGGGATACTTGAAACATGCTCTTCCGTCGAAAATTCGAATTTGAATTTTCGACCCCGTCACAATACTTCCTCATTACATTATACATTATATTATGCATGTGTAGGAAATGTAAAACGATCAATTTTTTTCTCATAATTGTAAACTTTTAAGCAGCACCATTTGTCTAAGGAAAAAATTGTTAGAAATTCCGCAGGTTTTTCTGGAAAATCGAAGGAAATGTAAAACGTGTAGGAAATGTAAAACGATCAATTTTTTTCTCATAATTGTAAACTTTTAAGCAGCACCATTTGTCTAAGGAAAAAATTGTTAGAAATTCCGCAGGTTTTTCTGGAAAATCGACAGCTACGAGTTTTTCTGCCTTGTAAATTATTGTGCTCTCTGAAAAACTGATTTTCCCAAACAACTGACTTTTTCGAACTGTTCTACTTTAGTAAATAAATCTAAAGAGAATAATCTACAATATATGGAAAACAGAAAACCACTTTTAAAAGGCGTAAAATGCGCAGTTTTAATATTCAAATGCTTATACTCATGAAACTAAGCCTTGATTCCTCAGTGGTTTTGAAATCGATCCAAATAAACACAAGCTGGTGTCGGCCAAACTGAAATGGCTAATCATATCACAACATAGTGGCGCAACGTAGTGGAACGAAAGGAAAATAAAACAATAAAAGTAATAAGGAAATAAAATAATAAAAGTATCAAGGAAATAAAATAATAAAAGGAAACAAGGGACAAGAACTAAAAAGTAAAATTTAAAAATAAATAAAAAATAAGGGAATATAAAAACAAATAAACACAAAACTAGTGGTGTTCAATGCATACTTCGGAAAAATACGGAGTTATTGACAAATCATTAACTAAATTATTGAAGTAATATGAAAAGATTAGAAAAAATCCAAAATGAGATTTTCTGCATTGCAAATTATTGTGCTCTCTAATAAAGCTGTTTTTACGAACAACTGACTTTTTCAAGCTGTTCTACTTTAGTAAATAAATCTAAAGGGAATAATCTACAATATATGGAAAACAGAAAACCACTTTTAAAAGGCGTAAAATGCGCAGTTTTAATATTCAAATGCTTATACTCATGAAACTAAGCCTTGATTCCTCATTGGTTTTGAAATCAATCCAAATAAACACAAGCTGGTGTCGGCCAAACTGAAATGGCTAATTATATCACAACATAGTGGCGCAACGTAGTGGCATGAAAGGAAAATAAAACAATAAAAGTAATAAGGAAATAAAATAATAAAAGTATCAAGGAAATAAAATATTAAAAGGAAACAAGGGACAAGAACAAAAAATAAAATTTAAAAATAAATAAAAAATAAAAAGCAAGGGAATATAAAAACAAATAAACACAAAACTAGTAGTGGTCAATGCATACCTCGGAAAAATACGGAGTTATTGACAAATCATTAACTAAATTATTGAAATAATATGAAAAGATTAGAAAAAAATCCAAAACGAGTTTCTCTGCCTTGCAAATTATTGTGCTCTCTAATAAAACTGTTTTTACGAACAACTGACTTTTTCAAGCTGTTCTACTTCAGTAAATAAATCTAAAGGGAATAATCTACAATATATAGAAAACAGAAAACCACTTTTAAAAGGCGTAAAATGCGCGGTTTATATATTCAAATGTTTATATGCGCATGAAAACCAGCCTTGATTCCTCGGGGGTTTTGAAAATTCATTGATGAAAACATATTTGAATTGTCAACCGTGTACCGACGGATAAAGCCATCAATATGTCGTTAGAGGAGTCTCAGGGACATGAGCTGATACACTCAAGTGCCCTACTTTCATATCCTGCTGTAGTCCGGATGAAACAAATACTATTGTGTGACAATTATGTGGAAAACGTAAAAAGAAAAGAGGCGCAAGAGCACAAGGTTACAGTAGATTGTATTTACGGAATTCCATTTTGGCATTAAAAGCATTTTAGGGCGACCTTCATTTTTAACGAAATTATTCACACAAGGTATTTAATGCAGAAAATTTGATACGTTAACTACTCATATGGAGTCTAGCCCCGCATACATAGTATAAGGTATAGTGAAATTATGATGACGGGGAGTCGAAAATTCGAATTCGGGTTTTCGACGGAAGAGCACGTTTCAAACATGTATGAACTCGAATCGACGTTTTTGAAGTGATGTCTGTGTGTATGTGTATGTTAGTATATTCATGCATGTTATTGTATGTGTGTGTGTCTGTGGCTCTGTGGAAGCAATATCTTAAGAAAGAATACAGCTTTTAGGAATAAAATTTGAGCGATTATTCCAATCAGTGAATACTGGAACCCTATTCTTGCAGAATGCGATCAAACGTCTGGAAGACACCCCAATTTTCGAATGGATTTTTGATTTTTTGTTTTTATTAGGACATTCAATAACGTTAAATAAATAATTGTTTTACAAGATTTTTTTTTTATTTGAAAACGACTGACACAGACTTTAGAAAGCTAGCTTGAATCATTCTCGTGAAATTGCACATTTTTCAAATAAATGTATCTAAAAAATTGCATAAAATTGAAAAGTAATAAGTTTTATCAAATATGTAACACTCAGCGACTAATTTGGTGGAACATCGCCACCTTGGCGACTTTTTGAAAATAATGACAAATTTACTAAAACGTCGCCGAATTAGTAAAAATCACAGCTGAAGTTACAAAAATGACGCCACATTGATTTTTACATCTCTTAATATATAGATTATATAGCAGATACTAGCAATGTTTCCAATTGTCAGGTTATATTTGCGCGAAATATAAGTTAATTGGATACGAAATATGTTTACATGTTGACATCCGCCAAATGCTAGTGTACTTTCCAACGTTAAAAACAGTGTCCTGTGGATATTGTACATCATTATTTCGCTGTGAAAGTCATTGCATCAAGTAGGGTAAATCCTGTACTGCCCACATCATATGTTTATGCAAATATAACGCATAGCACATGTATATAAATACTTTTTTGTTTTATAAATACTATACGCAAATAAGTATTGCAAAGTAATAAGTATTGCAAATGACTCAAAAATATTTATTAAAATATGCAATTTAATTTCTATAAAAATATGTATAGTCTTGCTTTACAAAATTTTCGGCACAAATAAATATGAAGAATAAAACATCCTAGTCCCGTTTGTAAATCACGTTCCAAAATATTGAATGTTTAGTCAGCATACGTGAAAATGAAGGCGCTAATCTGATAGCAAATGCTGACATAAAATTAACGCTGTATAATATGTGAAATATTTTTAAAAAGGATTTATCCTAATAAATCTTAAAAAGAGTGAGAAAATATGTATATTTTTACTTTCCTTATATACATAATGTATAAGGAAAGTATTGTGACGGGGTCGAAAAATCGAATTCGAGTTTTCGACGGGAGAGCACGTTTCAAGCATCCCTGATCACGAATCAAACATTTTTGAAGTGATGTCTGTGTGTGTGTATGTGTGTGTGTGTGTGTGTGTGTGTGTGTGTGTGTGTGAAAGTATGTGTGTGTGTGTGTGTGTGAAAGTATGTGTGTGTGTGTGTGTGTGTGTCAGTGAGTCTGTGGAGACGATAACTGACGAACAAGTGGACCGATTCAAACCAAATTTGGTACAAAAATCACAATCCATAAACACTGGAAGCCTATTGTTTTTATATGCAATCGAATGTTCAGAACTCCCCTAAATTTTCGAATGAAATTTTGAAAAAATCGTCAAAAAATCAAAACCACTGATAAAGTTACACAAATACATATTTCTGATGTAATTTTTCATTAGAAAACGATTGACATAAATTTTAGAACGTTAACATGAACCGTTCTCGAGATATTGTACGTTTTAAAAAAAAATTATCAAAAAGTCATATGAAATAAAAAGAAAAATATTTCCTATTGAGAAACATGTTTACTTTTCATATGTAATACCATGCGATAAATTGAGTGACATCCTTCTCGTTGATCTAGCTCGTTCCATTCATGAAAAAAGATACTTTGAATAATACTTTTGTATTTGAACGCCAATAGTCATTTATCTGCTTTAAGAAAAACTTATTTCTTAGTGCATAACGCTTGGCGAGCTTTTGGCGACAAATTTGGCGGAATGTCGCCAACTTGGCGACTTTTTTTAAATGTTGCCAAATTAACTAAAATCTCGCCAAATGGATAAAAATGACGCTAAATCAATGAAAATGACGACTAATTGTCGAAAATTCAATATCCTGGAAAAAATATTAGTATCTACTTTAAGAAAATTCTATTTTTTTACTGTAAAAGTAGTAAATTCATTACATTATATAAGGAAAGTCATGTGTTGCCCACATCAGATTTTTTAAGTCACTTTCGAGTTATACAACTGGTGTGAGATCTATTTCTGGTCTCACACTTTCACTTCTGGTTTCTTTTTCACTTCCTGTTCAAAAGTGTTCCTAGAAACATATATTTCTCATAGGGTATTTTTGTGGTAATGGATACAGCTTAGATAATGATTGGTATGGATTCAACATTAAATTCTAAAGAAATTAAAGGGACTCATTAAGGATTTTCATTTCCAATTCTTTCAATGTCACTTTCGATTCAAAAATTCACTGTCCATGAAACATCTATTTCTGGTAATCTGCTATAGATATAGCTTAAATGCTAACTGGTATGAATTCAACTTCAAATTTCGATAGCTGTTGTAAGATTTACTAAGAATTTTCACTTCTGATTCTTTATCCATTTTCGATCCAAGAAATTTTCGAAAATTTTCTTCAAACATCTATTTCTCACGATTGGTTGCAGATAAAGCCCAGATAATCACTGATTCAGTATTAAATTTAAGAGGAAGTAAGTCGAAGTAGAGAGGGTCACTAACGATTTCCACTTACGGATTATTTTCACTTCCGGTTCAAGAAATGTACTTAGAACACCTATTTTGCGGGACTGTTAATAGATAGAGCTTAAATGATAACTGACTTAGATTCAAATTCGAGAGTAGTAAAGTCCTCAAAGACTTGAATCACACTGACAAACACCAAATCAAGTTAAATAAAAGATAACGATTTCGATAAGAGATAAACATAAACATAATATACATATTCATTTTTGGAAAATAGCAAAGCTGACAAAAAATAAGGAATTGATACTCAGTACAGATACTGACGCAAGGGAAGATCATTTTAAGTATTTATTTGATTGGCCTTGGATGCAGCAGTACAAACGGAATAATACTATGACAGAAAAGTTACCTGCGGTTAAGTTCAACCGTATTAGATATCGGGTTGAGTATTTTTTTATGTGAAACAGCTGCAGAGTCCACTGCGATGATAAGAACTTGCAATTTCGTCCCAGTAACTCAATGGTAGAGCGTCGACTGGCCAGTTCGAAGATCCAGAGTTCGATTCCCAGTTGGGGCAGCAAGGCTCTTTACAATGGCGCTCGAACAAATCAGCCATGTAGGTTAGTGCAAAGATGTCGAAGGTCTGAAAGTGACACTAGTTCGACTAGTACGGATTCAGTGGACTCTGGAAGATTGAGCGCCGATTTCAAAAATTAAGAGGATAACGATCACGCAGGAGGCTAACCTGAGGTAAAAATAGCAGGAGGTGGTCTATCAGATTGTCAGTTACCCGCCAATCTAACATTAGAGAGTGGAGAATGCAAAGTTACCTTTGACGATAAGAGCTTGCAATTTCGTCCCAGTAGCTCAACGGTAAAGCATCGACTGGCCAGTTCGGAGATCCAGGGTTCGATTCCTGGTTGGGACAGCAATGGTCTTTACAACATCTTTTACTGCGTGTGGTACGAAGTAAATCATGAAAGGAAATGAGACAGGTAGGAAACGAAAGTATGCAACGGAAATGCCACTATATTTTTACATATACTTAACAAGAAACCATTGTTATAATTTAAATATCCTGGTCGCTTAACCTTTGCGACAACTTCACTAATTTTGAAGAGCGAATTTCTCAAAATATCTCCAACTTGGTGACTTTTAGCGAGTTCATAAAACGTCTCGAGTTTTATAGATTGATTAGGAACTGCCTGAGTTATGCGCTTTTTCCACAACTTTCCGCGGAGGGTATATAGGTGTGGGACAGCCTAGTGGTTAAGGCACGGGTGTTGCACTCTGACGACCCGATTTCGCTTCCCTTCTCTGCCCAACTGTCCTCGTATTCGCGAAGTACGAGAAACTTAAATATGTGGTTATAAGTTTTTCTGAGAGGTTTGTGGTAGGGGACGGAGGGGACGGACCCTAGGGATGACGCTCTTATTGGGTTCCGGTCTAAATTGGGTGGTACTGCCCCTGCTGTCCAAATAGATACACTTTCTAGTAGTTCGGGTGGTCTAGGTCGAACAACAACAACAATAAAGGGTTGTTAATGTTGAGACCCAAACCGTCCGACCTACCAGAAAAGTGTAAGGTAACAGTTCAACAATAGTGGGTGCATAATCTCTTGTTGACGTGGTACCAGTAAAAGGGAATTTTGAATACGCCAGTTTCTGAGTTAAAACATGAAAGAAATTAGACGTGTATGAAACGAAATCACGTAGTGGAAATTTCCCTCTTGGACTGATACAGAACCCAAAATGCTACTTTTTTTATTTTTATATATAGACTTTAAGCTGTATTATAAAATAATTCTGGTAGAAAAGTGTAACAATCTTATATCTTAGATTTGTAACATCTGCACTATACGCGAGTATGAACTAATCATTTACACGAACTGCATGCTCCCGAGATGGAGTGACTGCAAAAGTTTCATCCTCAATAACTTCATCGTTTAAGTGTCAGATTCGGTCGAAATAAACAGGATTCTACAAATCTACCAAAACTGACTAATAAATAAATTAAACAATTAAAATAAAAGATAAAAATAAAAAAATAACCAGAAAGTTCCAAAGAAAATCGAAATTTATTTTCTCTAGTTAATTTGTACCAATACCATCATCACACACAAAACAGATCAACATCATGCGAATTCACATCAATCTATAACGAATACTCAAGACAGTCACCATTTTTAAACACCGCGTAACTTGAAAAGAATAATTGTTTCGAATCTTTAAATCACAGATAAAATAATTTTTAAGCTCTTTCCAGATAAATTTACTACCGCCGGAAAACATGAAAGAACACCTGGTAGCAAATATAAAAATAAATTTGTTCATTTTTTCTAAGTCTTCTACAACTATTTTTTTTTTCCCAGTCAAATTGAGGCCCTTCAACTTTCCGGATTTTGAACTTTTATCCCAAAAAACTATGAATGGCCAACTTGTTGTTCCCTGAGAATTCATTGAAGACTTCAAACGCAGTACTATAAACTTCCTGTATCGGCACACTTTCATCTCTTATGAATGAACTTGTACGACAATAGTAAATTTTCGTTAGTTTATTTCATACACCTTCTGAATAAAAAGAGGGTAATGATTAGTTTTGTAAAAATAATTTACGTTAAAAATTAAGCATTTGATAACTCAGGTCATTCACGTTACACGTGTGCTATTTTATTTATATGTTGATGTTACTCACTTCCGTATACCACACAAAATCGTAGATTCACGCGTTCATTCTGCGGAAAAACCTTGAGAGACGGTTTTCGTGGATATTATTGATCTTCAGCAGTGAAGAGCCGATAACTGCAGTGTGTGTAACAGACAAAGTCAAACATTCTACACAGTTCACCTCAAATTTAAAGGACATTGAACTCAGGCGGGGGTAATAATGGTCAAGTTCACTCTCCAAGTTCATGGGAACGAGATATAGAATCTTGGAAAAAATCTCCATCGGCAGATTCTGCGATTATACAAAGCATCATTGTAATAAACGTAACTTCATATGTTTTTTGATTGTAAAGAAAATTTTTATAAGAACACCATATGACATTTACTTCAGACTCAAGTTATTCCTCATTTTTCTTTCTGTATTTATATAAGCTAGCAATTCTACCCGCGCTTTGTGCTTTCTCAAAGGCTAGTGATCATTACATGTGACACCTAAGCAATTGTTAAAAAATTTTGAATATCAAAAACCGTTTCAAATTTAATTAACTGGAGTGCAACTTAGCTCAACTTTCTCATACCAGAATCCATTTTTTCCCCCAAATTTTATTTGAAAATGTTTGAAAAATCGGTACTGTGGATTCAAATGATTACAATTATAGTTCGTTACCCTTCACTTTAAAGGGTTTGAAAAAATACCTCGATGGATACCATGCTTGACAATATACCCCCTAGGGGCGGGGAGTAACTTTCTCCCCGAGGGGGCTAATGACGTCACAAACACAAAAAATCTGATGTAGGCAGCACATGACTTTCCCTGCAGACTTATACCCACGTTTTCCTTATTTTAATTAAATTCAATTCACTTTTAATTCAATTTTCGTTCTCATTTGGTAACTGGACTTATTTTCAAAGGTGGCATAGAAAAAGTATGAGAAAACTAAAATATCTCGAGAACGGCTCATCCTAGTGTAATGGGGTTGATCTTATTCTTTTCATCGTTAAAAGCTACGTATAAAGCAAGCATTTAATGGATATATTTGAGCGTACGTAGTTTTTTAGTTTAGATTTTGACGATTTTTGCGGGCCAATTCGCAAAAAAAGGCAGGTTCTTTTTTTCCGAATCATACCAAAATCTAATCAGTACCAGGGTGACCTACAAGCAACTTATCAACGGATTTTTGTGAAATTCGGTCCATTAGTATTAGTTGAGCTAGAGTGGATACAGCCAATTTTTGTGAGCCATTTTGCAAAAAAGACGGGTCCTTTTATCCCGAATTATACCCAAAATCAATCAGCACCAGAGTCGCCTACAAGTGACTTACCTACCAAATTTTATGAAATTCGGTCCATTAGTTTTTTAGCTAAAGTGGATACGAAATCTGCATAGACACACACACAGACATTATGCTAAAAATGGTTTTATCGTATTCTAGAGACCCCGAAACGTGTCAATCCGTCGAAAACTCGAGTTGCGATTTTCGGCATGATTCCAATACTTTCCCTATACTTTACCATGTATTGCATTGAAAGTAAAATTGTATCGCGGCTATCTTTTACAATGGTGAAAACTGTTAAGTTTTGTGATCATTGAGCTATACATAAACCCTTTTATACACAATTAAGTCGAATTTAGTCCTATGCTATCATGTTTTAAAATATAAAATTTCGAGCGGATACAAATTCGTGAAAATCTATTAATATTTGTCACCGCTCTCATGTGCACAATAAAGCGATCACAGACATCAGATAGACAGACAAACAGATAAACTGACATCCATACGGAAATTGGCAAAGCGTGTTCAGGAGGTCCTAAAACATATATTGGCATCAAAATTTTGAATTCGAAAATTTTCGTGAAAATAATACTTTCTCTATATATTATACAATACGAGAAAGTAAAACTAAAAATGGAATGTCGCACATTTTTGCAGAGCGAAGTTGTTGTTGTTGAGACCCAGACCGTCCGACCTACCAGAAAGGTGTAAGGTAACTGTTGCAGAGCGAAGTTGCGTAAGTTTTCTGAAAATCCCTTTGTATCTTTCGAATTTTCAAAATTTTCGATAATTCAGTTGATCTGGAAGCTGAGACGAATCGAATGAACTCAAAACCGAGATTCTGGCTCGGGTAGAAGTGATCGATCACTATGAAGAGTGGTTTTGAATTTTTTAATTGCTTCTTTACATCGTCGTCATAATTCGAAATTTTGAAATACTAGATTTTATCGTTCACCTAGAAGCTGACACGGATCGAATGAGACCAAACCTAAAGGAATTCTAGCTATAGAGGAGAGCCTGTGGGTCCGAAAATCCTTCCGAGAAGTTGGTGGCAAGGGGAGGAAGTATGGGGACCTTGAGTATGTCGTGCACACTGGGTTCCAATATAAATTGCTCCATCCGTCCAAACGGATACCTTACAACTGGTAAGTCGAACGATCTGCGTCGAAAAAAAGGGAAAGTATACGGGTGGTCCATTTAAATTGAGAATATCTCGCGAAATACGCATCATACAAAAAAAAGTGTTTTAACAAAGTCATCACATTTTCGAGAGGGAAATTGAACCCCGCTAAATTTAACCCACCCCCACCACCTCCGGGGGTGGGGGTGGGTTAAATTTTGCGGTTTCAATGTTGCCTCCTCGCCCACCCCCGGAGGTAGTGGGGGAGGAGGCAACTTTGAAATTTCAAATGGGAACCCCCCCCCCCCATTTTTTATTGCAGATTTTTATCGGATTATACGGAAAAAAATACGTAACTTTTGTTGGAAAATTTTTTTTCGAATCTTTGTAGATTGCGCTGAAATCACAAAAAATAAATAATTTTAATTAATTTAATAAATACCTCATTTTGACTCCAGGTATAAAAATACTACTTGAAAATGGTAAAACACGATGTCTCAATTTAAATGGGCCACCCTGTATAGATAAGATGCAGATATTTTAATAGTACACATTATTCCAAATCTAATGATACTTTTAGTTTGACTGTATTACTTGAGGAGAATGAATAACAAGCGATGTTTGGATATCTTTTGACAGGTCACAGTACAGTGTGACATTGTGTTGAAATTTGTAGCAATAATGCAAAGTAGCCAATCACCATAAGCAGAAGGTTAAATGTTCAATTAACGTCCAGGTCACCAATGTAGCGATAATGTTAAATCAACAATTTGGCAGTGCCGAGTTTTGATCGGGTGGTCAAAGCGTGGTAGGCCAGTATCATAGCATTAAGCTACAGATGTCTCCAGTTCAAGGCATTTAATACTGTCGTATCAGCGTTTGCTACAAATTTCTTTTATATTTAATTAAATTTAGAAAAATATTTTATTTTATGTCCATTCACTGAACACAATAAAAAACCACTAGGCAGTCTACTCGCCGCTTAAAATTGCAGATTGTTGTAAGATGCTAAAGGCGTCTCCAGTTCAAGGCTTTTAATACTGTCGTATCAGCGTTTGCTACAAATTTCTTTTATATTTAATTAAATTTAGAAAAATATTTTACTTTATGTGCATTCACTGAACACAATAAAAACCACTAGGCAGTCTACTCTCCGCTTAAAACTTCAAATTGTTGTAAGATGCTTAGGATGCAAAATGTTTCTCTTTCGATATCTGTTTCTTACTTTTCGTCTCTTAAAACTACTTCGAAAAGTAGGGCACAAATCACATTTCAAACAGACTTACCGAATTAAGCCATTAAGTAGGATTAACAGTATTTCGCGCGCTTTTTCTCATGAGATCTAATTGATCACCACAATAGAGAGTTTCTGGTAGTGCTTAAAACTAGTTTTATTTCTTGTGGTCGTGTTTTAAAAAGAGGCCTCACTTGAAATGTAGTGCAATTATAATTTCACTTTTCTTCATATGTACTTTCTTTTACTATTGTGTAGAGAAAGCATTGTTCACCGAAATATTTTGAATTCGATATTTTTACGGAAAGACTTCCGAAACGTATTGTGTGCATGCATACTGGTGTCGAGGAAAGCATACTGGTGTCGAGGAATGCATACTGGTGTCGAGGAATACATACTGGTGTCGAGCAATTAACTCGAGAATTATTAGAGTTATCGCATTTTTTAACACTTTACAACATAGTTGAAAAATGTTTATGACTTTGTTCATTCTGTCTGTCTGTCTGTCCGCTCACACGATAACTGCCGTAAAAATGACTTTATCAAAATGAAATTTTAGTGTGTTGATGAGACGGTCTGTGGGATATACGGGAATGTAAATGAATAATATCATCTAATTAGTTTTGGAATTAACCTGGGTTGAAAAAATGAAATTCATTGAATCCTATCGGACCTAATTTTTCAAACATTTTTAAGTGAAGTTAAAATTCACAAATTGCTTCGAAAATTTCAGAAAATATTCAAAAATATATGAATAAAATATATAAAAAAAATTTTCAGCAAAATAGGTTCGGTAGTTTTTTAAATAAAAATTAAAATAATAATTACACCGTCCATATTATATGAAGAGATCACCTGACCCACTTCAAAATAAAATATGGCATCCATCTTTTTTTTCCAGTGTAAAAATCGTGATTTTTAAAGTTCCTTTAAATTTATATTTAGTGTTGCATCCGTCCTAAAACCGCTTTATGTTTGCGTATTTTCTGTGAATCTATATTCTGTGCCATCGCAATTGCAATATGTTTGAGTTTAAATGATCATTAAAATTTGGTTATTTCTACAGCGAAGCCTAATTTTAATGAATGTATAATTTGAACTAGTGATTGTAAGATGAGTTGTATAAGAATTGCTGAATTTTCTTCGCAATCAAAATTATTTAGCTCTGGAGTTCGGAATAAAATTGATATGAATGAAACATTCATTGCTTTTACACAGAGAGCCATACTCGGTCGGCCATTAAGCTGCTCTATGTCTAAGGATGAGTCGGTCGGCCTGGGCTTTCGACAGAGAGCCATACGGGGCGTGGTAGTCCAGTGGTTTGCGAGCGGGAATTGCACTCGGTAGATCCGGGTTCGATTCCCGTCACTGCCACAACTGCCGTTGTGTTCATGGAGTACGATCACGTTAAACATGTGGGTCCGTAAATCCTTCCGAAAGGTTGGTGGTAGGGGAAGGAGGATACGGTCCCTGTGGATGCCACCCCCACTGGGTTCCGGTCTAAATTGGGTGACACTTCCTTGCCGTCCAAACTGTTACCTTACACCATTCTGGTAGGTCGGACGGTCTGGGTCTCAACAACAACAGAGAGCCATACGATTTATATTTCGATGACGTCATTTGAATAAAGTTCATTTTTTTTCGATGAAGTTTTCAAATATAATAAATAACTGACGGACTAGGATAATTTAAGATATAATATCGCATTTTAGGGCTGTTTAAATAAAATTGCATTTCAGTTGGAAAGTGTTTCATAATCAATGCTCTATGCATGATTGATCTTTCTTGTTTGTACCTGGTGTAGGAGAAACACAATCGAGCTACACGATGTGATAGCTTTCGTTGGGCTAACCCCCTTCTTTAGCGGGGTACGGGGTACAATCTCGCCTGCTGTCAGTGATATTGAAAGGAGTCAATTATAATATTATAAATCGTAGCGTAATCAATATTAAGCGTCATTAAGAGACGTTTGGGGACCCAAGAAACATTGGGATCCAAAACGAGCTGAGATATTTGCAAAATAAAATAAGTGTATCCTCAAAAATTTTATTGAAAAATTTAAGTACGAGTATTGAGTATTTCATTATAATTATAAAATTTATGCGTATTAAGTTATGACAAATTAAAACGATTTTTACGATAAGTATGACAAATGCATAAAATATACTTTCTTTGTTAAATGTACATAAAAATGCATCTTAAAATTTAAAAAACATCAAGCAGGAGGCGGAAGCTAAGACGAAGCCCAACGCAGATCTTCACATCACTGTAACGAATGCTCATAAGGCAGAATTAAATACCTTGAGTTGAAGACGTCTTTAGCTCAACGTTATGATACTGGCCTACCACGCTTTGACCCGGGTTCAAATCCCAGCACATCCTAGTTGGTGATTTCATTTTCTCGCTACAATGCCTTTACTAAAATCTCCGTCTATGACGTACAAAAATATTACATAACCAGAGCGCTTTCGGGCACTGTTATGTAAACGGACATTACATACATTGTTATATATTTCTGGCATTATTACGTAAAGTCTGGAAAACACCTTTAAGGTGTTATAAATAATATAGGAGAAGTTTCACTTGCCGCTGAAGGACATAATAATATCCGAAAGCGCAATGGTTATGTAATTTTATGTACAAGGCCACTCAATACGTCTCCGGTCTAACTAAGAAAAACAATTTTTCTTTTTAGAAATTCGACTTTATTCATCAACATACTCTCCTTCAAGAATGATACATTCATTCCAACGCTCCTCTAACTTTTCAATGCCTTTTTTGTGGAACGATTTGTCTTTGCTCTCAAAAAAGCCTCAGTTTCGGCAATCACTTCTTCATTTGAAACAAATTTCTTTCCCTGGAACATCTTTTTGATGTCTGCAGAAAGCCAGTAGTCGCTGAGGGCCAGATTTGGAGAGTACGGTGGGTGAGGAAGCAATTCGAAGCGTAATTCACATAATTTAACCATCTTTTTCATCGACTTGTGACACCTGGGCATTGTCTTGGTGGAACAGCACTTCTTTCTTTTGCATGTGAGGCCGTTTTTTCTTGATTTCTACACTCAATCAATCCAATAATGCCATGTAATATTCGCTATTGATAGTTTTCCCTTTTTCAAGATAGTCGATGAACAAAATACCATGCGCGTCCCAAAATACGGATGCCATAACCTTGCCAGCTGACTTTTGGGTTTAGGGTCGCTCTGGACGACTTTCACCGGCTGCTGTCCACTCAGCTGACGATCGTTTTGATTCAGGTGTATAGTAACGGATCCATGTTTCATCCATTGCCACATACCGACGCAAGAAATCCTCCTTATCTCGCTTGATCAGCTCTAAACTGCGCTCTGCATCGACGACGAGTTTTTGTCTTTGGTCCGGTGTGATCAAAAGCGGCACCCACTTCGAAAGCAACTTACGCATGCTCAAATTTTCGTGTAAAATTGTAAACACACTACCTTCTGATATCTTTAAGGTGTCAGCTATCTCACGCAACTTCATTTTACGGTCTTTCAAAACTATTTTGTGCACTTTTTTTATGTTTTCCGGAACAACTGCCGATTTTGGGCGACCAGAGCGTTCACCATCATCGGTGTTTGTACGACCGCGTTTAAATGCAGCATATCAGTCAATAATAGTTGATTTCCCTGGTGCAGAATCTCCATAACGCTTATCAAGACGCTGTTTGACTTCAACAGTATTTTTCCCCATCAAAAAACAATGTTTAATTAACACACGAAACTCTTTTTTATCCATTGTTTTGAAAATTACAAAACTGGGGTCACTAAAATCACTGTAACGTATAAACTAATTGTCAGAATGTCATGAAATTTTGACACATGTCGTTTGAAGGTTGGTACTATCCAGAAGTCATATGGGTATGTCAACAGTGTTGCCATGTATGTGTCAGACCGGAGACTTCTTGAGTGAAGTGTTATTACCATGTATTGCAGAGAAAGTAAATTCGAATTCGAGTTTTCGACGGGAGAGCACGTTTCAAGCATCCCTGATCACGAATCAAGCATTTTTGAAGTGATGTCTGTGTGTGTGTATGTGTGTGTGTGTGTGTGTGTGTGTGTGTGTGTGTGAAAGTATGTGTGTGTGTGTGTGTGTGTGTGTGTGTCAGTGAGTCTGTGGAGACGATAACTGACGAACGAATGGGCCGATTCGAACGAAATTTGGTACAAAAATCACAATCCGTAAACACTGGAAGCCTATTGTTTTTATACGCAATCGAATGTTCAGAACCCCCCTAAATTTTTGAATGAAATTTTGAAAAATTCTTTAAAAAATCAAAACCGCTAATAAATTTACGCAAATAGACATTTCTTATGTAATTTTTCATTAGAAAACGATTGACATAAATTTTAGAACGCTAACATGAACCGTTCTCGAGATATTGCATATTTTTCAAAAAAATTATCAAAAAGTCATAAAATAAAAAAATATTTCCTATTGAGAACCATGTTTACTTTTCATGTGTAACACCATGCGATAAATTGGGTGACATCATTCTCGTGGATCTAGCTCGTTCCAGTCATGAAAAAAGATACTTTGAGTAATACTTTTGTATTTGAACGCCAATAGTTATTTATCTGCTGTAAGAATAACTTATTTCTTCGTCCATAATGCTTGGCGAGATTTTGGCGAGATGTCGCCAACTTGGCAACTTTTTTAATTGTTGCCAAATTAACAAAAATCTCGCCAAATGGATAAAAATGACGCTAAATCAATCAAAATTACAACTAATTGACGAAAATTCAATATCTTGGAAAGAATATAAGTATCTACTATAAGAATAACATTTTATTAACTGTAAAAGTAGTAAATTCATTGCATTATATAAGGAAAGTCATGTGTTGCCCACATCAGATTTTTTTTAAATATTTTAGTTATTTTGCTTTTGAATCGTGTATAGCTAGCCCGTAGTTGGCCCACCATAAGAACGTACTCGGTTTTAGGAAATAACTCATAAACCGGAATGATAAGTAAATCCAAATTTAGTACTTCATTGTCTTTTGTTGTTGTTGAGACCCAGACCGTCCGACCTACCAGAAAGGTGTAAGGTAACTGTATGGACGGCCGGGAAGTGCCACCCAATTTAGACCGGAACCCAGTGGGGGAGGCATCCACAGGGACCGTACCCTCCTTCCCCTACCACCAACCTCTCGGAAGGACTTACGGACCCACATGTTTAACGTGATCGTACTCCGCATGAACACGGCGGCATTTGTGGTAGCGTGCAAATCTAGCGCGCAAACCACGGGGATACCGCACCCGAGATGGCCAACAGCACGCGGTGTTCCGAGGTGGTCACCCACCAAGTACTAACCGCGCCCGATGCTGCTTGACTTCGGTGATCTAACGAGAACCGGTGTTTTCAGCACGGTACGGCCGTTGGCCCTTCATTGTCTTTTGTGAATTTTTTTAATTTTTTGGATTTTTTACCTTTTCAAGTCAGTCCATTTGGCGTCCGCCGGAAGAATATGCTCGATTTTTTAGAACAACTAGAAAACCAGAACTAATAACAAGTCGAAATTTAGTATAGTCTTTTGTGACACATTTTAATTCTTTATATGTCGAACCTTTTCGAATTAACACGCCTTGGATCCGCTATAAGAATGTACTCGCTTTTGGGTAATAATCTGAGAATCGGAGCAACTAGAATGTCCAAATTTGGACTTTCTAGCTGCTCCGGTTTGTTGCCTAATATAATATTAAAAAAATCTGATGTGGGCAACACATGGCTTTCCTTATATAACGTAATGAATTTACTACTTTTACAGTAAAAAAAAAAATCTGATGTGGGCAACACATGACTTTCCTTATATAATGAAATGAATTTACTACTTTTACAGTAAAATAAATAGGTTTTTCTTCTTGTAGATACTAATATCCTTTCCAAGATATTGAATTTTCGACAATTAGTCGTCATTTTCATTGATTAATCGTCATTTTTATCCATTTGGCGAGATTTTCGTTAATTTGGCAACATTTCAAAAAGTCGCCAAGTAGGCGACATTCCGCCAATTTCGTCGCCAAAATCTCGCCAAGCGTTATGGACGAAGAAATAAGTTATATATATATATATATATATATATATATATATATATATATATATATATATATATATAGATATATATAGATATATATATATATATATATATAATATAATACAAAAGTAATCAGATGAAGAAAACGTAAGCATACATAAGTATGAAAAATGATATCTTATCTGACTATAGCTAATTCTAAACTATTAGCTCTGCTGAAACATGTTATGACAAAAATCAAGCATAAATGTTCCATTATCGTAAATAATAGTTATGAAGTACTCAACAAACTCAAATTCTTCCCTGATCGTATGAATTTCCGAAGTTACGATTTTAAAGATATTTTTAATAATATTAACCTTGATGATCTTCTTATTATTTTATTGGAGATTTATGAGATTTATGAATTACATGAATATATTATATTAAGTAAATAAAGCCATGATCAGGATTGTTCTGTTCGAAAATATACTATTTAACGGGACCAACTATTATCAGCAAGTCAAAGGCATTCCAATGGGGGGAGGATGTTCTTCACTCCTTGCTGACATCTACCTGAATAAATACGAGGAGGGCACTCACATATTAAATGAAATACCATACTTTCATTTCGTGGATGACATCCTTGTGGGCCAATACGAACAAATGCCTGAATTTGACTTCAGTTTCTACCCTTATAACTTGGATCTCATAGAAACACACATGGAAAATAAAAATCAAGTTGATTTCCTGGATATTAGTATCCTTTACGATAAAAACAATTGTTTATATACCATTTTATACGACAAGAGAAATACTTTCAAGACCAGCATCAATCACGTTATCGATTGGAACTCAAATTTGTGTAAAAATATATTACGAAATATTATAGTCAATCATCTGATACGCAATCAAAGAATCCATACCTTCAAAAAAGATCGAACTGAAAATGACAGAAGAATAATGCAAGAGGCGATCAAGAAACATTATCCCGCAAATTTCCTTAGACATTATTATAATACTGTATACAACGATGTAAAAAACGCTTATTTTAAGGATATAACTTGTACACACCTATGATGGTAACTGTGCGATTCACCTACACGGAACTTGCTGATAGCGCACCCTAGTGGTAGTATAATGCTATATATGGATTGCACTCTCCTTTGTTAACGACTCTTGGCCTTTTTCATTATGTGTTTTACTTCGGTTTTGTACTTCGGACTTTTCTTCGATTCTTGAGTTTTGTACTCACTTCCACGGTCAGTGTCTTGTGCTCGACACCATTTCGGAGGTCAAGTTTCGGCAAAGTATTTGATTCCGGGAGTGTTACCTAGGTGTAATAGCATGCTATAACCGGGAACGAGGGGTCACAATCCCCCTCGGCCATTTATGCTTTCCCGTTGGCTTGATTCCCATTTTTTCCTTCATACCTTTATTTGCTATATATATATATATATATATATATATATATATATATATATATATATATATATATATATATGTATAACTTTAGATATTGAATTTTCGACATATATTATATAACTATTATTATATATTTATATATTACATAACTTATTAGATATTGAATTTTCCACAATTAGTCGTCATTTTCATTGATTTAGCGTCATTTTTATCCATTTGGCGAGATTTTCGTTAATTTGGCAACATTTCAAAAAATCGCCAAGTTGGCGACATTCCGCCAATTTCATCGCCAAAATCTCGCCAAGCGTTATGGACGAAGAAATAAGTTATATATATATATATATATATATATATAAAGAAATACAATCCCAAAAAGTATGAAATCCAAGAAAGAGAAAGACGCAAATTGTCGCACTATCAGAGTCTTGAAAAATAAGATTTAAAATGAAAAAAGAAAATATATAGATGGAATGATTGTTTTTACAGGGTTGCAGAAAGGTCAAGGGGGATTGCGACCCCTATTTCCTGGTTAGAAGCTAGCTTTGACTTCATGAAAATATGGCATAAAGAAGGCATAAAGAAGGCATATATGGCATAAAGAAGAAATTCTTAAGAAAATTATGGGAGACGTGGAGCGAACAGCCTATAATACCGGAACAAGAAGGAATGAATGACATCAGTAAAACTAACTTGGCTACTTTTTATGACTATTTCAATCTACGGGCCAAACTTATGAAAATCCTATTGGAAAAACGGAAACTACATGTGAACAAGGAATTTTTCATTATTACTTTTAGCAATAAGACTTTTGATCATCTGAAATTCAAACATATTTTTAAATCTTTTAAACATCTTTTACCGACACAACAAATTATTATTGATGTATCATTTCGATATACCATGACTCATGGACGCAATATATACAACTATAATAAGCTATGTAAGAACTTATCTGAATATGTACAACAGTCATGTCAATGTATTGATGATCCATTATGTAACCAAGATCACGGTCATATTGTCACAGGAGACATTAAACTTGCAAAAGACCTTCCTTTAATGCAATTTTTAAAGATGGGCACTAAATTTCGACATCAAGTATTCAAGGGAGAAGTAGAAAGTAATTTTAATAAGGATCTGGAAGCCTTCATTTACAAAACTGCAATAAAATACAGTTACCCATTGTCCACATTTAATGAATGACGATATAAAGTATTTAATGCATTTAAATCTCAATATAACCTGCTTAAACAATTTACGAAAACAGAAAAAATCAGTAAAGCAGTTTTGGAGACATTTCGCAACAGCTATGTTATCACCTATATGGATAAAGCCATTAATAATTACGCCTTTACTTGCAAATCATATTACGTACAATTCCTACTGGCATGCTATAAAGACAACAATATGTATTGTCCAATTAAACTAGGATATACTCCTAATGTTAATAGAATTATAGCCCTCTATAAACAAATTGGTATTAATATTACATTGGTCAAATTTCCTTATTTAGTGCTCATACCAAAAATCCATAAAAAACCTGTTAAATTTCGACCTGTCACTATAGGTTGTAATACCTATTTAACCAAAGTGAATTCCATTTTATTAAAACTATTAACACCTGTTATGAAGAAAATACGAAAAGAGGGCTCAGTTATGATTAAAAACAGTTATGAAGTGGTCGACAGATTGAAAACTTATTCTGAAAGCTTTTATTTTAGAACGTTTGATTTTAAAGACCTATTTAACAATATCAACTTACAAGATCTCTTTGATATTTTAATGGAAATTTATATTACTTCAGATTTACACAAATATGTGGAAACCAACAAGTACAAAAGCCTCCTTAAGATTGTCATATTTGAGAATATACTATATAATGGAATCGCATTTTATAGACAAATCAAAGGCATCCCAATGGGAGGGGGGTGTTCCTCGTTACTTGCGGATTTTTACTTACATCATTATGAGAAAGGCACGCATTTAATTAGTGAAATACCATTCTTTAGATTCGTTGATGACGTCATGATTGGAGTGGATAATCAATATACTATATTTGATTTTACATTCTACCCACCGTGTCTTGAACTAATCGAATCGGAATCAGCGAAGGTAGGAATAGTTGATTTTCTTGACATCACTATTTATTATAATTTGGAACAGAAATTATGTTATAAATTATTTGACAAGAGACATCTATATGAGTGCAAGATCAATTATTTTACCCACTGGAATACCAACTTGAGTTTAAACGTACAACGTAATTTAATCGTAAATCACTTGAACAGATACAGATTATTAAACTCATCTATTACAGAATTTAATAAATGCATGATGCATTTAATCAACGGAACTCGGGAACAATCATATCCCTTCCGCTTTGTACAGCACTATTATGATGTTTTTTGCAGAAATTATAGTGATAAAAATTATGTTAATTTATCCGACATCATACAATACAACTCAACTCTTAACTAGGATTATCTGATTGTTTCACATCCAGATGGCTCTATAAGTTAGACGCGACTTTTTTATGTATGCTTTCCTATTCGAAGTATATACGCTTTATGCAACTCTTCCAAGATTCTCGTCTTGATGGTTAGTAAAATTTCCAATTTTTGTTATTTTGATCATTTTTATGTTGTCTGGGATTCAGCCATTTTTCCCCACGGGCATGATCGATTGTTGTTTCGGGCGTGCAGAGTCTCTGGGAGCGTTTTCATGAAGTCAAAGCTAGCTTCTAACCAGGAAATAGGGGTCGCAATCCCCCTTGACCTTTCTGCAACCCTGTAAACACAATCATTCCACCTATGTGTATATATATATATATATATATATATATATATATATATATATATATAACTTATTAGATATTGAGTTTTCGACATATATTATATAACTATTATTATATATTTATATATTATATAACTTATTAAATATTGAATTTTCCACAATTAATCGTCATTTTCATTGATTTAGCGTCATTTTTATCCATTTGGCGAGATTTTCGTTAATTTGGCAACATTTCAAAAAATCGCCAAGTTGGCGACATTCCGCCAATTTCGTCTCCAAAATCTCGCCAAGCGTTATGGACAAAGAAATAAGTTATTCTTTCAGCAGATAAATTGGCGTTCAAATGCAAAAGTATTACTCAAATTATCTTTTTTCATGAATTGAACGAGCTAGATCCACGAGAATGATGTAACCCAATTTATCGCATGATATTATATATGAAAAGTGAACATGTTTCTCAATAGGAAATATTTTTTTTTCTATTTTATATGACTTTTTGAAAAAAAAATTTTAAAATGTGCAATATCTCGAGAACGGTTCATGTTAGCGTTCTAAAATTTATGTCAATCATTTTCTAATGAAAAATTACATAAGAAATGTCTATTTACGTAACTTTATTATTGGTTTTGATTTTTTGACGATTTTTTCAAAATTTCATTCGAAAATTTAGGGGGGTTCTGAGCATTCGATTGCGTATAAAACAATAGGCTTCCAGTGTTTACCGATTGTGATTTTTGTACCAAATTTGGTTCGAATCGGTCCATTCGTTCGTCAGTTATCGTCTCCACAGACCCACTGACACACACACTCACACACACACATACTTTCACACACACACACACACACAGACAGACATCACTTCAAAAATGCTTGATTCGTGATAAGGGATGCTTGAAACGTGCTCTCCCGTCGAAAACTCGAATTCGAATTTTCGACCACGTCACAATACTTTCCTTATACATTATGTATATAAGGAAAGTAATAAATATAATTTCCATAAATTTACGTTAAGTGTAAATAACAAAAGGGGGTACTTTAATAAACTGTTTTTGCTTTAACTTCTTATGATTAATATGGAAACGGGTTCATAAACATTATATGTTTATTTCGCGCCATTTTACAAAAACATTCTTCTCAAGCCACTACTGTTACCGATTTAATAATATCATCATATCATTCATAAACCTCCTATAAATGAAACTCTCACCATTCTTTCATAAAGAATTGTACTAAAATTTGTTCCACAGATCAATAAAAGAAGAAAAGGGTACCAAAGAAAACACGCGTGACAATATTCTATATGTAATATCCCTCAATCACTTACAGAATGGCCGAATCCTATGATTCGATTTCTTTGTTGGGCTAGATGGACTTCCGCACCACCCCTGCACGAACAGATATGTCACGAAAGTTGAAGTAAAAGTAATTATCTTTATACGCATCTCGCCATTTATGAGAATACATCTTTTATAGAAAGTCATTTGTGAGTTCTAGTAAGTCTGGAAAACACCATTTTGCATATTTAAGACTGAACAAATAATTTTCCGTATAAACTAACAAATTATAGAACAACAACAAAGCTCTGGAAAGTAAAGCTCCATTCGATTTTCTCATATATTCATGTTCCATATGTTCTTTATCACCAATTTCATCATAGTCAGTATCAGAATACATCGTCATAATACTGGTTATGCATTATGAAAGTTGGCAACTGGTCAATGACAGGGCGCGATAGCTCAGTGGCTAACGCGCGGGAATCGGTAGATCCGGATTCGATTCCCGCCACTGCCAAAACCGCCGCCGTGTTCACAAGGAGTACGATCACGTTAAACATGTGGGTCCGTAAGTCCTTCCGAGAGGTTGGTGGTACGGGAAGGAGAGGAAGGTCCCTGTGGATGCCTCCCCCACTGGGTTCCGATCTAAATTGGGTGGCTCTTCCCGGCCGTCCAAACAGTTATCTTACACCTTTCTGGTACGGCCGGCCATATAGCTGCTCATGTCCAAGGATGAGTCGGAAGGTCTGGGTCTTCACCACCTTTCTGGTAGGTAGGACGGTCTGGGTCTCTATAACAACTGGTCAATGACGTCGAAAATTTGGATTACTTTGTATTAACCTAATATACAGGATTTCTAGTCAAATCTTTAAGCACCTCAACAACTTCGTAATGAAATGCTCTTGATTGTGCACAATGGATCTATTTAGAGTAAAGTGATCATGTCCAATCGAATAAATTCAAAGCCAATCAAAGCAGAACTTTTTTAATTATGTTGGATTCACTTCCACGTGCTTAATTTTTGAAAAACAACGTATCATCTTTTGAAGTCATGTACTGCCCACATCAGATGTTTGTGTTTGTTTCTGTTTAGTTATCAAACAATGAGTCTGAGTCTAGAAGGTATTCTAATGTTAGCCTGATCACCCTCCAACGAACTATAAAAAAATCTGATGTGAGCAACACATGACTTTCCTTATATAATGCAATGAATTTACTACTTTTACAGCAAAAGAAATAGATTATTCTTATAGTAGATACTTATATTCTTTACAAGATATTGAATTTTCGTCAATGAGTCGTCATTTTCATTGATTTAGCGTCATTTTTATCCATTTGGTTAGATTTTCATTAATTTGGCAACATTTAAAAAAGTCGCCAAGTTGACGACATTCCGCCAAATTCGTCTCCAAAATCTCGCCAAGCGTTATGGATGGAGAAATAAGTTATTCTTATGCCAGGTAAATGACTATTGAAGTTCAAATACAAAAGTATTACTCAAGGAATCTTTTTTCATGAATGGAACGAGCTAGATCTACGAAAATGATACCACCAAATTTATCGCATGATATTACATATGAAAAGTGAACATGTTTCTCAACAGTTAATATTTTTTTAATTTATGAGATTTTTTGATAAATTTATTTGAAAAATGTGCAATATCTCGAGAACGGTTCATGCTAGCTTTCTAAAGTTTATGTCAATCGATTTCTAAGGAAAAATTTCATAAGAAATGTCTGTTTGCGTAACTTCATTAAAGGTTCTGATTTTTTGGTGATTTTATCAAAACTTCACTCAAAAATGCAGGGGGGTTCTGAACATTCGATTGCGTTTAAAAACAATAGGCTTACCGTATTCACGGATTGTGATGTTTGTACCAAATTTCATTCGAATCGCTCCATTCTTTCGTGAGATATCGTCTCCACAGACTCACTGACACACACACACATACGCATAGTTTCACACACACACACACACGCACACACACACGCACACCGACATCACCTCAAAAATGTTCGATTCGTGATCAGGGATGCTTGAAACCTGCTCGAATTCGAATTTTCGACCCCGTCACAATACTTTCCTTATACATTATGTATATAAGGAAAGTAATAACCAAAATAAAAATAATAATCGTTTCTGTTTGTCTCATAGTGTGACAGCTTTAGATCTCGCCTTCCAGTAATATGTGCACCACAGTTTGGGAAATACTACAGGTTTTCGATCGGTACTACCCATACGACCCAAGTGGTGGTCAAGAGATTAACAAGATCCGTATTTCAAAATTTTACATTCAATTACTTTAACACAAAAATACACAGATTTGTGAAATTCATACTGTAGTGAAATTAAAGCTAATCATAACTATGTCTAGTAATATTCCCTTATCTCTAATTGGCACTTCAATTTAAACGGCAATCCAGCGGTCAGAACAGATTCAATCCAAAATTGAATATTAAATGCATTTCCCAGTCTGCTATAACCACATTCTGATGGTATGACTCTAACACAATAATTGTATTGGATGTCATACAGGAAATTACTGTGTTTTCTGCAATTATCTGCATAGACATCAAGGGAGGAAAGATAATGAGAAAGATTGTCGACTGGAGTGATAATCGCAAATGTAATCATGTGTTATTATATTAATTATATTAATAAGAGTGAGAATTTCTGATAATCGTGGAATTCTTTAAATTCAGATAACAAAAGCATTTAATACTGCCTAGTTCATTGAAATGTAATATGGAACGATCTAAAAATTCTGGGAAGTTGTGTTTTGCAGATTGTGATAATTACATTTCATTTTCGTCTCTAAAGGGTGTTTTAAAGGAAAGTGAACCGTGGCAGTTTTTCAATCTTTCGTTGTAGATACTTAGTTCCAATTGCAAAAATATGATGTAGACAGCACATGACTTTCCCTGCAGACTTATATACACGTTATCTTTATTTTAATTCAATTTAATTCACTTTTAATTCAATTTTCGTTCTCATTTGGTAACTGGACTTATTTTCAAACGTGGCGTAGAGAAAATACGAAAAAACTAAAATATCTCGAGAACGGCTAGTCTTTGTAATGGGGTTGATCTTATTTATTTCTTCTTTAAAAATTACGTAAAGAACAGGCATTTAATGGATATATTTGAGCATATTTAGTTTTTTATTTTAGATTTTGACGATTTTTGCGAGCCATTTTGCAAAATAAGGTAGGTTATTTTTTTCCGAATCGTACCAAAATCTAATCAGCACCAGGGTGATCTACAAGCGACATATCTACCGAATTTTGTGAAATTCGGTCCATTAGTTTTTCAGCTAGAGTGGATACAGTCTATTCAGGGCCAATTCGCAAAAAAAAAGGCGGATTCTTTTACCTCGAATCGTACCCAAATCTAATCAGCACCAGATTCGCCCACAAGTGACTTACCTACCAAATGTTATGAAATTCGGTCAATTAGTTTTTTAGTTAGAGTGGATACAAAATCTGCACAGACAGACACACAGATAGACACACAAACACACACACACAGACTTCACGCTAAAAATAGTTTTTTCGTATTCTATAGGTCTCGAAACGCGTAAATCCGCCGAAAACTCGAGTTGCGAATTTCGGCATGATTCCAATACTTTCCCTATACATTACCATGTATTGCAGGGAAAGTTAAAACACTTTAAGGTAGGGAATTACGCAATATTCATTTAAATAATGTGCAATTTTTCTGAAAAAATATAAAAAAAATGAATTTTTGTACATCCTATCTAGAGAAAAAGTTACAAAATTACAACAATGTTCCCCATGCTTCATTTAGTCAAACCACAAAAAATTTTTTTTTATCTCAAATGTGTAAATTTTTATACGAAATGAATTGTCAAACTTCCTGACTTGCACAATTTTATTGTGGCTTTTTTTATACTTTTGTAATCACAGCAATTCATGATACCAGGAACCGTTCCCAAATTGAATTGATTCAAAGAAAACATTTACTAGGTTTCTTAAAATGATCTTTGATGCGAATAACATCTATATTTGAGGGTAGCTCTGGCTAAATTCGAAGCGGTACGAAATATGTAAGCAATCTGGAAACTTATATATCCGAACCTAACAGATCTAAATGTAAATAATTTTTACTTGTTTTGTCGGAAACAGAGTACAGTTTATGAATATATGAGAATAATTTCAATATTTACTATTTTGAACTTTTTTTCTTCGAAAAAACTTTTATCTCAGTTTGTTTGAGCAAAGTTTTTGTCTGAACAAGTTTTTACCTCATTTTGCGTGCTTTTACTAGAATTATCTTCTAAACTGTAAAAAATGAATATAAACAGTAAGCGACAAAAATATTCAGTGCAGAATCCAGTTTCTAGATCAATAAGTTGTTTTCACAAAACTCTTATAGTTTACGAGGAATCATGTCAAGTTTCATCTTCAAGAAGAGTGAAATTTTACCGTTTTCAAGATTGTAATGCTTATATCTTGAAAACTAAAATAACTACTATAAGAAGTAATTTGTAGCCGTCTGTCCTACAAGGATACAAGGATAAGTCCTACATGGATATAATATATCATTGGATTTTGTTCTTCGTTTCTGGTTCTGATTTTCTAAATATAGTACTTATATATTTTAATATAGTAATAGATCTAGTAATTAGATATTTTATAGTAATTCAGATATTTTTATAATTTGAGCTGTTTTGTAAATCTGGTTCTAATTTCGATATTTTGCTATTTTTACTTTCCCTGAAATGCATGGTAATATATAGGGAAAGTATTGAAATCATACCGATAATCGCAACTCACGTTTTTGACGGATTTACACGTTTTGAGACCTCTAGAGCACGAAAAATCTATTTTTAGCTTGACATAGTCATAGAATACATTATGAATGAATGAATGAATGGCATGAAGGTGGGTGGCTCCAGGAGAGCCCAGCACAGCGACCAGAGGTCTATTGTACTGCCCCAGAAATGAGAAGGTTCTTAAGAAAAGAGAGCAGTAGCCGACGCAAAAATCAGAAGGCACTTGACAGGAATGCCATACAACTCCCAGGACTCGATCACATGTCGACCCAAGTGTTCGAACCTATGGGGGGGAGAACACCTCACATTCACATAATATATGTGCGGCAGTTTCTTCGCTATAATTGCAGCCTCTACATAGCGAATCCTTAGTGACACCCATGATATTTAGGTGTCTTTTAAGGGTGCAGTGCCCAGTAAGGAGCCCAACAGCCCTTCTGATGCCAGTTCTACTGAGCTTGAATAATTCCTTTTGACGCATACTAGGGCACTTACAGTTTAGTTCTTTCGCCTGCCTTTGGCCCTTAGTATTACGCCCGATACATTATACTATATAATGCCAGTTTCATATTATTGTCACCTTAGGAGTTGACTATAACAAGTACTTCCCAGCTCCGGAGCTGAGTTCAAATCTATCTAGGGTATGCATAACCATACACGTTTGTTGTAGTTTGCAATCTCATTCAAACTGTAGATCACGGTAGCAGTAGCCTTTGCATGCGTAAAATGGCCATACAGGCCCAAAATAATACAATGTATTTCATTTACACACACACAAAAGCTTCAAACCTCAGATTTGGTCTTTGGTTCATAAAAATTCAAATATTTCTGCTATATTTGCTATAAGCACTGCAACACGAATATGATGACTATAAGCGTAAAGTTAAACTAATTAATACATTGGATAATTAATAAGACAATTAATTTTTAATTATATATTTAACTTTAGACTGTAACATCTGTTCCATCCTCACCCGAGGGAACCAGAAGATTAATTGTGCACCTATTACACTCGGTTATAAAATAGAGTTGGTATATAATTATCTTTCTCTATGATGTATATCCAGGAAAAGGTGGCTAGACCACTTTGTTCCACGCGTAATGCATTAAAATTATCGTTCAAACCTGAATACCTTTCTTCATTACAAATTGCTTTTTTATTACAATGTAATGTTACAACGAAACACATAACTACCTTTGCGGTTATCAATATCACCGATGTCTCTGACATATTTCCATGAAGATTATAAACTGTTTGAATTCTCAGATTCTGTCGTTACGAAAATTATAGTTCATCCGCTGTTACCAAATCGTTATTTTAAAATTTGTTTAGAAAAATTATTCTGTTTTACTCTCAAATTTGTTAGTATTCTCTGTTTTAAAATAAAATAGCCTATTGAGATGAAGATAAATATTGCTGTCAAAAGAGCAAGGAGGGATACATTAAGTTTTAAAAATTTTGATCTCTCCACTTACTTGTAGAGATAACCAAACCTTTTAATTTTAAAAACAGAAGTATTTTAGTTTTTTATCTCTAGATTGTATTTTAATCCAATTTCATAATCCAACGAATTCTCTCTCGAATTCTGATACATGCATAATATTCTACTTCCAATACATGCATGTTCATTGAAAACTTTATTAACGTAAAATAAATTGCGGAAAATAAAAGTTAACAGTTTGGTAATTTAAAACTAAAGTATATAGAAACAAGAAAGATCAATCATAGATTATGAAACACTTTCCAACTTTAATGCAATTTCATTTACACATCTCTAAAATGCGATACATTCCTCGGTAATATTTTAAAAATTATCACAATACTACATTAATTTATTATATTTGAAAACTTAAGTTCATTGAAAAAAATGAACTTCGTTCAAATGACGTCAATTAAATATAAATCGTCTGGCTCCTCGGTAATATTTTTAACATTATCATAATACTATAATAATTTATTATGTTTGAAAACTTCATCAAAAACAACTGAAATTTATTCAAATGACGCCATCGAAATATAAAACTTCTGGCTCTCTCTATAAAATATATTATTATAAAATATACTCTCTATAAAATATACTCTAAAATATCTCTATAAAATATACTCTCTATAAAATACTCTCTATATTTTCCCATTCATTTCATTCATCACAATACTATAATAATTTATTTTATTTAAAAACTTTATTTTATTTAAAAGACCATGAAGGTACAAGTAATTAAACTCTATGCTTAAAACTTCATCGAAAAAAATCGTCCTTCTCTCTATAAAATCAATGAATATTTTATTAATATCAGCATGCAGACTCTATGAGCTAAACAATTTTGCGTTAAAGAAATTCAGCAATTCTTACGCAACTCATTCTACATATTTTGCTGCTTACATTTTACATAAGTGAAAAATCTACTACTTACTGTAATATTAATCTTGCAATCTTGTAGAGTGTGTGTGAATCTCTATAAATCCTGTGCCAACTATGTGGTTCAGCCGACTTCACTGATCACCTCAGAGACGGTCAAAATTGGGACATATAGCACATTTTCTTACTTGCAGTGCAACTACTTGCTATTCTAATCTGTTGGTTTCTAACAAGGTCGGCATTAGTCTACAAATGGTGGTTGTTACAATGGGAAGATTATTTTCTAACATAGTTGTTTTGAAATTAGTATTTCATATCGACGTAACACGCATATTTGAAAACATAGTTGAATATAATTTACTACAAAATGGGTTAAAAATTATCTGATATAAAATAATATCGATTTTTTTTTATAAAACCAAAATATCGACATTATTTCAATCAACATATCAAAATATCGGGTAATTTTAATAAATGCAATTCCCAATTTGACATTTAGTTTTAAACAGTTTCCATCATGAAAGATCTCTCTCCCCCTCTCTCTCCTTCTCTATCTCTCCCTTTCTCTCCGTCTCTCTCTTCCTCTCCCCCTCTCTTCTTCTCCCCTCTCTCTTCCTCTTCCCTCTCTCCCCCTCTCTCTTCCTCTCCCCTCTCTCTCCCTTCTCTATCTCCCTCTCTATCTCCATCCGCCTCCCCCTCCCTCTACCCCTCCCTATCCATCTAACTAACTCTATATCTCTGTCTATCTAACTTTTTATCTCTAACTTCTTTTTATCTATCTAACTTCTATCTCTCTATCCCTTATTTTTCTTTGTATTCTCACTCCTCTCTCTTTTTCTCCCACTCAATTTCTGCTAATTTATCTTACTTATTACTTTATCTGCTTATTTATTTCCTCTTTTCTCTCTCCCTCTGTATTTTTTTCTCCTTCTCCTCTCTCTTCTTTTTTCTCTTTCTTTCCTTCTTTTCTTCCATTCTCTTTCTCTATCTTTTACCTATATCTCTTCTCTTTCTCTTTTACCTACATCTCTTCTCTTTCTCTTTTATCTATAAATTTTCTCGCTCTTCTTCCTTTACATTTTCTACCTCTTCCTTTTTCTACCCTTTTCTCTCTCTTCCTTCTGACACCATCTGATACTCTGAAAGCAAGCAATGAAAGCTAATTTAAATCACACGCTGTAAAAAATTATTTTGTACATATTACAAATTCGAAAAACAATTTACTTGGTATTCCTTTACAGCAAAGGAACATTTAGCAAAAGCCAAGTGTTTCTTTTTAGGGAAACACAAAGTTTTCCATGCCAAAAAACCTCTTGACTCGAGATTTCTTAGAATCACACAGACTTTATTTCCATAAGCAATTTGCGCAAAATGCAAAGAGGTCTTCTGACCAAACAGTTCACTGTTTGTTCCTCCATTGGAGCTTGGTTCGAATCTCAGGTAAAAGTTGAAATCTTGCATATGTAAACATGCTCTTAGTGGTTCCAAATCTATTTTAAACTTTAGTTCATAACTAAAGTAGATCTCGAGTTCATAATAAGAACAATAGAGCGTCAAAACTAATCTCATCCATTTTAATTCTTTGTAAATATATTGGCCAAAGAAAGTTTCCTCGTCATATTTTTTATTTAATAAGAAAAAGTTTTGCTGCCTACAGGTCAATGGTATTTTTACATCAAACAGAGATATATATGGGTGTATTTTTCACCCATAAAACAGGGATTCATATGTGTATATATTTTCACCCATATTTTTACGCTGTAAAAATATAAGTGAGTGCTTTTACAACATAAAAAGTGAGGGGCGGTTCAGTTACTCGTATTATCAAATAATTAATTACATACTTATATCCTTTCCAATTTTCTGTCAGCTCGTAAATTAATATGACAATCCTAGCTAAATACGGCAGACAATGAAATGATAATCGTATAATTATTCCCCTTATATATAATTGATGTAATTGTTCTTCTATTTTAAAATACGATGCAAAGTTATTTGTTATGATTGAAACAAAATATAAAATGCATAATGTATCTGAACATTGCAATTAGTATTGATTGAACCTTAACAATTTTCTTCAATGGAAATTGCTGGATCGAGTGCAATCAAGTGCTAAAATGAACAAGTGACCTTCGCGGTTACCGATATTGATGAGCCTCGTGACATATTTCTAAGAAGATTATAATCTCTTTTGTGCATTTAGGTTCTACAGTTACAAGAAATTTCAAGCACTGGATATGCAATTGCAGACGCAAAGTGTTTGGCGTCTTTATCATCTGTTGCGTTTGATTTATAAAGTAAAGGAAAATAATTAAATTAATTTTGTAAATATAATTGTCTAAACATTAAAATAGTTTATAACCAGTAAAGTATGCGCGCCTAGTGCGCTACGACAGCCCAAGTACACCACGGACATGCATAGGAAATAGGAACCGGAGGACAGGAACTTCCGCCGGCCCTCCCATCCACTCCTAATATCCACAGGCACATGCGAGAGATACACCACTCCCATTTAATATTACTATTTCTCTCTGCCGACGCGGTGGTCGAGCGGTCAAGGTGAGAGTTTCCAATCAATCGTTCGACCGCCGCGTTGTGGGTTCGAGTCCCACGTAAGGCATGGATGTTGTGTTGTTGGGAGCAGTATGTTCCGCCCCCTCTAGTGCGCCTGGGGCAACGTCCTAAGACGGTTAAATGGTTCACGTTCTGGTCGATGTATAGGCGCATGATGAGAGTCAAGTACCTGGCCATTTGATAAAAAAAAAATAATGATAATATTTCTTATACGACTCTATCTAAACATGCATGCTAAACCAACCCCTAACATAAAGAGACTTATTTACGCTCCTCTAGACTCTCTAATAAACCAATTTATCACGTTTAATACCTCAAACTTTTTATCTCAAGTTTTCAATTTCTGGTCAGACCATAGAAGGAAAGGAACTAACTCTCTCTAACTTTATGGGTCATACGATTCAGCCCCCAACCTATCTATAAACAAAGTTTGCATCAATTGCATTATTCAAAAAGTGAATTTGAAGATAAAACAGGAAGTCTCTCTAATTCCATGGTTTAAATATTCATTTTCTCGAATTTTAAATTGGGACGAACTCTCAATATTATCTTTCCTACTCAGTTGAATTATGGAGGTGGTTTCATCTCAACTCCATGAGCTGAACACGGTTTTCCTATAATTCCTTCAGGCATTAAAGTCGTGTGGAAATGCAATTGCATCATGCTGTGGCAACGCCTTCAAACTGTAATTTTAAACACAAAAATTGCAAAAGAGGCCACTTTTTGAAAGGCTATTTTTCCAATTTTAAACACAAAAATTGCAAAAGAGGCCACTTTTTGAATGGCTATTTTTCCAGATCCAAGGGTTTATTTGAAAACAGATTCCAGATTTGGATTCTGCATGATCGAATTAGTATAAATGAGTTTTTTTAGCCCTCGAGTTTGCGTTTGGTGCTCGGACATATTGACACTGCGCTTTAAAAGAAAATCATCATTAGTATTTTGTTGTATCTCAAAATAGTATTGAAACGGCATGTACACTATGAATTTCCTTCTGACGATGTCAGGTGTATCCGATTTAAAGCACTAATTCTTAGTGTGAAACCAAGAGACATTTTGTCAGTGTTAATGTTCATAGATTTATGATATCTACCAAGGAAGATAAAAGCGCAGACTCGTAGACACCAGTTTATGACAGTCATGGCCCGGGAGGTCATGAAAACAATAAATAAAAGCATTTAAAATACAGGTGTGGTTGAATCAGAAAATCTACTGGAAGCCAAAGTTGAAACCACGTAGATTGGTTAACGAATTGACCAATAAAGAAGTGTTTCTGCATCTCCCTGAGGACAACCAATGAGATACGGAGGGCCTATCTGGACCTCGGGCGAAGCAATGTGGCAACAGGCAGAAAATGTTCAACAAGTAACAGTCAGATTGAATTCAGATGTTGAAAAATGAGCTTTCGAAGTGTACCCTAAGAATTGAGAAGCGATGCGGGCCAAGAGTAAGATAAGCAGTCAGCATACAGATAGAGACATGGTGTGACGCATTCAGTCATTAGTCAGATATTGAGAAGTGGTGTGACAGTAACGATGAAAGACCGTCGAAGAGGCGTTCGTGGACAAATAGAGTCCAGAATGTACAGATTAGCGTTTTGTGTTTCAAGGTCAATGGCCAAAAGATATATGTACCAAACTGCTGTTATAAAAGGTCTAATAGATAATTTTGAGCAAATATAGTAATCCTGGTCCCACACGTACTGGGTCTGCTCCTTAAGAATATATATATATATATATATATGTGTGTGTGTGTGTGTGTGTGTGTGTAATTAATGTAAGTTAATCTTAATTGTATATATGTAATAAATAATGTTTATTTTAAAGTTTAAAATAGTGGAAGTTAATTGTGTAGTTAATATACTTATAGTATTTTAGGAACTCGCAATTCGAATTAATGGTTGGTTTTTTGTCGCATAAGTGTACATATATGTTTCTTAAATGTTAACAATCATTCCTCCTTTTGTGCACCACACTTAGCCAAGAAATTCGTGGTTTATTGTTAAAGGGAATTAATGTTTTTGATATGTTCCCAAAATATTCGAAAATCCAAAAGAGTGAATAGATAAATTTTAAATTCCACATAAAACATTAAAAAAAAAAAAGTCCAAAATTTACCATTTAAGTTTCCGGAGCATTTAAAACATTAATTCTAGGAATACAAACTCACGGATATCTTTTAAACGAAGTAATAATATGGGAATGTGCACAAAACTTTCAAAAACAACAAAAAGTAATAGATTTTTAAATAAAAAGGGGCAGAATCATTTTTTACATCGTCCACCAAGTTGAGAACTTTAGAGGACGCATTTTAAACAATATATGTATAAACGCCGTGAGAGCATATGGATTAAAGTGTGTTTAATTCATTTAATCTAAAATGTGTTTAATTCATTTAATCTAAAGTGTGTCTAATTAGGAAATTTTGTAATTTATTGAATTTTGATATTTATATATTTTAAACATACAATTATTCCATTATTATACGTACTGTGTGAAAAAATAACTTGGATCGGAGAAGATTACCATATTTAGAATTTTTTTCTAACTTTCATGTATTACAATTTCATTTATTGTAATACAGTTTTAAATTAAGATAACAGTTTTAAATTAAGATACAGCAACAATTTGTGACAGGAAATCATCCCCTTCGTTGGCATATCGCTGTAAGTGTTGTCGGGGCATCGTCATACGATATGCTTCTTCTACGAGAAAGCTCCAAATAGGGAGACATCCATTGAACAAACACTTTACTGAACTTCAGCCTGTCTGTGATAATGGAATGGATAGTTTCGTCGCTCATGACGACTTTTTCAGAAATTTAATCTACTGTTACACGCCGTTCTTCACAAATACGCTTATCCACTTTTGCGATAACGACATCTGTAACTCGATTTGGGACTCCAGATCCCTCATCGTTTACCAGCGATGACCGTCCTTCACGAAATCGCTTGTACCACTCCTTTATTCGTACAAATAATATGGATTGTTCTCCAGATACTCTTGTCATTCTTCTATGGATTTCAATACCTCTTGCTCCAAGCTGTTCTCGCTCATATCATAAGTCCACAAATCAATTTTATCGAAAATCGCCCGAGTATTCCACATTTCTCCTACCCGTAACATGAAACATCTTCTATTACAGGACCTTAATTCCATCCGCTCATTTTCCTTTTACATACAAATCTCTCAGTATGAATTGATCACTTGTTTTAATGGCTGCAGATACTGTGGCAGTGGTGTTGCGTGCATAGGCACTACGGCACTGCGGGAGCGACAGTGCTATCTCTTCCTCGCAGCCTGGCGTACAGCTTCCTAATTGCGCATGAGTGCAACAGTCAAACACCACGCCGCTGGAACTGTGAAGCGTGGTGTTTGACTGTTGTGCACATGCGCACATAGGAAACTGCACGAGAGGCTGCGAGGGAAAGAGAGCACTGTCGCTCCGCCTATGCACGTACCGTCAATGGGAGTGGACATTTGCAGACACCGTGAGTGGACATTTTACACAGGTTTCATTAATGGAAAATTTACAATGAAGCTAATGAAATCGAAGTTTGGGGTACCATCGCAACGTGGGGTTGATTCCCAAAAACCATGAACATCTAGAAAAAATTTACAGAGAGGGGTCAATAGTTAATATTTAAATAGATGTTTATAACGTTAATATTTACAACTAAATGATCTAGAAAAATCTAAAACTACGGGTGTTCATCCCTAACATGAATTGCCCCTCCATTTGATTGATATTCTTTCACTATTTCCAAAATTAGATTTTCTCCGTAAAAAGTCTATTAACTCTTATTAATACATCTAGTATTTAAGTTTGTCAAAGATAATGAAACCAACGCTCTTAAAAAAATTCAGTTTCAATTATTTTAAATCAGTTTTAATTTGCTTAACGATAGCTTGTGTTTAGTGTCTAAAATAGGCGCCGTAAAATTGACTGACTTGTGTTTTGTCTCACAGTATACTATAAGTACGCATAAGATACTATAAGTCGGCATAGTTTCAGGTTTCGAATCACCGTACAGCTTCTGGAGAATTCAAAAATAATTTTCGACCCTCCCACCCCATCCCACCCTTTTGTCCGCCCCAAAGAGAAAAATTCCGTTTTCATTAGCTTCGCGTGGTTGATAATATAAGTGTGCAAGTCTTATATGTCACCAGTAGGGCTTTTGGAGGATCTAAAAAAATTTTCGAACCCTCCTCTTCATGTTTTCGTCAAAAGAAGAGGGTATCGAAGACACAATTTTTGTTTCTGTTCTGTAGACAATACAAAATATGTTTGCCGTCCAGGGATTAAAGGGAAACTTGAAAGACCTACAGAGTTCTTAAAAAATCATTTTCTCCCCCCCCCCCCCCACTTCCGTGGCTGGAAATAAGAAATATTATAACACTATTAGATCCCTTTCCGACGTCGATACTAAAAGTGGGTAAAGATTCCCCGGAAAAAGTTATAGATATATCTCAGGGGAAAATCAGTAGATGGAGGTGCACCTGGAGGTTCTTGTAAGATTTTTCGACGAAAGCTAATTTTCTCTGCCCCCCCCCCCCACACCTTCCAGTGTAAAGACTCAATATTCTAGGCCACGCGGGAGCTTCTGAAGGATCTGGAAAGACAGAAATATGTTACCCAGTTTTTATACAGATAAATTTCAGTATTTCCAATTTTCAGTGTAGCTTTTATTAAAACTTATTTTAATTTGGAATAATAAAAAAGACAAATCAGAAGATTTCAAATCTCAAAATTAATTTATCTTTCGTAAGTTTAATTCATAAAAGTAAGTACTAGTTGTGTAAATAATGTCAAAGATAGTAATACTAACACTCTTTAAAGATTAGATTGAAAATTAAAAAGATTAGGTTTGGTTTTGATATATTTACCCCCCCCCCCCCGTCTCCATTTTATCCACTCTGAATAAAAAATTTGATTCGTTTCTGTGGCCGATACTACAAGAGTAAAAGTACTTATCATTCTAGACCACCATAGGGCTGCTTGAAGATCTGAAAAGACTTTAAAAATACACCCCCCCCCCCCCAAACCACTACTCTGCACTCCGAAAATTCGACTACGTGAGACTCTATCCGATGATTGATACTACAACTGCTCAAAGATTCAGCATTCTAGATCACCATGAGGGCTTCTGGTTGGTCTGAAAAACTTTTCGCAAAAAAATCCCATTATCTTCATTCTCGGGAGGTAAATCAAATATCCGGCTACGTTGAGTTCTGTCACATGGTCGATATTATGGGCGCGGTAGCCCAGTGGTTAACGCGCTGGCATTGCACTCGGTAAGCCCGGGTTCGATTCCCTCCGCTGCCAAAACTGCCGTCGTGTTCACGCGGAGTACGATCACGTTAAACATGTGGGTCCGTAAGTCCTTCCGAGAGGTTGGTGGTAGGGGAAGGAAGGAGGGTACGGTCCCTGTGGATGCCTACCCCACTGGGTTCCGGTCTAAATTGGGTGGCTCTTCCCGGCCGTCCAAACAGTTACCTTACACCTTTCTGGTAGGTCGGACGGTCTGGGTCTCAACAACAACAACATGGTCGATACTATAAGTATGCAAAGATTCAGCCTTCTAAGTCAGCAGCAGGGCTTCTGGGGGTTTGAAAAGACTTTTCGAAACCCGTGTTTTCTCCGTCTTACCCCCCCCCCCCCCAAGAGGTGGTAAATCGAAAATTCCGCACCGTTAGGTTCTGTACTATAGTCAACACTACAAATGTGCAAAAATTCAATCTTCTAGTGGATCTGGAAATAAAAAAAACATGTTAGATATGTTAGGTAATTGTATATAGTGATAGAAAATCAAGTTTCAATTAGCTTTCAATATGTTTTCTTAAATATTTCTTTCTTATAAATTTGAGTAGTAATCAGTGTATCCATTGAGGAATAAAATATAATGGAGATGAATCAGTAAGAAATTTCCATTCCATAATTTACGTCGCTGCAAATACCAGGCATCAAAGGTATGTTCTAGTTTTAGAGTAGAAACCACAAAATTGTAAGTCCACTATTAAGTTACACTGCAAATAGTTGATTTAAATCTTAAATGTAATTTTAAAACAAAAACTTATATATATATAAAATATTTTATTGCATTGGATACAATTTTAACATTTTTCATCGAAGAAATTGCTTGTCTTCAACAATAATTAGATCTTATTTTGCTGTCTGGTTGTCTGCCATGGAAACATCAGTTTAACAGTTTCCGCACTTCTGCATTTACATTGTAAAAATTGCTTCTCTTGATTAATATCTACACATGTCTATAAATATTCATACTTATCCCATCGTTTTATTTTCTTAAATCCTTTCTTCAAACTTTGGTAATATAAAACAGGAAGCAAAATAACAATTCAATGAGTATGTTATAGAAAGTATTTTGTACTTTCTTAAAGACAGGTGCAGAGTTTTCTAATCCTTATAAAGGTGAGGTCACTGCTTTTAAATTTGCCGATAAAATTTGTTTCCGTATTTCTAGATGCTTCAAAATGAAATGTCAGTAAAAAAATTAAACAATCTTCATTGCTAAACGTGTGTTTGGGGGACACCAAAGAGCAGTCCAATACATAATAAAATTATTATTCTCATAGCAAAAGTAAAATTGCTGATAAACTTTGTTTTCGCAATTCTAGATGCTTCGTAAAGAAATGCTATGAAAAAATTCGGGGCATTTTCGTTGTTAAGAGTGTCACATCGGCGGTGAGTCGGAACCAAAGTGAGACCGAAACCGATCTCACAACCGACATGCATTGAAGATCGAAAACTCGAAAGTACATTGCGAGAACAAAACACATCATTAAAAATAAAATCACTCATAACCCAGGAGTACTTACGATCTGGAGACATCAGTCCACAGATGGGTAGAAGTAACGACATAAAACAGGGTGTGCAAAGAATTCAACACATAAATTTAACATTCATATTTATTAATAAGCAAACCATTTAAAAAGTAATTGTATTCCAAACAATTGAAGTGTTCAACATTCAATTCAAAATTTGCTACTTTTCAGAAATTATTTCTGATAATTATATCATTAGAGAACAACATATTAAATAATTAAGCTTTTTAATAATATTATTATAATCAAACACTTAAGAATCCTTATTTAATTAATCACTATTCATACTTATCAATGTAAAATCAACATAAAAGGATTCCAACAAAAATCACATTTCTAGGATGCATTCATATTTATTCCAGGTTTTGAAATGATAATTTTAATGTTCTCTGTTCCAGAAATATATCTTTCAATTTAAAAGTTTATCTCAAAGTTTCTGCTTACGTCGAACCTCTTATTTTCCAGTATCATCAGATTAAAACAGTAACTAACATGGAAGACGAAATATTCTGCAAATAACACCCAAAGTAAAAGTCTACACAGAATAGAAAGTTCAATGCCGTCAGGGACCACACCCCACCCGAACGGACTCCAAAACGATACCTAAAATAGAAAAACAGGAATTAAATTTTGAATAATTTGCAGATCCCGGTAAGATTCTTCCTCAGGTATCTTTCAGGATTAGATTTTGGGAAAATGAATAATCCCCAGCAGTATGGGGCCACCGACCCTACTCTTTTTGTTCTTCACTCCTCCGGGTCTCCTACCATCCGCGCTTCATAAAATCCAACTACCAAAAGCCCCAGGACAAGGCCGCACTCTCTCAACCACAGCCAAGCAGCTCTCCCATTGGCTGAGAGAGGCGTAAAAACTCCAAAAAGTTCGCTTTCGAACTCACGTCACAGACGGGGCAGGCGCCACGAAGAGGAACAGCAGAAACATAAAATCCACATCTCAAGACAAAGCCAGACTTTTGCATATAAAACAATCTAAACAAGGCTTAACACAATGCAGGCGTTGAAAAAGAGAGTTTTTCAAGCCGCGTTTTCACAAACTGTCGAATCGAACATTCAGGCGATACGACAAGAGGATGTTTTCTTGATGAACATTGACGTATAGTCCAATACTTGATTAATAGTCCAAATACTATTTTCCCCCATTCATCGGGTAAGGTATAAGAAAATATTGTGTCAAGATCAAAAATTCGGATTTAAATATTCGATGGATTTGTACTTTTTGACAATATCTAAATTCTAATTGAACATCTTGGAGTGCAAATATTCGCATGCAGCAAGCACTGGATGGGGGAGGATAATTTCTAATAGTATATGTAGACGCCAAAAACTGCGCCAAATTTCACTTATTTTACAATATATGACGGTATACAGGAAAAGGGTCCAGTTGTTAGAAATTTTCAAAACTGAGTTTGGGGTTTAGTATAACTTCTCAGGCGGATTCTATAAAAAAAAATTTGAAATTAAAATATGAAAAAACACGTCTTAGCGATAATTGGAACTCTTACAAATTTTGCATTATTAATCAAGCGAGAATATTAATAAAAATAACAACTCGAAAGTTTTGGGGTTGATAGAAAAAATTTATTTTCTCAGAATTGATTCCATCCAGAGCATAATGAAACTGATTCCTGTATATAAAAAGTATGCGGATACCTACATTCACTGAAAACTAGAAATGTATAAATGTCGGTATAATGGCTATATACGACATTATCTCAGTAAAACTAAGTTTAATTATCAATAACTGCACCCTTTAGGCAGAAATATCCTAATCGCTAAGGCACCGGGATTGCACTCAGAGAATCCGAATTTGATTCCCGGAGCTGCCCAAAACTATCCCGGTGTCTACGTGAAGTACAAGCAATTAAATCTGTGAATTCGAAAGTCTTTCGGGAAGATTTTTGCAAGATAAAGAGGATAGATATGATCGCTGTGGGTGTCACCCGTACTGGTTTACGGTCTAATTTGGGTGGCAATTGGGCGCAGAAGTTCAACCTCACCTTCTTGTGCTGTGCTCCGTGATAACGATGCAATGGCAAATTCGTTCCATGGTGGGTCATGGACACATCAGTCAACTGGACCCTTTTCTTGTTAACTATCACATATATTGGTTCAATGCCAATGTTTTATTATGGGTTTTTGCACGTGAGTTCATAAATAAATGAGTTGTTGATCAAGCTATTCCTCAAAAGCACCAAATCTGAATATAAGTTATTGTAATTCCATACTAATGGTATTGTAAAGAACCTTACTGCCGCAACGGGGAATCGAACCATGAATCTTCGTACTGGCCAGTCGATGCTCTACGTTGAGCTACTGAGACGGTGCTCTTATCGTCGAAATGGACTCTCTATTCACTGCCCTCTAGTGTCAGATCGCGTGTAATTGACAATGTTATTGAACATTTATTACACATCTATTTTTACCTGAAGTTATTCTCCTGCTTCTATTTTAACCTCCAAGTTAGTTTCAACCGTGGTCATTGACCTTCTAATTTGAAATTGGCACGCAATATACCAGAATCCACTGAATCAGTGATAGTCGTACTATGGTCGCTTTAAAGTCTCTGATATATTTGCACTAACCAACAGGCGTTTGTTTTGTCGGGCGCCATTGTAAAGAACCTTGCTGCCCCAACCTGGAATCGAACCACGGATCTTCGTACTAGCTAGCCGACGCTCTATAGTTGAGCTACTGGGACGAAATTACAAGCGCTTATCGTCGAAGTGGACTCTGTGATATATTTCTTCCATGAGGATATAAAAGAACATAACGCAAATAAATGATATTTCCTTATTTTATCAGAAATAAGTTAATCACAGTACGCAAAAATATTCATGTGCCTACATCAAATTGTTTGAACAAAAACTAGAATTCTAGGAATATCCAACAATCATTTTTTTCTAATATTTTACGTGGAAAAACTAACCAGCAATGGACACATCATCAAAAATGGGTCACTATTTATCCGAGAAGAGAAATGGCAGAGATGACTAATAGAACGGCAGAGATTGTGGCAACGAACATATCGAACGGTAATGAAACGGTTTATTGCTTCAATTTGATTTGGTTTATGGAAGATTCGCTTTTTTTACCTTGGGCTGTGCATGACTTATGATTAAGACTATTACGTCGAAATGGATTGATTGAAATCACGCCCCCTACTCGTGAAACAAATAAATTATTTTCTGGTGAATCCATGTCCGTGTCCAAGGACAAACATTCCTGTACTAGTTTCAATAAAGTAACAAGTATATTACCTTTCACACCAATTGTCTAACAACCATTATTAAAGGGACTTTTATTCCTGGAAAAAATAAAAGTGATTCTTCGCTTCACTTCATTGTTCATCATTAAAATTTTGTCACAAAGAGGCGTGGAAACAAGGTGAGTAGAGGAGTATGTTGCTATAATGCTTCTAACTTTCGTGTTCATCATTATTCGACAATTGGACTGTAGTTGCGATCTAACAGTGCTGGGTTTTCTAAAGAAGTTGGACAACGAACAGTTGATTTCTGAAAGAAAGGTAATTTTAAGTTATTCTTCTTGATGAATATAAATACAAAAAATTATATCTCTTGAAATTTTCTTTATTAGTCAAGTTACTTGACAAGTTCCTGGCGTAATCAAAATATATACCTTAGGTGTTCTAAGTTCGCATCACTTCATTCTTCATCATTAAAATTTTGCCACAAAGAGGAGTGGAAACAAATTGATTAGAGGAGTATATTGCCATAATGCTTCTAACTTTCGCGTTCATTATTACTCGACAATTGTTGTTGCGATCTATTACTCGCCAATTGTTGTTGCGACAATTGTTGTGGTGTGTCTTCTACGGAAGTTAGGGTACGAGATGTTAATTTCGAAAGAAGAGGTATTTTTTAAATTCTTCTTCTTGATGAATATGAATACAAAAATTCTATCTCTTGATACTTTTCTTTATTAGTCAAGTTACTTGACAAGTTCCTACCGTAATCAAAATATATATCTTAATGTTAGGTGGCGTAATCAAAATATATACCTTAAGTTCTCATCATTTCACTTTTCATCAATAAAATTGTGTCACACAGAGGCGTTGAAGCAAGTTGAGTAGAGGAATAGGCTGTTATAATGCATCTAACTTTCGTGTTCATTATTATTCTACAATTGGACTGTAGTTGCGATCTAACAGTGGAGGGTCTTCTACGGAAGTCGGACACGAACAGTTGATTTCTGAAAAGAGGTATTTTTAAGTTATTCTTCTTGAAGAATATAAATACAAAAAATTATATATCTTGATCTTTTTCTTTATTAGTAAAGTTGCTGAACAGGTTCCTGGCGTAATCAAAATATATACCTTATCAAAATATATATTTCCGAACGTAGAACACCAAAATATATACCTTATATTTTGGTGTTCTAAGTTCGCATCACTTCATTTTTCATCATTAAAATTTTGCCACAAAGAGGAATGGAAACAAATTCAGTAGAGGAGTATATTCCCATAATGCTTCTAACTTTCGTGTTCATCATTACTCGACAATTGTTGTTGCGATCTAAGAGTGGTGGGTCTTCTACGGAAGTTAGGGTACGAGAGATTAATTTCGAGAAAAGCGGTATTTTTAAATTCTTCTTTTTCATGAATATGAATACAAAAAATTCTATCTCTTGATACTTTTCTTTATTAGTCAAGTTACTTGACAAGTTCCTGCCGTAATCAAAATATATACTTTAGTGTTAGGTGGCGTAATCAAAATATATACCTTAAGTTCGCATCACTTCACTTTTCATCATTAAAATTGTGTCACACAGGAGGCGAGGAAACAAATTGAGTAGAGGAGTGTGTTTCCATAATGCTTCTAATTTTCGTGTTCGTCATTATTCGACAATTATAGTTGCGGTCTAACAGTGGTGCTCTTCTACGGAAGTTGGGGCATGAAAATTTCAGAAAAAGAGGTATATTTTTAAGGTCTTCTTGATGAATATAAATGCAAAAGTATCTATCGCTTGATATTTTATTTTATTAGTCAAGTTACTTGATAAATTCCTGGAGTGATCAAAATATATACCTTAGGCGTTCTAAATTGATGAATTTGTCTTCAAATTTGCATAGTGCTTGTACTTATTTGTACTTCGGCAAGAATCAGGTATCCAACCCATGTCTCTTATATTGAGCGCCATATTATAGCACGTCGATCATGCAGAAATTTCTTTGAATTTCCTTCAATTCTTCCCCTTTAAAAAATAGCCTAGGGAATCTGCCAACTCCTCTGTCCGATAACATACTCTGTTTCAACACAAGGTTAATAGAATACTAATATAGAATATTAATATATATGTTAGTAGAATATTAATATATATATATTAATAGAATGTTAATGTATATATTAATAAAATATTAATATATATACAGGGTCTTTCAAAAGTCCGTATAAACTTTAAAAATTCATTAAAAATCGAAAAATTATCGCATTGAGGTACGGTTTGTACCATAAGTATAGCCAGGATGGGGTTTTTTTTTTTGACGTAAAAAAATTTTGTAGTTTTAAAAATCACCTATAGGTGGCGCTTACCCGAATACATCTTCCAGTAGTATGCAAATGAGGCTGTTATAAAAGAGTTGTAGTGCTCTGTAGATTCTTCATTTGATTCATTAGTCAACGGTGCAAAGAAGAAGTTTTTACGAGAATGTTAACTATGACCGAGAAAGCCTTGTTAGTGAAACTATCTTACGTGAGCGGAGAATCAGCATCAGCATTAAACTGAATTGCTGCTTTGCGAAAATTTCGATTTAAGAAAAATCTAAAGAAATGAAAATGTCAGTTACTTAGGCTTGTCACACGTACAGTAAGTTATTTTCTTTGTCTTTCCAATGCTATCAGCGCCACCTATAGGTGATTTTTTAAACTAGAAAAATTTTTCACGTTAAAAAAAAACCCCGTCCTAGCAATACTTACCGTGCACACCTTACCTCAATGCGATGATTTTTCGATTTTTAATGAATTTTTAAAATTTATACGGACTTTTGAAAGACCCTGTATAAGATATTCTACGGACCTTGGTTTCAACATGCGCGCAAATTGTAACCAAGTATTGTAACCAATTGTAAAGCATTAGACTTACATAACTTGTTCAACTTACATACGTAGTATACTTACAAACGCATTTGTCCAGAACCGAGAATCGAACTCGTTTCTCCTGATTTGCTGTCTGAAATGCTATCACCTACGCCTCTCCAACCCTGTAAGAAATCCGTTTAAAATACAATTTTCTTACTTCCGAAATTTGAACTCTGTAACTTTTGTGCAGCAGAATTACTGGTGAGATTTCATCAATTTTATGGAAGAACCAAAAGATTACATTTCAAGAAAATTAGTTGGAGTAGCATTATTCATTAAACTAATATTAAAATCAGACACATGGCTCGTTTGTATGGACTCTAACTTTTAAACGGATGCTCCAAAAGACACATCAATTTGCAATTGTCATTTAAGTTCTAATTCATAAAACAATTATTTTTTTATTAATAAATTATATTATTCATCAAATATATTTGTTATTTTTATTAATATATTTAGAAAACTTGTAAGAAGCCAATAAAAATATTATAAAATATACATGTATGCTAGTGCAATACGCGAAATTTAGCTGAGAGTATAGTTACTTTTAGCGTTTCAAGCATCGCTGAACACTGAACAAACGTTTTCGAAGGCGAGTCTGTACTATGTGTATATATGTTAGTGTTTGTATAAATGTTAGTTTATGTGTCTGTGTGTCTCCATAGGGTGTGATATCTCAACAAATGAAGCGTTTCGAATATAATATAGCACGATTATTACAGTCAATGAATACTGGCACCCTAATTGTTTTAAACGCAATCGAATGTTCGGGACACGCCCCCCTCCCAATTCTCGAATATTTTTTTAAAATATTCATAAAAAATATCAACACTTTTAATACCAAAAACATAATCATTTCAGACGTAATTTTTCATTAAAAAATTCATGATATAAATTTTAGAACGCAAACATAAACAGTTCTCGAAATATTGCACGACTTTTCAATACGGTTTGGAAAAATCATTATAAAATGAGTATTTTGAATACTGTTTAAATGAATAATTATTTCATACGTAATTTTGAATTAGAAAACGATTGACATAAACTTCAGAACGCTAGCATGGACCGTTTTTAATATATTGCACGATTTTCAAATAAATTTATAAAATATTGTATAAAATTTAAAGTGTAGAAAATATTGTCCAATATAAATAAAATGGATACATGTCAACTTTAATAAACTTTTAAAATCAAAGATAACCAAAATAAGTTGAAAAAATCATTTAATAAATACTCCCACTTCGCCACTGATGAAGGGCATGGTGATGCCCGAAAACGCTTTGGCTTTACACATGCAGCAGTATACAACAAATCAGTTAACATCATTTTCGTGGATCTAACTCACCTTATTCACGAGAGGAGATACTTTCTACTAGTTTGGCATTTTAACGCCAAAGAATTCGCCAATAGTCATTTATTTAACTGGACATATACTAAATGTCAACTGCATTCTAATGGGGATTTTGCACGTTTATATAAATAAGCGCCTCTGTTTGAACTCATAATTTGTCAAACGATTTAAATTTCAATTGTTAATTCAATGCCAAAATCGTTGTTCTGTGGATCTTATACACCTTTATTTTGCTGTGAAAGAGTAAAGTTTGAGAAAATGTAACGGATCCAAGAAGAACAAAATATGGAAAAGTGCTTTTTACTTTCCCTGCAATACATGGTAATGTATAGGGAAAGTATTGGAATCATGTCGAAAATCGCAACTCGAGTTTTCGACGAATCTGCACGGTTCGAGACCTCTAGAATACGAAAAAACTATTTTTAGCGTGACGTCTGTGTGCGTGTCTGTCTGTGTGTCTGTCTGTGTGTCTCTTTATCTGTGTGTCCGTCTGTGTGTCTGTGCAATGTATTTATCCACTCTAGCTCAAAAATTAAAGGACTGAATTTCATAACATTTGGTAGGTAAGACCCTTGGATATGACCCTGGTGCTAATTAGTTTTTGGTACAATTCGGAATTCGGAAAAAAAGAACCCGCCTTTTTTTTGCGAAATGGCCCTCAAAAAGCTCATGTGTTCACTCCAGCTGAAATGCATATTGACCAAATTTCACAAAATTTGGTAGATAAATCACATGTAAGATACTCTGGTGCTGATTAGATTTTGGTACGATTCGGAAAAGAACAACCTGCCTTTTTTTACGAAATGGCCCGCAAAAATCGCCAATATCTACAAAAAGACTTCGTATATTCAAATGTATCAATTAAATGCTTGTTTTATACGTAATTCTTGACGAGGAAAAGAATAAGAACAACTCTTACTCTATGACTAACCGTTCTCGAGATATGAGATTTTTCACTTTTTTTTTTGTAGCCTTTGAAAAATGTCCAATTACCAAATAAAAGCAGAAATTGAATTATAAATGCAAATTTAGCGTCATTTTGTGCAATTAAACTCAATTTAATGAGTTCTTAAAGAAATAAAGGAAAAATGAATGAGTCTGCAGAGAAAGTCATGTGCTGCCCACGTCAGATTTTTTAATTTACTCCTAACAGTTTACAATTTACTTACGGCACATCCCAGTCAACTCAAATATGCTACCAAACCGAAAAAAATTAAGAAGAAAAATGAATTAAAGAAAATGTCGAAAAATAAAATATTTGGACATGAATTAAGGGGACGAAGATAACAATCGATTTTTACTGTTTCATACTATGGAATATAATACGGAAAAAGTATTGTTTGTACGAAAATTTTCAATTTCAAGATTCTGATGTCAATATATGTTTTAAGATCTCCTGAACTCGTTTTAACTATTTTTAGAGTAATGTTCGTTTGTCGTCTGTCTTTTGTCTGTGATTGATTCCTTGTGTACACATAACTGCCACAAATATTAATGGATTTTTCCGAAACTTTAACTTCCCGGCTTTGTTAACAAAAAGCTGGATAGCATGTTTTGAAATTCGAGCGAAAACCTCGAAAATCCGTATTTCCTTAAAATGGCCAGCATTGACAATAACTTTTCACAAAATTGTGCATAAAAGGGATTATTTATGGCTCAATGACCATTAAGCTTCACAAATTTCAATCATTGCAGTGAAAAATACCTCCGATACAATTTGTGTTCGTAACGTTATTAGCCCAAATTTAGGGGTGGAGCAAGTTTTTCCCCTAGGGGTTACATTTTCAAACTTGGCATTAATCGAAACAATTTTCATGTCCTTTAAAGTAAGGTGTAGCATGTTATAATTGTTACCATTTCAACTAACCCTACAGATTTTTCAATACTTTTTTTTTCTTACAAAATTTGAAAGTGAGAAATACTACTTAAAAATGGATTCACTCCAGTTAATTTGATAAACATTTCAAAATTCATTTATTCATTTAGTAGCTCAAATAAAATAATAATCTACTGATTATAAAAATATATGGCTTATGTGCATTTTATCTCATAAAAAGTATATATTTTAAGCCTAGAGATGTATACTTCAAGTGCCATGTCTATTCTAAAGGCCGTTCAAAGACCGTTTTCTCAAAATGTATGTTTCCCTGATTTTGTGCACTTTATGTAAATTCTATAACATCTACACTCATGAACTTTTGCAAAGTACACGAAATTGTGCAGCTAGCAAACTTAAACTTTGCTACTTAAATTGCTCGGTATTTTTACTTTCCTTATATACATAATGTATAAGGAAAGTATTGTGACGGGGTCGAAAATTCGAATTCGAGTTTTCGACGGGAGAGCACGTTTCAAGCATCCCTGATCACGAATCAAACATTTTTGAAGTGATGTCTGTGTGTGTGTGTGTGGGTGGGTGGGTGTTAAAGTATGTGTGTGTGTGTGAAAGTATGTGTGTGTGTGCGTGTGTATCAGTGAGTCTGTGGATACGATAACTGACGAACGAATGGACCGATTCGAACCAAATTTGGTACAAAAATCACAATCCGTAAACACTGGAAGTCTATTGTTTTTATACGCAATCGAATGTTCAGAACCCCCCTAAATTTTCGAATGAAATTTTGAAAAAATCGTCAAAAAATCAAAACCACTAATAAAGTTACGCAAATAGACATTTCTTATGTAATGTCTCATTAGAAAACGATTGACGTAAATTTTAAAACGCTAACATAAACCGTTCTCCAGATATTGAACATTTTTCAAAAAAATTATCAAAAAGACATATAAAATAAAAAAAAAATATTTCCTATTGAGAAACATGTTCACTTTTCATATGTAATACCATGCGATAAATTGGATGACATCATTCTTGTGGATCTAGCTCGTTCCATTCATGAAAAAAAAACTTGGAGTAATACTTTTGTATTTGAACGCCAATAGTCATTTATCTACAGTGAGAATAACTTTTGGCGACGAATTTTTGGCGAGATTTTGGCGACGAATTTGGCGGAATGTCGCCAACTTGGCGACTTTTTTAAATGTTGCCAAATTAACGAAAATCTCGCCAAATGGATAAAAATGACGCTAAATCAATGAAAATGACGACTAATTATCGAAAATTCAATATCTTGGAAAGAATATTAGTATCTACTATAAGAAAAACCTATTTATTTTACTGTAAAAGTAGTAAATTCATTACATTATATAAGGAAAGTCATGTGTTGCCCACATCAGATTTTTTAAAAAGTGTATACGAGTTTAAAAATTATAACGTATCAGTAATAGGCATATTTTACAAACTCTTTTTTTAAAAATATCAAGCAATTGACGTAAGAAAGTTTAGACTCACCGGTTGCACAACTATAAATTTTTAATCTCGCGAAATTTCATGAAAGTAGATGCTATAGAATTTACATAAAGTGCACCAAAGCATGAAAAAACATATTTTGAAGAAACGGTCTCTGATAGACCATTTGAATGGGCGTAGCTCTTGTTGATTAAATCTTCAGCTAAAAAACATTAATTCTAATTAAATGAAAGGTACATAAATTACATATTTTTGTAATCGGCTACTAAACACATAAAATCTTAAGTGGACAGCGCACGACTTTCCCTACAAATTCAAATTCATTTTCTCTGTATTTCTATCATAAATCATTAAATTTAGATTAATTGCGCAAAATAACGCGGATAATTAATTGAAATTACACTGAATTTTCAGATTGAATTCAATTTTTCTTTTCATTTGGCAACTGGACGTATTTTCAAAGACAACGTTGCAAAAATGGGGGGGGGACTAAAATATCTCGAGAACGGTTAATCCTAGAGTTATGGGGTAGATCTTATTCTTTTCATCGTCAAAAATTACTTGTAAAACAAGCATTTAATTGATAGAGCATATGTAGCCTTTTATTTGAGCATATGTAGTCTTTTATTTCAGATTTTGACAATTTTTGAGGGTCATTTCGCAAAAAAAGGCAGGTTATTTTTTTCCGAATCATACCAAAATCTAATCAGCACCGGGGAAACCCACAAGTGATTTATCTACCAAATTTTGTGAAATTTGATGCATTTGCTTTTAAGCCAGAGTGGATACATGCATTGCACATACAGGCACATACACACAGACGCAACAGTAAAAATAGTTTTTTCTGGATCTAGAGTGTTTGAATCGTGTAGATCCGTCGAAAACGAAAGTTGCAATTTTCGACACAATTCCAGTATTTTCCATATACATTACCTTGTTTTAATGGGAAAGTATTAGTATTACGTCTTAGTCACCTTAACTAATTAAAAAAAATCTGATGTAGACAGCACATGACTTTCCTTACATAGTGCATTGAATTTACTACTTTTACAGTAAAAAAAATTAGGCTATTCTTATAGTCGATGCTTATATTCTTTCTAAGATATTGAATTTTCGTCAATTAGTCGCCATTTTCATTAATTTAATGTCATTTTTATCCATTTGGCGAAATTTTCGTTAATTTGGCAGCATTTAAAAAATTTGCCAAGTTGGCGACATTCCGCCAAATTCGTCGCCAAAATCTCGCCAAGCGTTATGGACGGAGAAATAAGTTATTCTTATATAGTGAATATGTTTCTCAACAATTAATTTTTTTTTTTAATTTATGTGAAAAATGTGCAATATCTCGAAAACGGTTCATGGTAGTGTTCCAAAGTTTATGTCAATCGTTTTCTAAGGGAAAATTATATAAGAAATGTCTATGTACGTAACTTTATTAAAGGTTTTGATTTTTTTATGATTTCTTCAAAATTTCACTCGAAAATTTAGAAGGGTTCTGAACATTCGATTGTGCTTTAAATCAATAGGCTTCCAGTATTCACGCATTGTGATTTTTGTACCAAATTTCATTCGAATCGCTCCATTCGTTCGTGAGATATCGTCTCCTCAGACTCACTGACACACACACAAACACATACACACACAGGCATCACCACAAAAATGTTCGATTCGTGATCAGAGATGCTTGAAACGTGCTCTCCCGTCGAATACTCGAATTCGAATTTTTGACCCCGTCACAATACTTTCCTTATACATTATACTATGTATACAAGAAAAGTAATATGTAACCAATTCGATAATGAAAAGGGCAATAACGAACATAAAAGGGGCAGTTGCCCAACCTTTCCACTCCCAACTTCCCCCCGATGAGCAGAAGTGACACATTCCATTGATCATTCCAACATATTTAATATTATATTGTGTGTGTGTGTTCTATTGATTTTTCACAGTGCCCTCAATACCCGTTGACCTTCCCGTCTGCTTTGCAGCCGAGGCACAGAGACCTCACTCCCTCAGCTCAGGCTCTTCCTTGCCTGACTTCCTGGCAGTAGCGAAACTTCCCGTCGCGATACAAATATCGTCTGCGTTCCACAAATGGAGGCTAAAAGGTATACTCACCCTAGGAACACCAATTAAGAAATGGAAGAGTTTCATTTGGAGAAATGTTCTATTTCTTTTTTGTAATGAGAGAAAATAATTTTGTATTATATCCATAAATGTTTCTAAAGTATACGTAAGTGAGTAAACTTCGCACTGAGTGTTGGATTCTACTCCAGTTTTGCCTGTGACGTATCTTGGTATTATCAGTGTACTGCTAATTTGATAGGTATGCTGAGGTCACATTTAGTAAAGTCAGCAACTTGCTATTAGATTTATATGAGACATGGGTAGCCAATGAATTGCTATTGTTTATTTCAGTTACTAAATAAAACGATTTTTATTTCAAAGGTTACATACACTTGGAACATTTTAAGAAGTGTCATCAACTTGTTGTTAGATTTATATAAAACATGGATAGCTAATATTTTTTATATGTCACCTACTAAATAAGAGAATAATCATTTAAAGGGACATATGGACATATACACCTATAACAGTGGTTTTCAACCGGCACTCCTGAGGCTCCTAAATATACAGGCTGACGCAACAGCCATTTTGACTGCAACCGTTCCAGTCCGTTATCGTCTGTCTGTGCAGTCAATGGTCAATCACTTTCTTGCTTTGTAACCATCTAACATTCTATGGTTCCCACTAAGTTAGGAAAAGAGGGGGAGAATTTCTCTCCTTGCAGAAAATTTTGGGAGAGATTTTCTGTCATAAGGAGAGAAACTTAAAATTTCATTTTTTTTACCATGCTAATTTAGAAAGTAATAAAAAAGAAAGCATTAACTATAACTCATTTTCTTCGACATTTAAATTTTTAATTCTTAAAACTAACATTCTTACTAACATTCTTTTTAAAAATAAATTAGGAGTCGTTTAAGTATTAAGTAAGCACATTTTTGATAGTTTTATACCCCCCTCCCCACTGGTTAGCAAAAATACTCAAATACCTGACTTCCCCCATGCTTACGTTATGATTTTATTTGCTGACATAAAAACGTCTACATGGGTTATTTTAAGTAAAATGACTCACATGCGAATTTACGATTTTTTTATTTGTAAACTGCAAAAGTCGAGGTCGACTGTATTTACTTTATATTTTGATTTTTAAAATCATTTTATGATCAATTTTCATGCAGCAATGCAGCAATAGCAATCAAAAACTTTAACGATTTTTGATCGTCGGAGGCGAATATCGACGAAAACTATTTCACTAGGCAAATAGAATTAGGTAATAATTTTGACTTGATGTTTGAAAATGGATTCTTTTTTTTTTTTTTTTGTATTTTTTACTAAACTTTCAGAACATAAGGATTGCATCTTCCTTTTGTTGAATCTCAAGCCAGTCATATGATTTTAGCCATTTTGTTTGAAAAGTGTCGACTTTCTTCTTTTTGTTTTCAAAATAACCCTTTATTTCATAAATAATGCGTTTGTAAAATAATTTTTCTGTATAAAACGCGAAACAATTACAAACACTGTAGTCGATGCAAACAGATTGGAAAAGTGGGAAATATTTTTCAAATTAAACGAGGTATGCCGAGGATCGCGTACAAATGCAGATTTTCGTGATGCTGCTGCAAAATAACCCTTCATTTTATTAATAATACGGTAGAAAAATGGTTTCGTTTTTATTCCTTGTATATTAAATGAAATAATTATAAAAAAAATTCAGTCGATGCAAATATATTGTAAAAATTGCAAAAAGATATTCATTGGTCATCTCTGAAAGTGTGGGAATCGCCGTATGCGAGCGCTGTTTTCGCACTCGCGGAGAAACAGATTTTCAGATGTAAGAAAGGAATGTCTCTGGTAAAAAAATCGTAGCTTTGTTCAAATTTTGCGACATTTTTGGGGCATATATGGCCAATTTCACGACATTTTCGGAATTTTTGTCGCCTGTAGACATACTGTGTTCGGGAGAAAGGGTTTTCTTTATCGGAAAGAAGAAAATTTCTCAAGCAAAACACGAAAAATGCGGGAAGTACTCGGAAAGAACATAATTCAAATCCGTGAAAGAATCCAATACAAAAAAAACAAGAAAGATCAATCATGCATAAGCATTGATTATGAAACACTTTCCAACTGAAATGTAATTTCATTTAAAAATTTCTAAAATGTGATTCATTCAGTGGTAATATCTTTTACATTATCACAGTACTACAGTAATTTATTATACTTAAATATTTAAAACTGTATCGAAATATAAATCATCTGATTCTTTATGCAAAATCAATGAATATTTCATTCATATAACTTGTATTCCAGACTCCAGAGCTAAATAATTTTGTGTGAAAAAAATTCAGCAATTCTTATGTAATTCATCTTACAATCGCTTGAGATATTTGCATTCTGCATATGTTAAAATTAGGCTTCCTTGAAGAAATAATAAAAGTTTAGGGATCATTTAAAATCACAACTATTGTAATTGCATAGGCACGGAATTTAGATACACAGATAATACACAGATAATATATATGTGTATGTGTATGTACTCAAAGTATTGGAATCGTGCCAAAGATCGGAACTCGAATTTTCAAAGGATCTACACGTTTTGGGACTTCTAGAACACGAAAAAACTACTTTTAGGAAGACGTCTGTGTGTGTAAGGGTGTATCTGTGTATGTTTCTGTGTGTCTGTGTGGATATTACATCCACTCTAATTGAAAAACTAATGGACCGAATTTCATACAATTTGGTAGGTATGTTTTTTGTGGGAAATCCTGATGTTCATTAGATTATAGAAAGATTCGTAATAAAAGAATCTGCCTTCTTTGCGAAATGGCCGCAGAAATTGCCTTTATCCACTCTAGCTAAAAACTAATGAACCAAATTTAACAAAATTTGGAGTATAATATTTCAATAACCTACAAGTGATTTATATACCAAATTTAACAAAATTTTGTATATAAATCATTTGTAGGTTATTCTACTACGATTCGGGAAAAAGGAACGGGCTATTTTTGCGAAATGGCCAGCAAAAATCGTTATATATAAAAATAAAAGACTACGTGTGCTCAATTATATCAATTAAATTCCTATTTTATATGTGATTTTTGACAACAAAAAGAATAAGACTAACCCCATTACTCTAGGACTAGCCGTTCTTGAGATATTCTAGTTTTTTCGCGTTTTCGCTACGCCACCTTTGACAATAAGTCCAGCTATCAAATAAGAACCAAATTTAAGTTTAACGTGTAAATTCAATGTCATTTAAAATGCTTATGTTGTGCAGATAAACTCAAATTATCATTGAATAAATAAAGAGAACGAATATGAGTCTGCAGAGAAAGACATGTGCTGTCCACATCAGAATTTTTAACAATATTACACCAATGATTTATAGAAGTGAACGGGGATTATTTTCAGGCCATTTCGAAAAAAATGTATGATCTATATTTAAAGATCCATCAAATTTTTGTCGAATAAAATGTTCAACAAATTTAAACTGTGTACCAAATTTTAACTCTCTAGGACGTAGGAAAGTGCATTTAAAATGCCATCAATTAAATTTATCATGAAGAGTTATATAAAATTTTTAAAAAATAAAAAATTGTTATCTACCAAATTTATTTTAAAATATGAAGCCACTCCCATATGCAAAACGTTTAAACAAATGGCGAGATATTTATTATATAATATCTCTCTCTTTTCTTTCTGGAAGATATCCCAAAGTCAGAATTTAATTGAATTTGTTTTTTTCCCTATATTAAATAATTTTTTTAATTAAAAAACTACTTAACATATTTTACTGAATTTTTTTTTATATATTCTATGGGATAATGTGAATATTTCCTAAAAATTTCGAAGCAATTCGTGAATTTTAAATTTACTTAAAAAATGTTTGAAAAATTAGGTCCCATAGGGTTCAATGTATTTCATTTTTTCAACCCGGGTTCAATAAAAAACTAATTGGGTGATATTATTTATTTATATTCCCATAGGTCCTACAGACCGTCTGAACAACATACTAAAATTTCATTTTGATAAACTCATTTTTACGGCAGTTATCGTGCTAACGGACAGACAGACAGACAGACAGACAGACAGACAGACAGACAGACAGACAGACAGACAGACAGAATGAACAAAGTCATAAACACTTTTCAACTTTGTTGTAAAGTGTTAAAAAGCAAAATTGTATTTTGCTTTTTTTCTCCAGAAATTGGTTTTTTGAAATTGGTTTGGAAATTTGAATTTTTGTCGCCAGAAATGAGACTTACTGTAATAATTTTAGTCGCCAATGGCGACCTGGCCACCGCAAATCTGCATCTCTAGTCATCGGGCATCGGATTTCTCAGTATCCAATTTGAAGGGAAAAAATAATTTTAGGCCAGAACTGGAGAGAGAGAAATTCTCGCGCAGCCTAAATTTTTACGCGAGATTTTATATGGATTTCGCGAGAATCTCGCGGGTTCGCGCTGAAATGGGACCCCCTGATCTCGAGTTAACCCAGGATCATATGTTTTATTTCAGAATATCATTCAGAGTCAACCAAGAATATCTTAGTACCTCGGCTATTCTCGTTGTAGGATCAAGAAAATTTTAATGGCGCCAAAAAATATGTATTGCTTTTTAGTTTCCCTGCAATATATGGTAATGTATAGCGAATGTATTGGAATAGTGTCGAAAATCGCAACTCTGAGTTTTCGATGGATCTACACATTTTGAAACCTGTAGAACACGAAAAAACAGTTTTTAGCTTGACGTCTGTGTGTGTGTGTGTGTGTCTGTGTAGAGTACTATGTATCCACTCTAACTCAAAAACTAATTGACCGAATTTCATAAAATGTTATAAGTCACTTGTGAGCAACCCTGGTGCTGGTTAACTTTTGGTGCAATTTGAGATAAAAGAACCTGCTTTTATAAAAAAAACCAATTGGCCAAATTTCACAAAATTTGATAAGTGAATTACTTGTGGGTTACCCTAGTGCTGAATAGATTTGGTACGATTTGGAAAGGAAAAACCCGCCTATTTTTGCGAAATGGTCTTCAAAAATCGTCAAAATCTAAAATAAAAGACTACGTATGCTCAAATGTGTCCAATAAATGCTTGTTTTATGCGGAACTTTTGACGATGAAAGAATAAGACCAACCACCAACTCTAGGACTAGCCGTACTCGATATATTTCAGTTTTTCGCATTTTTGCTACACCGCCTTCCAAATACGTCCAGTTACCAAATGAAAACAAAAATTACATTAAAAATGCAAATTTAGTGTAATTTAAAATACTTATGCGTGTTATTTTGTACAATTAAACTCAATTTAATTAATCATTACAGAAATAAAGAGAAAATGAATTTGAGTCTGTAGAGAAAGTGATGTGCTGTCCACATCAGATTTTTTTTGTTTTGTTTTGTTTATGTGGAATGAATTTTTTGCATATTGAAATTTAACAGGATATGCTCGAAGACGTACGTCTTCCATCGAAACAATGACGGTAATTCCGGTAGTACAGTTGGTGAAGAAGCACTTCACCTAATAGTGAAATGAATAAAATTTATTTCTACAATATACTTTAGCTCACATTTTATTATTGCACACGCTACAGAATATGAGTGTGACACTTTCAGTTTGATTGTAACACGAATTTCTGCATTTCAAACCCTTTTAATGCAACAATTTTAAACCCTATCAGCAGGCGAAATTCTGGCGATGAAATGCGTGATATTTTCACTCGCACGACCTGTTGCCATGACAACCATGACGTAAGGCATTTTACCGGCTAATGAATTGGACGAGGTAGCAGATTTTTTTGCCAAACGCTTCAAAAGAGAGTTTTTCTGAACGTGTGATAAAGCGTCAATAAGTCACTTTGTTTACTGGCTATTCCTGACATCGCGTTAATTAACTACGCGTTATTTGGACAATTTTACATATTATACAGAGGGGGGGGGGCATAACTAGAAATTATAAAAAAAAATTATTTTGTTATCACCTGTTATGTGTTGTACTGTGAAATAAAATAGTGTGTTCTGTTAATGATATTTTGTGCAATTAAGAGGCATTATTTTCTTGTTCGCAAGATAATGATAAAAGTATATTTTAGCATGTAGACAGTTCCTGATTCTTCTCCTTTAACCCAGACCGTCCAACCTACTTGAAAGTGTACGGTATCTGTTTGGACGGTCGCGAAATGCAATCCATTTTGGACCACAACCCTGTGAGGGTGCCACCCAGTGGGACCGTGTCCTATTTCCCCTATCACTAACATCACGGAAGGACTTACGGACCTACATATTTAACGTGTTCGTACTCCGAGTGAACACAGGGACTGTTTCGGTAGTGCCTGATTGAAAAGCATACCTTGAGAAAACAATATATTGGGGCTATCTTTCTTACACAATTCATAAATTTAAATTAACGGAAACGCAAATTGCGTCTTAAATATGAAGTACATTAAAAATAAATATCGTTAATTAAATATAAAGCCCAATTATTTTTAAAATATAATTTTACGAGATTTTTTTTTATTTTATATAATAAAAGTTATAAAAAAACAAGAAAGATCAATCATGCATAAGCATTGATTATGAAAAACTTTCCAACTAAAATGCAATTTATTTAAATATCTCAAAAATGTGATACATTCAGCTGTGATATTTTTTTTAATTATCACAGTACTACAGTAATTTATTATACTTGAAAACATAAAACTTCACTGAAATATAAATCGGCTGCTTCTCTATGTAAAATCAATTAATATTTCATTCATATCACTTATATTCAAGACTCCAAAGGTAAATAATGTTACGTGAAAAAAAAATCAACAATTCTTATACGACTCACCTTATAATCGCTTGATTTGTTTGCATTCTGCATAAGTTTAAAATTAGGCTTCGTTGTAGAAATAATCAAAGTATAGTGATCATTTAAAATAAAAAATGTTATAATTGCGTAGGCACGCAATTTAGATACACAGATAATACGCAAAAATAAAGCGGTTTTATCACGAATGCAACACTAAATATAAATTTAAAAGAGACTTAAATATCACGATTTTTTCACACGTGAGAAAATGGATGCCATATTTCATTTTGCAGTGAGTCACATGATATTTTATATACCACGGGTGTAATTCTTATTTCAATTTCGAAGAAAACTACCTAACATATTTTGCTGAAACTTTCTTTCCACATTTTATGTGATAATTCGAATATTTTCTAAAATTTTCGAAGGAATTTGTGAATTTTAACTTTGTTTAAAAATGTTTGAAATATTGGGTCAAATAGGGTTTAATCTTTAATGTATCTCACTTTTTCAACCCGGATTAAATCCGAAACTAATTGGGTGATATTATTCATTTTTATTCCCATATGTCTCACAGACCGTCTCAACAACATACTAAAATTTCATTTTGATAAAGTCATTTTTACGCCACTTGTCGTGCAAACGGACAGACAAACAGACAGGATGGCCAAAGCCATAAACACTTTCAACTATGTTGGAAAGTGTTAAAAACATTAAAAAATAAAAATAAGTAAATAAAATGAAATGAAGTTAATTTTTTTATTTTTCTGTTTTTTCTGTAGCACTTGACATGTTTTTAAAACCACGAGCTACCACTGGATCGAAATGTTCTATTTCGTTAATATAATTTCGAATTAGATTCAAAATATATCCTCTACTGCGAGAACTCTACCTCTCTTTTTATCTGTGACTGAAACAATCTATCATTAAAACTGCAGCTTTAGTTTTGCAACAAGAAGATATTCGCACTCATGCGGACAAAACTACAATACTATCATTACACAGAACGGTGTGCAGCTATGTATCATTTTATAGTTAATCGTCCGGTACACTAAAAGATTGCATCACATTGGTCACTCCAACAAGAAAAAATGATATACCCTAAAATCATACATGTCCTTCAATGTCAGAACGTTTCAGATCAATCTTAATGGGCATACGAAAAAACAATCGGTTATAAACTTATAATGATATAGCTCATGATGGTTTTAGGACTAGGAGTTCAAATTTATAGACACTGGAAGTTTGATTCATGAGATTTTGTAGATCCACTTAATAGCTGGAGAGATAATCATATCAGTTCATCAGTAGGTAGACAGATCGTTGTCGGTCAGAGATCGATGTTTCAATTCCCCGCTGAGACAAGAAACATTTACACTTTAGCGGATTTGTCAAAATTGTGTTTGCTTTCTTATTCTTTTGCAAAGTGGAATGAATAAAGTAAATCTATACCTTTATTTTTATTAAAATGTCTGGAATTTAGCATTTTTACTATTTACCTTTTTTTCGCATTGAGCGAGAGGAATGGGGATAGTGATTGTGGACTTGTGTACACCATTTTTCTTGATAGATATTCTTCTAACATTAGAGTAAGTCAAATTTTCACTTTAATCAGTGTATCGTAAAAAAGATATGTTGATTAAATTTGTTGATATATGTTGATTTATCGTAAAAATGATATGTGATTTAATCACAAGTCAAGTTTTCACAGCGTTGAGGCACCCAGATGCTTGAAATGACTTTTTCGATCTGTAGGTGAGTGAGTGTGGTGGATGTTATATCGTTGGCCCTTAGTAATCTCAAAAACTATATCAAAGCGATTTAGACCAAATTTTGATGATAAGTTTCATATATTATATAGATGTGAACGCAAAAAATAATTCCGAAAAATATATATCGTTTATCTACAAAACAATACAGAGTTTCATTGTCATCTTTAATAAGGGATCCAAAAGACCTTAATTATTTGAGAAAAGTTCTCCCTTAAATAGTTACCACTTTTGTTACTAAGGCTAGGATAGGTCACATAGTCACCCAGGCCTACTTGAATAGATTTCAACTAGCTGACTCTATCCTGATACCTTTGTAGAAGGAAACCCTGGAACACACCTTATTCTTCCTCACGGGAGAGAACTTTTTAGAACGGTCTCAACAAAAATTTATGTCCCTCTGTCTATTTAATCTGTCTTGTCCAATGTACGTTTTATGTGTATTGAGTTTTACTTTCCCTGCAATACATGGTAATGTATAGGGAAAGTATTGGAATCATGCCGTAAATCGCAACTCGAGTTTTCGACGGATCTACACGTTTCGAGACCTCTAGAATACGAAAAAACTATTTTTAGCGTGACGTCTGTGTGTGTGTGTCTGTGTGTCTGTGTGTCTGTTTGTGTGTCTGTTTGTGTGTCTGTCTGTGTGTCTGTCTGTGCATATTTTTTATCCACTCTAACTAAAAAACTAATGAACCGAATTTCATAAAATTAGGTCACTTGTGGGCGAGTGTGGTGCTGATTAATTTTGGGCACAATTCAGGATAAAAGAACCCGGGTTTCTTTTTTGTGAAATGGCCCGCAAAAGCTTGTATCCACTCTAACTGAAAAACTAATGAACCGAATTTCCCAAAATTCGGTAGGTAAGTTACCTATGGGATACCCTGGAGCTGATTAGATTTTGGTATGATTCGAAATAAAATAACCTGCCATTTTTTGCAAAATGGCCCGCAAAAATCGCCAAAATCTAAAATAAAACACTATGTATGCTCAAATATATCCATTAAATGCTTGTTTAATACGTAATTTTTGATGAAGAAAAGAATAAGACCAACCGCATTACACTAGGACTAGCCATTCTCAAGATATTTTAGTTTTTTCGTATTTTCTCTACGACACCTTTGAAATGAAGTCCAGTTATCAAATGAGAACGGAAATTGAATTAAAAGTGAATTAAATGTAATTAAAATAAAGAAAATATGAATTTGAGTCTGCAGGGAAAGTCATGTGCTGCCCACATCAGATTTTTTAGTCTATAGAAGACATCGGAAAATCGGCCGCTAGTGCGCCGGACTCGCATATCAAGTTGTATATATGTTTCTAGAAAACAAGATTTTATCAAAATCAATGACCTTCGTAATCTGATAAAAAGAAAAAGGCCGAAAAGATTCTGACCAAATTTGGGGTTATGTTGCATGTATTGTGTGGATGCAAGTGCAGAAAAGAAATTTTTACAAAATGTTTATAGTTTGGCTCAGAGGTCGAATATCTAGTTACTGCACACGAAAAGTCTCGTAATTGTCCCGATAAGGACACTATATATTACAACTCAGCATGGTTGAAATAATATAAAGTCGTGAAATGTTTGATTCGGCTGATTTCTGCATGCTTTGAAAGCGTTGTAAGGGATTTATAATGTTCTTGCGCTTAACAAAAAAAAAATACCCATTCAACCCTTCACAGCCTTTGCACAGATTTTATAATTTTTCCACTCTTTGTTATTCGATGAATTGTTGGTTAGTTCGTTTTATATTTTCCTGAGCATCTAGAATTAAGTTCATGCATATTTAAGAATATTTAATTTTTCATATCACATTTTAGCCATTTCTACGGGCCAACAGTAGCCTGTTCAATTTTACAAACTCATACAAAAATATAACTGATGTGGGCAGCACGTGACTTTCCCTGCAGACTTATATTCACGTTATCTTTATTTTAATTAAATTTAATTCACTTTTAATTCAATTTTTGTTCTCATTTGGTAACTGGACTCATTTTCAAAAGTGGCGTGGAGATAATACGAAACAACTAAAATATCTCGAGAACGACTAGTTCTTGTGCAATGGGGTTGGTCTTATTCCTTTCATCGTTAAAAATTACGTATAGAACAAGCATTTAATGGATATATTTGAACATATGTAGTTTTTTATTTTAGATTTTGAAGATTTTTGTGGGCCATTTTGCAAAAAAGGCAGGTTATTTCATTCCTAATCGTACCAAAATCTAATCAGCACCAGGGTAACCCACAAAAGACTTATCTGCCGAATTTTGTGAAATTCGGCCCATTAGTTTTTCAGCTAGAGTGGATACAGTCTTTTGCGGGCCATTTCGCAAAAAAAGCGGGTTCTTTTATCCCGAATTGTACCCAAAACCAATCAGCACCAGATTCGCTTACAAGTGATTTACCTACGAAATTTTATGAAATTCGGTCATTTAGTTTTTTAGTTAGAGCGGGTACAAAATCTGTACAGACAGACAGACAGACAAACACACAGACACACAAACAGACGTCATGCTAAAAATAGTTTTTTCGTATTCTAGAGGTCTCGAAACGTTTAGATCCGTCGAAAACTCGAATTGTGATTTTCGGCGTGATTGCAATACTTTCCCTATACATTACCATGTATTGTAGGGAAAGTAAAAAATTATTGAATATGTTTATCTGCAGTGAAAAACATCGTCAGCTCCTCAAAGTTCAGAAAAACTTAAATACCTCGAGAATGATTTAACCTAAAACAATGGGATTTGGTGTTATTTATATCGTCGTTTAAAGTTTGCAAATAAAACCAAAATATTATTAATGCATTCTATTATATTTAGTCTAACACTTTTTAATAATGACGATTTTTTTGTAACATTTTGTAAAAAAAAAAGGCCATTTCTAATTTATTGAATTTTTAATTAACGTGTAACAGAAAAAAACCTTTAATATTTTTCCCAAATAATTAATGCAAATAGCACGCTTTTTGTGAATCATGTCAAACATGTAACAGTAGCATTGCCAAATTCGTTGATTCGTTATCAGGAATACGCAGAATGTGTAATTTCATCAAAATCCAAATATCTAATTTCTAACTTCCTTCACAATAATTTTTCTTTTTATATACAACTTACGCTCAAGGAAAGTAATCATATTTTGCCTGCTTTCCGATGTTATTTTTATTGTTGATTTTGCACAATCATCAAGACAAATGATTATTTAAATCAAATCATCATTTTTAAATATTAATATTTTGAAGACATTTTGATGATTTCAATATTTATGTTTATAAATTTACATGCTCCAATAAATCCGAGTTTAACTGTTTGAGGAAGAATATCGTATCAAAATATATATTAATTCGGTTTAAGGTATCCTTAATCACAGTGGGGTCGCCAAGAAAGTCATAACCCCCCCCCCCCTTCCCCCCCCCACACACACACACACAAACACACACAGAAACGCAACAGAACCCATTGAAGTTCGGAGAAATCATATTTAGAGAAATGGGGGTAAAGACGAGAGAGCGATAAATCTTCTATCTTCTATTATGAAATAAGCAAAGCAAACATCATTGAAAACTTTAATTCACTTGATATCCACATACCCCTTCCATTAATGCAATTTTCCCCCATTCAGAGCACTCTGTTCTTTTATCGGGAACTAATTTGGTTTGTCAAAACATCTTCCCTGAGTGGTCCAATCAGAAACTTTCAAGGTAATTTTGTTCAATAGTACTCCCTACAGATTGCTCTAAATAGGGATACTTTAATTTGAATCACCCGGTACGTAGACAATCAAATTGGTGTTCATCAGACTTGATGAAGTGACTGTTAAACGTGCATAATTGAAAACGTCTGATCAACCGCATGTGTTCCGACTTGGCTTTCATCCAGAACTACTACAGTTTTTACGCAGTGGCGTAACTAGTATTAAGCGACTTTTAAGGATCCCAAGAAACATTGGGAGCCAGAGCGAACAGGAATATTTTCAGCGCCCAGAAAAAAACAAAGTTTATTATAAAATAAAATTATATTATTGTTGTTTCAACAATTATACGACTGATTAAACGGATTTGTAAGATAAATGCGAAAACAATTTTACAAAAAATTCACACACTATGGAGACATCAAGGGCGAAACGGGAGCCAATACAAGACCAAACAAGTGGCAATGATTTTAACAATAGCTTCACTGTGCAATTGCCTTCGCTTCATAGTCCAGGAAGGGTAAATGGAGTTAGATTCTAACGGTTTTTAATATGAGATAAAACAGTTAATACTTTCTCAAAATATTTTAACACATTTGAAAATAATTTTAATTCAATTACCTATGGATAACAAAAATTTAGATAAAGCTAGTGGATCTTCAAAAAGAAGGCGAGCAAAGGGAAAAATCTGATGTGGGCAGCACATGACTTTCCCTGCAGACTTATATCCACATTCTCTTTATTTTAATGAAATTTATTTCACTGTTAATTCAATTTTCTTTCTCATTCGGTAACCGGACTTATTTTCAAAGGTGGCGTAGAGAAAATACGAAAAACTAAAATATCTCGAGAACGGCTAGTCCTAGTGTAATAGGGTTGGTCATATTCTTTTCTTCGTTAAAAATTACGTACTAAATAAGCATTTAATGGATATATTTGAGCATACGAAGTTCTTTAGTTTAGATTTTGACGATTTTTGCGGGCCATTTTGCCAAAAAAGGCGGGTTATTTTTTCCGAATCGTACCAAAATCTAATCAGCACCAGGATGACCCACAAGTGACTCATCTACTGAATTTTGTAAAATTGGGTCCATTAGTTTTTCAGTTAGAGTGGATACAAATTTTTGCGGGCCATTTCGCAAAAAAAGGCGGGTTTTTTTTATCCCAAATCATACCCAAAACTAATCAGCACCAGACTCGCCCACAAGTGACTTACCTTCCAAATTTTGTGAAATTCGGTTCATTAGTTTTTTACTTAGAGTGGATACAAAATCTGCACAGACAGACAGACACACAGACACACACACAGACGTCACGCTAAAAATTGCTTTTTCGTATTCTAGAGGTCTCGAAACGTGTAGATCCGTCGAAAACTTGAGTTGTGATTTTCGGCATGATTCCAATACTTTCCCTATACATTACCATGTATTGCAGGGAAAGTAAAAAGAAAGGAATGAAAAAACATACCAAGAATTTTAAATTATTTCACTTATTCAAATGGCCCCAAAATAATAACATTTTCTTAAATGCTCTTCTGTTTGGATACCAAAATTAAATGTTTGTCCCTTCAATCCAAATTTTATTTTTCTGTGGGGAGGAGGGACCCAAAATAAAAGAATTTTCTTAAATATTTATATATTGGGGGCTGGCTCTTTTGCATATTTTGCAAAATTCCAAGTTTCTGCTGCTGCTTTTATGGCTTTGAAATTACTGGAAATATATACCAATAATATTTAAGTAATTCAGATATTATAAATATGCATGACGCGTAAAACAGTGGTGATCTATTAACAGCCTGATCCAACTCATTAAGCCTTAGTTGTGGTTCTAGCAATGTAAAAAGAGTTGCACAATTTACGGCTAAATCTAGCCATTTTTTGGAACTTTTAGTACCTAAAAATGGCTAGATGTAACCATAAATTGGTAAAGACTATCCATGAAATCTATCTAATCTATATAAATAAAAATGAAAATCTGTCTGTCTGTCTGTCTGTCTGTCTGTTTGTCACACCATCACGGGAGAACGGCTGAACCGAATTTGATGAAATTTTGTGGGTAGCCCAGAAATAGTCCCACTTAAAATTATATCCGTGTTTTGAGTTTCTACGACCAGTGGTTCTCGAGATATTAGTAAAACACGAAATTTTTGTTTGTCTCATCATCACGGAAAAACGGCTGAACCGAATTTAATGAAATTTGGTGAATAGCCTTGAAATATCCCCCCATAAATTTTGTCCAAGTTTCGAGTTTCTAAGACCTGGGGTTGTCGAGATATTAATGAAAAACGGAACTTTTTCCTAGGAGTTCTACTCCCTAACTCCGTGGTTTATCCAAACAAAAAGCTTGAAAATCGTTTGAAAGTGAATTAAAATTTAATCTCTGAGTTTGATGGGAGATTTTTTGCGTTAATTAGTCACTTTCTGAAAACATGAATTGTTTGAAACATGATTTAAAGGGGAAATCTATCTCCATGGTTCATGGTTTATTTAAAACAAGCTTTTACGGAACAATAAGAAGTATAGAGAAATCAAAATCGTTATTTAATTTCGCAGTTTATGTTATAAGACATGACATATTTAACATGTTATAAGATTCTATCTTATATCATGTTACTCAGAAACGCAATTAAATTAAATCTGTCTGTTAATTTTAATAATTATTTTTTCGATTTGAATAATAAATAAATGGATATAAAAATATATTTTAGAAAAGAACGATTTGATTTTTCTTATAGCATTTTTGACAGGATAATATCAATTACGGTCTTCAGGTTTAAAAATTATTATTATTTATATTTTCGGAGATTATTGATTCAAGGACTATTGATATTTTCAAGTTATTATGCAATTATTTTATCATGACAAAAATTGTTTAAACTCATATATTGTATGTTGTACGAATCTTCTACAAATACACGTGTATATCTTTTAATCTACGAGAATATAAGTAGTACAGGTATATTGACATATGTTTTGATATATATTGGCATATATTGGAATCAATTACGACCTTCTGGTATAAAGAGTACGGATATTATTGATGTTTTCAATTTATTACGTCATCTCTTTTATTTTGGTAAATATTTTTGAGACGCATATTGTAATACGGGTAATCTTCTACTAACACATTGGCATATTTTCTGATCTGCGACAATATAATTAGTACGGGGTTGCATATATTCATTCAATTCCTATTTTTTCTTCTGTAAATTTGCTTACAAAAGGGGGCAGGATGTTTTATTCTTCAGATCTGATCGTGAAGATAATTTTGCATAGTGAGAACATATATTCTTAAACTTCTCTTTAGGAGCAATAAATTTAATATTTTAACAGAATTTGCACATGATTGCGAACTTTAAGTTTCTTTAAATTATACACTCCGTACGAATAACGGGTGTGCTGTTAGTGGTTAATAAATTTTAACATTTTAGGAGGATATATCATGTTGCTCGGCATCGCAATTAAATTAAATGTGTTTGTTAATGTTTTTATTATTTTTTTTTTCGATTTAAATAATAAATAAATGGATAAATGGATATAAAAGTATATCTTATGAATGGACGGTTTGATTTTTCTTTTAATTATATTAATTGCTGACTGCGTACATCAATTTCATTTATTTTGGCAAAGAGTTTTCAAGCTTATATCGTATTTAGCTACTAAACTCATATATTGTGTTTAGCCAATAAATTCATATAGCCGATTGTTGAAACAGAAAAAGAGTAGAGCGGGTATATCTTCTAATACAATTGTAGTGTTTTCATTTAGTATATTGAAACGGGATAAGAATGTTTCATTCAGATCTGCAAATTCAAAGCTACGAATTTGGAGGGATATCGCTAATTTGACAACTTTTCTTAAACTTTGCCAAATTGACGGAAATGTCGCCAAATTGATATAAACGACACACAAACAGCTGCCATAAACCTTCGGGTTGGTCGTGTGGCTTGGGTCTTCTACATATCAATGAAATTTTTTTTTGTTTTGTTAGAAGAGAGTACTGAAATGATGTTTGGTTAGCATTTATCTGTCAGACCAACCATCCTACTTAGTAATACATTTAGCGAATTTTTAAAATGTCACCAAATTGATAAAAATGTTTTCAAATCTATAAAAATATCTTGAAATTGATAAAATTGCGCTACATAAATGATATTAATTGTTTTTTGTTAGGGGATAGTATTGTGATGATATTTCGCCAATTTGTCGCAAAGTGGAACTGTCAGTTCTACAGTCCCACTTGGCGATAAATTTGGCGATTTTTTAAAATGTCGCTAATTTGACGAAACTGTCACCAAATGTTCCATAGAAATATAACTATTTAGACGATATTTTTTCTACTAATTTATTTGAAGCAAATGATATCATGTCGCTCAGCAACGGATTTAAATCCAATGTGTTTATGCTGCAGACGATTTTTATTAAATCCTTTCCGATTTGAATAATGAAGATATGTATATAAAATAAATTTCATTGCCATTTCATTTTGGACTAGATAATATCAATTATACTCTTCAGGTTTAAACATTATTATTATTGATATTTTCCGGAATTATTGATTCAGGGATTATTGATATTTTTAAGTTATTACGCCATTGTTTTATTGCGGCAAAAATTGCTGACACACGCATATTGTACGTTGTACGAGTAATCTTCTAGGAATGCACGGATATATCTTCTAACCTACGAGAATATAAGTAGTACAGGTATATTGGCATATATTTTGACATATATTGGCATATATATTGGAATCAAGTACAGTCTTCTGGTATGAAGATTAAGGGGATTAATTATATATTCAATTTATTACGTCGTCTGTTGTATTTTACCAAAAAACATTTGTGACTCATATTGCAAAACGGGTAATCTTCTACTAATAATCGGACATTATAAGTAGTACGTGTATATCTTCCCATATAATTTTAGCACTTTAATTTTGACATATATTGGAATAAATGACTGTCTTCAGATTTAAAGATTACGGGTTTATTGGTATTTTCAATTTATACATGTAATCTACTAATACAGGTTATATTTTCTAATATTCGCGTATATAATTAGTACGGGTCCCATACAATTTTAACGCTTTTATTTTGCATATATTGATTCAATTCCATATTTTTTTTTATATTTGCTTACATAAGGGATCCAAGATGTTTTATTCTTCAGATATGTCCATGAAGATAATTTTATATAGCGAGAACAGAGATTCTTAAACTTCTTTTTAGGAGCATTATATTAAATATTTTTACAGAATATTTTGATTAAACATGTCATTCAGTATACTATAAGAATTTGGGCATGATTATGAATTTCAAGTTTCTTTATATTATATACTCCGTACGAAGAACGGGTATGCTGCTAGTTTTTTATATGATTCTAGCCTTAAAGCCCATCTTAAGTGTAAACAACACAAAGTGCAAGTGAAACTTTTATAGCCTTTCAGTCACAAATTAATGCAACTATAAATGTTTCGTGATTAATAATTATTTATGAAATACAACGAATTAATGATGGTCATGGTCGTTCTTAGTTTGATCATTTTGCTGTGTGTTTTAGAAAATTTCTTAGAAAATTAAATAATTTCTTTAAAATTCTTAGAAAATTTTCGTATTATTACGTCGTATCGCCAGCATTTCATTCGGGTTTTTTACACCATTGGGGCTATTTAAACCCACAACTCTTAAGACAGAACGATGCCGCCTCTAGTTTTGTTAATTTATTCATTTAAATCTGATAGAATAGCAAAAGAAAATTCTTGATAACTGAAAGTTAAAATTACCACTTAAATTTAAAATCACTTTAAAAAAGTGATGCAGTTATTAACAAGAAAGATCAATCATGCATAAAGCATTGATTATGAAAATATTATGGCTAAATCTAGCCATTTTTTGGAACTTTTAGTACCTAAAAATGGCTAGATTTAACCATAAATTGGTAAAGACTATCCATGAAATCTATCTAATTTTTTATATGATTCTAGCCTTAAAGCCCATCTTAAGTGTAAACAACGCAAAGTGCAAGTGAAACTTTTATAGCCTTTCAGTCACAAATTAATGCAACTATAAATGTTTCGTGATTAATAATTATTTATGAAATACAACGAATTGATGATGGTCATGGTCGTTCTTAGTTTGATCATTTTGCTGTGTGTTTTAGAAAATTTCTTAGAAAATTAAATAATTTCTTTAAAATTCTTAGAAAATTTTCGTATTATTACGTCGTATCGCCAGCATTTCATTCGGGTTTTTTACACCATTGGGGTTCTTCAAACCCACAACTCTTAAGACAGAACGATGCCGCCTCTAGTTTTGTTAATTTATTCATTTAAATCTGATAGAATAGCAAAAGAAAATTCTTGATAACTGAAAGTTAAAATTACCACTTAAATTTAAAATCACTTTAAAAAAGTGATGCAGTTATTAACAAGAAAGATCAATCATGCATAAAGCATTGATTATGAAAATATTATGGCTAAATCTAGCCATTTTTTGGAACTTTTAGTACCTAAAAATGGCTAGATTTAACCATAAATTGGTAAAGACTATCCATGAAATCTATCTAATTTTTTATATGATTCTAGCCTTAAAGCCCATCTTAAGTGTAAACAACACAAAGTGCAAGTGAAACTTTTATAGCCTTTCAGTCACAAATTAATGCAACTATAAATGTTTCGTGATTAATAATTATTTATGAAATACAACGAATTGATGATGGTCATGGTCGTTCTTAGTTTGATCATTTTGCTGTGTGTTTTAGTATAATTCTTAGAAAATTTTCGTATTATTACGTCGTATCGCCAGCATTTCATTGGGGTTTTTTACACCATTGGGGTTCTTTAAACCCACAACTCTTAAGACAGAACGATGCCGCCTCTAGTTTTGTCAATTTATTCATTTAAACCTGATAGAATAGCAAAAGAAAATTCTTGATAACTGACAGTTAAAATTACCACTTAAATTTAAAATCACTTTAAAAAAGTGATGCAGTTATTAACAAGAAAGATCAATCATGCATAAAGCATTGATTATGAAACACTTTACAAATGAAATGCAATTTTATTTAAACATCACTGAAATGCGATACATTGTGGTGATATATTTTAAATTATCACAGTACTACAGTGATTTATTATATATGAATACTTAAAACTTCATGCAAAAAAAAAGAACTTTATTCAAATGACGTCATCAGAATATAAATCGTCTGGCTCGCTATGTAAAAGCAATGAATATATATCATTCATATCACTTATATTCCAGACTTAAGAGCTAAAAAAATTTGCGTGAAAAAAAAATTCAGTAATTCCTATACAACTCATCTTACAATCACTTGTTTACATTCTGCGTCCATTAAAACTAGGCTTTGTTGTAGAAATAATCAGTTTGATAAACATTTAAACTAAAAAATATTGTAATTGAGTTGGCGCAGAATATAGATGCACAGAAAATACGTAAAATTAAAGCTGTTTTAGGATGAATGCAACACTAAATATAAATTTAAAATAACTTTAAAAATCACGATTTTTACATGTCATGGATGTCATATTTTATTTTGAAGTGGATCACCCGATCTCTTTATATAATATGGGTCTAATTATTATTTTTATTTTTATTTTAAAAACTTCCGAACATATATTGCTGATTTTTATTACTTTTGAATTATACATATAATGTATAATTCGAATCTTCGACTGGAGAGCACATTTCAAGCATCCTTGAACACGAATCAGACGTTTTTGAGATGATGTCTGTGTGTGTGTGTGTGTGTGTGTCAGTGAGTCTGTGAAGACGATAACTGATGAAAGAACGATAACTGACGATGGAGCGATTCGAACAAAATTTGGTACATAAATTACAATCTATGAATACTGGAAGCCTATTGCATTTATACGCAATCGAATGTTCAGAACCGCCCTAAATTTGCGAGTGAAATTTTGAAAAAATCATCCAAAAATTAAAACCTTTAAAGTTGCATAAATAGTCATTTCTTATGTAATTTTTTATTAGAAAACGATTAACATAAATTTTAGAACGCTAGCATGAACCGTTCTCGAGATATTGCATATATTTAAAAAAATTATCAAAAAATCATATAAAATAAAAAAAAATACCTATTGTGAAATATGTTCACTTTTCATAAGCAATATCATGCGATAAATTTGGTGACATCATTCTCGTGGATCTAGCTAGTTCCATTCATGAGAAAAGATACTTTAGGTAATACTTTAGTATTTGGACGCCAATAGTCATTTATCTGCTACAAGGATAACTTATTTCTCCATCCATAACACTTGGCGAGATTTTGGCGGAATATCGCCAACTTGGTGATTTTTTAATATTGCCAAATTAACTAAAATATCGTCAAATTGATAAAAATGAAGCTAAATCAATGAAAATGACAGCTAGATGATGAAATTTCAGTATCTTGGAAAGAACATAAGCGTAGACTATAAGAATAACTTATGTCTACGTCCATGACGCTTGGCGAGAAATTTAGCAGAACATCGCCAACTTGGCGACTCTTTTGAATGTTGCTAAAATGACAAAAATGTCGCCAAATTAATAAAAAAATGACGCCATATGGGAAGTAATGGCTCGCAAATTCTGATTTCCATCATATGACAGGCATACTTTCTAGAATATAAAAAATACTCTTCTTTCCGTTTGTCTGTAACACTTGGTTTATACATTTAGCAAACTTGGCGAATAATTTAGCAAAGTATTGCTGACCAAATATTAACCAAAGTTTTATAATTAGCCAAAGTATTGCTAACCCGATTGACAAAAAAATCAAAATTGAAAAAAAGACATTAAATTAATGAAAATTACGCTTAATTGATGAAGTAATTATTAAAGTATTTTACTAAATGGACTATATAGCTTATTGAGGATGCTATCAATATTGATGACTGTTTATTTAGAGTTGCACGAAGTATAAGTTAATTGAGTATTTTGAAACAGTTTTACATGTTGTCATCCGGAAAATTGCTAAATCTACATTTCAACGATAAAAACACAGCACCGTAGATCTTATACATTATTATTTTTCTGTAAAACTAGTAAATCCATTGTATTATATAAGGAAAGTCATGTGCTGCCCACATCAGATTTTTTTTATATTTTATAGGATAATTTAAATAATTCCTAAAATTTGCGAAGCAATTTATGAATTTTAACTTCGCTTAAAAAATGCTTGAAGAATTAGGTCCCATAGGTTTCAATGCATTTCACTTTTGCAACCCGGATTCAATCCAAAACTAATTGGGTGATATTATTCATTTACATTCCCATATGTTCCACAGGTTGTCTCAACAACATACTAAAATTTCATTTTGATAAAGTACATTTTTAAGGCAGTTATCGTGGACAGACAGACAGAATGAACAAAGTCATAAGCACTTTTCAGCTTTGTCGGAAAGTGTTATAAACTAAAATCCTCGTAAAGACAGATTTGTTGCATTCATTTAAAAACAATTATTATTTGTGAATATTTTCCTAGCTATGTTAAATGCAATCCTTTCCAATATTTTACTGGAGAAGAATTGCCGAAGAAATACAAAGTTTACAAATCTTAACAATTGAAGCATAAGAATACTTGAGCAAAATGCGGGCATATTGCGAAAAAAATGTTAGATTTCTGATAACATATATTGCTGAAACAATATTGCTCAATTTGATGGATTTAGTTTTACAGAGGGCGCGGTAGTCCAGTGGGTAGAGGACGGGAATTGCACTCGGTATGCCCAGGTTGGATTCCTTCCGCTGGCAAAACTGCCGCCGTGTTCACGCGGAGTAGAATCACGTTAAACATGTGGGTCCGTAAGTCCTTCCGAGAGATTGGTGGTAGGGGGAGGAGGGCACGGTCCCTGTGGATGCCTCCCCCTCTGAATTCCGGTCGAAATTGGGTGGCTCTTCCCGGACGTCCAAACAGTTACCTTACACCTTTCTGGTAGGTCGGACGGTCTAGGTCTCAACAACAACATACTAGTGAAGAAAATATCCAAAGTCGCCAATCGTTTTGCACAAGATCCATGTACACAAAATCCATGTACGTCGTACACAAAATCCATGTGTAAATTTGCCATGGCGACATACTATTGTAATTTTCTGTACATTTTTTTACGCTGGCTGTTTTCCAATTATTTTTATTCACAAGTATTTTTACAATAATTTTTGCGCATGTTTTCAGGAATTAGTTGATGATGTCACTCAATAATCTTTTAACACTGGCTTTTCCCTATTTTTTATTATAGAACACTTAGTTGGTAGTTTTATTCCATTTTAAAGCATTTTGAATTCTTTTACTGTTCTTTTACCTTCCTCCAAGATTTTTTCCTTTAATTTTTTCGAATTTTCGTCATGCAACGATTTCCTTTCTGAGTCACGTTACAACTATTTTTGACAGACATATTCTTACTTTTGTTAGTAGTACTGATAGTCTCATTTACACTGACAAAGAAGGCTCTTTTTATTTTATTTTGAAGTCGGTCGATAACTACATTTAACCTTGCATGATGTGTTTAATTTTATGTGGCTATTAAATATTTATTTATTTATTAATTTATCTAATAAAATGTAAACTGTTACTACCCCAGTAACAACATACAGAATGGAATACAAAATATTTACAAGTGGTTTTAAAATATTAGCAGTTGAATGAAAAACATCAAGATTATCAGGAAAGCTGCTGTAAAGTTTATAAAAGTTATTAATTGCACAGTAACATCCAATATTGATTCCAAAATTCATTTCAGCACATAAATTCATAGTTATAGTTGAGTACTGAGAAACACAGATGTGATCCTATTAAAGACAGAAATACATGTAATCAATTTTATTATTGAACATATAATTAGAGAAAAAAGAACACAGTGTAATTCATTCTGTTCTGCAAGCTTTTAACAAACATTAAACGTACTTTCAAGAATGGAAGCAGATAAAGTATTACAATAGTCAAAAGTTTTCTGATATAAATACCTCAAAACATTATTTTGAAAATGATTTTTTCTTAAAAAATTCATTCGAGAATTGGGGGATTTTATTCGATTATGTTTAAAACTATAGGATTCAAGTATTCAATGGCTGTAATTATGGTACCAAATAGTTTTTCGAAACACTCCATTCTTTCGTGAAATATAACTTCCACAGACTCACTGACACAAATACATATAAGCTAACATACATACGCACTAACACACACAAACACACTAACATACATACGCACTGACACACATACTACACACACACTAACATACATACACACTAACGTCCAAAAGCACATATACACGCACATACATACATCACCTCAAAACATTCTCCTAGTTCAAAGATGTTTGAACCTTGCTAATCTTTCGAATACTCGAATATATATATATATATATCGTAACGAAACTTGGTATGAAGGTACGTGTCAGGTAGATACGTAAATGATTAGAAAAACAGCGTGATTGCGCATTGCACAATGCCACCAGAGGGGCGATGACCGTTGTTCTGCCTGGCGCAAAAAAAGGTACGCAGAGATTTTTGCCTGTACTTTATCTGTTGCAGAGGGACGCTTTTTCATTAGGGATACCGTGACGCCGCCATCGAAGACAATATGATCAGCTGTCAGAATTCGAGAGGGGAAGAATCATCGGGATGATGAAAGCCGGAGAGTCAGCTCGACCAGTAGCCCGCCACCTAGGCTGTTCTAACTTTGCTCTGAGGAGGTATTGGGACCAGTGGACGAGAGAGAGGTCGCATACACGACGGCCAGGGTCAGGACGCCCTCGGCAGACCAGTACCCGAGAAGACCGCTATATCACCCGACACGTACGCACAGCGCCAACTGCATCATTATCCGCCATCCGGACACAGACAGCACCTTCACTGCGGGCCCCTGTGCCTGTCCGTACCATCGCGAGGCGCCTGGCTGAAGGATATTTGGTATCGTGGCGCCCGTAACATGTGCTGCCAATAACAACCACCCACTGTCGCCTCCGTTTGGTGTGGTGTCATGTTCGACAGGATTGGACAGCAACCGAATGGAACCAAGCCATCTTCAGCGACGAATCGAGATTCAATTTGGGCAGTGATGACAATCGTGTACGTGTGAGGAGGCCCTGTGGTGAACGTATCAATCCTACTTTCGCTTTACAGCGACACACCGCTCCCACAGCTGGTGTAATGGTATAGGATGCCATCGCATAAGACACCCGGTCACCTCTAATATTGATCCGCCGAACCATGACAGCCGTTGGTGAGATCCTTCAGCCGCATGTGCTGCACCTCATGGTAGGGCTCCCAAGAGGCATTTTTTAACGGGACAATGCTCGGCCACATACTGCAAGGGGGTCACAGGAATGCCTCCGCTACATTACCACCCTTCCCTGGCCTGCCGCATCCCCAGATTTATCATCGATCGAGCATGTCTGGGATCACTTGCGACGGCAAGTTGGACAGCCTACGAATTTGATCTAACTAGAGGTGCCCTTACAACTGTGAAATGAGATGACGCAGGACACCATACGGGACCCGTATGCCTGAATACCCGCCCGTATCGCATAGTGTTTTCATGCTAGAAGTGGCTCAACAGGGCCACCTCCATTCTTTTGTTGTTTTTCCTGTAATAAATGACCCTTTTGCTTTGATATTGTATCACTTATATCAACGTTGCACTCACATATATAAAATTTCCTTTGATTCTGACAACTCTTTCTTGGTGCGGAAATTTTTATGACAATTCACCAATAGTCGTTTATATATAAGAAAATATCTTCTATTTGTTTGTTTGTGACTCTTGCCGTTAAATTTGGTGATTTATTTAGCGAAATATCGCCAACTTAGAAATTTATTTTTTATCCCAAATTGATCGAAATATCGTCAAAATTGCAAAAGTAACCCCAAATTAATGAGTTAATTAATAAAGTATTTTAATAAATTGTCTATATTGCTTATTACGTATGCTATCAATGTTGATAATTGCCATTTTGAAGTTGCGCCAAATATAAGTTAATTGCTTCGAAATATTTTTACATGTTGTCATCCGAAAAGCGTCAAATGTGCAATTCAACATTAAAAGCATTATGCCATGGATCTTATAGAACATTTTCTCACTATGAAAAAAATTAATTGCATTATATAGGGAAGGCCATGTGCTGCCCACATCAAATATTTTGTTAAACTCTCTTATTAGACAATGTTGATTAAATGACATTTTAATGTGTATATTTCACTTATAATTGTGTTATACTTATGTTAACTATAAAAAGTACATTTTTACATAAAGGTCGTAAAAAGCGCCAAATTTAGCGTGATGCGTTGTTAATTTAATGCCAATAACACTGGACAACAGCCAAAATGTTGTAGTCATTTTTAATTAATTTGCGTATGCTGATGATGAATATGAGCTTTAAAATCGTAGATTAGCTATAGTTTTCAAAATACTGGAGTGGCATCCAGCAATTACCATCAGCTTGTAGAAATCCTCTTGCAGAGCTACAAGAGACTAAGATGCAATATGGCATTAAAAATACACTTTTTGCACTCTCATCTGGATTTCTTCTTGGCTGACTATCCTGCTGCTAGTGACGATATCAGAGGGCATTCTATTATGTAAAAATGATACCAGAGGAAGTGTACTAAAATAATGATAACAGACTATTGTTGTCAATAAGTACAATACTCTTTGTGTGAGGGATAAGAAACCCTTGCGCACTGTATAAAAGCATAAATAATACAATAATGCAGCATACAGCTGTTTCGAGAATACGCTGGATCCCATTCGTTATTGCAAGAGAAACAGCAAACCCGATGTCTAACACAGGAATGAGATTTGGCCCTTCTCTTTTGAACTTATGGTTCGTTGGTTCTATTGCACTGATGATGGAGATCCAACATATTCTCAAAACAGCTGTATTCAACATATTGTATTATTTATGCTTTACGTTGTTCAGGTTTTTTAGATTATTGTTGGAGCTTTGTGATAGATGACCCAGACACTTATTACAAGCGACAAGCAAAACGGCGAGGATTAAACAGGTAGGCATATGCAAATATTCAAAATTTGTTTTATAGATATTTCAAACACCATACATAATCTGGTGTTTGAACAGCCATCTTCATATTCAACAGAGAAACAACATAAAAAAATCTGATGTGGGCAACACATGACTTTCCTTATATAATGTAATGAATTTACTACTTTTACAGTAAAAAAAACAGGTTTATTTTATAGTAGATACTAATATTCTTTCCAAGATATTGAATTTTCGACAATTAATCGTCATTTTCATTGATTTAGAGTCATTTTTATCCATTTGGCGAGATTTTCATTAATTTGGCAACATTTCAAAAAAGTCGCCAAATTGGCGACATTCCGCTAAATTCGTCGCCAAAATCTCGCCAAGCGTTATGCACTAAGAAATAAGTTATTCTTACAGCAGATAAATGACTATTGGCGTTCAAATACAAAAGTATTATTCAAAGTATCTTTTTTCATGAATGGAACGAGCTAGATCCACGAGTACGATATCACTCAATTTATCGCATGGTATTACATATGAAAAGTGAACATGTTTCTCAATAGGAAATATGTTTTTTTTTATTTTATATGACTTTTTGATAATTTTTTTGAAAAATGTGCAATATCTCGAGAACGGTTCATGTTAGCGTTCTAAAATTTATGTCAATCGTTTTTTAATGAAAAATTACATAAGAAATGTCTATTTGCGTAACTTTATTAGTGGTTTTAATTTTTTGACGATTTTTTCAAAATTTCATTCGAAAATTTAGGGGGGTTCTGAGCATTCGATTGCGTCGAACGTCGAAAACCCAGACCACCCGACTCGTCCGAGGACTTAGAGTAACCGTTAGGGTGGCCGGGACATTCGATTGCGTATAAAAACAATAGGCTTCCAGTGTTTACGGATTGTGATTTTTGTACCAAATTCGGTTCGAATCGGTCCATTCGTTCGTCAGTTATCGTCTCCACAGACTCACTGACACACACACACACACACACACACACACACATACTTTCACACACACACACACAGACATCACTTCAAAAATGTTTGATTCGTGATCAGGATTGAAACGTGCTCTCCCGTCGAAAACTCGAATTCGAATTTTCGACCCCGTCACAATATTTTCCTTATACATTATGTATATAAGGAAAGTAATTAATTTAATCTAACAGACACACAGAAAATCAAAATAATTCGTTGTCCAGTGTAATAGCGTGTGTTGAATATTTAAAATAGACAGGGGTGAATAGAAATAGAAATTATGTTTTTTTTCTACAATTATCAGAGGCAAATTTCTCCCAGTGAGTAGAAAATTACACAGCTGTCCACAAGAGATATTTTTAGCAAAGATGTGTCAGTATATTACGCTTTATAATTCATAAAATCGGGCAATGAGTAAATAGGTACCCGAGATCTAAGTGGTTAGCGCTAATTGTCTAACTGACACTTCCTATCGGAAACAAGAATAACTTTTCCGTTCATTATACTTTTCAGTTGGATCAAATACGATAAATGTTACCCGTGTGATAAACTATTCATATAATTATTCTTCAAGGTGCAAACAGTGCATGAACTAGGAAACTAACAGATAGTTCCTATAGGATATTCATATTTTTTGGATCATATTATTTTTTATCTTTCTCAGTGCCTTGATCATGAAAAATTTTTATACATAATAAAATAAGATATCGTCTATCTGTCTGCGCCTTCGGTTGAGGAAAATATAGGCTTCGGATAGACACGAAATTCGGTTTAACTTATCTGAATTTCCAGTACGATGTACCTTATCAATTTTTTTTTAATTCGATTTAGCTATTTTGTGTTACAATTTTGTCAAATTTGTAATTTTTGCGACCAATTTTAAGCGATATTCACAAAAGTTGGTTTCTTGGTAATCAAAAATATTATCATAGAGTTTCCATCTTAACATCATCGATCTTTGATAAATGATGCTTGACCCAAGCACATAATGTTTATTTACATATATATAGATAATTCCTTTATTTATACATATATATATGTGTGTATATCGGTATATATGTATCTTTCGCGAGTGACGTACCGGCTCCCGAGAGTTTTGCCATGGCATAAAGCATGCTTAACAGGGGAGTGGGGGTCACAACCCCCCGGCCAATTTGGGGTAAATTGCTATCCATTCTTTGATTTTTATCTTTTTCCATATGGATTTTATATATATATATATATATATATATATATATATATAAAATCCATATGATATATATATATATATATAAATACATCGAAATATGCATGTTTTATTCTTTATTTTCTTATTTCACTGAATCCGAAAAAGGATTAGCACAATTTCTTTGGCAGAAATTTAAGTGTATATCTTCGCATTCTAGCAAAAGAATGTTCTAAATAAATATGTTTTCTGATTTTCTGTTAATTATATCAACTAAGAAAATAAAAGTTAAACTTTTGGATACCGTTCTTTTTGCCATTTGCAGGGTGTAGGTTTAAGGGAAAAGTGGATATTTGCGCGCATGTATAGAAGATAGTTGCGGACGACAACACATGCATTGAGACTAAAGGATTTTGATTCACACGAAAGGGGGATTTAGGTTCAAAACAGGCGATATGGAAATTGAATTGTTTTTATCTATATTTGTATTATTCATATAGCGGGCGCTTATTATGAACAGGGGCAACGCTGTATAATTAATTCGGTGCAAGACATATATATTCAATAGTAAAATCTTTACATTATTTTAGTAAACTTTTTATTGTTCATTCAAGATCTTTACAAATATATGACGCAAAAATATAGTAAGTAAGTATGTTACTCGTTAAAGATTAATGTGAAACACAACTCCTTTCGTATATTTCGAACACAGCAAAAGTTTGATGTGTGTTGTCTGTGATGATGGCACAAGGTACTTAGGAAAAGTTTTGATATACACTACCCGACATAGAAAATGCAACACCGTGAAGCTTTAACCGTATATTTATGCAAATTTCAATACAAACGCTGCTAGCCGATGTATGCAAATAATTTGAAAGGCAAGTAGATCACGTGATTAGACCACGTGGTAAAATGGGTGGAAACGGCAGATACGCCAACAGTTGTTACTGTCTGTAGCCTACGGAAACCCGTTTTCTGAGCTGTTTTTCGTTTCGCAAGACACGTGTTGTTGAAGATATGCCTAGCACCAAAGTCCATTTCAGCATTTGGACGATCGGACGAGGGAATTCATGTTAGGGCTACGTACGCTGGGTGGACGTACCGGCGCATCACAGCTGAAACATGCGTAGATACGTCCACTGTGCAAAAGATGACTGAAGAAGTGCGTGCGAATCGTCGCAATAGTACAGGTCCTTCCAGACGTACATCAACACTCGTTGATCGATGCATTCACAGGCATGCTGTGGCGGCCTCACAAATGACGACAGTCGACATTCTGCAGAATTTGCAGGGTATATTGCATGTTCCAATATCAGCAAGACCAGTTTCTCAACGATTGGACGAAAGCGGTTTACACTCAAACCGTCCTATACGAAAACTGTCATTCACGACAAGACAGCTACGTGAGAAATTGCAATAGTGTCGGGCCAGAGACTCTTGGACGACTGACTGGGACAGGGTAGTGTTCAGCGACGTCTCAGTTCTGTTTCTCGAATGACAGTCGCCATGTGAGAGTCTGGAGGCGACGTGGAAACAGATCCAATCCTGCTGCGCGCGTTGAACGCCATACTGCTCGACAACGCGGCATCATGGTTTGGGGTGCCACGGGCTTCGATAACCGGTCACCTCTGGTTCTATCAGAGGCACAATGACGGCACGACGATATGTGAATCAGGTGCTTCTACCCATTTCACTGCCCTACAGTCAGTGGTTGTAAAATACAGAAAGATAACGCGCGACCGCACATAGCAATCATCAGCAGATAAGAATTGCAAGGTACCCAGATGCTTCCTTGGCTTCTGCTGTCTCCAGATCGCTCATTCATCGAACATGTATTTGATGTGATTGGCCGTCGTTTGATTGCCCTGGCCACTTCTCAAATAGAGGATGATCTGTGGAATATGGTTGAAGGTATATGGTCATCCATCCATCAGGAAACTATCCGCATGCTCATTGCATTTGTTCTTCGTAGGATTGCAGCTTGAAGTGGACCTACAGCCTACTTACCGCAAGACTTGGTCTTACTGCCTACTGCCAACCCTGTCTATGCCATTACTGTATTGCATTATACTTCTGGAATTAGCATCACTTATTTATAGTCACCAGAATTTTATATCCACTGGATTTATAGGCACTAGAAGCCACGGTTTTAAGGGGAAAGGAGAGGACGTATTCATACCTCGCATACCGTTAATACTAACCGACCTATCATTTGGCTTCAAACAAGTCCAGTTCCCAGTTATACTGACATTTTTCATGACCATAAAGAAAGCTCAAGAACAAACCCATATGTTTGCAGGCGTGAATTTAGAAAGTTCTTGCTTCTCTCATGGCCAATTGTATGTGGCATGCTCAAGAGTAGGAACTTCACAAAATTTGTATGTTTTCGCTCCGGGAGGAAAATAAAAAAATGTGGTTTACAAGCAAGCATTGCGGTAAAACCTAACAAATTAGGTTAATGTCATTTAATTTGTTAACATTTGCATTGTTGCCCAACGTTTAAGAGTCATTTGAGTTTTCCTTTCAAACTGTACATTTTCAAACTGGACATATTGACTGTACATCAATTGTGGACACCTGATAATCACATTCCGAGACGCTGCCGGAGTGCCTTACGGCGAAGGGAGTTCCGGAAGCAGCTATGACTTATATAAAGCAAAGATTTTTTTTCTTACACAATGCAATGAATTTACTTCTTTCACAATGAAAAAACAATGTATAAGATTCACGGCCATGTTCCGGTGTAATTTTTATCAGAGTTTTGCATCGTAAATCCCGAGCAACGCCGGGTAATCGCTGATAGTATATATATATATATATATAGAGAGAGAGAGAGAGAGAGAGAAAGAGAGTGTTTGCCGTTATACAGTTATAATAAACATATACAGCTTCATTAAATTAATAGGGTGCGGACCAGCTCAGTGTTTAGAGCACGGGATTGTACTCGGAGGAACCGAGTTCGATTCCCGGCTCCACCCAAATTGCCTACCCAATTTCCCACAGAGTACGGAGAAGTTAAAGATGTGAGGCTGAAAGTCCTTCCAAGAGGTTGATGGTAGGGAAGAAGAATACGGTCCTGTGGATGTCGTCCCCCAACCCCTGGGTTCCGATCTAAACTGGGTGGTACTGTCCTCGCCGTCCAAACAGATACCTTACATTTTGAGGTAGGTCAGGTGGTCTAGGTCGAAAGAAAGAAAGATAGTTTAATAGAATTCAGTTAATTTCGTCCGAATCGGATTTCAAACGACAAAGATCTCGCTGATCCGAAATTATTTTTTAAACTTTTCTACCAGAATTGTTCTATAAAATATATATATATATAGTGCAATATAAGTAATATTGAGAAAGGGTACCTGCCCACCTGGGGGCGGTCACAGAATACCATATATATTAATCTGTGGGGGCGGTCCTAGAAGCAACTCTCAAATGAAAACAGCTAGCACAAAAGTTACAACACAGGAATTCAACAGCCCGAAGGTGAAAGCGCTCTCGCTAGGAACTTCATATATTGTTAATCTACTAAGGTATTGCAAAAGGGTATTATATAATCCAAAGAAAAGTTACCCATTGTTTTCTGTATTCAGTTCGGCAGATAATTTTACTCTTATTATATAAACAACCTAACTGAACAATGATGAGCTTATAATTATACCCTCTGTGGAAAGTTCCGAAAAAAGCACGTAATTCTTGAAGGTCTTATAGCTAATCTACAAGATTCGAGTAGTTGCCAAAACTCGCCAAAAGTCGATATTCCTTCAAATCCGTCTCCAAAGTCCAGTGACATAGATAATCAAATTATAACAAGAATTTCCTTTTATGCATTCGCAACAATATAATGTCACTTTCTTTACATACATCCCAGCGAGCAGAAATTTTCAGTGCTACCCACATAAAATATTTTAGTAATGATGTGTTAGTATATTGTTTTTATAATGGATGAAATCTGACAACGAGTAAATTGGTACCTGAAATCTATTAGAGATAAATAGCTAAATGGCACGTGTTTTCTGAAACAGGGATAACTTTTTCGTCCTCTATAGCTTTCAATTAGATCAAATGCGATAAAGTTTCGTGTGTAATAAACTATTCATGGAGCCATTCTTCAAGGTACAAATAGAGCATGAACTAGAAAGCTAGCAGATGATTCTTATGGAAAAATTAATATTATTTGGATCCTGATATATTCTTTTTTTCAGTGCCCTTGATCATGAAAATTATTGTATCAATACCAAAATATAATGTTATATAGTAAAATATAATGTTATATAGTAAAATATAGTAATATTTCTGTAGGCCAGCTTGCTATGATGCATCCAAGATCTTGGTTCGTATTTGACACAAAAATGAAAGCCAGAACACTTTCCCAGAATAAATAAATTGGAGTCTGACTCCACTCAACTTTCTAATACCTAAATGCACTTTTAAGTTTTTTTTTTGTTTTTTTTTTTTTTTTCCAAATTTTACAAGAAAATGTTTAAAAAAACATGTATTGGCATTAAAATCTTGAAATGGAAAATTTTCGTGACAACACTTTCTCAGTACTACGTATGAGGATGTAAAAATAAAATACAAAAGCTACCTTTTCTTTCTCAAATATAATCCAACGCAAAACATGAAAGAAGAGAGAGAAAATAAGATGAATAACCTTCGTACATCAATTCATATTTTAAATAAAAATGTGTTGGTTGTTCAACGAGTTAGAAATGTCGACCTCGAGTCTGACAACAAAAAAAAACGAGTGAGAAAAGTATGAGACTGAGAATCCCAGTAAAACACGAAAATTTGATGAAATACAAAACTTGTCAAATGGTCAGAACTTTGTTTAAACACGAAATCTTGGTAAATTTTCAGAACTTGCTTAAAATGCGAAACCTTGTCAAATTTTTAGAATTTTGATAAGATACAAAATATTGTCAAATTTTCGAAACTTTGATAAGATACAAAGTCTTGTCGAATTTGCAGAACTTTGATGAGATTCGAAAGCTTGTCAAATTTCCAGAACTTTGATTAGATACCGAATCTTGTCAAGATACGAAATCTTGTCATATTTTCAGAGCTTCAGTAAAATACGAATTCAAGTTGCATTTTCAGAACTTGAATAAAATATAAAATATCGTAAAATTTTCTGAACTTTGATAAGAAATAAAATCTTGTTATATTTTCAGAACTTTGATAAAACACGAAAGCAGCATCTAACAAGTGGTCTGGCGATAATATAGTGCTTTGATATTGGATTTCTCTTGGATTGATTGAATGCCAAAGGTAGCGAGTATTATTACCACTACTAAGTGAATGTATTTCTAAGTAATTTCGGTACATTTTCTTATGTAGATATTTTTCTATGTACACTGCTCACAACTGAAATCGCAACACCATAAATTTGTAGGTATAGCTTTATGTAAATCAGGCAAAGGAAACAGCAGGGCGAGATATGCAAATGACCACAGTTTCGTTACGCATAGTGAGTTACGCACACCTTGCCGAGCAGCATAAAAGCGTCAGGTCAAGGAGGAGCGATATAACAGCTAAATTGTAGCGTCATGGGTTTCAGGTTGTAAAAATCATCACACATATGCCAAGAGTACGTCAGCGTACCGCATACGTTCAGTTGTTGTCAACGAAACGACAGCAAATCATTGTTTTACTAGAGCATGGATTGAGCCTTCGAAGAATCGTTGAACTATTGGGTCGTGATGTGAACACAGTTCAACGGTGTATGTTACGGTTCGTGAGAGACAACGAAACGACACGAAGATAAGGTAGTGGATCTTCCAGGTGTACCACACCTCGTGAATATCGTATGCTTCTGAGAAGCATTGAGCGGGAGCCGTTTACCACAGCAACCGTGTTACAGCGACATTTATCCCACACTACAGGTAACGTGGTTTCGACGCATACAATTCGAAACTGTTTGCATGACGCAGGACTCCGAGATAGACGACCTTTTCTACACCTACCGTTTCAACGTCTTCACCGGTTACGTTCCCTCCAGTGGTGTTAAATGAGGCGCAATTGGTCGTCAGAATGGCTAAACATTTTGTTCACGGATGAATTACAATTCTGTTTTGGCATGCCAGATGGTCGTACTCGCATATGGCGGCACTTTCAATAACGCCACCAGGAAGCTTTTATATCAGTCGCCACACAGTCCCCCTAAGTGGTATCATGGTTTGGGGTAGTATAACATTTGGTGGACGAACCCCTTTGGTCCACGTTTCTGGCAGTATCACGGCCCAACGATACGTCTCTGACATTGTGAGACCTGTGGTACAGCCATATCTGTCAAGCAGGCCTGAACTGCTTTTTCAGCAGGATAATACCGGACCACATACTGCACGGATAACTATGAATAGTCTACAAGGTTTTGATATCCTGACTTGGCCAGCATATTCTCCGGATTTGTCGCCATTTGAGCATATCTGGGACATCATGGGCCGTTGATTAAGAGAACTCCCACTTCCAGCAAACCATGTTCAGTTACAAGCCCAATTGCATGCTGTATGGAATGCCATCCCTCAGCACATCATTGACCAGCTCATTGACGGGATGCCTCGTCGTATTCAATCCTGCAAAGCCACCCGCGGTGGGCCTATTCCATATTGATCTAACGTCGATAAAGTTCCATGCTTTCATTTTCCGAGTGTGATCTTTTGATCATTTGCACATTTCCATGTTGCAATTATATTCTGTAAATTTCATTAGGATACATCAATTTCTTCATGATGTTGCGACTTCAGTTATGAGCAGTGTATAAGCAGTTTAGGTTTATTTATTCAAATAAGAAGCCGTGTAGTTTATTTAAATAAAAAGTTTATTTACATTTTACGTTTTTGTCTGTCCATAAACGATAGGAGTGTTGAGTGATTGCTTTGGGGCAGGACGGGAATTCGAATTAATTCACTTCAGATTTAAAAAAGAAATAAATCCCTTTATGAGGAAATCTACAAATTCATTAAAATTAAATCCCTCTGATAAAAAAAGAAGAGAAAATCAGTTTTCGCTGTATGAAATTACCTTCACACGCTAATCTAAAAAGAAAAAGACCTTCCTTCTATCTTTTGTGAACCAATTTATGACATATATGGTCAATATATAACAAAGTGAAGGCATTAAAATAAATAGAAGTAAAAGAGATTCTTATCCGTTTTTCTGTCTATCCTGTTACAATAACCACTTAAACACAAAAAAAAGAAATACGAAATTGAAAAATTTTCCGTTAAAAAAAAATATAATGTACCCAACACATAACTTTCCTTATATAATGCAATAGATTTACTTCCTTTACAGTGAAAAAAGAATGCATACGATCCACAAAACAATGCTTTTAACGTTGAATTCATATATTTAGTTCTTTTCCGGATGACATGTGGAATTCCATTTCGAAGTAGTCAATTAACCTATATTTCACGCAACTCAAAATTGGCAGTTATCCATATTGATATCGTCCGTAATAAGCAAAATATTTCATATATTAAAATATTTTCATGCATCAGTTTGGGGTTATTTTCGTTACTTTAACGTCATTTTTGCAATTTAGCGATAATTTCATCTATCTAGGGCGAAATATCGCCATGTTGGCGATATATGGTCAAATTAGTACCCCAGGTAGCCAGATTTATCGCCAAGCGTTACAGCCAAACGAAGAGAAGAGCATGTCATATATAAATGACAGTTGGCTAATTTTTAGCCGCCAAAATACGAAACTATTACCCACAGAATGTATGTTCTCGCGAATGGAGGAATTACATCCTTAAGAATGATGTTAACACATATGTCGTATAATGTTGCGTTTGAAAAATTTCACAAAATTTAATACTTTTTAATTTTACTTAATTTTTTGATAAATTTATTTGAAAACTGTGCAATATCTCGAGAACGGTTCATACTAACGTGATAAATTTTGTGTCCCTCTTTTTCTAACGAAAAATTACAAAAAATGTGGCCATTTATGTAACATTATCGAAGGTTCCGATTTTTGAATGAATTTTCAAAATTTCATTCGAATATTTAAGAGTCTTCTGAGCTTTCGATTGAGTTTCAAATCAATAGGCTTTCAGTATTCGCCGATTATAATGTTTATACCAAATTTCGTTTGAAACTCTCCATTCGTTCGTGAAATATCACATCCACAGACACACGAACACACACACACACACGCACGCACGCACAAACACACAGAGAGGCACGCACGCACAAACACACAGAGAAGCACACACACACATGCACACACACACACAAACACACACGCACACACACAAACAAATACACACAAACACACACAAACACATTCACGCACATATACACACACACACACACACACACATTCACGCACATACACACACACACACACACACACAAACGCATTCACGCACATATACACACACACACACACACACACACAAACACATTCACTCACATATACACACAAGCACATTCACGCACATATACACACACACACATACGCACACAAACACATAAACACACAAACACATACACACACAAACAAACACATACACACACAAACATATACACATACAAACACGCACAAACACATACACACAGACATCACATCAAAAAATTTCTATTCGAACTCAGGGATACTTGAAACGTGGTCTTCCGTCGAAAAATCCCCGTCACAATACTTTCCCTGTATATGTACATACGGATAAATTGTGACGTGGTATATATAGAAAGCAAAAAGCATTATGAAGGAGTCTTTATATGATGGTAAGTAATGTGTATTTTTTTACTTTTAGACGGAGTTATTAAACAACTCTGCTCACTTGTTCCAAAGAGTCACACAGTAACATTTCCAGAACTAGAAGCGATAATCCGTAGTAACTCTTACGAAATGCGACATTCTAGTCAGTTCTTAGGAATGGATATTTCAAAGATAAAAATTTGAACCAGAATTGGGAAAAAACAAAAGTGAAAATCCTTAGAGAAGAACCCTACTTCCTCCAGATTTCGATGCTAAATCCATATCGGTCATCTTAAAAGCTCTACATATAGTCGTTCTTAAAAAAAGGTGTAAAAGAAAAATGTAATTTTTTTTTATCGGAAATGGAAACGTCTAGAAACGGAGATGGAACTCCTCAGTGAGACCTCTAGTCTCTCTGAAGTATTCAGTTTTATATGTTTTTATATGTAACCTGCTACTGGTTTAGAGAATATACAAATTTCCGAAAATTTAGGTTTATTGACATCAATAATGCGTGGTAAAAAATTCCAGATTATAAAGAGGTTCCTTGAAATTTTCACTCCTCTGACTTTGTGTGTAAAAGAAATATTGAAAAAAGAACGTTTTTGCATGTATTGATGTAAAATATAAACATGGTAATGTATATAATAGCGACATCATAACATCTGTTTAACAACTATTCCAAAAGTTATACCTTTAAAAATATGAAAATATGAAATAGTTTTATGATTTCCACCTATTCATCATTCATATTCACAATTTTGCAAATTGCTACGGAAATGGAAAATCTAAAATATAGACATAATATTGTATATAATAACGACATCATAATATCTGTCTAACAACTGTACAAAGTTATACCTTTAAGAACATGAAAATGGAAAATAGTTTTATACAACGATTTCAACCTATTCATCCTTCATATTCACAAATTCGCAAATTGCTCCGAAAATGGAATATTGAAAGTATAAACAAAGTAATACGTATAATAACAGCATCATAACATCTGTTTAATAATTATGCAAAAAATTATACTTTTAAGAACATGAAAATATGAAATAGTTTTGTAAAACGATTTCTACCCATTCATCATTCATATTCACAATCAATTTTGCAAATTGCTCCGGAAAAGAAATATGTAAATTATAGACATAGTAATGTATATAATAACAACATTATAACATCTGTTTAACAACTGTATGAAAAGTTATACCTTTAAGAACACGAAAATATGAAATAATTTTGTATAACGATTTCGATCTATTTATTTATCATATATGTTCACAATTTTGCAAATTGTTCCGTAAATGGAATATGCTAAATATTAAAATTGTGCAGTTTCTATAAACGAACAATAGACTGGAATCTGCATACTAAAAAGGTTGTAAAGTATTGTAGTATATGCCAATGCACCAGCAGATCTCTTGAGTCAATTTTATTTTTCATTTTTTTTTTATTTTTAATCAAGCATTATACTATAAATATGCCCATTTTTAACACTTTACAACAAAGTTGAAAAGTGTTTATGACTTTGTTCATTCTGTCTGTCTGTCTGTCTGTCTGTCTGTCTGTCTGTCTGTCCGTTAGCACGATAACTGCCGTAAAAATGAGTTTATCAAAATGAAATTTTAGTATGTTGTTCAGACGGTCTGTAGGACCTATGGGAATATAAATAAATAATATCACCCAATTAGTTTTTTATTGAACCCGGGTTGAAAAAATGAAATACATTGAACCCTATGGGACCTAATTTTTCAAACATTTTTTAAGTAAATTTAAAATTCACGAATTGCTTCGAAATTTTTAGGAAATATTCACATTATCCCATAGAATATATAAAAAAAAATTCAGTAAAATATGTTAAGTAGTTTTTTAATTAAAAAAATTATTTAATATAGGGAAAAAAACAAATTCAATTAAATTCTGACTTTGGGATATCTTCCAGAAAGAAAAGAGAGAGATATTATATAATAAATATCTCTCCATTTGTTTAAACGTTTTGCATATGGGAGTGGCTTCATATTTTAAAATAAATTTGGTAGATAACAATTTTTCATTTTTTTTAAATTTTATATAACTCTTCTTGATAAATTTAATTGATGGCATTTTAAATGCCCTTTCCTACGTCCTAGAGAGTTAAAATTTGGTACACAGCTTAAATTTGTTGAACATTTTATTCGACAAAAATTTGATGGATCTTTAAATATAGATCATACATTTTTTTCGAAATGGCCTGAAAATAATCCCCGTTCACTTCTATAAATCATTGGTGTAATATTGTTAAAAATTCTGATGTGGACAGCACATGTCTTTCCTGCAGACTCATATTCGTTCTCTTTATTTATTCAATGATAATTTGAGTTTATCTGCACAACATAAGTATTTTAAATGACATTGAATTTACACGTTAAACTTAAATTTGGTTCTCATTTGATAGCTGGACTTATTGTCAAAGGTGGCGTAGCGAAAACGCGAAAAAACTAGAATATCTCAAGAACGGCTAGTCCTAGAGTAATGGGGTTAGTCTTATTCTTTTTGTTGTCAAAAATCATATATAAAATAGGAATTTAATTGATATAATTGAGCACACGTAGTCTTTTATTTTTATATATAACGATTTTTGCTGGCCATTTCACAAAAATAGCCCGTTCCTTTTTCCCGAATCGTAGTAGAATAACCTACAAATGATTTATATACAAAATTTTGTTAAATTTGGTATATAAATCACTTGTAGGTTATTGAAATATTATACTCCAAATTTTGTTAAATTTGGTTCATTAGTTTTTAGCTAGAGTGGATAAAGGCAATTTCTGCGGCCATTTCGCAAAGAAGGCAGATTCTTTTATTACGAATCGTACTATAATCTAATGAACATCAGGATTTCCCACAAAAAACATACCTACCAAATTGTATGAAATTCGGTCCATTAGTTTTTCAATTAGAGTGGATGTAATATCCACACAGACACACAGAAACATACACAGATACACCCTTACACACACAGACGTCTTCCTAAAAGTAGTTTTTTCGTGTTCTAGAAGTCCCAAAACGTGTAGATCCTTTGAAAATTCGAGTTCCGATCTTCGGCACGATTCCAATACTTTGAGTACATACACATATATATTATCTGTGTATTATCCGTGTATCTAAATTCCGTGCCTATGCAATTACAATAGTTGTGATTTTAAATGATCCCTAAACTTTTATTATTTCTTCAAGGAAGCCTAATTTTAACATATGCAGAATGCAAATATCTCAAGCGATTGTAAGATGAATTACATAAGAATTGCTGAATTTTTTTCACACAAAATTATTTAGCTCTGGAGTCTGGAATACAAGTTATATGAATGAAATATTCATTGATTTTGCATAAAGAATCAGATGATTTATATTTCGATACAGTTTTAAATATTTAAGTATAATAAATTACTGTAGTACTGTGATAATGTAAAAGATATTACCACTGAATGAATCACATTTTGGAAATTTTTAAATGAAATTACATTTCAGTTGGAAAGTGTTTCATAATCAATGCTTATGCATGATTGATCTTTCTTGTTCTATATGACTGACTTCAGATATTCTGTGAATTTATATTTAACAAAGCATTTTCTCATTTTTCATTAAAACTTTATGCTAAATAATGCTGTTCCAAAAAACCTTACATGTCTATTATTATTTGCATACTGCTAAACCTCATCACAAAGAAATTATTGTTTTCGCCTCGCCAACAGAGTCCTCCCAGCTTCTGCAGTGGTTTCACTTGGACAATACAAACTGTTACTACCCTATAATCAAGACAAGAGTAACGCCTGTTAGTTAAAATAAATTCGAGGCAGTTACTAGACCTATAGGCATGGTTTTTCTTGTCAGACAAGAGCAAGACAAGAATGCCAATTGTTGGTTTTTTATAATGTCAGTTTTTTTTTCCTGCAACGGTCGGGGTTAAAAACCGGCACTTCGCGGGGGGTAGACTTGTCTTCCAGGGAGGATCAACAAGCATCGTCTGAACTCGTCGAGGTTGTTTGCAGACCAAACAATGTCTGGTAGAAATTTAAAAACGCATTACTCGTAGTCGAAACTGAATGGACGTCATGTACTATCATGAATGGGGGGGGGGGAATTCCACATCAGGACAATGATGTTTGCTATATGAAATGATTTTCTTTGCCCGAAAAACCTCTTACATCATAAACGAACATGCTTTGCTGGTTATTCAACTTCAAAGTTTGTCAATCAGAAAATCTCACGCTATTCTTGCTGTTCTTAATATTTTTACTTTCTCGTATTATAGTTCTAGAAGTTATAACCGGAGATGCTCGTTGTTTAAAATACGTTCAATTCTAGTAGAGTTCTAAGTTATGCTGTAATTCTATTAAAATAAAAATTCCATTAAAATATCCCATTAAATTATCCTAAAATTAGTATAAGCATTTTTATTCTCGTTATCCAAAATTACCTGCACAGCCCAAATCCGAAGAATAAAAATAGCATCCTGGCTACAAATATAAATTTACAATAAAGAAGTTTAGTCAAAATACGCTTAAATGGCTGTGAAATTCAAACAAGTACCACTTTTATTATGTTGCAACAATTGGTCAAATACAATAGAAGACATATGAATTCGAAAAATCCTTGCCAAAATAAAACAGATGACTTACGGAATTGTAAATGTCAATTACCGTGATCTCATATCCCAAGGTCGTAACTGATATATAATCCAATCAAAAAATAATACATTTAATTTGTAAAATGCGGTTTTGTATCAATTTCTTTACCAGTTAAAACAGATAAATGAAATGAAAATCGTCTGCCGTACGAAAACATTTGATTTTATTTGGCTTTTAAGCTTAATCTATATATACTAATTGCCAAGTGTCTGTCTGTCTGTCTGTCACGCTTTTTTCAGGCACTTCCCGATTAGATAGATAGAGACTTCGAATTCGGTGTATGGGTAAATCGCTCGAAAAGAAGAAAGTGTGCAATTTCAGATTTCCAATATTTTCTACTTAAGGGGGGTGTCGCACACCAAAGCGTTCGATTTACCGAATAAATAAGAAAAGGCGCCTTTAAAATTTGATAGAGGCTTAAAATTTGGTATATGGGCTAATAATTTGACGAAAACACCCAAGACGAATACAGTTTTTCAAAAATGTTCAGTTAAGGGGGGTGCTCCAGAGTAAAACGTTCGAAAAGTCAATTGATAAGAAAACCATGCTTTGGAATGAGATAGAGATATCAAATTTTGTGTAAGGGTAGATAGTTTGAAAGGAAGAAAGTGTACAATTTCAGTTTACCAATATTTTCTACTTTAGGAGGTGCCGCACACCAAAATGTTCGATTTTCGGAATAAAGGAGAAACGCTCCTTTAAAAACGTGTAGAGGCTTTACATTTGGGCGAATCATCTCTTAGAAATCACAAAAAGAATAGAGTTTTTTAAAAATGTATAGTTAAGGGGGTGGGTACTCCACACAAAAGCATTCGAAAGATGAAATGCTAGAAAAGCATGCTTCACGATGAGATAGAGACTTCAAATTTGGTGTACGGGTAAAAAGTTGGAAAGGAAGAAAGTGTGCAATTTCAGTCTTCCAACATTTGCTATTGTAGGGGGTGCCGATCACTAAAATTTTCGATTTGCCGAACAAATGAAAAACACCTCCTTTAGAATGTGATAGAAGCTTGAAATTTAGTATATGGGCTAACGATTTGACAAAAAAACCAAACATGAATACAGTTTGACAAAAATGTTCATTATCGGGGTGCTACACAGAAAAACGTTAGAAAGGTGAAGTGATAGAAAAAACATGCTTCTCGATAGGATAGAGACTTCAAATTTGGTGTTCGGGTAGATAGTTTGAAAGGAAGAAAGCGTGAAATATCATATTTCCAATATTTGCTACATTAAGGGGTGCTGCACACTAATATGTTCGATTTTTCAAATAAATGAGGCAAGCTTCTTTTTAAATGTGATAGAGGCTTGACATTCGGTATATGGGCCAATCATCTGATAAAAAACCCAAGACAAAGATAGTTTTCCAAAAATGTTCATTTATGGGTGTGCTTCACAGAAAAAAGTTCCAAAGGAGAAAAACTAATATAGGGGTGGCTCGGGTAAATAATTTGAAAGGAAGAAATGCGGAAATTTAGTTTCCCAATATTTTCTTCTTTAGGGGGTTCTGCACACCAAAGTATTCGATTTGTAGAATAAATGTGAAACGCGAATTATTAAAAAATTTACATTATTCAGGGGTTGCTTATTGCAAGACCGCTGATTTTCAACGGGTATTCGGCTAGTATATATTAATTGCAAAGTGTCCATCTGTCTGTCTGTCACGCTTTTTTCAGGCACTTCCCGAGTAGATAGAGACTTGCCATTTCGTACACGGTTCGGTCGTTCGATAAAAACCCCTGGAAAAATTGAATTTTTCAAAAATGTTCTATAGAGGGGGTGAATGTTCTATAGAGGGGCCCCACACCAAAACGTTCGAAAAGTGAAATGATGGGAAAGCATGCTTTGCGATGAGATAGAGACTTCAAATTTGGTGTATGGATAAATCATTCGAAAGGAAGAAAGTGTGCAATTTCAGATTTCCAATAGTTTCTACCTTAGGGGGTGCCGCACACCAAAACGTTCGAAAAGTTAAATGATAAGAAAGCATGCTTTGCGATGAGATAAAGACTTCAAATTTGGTGTATGGGTAAATCGTTCGAAAGGAAGAAAGTGTATAATTTCACATTTCCAATATTTCCTACTTAAGGGGGTGCCGCACACTAAAACGTTCGAAAAGTGAAATGATGGGAAAGCATGCTTTGCGATGAGATAGGAACTTCAAATTTAGTGCATGGATAAATCGTTTGAAAGGAGGACAGTGTGCAATTTCAAATTTCCAATATTTTCTACTTGCGGGGGTGCCGCACACCAAAACGTTCGAAAAGTGAAATGATAGGAAAGCATGCTTTGCGATGAGATAGAGACTTCAAATTTGGTGTATGGGTAAATCGTTCAAAAGGAAGAAAGTGTGCAATATCAGATAACCAATATTTTCTATACTTGAGGGAGTGCCGCACACCAAAATGTTCGATGTACCGAATAAATGAGAAACGTCTACTTTAAAATTTGATAGAGGCTTGAAATTAGGTTAGGGACTAATCAGTGGATGAAAACACCCAAGACGAATATAGTTTTTAAAAAACGTTCGTTTAAAGGGGTGCTCTAGAGGAAAACGTTCGAAAGGTGAATTAATAAGAAAACATACTGCTGGATGAGATAGAGATTTGAAATTTGGTGTACGGGTAGATAGTTTGGAAGGAAGAAAGTGTACAATTTCAGTTTTCCAATATTTTATACTTTAAGGAGTGTTGCACACAAAAATGTTCTATTTTTGGAATGAAGTAGAAATATCCCTTTTAGAACGAGATAGAGGCTTGATATTTGGTATATGGGCGAATCATTTGATAGAAAGCCCAAGAAGAATGGAGTTTTTCAAAAATATATGTTTAAGGGGGGTGGGTACTCTACAGGAATACATTCGAAGTGTTAAATGATAGAAAAAGTATACTTCGCGATGAGTTAGAGACTTCAAATTTGGTATACAGGTATATAGTTTGAAAGGAAGAAAGTGTACAATTTCAGTTTACAAACATTTGCTATTGTAGGGGATGCCACACACTAAAATGCTCGATTTCACGAACAACTGAAAAATGCCTCCATTAGATTGTGATAGAAGCTTGAAATTTAGTATATGGGCTAATCATTTGATAAAAAACCGTAAGATTATTACGGTTTTTAAAAAATGATCATTTAAGGAGGTGCAACACAGAAAAACGTAAAAACGTTCGAAATATGAAGTGATAGAAAAACATGCTCCACTATAGGATAGAGACATCAAATTTGGTGTACTGGTAGATTCTTTGAAAGGAAGAAAGTGTGCAAATTTCAGATTTCCAATATTTGTTACTTTAGGGGGTGCCGCACGCTAATATGTTCGATTTTCGGAATAAATGAGACACTCTTTCTTTTAAATGTGATAGAGGCTTGATATTTGGTATATGGGTCAATCATCTGATAAAAAACACAACACGAACAGAGTTTTTCAAAAATGTTCATTTATGGGGGTGCTCCAAAGAAAAACGTTCGAAAGGGGAGATAATAAAATAGTATGCTTCGGGATGAGATAGAGACTTTAATTTGGTGTACTGGTAGATAATTCGAAAGGACGACGTGTGCAATTTAAATTTTCCAATATTTTCTTCTTCAGGGGCTTCTGCACACTAAAATATTCGATTTGCCGAATAAAAGTGAAAAGCGAATTATTCAAAAATTTGCATTATTCAGGGGTTGCTTATTGCGAAACCGTTGGTTTTCAAGGGGTATTCGGCTAGTGTTTATTCAAATAACGTTTCGGAAAATAAACCGTCTGCTCATTGATATTTATATTTAAAATTTAATATTGCTTGTTTTTTAACACTTTACAACATAGTTGAAAAATGTTTATGACTTTGTTCATTCTGTCTGTCTGCCTGTCCTTTCGCACGATAACTGCCGTAAAAATGACTTTATCAAAATGAAATTTTAGTATGTTGTTGAGACAGCCTGTGGAACATATGGGAATGTAAATGAATAATATCACCCAATTAGTTTTGGATTAAACCCAGGTTGTGAAAGTGAAATTCATTGAATCCTATGGAACCTAATTTTTAAAACATTTTTTAAGCGAAGTTAAAATTCACAAATCACTTCGAAAGATTTAGGAAATATTCAAATTATCCCATAAAAATATGACCAATATTTCAGCGGAATATATTCGGTAGTTTTTTAAATAAAAATTTAAATAATAATTACACGCATATTATATGAAGAGATCGCGTGACCCACTTCAAAATAAAATATGGCATCCATCTTGTGTCAAAATCGTGATTTTTAAAGTTCTTTTTAATTTATATTTAGTGTTGTATCCGTCCTAAAGCCGTTTTATTTTTGCTTAATTTCTGTGCATCTATATTCTGAAACAACGCAGTTACAATATATTTTAGTTTAAATTATCAATGCCATCCATCTTGCGTCAAAATCGTGATTTCTTTTTAATTTATATATAGTGTTGACATTCTAAAGCCGCTTTATTTTTGCTTAATTTCTGCGCATCTACATTGTGAAACAACTCAATTACAATATATTTGAGTTTAAATTACCATCAAACTTTGACTATTTTTACAACGAAGCCTAACTACAGGGCAGTCAAACGACGGCAAATCACATCCCATACATGCTCGATGGGTGAGAGATCTGTAGACAGCGTACGCCAAGAAAGCGGATGGATACCTTGCAAGGCTTGTCTGCTGATGGTTTCCGTGTGCTGTCGCGCGTTATCTTGCTGGGAAACAGAATACAGCTACCGCTGAAGCAGTGCAACCGTCCGCAGCACCCCATCCACATATCGTCGTACTATCATTATGCCTCTGATACGAACCAGACATAACCGGCTATCGAAGCCAATATCTCCCCGAACCATGATGCCACGTTATCGAGCAGTATGGCGTTCAACAGTCGCAGCAGGATTGGATCTGTTTCCACGTCGCCTCCTGACTCTCACACGGTGACTATCGTTCGACAAGCAGAACCGAGACTCGTCGCTGAACACTACCTAGTCCTATTCAGTCGTCCAAGAGGCTCGGGCCCGACACCATTGCAATATCTCACGTCGGTGTCTTGTAGTCAATGGCATCCTTCGTAAAAAACGTTTAGTGCAAGCCGCTTAAAGTTAATCGTCGAGAAACTGTTCTCTCTGATATTGGAGCATCCAATGTATCCTGCAAATTCTGCAAGAAGTCGACAATCGTCGTTTGTAAGGCCGCAACGGCATGCCTTCGAATGCGTCGATCAACGCGTGCTGGCGTACGTTTGGATGGACCTGAACCACTGCGAAGATTCACATGCCCTTCTTCAATCCATCTTCTCCAAATCCTTTGCACAGTGAACGCATCTACGTCTGTTTCAACGGCGATACGCCGGTACGACCACCCAGCCGTATATAGGCCTAAAATGAATTCCTTCGTACGATCGTCCAAATGCTGAAAAGGACTTCAACGCTGTCGGCCAGACATCTCATCAGCATCACTTGCCTTCTAAAATGAAAAACAGCTCGGAAACGTGTTTCCGTAGGCGGCAGACAGTAACAACAGTTGGCTCATCTGCCGTTTCCAACCCTTTTATACCGCGCTCTAATAATCACGTAAGCTACTCGCATTTCAGATAATTTGCATACAACGGCCAGCTGCTTTTGTCTCGCAATTTGCATTATTATACGACCAAAGCTCCACGGCCAAAGCTTCATATATATATATATATATATATATATATATGTATATATATATATATACTATTTCAAAAATTCGAATCAAGGGTGATGATGCAGAGGAATGTATAAAAAATTCAAATACAATTTTCGAAAGAATCGAGTTCTATCACTCGAGCAAGAATCTCGGTTTTGGTCTCATCCAATCCGTCTCAGCTTCTAAATCAAAGGAAAAAGGAAACTTCGAATTAGGGGTAACGATACATAACCATTTTCAAAAACTTAACACCGCTTTGATTATCATAAATAATAATTACACATTTTCATCTCCTTTCTCTGCTGGCAATTAAAACCGGTTATCAATAACTTTGATTAGATGTCACGTTTACTAATAATTAATCAATGAGAAAGCTCTAAGTGCTGGTGAAATAGCTAGTTATACATATATATATATATATATATATATATATATATATATATATATATATATATAATGTATATATAAATATATATATATATATATATATATATATATATATAAATATAAAATATACATATTTACAATAAAAGCATGCAGCCAGCTGTAGTGTAGAATAAAGAATCCCAACTCTCTTGTAAGGTAAAGAAATTAAAGTAAAAATTAAAGTAGTTGATTAAGGTAAAAACCCTTCCTTCCGTCTGTCTATAACGCTTGGAGATAAATTTTAGAAGCTTGGTGTCTAATTTTGCGAACTGCCGCCAACTTGATAGCTTTTTATAAAAGTGTCAAATTTGCGAAAACATTGCCAAAATTGTAAAATTGGCGCCAAATGCCATTGATGCATTAATCTTGTAATATATCTTGTAATAAATTTTATAATATATAAACTGTATTTCTTTTGCGAATGGCATCAATATTGATAATTTTCAAGTAAGATTTCTACGAAATATAAGTTTATTGGGTAATTTTACATGATATCATCTAGAAAAGCGCCAAATGTACAACAATTTAACGTTAAAAATATTGCTCCGTAGATTTTGTACATCATTTTCTCGCACTGAAAGCTGTAAATTTATTGCATTATATAGTGAATGCCATGTGCTGCCGATATCAATTTTTTTACAAAGATTCTAGCTATAAGGTTCATCCAATTGCTGGAAACCCTGCAAATTAATCCTACCAAAAACGTGTTTGCATGATGATAAAATATTTATTTTTACAAAAAAAAATACTCTATTATAACTTTGATCCTCTGCCATCTCCTGGTTCAAAAACCTTAATTTAATCATAATCAGCTGTAAATTCCAGAAACTATAAAATAAAGACACTATTCATACAATTTACTTTCATACAAAACAAGCATTTCCTGTCATTTGAACTTTAAAAATCATTTTCTTCTTGTACAGGAATGCAAAACTCTACAATCTAAACAAGAGCTTGCTCATTCAAAAGAATAATACTTCCTGTTTTAAAAGTTCTCACTAAGAAGTCGTCGTCGTTCCATGTGCAAGAGGCAAATATAAATTCCCCCCAAGATATACATTTCAAGTCCACTCTTGAATAGCTTCTTTCATCCCCACTTCAAAAAGAGAAGAATCAATTAAATAAATAAAATCTGCACTGTTAGTTTAAGGAGTTAACATTCTCGACCAGTTTAATGCATGCAATTCATTATATGATTTTGTTCATTTGCATGTTTATTACAGATGTACAGACATATCTTGTTTAGAAAATAAATCATACGTATTTGCAAACTTAGACACGATTTTAATCTGGACAATTTATGATGACATAGATGCAATTTACGACTTTCTGGATGTAATTGAATTTTTTAAGAACTTTAAGGATTTTGAAAGTTTCCGTGGAAGAAATCCAGATAAATTAGACAAAAAAAGTATGTTGGCGCATAACTTTATATAATGCTATGAGTTTACTTATTTCACAGTGAAAAAATGATACATAAACGCAATGTTTTTAATGTTTTATTGCACATTTGGCGCTTTTACGCATAACAACAAGTAAAACTATTTTAAAGTACCTAATTAACTTATATTTCAAACAACTCTATATTGACAATTACCAATATTGATAACATCCGCAATAAGCAATATACTTCATATATTAGAGCATTTTAATAATTAATTCATTATTTGGCGTCATTTTTACAATTTTGAAGATATTTTCTTAATTCTGAGCCGATTCTTCTTTCATAGCAATTCTTCTTTCATAGCAAATTGAATGTGAAACAAAATAAACCCTGGCAAAGAGGTACCAGAACCCTGGCAAAATATTTGAAATTTGAACTGTACAAGGTAACATTTAGCGCTTTTCAGGAAGACAAAATTATCTCAAAGTACCAAATTAACTTATATTTCGCCCAAATTTAACTTGACAATTACAAATATTGCTTGCATCTGCTAAGTAAGAGTCCATACATTAAACGGTTTTAGTCACTGGAAAATACAGAATTTTCATCAATTTTGGCGTAATTCTCTTTAATTTAGCGTCTTTTCTGCATATTTAGCGACATTTTAAAGCATATTTAGCAGCCTTTTTAGAAAGTCACCAATCTGGCGATAATTTGGCACATTTAATTACCAAAGTCACCCTATTTACGAATACTTACTACTTATTTTAATGTGTTGAGACTCAGACTGTCCGACCTACCAGAAAGTTGTAAGGTAACTGTTTGGACGTCCAGAAAGAACCACCCAATTTCGACCGGAACCCAATGAAGGAGGCATCCACAGGGGTCGTACTTTCTTTCCCCTACCACCAACCTCTCGAAAGGACTTATGGACCCACATGTTTAACGTTATTTTAATGTGTTGAAGACCCAGACCACACGACCGACCATAAAGCTTATGGCAGTTTAATGTGTGGCCGGGTTATTTTAATGTGTGTAACTTTTTATATAAAGTTATCCAAAAACGTGATATATCTCGAAAAAGGTTCATGCTAACGTTCTAAAATTGATGCCATTAGTTTTCTAATGATAAATCGAGGGTTTAGTATCAAACGACGTTAACTATAAAATCATGATTTTTCGGAAAAGAAGAAATCCGCTTTGATTTGATTTTATCTTTTTTATTTCTTATAAACCATACTCCATACAAGCAAACAAAATATATATGTAAATATATATACTTAAATATTATAAGGTTATATTAAGGGGTATTTTTCAACATTTATTATTAATATATAGTGTAATAAATCTGTAATAGTTAATTAATAAATATTAAGGAGCTATAGATAACGAGTTTTGACTTTTTTGACTTCTGTCACATTTTAGCTTTTTTATTATAGTGTGCACTGGTGTTTGTGCAATATAAAACTAACTTTACCACAAAGTATGTAATTTTGTAATTGACGTTGTTTGACACTAAAATCTTGAAATTACGTAAGAAATTACTATTTATATAACATTATTAAAAATCCTAATTTTTTACGATGTTTTCGAAAATTCTTTCAAAAATTAGGATGTCGTCTTCCGAACAGTCGATCACGTTTCAAATCAATAGAATTCCAGAATTCATTGATTGTAATAATCATACCAACTTGCTTTTCGAATCAATCTTCGAGAGGTATGGCTTTCACAGACTTAATGATACACACACTAACATACACACACATTAACATATACACACACTAACATACACACACATTAACATATGCACACACTAACATACATAAACACACATATACGCACAGACATCATCTCAAAAAAGTTCGATTCTAGTTCAGAGATGCTTAAAACCTTTTGTCAAAAACTCGAATTCGAATTTTCGATCCTGTGACAATACTTTTCCTTTACATTATACTGTGTATATAAAGAAAGTAACAAAAATAAAATAAACTTATTTTACATAAAGGGCAATATATTACCTTGCATCTAAAAATTTCAATATTATTGAAATTTTATATTTATCAATTTATTAGACTGAACAATTTACTACTATTCTGTACTGCTTTTGTTTTAATTATTTAAGTTCTAAATTAAAATATAACCTATAACGTCAATCACTGTATTATTTTTCTTAGAGTTGATACATTTATTCAACATTCAATCAACTTTTAATAAATTATAAAACTATATTTTTAATTCATTTTGTTTTTCAATGTTTCATATTTTCGAAAGTTTTTTTTCTCTATTTCGCCTTAATAGGGCATATTAATACGTATTCATATTTATTTATTTTTCTACCAACCAAATTTTTTCTAAAAAAGTCAAATATATTAGTCTCGGGTAATTAATCTGTTAAAATGTATATCCTATATTTTTTTTAATTTCCGCATTACCTTATAGAATAGACCTATTTTAAGCAACTATACTTTTGTTTGCTTTAATTGCTTCGTTTGTTTTGATGCTTTTAGTTGGTATTTTTTCATTCCTTACGAGTAGAGACAAGTATCAACGTTATTATTACGTTCTTACTTTAACACTTTTATTTTCATTCTTCCTTTTTGTATATTTCTGTTTAATTAGATAGGTAAAAATACCTTTTCTTTTATATTATGTTGCAAAACAAGCCTTATTTCTCCTCAAATTTTCTCCTTTTCTTCATGTGAGCAATTTGTTAATATTTTAAAAGTCAGAAACGCAGGTATCAGTATCGGTATAGAAAACTAAAAATAAATAAATAACGAGTTTAATTTATATCCCAATACAGAATTCTCTAGTACCGATTTGATTACCCCATTTGTGAAATGACACATTGCTACAATCATCAGTGGCAAAAATTGTGTTGATGGCAAAAATGTTGTCATACTGTTGTTCTTACGTTATAAAGAATCTATTCCTCAAGATCTGCTATAGATAGAGATAAGGTAATAACTGGCATAGATTCAACATAAAATTTTAGAAATGATAGAGGATTCACTAGAGATTTTTACTTCCAGTTCTTTTTCTATTTCCTGTTCAAAAATTCCTTGAAACATCTATGTCTCACGATTGGCGACAGATAGAATTTAAAAAATAACTTATTACTTTCCTTATATACATAATGTATAAGGAAAGTATTGTGACGGGGTCGAAAATTCGAAATCGAGTTTTCGACGGGAGAGCACATTTCAAGCATCCCTGATCACGAATCAAATATTTTTGAAGTGATGGCTGTGTGTGCGTGTGTGTCAGTGAGTCTGTGAAGACGATAACTGACGAACGAATGGACCGATTCGAACAAAATATGGTACAAAAATCACAATCCTTAAACACTGGAAGCTTATTGTTTTTTATACGCAATCGAATGTTCAGAAATCCCCTAAAATTTATTGAATGTCGCCAACTTGGCGACATTTTCAATTGTTGCTAAATTAACAAAAATCTCGCCAAATGGATAAAAATGACGCTAAATCAATAAAAATGACGACTAATTGAAGAAAATTCAATATCTTGGAAAGAATATAAGTATCTGCTATAAGAATAACATTTTTTTTATTCTGTAAATGTAGTAAATTCATTGCACTATATAAGGAAAGTCATGTATTGCCCACATCAGATTTTCTAGATTCAGTATCAAATTTTGGAAGATTTGGTGTGGTTCACTGGGAACTTTCACTTCCAATACAAAACTTTTCATTCACACGTCTATTTCTTAAGACTGGATATAGATCATTTACCATGATGCAAACTTAGAGGATGACTGATAGCTGAGAATTAGATGATCAGCATCAACTTGCGCAGGGTAAATGTCTCACTAAGAATTTCCAATTCCAGAGGTGCCACTTTCAATTCAAAAATGTACATTCTCCTTGCACCATCTATTTCTCAGTATCGGCAATAGATAAAGCTTCTTCGATGATGGCTGGTATAGATAGAGTATCAAATTTTTGAAAGAGTATAGAAGCTTCACTAAAGATTTCCACTTCAGATTAGAAAATTTTCCTTCAAATATATACTTCTCAGAATTGTCTATAAAGCTTAGGTGATAACTGATATGGATTTAGTTTCAAATGCCAGATGGAATAAGAGGTCTTACTAAGAATTTCAACTTCCGTTTTCCGGAAATTTGTATAACTACTCGAAATAACCCTAACAGCATTTTTTTTCACAGTGAGGTAAGATTTACGTCACACTGTGACTTTGGAACGTCACAGGACGTCGCAGTACGTCTCGGCAATGTCATAGTGAGGTCACAGCGAAGTCATTTGGTCATTTTCATGGTCGTTTGTGACGTCGCATATTAGCTTGTTTGTGAAGTCACATTGTAGTTGTCATTGTAATGTCGTCACATTGTTACGTGCTAATTATATTGTGGAAACGTCACAGAATATAGTCGCAATGAAGTTACAAAGTTACTAATACGTAACGTCGCATAGAAGTCACAAATGTGATGTCACATTGTGATCCAGGTGTCACGTGACTACAACGTCACTGTCACAATGTAACGATCTTTGTTGTGAAGTGCTCCAAAAGTAAAAAAAAGTTTAATAGTTATGCCGAAAATTTAAAAGTGTACGAAGTACAAATTGCCACAATATGAATTCTATTCAAAACTTTCTTGTTGCCGCGTATACCTTTTAGTTAAAAATGTTAATCTCACAATTTCTACTTAATCCGCTAGATATTCAGCAATATATGTATAGTTAATTAATAATGAGACGAGTGTATTTGATAAAAAAGAATATGTAAAAGTTGAAAAATTAATATTGTTCATCTTATATTTAAAGACAACTACTACTTCAAATATACACTTTATTCTTGAATTCCCCAACTCTTCCGATTCCCCAACTCTGCAGAAGTCGGAAATTCTGACGTTAATGAACTTGGAAAGACACACAGCACTTTTTAGTTATTCACCAAAGGTGGTCTATTTCCGCATACTTTTACCATCCGTATTGGACAATTAGACTTAATGCTGACCCAACAGATCTAAGATAAAAATTGGAGAACCGACATCCGTCTGTATTTTTAATGAAATTCGGTATCTTCAAAAGACAACAAAGGAAAATTATAGGTATCTTTTCATTCATATAACGACAGCTGGGAAAAGAAATAGACGCAGTGTTACTAACTTCTTTGAATTTTTTATGTCGTAAAAGATTTTGAGGTCTTTTATCTTCAGTGAACTTAATGATGGGATATTTTGCGAACTTGAATTTTTCAAAATAGGTGGACAACGTAACGGGAAACAATGTACGTACGATTTTAATAAATGCTTTTTGATGTTATCGCAGGTCAAATATAGGTAGAAAAAAAAATGAGAAAAAAATATCTTTGGTGTTATTGCAGGTCACACATGTGTTCCGGAAGATGCCTCATGTAAAAATGGTAATAAATACAAAAAGATTTCACCACAAATGTGGAAGTCATTCACCTTTCTTCATTTCATTCATGCAGTAACATTTTCTTCAGTGGAATCTAAGGCTCCAAAATATACAGTATGGCTCAAACGCCATTTTTACTCCTACCGGTCATTGTCGTCTGTATGTGCTATTTCAATGGCACATCCATATTACATGGCTGGTATTTGATACGCAATTTAGCTTTAAAATTAGGACTTCTACTGCCAAAAAATTATAACAAGAAAGAAATCTAGTATAAACAACAAGCACACAACTATAATAGAAGGTGTTTTATTTCACTTCTTTAAGACGTACAAAACTTAAGAAGGCCAGAGCGCTTTCGAGCGCAAATACGCTCTTCATCAGTGGCTACATGGAAATCGGAATGATCGTTCATATATAGACCAGAAAAGGTGACAAATTTGCATAAATACAATTATCAATAAACTTACGTTTATCTAAGGAGAATCCAAAAATACAAAACATTTTGCACAGATTCAAAAAATTGAGCATAAATCACGAAAAGAACAGTAACAATTTACAATTTTATTACAGAATTTTCAAATTCAAAAATTTTTTTTTAAAAATGGGGGCAATGAGGTTCAATCCCCGAGAGGATGACGTCAAAGATAACTATGAAGAGACTTGAATTGCATGGAGTCGAGAATGAGTCGCCAAGCATAACTTAAAAGTGGTATATTTAGATTTTTTCTAAATCCTGAAGAAAGACAAGAAAGTAACCCCGCCCCCCTTTTCGCCATACATCGGTTCGACGGGGGGTAAAGATGACCTCTGTTCCTCCAGCCTGTATATTTAGGAGACTTTGACCAGTCAAATGAATGTAATCGTGCTAAGCTAGGGTTTATATCAATATAGTCAACAACTTTGCAAGCTCTGATATACAGCGGCTATACATGTTGCTAATGTCACATATTCTGCGAAAATTTCTTTGTAAATCCACGAATATGAATGATTTTCCCCCATCCATGGAAATGTCTATTTTGTAAAATGCGATTTTCCTAAAATATTGAACTTTATTTCTTGGTGGAAAATACTTAAAATTTAGATAATATTTTTTCAACCTGTGAATCTGTAATGAATAAATCACATTTAGACCAGCATATCTGTGAAGATCAATGTGTGTGTGTGTACGTGCTGAGAAGTCTTCATGGACCAAAATTCTAGACTTTTATTCAAACCGAATAAACAGTATTATTGCTGAGCCCGAATAAATATTTAAATGTAAAATCCAAACTTTGATACAGCCAAAAGGTTGCTTACTTATGCGTCAAAAACGTATATTTGTGCAATTTTTCTGTTTTGAAAAAGTCACTTTTTAAAAACACTTATCTTTATGCAATACCAGACACAAATAGGCAACTGAGAGAAATCTGACCTATGAGTGGACTCGGCCCTAAGTCTGCGGACCTGGCTCTCACCCATGAAGAGACCCCAGGATGTTCCAGTAAGGTTGAAAATCTAGGGAATTAAAATATACCACAAAAACAACGACATGTCAAATTAAGAGATGAATATAAGAAGATATGAATATAAGATAGGTAGGATTTGTGGGACCTGGTTAGTTAGTAGCTCAAAGATTAGAAACGCAACAAATATGCATACGTACTACATTTGAAGTTAAGTAAAAGGTTATAAAAACACATTTATTAACAACAATAACGCTCTTTTTTAATTTATTTTTAAAATATGTCTGCACACATTTCAATAAACAGGGTTTCTAATAAACTCCTTTAGATTAAAAAAAACAGATGTGGGCAACACATGACTTTCCTTATATAATGCAATGAATTTACTACTTTTACAGTTAAAAAAAATTTTTATTCTTATAGTAGATACTTATGTTCTTTCCAAGATATTGAATTTTCATCAATTAGTCGTCACTTTCATTGATTTGGCGTCATTTTTATCAATTTGGGGAGATTTTTGTTAATTTGGCAACAATCAAAAATGTCGCCAAGTTGGTGACATTCAGCCAAATTCGTCGCCAAAATCTCACCAAGCGTTATGGACGGAGAAATAAGTTATTCTTACAGCAAATAAATGAATATTGGCGTTCAAATACAAATGTATTATTCAAAGTATCTTCTGTTATGAATGGAACGAGCTAGATCTATGAGAATGATGTCACCAAATTTATCACATGATATTACATATGAAAAGTGAACATGTTTCTTAACAGTTAATATTTTTTTTTAATTTATGGGACTTTTCATAAATTTATTTGAAAAATGTGCAATATCTCGAGAACGGTTCACGCTACCGTTCTAAAGTTTATGTCAATCGTTTTCTAAGGAAAAATTACATAAGAAATGTCTATTTGCGTAACTTTATTAAAGGTTTTGATTTTTTGACGATTTTTTCAAAATTTCACTCGAAAATATACCACATTAGGGGGGGGGGGGGGTTCTGAACATTCGATTGCGTATAAAAGCAATAGGTTTCCAGTGTTTACGGATTGTGATTTTGCACAAAATTTCTTTCGAATCGGTCCATTCGTTCGTCAGTTATCGTCTCCACAGACTCACTGACACACACACACACACACACACACGCACACACAGACATCACTTCAAAAATGTTTGATTCGTGATCAGGGATGCTTGAAACGTGCTCTCCCGTCGAAAATTCGAATTCGAATTTTCGACTCCGTCACAATACTTTCCTTATACATTATGTATATAAGGAAAGTAACAACTTTAGAATTAGAAGTCCACGAATATAAGGTGCAAAGGTCCATGAGTGTACAATGAAAGTTCCCTGAGTGTGCAACAATGAATAGTTCATGAGTGTCTACCTTTTCTGTATTTATTATATCCAATAGGTTAAAAGTGATTGCAGCGCCCTTGGCGGAGAATTTAAGAAGCTAGAAGCACGAACTCTGCAATAAAGCGAAATAAACGAAAAATATCGATTGCAAAGTTGTATAATTAATTCTGCACAATTAAAATTAATAAATATCAGGAATGTACACAACGCGAATATGAGGAGCAATAAATGCATGTCAAAAAGTCCTATCAACAAGGCCGGTACACACTTTGTGACATCCATAATACTTGTCAAAGTGAGTGGTAATATTTTTACTTTCCTTATATACAGAATGTATAAAGAAAGTATTGTGACGGGGTCGAAAATTCGAATTCTAGTTTTCGACGGGAGAGCACGTTTCAAGCATCCCTGATCTCGAATCAAACATTTTTGAGGTGATGTCTGTGCGTGTGTGTGGGGGGGGGGGTATGTGTGTGTGTGAAAGTATGTATGTGGATGTGGGTGTCAGTGAGTCTGTGAAGACGATATCTCACGAACTAATGAAGCTATTCGAATGAAATTTGGTACAAAAATCACAATCCATGAATACTGGAAGCCTATTGTTTTTAAATGCAATCGAATGTTCAGAACCCCTCTAAATTTTTGAGTGAAATTTTGAAAAAATCATCAAAAAATCAAAACCTTTAATAAAGTTACACAAATAGACCTCTCTTATGTAATTGTTCCTTAGAAAACGATTGACATAAACTTTAGAACGCTCGCACATTTTTCAAATAAATTTATCAAAAAATCCCGTAAATTAAAAAAATATATTAACTGTTGAGAAACATGTTCACTTTTCATATGTGATATTCTGCGATAAATTTGGTGACATCATTCTCGTGGATCTAGCTCGTTCCATTCATGAGAAAAGATATTTTGAGTAATACTTTTGTATTTGAACGCCAATAGTCATTTATCTGCTATAAGAATATCTTATTTCTCCGTCCATAACGCTTGGCGAGATTTTGGCGGAATTTAGCCAACTTGGCGACATTTTAAAAGTTGCCAAATTAACGAAAATCTTGCCAGATAGATAAAAATGAAGCTAAATCAATGAAAATGACGACTAATTGAAGAAAATTCAATATCTTGGAAAGAATACAAGCATCTATTATAAGAATAACATTTTTTTAACTGTAAAAGTAGTAAATTCATTGCATTATATAAGGAAAGTCATGTGTTGCCCACATCAGATTTTTTTCTAATTTAAATGTGCATTGCCACTGATGGAGAGTATTGTGAACATACTCTACACTATATTCTTCTGCATGTAAGTGTTTAATTTTATCGTTCTTAAATATGGCAAAATCTCCTCTGTGATTATATTGTGTCAAATAAATGCTTTACGTAACCAATTTAGAGTTTATTTTACAAGTTATATAATGCTCTACAACTTTATTAGACATTTTCTCCCTATTTTGCTTTATTCTCGTGCTCCTAACTCCATAAATTCTCCGCTAGGGTGCTGAAATCTCTTTTATTCTATTGACCATGGTTATTTTACAGATAGACGTAACGTGTACACTCAGGGATTTTTCATTACGCAGTTACTGATGTCCTTCAGAACTTTTAAAGAAAACGTTGTATATTAAAAAGAAATTACAAAAATCCCAGAATTAGACATTTTTTCCTTACCCTAATAATGTTCTTAACTTGAAATGGGCGAATACTCGAATACTTTGAGCACTAGAAAATGTTCCAGATTCAAGATATCGAATACAACGTCACTTGAAAATATTCGAATACATCGAATATCGCTCGATGATAAATGGCAGGTTCTAGAATAAAAAGTCAGGATATTCCAGAAGAAGAAATTCGAAAGTACCTAGAAGAAAGTTTGTTTCCACCAAAGGAAAACATTTTCGACTATTGGAAAAAGAACAGTCTGTATCCTGGCTTGAATTGCCTTTGAAGTATCACTTCACTGTCAATCGTGTTTCCAAGTGACTCTTCAGCTCCTCTGGTTAAATTTGCGACAAAAAAAAAGAAGCAAACTAGAATCTGAGCGTGTTCAAATACTTGTTTTCTCAACAAAAAACCTGCAGTAGATGAGAAGCATTTAGAATTATTCAATTATTGTAGTTAAGAGTATCTGAAATAGAATGGTATTATAAAATAAATAAAATTTAAACTACAGAGTTCCATTTATAGATTAATGCAGTTTTACTACAATTCTTCTATTTTTATTTTACTTTATTAATGCATTTACTAATAATTAATTAATTATATTTAATAAATATAAATATTATTTATTAACAATTCAAAGTATCACTATTCAGAGGTATTCGAACATTTGAGATTTGGTTTAATTTTTGAATTCGAGAAAAGTTTTATTCGACCATCTCTACTTTTAAACAAATTTTATCATAAGTCAATAAACGTTTTACTTTATTAATTCATTTACTAATGATTAATTAATAATATTTAATAAATACTAATATTATGTATTAACAATTTGAAGTATAACTATTCGAACTATTCGGGAGTATTTAAGTATTCGAGATATGGTTTAATTTTCGAATTCGAGAAAATCGTTTGTTATTCGTCCATCTCTACTTTTAACCGAATTTTCATATGAGTCAATAAACGTTTTACTTTATTAATTCATTTACTAATAATTAATTAATAATATTTTATAAATACAAATATTATGTGTTACCAAGTTGAAGTATGACTATTCGAGGGTATTCGAACATTCGAAATCGGGTTTAAATTACGAATTCGAAAAAATTGTTTGTTATTCGCCCATCTCTACTTTTAACTGAATTTTTCCATGAGTCAATAAAAACGTTTTACTTTATTAATTCATTTACTAATAATTAATCAATAATATTTTGTAAATGCAAATATTATGTATTAACAAATTGAAGTATGACTATTCGAACATTCGAAATCTGGTTTAAATTTCGAATTTGGGAAAAATGTTTGTTATTCGCCCATCCCTACATTTAATTGAATTTTACTATAAATCTATAAACGTTTTACTTTATATTAATTCATTTACAAATAATGAATCAATAATAAGTAATAAATACAAATATTATTTATGAATAATTTAAGTACTACTATTCGGGGGTATTCGAATATTCGATATCTGGTTTAAATTTCTAATTCGATAAAAGTGTTTGTTATTCGCCCATCTTTACATTACCGAATTTTACCATAAGTCAATAAACGTCGTACGCTCTCATCAGCAAAGAACAATTCATGAAGTTAGATAACATTACAAAACCTTCACGCAAGCGAGTTAGAGGACGTTCGGCCTTGCGTTCTATAGACTCTTTGGAAGGTGCTAAAAAGAAAGCAAACACAACAAACGATTACAAAAGAATCCCTTCGTTCTCAGCAGAGGAACCACCCGCTTGCCCTCCGACACGCCTCAGCGCCATCAACCGTGGCCCAATGATACTAACCTGCTGTTTAAAGAAGTGCTGATATTTAATGCTGCGATGTCTGGACGACGCTGACGCTTTGAATTTTTTTTAATGGTTAGTCTGAACGATTCATAGGTGGTGACCTTGGGTGTGGGAGTTGATTTCGGGTGCTAGTCACCTCGGAAGAATGGTTGAATAAAGATTGAAAGAAATGAAGATATCTTAATCTGCCCTGTCTCAAGTTTTGATTCTCATTTCTAGAATGAAATAATTTAATGTTTTTAAACATACGATGAATGTTTGCCATTGTCTTCATTTATAATGAAAAAGAAAGAACTGGGAAATAATATTTTAACTTCGAAAATTTGAAAAAATTATAAGAAAAAAATAAAGTTTTTCAATATCCTTCCCAACATAACAGTGTTCCGTACGTAAAAGTAAAAAATGCATTTTAATCCCTCCCGAAATTGAACCAAATTGAGAGAATTCAAATAATACTATATAAATATCGTCATCATCCGAAATTGAAATGGGGGTGTAGACAGATGACGATGATGAAGTTCGACGACGAAGCGTTTCGACAATTTTGCGTAATATCAATTTTAGACAATTATAAGATTTATATAATATTGTTTTGAATTAAATCTGCCCACATCATCAATTCGGTTCAATTTCATGTGTGATTAAAATTTATTTCATATTTCTCCGTAAGGCACAATTGCGTAAGGAAAATCATTATAAAACTTGTTTTGTTTTTTCTCATAGTTTATTTGTTACTTTTTAATTTTCCCTTTTTACATAATTTACGTTCAAACTTATGCAGCATTATACAGGTATCGATGTGTTACAGTCAGGAGAACATGTTATCTGAAAATACTGAATCGTAATTCACAAAGAAACTGCATGAAAATGGCAAAACCATAGTCATAGTGTACGTAAATGGCATAACAACATAAAGTAATAACGTGAAAATCTGATAGATGAAAATATTCCACGAAATGATACTGTGTACCTAATTTCAGCCCTCTGCGCGTTCTGAGAGCTAAAAACGCCTGTAAATGAGATGATATGCGTAAATGATGTAACAGCGTAAAAATTTAATAGATAAAATTTGAGTTACTCATATTTTTCATCAGATTTTGTTTTATAACATTTAAAAAAACCCTGAAGTTATTAGCATTACTTTTGACATAATTATAGAAAAACCCTTTTCTTAATCTCATTCCTTTAAAACTTTTAAATAAAGATTATTTTTCATTTTAAATTCTTTATTTAATGTCGATGAGCAATGGCATTTAATCGGTTTCGAAAGCCGGAGAATCTCCCTGAATAGCAAGGCTAGTTCAGTTGCAAACCAATGTAAAGCACAGCCGCTACCACACCGTATTTCCCCCCTTAAAGGAAAGCTTCAAATGAAAGTATTTGAAAAAATATCAAAGAAACAAAATACCAACTTAGCGTCTGTAGAAATAAGGACAAAATTCTTCAGATAGAAGAAAAATTGACGAAATTCTTCAGATATGCAAGATATATACAAGATCTGTAAATATAAAAGATATACAAGATCTATAGATATACAAGATCTTCAGATATACAAGACCTATTGACGAAATTCTTCAGATATACCAAATATACAAGATATACGAGATCTTCAAATATAAAAGATCTCTTGACGAAATTCTGCAGATAAATAAGATCTTCAGATATACAAGATCTATTGACGAAATTCTTCAGACATACCAGATCTCAGATATACAAGAACTTCAGATATACAGGATCTATTGGCGAAATTCTTCAGATACACAAGATCTCTGAATAAGTTTATTAAAGTGTTCGTGTCCGATCGAATAAAAGTGACTGCAGCTCCTCCAATGGATAATTTGAAAGTTAGGATGACTAACGCAATAAACGTAAGACGAAACAGGTATCCTATAGAATCTAATTCAGTTATCTTCAATCCGTGGCCACAGGGCTCCGATTAACTTTTAGGAAAATTCTCTTTCGTAACTGTTCGTATATTTTCAAAACTGTCTGTATATTTTGCCTATATTTTAAGTTTTACAAAAAAATATGCTCTTAAAGCAATTTTATACACTTCTTTTGGAAAATCCATATAATAAGAAATTCCATTGTAGAATTTGCAAAATGCATAATAGGAATTCCCAAAATCTTCTGATATCATACGACTGTATGCAATGCCGTAAGTTAATGCAATAAAATACTCAAAACTATTTTTGTTTTGGCTGAAAAAAAATTGTATATTTTTATTGTCTGGGACAAGAGCAAATTTATTAAGATATTTATTATGATATCATAATAGAACTAAGGAGGGGGGATTAAATTTTTAAGGGAAACTGTACTAACATCATATTTTGGAAAAATAATAAAGCATTTTTACACATAATTTGTGAAACATTTTTGAGTTAATGACCTGATTCTGACATTCAAAACTACATTCAAATCCGTAGCATCACCCCTACTCAACCTTAATTACCTCCTATTCATTTCTTATGAGAGGATAGAGCTTACCAATAGCCATATGTTCGTTTTTGATGATAATATTTATATGTAACTTCCATGTGAGGTGATAGTCTAATGTTACTCCTAAGTATGTAGTTGATTTTTCAGCATAAAAGGCATGATTATTGATATAAAGGGGCTGCGGGGTTTTCTTAAAGTAAAAGATATAAATCCAGTGGCATTTATTGGGGTTAAGCTTAGCTCTCCACGTGTACAGGCAGGTGAGGAGTATACCTAACTGATATTACAGTTGTTTGTGCATTACTGAGAACCAGGTATTTTTCGCTAGTATTACACTGTCGTCTGCATAGAGTGCCAGTTCCGTATTCTGTTTTGTGCGAACGTCATTTAAATATATATTTTAAAAAGTATGGGGCCGAAGTGGGATCTTTGCTATTCACTACTTTTTTAGCTTGGGTGTCAAAAGTTTGTCTTTAACTCAAACTTGCAAGTGCCTGTCATTTAAATACGAGATTAAATGTTTGACTATTGCATTAAAAGCTTTAAGTGTCATCAATTAGTAAATTGATAGCACACAAACTTGAAAATGTCTGTCATTTAAATACGAGATTAAATGTTTGACTATTGCATTAAGGACTTTAAGTGTTATCAATTTGTAAATTGATAACACTCAAACTTGAATATATATATATATATATATATATATATATTTATCAAATGGCCAGGCACTTGACTCATCATCATTCGCCTTTTTGTCAGCGGCCAGAACGTGAACCATTTAACCGTCTTAGGACGTTGCCCCAGGCTCACCAGAGGGGGGCGGAACACACTACGCCCTCAACACAAACATCCATGCCTTACTTGGGACTCGAACCCACAACGCGGCGGTCGAGCGATTGCTGTGGAAACGCTCGCATTGACCACTCGACAACCACGTCGGCAAACTTGAAAATATCTGTCATTTAAATACGATATTAAATGTTTGACTATTGCATCAAGGGTTTTAAGTAATATCAATTTGTAAATTAAATCACTATGCCAATTTTTATCAAACGCTTTTTTGATGTTGAGAAGAAACGTCACAGCTGGAGGTGTCTTTGCTTGAAATCCAGAAGATATGTACTCAACCTACACAACCACTCCCAGCAACTGATGGGTGGCAAAGTATTTTGGGGTAGATCCAAACTGCTCAGGAATAATATTTTATTTTTTCCTTAGATATTCATTCAAATCGATTAAGGATAATCCTCTCTAATTCTACTGAGTGTGGGTAGCAAACTCATTGGTCTGTAATTGTCTAGTCTAATGGCGCCCTCAACTGGCTTGTGGACCGGGATTATGTTAGCATTTCTTTATTCATTGGGGAAATAGTTCAATTTTAGAATCTAATTTATTAAGAAAATAACAATATTATATTTTGGGATTAGATTTTAAACAGAGACGTTCCTAATATTATTATGTCGTGCTTTTTTATGAATTTTCATACTTTTAATGCAATCCAAAACTTTCTTATATGTAATTGGTGTGATTTCTGAAAGAATTCTAAGTTTATCTAACCATATTAAGCGTTTCCTGACACAGTATATCGTGGTTTGGTTATCGTGATTGGATTTTGTAGTGTTTTGCTAGAGCCTCAGGTTAAATTCATTTTCATTTGAATTAGCCAGGCCGGAGTTGTTCTTCAGTGAGGTAGATTTGTATAAGATTTTTTAAAGTTCTTTAGTGAATTCCCATATCAGTGAGACTTTGGACGCAAGGGATTCAATAAATTCTCGGAACATTTCCTGCTTTTCTAATGACAATTTTTTGTCTAATTTTGCTCTTGAATTTATTAATCTCTCGTTTTAAGTTCGGATTTCTATTATTCTGCCATATCGTTCTCATTCTCTTTCTCTCTTTTATTAATTCACTGACATGGAAGGAAAGTGTGGGTTATTTGGCATACTTACAATTTGTTGTCGACGAGGCTAGTATTCTTGAAATTTCTGTTGTAAGTGCGTGTGTGGCAACGTCAATATCTAATGTGCTCGAAATGGCAAAGTTAAACATAGTGAGGTTCAACCTGAGTTCTCTAGAATAAGTTCCAGTTGATTTGGGTTGGTCCTAATGTTGTTGGGAGTAAAATATTTAAAAGAAAGGTCACTGATACTGGTAGATGCTCCGAGTCGAATTAATCTGGAGTATCAAATCCATGAATATAATTTACGTTCCAAGTTAAAACAAAGTCAATGAAGGTACCTGCGCGGCATTCTTGATGCAAAACATGTGGGACGCGGTGGAATGATGGCCGTGTTTGTTGTATTCAGAAGGTTGTAGATATCTTTGCCACACCTGTTCAGTCTACAGGAACCCCATAAAAGATGATGAGCATTCAAATCTCCTGCAAGAATGGTGTTTGGGTGACTCGCAAAAAGCAGTTCCAGTTCCGAAGTTACATTATACTTCTTAAGATGCCTAACAGACGTGGAAGTTGTCACTAAAGAGTGCAAATTTTTAATTTTTATTTTATTACTAGTATTTTTATGCCCTGTAAATTTAAGTTTTTAACTACATCGTGCGGGGAATCTTTAATCATACATCATACATCCCCTTGGAACGTCATAGCATTCATATTAGTATTTCTATAATTTTAATAACAATTATAATTTACGATGTTTATATATATATATATATATATATATATATATATATATATATATATATATTCACTAATTCTAATTTCCTGAATAAGTAGGGCGTCGATTTCGTTTATAATTTCAAAGTCACTAAGTGCATTTATTCTAGGTGATATACCGTTAGCATTCCAAATAATACTCTAAGGATATTTTTTTTATCTATCCATAGTAGGCAGTTGATTCGCCGTGTTTGTTTTGTTTCTCTATGAATTGGATAACCTCAAAGCACATTTCGCATAGGTTCTTTATTTTTCTCAAACACTGCTGAAAGCTGTGTCAGTATTTGTTTAATTTGATTTATATCGAACTTACTGAGGTTATCCCTGACGAATCTCCTTTAGGTGGTCATCTTCTGATTGCACACTTGTTTCAGTTTCGGGTTTCTCTACCACTATCATTTCCTATGGAGTTACCTCAGCGGCAGTTTTGGTATTTTTTGTTTGATTCCTAGACTGCTCTTCGGTATTTTTTTTTTCATTTTTTTATCTAGCACTTCTTTCTCAGTCCGATCTTCTTGTCTCGCGCGTTTAGATTTTTCTAACAATTGGGCCTGTTCCCTTTCAGTTTTCTCTTTATGTTTTTTTATCGAAGTTTAGCAGGCGAGCTTCAACTCCCTCTTATGAAGGTCTAATTGTCAAAGATTTTTGGACCTGGATGTGCACCATTCTCAGTAATGGAAAGGTTTTGACGACTTGGTGAGTCAGGTGCGCCTCTTAAAGTCCCATTTTTGTGAAGGAACTTGTTTTCGTGCAAACAGTCGGAGCGCATTGAATTTTTAGTAATCCTGTACTTCCAATCTTTTATGTAGCTGAGTCTATTATTGGTGTTTGTCCGATGAGGCATGGATGGAATGTTTCTCATTAATTCGTTCTGAGTAATGAACCGAGTAATCGTTTTCATGACTTGGGGAACCAGCTGTCCCCGCGCCTTTCAAAGTCCCACTTTTGCAAAGGAACTTGCTCTGCTGCAAATAGTCCAAGTGCATTGAATTTTCAGTGCTGTATTACTTTCCTTATATACATAATGTATAAGGAAAGTATTGTGACGGGGTCGAAAATTCGAATTCGAATTCGAACGGGAGAGCACGTTTCAAGCATCCCTGATCACGAATCAAACATTTTTGAAGTGATGTCTGTGTGTGTGCGTGTGTGTGAAAGTATGTGTGTGTGTGTGTATGTGTGTGTGTGTGTCAGTGGGTCTGTGGAGACGATAACTGACGAACGAATGGACCGATTCGAACCAAATTTGGTACAAAAATCACAATCCGTAAACACTGGAAGCCTATTGTTTTTATACGTAATCGAATGTTCAGAACCCCCCTAAATTTTCGAATGAAATTTTGAAAAAATCGTCAAAAAATCAAAACCGCTAATAAAGTTACGCAAATAGACATTTCTTATGTAATTTTTCATTAGAAAACGATTGGCATAAATTTTAGAACGCTAACATGAGCCGTTCTCGAGATATTGTACATTTTTCAAAAAAATTATGAAAAAGTAACATAAAAAAAATTCTTATTGATAAACATGTTCACTTTTCATATGTAATACCATGCGATAAATTGAGTGATATCATTCTCGTGGATCGAGCTCGTTCCATTCATGAAAAAATATACTTTAAATAATACTTTTGTATTTGAACGCCAATAGTCATTTATCAGCTGTAAGAATAACTTTTTTCTTAGTGCATAACGCTTGGCGAGATTTTGGCGACGAATTTGGGCGGAATGTCGCCAACTTGGCGACTTTTTTGAAATGCTGCCAAATTAATGAAAATCTCGCCAAATGGATAAAAATGATGCTAAATCAATGAAAATGACGACTAATGGTCGAAAATTCAATATCTTGGAAAGAATATTAGTATCTACTATAAGAAAAACCTAATTTTTTACTGTAAAAGTAGTAAATTCATTACATTATATAAGGAAAGTCATGTGTTGCCCACATCAGATTTTTTCATAATAGATTCGTTTGCAGCATTTCGATGCTAAAGTTGCTGCATTTTTAAAAATTTCGAGTATGTTTGCGCATTCTCACAATTATTTCAAAAGTTGGAAATGCCGACTCTTTATGAAAAAGAAATGAAACGCTTTTGGAAAACCTTTAACAGAAACTGTACTCAACTAATGACAACTAATACTTGAGTGATCATTTGAGTGATTATTTAAGTTTCAACTCAGAAACTGAATTAGAAGAATCTGAAGAGGAAAAAAGAACTTTATATTGCCACTTTTTACTATTGTCGTTTCGGCCTTTTATTAACACTTTTCAACATATTATTTATGACATTATTCATTCTGTGTGTCTGTCCGTTCGCACAATAACTGCCGTAAAAATGACTTTATCAAAATGAAATTTTAGTATGTTATTGAGATGGTCTAAGGGATATATGGGAATGTAAATGAATAATATCACCCAATTAAATTTGGATTGAACACGGGTTGAAAAATTGAAATACATTGGACCCTATGGGACCTAATTTTTCAAACATTTTTTAAGCAAAATTAAAATTCAGAAATTGCTTCGAAATTTTTAGGAAATATTCAAATTATCCCACAAAATATATAAAAAAAATTTCAGCAAAATATGTACGATAGTTTTTCAAATAAAATTTAAAATAATAATTACACCCATATTATACGACGAGATCACGTGACCCAATTCAAAATAAATTATGGCATCCATCTTTTTTTCCCAGTGTAAAGTTCCTGATTTTTAAAGTTCTTTTATATTTATATTTAGTGTTGCATCAGTCCTAAAACTGCTTTGTTTTTGTATATTTTCTGTGCATCTATATTCCGTGCCAACGCAATTACAATATTATTGAGTTTAAATGATCATCAAACTTTGATTATTTCTACAGCGATGCCTAATTTTAATGGATGCAGAATGTAAAAAAGTGATTGTAAGATGAGTTGTATAAGAATTGCTAAATGTTTTTCACTCAAAATTATTTAGCTCTAGAGTCTGAAATAAAAGTAATATGAATGAAATATTCACTGCTTTTACATAGAGAGCCAGACGATTTACATTTCGCTGACGTCATTTGAATGAAGTTCATTTTTTTCTATGTAGTTTTAAGTTTTTAAATACAATAAATTATTGTAGTACTGTGATAATTTAAAATAGATCACCGCTGAATGTATCGCATTTCAGAGATGTTTGAATAAAATTGCTTTCAGTTGGAAAGTGTTTCATAATCAATGCTTTATGCATGATTAATCTTTCTTGTTTAGTGTTGACGGATCTAAAACCTTATCTACTGAACCGATTTTAATAAAAGATGTTTGATTTTGCGTGTTCTTGTGGGAGGTACATACTTTTCCTTTAAAGCTAAAAGATAAATTTAATACATTAAATCAAAGACAACAAATCGTAGATTAAAAAGACAATTAATAAAAATCATCCTTTATGACGTACAAATATTAAAAAGGCCAGAACGCTTTCGGGTATCACCATACCTTTCATCAGTCGCTAGATCTAGCCACTGATCTAGCCACAGCAGCAACCTCCACCAATTCCACCCGGTGAAAACTAGTGCTCCGCTATGCATAAAACATGTACGCTACATGCATTGTTAGTGCCATGTTCACTGTTATCAACTTGATTTCTTGAAAACTATAAAATAATGGAACAAACGGAAAAACTAAAGAAATATGAAAAAGCACGTAGTCATTTACTAACTTTATTATCTTGTAGATTTTCTTTTTATTCGGATTCTCACATTTCCTTCAGTGGGCGAAAATATTAGAATTCACTATTGAAAAGTTGAGAAGTTGAACTTTTAGCAAACCACATTGTAAATTGCTCACACACAATTGCTTTATAGTTTAAATTACTTTATAGTTTTTTTTTCCTTTTTGAGAGAGAAAAAGTGTTTGAATTTTTTAATGCTTACAAGGGATAAATTAACAACTTATATGTTGTAATTTCTAAATGAGTTTTTCATCAACACTCCATTACAATTGCGATTTCGTCATTTCCCAGTTTGCTATAAATCGCTTTAAAGTTATATGAAAATCCTTTAACTCTCTTTACAGAGTTACATTCTTATATTTCAACGTTATAAAATATGATAACCTTTAAATCAAACACACATCGACGATTGGCCTGATTTATTTATGCACATATTTCTTAAATTAAATTATTGTTGCTTGAATTATTTATGTACTTATTTGTAAACTTTTAAAATTAAAGACAACCAAAATAGGTTGAAAAAGTCATTTAACATGATCTTTCCTCGACGTACATAAATTTATAAAGCCACAGCGCTTTCGGGCATCACCATGCCCTTCATCAGTGGCGAAATAAGGGGCACTTACTAGTAATTGTCTGAAGTAAACAAGTAGAATTTCATCAAACAGCCCCCTCAAATGCGGTTGAAATTTGCAAAAAAATGTAAGGGGGAACGTGCTAGTAATTTTCTGCTAAGAAAAACAAGTAGAATTCCGTCGATTCGTCCCTCAAATGTGACTGAAATTTGCGAAAAATGTAAGGGGGGGGGGGAGACTTACTAGTAATTTCCTGAAGAAAACAAGTAGAATTTCGTCGATCTGTTACCTAAAATGAGATGATATAACGCGGAGTTTATAAGGAGGACGAGGCCTGCTCGATATTCTCAGCTAAAAAGTACAAAGTATATATTTATCAATAAATGTTTTTAGTCTTAAATGTTTTCAGTTTTAAATAATTATTTTACGAATTTTTGTACACATATTTTCCGGTATTTAGGAGAGAGGTGAGACTCTTTCACGGAATTAATTTTTCAGAATTTCAAATTGAGACTAGAAAGGGGCGCTTTCCCAGGGAAGGCGGATCAGAGGGATTCTACTGTATAAACTGTTCCTAGGAAAGTCAATCCTTAAACACCACAAATACTTTGTAAGGAAATATCAATGAGTGTACACGTTAGGTCTATCTTTTGTAAAGTGGCCATGCCCGATTGAATAAAAGTGATTGCTAGTAGAGAATTTAAAAAGTTGGGATCGCACTCGATGAAAAAGCAAGATAGAAGAAAAATGTCATAACTATAGAGTATTTTCTAATTAATAGAAATAGACATCAAGAAGGTACGAATCGCGTATATGGAAGGCAAAAGATACCAGTCAGAAATTCATATCATCAGAGTCTGTACACGGTGACACCTACAATACTTGTCAAAGTACGCTGCAATATTCTTTCTCGAATTCAAATGTGCATTGTTGGTGAAGGAGGGAATTTTTAACAGTCTGTACATTAGATTTCTGTGTATATAAGTGTTGCCTATTTTAACATTCCTGGATGAGACAGCCATTCACCAATAGCCATATTGTTTCCAATACGTAGCTTCTGTAGCAGTTTTATTGTTGATTCTTACTAATTAAATAATGTTCTACAACTTTGTTATTGTCCAATACATGTTCTACAACTTTGCTATTGTCCAATACATGTTCTACAACTTTGCTATTGTCCAATACATGTTCTACAACTTTGCTATTGTCGATTCTTATTAATTAAATAACGTTCTACATCTTTGTTATTGTCCACTACATGTTCTACAACTTTGTTATTGTCCAATACATGGCTTCTGTAACAGTTTTATTATCGATTCTTACTAAATAAATAATGTTCTACAACTTTGTTATTGTCCAACACATGTTCTAAAACTTTGCTATTGTCCAATACATGGCTTCCGCAACAGTTTTATTGCGGATTTGTACTAATTGAATAATGTTCTATAACTTCGTTATTGTCCAATACATGTTTTACAACTTTGCTATTGTCCAATACATGGCTTCTATAACAGTTTTATTGTTGATTCTTACTAATTAAATAATGTTCTACAACTTTGCTATTGTCCAATACATGGCTTCTGTAACAATTTTATTGCCGATTCTTACTAATTAAATGATATTCTACAATTTTGCTATTGGCTTCCTTCATCTATCTCTCTTTGTTATCAAGTCCGCTGACCTAACATTTTATATTATCTGTTAGGGGCACTGCTATCATTTTTATTAGATCGAGCATAGTCACTTCACCATAGCTAGACCTAACGTGTACACTCGCGGGCCTTTCCTTACAAAGTTAGAGCGCTTAAAGACTTATCCTATAAAATCTGTATATAAAAATGAATAAAGCATAATTCCTGCCGTAACTCCTTTTTTAAAAAAAATGTTCTTGAAAATTCAGCTTCAAAATTATGTATTTTTAAATTTCATATTAAATTCATATATTAAAATATTGAGCTAGTCTTCGGCTTCACTACAAATTTCATCATGTCTTTAATCCAAAATCAACCAACATTTAAAAGAGATTCGTTTAAGTATTGTATTACTTCTGAAATAACAGAGCTGGATCAGTGAATTTGAAAGATGACAAAAATCAAATTTTTGCATATCTCACTTTTAGAAAATTATTTGAAACCGAACTCTATCTTACATTAAGTTTTTTTTTATCTGCATTTCTTGTGCGCAAGAATAGAGATGATAGTTTTGCGTATTGTATAGTGTCACAGACCCCTCACTAAAGTAAATCGTCATGGACCCAAGCTGGAAACCTCTGATGACTACATTCAGTAAAAAAAAAAAAAATTACTAAATTTATTACTTTCCTTATATACATAATGTATAAGGAAAGTATTGTGACGGGGTCGAAAATTCGAATTCGAGTTTTCGACGGGAGAGCACGTTTCAAGCATCCCTGATCACGAATCAAACATTTTTGAAGTGATGTCTGTGTGTCTGAGTGTGTGTGTATGTGTGTGTGTGTGTGTGTGTGTGTGTGTGAAAGTATGTGCGTGTGTATGTGTGTGTGTGTGTGTCAGTGAGTATGTGGAGACTATAACAGACGAACGAATGGGCCGATTCGAACCAAATTTGGTACACAAATCACAATCTGTAAACACTGGAAGCCTATTGTTTTTATACGCAATCGAATGTTCAGAACCTTCCTAAATTTTCAAATGAAATTTTGAAAAAATCGTCAAAAAATCAAAACCACTAACAAAGTTACGCAAATAGACATTTCTTATGTAATTTTTCATTAGAAACCGATTGAGATAAATTTCAGAGCGCTAACATGAACCGTTCTCGAGATATTGCACATTTTTCAAAAAAATTATCAAAAAGTCATATAAAATAGAAAAAAAAAATTCCTATTGAGAAACATATTCACGTTTCATATGTAATATCATGCGATAAATTGGGTGACATCATTCTCGTGGATCTAGCTCGTTCCATTCATGAAAAACAGATACTTTGAGTAATACCTTAGTATTTGAACGCCAATTGTCATTTATCTGCTGTAAGAATAACTTATTTCTTCGTTCATAACGCTTGGCGAGATTTTGGCGACGAAATTGGCGGAATGTCGCCGATTTGGCGACTTTTTGAAATGTTGCCAAATTAACAAAAATATCGCCAAATGGATAAAAATGACGCTACATCAATGAAAATGACGACTAATTGCCGAAAATTCAATATCTTGAAAAGAATATTAGTATCTACTATAAGAAAAACCTATTTTTTTACTGTAAATGTACATTCATTACATTATATAAGGAAAGTCATATGTTGCCCACATCAGATTTTTTTTAACTGTAAAAGTAGTAAATTCATTGCATTATATAAGGAAAGTCATGTATTGCCCACATCAGATTTTTTTTAATATTACAGACCCCGTGAACTGCACATGCTGAATTGCAAATCATTATTATTCAGTGAGTCTAACTCTTTTCTGACAGTGCATCAGAAGCACACCTTTATTTCCTCCCTTGATAAGTGACATTTCTTATATTTTGTGCGAAATGTTCACCTCTTCATCGTACGGAAATTTCTCATCGAAACATCCGTCTCATTTATATGCAGCATGAGTGCAAGTTATGAACTGAAAGTAGAAACTGCGATGGCTGAAGATGAGTTTAGGCATATTTATAGCACGATGCTTTCGAGCAGATGTATATATATGACCCGGATTGGTATGCAAAATATTTGGTTTATAAAACGTATTTCTTCCTCTTAGTCTATCAAATTTTTTATAACTTTTGACAATATAATAATTCGCTGAATATTTCGGTAAAACCGTTGGTAAGTTTAGCCACCACTTTTTTTTTTAAAGATTTGTCGGATTGAAAGGAGATATTATTAGACCTTGAGATGCACTAAGGTTGACCCCTACTGTTTAAAAGATTCGGTTTAGAATAATAAACATTCAAAAATGGTTCAAACTTACTTTGGAGTTGCCATACCAACTATCATTGGGGTTGCCATACTAAACTGTCGTTCTAGAAAAGACCAGACAAATTCAACTTTGATTTAAATAATTTTCAAATGAACAAATCTAATAAATAAATGATGCAATAGCCAATGCTTAAAAAAAATGTCTGAATATATTGGCTTAATGTAACTCCATTAGTAAAAAATATGTGTATAAAACTGCTCTTTAAGTGCTTACAAAACATTCCCTTAGTTGATAATAGGGAACATATTAAATATTGTATGATATTTTTTTTTATCCATTTTAAATCAAAACCGCAAAAATCATAAAATGTCATCTGTCACTCAATTCTTTTGAGAGATGCCGCAATCACTGTGCGGTAAGGAAAATTTCTAATATCTCGAATACAGCTTAAAATAAATCTTTGGCAATGTTGCCAATTAATTTTCGGTTAAAAGTACTTAATAACGTTGACTCATTTGACAGTAATAAAGATAACATTTCTTTATTAATTTCATTGGTGTAGAGTAGGGGTCATTAACCTTCGGTTCCTTGAATATAACGAGCCGATATTCTTACAATGTTATAAAAACGTCTCACAAAAATACAACACAGGGAAAACTGCAAATAATTTTAACAGTCTAATGACATACATAACTTCTTTTAATATTTTTGGCAGCATTATAAAAAAAATCTTATGTGGGCATGACTTTCCTTATACAATGCAATAAATTTACTACTTTTAAGGTTAAAAAAATGTTATTCTTATAGTAGATATTTATATTCTTTCCAAGATAATGAATTTTCTTCAATTAGTCGTCATTTTCATTGATTTAGCGTCCTTTTTATCCATTTAGCGGGATTTTCGTTAATTTGGCAACATTTAAAAATGTCGTTAAGTTGACGACATTCCGCTAAATTCGTTGCCAAAATCGCGCCAAGCGATATAGACGGAGAAATAAGTTATTCTTACAGAGATAAATGACTATTTGCGTTCAAATGCAAAAGAATTACTCAAAGTAACTTTTCTCGTGAATGGAACGAGTTAGATCCATGAGAATGATGTCGCCAAATTTATCGCATGATATTACATATGAAAAGTAAACATGTTTCTCAACAGTTAATATTTTTTTAATTTATGGGATTTTTTTGATAAATTTATTTGAAAAATGTACAATGTCTCGAGAACGGTTCCTGCTTTCCTTATACAATACAATAAATTTACTACTTTTAAGGTTAAAAAAATGTTATTCCTATAGTAGATACTTATATTGTTTCCAAGATAATGAATTTTCTTCAATTAGTCGTCATTTTCATTGATTTAGCGTCCGTTTTATCCATTTAGCGGGATTTTCGTTAATTTGGCAACATTTTAAAATGTCGTTAAGTTGACGACATTCCGCTAAATTCGTTGCCAAAATCTCGCCAAGCGTTATGGACGGAGAAATAAGTTATTCTTACAGAGATAAATGACTATTGGTGTTCAAATGCAAAAGAATTACTCAAAGTAACTTTTCTCGTGGATGGAACGAGTTAGATCCATGAGAATGATGTCGCCAAATTTATCGCATGATATTACATATGAAAAGTAAACATGTTTCTCAACAGTTAATATTTTTTTAATTTATGGGATTTTTTTGATAAATTTATTTGAAAAATGTACAATATCTCGAGAACGGTTCATGCTAGCGTTTTAAAGTTTATAGCAATCGTTTTCTTAGGAGAAATTACATAAGAAATATCTATTTGCGTAAATTAAAGGTTTTGGTTTCTTGATAATTTTTTCAAAATTTCACTCGAAAATTTCGGAGGGTTCTGTACATTTGATTGTATTTTAAAACAATAGGCATCCAGTATCCATGGATTGCGATTTTCGTACCAAGTTTCATTCAAATCGCTTCATTCGTTCATGAGATATCGTCTCCACAGATTCACTGACACACACACACTCGCACACACATACTTTCACACACAGACACACACACACACACACACACACACACAGACATCACCTCAAAAATGTTTGATTCGTGATCAGGGTTGCTTGAAACGTTCTCTCCCGTCGAAAACTCAAATTCGAATTTTTGACCCCATCACATTACTTTCCTTATACATTATGTATATAAGGAAAGTAAAAATAGGCTATGAGTTTCCGAAGCAGAATTTTCAATCTACATTTATTGGTGGACTAGTAGTGTATATGTTCTTCGTACGGGATACATAATATATAGAAATTAAAAATTACCAATTATGCTCAAATTCATGTAGTCCAATATCCTAAACAACATTGTCATTTAAAACATTATCTTAACATATTTAATTTAATTCCCCCAAAAGAAGAAGAAGAATTTACAAAAAAATATGAAATTTGATCAGTATATGCCAAAATGAAAGCGATAAAACTGTATTAGAACATATACCCATACTACTTTTATTCTGTTTCAACAATTGGCTAAACACAATATATAAGTTTTGAAAATCTTTGTCAAAATAAAACAAATGGCGTAAGAAATTGAAAATATCAACAATCTCCATAATTTTTAAATCCAAAGGCCATCAAAAATGCAATACCGTTCATTTATAAAATTTATTTTATATCCTTTTTTTTTACTCAAATCGAAAAAAATGATAATAAAACTCGTTTGCTGTTTAAACACATTTGATTTACATACGTTGCTAAGCTGTTTCAGAGAAGAAAGAAATTTTTATGTATAATGTAATTTCTATGAGTATGAAAAACACATCTATACCAATTGATTTGTCTGTCCGTGTGCCATGCTCGCCTGTCTTCCCGTCTATCTATACGTCAGTATTCCTCTCTATATATCCATGTGGCTATCCGTCCTTCTATCCACAAGTAATACAGAAAAAACCACCAGGTTGATTTTTACAAAATTTAATACATATCATATATTATAATTTGATACTAGAGATAACAAAAAAAATTTGTCGAATCCAAAAAAATTGTTAAAATAAGTTATAATTAAAAAAGTTTAAGGCAATTTTATAAGATTACTTTATTGTTTCTTATGAAAAGAAAATGATATTCCGGAATTGAATCAAACAAATTTTTATAAAAACCGTGTTAGCTTTCAATACTCTGATACGGAAAATATAGTTTGCACTTATTTGGTTTTTTTTTATTTATTAAATAACAGATTAAGTAACATATTGAATAAAGCCTTAATTTATTGCCCACTAGCAACTGCAAGTACATAAATACCAGTCACCACTACGAACACACATTTGAGACTATTTGAGACACTATTTGAGATACTATTGAAACTACTCTTTTCAATTTGTTAATTTCATTGATATCTTGACAACCCACATCCGTGTTTCCCCCCCACTAAAATGATTGCAGTATATACAACTCATCTCGGTACACCTATATAAATAAAATTGGAAAACTCTTTGTATGTGTGTTTGTGTGTGCTTGTCTCATCACCACGGGAGAACGGCTGTACTGAATTTCATAAAATTTTGTGGATAGCCTTGAAATAGTCCCACTTAAAATTTAGTCTATGTTTCTTTCTTTCGACTTAGACCTTCCGGCCTACTCGAAGATGTAAGTATCTGTTTGAAAACCCGGGACAGTTCCGTCCATCTAATTTAGACCGGAACCCAGAGGGAACAGCATCCACAGGGACCGTACCCTCCTTTCCCTACCACCAATCTCTCGACAGGACTTTCAGACCAACATATTTAATGTGGCCATACTCCGAGTGAACACGAGGACAGTTTGGACAGAGCCGGGACTCGAACTCGGGTTCTCCGAGTGCAATCCCCATGGCTTAACCACTGGGCTGTCCCGCACAGCTAATCTATGGTTATCGAGATATTAATAAACAAGAAATATCAATCATGCATAAAGCATTGATTATGAAACACTTTCTACCTGCAATGCAATTTTATTTAAACATCTGTAAAATACAATACATTCAACGGTAATATTTTTTAAATTATGCCAGTACTACAATAATTTATTTTACTTAAAAACTTAAAATCATGGAGGTAAAATTGCTGTTAAACCCCATTCTTAAAACTTCATCGAAAAAGGCAATGCTGTAAAATCGTTTACTTTTCTATATAAAATTAATGAATATTTCATTAATATCACCTATATTCCAGACTCCAGAGCTAAATAATTTCGCGTTAAAAAAATTCAATTCTGATACAACTCAGCTTACAATCACTTGTTTACATTCTGCAGCCATTTAAGTTAGGCTTCATTGTAGAAATAATCAAAATTTGATGATCATTTAAACTAAAAAATATTGCAATTGCGTTGGCGCAGAATATAGATTCACGGAAAATACGCAAAAATAAAGGGTTTTAGGACAGATGCAATACTAAATATAAATGTAAAAGAACTTTAAAAATTACGATTTGTACGCTGGGATAAAAGATGGATGCCATATTTTATTTTGAAGTGGGTCACGTGATCTCTTCATATAATATGGGTGTAATTATTATATTTATTTTTATTTAAAAAACTACCGAACATGTTTTGCTCAATATATATATATATATATATATATATATATATATATATATATATATATATATATATATATATATATATATATATATATATATATATTATGGGATAATCTAAATATTTTCTAAACTTTTCAAGGCAATTTGCGAATTTTAGCTTCGCTTAAAAATGTTTGAAAAATTAAGTCCTATAGGATTCAATGTGTTTCACTTTTTCAACCCGGGTTCAATCCAAGACTAATTGGGTGATATTATTCATTTACATTCCCATATGTCCCACAGGCCGTCTCAACAACATACTAAAATTTTATTTTGATAAGGTCATTTTACGGCAGTTATCGTGCTAACGGACAGACAGACAGACAGACCCGATAGAATGAACAAAGTCATAAACACTTTAGAACTATGTTGGGAAGTAGTAAAAAATGTATATAAATATAAATTCTATCGGAACTGCATTTCTGACTACATTATGTCAATTTAGACCATCGGATTTAAAGATTACGGGAAAATTATTGGTATTTTCAATTTCCTACGTTATTTGTTTTATTTTGACAAAGTTTTAAAACTCATATATTATGTTAGGTCATATATTGTGTTTAGCCGATTGTTGAAACAGAATAAAGGTAGTACTAGTGTATCCTCTAATACCATTTTATCACTTGCATTTCGGCATACATTGATCTAATTTCATATTTTTTATAATTTGTTTACATACGGAGCCAAGATGTTTTAGTCTTCGGATCTGCACTCGAAGATAATTTTGTACAGCGAGAACAGATATTCTTATACTTTTTAGAAGCGTTAGTTTCATTGGATATTTAATTAAATATTTTGAATAACAATATCATTTATAATGCTATAAGAATTTGCACATAATTGTGAATTTTAATTCTCTTTATATTATATATTCCGTACAAAGAACGGATATACTGCTAGTAAAATATTATGATTAAGTTGTATTATTCTATTGCCAAATTCGAGAATATTTTCAAAATAACTTTTAGCCAACGTTTACTTAAAAATAAATTGTTGATGTATTTGAATACGAATAGGAAATTATATAATTTACAAATTTTGATTAAAGATGGTTTGTCTAAAATTTGCATTTCATGAGGCACATTTGTTTTCAAAATTTTCTCTCTATTAAGCGTTCTTCCTATCTCTCTATCACCATGACCTTCCAGCTCCGAAATTTGTAGATCCACTAAGTTTACCAACCTATACCATAAAAGCTATTACCGCCTCTTTACTCCAAAATAGCCAATCAAATTGTAGAATACAATTCCATAAAAAATAAAATAACATAACAGAAGAACAAAAAGTTCTAAACCATCCCCATCCACCTCCTCCTACCTCACTTCCTATAAGAATCCCAACACTCCGCCAGGGGGGTTAGACAGGTTCCAGAAATCAACGAACCAACCACCCTGCTCTGAGGTTTTTGACCACAAGTCAGAGAAAGTTACACCATTAAAAAGCCGGCAGATCGTCAGACCTGCACAGAACTCCAGAAGCCGGCTCGCTGTGCCACTGGTTTTTTGTGTCAGACTTTGAGGCAGGTCTTTCCAGTGACTCAGAAAGAAAGACTTGTTCTGTTCTAAGGTCTTCTTTCTTCTCTGAGACTTTTCTTCTCCGGATTCGCTGGATGATCATCAGTTGCCGAGAAGAACTTGAAGAGGAATGGTGCTCTCATAGCTAGTTTGGCCATTTGCGAAAATATGCTTTGAGTTAAACTTACGGAATAAAAAGTGAATAGTTTTCTTTGATATAACTGACTGTGAATTTGTTGGCATTGACTGTGAATTGATTTTCTAAAAGATAAGATGTGGGATCCGTCAGAAGGTATGTAAGAACTTGCTTTCCTTACGGCATTTTTTTATCTGCAATAATTACTCATATGTTGGACAAACTCAAGCTTGATGCTTAAATTTGTATTCCAGCATTTAGTAATCTTACTGCCTAAATTATCAATCAAATATTTTTTAACTTACTGCTTAAATTAGTATTTAGTAAGTTTAGTATATAATTACATTGTTCAGTATTTAATAAACTTACAGCTTAAATTAATATCCCGGTAATTTTCTGCTGTTGTTTTATTCAACGCAATACCTAAAAAAACTATAGAAATATTTGAGAAAATTCAATATTTATATAAATAAAGACAGCGAATATAAAACGGAACTCTAAAATTCTGAAACAGGAACATTGAAAAGAATATTTTCTATGTAGCATCTATTAATTTTTCTTTTTTTATATGTAGTAAAAAAGTATTTTCAAATTATAATATAACTTTTTCACAGGATACCTGCAATTTTATACTATATTCATGCTTTAATAGTTTAATTAGAAAAAGATCGAATTAGTTTAATTAGAAAATGATTATTATATTACATTGTATATTTTATCAGATAAACTTGTTCCAATCGCATCATGGTTCTAACTATGTTTTTCTCTATTTCGAGTCCAATTTAGATATAGAAGAAAACATATTCGTATTAGTATCTCAATAAGTAAAGCGCCATCTAGACAGTGTAAGCTCAATGGTTCGATTCTTCACTGAAGCAAGATTTTCTTTAAGATTTCACTACTACATTGTTTTGGGAATTGCAGTTATTTCTTTTTACAGAATAATATTATGAAAATCCTAAATTTTTAATAACGATATCTGCATTTAATCATTATAAAATATTATATCTAATTCTAATTTTATATACATATTTTCTAAGGCCTTCTTTCATGAATTATCTTGTCTACATCCTACAAACATAAATACGTACCCAGAAATAGACATTTTAAGAAAAGTGATCAAAACGCCGTAAATGGTGGAATATCGATAAATTTTTCTCTTGGAAATTTTTGAAAGCACAATATTTCTCTATTTAGTATAAGAAAGCAAACACCAATCTTGATACACAAAATAATAAGTTAAATCATTACACATACCTTACCTTTGCAAAAGCGTTTCTTGAAAACTATTCATTATTTTTTAATGTATTAACCATAATTATTTTCCTGTAACATTTATTTGCTTATAGTTATCTCATCCTACTAAATATGTTAAAGATATATTACTTCAATTTAGAATTTTCTTAAAAGACAGATAAATGTTACGGAGAAAGTTATAATGTTTTGCCGCTTAAAGTTGCTGTTACTGCCTGATGCCATTACGTGCGGAAAAGAATGATTTAAAGGAAATTGAGCAATGTTTCAATTAATTCTCTTTAAAAAAAATAATGTAAGAGTCATAATGTAAGCTTGCAACGTTTTTGACTAATGTCATTTATTAAGGTTATATTTCGAACAATAAAATTATAATTATGTTTCTGCGATGCATTTTAAATAAAGCATTTCGATAAACTTCGTCAATGGGGACAAAATATTATATTTTCTTTTCCTGAAATTTCTATTTATTTTTTTCTAAAATGAAATTTCAGATATTATGAGTCTGAAAATAATGTTATTTCTAACTCTAGTTTGTTACAGATATCACAGATTTTGAAGCCAATAAAAAATATCCATTTTAATCATTTGTCTTCCTATAATCATCCAATGAACACCAATTAACTTGCAATATTTCTGTCTCAAGAGGATCTGCTTACTTGACTATAGCACTGGTTTACACAATTGTTATATCATCATTATTTTGACAACTGAAATAATTTGATGAAGAGCTTAACTATCTTGAGTACAGCTTTTACCAAAATTTCATAACTCTTTTTGAACAAGAATGGATTCTACGCATTAAAAAAATCTTCCAATATTAAATTTTATGTTTGGAAAATGCGCAACTTATTTTATATAAAATTAGATTTGTATTCCATGAAAATTATCAAAATCATTTTATCTAGTTTTATTAATTTTTGAGAAGTTCACTATGTGATATATATTAAAAGATTCAGAATTAAACGTGTCAGGAACCTTCTTCCAATTCTGCATCTATATCATACTACTGAGATGGACTAAGTAAGTAGTGAATTATACAGCCCAATCTAGCGGAAGGTAGAAACTTGAAACTTTGTATATACGTGGGGAATGATTTATAAGTAATGAGACAAAGGTAAAATTACATCTCGAAATTTTTGCACCAACATTCTTCCAGCTATAACTCGAGAAAGACTGGACACGAAAAATTTGATTTTATGCCACCATTCCCAAAAAATATTCTAATATTTTTTTCAACCGGAACCGTTCTTAAGATATTTTAATTTATAGTTATAGCAGATAATATTTTATATATTAAAATTCGGTTTTTCTTTTGCAGATTTTTATTGGTAATCATAGTAAGAGAGTTAAGCTTCAAATACCGAAATTGTCTGTTATTCTTCTGATCTAACGATTGAAATTTTTTTATTTATAATATAACCACCATGATTTATCTGTCTGTTTATCTATCTATCACTGGGTAACGCTTGTCGAAATTGGCGGAATATCGCCAACTCGGCGAGATTTTTTTAATATTGCCAAATGACGAAAGTGTCGCCAAATTGATAAAAATGTTGACAAATTAATAAAAAAATGACGACTAATAGATTGAAATTCAATATCTTGGGGAAAATATAAGAATCTACTATAAGAGTAACCTATTTCTCCGCCTGTAACGCATGGCGAAATTCTGGCAACGAATTTTGGCTGCATATCGCCAACTTGGTGAGTCTTTTTAAATGCTGCTAATTTGACGAAAATGTTGCCAATTTGATAAGATGGACGCTAAATCAATGAAAATAACGACCAATTGATGAAAATTCAATATCTTGGAAATAACAAACGACTATATGAATAATCCATTTTTCCGCCGGTCATTTAATGCTTGGCGAAAAATTTGGCAGGATATCACAAACTTGGCGAATTTTTTTAAATATTGCCAAATTGACAAAAATGTTGTCGAATTGATAAAAATGTCACCGAATTGATAAAAAATAAGGCTAAATGGGAGACAATGCTTTGCAAATTTTTAATTCCGTCATATGACGGGTATAACTTCTAGTGATTGATATTTAAATTAAAATATCTGAAAACTTTGATATTAAGTCAGCATAAATGATCAGGGATAAAATATTGTTTTACATAACGCGACTTCCATATTAACAGAACTACAAAATGTGCACCATTTTTCATGGATTAATTGTAAACTTTTATTAAGTGTATAAGTTTCGCCAGTGCAAAGAAATGGCTGATATAAACATATGCTGAATTGGAATAATACTTCTCAAGATTAACATACATTGGGTTGTTTAAATGTTTAACAACTTTGAAAATCACAGTAAGTATTTCACTAGGTTTTAACTCATCAATTGTAAAATAATTCAGTTATTCTCACTTCTCCTTTACACAAAAAATTGCTTAAAATAGCGATGATTAAAATTTTAATCTATTGTATTTTTATTGAAAGCACTAGAATAGTGTATGTGTGAACATGACAGCTCTACAGTCATAAAATTTTATGTGTAGATACATTATGTGAAAAATTAGAACTAGATAGCATTTTAAGTAATCCTTATGATTAGAACTGGAATTTTTAATGCATTATTTCCGATAGGGGACAATAATAATACCCAGAACAATGGGGATAGAACACAGTATATGTCGGGATTGATAAATTGATCTATCTTCCCACTTGGCGAAAAATTCGATGAAATATCGCCAATCTTACGATTTTGAGAAAATGTCAACAAATAGACAGAAATTGTCCCAATTGACGAAAATGCCGCCAAATTGATGAAAACTCAATTTTTCAAAAAATTATGTTTAATTTCTTCATTAATCTCTGTCGCTTTATTAGATTTATGAATTTAATATTATTGGTTCAAAATATAGTGTTTTTCACTGCTTGTGGGACATATAAATTTTGTTAGTGGTCTAGAGGTTCGTATATCAATTGCATTTTGTTAAGAGGTGATATACTATTTACGTTTCATTAAGGGGTTGTATCATCATTAACAACATCGATTTGAAAATGTGCAAATGTTTTTCAAAGCCAAAAGAAATAAACATATTTTCCTTTTTTACAGCCCCTTTCTTCATCCCCTTCGCAATGACTGAATGAAAAATATAAAAACAAAATTTGGTGGTTTTCCTTTAGTCTCGAATGTTTCCCTTAGTCTTACTCAATTTTCATTTTCCTCCAGACATATACTTTTATAACCTCCTACCCCCCCCCCATTCCTCATTCTAACCAACCTGCTGCATCCGTGTTATTTTTTCTGAACTTTGAGGTTAGAATAATGCATTTCTAATAAAAAAAATTAAGATTATTTTCGTTCATTACTTTTCTAAAAGTAAGGAAAAAATAAAAAATTGTCTATTTTAGCCATTTCATCTCCGACCCCGTTTGACAATTTTCTCTTGGTATCCATGCTCCCAAATTTTTATAGCCCTACTCGATTTTTATTTATTTATTTATTTATTTATTTATTATAACGAAATACCCGGCGTTGCAAGGGTCTTAAGTAAGCAGCCACTACTTAAAAATAATTAAAAAATTTCTCGCTACTTAAATAAATGGCCACTATTTATAAATAAAACAAACTTAAATAATACATCCTAAATAAGCAGCCATTACTTACAAATAATTAACTAAGCGGCCGATACTTAAATAATGTAAAAATCACAAGCTATCCGGAAAACGCACAATATTAAATGTATTTATTATTAATAATAAATTATTAATAATAAAAGAAAAATGAAGCTGATGGGTGCACCTATATAGGTCCAGAAACACCTGTGTAACAAATTTCATGGCCTTACGATGCTTAAATTTATCACTACAGACTGCACAGACGCACACAGACAGACATATTGAAACACAGACAGACACATAGAAACACAGACATCTTCCTTTATTATGAAAGATTCACTTTTTGTTTTTTCATCCCCCTCATGTTCCATTGAATTTATGTATCTTCCTCTTTTTCTGATCAACAACTTGAAGCATCCGAGTTACTTCTTGTGACTTCAGAATGGAAAAGTTTGGTATTTTTCTCTCAGTTTCCATGCGCCCAATTTTGTGATACAGTTCTCCAATATTTTTATTGTATTTTAATTTTTTCCACTTATTTTGTAATCATCCAATACCATCTTTATAACCATTTTCATACTCAAAACAACATAAAACATTCGTGTTAGTTTTCATGTATTTGGGTTAGAATTATATATCTCAAGGCAAATATCAGAAATTTTTGCGTTCATTACTTTTCCCACAAATAGCAAAAAAGTAATTTTAGATCTTAACTGTGACTTCAAAAATAAAATATTTTATGTGCTACTCTTAGACTCGATGCATTTGGTTATCGGGAATTATAATCTTGCTTTTTGATAAGCCGCTGGAATTTTTTAACACAATTTAAACAATTACCCACAATTCATTAAAAGCTTTATTTTATATGGTAGAGCTATTATTTAAATATGAAATAATTACTGCTCCTTCAAATTTCAACTTAAGATCTCGGTAAATTTTTTAACTGAAGTAAAATATATTACGGATCCACTCCTAAGACATCTTTTCCAGAAAGACAATAGTCTTTTATACAGATTTTTAAATAAGAAAAATGGATTATTTCTTTCGAATTTTCCAAGAATTCTTCGTGTTGCTCATATTCAATGTTTCGCTATTCTTAAATTTCTTGAAATATTGTCTTCTAAATTTATCACATGCAATCTGCAATCCTTATCTTTCGCAATGTTAAAAGAAAAACATTTTGTACTTTTATTTGGCCATTCCTTTCAATTTTTCACCATTCTTAAATATCTTGAGATACTGTCTTCTAAATGTATCACATGCAATCTACGATCCTTATACTTCGCAATGTTAAAAGAAAAACATTTTGTGCTTTTATTTGTCTATTCCTTTCAATTATTTTAAATATTTCGTCAAGTGAAATTTTTCCGTCTCACCTTGTCCCGAAAAGAAGTTCTCATCTCTTACGACTTGAGTCTCGGCCCTTTCTGTTACTGGAGAGAGATTTCAAAACAAGATCTTTTGAGTAACTCAGGTCTAATTATCGCTTGGGGGGAGTAAAAATTAGTTCTATTATAAGAATTTTCGTTTCGCAGTAGGACGTTTCTACTTTTCGGGTCTGGAAATGCAATATTCACTCTTACTTTTATTATTGCAAGAGGGAGGCTGTGGTGGAAGAGGGCGTATGTTGGGGAAGAGGAGGTACCTTTCAATTTTTACTCTTATTTTGACGAGAAGGGGGGCGAAAGGAAGGGGCGGCCTCCATTTTTAAAATCTGCGTTTTTATCTATCTCAGCGACTACTGCTCCGATTTCGATGTAATTTTCACGTTGTATTTCTTACTCTAAAATGGACCCACTCTATCTACTCACACTGAAATTCGATCCACTATTGTGGGGCACAAAACTTTCTTAAAAACTGATTGCTATAAAAACTGGTTGCTATATTTAGTAACTGCGAGCACCACAGCTAGTATATACTAATGCCCAAATATCCATCCGTCATCCGTCTAACTTTCACACCTTTTCAAGGCACTTCCGAATAGAAAGATATTTTCAATCTGGTACACTGGTCAATCGTTCAATAAAAGCCTGTAAAAATAGAATTTTTCAAATATATTCCTTTGAGGGGTTGCTCCGTACCAAAACGTTCGAAATGCTAATTGACAGAAAAACGCACTTCGCGATGAGATAGAGACTTACGAATTTTAGAACAATGATGAATCGTGTTCGATAAGAAAAAATCTGATCTGGGCAGCACATGACTTTCCTTATATAATGCCATGAATTTACTACTTTAACAGTAAAAACAATAGGTTATTCTTATAGTAGATGTATTCTTTCCAAGATATTGAATTTTCGTCAATTAGTCGTCATTTTCATTGATTTAGCCTCATTTTCATCCATTTGTCGAGTTTTTGTTAATTTAGCAACATTTAAACAAGTCGCCAAGTTGGCGACATTCCACCAAATTCGTCGCCAAAATCTCGCCAAGCGTTATGGATGGCGAAATAAGTTATTCTTACAGCAGATAAATGACTATTGGCGTTCAAATACAAAAGTATTACTCAAAGTATATTTTTTCATGAATGGAACGAGCTAGATCCACGAGAATGATGCCACCCAATTTATCGCATGGTATTACATATGAAAAATGAACAAAAGTGATTTTTTGATAATTTTTTTTTAAAATGTGCAATATCTTGAGAACGGATCATTTTAGCATTCTAAAATTTATGTCAATCGTTTTCTAATGAAAAATTACATAAGAAATGTCTATTTGTGTAACTTTATTAGAGGTTTTGATTTTTTGACGATTTTTTCAAAATTTCACTCGAAAATTTAGGGGGGTTCTGAACATTCGATTGCGTATAAAAACAATAGGCTTCCAGTTTTTAAGGGTTGTTGTAGTTGAGACCCAGACCGTCCGACCTACCAGAAAGGTGTAAGGTAACCGTTTGGACGGCCGGGCAGTGCCACCCAATTTAGACCGGAACCTAGTGGGGGCGGCATCCACAGGGCCGTACCCTCCTTCCCCTACCACCAACCTCTCGGAAGGACTTACGGACCCACATGTTTAACGTGATCATACTCCGCATAAACACGGAGTGTTTATGGGTTGTAATTTTTGTACCAAATTTCGTTCGAATCTGTCCATTCGTTCGTCAGTTATCGCCTTCACAGACTCACTGCACACACACACACATACACACACACTCATACCTCCACACACACACTCATACCTCCACACACACACTCATACTTTCACATACACACACATACTTTCCCACACACACACACAGACATCACTTCAAAAATGTTCGATTCGTGATCAGGGATGCTTGAAACGTGCTCTCCCGTCGAAAACTCGAATTCGAATTTTCGATCCCGTCACAATACTTTCCTTATACATTATTGTATATAAGGAAAGTAAAAACGAGTAAAAAAAAACGTATTTTGTGGTGAAATAAATACTCCTAAAAGCTGTATAAGAGAACTTGTATTCGAGTACATAATTTGGTAAGAAGAGTAGATAGTTTCATTTTCAAATATTTAATACTTTAAAGGTGCCGCACACAAAATATTTTATTCGAGAATAAATGGGGAACATCTTTTAAATTAGATAGAAACTTGAAATTTGGGGGTGGGATCAATGGTTTAATAAAAAAAAATCCCAGCAAGAATATAATTTTTCAAAAATATTGGAACAAAGCTCATTTAATAGAAGGAAATTTATTTGCGAAATTTATTGTAGGGGTGCCGTATACCGAAAATATTTGATGCCTAAATAAATGAGAAATACTTTTTTTATGTAGAAATAAAACTACAAATTTGATTCGCGGGCCAATCGTTCGATTAAAATGTTAGTAAAAATAAAATATTCCAAAAATGTTCATTTGAAAACGTTTTCCTCACCGAAACGTTTTAAATGTAAAATAATGAAAAGACGTACTTCACAATGACATTCACAGTTGAAATTTGGTTCAAGAATAGATCATCTAAAAATATGAAGGAAGATCTGTTTTATTTTCAATTTTTTGGTAAATTAGAATTGCCGCACACCAAAATGTTCGATTTAAATAATATAAACAAAACACTTTATTTCAACTGAGATAGAGGCTTGATATTTGATACACAGATTAATTGCGATCACTTAGGGGAAAATCGAATTATTCCAAAATCTGCATTGGATAATGCTTGAAACTTCAACATTCGAAATGTGATAAAATTGACACTTGAAATTTTGTGTCTGGATAGATCGTTTAATAGTGAGAATGGAGAAAATTAGAATTTTACAATACTTTAATTTTAGGGGTGCTGGAGACCAAAATTTTCGATTTGTCAAATAAATAAGAAACGCTTTCATTCAAGTAAGATTGAAATGTGAAATTTAGTATACGGAGTAATAATTCAATAAAAACTCTAGAAAAAAATTCAATTTTTTAAAAATTTACATTTGAGAGGATTGCTATACTCCAAAACGTTCGAAATGTAATGTGTGCGAAAAACACATTAAATCAAGATAGACACATGATATTTTAAATTTTACATACGAGTCATCTTTATATAATAACCCTTGTTTAAATTATTTGAAAATTTATGTTTGATGGGTATCACCAAACCAAAAAGGTTCGAAATGTACGCTATTTAAAAGAGAAATAGAGATAGAGACTTGATATTTGGTATCAAGGTAGATAGTTCAATAACAAGAAGGGTGAAAGTAAGAGTTTAAAATATTTCTTATTTTAGGGATGCCGCTCACCTAAATTCCGGATATATGAAAAAGCCCCCTCTTTAAATGAGCTACACGGATCAATAAACAATTAAAATTGAATCTTTAAATGTATTATAAGTTAGGTTGTTTGATAAAGCTAACAAAGCATTCCATAGTTCTACCCATTTAACAGCAAAGTAAGAAAAATTTAAATCCTCACAATTATATAAATATGCCTATTGTAGTTCCGGATTTCATTTTTAGTGACACATTTGATTTTCAATGAGTATTTGGTTAGTTATCATTAAAATCTTTAGAAAAAATCTCTATAAAAAGCACTTTTATCTATTTAAGGAGTCAATACTTACCAGAATAATATTTAACTTTACAAAAGTTATCTGGTATCGTAATTAAAGACACTTCAAATTCCAATTAGTTGTCCTAATTTATAATTAAGATCAAAATTTAAATTTAAAATTCTTCATGGCATTTTTTATTTCTCTCTCTCCTGTCTAGCATTTCATGAATTTTGTGATAAAGTAGGATAGCAACTATTGGACAAAATTCAAACTTTTGTTCAAGCATTACAAACTTATGTGTTTTTTTCTTCCAAGAAATAGTTAATAACCATCCTAAATAACTCTCATTTACATCAAAAGGATGTATAGTGAATTTACTAAATTTATGCCTAATATTTACCAGGACTTGGACACATCCGGGAAATTTTTGTATTGGCTTAACCTTCTTATTAAATTCACCTCCTCACTAAATTTGCTTACTCACTTCTATTATGATGAATACTAAAAGCAGCATGTCAGAAATTATTTGAGTGCACACAGTTGAAGACCTTACATATATGTATATACTCTAATAAAATAAATAAGTTGGTATCACGTCTGATTTCAAATAAATAAGATTAAGCACACAACTTTGAGATAGAAGGTCTTTTATTACACTTCTTATAAGACGTACAAAATGGAAAAAGATCATAAGATTAAGCACACAACTTTGATAGAAAGTCTTTTATTACACTTCTTATTAGACGTACAAAATGGAAAATTTATAAGACGTACAAAATGGAAAATTTATAAGACGTACAAAATGGAAAATTTATAAGACGTACAAAATGGAAAAATTTCCATTTTGTACGTCTTATAAGAAGTGGAATAAAATACCTTCTATCAAAGTTGTGTGCTTAATCTTATGGTCTTTTTCCATTTTGTACGTCTTATAAGAAGTGTAATAAAAGACCTTCTATCAAAGTTGTGCTTAATCTTATGGTCTTTTTCCATTTTGTACGTCATATAAGAAGTGTAATAAAAGACCTTCTATCAAAGTTGTGTGCTTAATCTTATTTACTCTAATAAAATTTTACCTGAAAAACATTGTTCAGGACTTGAAAATGTTTTGGACACTTCGAAGAAAATTTTGGGCTGGCCTTAGCTCTTCACTGGACTTGCCTCTTCACTACATTTGCCCCTTCACTGGATTTGCCTCTTCACTTCTACTCTGAGCATGCGCGGAAGACCCAGGCTATCCAACTCACCCTAGGGTGTGAGCAGTTACTCTGAACATGTGAAAAATTTGACTGCTCACAATTAAAGAGTTGCAGATGTAATCTGATAAAATTTTACCTAAAAAACATTACTGGGTATGGAGATATACTTGAACATATTGGGGAAATTTTTCACCTGCTCCTGCCCCCTCGCAGAATTTGCTTTCTCACTTCTACAGTGATGAATATAAAAGTAACATGACAATTTGTGTGCACATAGTTGAAGATCTTGTAAATATACTGAGATTTTACCTCAAAAACATTACCTAGCACATAGGAATATTTTTTAATACTTCTTGGAAATTTTTGGACTGACTTTGCCTCCTTACTGGATATGTGCCTCCTGACTGGATATGACTCCTCACTGGATTTGCCTCCTCACTGGATTTGCCTCCTCACTGCTACTGTAATGAATGTAGAAGTACCATATCAGGAATATAACTTCACACGGTTGAAGATTTTTTTAATATAATCTAATTGTGACTATATTCTTGGATACTTTGGGAAATTTTTGGATACGCCTTGCCTTCTCACAAGATTTGCCTTACGTCTACTGTAATGAAAGTAGAAGTAGCATGCCAGAAATTCGACTGAACACAGTTAGAGACCTTGCAAATATACTCACAGCATTTTACCTGTCAACGACCCTACCGTGCTGAAAACACCGGTTCTCGTTAGATCACTGAAGTCAAGCAGCATCGGGCGCGGTTAGTACTTAGGTGGGTGACCACCTGGGAACACCACGTGCTGTTGGCACATTTTGGGTGCGGTATCCCGGTGGTTTGAGCGCTGGATTTGCACGCTGCCACAACTGCCGCCGTGTTCATGCGGAGTACGATCACTTTAAACATGTGGGTCCGTAAGTCCTTCCGAGAGGTTGGTGGTAGGGGAAGGAGGGAACGGTCCCTGTGGATACCTCCCCCACTGGGTTCCGGTCTAAATTGGGTGGCAATTCCCGGCCGGACGGTCTGGGTCTCAACAACAACAGCATTTTACCTTACCAATCTTGATTGAATTGGTTTGCATTCACTGCCCAATAATTACCCCGATTTTTTGCATCCAAAAATTGCCCCAGTTTGCAATAGATGTTTTATCTCGAAAATCTACCTATTTGATAATGATGTGATTTTGGGAACAACACATACGGAAACTGAACAATAAACATTATAATATTTTAGAAACATTTTACACGGGAAATTTAATTTGACTGCTTTTCACAATTCAAACGTAGTATTTGGTTTCACTAAATATATGTTTGTTACAGACTTTATATTTCCTTAAAAATTGGTCATGACTTATACTTGAAATTAAAAAAATGTCTTAAAATAATGTGCAGAATTTTATGAAAACAATTTCAACCCTGCTGGTGGTATTTTTGAAATAAAATCAAAATCTAACTTTTTACACAGACCGTAGCGTAAAAGTTACAAAAGCTTGAAATTCTGAAAACAGAAGATTTTAAAAAATCGCTTACTGACTTTGGTCACTTTAACATTCATATTAAAAGCCTAATTATAAAAAGTTGAAGTTTGAAGACAACTTTGATGATATTGAGGATTTTGGGGGAACATTTAGGAATCCTTGTATTTTGGTGAAATATTTTACTAAGCAGATTTCTGTAAATTTTTCGGATAAGGAGATAGAACTTTTATATTTTAACTATTAAAGTTGAAAGAAATATTCCACTAATTGCAACTTTTACTCTTCGGGATCAGTCTGAAAATTTAAATTTTGAATCTTTCGACAAATATCAAGGTTAAAACTATTTTCATAAAATTCATTACATTTTGTTCGGAAACTTTATAATTGCAAGCATATATCTAGGTTAAATATTTAAGTAAACAAAGCCCATTATCACATTTTTCGAATACCCTATATATGTAGTAAATAGACAAATAGTAATTTAGTACAACACAGGAACTTAAGTCTACCAGAACAATCACAAACACTTGTAACACCAAAACACCTATCCACAGATTATACTCATACAATCCTCCGTATTTATCTCCCAAAAATATAATAAAAGAAATTGCTTTCATCGCCTCACTGAGAAGTAACGTATTCATAACTTCAATTTGATTACAGCAGTTATTTGATCCCCTATAAATACATATCACTGTTCAAACAACTCCTACGCTGCTCCAGTAAGCATGGCTCAAGCGCAATCGAATCTCATTCTGAGCCATATAATTATAGCTAATTACGTTTCTGCTCCACACGTAACTACTAAGTAAACACAATGCAAAGTATGAAGATTTTATTTATAAATGCATACATACTAAATTAGCAACCAGTTTTAATCACGTATGACATCAAATACGAAAAGAAGTAGTTTCTAAACAAGTAAACAAGAAATAATTTGTAAACTACATGATCAAATTTGTGTAGTTGGATATGTACAGTGCCTTAAACTTTTGTTCTGATTCTCAGTTACTTAATTGTGAGATTAACTATCTTAGATCTTTGACCGATTCTGGAGATTATATCCCACCACTGTTAACAGGACGTAAAATAAATTCAACAAGCCAAAATTAAGTTCTAACATACTGCGGCTGTTTTTTACTATCTGTTAACTATAACGTTGCTAATATTCTTTCTCATTTCAATTTTAAATGTGTATTCAAACCTCTAAAAAGAATTAATTTATTTTCATTTAAAGACCCCATTCCTGTCTTGAATCGTTGGAGTGTTTATCACATTTTATGCAAATGCGGTGTTGGTTATGTTGGTCAAACAGAAAGGGCTCTTAAATTTCCTATTAAAGAACACACGGGTTACGCCTTAAACAAAAGGCATCCCATTCTTCAATTGCTGAACACTGTTTGAACTCTAATCATGTTTTGAAATTTTCGGATGCTAAGATCATTTTTACACCTAATAAAATTTTTAGATTGCACTTTTTTGAAAATCTCTGTATTGTTTCTCAATCACACTGGCTTGCTGTTCCTTTTCCCTTTCCGCTTGAAAATATATAGTTTTCCATTCCTGTCTGCTTGCTTCATTTTGTACGCTTATTAGTCATGATTTTTTTATTTTAGTTATTTTTGCAGAAATTTTATTTGACGAAGCTAGCTTATATAGTATTGCCCGTTGGTTCCTTCATATTTATTGTTCCGCTATCATGTTTATTTTCTACTTATTTTTTTCTTGTTTGTATTTTTACAGCATGAAACGTCCCATATTCATCCGTTATCGTTTCAGTAAGTTTTCTCAGAATTTAATTGTTTCTATTCACTTTGTTATCCGTTTCCTTACTACCTTGATTTTCTTCCGTTCATGCTTCGTTTTCTCTTATTCGTTCTTATCGTCCGTGGTTTTTGCCGTTCAATCGTAGTACCCTGCCACTCCTTTTCATATTTCCTTGATTTTGTCTATTTTTATTTCTCCCCGTGACGATGACAACTGTTCTCCTACCTTCAACCCATGAACAAACACAGCATCTATAGCAGATGCCGAACTTGATTAAATATGTGAAGTTGCGCTTCTTGTTTATCCTAAAGAAAAAGGCTGTGTTTTACTTTCAAAACTGGCTAACTCTTTTTTTTTTTTTTTGTATACTGCATTCTTAAAATATTTTATAAAAATTTGTACAGAAACGTAATGAAAATTAATAAAAGGGGAGTACTAATAAGTCTCGTGAACTTATATATTCAAATAGTAAATTATCCAAAAATGTTTAATTAATAAATCAATCCAACAATATCTGCCAGGTATCTAAAATTAATAATCATGAAAATAGTAAATTTTTAAGTAAATTAATTGAGACAAATAACCAAGAATGAACTAAGCCTAACGTAGAAAAAGCGCCGTGTAATAAAGATACTTCTTAAAGTCTAATTCAAACTTTCTTTGTAAGCATATTTCAAAACATATTTTTAGCGTATACATTAGAAAAATAATTTAAAAAAAAGTAATATTTTCCATAAAACGTGCTATTTATACATATCTACCATTATCGCACGTGCTCAGTATTTTGTGAAATCACTGCATGGCTTCACGACAGACATTTCTCAACTAATTCATAGGTGAACTCAAGCTAACAATTGCAAATTAATAATTTTGGAGTCCTCATACTAATATCATGTGGCCCCAGCAATATTAGAATAACTTATTTTCGCCTGCTACTTTAATTTTTTTTAAATAATAAAAATTTTACATAAAAAATATTATAAAAATATTACTGTCAGTTAAAATTGTTGTCATTTAAATAAATATTTAATTCAATTTTTGAAAAACTGTACAACACATTGTGCTAGTTCGAGATCCGCCAACAATAACATTAAAAACAAACCAAAAATATTTTAATATTTTAATAAATGCAACCAAAAATATTTCTATATTTGATTTTGTTTTCTTAATATAAACATTCAGAAAATGATTACATTGGTGAAAATGTCAAAATGATTTACTAATAAATCTTCAAAATAAAAGCTTTATCATACACACAGCATACAAGGTTGAATAAAGGTATCAACTGGTTTTAAAGGCAAAAACGGGGCTTTCTTCGTCAGAGTAAATAAAGCAAATCACCAGTACCAACAAAGACAAGAACGCATTTATCAAAATATGAAAAGGAATTAATACTTTTTAAGGATGTCTTCTTGCCTTTATTGGTACTGGCTTCATCAGATCTCATTTATCCTGACAAAGAAGGCTCTTTTTTGTCTTTAAAACCAGTTAATACGTCCATTCATACTTGTCTGCTGTGTCTAACGAAGTTTTATTTTTCAGATTTAGATAAAGATCGGTGCAAGTAAATTCTTATATATTCAAAGCTGTCAATTATTTATCTTAAATGATTCGTCTGCGTTTCATTAATAAATTATTATTAATCTCTATAATCTCATTTATTATAGATCAGCATTTTCATCTTTGTTTAATAAAAATCATTAATTCGCTTTCAATGAACATAACTAGAAAACTATTAAAGTGATATAGTAACATATATCACTTATAGTTTTATGTTATTAGCTCATTTTCTATTATTAACTTTAGAATTTTCTTTCCATTGCAGAAACTGACACATTTTTTTTTCATTTATTTAAATTTCTCAACGGGGTCCAAAATATCCGAAATTCCTGACCCTGTCCCACCCTATTCTAAAGAATAAAACGATTCTGTATACTAATCATTTTAATTGTACAAATCAGTGTTACATGAATTACAACCAAACTTGCAGTCAAAGTCCTCCACGCCAGGTATAATAATTATAATATTGTGTTTTCCGACCTTCAAAAATTTTATTTCTCTTCACAATTTACCTCTCTTTTAATATAAATTTAATATCATTTCTTCGATCAACTAAAACCGCACTTGGACAGCAGAAATATTTTATTTTTGCATGTCAAAATTGTTGTGGTATAACAGCAACATGTTGAACAAACTTTACATAACTAGAATGATAAGAGAATTTGATATTGTTATACATCACATTTAGGTACTTAAATCGCATTTGAGTACTTACATCACAGTTGAATAATGCACTAAAGCGAGAATATTTCTGAAAAATTTGGGAATTCAAATTAAATCTTATTTAAATGGTAAAATCATGAATATCTAACACAGTGATTCCAAAAGAAAATTCTGTGAACTCTGGTGTTGTCCAGTTGTGCCTTAATAGAGTGTATTTCCTGTGGTACGCGTATACCTCTGGTATATATGCAAAGATTTAGAGGTCTCAACTTTCTAACTTTAAATGTTACACCAATATGAAACAATTTTCTAAAGTCAAATAAACTATATATAAAAGATGTAAACTTCCTGAAAGATACCACTTTCGTCAAGAATGATATTTTAAGTATGATGTTATTTGTCAGAAAAATACACAAATTTTATAGATAATACATAAATTTTTACAGATGATTCCCTAACTTACCCTAGTCCGTAATATATTAGTTTTCACTATACTATACGTTCTAATTAACAAATTAAGTACGCTTATGGTGTTGCAAACTCGGTATAGAAATTTCAATGTATTTCAAAAATTTGTAAGAATTGAATTAATAATCTCTTTAATAATTAATCTTAATTAATCAATATCAAAATAATACGATTACAACAAACATCACAACAATTTCATATAATTCATGACTTGCTTCAATTATACTTTGAGAAAGTCCCTAGCTACTGTATATACAGGGTGTCCCAAAAATATTGACCTCGTCTTTTATTCCTTAAATATTGATCTTAGACATATATAATAAATTACAAAGTTGCGTAAAATAAGGTCCAGAATTTCATAAAATCGATAAAAATTTTAAATATTTTCAGAGCATTAAATTTGAAGAAATACAAAATTTAAATTTTTATACGACCCCCGTACAAAAACATTTCCAATGAGTAAAATATGCCCCATACGTTAATAAGGTGATGTACAAAATTTCAGCATTTTATCATAAAAAGTCCCAGAGATATGTTTATACAAATTTGGTGAGGGATTAATCATAAATAAAATGTAAATGTTTACAGCAAGAGTGCAAATGACGCAATGTAGAAATAAAATCATAGGCAAATAATATCTGCGTCTTATCGTTAATGAATCTTTGGCATGGATGGAAAACATTTTGAACAAGCTTTGTAATCTTTGTGTAAAGTTATTATGTCTACACAGTGTAGATACATTTGTGCCAACAAATAGCAAAATTATTATTTATTTATGTAATCATTGTTTTCTTTCGTAATTTGTGTATGATTCCTGAAACGCGATATGCCGACATGATTTTTCCCCTCTGAGAACCCATGTCGATGAATCGAAAAGTGGTTTATGTCAGCATTTTTGTCTTTTCATATCTCTCTAACTTTTTATGAAAAAAATGCTGAAATTTTATATATCACCTTATTAGTGTTTTGAGCACATTTTACTCATCGGAAATGTTTTTGTACGTGGGCCGTATAAAAATTTAAATTTTATATATCTTAAAATTTAATTCCCTTGAAAATTTTAATCGATTTCATAAAATTATGTACCTTTTTTTACGCAACTTTGTAATTTATTATATATGTCTAAGATCAATATTTAAGGAATAAAAGCCGAGGGATCAATGGTTTTGGGACACCCTGTATACTGATTTTGTATATTTGTGAAAGGAACATAATATGACTATTAAACACTGAACACCGTCTTTTAATCGCGCCTTGGTCCTCATGTTAAAATAGTGAAGTACTGATCTAACGCATCAAGCCCTTTAACCTTGCCGAGTAGCTTCAGTCTACAAACTAAAGTCAACTAGATTCAAAGAAGTAGAATTTGTTAGTTTCAGACAAGATAAAGTGAATAACTTCAGTCTACAATACTTACTACCCACGGTCATTCAAACAACTGAGACATGAGTAAATCCATGCATCAATGCGGTTATTGAAAACTGACCTACTGAAGTTCCTATTGAGTAAATTTAACCTGTTGATCTTTAAATTTTATTTATTTATTACATTCAAAGTATTCGCTTTCTTCCTGTAATTCGGCTGAGCCCATATGCGGCATAGTGCACAGACATTGTGCACTTTGACACTAAATACCAGACTGGAGGTGTCATTCCATCCACAGTGGGAAACACTTCTCCCTACTAAAGATTGCAATTAAAAGAACTTCTTTTTTACCTTGCAGGTCGGCTGATGATGCTTTACCGGCTGCTGATTATCGTTTTCTTCAGCTCCTTGTGCTGCACTCCTGCTGTCAGCCGTAAGTATACACGCAGCGATGCGATTCATTTGAACTAAAAGGTAACTTGAGGCTTCTCGCCTTTTTCAGAAGGTCACCAATGCTGTCTTATTAATAGGTAAGATGAACAAGCGCAAATACCGTGAGAGTATAGGAAAAAGATGAATTTGTTGCTAAATATAGGGGATCAGCAGTATCTAATGTAGGGCTGTGTGTAATACAAATAGCATAAGAATAATTTTATAGTAATGAGAAGAAATTATTTAATTTAGAATTGTTTTGTTTAATTTGCATCAAGGACATTGATATTTATCATTCTGTTCTGTGTGAAATATTAGCTTTTTATATATTAGGTAATTAGAGATGATTGTTTTACGAATCGTTGGCCATAAAAATAGCTCATTAATAAAATTAAACATACGAATATAATTAATTTCATTATTAAATAAATACGTAAAGCATCTATAAAATAAGTAGTTTCATGCTTGGGATACTGGGGGAATTCACTTATTCAACACTCCTACACTGTTTACTCTACTAATGCAAAATGTGTCTTATGTAGATCATTTTAGGTTCACTGAGTAAAGACAACAACCTTATTTACAATATGCTTGCGTCTTCCCATGCCTTATCTCTAAAATTTTATCTGTTTATCCGAATGATCAAATTCGCCATGACGATGCATATTCCTGATTACAGGAAAATAACACGAAATCAAAACGTCAAAAAAGTAGTAAAATTAATAAATAAAAAACTCTGAAAATATTTTCAGAGATACATCAACCCAATCCAAATACAGGAAAAATAACCCAGTTCTTTTAAGATTATTAGAAAAAAATGAAATAATACGTAAACGGTGATCGTATTGAACCCTAAATGAACAAAACTAATCCACAGATCTACTTCCTCAAGTATTGCCGGCAAACTATGTAGCGACAATGGGGCTCAGGCGATAATTTAATTTCTCTGAATGTAAAATGTGTGTTTGATAACACACGGTTATTCTGTGGGAATTATAAATTTAAAATTCTTAATTCAAAATACAGCGTGTTTCAAAAAATTGTAAAACTAAATATCTGTTAAACGGTTGATCACTGACCCATGATTCCCATTTAAGAAATTCTTTAATTAAGGTACATTATCATCGTATGCAAATTTTGATCATGTAACACCCTTTAGTAAAAAGTACAAATTGTAACGTTTTAAATATACAAAAAGTTTAAAAGTACAAAATGTAACGCCTCTATAAAAAATCATACCATCATTGTCTTACCATTAAAATTGCCCGAAATATCATTAACTAAAGTTTCAGACGGATAATTGGGGACAGTATATAACTTTTGCTAATGATTGGTACGCATATACATTTTTGAATGAAAATTTTATCTAAACGAAATTCCATTTTTGTACGACCCCTAAAAATCAATGTTTTGCCGTTTCTGTTGATCGGATCGAAATGGTTCAAGTCTTATAACTTTAATAACTTTTTCACGGCAAATTTTGTATATTAGAGAAAAGATTTTGTTTTTCAAAATATGTTTAAATGAATAAGGATCAATTTGTTTATTGGAACTTCCTTTGTAGATGGCCCGTATAAAATGTTAAAATGTGTACCTGTTTTACTAAACGTGTCACGTGACCAAGACTGCCGTGACCTGAAAGTCTCTCTTCTTTGAAGCATTTCCTCAATTGGAACTGTGAGTCGGCGACCAATCGTTCAAGAAATATTTAATCCTGCAATCTTTTTTAAACACCTTATATGCTATATAAATGAATATTTTCTACATTTTATGTACATACTTTAGTCTCATTTTTCGGATGTCACCAATTTGTAAAAAAAAAAAATCACAGAAGTATGAATGAACATCATGCATTCAACAAATTTTTGGTGCCATGACCAATAACTCAGGAGTCTAAAATGTACTACAATCAGAGTTCGAAGTATATGTATCACTAGGATATCTTGAAACCTGAATAACCACATATATTTCCTAAAATGTTTGTATTTTTAGAGATATATCAATCAATGGTCATCAAATAAATCTGGCTAATGGGGTGGGTCTCAGCGGTGCGTAAGCTAGAGAGTTTCATGGTATATGCATCGTTAGGATATCTTGAAACCTCTTGAACCACGTATATTTCCTAAAATGTTTGTATTTTTGGAGATATATCAATCAATGGTCATCAAATAAATCTGGCTAATGGGGGCTCAGCAGTGCTTAAGCTAGAGAGTTTTATGGTATATGCATCGTTAGGATATCTTGAAACGTAGTGCACCATATATGTATCCTAACGTATTTGTATTTTAAAAATATATCAATCTGTGGTCATCAGGAAAATGTAATGTTTGGTTATCAGATAAATGTCAATTTATTTAATCTCGGATATTCCTGAGTCAGAGAGTTCAAAGGCATATATATTTCTAAAATATCTTGAAACTTCATGAAACAGATATGTATATGTATTATCGATTGTCATTAAAAAAAATCGTTATCTTTTAATCTTCTTTGTTGAAACTAATTGGGATACTTCTTCGACAGACCACGATATCATCTTTCAAACCATGCCGGTCCTTTATGTAAAGAAAAATTTACAAATGTTCTTTTAATAATACTAATTTCAATTTAAGCCATGCTTGTTAGTATGTCATATTAAAAAGATATTCATCAATAAAATTCTTGACATGCTTGTTAGTATATCCTACTGGAAACATCTCCCTCACTATACTTCAGGTAAGGCTAATTTGAATGCACTGTGGAAGCTAAGACCAGCAATGTACTCATTTTTGTCTTCATAAACTCATTATTCAATTCATACATTGGCTAGGTAGTTTTTACCATAATAAGGAATTTAATTAAATATCAATTTAGAATACGTTTTCATTGAAATATAAAAAACAATGTGTATAATTCTGGCTTTTGATTATAGGACTCGGATGAATTGCCCATAAATAATTGGCTTAATACAACAACACTTTATTTTTTAACTATTAATTAAAACAAAATTATTTTGATTAAGTTCTCTGGATAAAGACTGTTCGGGTAGCTTTCCGTATAAATCATTATCACTCCATAATTATGTCTTAAGAGCAACTAGTACACCAAGTTGCTTTACAACATTTAGTTTAAGATTAGTATTTCTATTACAAAAATATATTTTTATTTTTTGGCTTTGAATGAAATAAACAATGAAGTTAAAAAGTAAAAATGATTTCAAAATTTCATATGAAATTCTGTGACATCAACATAATATCACTTTTATAAAAATTGAAACTCTTCATCGTCAGAACAAAAATTGATGATGTCCTAGGCACCCCCAAGAAAAGTTTCACCATCGGTGGATTAAATTCCTCTAAATCTAATCCTAAAATGTAGTTTTATAAAGTCCAGTAAACAAGCCTGCAATTTTCAGGCTTATTTACTGGACTTTACTTTACTGGACTTTTACTTTGGGATAAGTATATCCCAAATTACAATGTTTATAGCAGTTACTCTAGAATTACACAGTTCCACTTATTGGTCAGAGTTATGCCGCGATAGCTCAGGTAGTAAAGCATTGATTGAGCTTGTTGTAATTCATAGATCCCAGATTCGATTCGTGTTTGCCTGGCATTTAATTGTGTTTCATTTCAAATAAATTATATATCCTATTTATACAGTAACGCACTGATTAGAGGTAATTTCTAATAAACTTAATTAATCACCGTGTTTCAAAAAAATATAATTGATTCATATATATATACAAAACACAATCGAAGAAAAAGAATTTCTAAAATAACTATTTACCCTCAGCCGTAATCAAGCCCAATGTCAGAGCAAATAGACCCAGGCAATTTCTAAAACTGACCAATATATATTAATATGAATTAATATAAATTATTGCCAACTATTTGGCGATTGCCTGCCAAGTCAATTTATATATATATATATATATATATATATATATATATATATATATATATATATATATATATATATATATATATATATATATATATATATATATATATATATATATATATATATATATATATAAAAATTAAATGATTTTAATCGAAAATTTTTTGCATAAACTACTGTATGTACAAAAAAACCCATCTCTAGCATATCTGTTACAAATGAGTAACTATAAGCCAAGTCTAAGGATAAAGATAGAAGGTTACATATCACTACATTGGAAAGGGGGATGAGAAGAATATTAGGATTCAAAAATCACAATTAAAAGTATATAAAAGTAAATAAAAATAAAACTCTGCAAAAATGAGAATAGGCAATAATAATCAGCTCAAGACAAGAGATCAAGAATAGAGAACAATCAATCGAAACCACACAAAAAATGGCGGTCAGTTCGAAATTGCATTCTCATCAGGACAGCCATACAATTCGAATTAAAACCGATAGAATAGCCAGTTTCTGACAATGGCGATAGTATTTAACTATAGACACCATTGGAGCTGTCTACTGGCTAGTGGAATTAGAAAAATAAATCAATTGAATTATACAAAAGCTGAAAAACAATACCTCCACGAACTGTAATGTGAAATAATAGCAGCACGTGTAAGATAAACTAGTAACTGAGCATTTCACCTCACTTCGTCAATGCGAGTGGGCGAGCATTTCACCTCACTTCGTCAATGCGAGTGGGAATGAATACAATTGAACAATACATAATAAGTATGGAGACTTTCTAAAATAGTAAACAGTATAGGACTCAGGACAAGTGGAAAATAGACATTCTAAATTAGTAAACAGTATTAGACTCAGGCCAAGTGGTAAGTAAGGTGATAAGAATGGGTGAATTTTCAAAAATGAGTTAACCAATCAAAGATAAATAATGCATGTGTAAAATTATTACGTGGTATATTTGAAATTATTAATAATATTATTTACAAATACTTCCGGATATAGGTAGTTTTGACAAATGCGTTTAAGTTTATTGATGTGGAGAAAGTGAAACTGAGGATCAGAAAGTCGATGTATTCGAAATAGCTGGTTTAAAATGATGTTTCTAAACAATTGAATAGAATTACAAGATTGATATGATAGCAGCTTTATGATAGTGAAGTTGTAAGAATCTTTTTTATCATATAGATTGGTGATTACATGATTATTGAGGGTATCTAAATTGAGGTCTAAAAAATTAACAGTTTGACTAACGCAAGGCTCATTAGGAATTAATTCTAGGTTAGACGGGTAAAAATCAATATTAATGGGATAGGAATCATCAATGATAATACAAATTAAGTCGTCAACATATCTATATATAATATATGAATTAGAGTTAAAATGACATTCATAATAATAAAGATATAAGTTAGCGAGTATACTACTACTACAGCCACCTTGTGGTACACCAGATGTTTGTAAATAAATGTTATCACCTTGGATAATATAATTGTTGTATAACACAAAGTGCAAGAGCATAGGAAAATTTTTGACATTAAAAGCATCATGATTGGAAGATATATAGTCATGATAAAGAGAGATAATAACTTTATGTAAATCTTTAATGACAATATTATTAAATAGGTCTTTAAAATCAAAGGTTTGGATACCAAGAATTTGTGGTAACTTGCTAAGGTGATTAACTAAATCAAAACTATTGTTCAAAATGAAATATCCTGAATTCCTGAATTTAAGAGATTCATTAATTCGATTTAAACAGTTAAGCAAGTACTTACTAGCTGTAGTGGTAAAGGTATTATGTCCACAAGTGACTGTTCTAAAACTGAGAGGTGATTTGTGGAATTTAGGAACCAAAGTAACATAAGGAAATTTAAAAAACTTACAATTAATATTTAATTGTGTATATAATTTTAGCATTTTAGTTTTGATTTGGATAGACTGATTATTAATGGGTTTAAAAATTTGATTATCTTTTAAGTAATTCTGTAACAGAGAAACATAATACTTTTTACAAATGATGGCATAATTATTAGAAGCTTTATCTACATAAGTTATGACAAAATGTTGTTGTAGTTCTTTGATAGCAGATAGGAGTTGTTTATAAGGATACCTAGGCTTCGTTAATTTAGTGTTTATAATAACATTTTTAAGTAGATGTAAGGTCGTATACTTCCATAGATTGAATGCTTCAATAGGAATAGAATGTGAACAAGCAAGTTGATATATGAATTTATCAAAATCAAATGATAGAGACTGAAGAAGTTGTTTAGGGTGATGGCAGAATGGAATGCGAAATTTAGACCCTTTATTCATAATATCCCTGAGTATATCATCCTGAACTATACTGAGATCCCCAGTAATAATGTGACCATGAGTGGAGTTGACAAAAGGGGCAAGATTTTGATTGCTGCATACACATGATGTAAGATCATCGGAGTTTAATGTCCTAGAAACTTCATTGTAATTGTAAATAGTTCTACCAATTGGTAAATTATATTTGAATGATTTTTGTATTTTGATATCATTTACTGGTAACAAGTGCTTATGTTTTGCAAATAAATTATTGAAGTTAAGAGAATTAAGAATAGGGTGTTTAAAAGAGATTCCACAGTAAGTTATTTTAGTATGTGGATTTGGTGAATGGAGTAGGTGGTAATTTAAGAAATGTGTACGTGAAAGAAGCAGATCAAAAAATAAATGTTTAAAATGCTCATGAGTTAATTTTAATTTTAAAAAATGAGTATAAACAATACTTAATTTGCTTTTTCTGACTTTATATAACCATGTTCTAACAGGTAGAAAATTGAAAGTTTGAGAATAATTATATTGTAATTTCAAAATGTCTGCTTTGTAATCAATAGTTTTACTTAAGTTACTTTTTCCTTTGCCACGCTTATATCGCTTTTTACTAGGAGATGATGACTTTGAATAATGAAAAAGATGTTTATATACTGAAGATTTATGTGAATTGTATTCAAAACTATTGTTAACAACATTATTATTATTATAAATTTGATTTAAGCCATAGGGGAAGAGAGTTTTATATTTTTTAATGTAATAATTTTCAAATACTAATCTATCCGTGAGTGAAATTTTAATATCTAAAATATGAAGGGATACATTTTTAAATCCGTGTGTAGCAAAGTGCTGATATTCAAATTGATTTTTGGTAGGGAGATCATTAAAGACTTTATGGTCAAATTTTTTAATATGATCCCTGTGGACATTCATTCTCAGATGTAAAGGGTTGCTGGTTTGGCCAATATAGGATAAGTTACAAATAGTACAATTAAGTTTGTATATGCAATTAAAAACTTTGCAGAATTTTTGTGAAGTGGAATTATTATTAATTTGTAATGGGTCAGCATAAGGACAAGTTTTGCACCTAAGATTGTTGCATCTATTGAAGGAATATGATTTAGATTGAGAGAAGGTATGGTATTCTTCCAAATCGTCTATAACGCTTATATATATATATATATATATATATATATATATATATATATATACAGGGTGTCCCAAAAAGATTGAAACACGCTTTAATTCTTTACCTGTTGGAGATAAGTGGACAATGTAAATTGCAAAAATGTTGAAAGTAAGGTAGGAAATAAGACTACGTTAATGAAATAGTCCTCCCATTAATTTTCAAAAAGTTACACTTTTTAAATTTTTATAGGACCCTCTTAGACGAATTTGGTCAATCAGAAAATTTTTATTTTTAATGCAACAAGATCATTAAAAAAACCCGCATATCTGTATCTTTAAAATCAACTGAATTATGATAAAGGAAAAAATCTGACTTATGCCATTTTTCCGTACCATGTGAAAGGCTGTTTCATCAGTGAGAATAGGGATCATAAACAAGATCATTAAAAAAAAACCGCATATCTGCATCTTTAAAATCAACTGAATTATGATAAAGGAAAAAAATCTAACTTATGCCATTTTTCCGTACCATGTGAAAGGCTGTTTCATCAGTGAAAATAGGGATCATAAACAAATTGTCGATGGAAATTGTTTAGATCAAAAATACGTTAATATGTGTCAAAATTTTTAATCACAAATGCATCTAAATAAAGCATTACACAGATAAAGATCACATAAAGCAGTGATACTCACTACACGATTGGATATCCTTCAATACATAGGATACCCAACATGGATCATCCAGTTTTATCTTTTTTGTGATATGTCACAAATTTACATTTCTAATTTGATATATGGTCCCCATTCACAATGTTCAATTTTCAATTAAATATAACTCGCTCAATTTGCAGATATGCGGGGTTTTTTAATGATCTTTTTGCATTAAAAATAAAAAAAAAATTCTGATTGACCAAATTTGTCTAAGGGGATCGCATAAAAATTTAAAAAGTGTAACTTTTTGAAAATGAATGGGAGGACTATTTCATTAACGTAGTCTTATTTCCTACCTTACTTTCAACATTTTTGCAATTTACATTGCCCACTTATCTTCAACAGGTAAAGAATTAAAGCTCGCTTCAATCTTTTTGGGACACCCTGTATATATGTGTGTGTGTGTGTGTGTGTGTGTGTGTGTTGTGTGTATATGTGTATGTGTGCGTACGTATGTATGTATATATATACAGAGGTAAGTCCAGGATCAAAAATTGATTATAAACAAATGTTTTGACATTGATTGATTTGCTATTTTTCAAACTTTCACATACTTCAGTTCCGCGTTTGCTTCGTTTAAGTTATAAATTCTAATGAATTCACACAAAAAAAGAAAGAATCAAATATATCACATACATTCTTCATCATATACTCAAAAGCATCGTAAAAATACCGCACGCATCACTTTCTCTAATCCCCCCTCCCCCCTAAGTTGAAGTTCACATCCTGTACCTCACGCCAATAAACTTCAGCAGAGAACCTAAATCTCCCCTTTTTTTATAAACATCATATAAATCCAGCATCAAAAGAAAACACCACAATCATTTAGGAACTGGTTTTTGGACCCTCACTTTCACATATGTAGCGTCCGTGAGAGCAGAAGGCAAAAAATTCAGTGACGAGGGTCATGGACTTGGTGAATTCATTGTTGCCCCATGGGCAGATTTATTTTTTTCTTACCGTGGTAGTCCATTATTATAAAAGGCGACGGATTGGCAGTTACCTAAGGCAGCTATTTATGTCTACAATAATAAGATGGCGAAGCGCATTTCTACCAGCGTAGTTCAAGGACGTTCAAGGTTTTAATGTTCGGTAGATCTACGGAAATGGAAAGAATGATCATTAAATATTCATGTCGGTGAAGTGTAATGCATTACCCTTGGTGCACGTGAAAGTTGCTACTCTTTTTGTTTGCTGACACCATTATTGCCATTTTGGAAATGAAATGAAGAGGTAACTGTTTTAAAACATTTAGTTCGTGGAGGTGATGGTAAAAAGTTAAAATTCCAAAATTGGAAAATGGCTAAATCATTTAAGACAATTTTTTTAGGTGCTCTCGCATTTTCCCGGTCTTAACGTATCATATTTATTTCTATGCCGAAAGGCTCTTATTGCATTGAATAATAATTATTTAAACTGATAATTTAATGTTTATTTCACGGAAATAAATTAGCATAGATTTATTTTCCTTTAGCACTCACTGCTTTTGTCTCATTCTATTCTGTAGCATTTTCTACAACCAGAAAAAGTACTTATTATTTCTACTCACAATAAGGAAACTTTAATTTAAAGATAATAGAAAATATATGTATTTAACACTACGTGTTCCTCTGGCCTTATACGAGTACATTGGATGGAATTCGCATTAACGACATCTAGATATTATAATTTTCAAAACATTCTGCATTTTCAAGCTGGTTTTTATCCCCCTTCTCTCTAACTTCATGAACCACTCATTTAATATTCATTTCGATGAAGTAAGGCATTTATTTCCCTTCATGCAGGTGAAAGTTTTTACTCTGTTTGTTGACAGCATTATTGTCACTTTGGAAATGAAGTGAAAAGGTAAATTGTTGTAAAATGTTTGGTTTCTTATGATGATCAGCTCTGTGATTTTGAAACTGTAGTTGAGACTCTCGTTATCATTGGTTGATAATACTTCCGAGTGATTCGATAAACACACTCCTTAAATTGATTCTGTGAAAACTTAACGAAACTATCGTTGGCAAACGAAACGATGGCTCGGTTTTGAATGGACAATTGTTGGTGAAAGGTAAGGTAAATGGCTGAATTTTTTCACTAACTCTGGAATTCTCTACAAAAGACATTTCTTTGAAAAACTCAAAACTGTTTAAAAATAACTCTTAATATATTGTTCGAAATCGAATGCATAGCAATAATCGAAACTCATTTAAATATTTTTTATTGATATTGAAGCATAACGTAGCCGCAGCTATTTCGTGTAAAATGCGAATTTCCTTGTCTGTTAATTCTCTCATATATATAACTCACGATGATAATTTTTAACATAACCTAACTAACGATATGATTATGTTAAAAATATGTATCGATATTTTTATGCATATAACTCATGAGTGGACTGGGACTTATATTGAACAGGCTCGGTGAATTTGATGTTTTACTGACCCTGATAATGTCTTCTGGAAACTTACCGAATCTGATCAGCAAGATATAAATAAGGAAATAAAGAAATAAATAATTTCTAGAGGTTCAAATAAAAATATATTTAGTCATGGTATTTTTTTTTTCAAAATGAAACACAGGTTTTCAATTAATAAAGTAAATAAATAAATAAAAATCGATATAGTATTAATGTAATGTTTATTTCTGAACTGTATTACTTTTTATCCATTTTATGCTCGGAATGAAGTTAAAAGTTGTTTTAGAAACATTTATTTTTATAGTGCTGGGATCAACGGCAAATTTATTTACTCTATTGAATTTAATTTATAAATTTTCAAATGTCCTGCCAGTTCTGGCTTGAATTTTGAAAATTTAGAGAGTCTAACCCTGGCCCGAATTGCCTAATCGAAATGCAGTTTTCATCTTTCACTAAACATCTTTTATCTTTCACATTCAAAAATATATTTCACTAAACATTAATTGTTGATTCAAATTGCTTAATAGAAAGTATATTTACTAAAATTGTTGATCATTAATAAAATTTTATAAAAAAAAAATAAGAAGAATTATACCAGTATTAGTTTACCGTAAAATCTATAATTTAGTTACTAATCCATAATTAATCTATAAAAAAGAGAGAGAGCGTTCGTCTTTAGCAGGCTCTCGGTATGACCGGCTTGATGTTTGCACCGAACCAGAGATCGATATAACGCCTCTACACGCGTATTGCATGCTTTAAAATAAACAAATCCGCTTTATAAATTAAGTCATGCGTATTTTTACGCACCGATTTTGTAAACAAAAAAAAAATTGAGGGTAATTGTACATTTGTTAAAAATTACTTCATACTCCTTCAAATCAAGTCAGGGAGTATTTTACTCTTCTGGAAAAATTCTAGCTCGATCTCTGCACCGAACACACCTATGATCAGACCGCCCCTGATAGGACTTACATTCACACTTGAAATTTTCTATGAAATATTTTTATCTTAAGTATAACAGTAGCTTTCATTAAAAACGTTGTAATTTGTATCAGAACTGACATTTATTTTATTATCAGAACCATTTTGTTGAGTTCAATTTCACCTGTTATAGTTTTTACGAAACAATACTGTTATCAGTTTCTTCTTTGCACACGGTTCTTGACAAAATTTGCCTTATTGTTTGTTCTTTGCTCTAAAATTTATTTTTCTGAAGACTGAAATATCAACATTTTAATCTCTTCCACAGTCTGATATTCTTCGTCCCGCCTCTCTTTCGTTTTGCTATGCTATATCTCGAAATACATAGATGTTATGAAAGTACTAGAAACTACATAGAAAAGTAAAAATTTTGCAATGATCTATAGTAGTCTACGAAGTCAAACAAATACTATGCAACATCGACTTTATAAACGATCTAGCCTAGCTAAATCTTAATGAAGCTGCAAGGACCTGTGCAATCACAAGCGCCTCCTATCGGCAGATGTTATGACTATTTAATAACTCTGTTCGATCTCAAGAAACAATAGAACGTCTATATATTTCAGTTTTTCTTGCTGCAGGAGCTTATAATACTGAAAGCAAAGCAAATATACAGGGTCTTTAAGCACATCAATAACTTTCATTTAGTTTCATTTATCTATTTACTATTTTATATTTATAAGCAAGTTCTTTTGAGACTTTGGGAATGGTCCCGATAAGCGTAATAATAATCGAATTTTGAATAAAATTTGATAGCACATTCACTATTGCACGGATAAAACAGAAATTGTGTATATCGATGTTTCAGGAGCAGAGTTTGCCAGTTTGTGTAATGTTTTTTGTTCTTTATATTGTGTTTTGTTATGTGGGAAACATTGATTTTTTAAATTCGATATCAAGGGTCATTTTTGGCAAAGGACCATTTTTGGCGAATTTCATAGAATAATTAGACCGGGGACTTTAGTTTAAAATATATTCTGAACCACTACAGACACCCAACCATGCAGAGGGTCACCCCTCTGTTACTGGGATCGGACCGGACACCATCAAAAGGGTCGGCAAGCGCAATGCCCACTTAGAAACTTCGGTTTTGAATAGCCACTATCTTGCTTTCAGTAGCTGTCTTATCTAAGGAAATTATATCCAATACTAGGAGCTATATCGAGTACTATCCAGTATAGACCGGAACTATGCCCCTGCACCTACCCCAGGCCCCGGTGACAGGGGCAACGATTTTGTGATAAAGGGAGAGTCACACTCTGGTTTTGCCCCGGGTGAAAAAAGAATAATCACATTTTAATAATTTCGTTGAAATTTCACTGTATAAATATTGTATTAAAAATCCTAAAATTGATATTACAAACAAAACATAAAAGATTTAAACAGAAAATATTTACGTTTTATAAGAAACATAATTTATAATGTATTGATTAACACATGACAATTTTTTGTTAACAAAAAAGGCATGTAAATGAATAATAACATCATACTAAATCAAACATAAAGTCAATAATGAAACATAAGATTTTAGGCAGAAACTTTTACTTTTACTGCACTGTTATTGGAAAAAAACCTCGGATGTTTTTGAAACTCATCTATGATTAAAAGCAACGAACACCACGCCTAACTCATTGATGTTTCACAAACGACTATCTATGTGGTAAGAAGACAAAACTTCTCCAAAACGTAGGTGAAAGCGACAAAACATTACATACAGGAGGAACTAGGGGCGCGGTAGCCCATTGGTTAGCGCGCTGGAGTTGCACTCGGTAGGCCCGGGTTCGATTCCAGCCACTGCCAAAAAACTGCCGCCGTGTTCATGCGGAGTACGATCACGTTAAACATGTGGGTCCGAAAGTCCTTCCGAGAGGTTGGTGGTAGGGGAAAGAGGGTACGGTCCCTGTGGATGCCTCCCCCACTGGGTTCCGGTCTAAATTGGGTGGTTACCTTACACCTTTCTGGTAGGTCGGACGGTCTGGGTTTCAACAACAACAGGAGGAACTAGACTATCATATCGGAATACACTCTTTTTGCTGCAGAGTTCAATTCTTAGACTCACTCTTAATAATTTTTAAGGATTTTCTCAATCAATTTTAGGCTATTTTTCGTTATTTTTTTAATCTGCCGAATGTGGAATGATTAATGAGTTTGCCCTTGAAGATTTCGGAGTTAATTCCAAAATAATTAGAAAGATGGCCCCTTATACAAATTTTAAATATTCATGTATTTGTAGGAGACATTAATCCCTATCGAACCATATCTTTGTTTTTTGTTTTTTGACGAAACAATATGCGCTATGTCCATGTGTCCATAAGGGCCAATCAAAGATGTTTACTCAAAATGTGTTGTCTCCTCCTTTATCTTAATTCTATAACATCTATATTTATAAAAAAAATTCATACGCATAAAATTTATATTTGTACATCAAGTGAACTTAAACTTTTTTCATAAATTGCTTAGTACTTTGAAAAAAAAAGTTTGGAAAATATGCCTATTATTTATATATAATAATTTACGAACTCGCACATACTTTTTAAAAATAATGAACAATATAAGTAGACATGTTTAAAGGTTCACTAGATGCACAATCATAAATTTGCTGCTTTTGTAAAATTTCAAGAATGTGTACCAAAGCAGGAAATAAACATTTAAAAAAAACGCTTTTCGAATTGCCTTTATAATAGGCTTGTTGATTATATTATTTAAAAATTTTCATGAGACAATTAGTAGATAAATTATATATTTTTTTCAGCAGAACTTATTTTGTTCTTCAAGCTACTAAACAAAACATCGATGTTTGAGTGTTTGTTTAGTTTAAACAAGTAGATTCTGCAGTTAATTTAATTCTAAATTACGAAAAACAGAAAGAGAGAAATAGTTTTAAACAAAATCAGTGACATTTCCTGTCCTACGCGTAAAATAAACCAATGAAACATAAAATTTAAACAATAGATAAGTGGTCAGAATTTTTTTTATTCTACTGTAAAAAACAATGTCTAATTACTACAAGACAACTTTACTGTTCTTTTTTTTTTTTTCAAGTCGCGATCTTGAAAAATCCGGTTCTTTTCCATTATATGCATCAAAAGAAAGTAGGGTCGAAAGAGTTTAATTATTGCATTTTCAGCAATTCTTGTTTCTTATGTCCGTTCGTCTACCTTTTCTAGTTTTATCTTTGAATGAGATTGTTAAGCCTGTGGCTGATTTTTCTTTTTCAAACGCATGTTCTAAGTTTGTTGGCCTCTGTATGTGTCTTTTTAAGATGCAACCAGCACTTTTATGGCTAGATGTAAATTGATAACAGAATATTCTTCATTTCTTAAGAAGGAATTCCAAAACTTCAGAAACTAAATTTTGGGTTCTTAGGGATGCTGCTGTTAGACTACGCTAAACCTGTTGCCAAAAAGAACCTGAATTAAATAATATCTGGAGGTTTATTAGGCATAACCACACGTTAGATTCGTATAAATCATTTATTTACACATATTTAAACAGTATTTTACAAATATCATATTTAATAAAAAATTAACTGTGTAATTTTTGTAGTTATAAAACATATTCAGCTCAATTTTGCTATCAGATTCCGAAAAATTAAGTAATTTTATTCTCTTTAGCATACTTATTTCACACGTATGTCAAGTTTCATACTTATGTAGTACGAATTTTCGAAAAAACTGGAAGTGACATCTCCAGAACTGTAAATAAAAACCATTAGTAAATCCCCACCTTATCTGGAATTTTATTGTGAATCCATATCAGTTATTATCTAAGCTCAATTTATAGACAATCCCGGGAAATAGATATTTTAAGAAATTTTTTTAACCGGAAATGGAAAAGAAGTCGGAAATGAAAGTTCTTAGTGAACCACCCTATCTCCTCCAGAATTTGATGCTGAATCCATATCAGATACATAAGCTCAACCTTTAGCAAATCTTAAATGTTTATAAATATGAAAAAATTTAAACCGGAAGAGATACTCTTTAGTGACCCCACTCCCACCCCACCCCCCATCCATTCTCCTCCAGCATTCCATGCTAAAACAAATAAATCAGACGTCACCTGAACTCTATCTATAAGCATATCCTGAGAAATAGTTGTTTCTGTGATATAAAATCATATATGTAGGAAAACAGCCGAATGGAATATTCAGTCCAAGTCAGAAACAAATGGAAATACTTTGATAGCGGTTGGCCCTAGCCTTATAGGAATGTTTTCCTCCTTTTTCCTTTCCCTGCAATACATGTTAATGTATAGAGAAAGTATTGGAATCATGTCGAAAATAACAACTCGAGTTTTCGCGGATCTACACGTTTTGCCACCTCTAGATTGCGAAAAGACATTTTTAGCGTGATGTCTGTGTATGTGTCTGTGTGTCTGTCTATGCAATGTATATATCCACTCTAACTGAAAAACTTATCAACCGAATTTCATAAAATTTTGTAGATAAAACACTTGTATGTGACCCTAGTGCTGATTAGATTTTGGTACTGTTCGGTATGAAAGAACCTGCCTTATTTTGCGAAATGGCCCGCAAAAATCGATGTATCCACTCTATCTAAAAAACTAGTTGGTCAAATTTCTTAAAATGTGGTAAATAAGTCACTTATGAGACACCTTGGTGCTGATTAGATTTTGGAACGGTTCGGAAAAGTATAACCTGCCTTTTCTTACGAAATGGCCGGCAAAAATCTAAAAAAAAACTACGTGTGCCCAAATTTATTAATTAAATACATTTTCTATACGTAATTTTTGACGAGGAAAAGAATAAGATTAACCCCCTTACTCTAAGACTAATCGTTCTTGAGAAATTTGAGTTTTTTGCATTTTTGTTACGCTGTCATTGAAAAAGTTCCAGTTACCAAATAAAAACAAAAATTGAATTAAATTAATTAATTGTTATTTTGTGCAATTAAACTCAATTTAATGAATTATTAAAGAAATAAAGAGAAAATTAATTTGAGGTTGCAGGGAAAGTCATGTGCTGCCCACATCAGATGTTTGCTTTCCCTGCAATACATGATAATGTATAGGGAAAGTATTGGAATCATACCAAAAATTGCAACTCGAGTTTTCGACGAATCAACACGTTTGGGACCTCTAGAAAACGAAAAAGATATTTTTAGCGTGACGTCTGGGTGTGTGTATCTCTGTCTGTCTGCCTGTGTGTGTGTGTGTGCAATGTATGCATCCACTCTAACCCAAAACCCAATGGACCGAATTTCATAAAATTTGATAGGTAAGTCCCTTGTGGGTGACCCTGGTGCTGATTAGATTTTGGTACAATTCGGAATAAAAGAATCTGCGTTTTTTGTTTTTCCTGCGAAATGGCCCGCAAAAATTGCCACTATCCGCTCTAACTGAAAAACTAATTGACCAAATTTCACAAAATTTGGTAGATAAGTCACTTGTGAGTTACCCTGGTGCTGATTAGATTTTGGTACGATCCAAACAAAAACCTATTTGATTTTGCAAAATGGCCCGCAAAAGTCGTCAAAATGTAATATAAAAGACTATGTATGTTCAAATGCATTAATTAAATGATTGTTTCACATGTAATTTTTTGATGATGTAAAGAATAAGACCAACCCCATTAGTCCAGGAGTAGCCTTTCTCTAGATATTTTAGTTTTTCACATTTTCGCTACGCCGGTTTTGAGAATAAGTCCATTTACCAAATAAAACCGAAAGTTGAATTAAAAGTGTATATTCCGTGCAACTTCAAATAATTATGCGTGTTATTTAATGCAATTAAAAACTCTGTTTAATGAATTATTGATGAAATAAAGAGGAAATTAATTTGAGTCTGCAGAGAAAGTCATGTGCTGCCCACATCAGATTGTTGTTTCTTGACATTACATAGAAAACAAGCATTAACAGAACTTGGCCAACTACATTCAAGTACCGAAATTTCCCAAAACCTTCGATTTTCGTATTTTTATTCTTAAATGAAGCACGTATCTTTAAGTACATCTTGACAAAATTTTTGATTGATATTGCATTTAGAACTTTGGTATTCAGCTGTTTTAACAAACATCAGTCATCATTTTCCCCTTCAAATGTCACGCCCACTTCAATGTTTGCACTTGACATTCAATTCATTTCCGCTAGTATTTTATACTGCATTGACTGAACGGTTCTTTTTTTCTTTAATTTTATTTTAAACAAATCAGGGAAGAAAAAAAATGAAGAGTGTATTCAGAGTATTGATTGCCATGATTGAGAACAGTTTATTTACATTAGTCGCTGGCCATTTATTTGTTCGTTTTGTATTAAATTTCTTATTTTTATGATAAGGAACAATCTTTTTCATGACTAAACTATATTTAATTTTGTAAAGCAAATATGATATTTGTTGTTTTGTACATTGTGTATGCAAAATTCGAAGATCTTGGAAATCTTATAAAGCTTGTTAATAATATATATAATAGTGTGGAAAGTTCTGCAAATGAGAAATTATAGCTTCTAACTCGGAAGAAGCAAATGAAGTATAAACATATGAGACAATCAATTAAAAAGGCTGTAATAAAAAGAGACATGTTAACAAAAAAGGACTTTCATAGGATCCAAGGTGTTTCTAACATTTTAAAATTATTTATAAATGGTAAAAAGTTGTGGAGTAGTTTTGTCGTAATGCCTTTGTGGTTTAAAACAAAGTTTATCTACGTGTTATAGTAATGTTATTTAGATAATTTAAGTAAAATCAAACTGCAGAAAGTGTCTTTTAGAGCAATACTATATCATATTATGCTTTCCTTTACCTTATAAAAACTAAAATTTTAAAAATTGTGAATTTTTCATAATTTTTACTTTTGTTTGTTAATAATAAATAAGGATATTTACCTAATTCAACAAATATTTATAGTTATATATGAGAAAGCATGAATAAAAAATATAAAGTAATAGGATGATAATTAGGAAAGTTATATCCGAATATAATCGTTTTAAACTCAATTTTCTCTGTTCATATATTTTTTAGAGTTCAAATTACATTTATTTTAACAAACATCTGTCATCATGTTTTCCTTTAAATTCCACGCCCACTTCAATGTTACGAACAAGAAGTTGGGAACAATTTATTGTTTAGGAAAACTTCAATGTTTCAAACTACAGCTATATTAACAGAGCATCTGTCATCATTTTACCATTTAAATGCCACGCCCACTTCATAATCACGCCCCTTTCAATGTCAGGAATATTAAATCGGTTTATATTTCCAATATCTTCAAAACGTTAAAGAAAAGGCTTTGTCGGATATTTCTAAAGCAGCTTGAAACATTTTAGAATTGTACATTAGATCATACCTAAGAGATTTAAGGATGGAATTTTCTATATTTTGTAAACTTTTTTTCATTGAACTATAGGAAAATTTCAGTGGTATTATTTTTTTTCTGGTTTTTAATGTTTGCATATGGTTTTAATTTTATTTTTCTCAGGAACCAATGCCATTAAAAACAAGAAAGATCAATCATACTTAAAGCATTGATTATGAAACACTTTCCAACTTCAATGCAATTTTATTTAAAAAAGTCGAAAATGCAATACATTCCTCGGTAATATTTTAAAACTTATCACAATACTACATTGATTTATTATATTTGAAAACTTAAACCTTCATTGAAAAAAATGAACTTCATTCAAATGACGGCATTGAAATATAAATTGCGTGGTTTAAATATCTCTAAAATGCAATACATTCCACGGTAATATTTTTAAATCTATCATAATACTACGATAATTTATTATATTTGAAAACTTCATCGAAAACAACTGAAATTAATTCAAATGACGTCATAGAAAAAATAACACGCCTGGATCTCTCTATAAAAGCAGGATTTCATTCATAACTTTCTCCATTTCATTCATCACAATACTATAATAATTTATTTTATTTAAAAACTTCATCGAAAACAACTGAAATTAATTCAAATGACGTCATAGAAAAAATAACACGCCTGGATCTCTCTATAAAAGCAGGATTTCATTCATAACTTTCTCCATTTCATTCATCACAATACTATAATAATTTATTTTATTTAAAAACTTCATCGAAAACAACTGAAATTAATTCAAATGACGTCATAGAAAAAATAACACGCCTGGATCTCTCTATAAAAGCAGGATTTCATTCATAACTTTCTCCATTTCATTCATCACAATACTATAATAATTTATTTTATTTAAAAATTAAGACCATGGAGCTACAATTCATAAACTTTATGCTTAAAACTTCATCGAAAAAAATCGTCCTTCTGTTTATAAAATCAATTAATATTTCATTCATATCAGCCATGCAGACTCCATGGACTGAATTATTTTGTGTTAAAGAAATACAGTAATTCTAATGCAACTCATTCTACATATTTTGCTGTTTACATTTTACATAGGTGAAAAATAGGCTTAGTTATAGAAATAATCAAATTTGAAAGAGAATTTAAACTCAAATATATTGTCATTGTGTTGTTTTACTATGTAGATGCACAGAATTTAAGCAGAAATAAAGTAGTTTTAGGATGGATACAACACTCAATATGAATTAAAAAGAACTTTAAAAAATCACGAATTTGAAACAAGATGGATGCCATATATCATTTTGAAGTGGGTCATGTGATCGTTTCATATCATGGTCACGTGATCGTTTCATATAAGATGTGTAATTATTATTTTAATTTTTATTTAAAAAACTACTGAATATATTTAGCTGAATTTTTTTTTATATATTTTATGGAACAATTTGACTATTACCTAAAATTTTCGAAGCAATTTATGAATTTTAAATCCGCTTAAAAAATGTTAGAAAAATTAGGTCCCATAGGGCTCAATGTATTTCATTTTTTCAACCCGGGTTCAATCCAAAACTAATTGTGGGATATTATTCATTTATATTCCCATAGGTCCTACAGACCGTCTGAACAACATACTAAAATTTCATTTTGATTAAGTCATTTTTACGGCAGTTATCGTGCTAACGGACAGACAGACAGACAGACAGACAGATAGACAGAATGAACAAAGTCATAAACACTTTTCAACTTTGTTGTAAAGTGTTAAAAATGATATCTTTATAACTTCAGAAAATGTTACTTTTGATAACATATAAAAAAAAATCAAATGCAACTTTTGAAAAATTGAATAAAGGTTTAATTTTTAATTTTTTTTTTCGTGAAAATTAAACATTTACACAATAATATCAAAAAATATTTTAACCAGTTGAAAATATTTTTGTTTATTTGAGGAGCTGGTGTGCAGAGTCACCTAAATTATTATAGGCAAATATATTTATCATTTTTTTTCTTACGAATTCTGTTGGCCATTTAAAAAAATGCTTACTTATATTTACTTATATATTCACCCAAATCTTATCTGCACAGGGGGATACAACAATCACCTAACACGTAACTGCCACCAAATTGCATTTAAATAAGTTTTGAGTTACAGAGAAGTTAAAAGAAAGTGCTCAACTAATAGCTATCACCACCCATGGACCATGGTTTCGCTGTTATTACCTCCCATCACCTCTGTGATCTAAAAGCACAAAACTATTTAATGCTAAGATTTTTAAAATCTTCTGGTAAAAGTATTGCAACATCAGATTCAGAAACTGTAGAGGGCGTTTTTTGCCCAACATATCGTTAATAAAATTGTAAGCGCTCAGAAATTTCTTGCTTTTATGCAATGCTCTGTTATAGAGTAGAAGTTGCTTCACTGCATTTCTGAATGCATTGAATTTTATTAACGATAGGTGGGCGTAAAATGAATTTTACCGTTTCTAAAATTGGAGGTTACAATATTTCTACCAGAAAACTTCTAAAATCCTTACTTTAAGAAGTTTTGAATTTGTTGCATTTTTTATGCATAGCAATAATCGCGAAAAAAATTGGCCGCGAATGGTGATGATTCTTGTTTTTATGCAACACCTTTAATAGACAGGTTTGCCAACTTTTACCTGTATTTAGTCATTTTTTTAAACTTTTAGCTCCAAAATATGGCTAAATCTAATCATCTGTGTTTGCAGCCTGTTCATATAGACATTTTTACCATGGTTTCTAACCATAACGCTCATCAAAGTGTTAGTAACACTGGCTATAGGGCAGAAGTCACTTCACTGTATTAAAATAGTTAAACTACTACACAGATATACATACTTATACCCCACCCTAAAAAATATTCGTCTTCTAGAATACATGCATATTCTGCAGGTAAAAACGTCTAAAATGCAATTTCAAATTCTCAATCCCTTACATTAATTTCTCTATTCATAACACTATAAATTAAAGTGAAAAAATAAAATTCTGCAATAAAATGACAACTATGTGAAGAATGCACGTAACTATGAACATCTAAAAAACTCTCACGATTACAAAGCTCCGATATTGAATGTCTCATTATATGACACGTGAACCTCTACAAAGAACACTCACCCCTGTAACTAAAACGTGCAAGTACAAAAAAAATAGATGCAGAAGAAGCGACCACTGGCGCCAAAGAACCCTTCCATGCGATCGGACATTGACATAGCATTGCGCAAATAAAGGGGGAAATCTAATTGGACCTTCGAAAATCAAGAATCGTGTTTACTGCCTCACTCCTTTAAGGTATTCCAGCGCAGAGATCGTCCAAATGATAATTGGTAAGAAATACGAGATCTTATCTATTGGGATGATAAAGGAGAACCAAATCGCACTCCATTATTATTGAGTAACGCTTAATTAACAATGATTGAAAAAGATTGAGAGGTGATTATTCGGGCTAAAATTACCACGACTTTTTTGCTGATATTTGACATCAAAAATTGATTTTTAATCAATGTGTGTTGATGATTAAAATAGAGTTTTTCTTCTTTTTATAAACTAGAGGTAGATGAGAGGTCCTCCAAAAGCTTTATGGTACAATTCTTCCAAGATTTTAATTTCATCTTTCCCTTCAAAATTTGAATATTGAGGAAAAAAAATGAAAATTAGTCGAAAAACGTACAACATGTGGTAAGGTCTCTTATTAATGTATAATGACCACCTTTGATCAGAGTGCTGGTCTTTTGATCATTCCATCAGACATTTACATAGCATTACGCAAATAAATGAGAAATCTAATTGGACCTTCGAAAATCAAGAATCTATTTACTACCTCACGCCTTAAAGCTAATGTAGAGACCGTCCGGATGATAAATGATAAGAAATAGATGATATGTATCAGAATGATAAAGGAGAACCAAATCGCACACCATTATTATTAGGTAACGCTTAATTCACAATGATTGCAAAAGATTGAGAGGTGAATGAATATTCGGGCTAAAATTACCACACCTATTTTGCTGATATTTTGACCCCAACAAATGGTTTTATAATCTATGTGTGTTGCTAATTAAGATATATATGTATGTTTTTTCATTTTTATAATCTAGGGGTAGATAAGAAGCTCTCAAAAAGTTTTATGGTATAATTCTTCCCAAATATTAATTTCATCTTTTTCTTCAAAATTTTAATATTGAACACAAATTGAAAATTGGTCGAAAAATGCACAGCATAGGGATTGAGTCTCTTATTAAAAGTATAACAGCTACCTTTAATCAGAGAGTGCTGATCTTTTGATCATTAAATAGGACATTTGCATAGCATTACACAAATAAAGGAGGAATCTATTGAACCTTCGAAAATCAGGAATCGTGTTTACTGTCTCATTCCTTAAGGGTATTTCAGCGAGCAAATCGTCCAAATGATAATTGGTAAAAAGCACGAGATGTTAGCCATTGAAATGATAAAGAAGAACCAAGTCTTACTCCATTATTGTTGGGCAACGCTTAGTTGACGATGATTAAAAAATATTAAGAGATGATTCAGTCTAAAATTACTATGCATTTTTCGCTGATATTTTGAAGCGAATAAAGTACAAGATTGGGGTATCTGGCAGAAATCGAAGAGTTACGAAAAATATAAATACTTTGGATACTTATATTTCCGAACCTAATCGATAAAAATATAAACAACTTATAATTGTTTTGTCTAAAATAAATTATTTATGAAAAAACCAAAAATAATTAATGTATGCATATTCTAAGCTTTTTTTCTTTTTTTTTTTCTTAAAAAATAAAAATATATTTTTATCCGAGCAAGTTTCTGTTTCGCTTTGCTTGTTTGCACGTGAAATGCCTTCTAAAATGTAAAAGAAAGATATGAACAGTAAGCAATGAAAATGTTCAGTTTTATCAATTTAAAGAAAATTGAAAATTTTTCATTTTCGAAGTTTGCAATCCGTATCTCAGAAACTTTTTCATGAGGAGTAGAAAAAGTAGTTGTAGCCGCTTTACAAGTCCTTCAAGGATTATATATTGAAATTTGGATCAGATTCGTAGTTTTTAAAATATAATGGCAAAAATTTTGATATTTTAATATTTTCAGCTATTTTGAGAAGGTGGTAATAATTCTGACACGTGCAGCTCAAACTGCTGCTAAAGCATAAAATTCAATAATAATATATATGGAACCTTTCTTTGATGGAAAATGGTGTATGTATATCATGTTCGAAGAAATATTAAGAATTTTACTCTTTTGCACACCTCTTCCATAAAGCCAGACAAATTTTTAAAAAAATAGAAATTAACACCGGTTGAAGTGAAAATCCTTAGTAGACCTCTAACCCCTTCAGAATTTCGAACTTCAATCTATATCAGTCATCATCAGAACTCTAGAAAAGGTGTTATAAAGAAAATGTACCGTTTTTAATCAGAACTCACATCGCTCTTGAACCGGACGTGAAAATCTTTAGTGAAGCCTTAACTCCCCTTAGAATTTAATGCTGAATCTATATCAATCATTCATCTTTTAAACTCTATAGCCGATTTTAAAAAGTAGATGATGCAAGCAAAATTTTATAACCGGAAGTTTAAATCCTCGGTGAATCGCTCAACCCACTCAGAAACTTGATGCTGAATCCATATCAGTTATCATCAAAAGCCGATTTTGAGAAATAGTAGATGTTTCAAGTGAAATGAAAATTTTGAAACCGGAATTTGGGAAAACCGGAAAGGGGGAGTATCCTTAGTAAACGCCCTACCCTCTCTAAAATTTAATGCTGAATCCTTAACAATTGTCATCTATGCTCTTTCTATAGCAGACCCTGAAAATAGATACTTCAAGGGAAAATTGTAATTTTTTTTAATCAAATCATCTCCCGAACCCGAAACATGAATCTTTGATGAGTCATTCTCTCCCCCCCCCCCCCCCTTTGAAATTTAACGCTGAATCCATATCAGTCATTATATAAGCTCTATCGACCAATCTTGCGAAATAGGTATTTCGGAGACAATTTTGAAAGGGGAAATGGAAAAGGAACCCGAAGTGGAAATTCCCCCCCCCCCTCCTTTCCCCTAACCTCCTCCAGAATTTTATGTTAAATCCATATCACTTAAATTCTATTTATAGGCAATCTTAAAAAAAAAATAGATGAATCCAAAATGAAAATGGGGAAAATACGACAAATTTGATTGCCACCAATACCAAGCGTGACTTTCATTTCATTCTTTCAATCCAGAGTTGATTACTTTTAACAGTTCAACTCCATGAAAGTAATAGCCAAATGACATTTCCAAGTTAAATTCTTTCCCATGTAAATGACTTTAGAAAAAAGAGAAAGGAAAAAAGCCATCTACGTTTTTGAATATTAATGACAACAAAATAAATAAAACCTGCTGGAAACCCACACCATTAATCAAGCCGGGCATTATTTAGGTAGAGCGGAGAGAGAAGTGTTACTTGAGGTGATTGGCTCCGAGTTAAACTGAGTTATTGTAACTCTCGGAGACGAATTAAGATCCTATCTGAGTTACGGGGACGGATCTATCGGATATAAATCGACCAATAATGGCTAGTAAGAAAATATCCGGCGGGAGTTGCTAAAAGTTTGTTTTGTTTTGAATGCTTAGAAAGCAAAAGGTTCTCGCACCAGAAATGAGATGCTAATATCAACTTTATCACAGTAATAAGAAACAATAAATATTGATAATAAACGCTATAAGGACGTTGTAGCTTACGCTTCCTGAGATGATAATGACAGTAATAACAGACAATAAATATTGGTAATAAATGCTATAAGAACGTTGTAGTTTACACCTGAGATGATAATAACAATTTTATTACAGTAATAAGAAATAATAGATATTAGTAATAAACTCCATAAGAACATTGTAATTTACGCCTCCTGATATACTAATAACAACTTTATCACAGTAATAAGAGGCAATAAATATTGGTAATAATCGACATTTCCAAGTTAAAGTCCTTTCCATATTAATTATTTTAGAAAAAAGCGAAAAAAAAACCAAGTCATCTGCGTTTTTGAATATTAATGACAACAAAATAAATAAAACCTGCTGGAAACCCACACCATTAATCAAGCCAGGCATTATTTAGGTAGAGAGGAGAGAGAAGTGTTACTTGAGGTGATTGCCTCGAGTTAAACTGAGTTATTGTAACTCTCGGAAACGAATTAAGATCCTGTCTGAGTTACGGGTACAAATCTATTGGATATAAATAGACCAATAATGACTAGTAAGAAAATATCCAGGGGGAGTTATTAAAAGTTTGTTTTATTTTAAATGCTTTGAAAGCAAAAGGTTCTCGCACCAGAAATGAGGTGCTAATAACAACTTTATCGCAGTAATAAGAGACAATAAATATTGGTAATAAACGCTACAAGAACGTTGTAGTTTACGCCTCCTGAGATACTCATTAAAAATTTATCACAGTAATAAGTGACAATAAATATTGGTAATAAACGCTATAAGAAGATTGTAGTCTACACCTCCTCAAATAAGAGTTCATATGTGAATAGGAATAAAAATATTTTTATGCTCTGAGATTTAGTTTGACATGATCGGGACGGTTCAGTGATAAGAAAACCTCAGCAGTAATTAGCAAACAAGGATTTAATTCTTGGTTCAGATTAGAGTCCTACATCGGATCGAGTACCCATTAGAGACCCGCTCTACGGGTCAGATTTCCTTTATTTTTAAGCTTCGGGGTGGGTTACGGGTCTACCCGCAAATATTATTTTTAAGAGCATACCTTGTCACATTATTTTAATGAGGGTAATTGAATAAATACTGCTACAAAAGTTACAAACTACAAACAGAAGAAAATTGTATGCGTTACAGATTTAAAAACTAGTGAATAGAATTTAGAAATATAATTCTATTGCGGATCTCTGGCTGGCTATTCGGGTCAGACGTTGCGAGAAATTGATCCGTTTCGAGTGCCTTTCGGGTTGTGGGTCAACAATTTTCTTTGTTGTGTGTCTTCGGGGGTCAAGTACTGATATTTTAATAAATTTTTCAAAAATTCTTCCTAAAATTAGGGATTAGGGAGTCTTCGAACAGTCGATCGCGTTTAAAATAAAAAATGTTCCAGTATTCATTAATTGTAATAATCGTACCCACTTATTTTTGAAACGCTTTATTTGTTCGTCAAATAACACGTCGACAGACTTACAGTCATATACACTGTCATACACACACACACACACATTAACCCACATACACACACGCACACATTAACCCACATACACACACACACACATTAACCCACATACACACACACACACACATTAACCCACATACATACACAAACATCAACCCACATACATACACAAACATCGTCTCACAAATGTTTGATTCTAGATCAGGAATAATGAAACGTTCTCTTCTTCCGCAAACTCGAATTCGAATTGTCACAAAGCTTTCCTTATGCATTGTACAGTGTATGTCTGGAAATTAAAAATACAAAAATAATAATTGAAAATCCCCAGAGAGGTTATTTCAACTTGTAAAATCCCATCTATTTTCGTCTGGTAGTAACAATCTAATTCCTTTAAAAATTCGAACTCATAAAATCTATAACCGGGTGATAAATCCCTTGTTAAACGACTTCGGAAAAAAAACAAAGAAAAATAAATCCCATCAACACCGCCGAATATTAATGTGAAAAAATAACTGAAACCTGCTAGCAACCTACGTCTGTGGAATATTAACCAAATCAAATAGTTCTAGATAGACCGCAGAACGAAAGTGTTATTCAAAGTACGCAATTCGCTTTGGATTAATCTTGGCGATTGACTTTCGATGGCGAATTAAGATCGTATCTCAGTAATCAGAGCATTGGAAACGAATTTATTAGTCTAATGGATCTGATGTGAACAGCGTATCACATTCATTACATGCAGCAATAATTTTACTTCTTTAACATCCTAATAACCATGTGATAGATTCATAAAATAATGTTATTTGAGCTAAATCAAGATTTCGTAAGTTAAAATTTGGTATTTTGTCGGTATTATGCGACGCTTTCATAAAGTATAAAATAGTTCGCTTAAACTGTTGCCTAAATAACCGACAAATTAAAGCACTCCGTTGGTAATCGTATATCAGTATTCAGAGCATCGGAGACGACTTTATTAGACTAATAAAGCTGATGTGAACAGCATATCACTTTCATTATCCACAGCAATTATTTTACTTCTTTGATATCCTAATAACCATGTGATAGATTCATAAAATAATGTTATTTAAGCTAAATCAAGATTTCGTAAGTTGAAATTTGGTATTTTGTGGTATTATGCAACGCTTTCATAAGGTATAAAATAGTTCTCTTAAACTGTTGCCTAAATAATCAACAAATTAAAGCAGTCCGTTGGTAATCGTATATCAGTAATCAGAGCATCAGAGACGGCTTTATTAGACTAATAGAGCTGATGTGAACAGCATATCACTTTTATTACCTACAGCAATTACCTTACTTCTTTAACATCCTAATAACCATGTGATAGATTCATAAAATAATGTTATTTGAGCTTTCGTAAGTTGAAATTTGGTATTTTTGTAGGTATTGTGCAACATTTTCATAAAGTGTCAAATAATTCTCTTAAACTGTTGCCCAAGTAAACTACAAATTAAAGCACACCTTGTATAAAAGAAATGTATAAAGGTATCAACCACAGGCATTGCTTGTTATCTTTTCACTTTCCCTATATACATAGTATAATGCATAGGGAGAGTATTGTGACGAAGTCAAAAATTCGAATTCGAGTTTTTGACAGAAAAGCACTTTCAAGCTTCCTTGAACTCTAATCGATCGTTTTCAAGGTGATGGCTTTGTGAAGATATCTCACGAACGAAAGGAGGGTTTCGAACGGAATTTGATACAAAAATTGCAATCAGTGAATACTGGAAGTCTATTGATTTTAAACGCAATCGAATGTTAAAAAAATAAACCTAAATTTTCGAATTTAAGTTTCTGAAAAAATCATCAAAATCGTCATCAAAAATCATTTTTATTAGAAAACGATTGACACAAATATTAAAACGCTAGTAGGAACCATTCTTGGAATATTGCATATATGAATTAATTAATAAAATATTTTAATATATGAACTGTATTGCTTATTGCAGGTGCTATCAATATTGATAATTGTCAATTTGGAGTTGCGTGAAATGGGGTACTTTCAATTAGTTTTGCATGTTATCATCCGTAAAAGAGCCAAAATGTACAATTCAACATTAAAAACATTGTACCGTTGATCTTATGCCTCATGTTTCCCCTGTGAAAGAAGCAAATTCATTGTATTATAGTATAGGAAAAGTCGTGTACTGCCCAAATCCGAAGTGGTTAGGCTACCTGCAAGAGCTGTTGCGGAAACGATGTAATTTATATGACGTCAAGTGCGAACGCGTATTGAGCTACCTGTCAGTGGGCTACCGTCAAATTAACCGGATGGTTGTTGTCTTACGGCGGAAGGTAGCAAATTATATTTCGTTTACTAACGTTAGATGACAGTGTTATTTAAATTGTAATTCTTTAAATATATATAAAAATAAATTACCGATAAAAGAGTCGAATTTTACGGTTTCTAGCTTCTACAATTGTAGGAGCTAGATATATACATTTAAATGTATATATAGCATTAAAATAGAGCTTGAATTGAAGAATGGAGCGATTCCTTTTCTCCACTTCCATTTTTCTGAAAATAAAACATAATAATCTTTCCAAACTTTTTAAAGAACTTGACAAGAAGTACTTGATCATAAAAATTTCTAATTAATAGACCCGAGCTAGAGCCCCCCTCCCGGATGCTGGGGAACCCGACCTGGACAGGAAAAAATTAGATACAAAAATGAGGGGCGGGGGTCCGGAGAGGCCCCTTCCCCCCTCGCTTTTCACGGGCCTGCATGTATGTGCGTTATTTTGAAGAAAAAGAATAATAGAAAGGTGCAAGTGACATTTTACTCCTCAATAATATATTCTTAAAAAAAGATTTAATTATAAACTGGCTTTTCATTTTTTTGAATATTTAATAATGTATATTATTAATATGTAATTTTTTTTATGTATATAATAAACGGAGTAAATTATTGTTTCTTTTTGTTATAAATTTTATTTTTTTCATAAGTGGCAAAAAGGTTTCCCATCTGTGAGTATTTAAAACAAATTCTAATATAATATTTAATAATATATTTTTAAAAGCATTTTTAAATTTGTTCTTATAATTTAATAATTTACTCCTATTTATTATATTTAATAATTCATGTTTTAAGAATTTTAAATTATTTTTTCCTGCTATTCCTTTTATGTAATGTTTTAAATTTATCATTAAAAAAATTCCTGTTATAGATAACACATAATTATTTTATAACTTTTCTTTATCAAAAAAGAAAATATTTAAAAATAAACTACTTTAAAAATATACTATTTTTAGATCTCACCAAAGCATATTATAACATTAAAATAGATCTTGAAAAATGGAATTTTTTTCCTCCTATATACATATAGGAGGAGGAAATTGCGGGCTTTGATTTTATTGAAATTATTTTCATTTTTGCATGTTAGCTGGAATAATATGTCCAATGACTTTTAAAGTATTTATTCTTATATTACAGCTACAGTCAAACATATATTACACAACATAGCTATAAAACAGGATTTGAATTTAAAAATATATAAAATTTTCTTATACTTGTATATTGCAGTCAGCATAATATCGACCTAAACGGAATATATATAACGCTACTTTCCACCGGAAGACAACTGTCCGACTAATTTGACGAAAGCCCACTTGCAAGTTTCCTACTACAACTCTATCCGCGACCGTACATGCAGGCAGCCTAACCACAGCCGTCCAAATCAGATTTTTAATCAACAGACGATTATTCCAAATGACGGAGCTGAAGAAAATTATAAACACTAAAAATTGCATGTTGTTCCCAGAATTATCGACGACTCTTTGACTATAAACTACTGCATATAAGGCAACATAAATTCATTATGGGTATAATGAATTTTTTTTTAACTGAATTTCCCTCTAAATGAAATATTACTTCTTGCCAAAATGGCTGCTTTCATAAACAAATTCAATTACGACACTAAATTCCTTGATGAAGCATCAGAGTAATCAACCGTTTAAGTAAGTTCTCACAAAATCAACGAATAACAAATTACCCGTTTTGTCATTTCATCAACATTCCATTATTCTCAATGACGGCACTGGAAAAATTTATAAGCACTGAATGACTGCTTGTTCCTAGACTGATGAATGTAATGATCTTTGTGTATATACAACAACTGCGTATAAATTCATCACAGTTATAATGAAGCTTCTATTTAACTGAACTTCTCCCTTTGTGAAATACGTCATATTGTGAAAATGGCTATTTCCATATCGCACCACTATTCTATTATCTAATACACCCATTATATATCTATTACACCACTGAAATTCTCAAGCATTACAAGTGTGGAACCCATTTAAATATGTTCTGACTAAAGCATAACAAATAACATCTTTATCCTTTCCTTAAAGGGCAATTATATTGAATGTGATTATAAGAAATTCATAAGAACTCAATTATGTATATGTACTCAGAAGGATTTACCTAATTGTGTATTAACTACAATTGAGTATAAACCAGAATAAATTCATCATAGGAATAACAAAACTCCTATTCAACCAAATTTCTTACTATGAAATATTTTATCATGTCAAAATGGCTATTCCCATAGAAGGATTCTGTTATACCACGGAATTCCTCAATGAAACCACCTGAGTGACACCCGTTTAAGTAAGTTCTCACGAAAGCAATGTTTAACAAATAACCCATTTTATGTTTTCATCAACGGGCGATTATTCTAAATAATGGCGCTGAAAAAATCCATAAGCACTAAATTGCATGTTTGTTCCTAGAATGATGAACGATTCTTTTACCCCGTTCATCAACCTGTGCTGCTGCTCTGCTTTACATAATGATTATTCAGTCATGTTTTTCTCTTCCTCAAAGTATTTCCTGAGATTCCTAAATACTGCAGTCAAACCTGGTTAATGAATTAGCCATTTTGTGGTGACGAGATATTGCATTTAACGAGATATTTGATTAAACGATATATCTTTGAATTCGTATGACGGTTAACATTAGTTTATACCTTCTAGTAAGTCAGTTCATACCTTCTGTAAGTATTATACTAAACTTAAACAGTTAAAAAGTATGAAATTAAGTTCAATATACTTAGTTTAGAGAATTCAGGGTCCAATTAAAAAAGGTTTCAAATAAGATTACAATTCACTATAAGAATAACCTATTTCTCCGTTTGTCTGTTCGTAACGCTTGGCAAAAAATTTGGCGATGAATTTGGAGGAGATATCACCAACTTGGCGATTTTTTTTTTAAATGTTGCCAAATTAATAATGCCAAATAAAACTGACGCTAAATCAATAAAAATGACTACTAATTGATGAAAATTCAATATCTTGGAGAGAATATAAGAATATGCCATTTCTCCGTCTGTCTGTCGGTAACGTTTAGCAAAAAATGTGGTGACGAATTTGGGATATCGCCAACTTAAAAACTTGTTTCTAATGCTGTCAAATTAACGAAAATATCGCCAAATTGATAAAAATAACGCCTAATTGATAAAAATTCAATATCTGAAAGATAAGCTGAATTTATTTGATAATTCCTGTCGGTTTGCGTTTCGTTGGGGGTTGATATAGCATGTACGTTTCGATAGGGAGTCGTATAGAAAATAATAATATTGATTGGGAATGCTGCATGGCTCACATGTGTCTGTGGATAGTAGGAACTCAAATGCTGCAGGAGACGAATGGAAGGTAATACTTTACAACGTTTTGCATTCCGTCATATTACGGGCATACCTTCTAGTCTTAGAAGGTGTGTGGCTCAAATCGAAATTCTCATAACAGAATCCATTTTTAGTAGATTTTTCTTTAATTTAACAAATACAAAATTTGAAAAATTGATATCATGGGTCCAAATGATCGTGTTACCCTTCACTTTAAAGGGCTTGAAAAAATCTTTCGATTGGTACCATCATTGAAAGGCAAGTTACCCCCCTCAGGTCAAGTTACCCCAGGGGTTACATTTGACAATATAAACCCCTGGGGGTGGCTTGCCCTGAGGTGGACTAATAACATCAAGAACTAAACATTGTATCGCTGCAATTTTTCTCAACAATGATGAAACTATAAGTTGTCGTTATCATTGAGCCATAAATAAATCTCTTTATGCGTGATTATATCAAATATTGTCCTATGGTTAAAAATATATAAAATTTCGAATAAATTTCGAAGTTTTCGCTCGAATTAAAAAAAAATTCTATCTAGTTCCAGATCTTTTGGCAATAAAACCGGATAAAGTTTCGTGATAATCCATTATTAATTGTGTCCACTATCGTGTACACAAGAAATCGACCACAGACATACATACAGACAGAATGACAGACATACAGAGGGACATCACTCCAAAAATAGTCGTAACGTGTTCAGGAGGTCTTAAAACATACATTGTCATTAAATCTCAAATTCGAAAATTTTCGTGAAAACGATACTTTAACTATACCATATTGATACTATGAGAAAGCAAAAACCTTATGTGAACTATTGATGAATTCCATGTAACCATTTTAACCACTGACGAATTCTTTGGCTTCAAAATTCAAACTGTTACAAAAAGTAACTTATTTTGCTAATGGATCCACCAGAATGATGCTAACAGATTTTTTACAGAATATTGCAGATAGAAAGAGAACCTATTGGCTGATACTAACAACTTTTTTAATTTTGCGTAATTTTTGTGGGAAATGTATTCGAAAGACATGCAATACATCGAGAATGGTTCATGAGTTCTTACGGTAGTGTTAAGTTTGTGCTATCTGTTTTTTAATGAAAAAATACGTATGAAATGATTATTTATTTAATATTGAAGTCCTGATTTTTTTAATATTTTTTTTCGCAAAGCCATTCATAAATCGTGCAATATATCGAGAACTGTTCATACTTCTGAAATTAGTGTCATTCGTTTTTAATGAAAAATTACGTTTAAACTGGTCATTTAATTATCATTATTGAATGTCTTGAGTTTAAATGAGTTTTTCAAAAATTCTTTCGAAAATCGAGGGGGCTGTATCTTTCGAACATTCGATTTTGTTTGAAATAAAGAGTTTCAGTATTCACTGAATGTAATAATCATACCAAATTTCATTCGAAACGCTCCATTTGTTTGCGAGATATCGCATTGACAGAGACACGAATACACACTAACAGATACATACACACACGCAGAGACAAAACTTCAGAAATGTTCAATTCGAATTCGGGAATACTGGAAACGTGCTCTCCCGTCGAAAACTTGAATTTGAATTTTCGACCCCATTATAATACTTACCTTATATAATATGTATGTAGGAAAAATAAAAATAATACAAATTAAAATGGGATTTAAACTAGAAAACGAGCTAGAGTACAATCCGTCTAGATTTCTCTCAGTTCTTCTAACAGTTAAGCCATGTAATGGCCATAAATTACTTTACAAGAAAATATTTCAATTCCAAGTGAATTATTTTATTCTCTAACTCAACTAAGGAAATATATGTATTCATATCAATCTTAGAATAATAATCAAGTAATAAGCAAAATTTACAGAGCATAATGACCATCATTATTCGCTATGCACTGTGAGTTTAGCTTAATGTATGAAAACTCCTGAAATAAGAAGCTATTTCCGCATTCTTTGAAATTTCGTAAATTTTTTTAAAGATCTTTTTGTATTTCAAGAGAAATATGGTTGTTTTCTGTGATAATTTATCTATTCTCAGGTATCTATCTATCAATACCTGCCGTTTATAGATCCAGATGATGAGAATATCTTAAATCATTTCCGTATTTCCGACCTTGTAATGGAATTAAATTTATATTGAGTTTAACTTTCGATTTGATATTTTTTAATATGATATTATTTACCATTACCTCTTTAAAAATATATTAAAAATTCAACAAAGAAACAAATTATTTTTGAATAATATAAGTTACATATATATATATATATAAATTAAGAGACTTCTTTGAAATAACAGATAATTAGTTAATTCGGATTTTTTTAAATACATTTTCTTTAAATGCAGTCTGAATGTAATTTCAGTAACTAGGTGCATGAAGAATAGTTAGAGCGAAGTAAACTATTTACATCCAGTATCATTATAATTTTTTAGAAATCTTATACTTCTTAAATAAAGGAATTTAATCAAATATTTCGTTTAGAATTTGACATTTATTTTAAAACTAATTCAAATACCTAGAGAAAACTCTGATTTGGGCAGCATATGACTCTCCCATCATAATACAACAATTTTACTTCTTTCACATCAAAATAATGATGTACAAGATCCATGGCATAATGTTTTTATCATTAAATTGAACATTAACTTTTAACACATTTCTGGGCGGCATCGTGCAAAACTAAATGCCAAATGATAACGTGTAAATCTAAATACCAAATAAACTTATATATCTCTCGAATCTAACTTAACAATTACAAATATTGCCAGCAACCGCTAAGCAATGGAGTCTATATTAAAATAGCATAATAATTAATTCACAATTTGACTTCAATTTTGTTAATTTGACGTCTTTTATGCCAATTTGGCGACATTTCCGTCAATTTAGCACCATTTTAAAAGAAAAGTTAAATAAGCCACTAAGGTCGCAAAATGAGTCGCAAAATATTGCATAGAGAAAGTGAATCTGTTGGACAATACATACTACTTATTAATTTTCTGTAATTTTTTAAACATTTCTTTAGAAAACTTGCATTAGCTCGAAAACTATTTAAGCTAGCGTTCGAAAATTTGTGTCATTCGTTTCCTAATGAAAAATTACGCTGCAAAATGATAATTTATTTAACATTATTGAATGTCTTCATTTTTTCAAAAAATGCATTCGAAAAATTTTTTTAGGGGGGGGGGGGATCTTTCGAACGTCCGATAGCGTTTAAAATCAACATGTTCAATACCACTGATTGTAATAATCTTACCAAATTATTTTCGAACGTTTCATTTATTCGTGAAATATTGCATCCATATACTCCCCACATTAACAAACATACACCCCTCATCACCTTGAACTCGAATCGAAAGCGTTCGATTCGAGTTCTGAGATGCTTGAAACGTGCTGTATTCCAATACTCGAATTCGAATTTTCGACCCAGTCACAATACTTTCTCAATACATTATACTATATAATGTAAAGAAAATAAAAATATGTCATGTTTCTTGTATTTAGCACCCATATTTGTCCTTTAAAATATTTGGTATAATTTTTTTAAAGTTTCTTAATTTAGTTCCTTAATATTTTCAAAGTTTTCTTAATTGGCAACAACTTAGTGACTCCAATGGATGCATTTGACTTATATTAATAAAAACTATCTTGACACCATTAACATCCCTAGCATACCACAAAATACAAAACTGCTGCTTGTGTGAGTAGCACAACTAATACTTCCTTAAAGAAAACAAACAAATGTAAATTACAAGAGAACAATTGTTTTGGGAGAGTTTTGATTCATCTTCATCAGGTCAAAATAGTGTTTTCACTTAACAAATGCCCAGAAAGAACTATAACCACCTTACACTGTTTTTGCTGCATATTTTGGGCTGCCGCCTTACAGATCTTGCTTGACGTTTATTAAGTAACGTCACTGTTTTGACCTGATGAAGAGGAATCAAAACTCCCTCGAAACAATTGTTATTACTTAATTTGCATATGTTTGCTTTCCTTAAAGAAGTACTAATTGCGCTATCCAAAGCTTAATTCAATTTATTAATTCTTCCTCTTATACTATGTGATACCATCATTGTTTCGGAAATTATCGTTGTTTTCCATGAGAAATAATACAATGAGAACCTAAAACTCAAATAAGTAGTTAGTTTTGCAGTTTAAAATTTCCCTAAAAATATCCAATAACTAATTCACACAGAACATCACATTTTTTGCATTCATTTAACCATCATCAATTTCTGCATTACACTGAATGTAATTGATTGATTTGTGTTAAAATGTGCTTTTCCCCTTTTACATCCAAAGAATAGTTAGGCAATTTTACAGTTTAAAATTCCCCTAAAAATATCCAATATCTAATTCGAATACAACATATTTTTTCTTGCCAGTAGTACACCAATCTTCTTCATATCAAGCTTATGTTTTTCCAATGAGCCACCATCAATTTCTGCATTACATTGGAAGAAATTGGTTGAATTGTGTTGAAATATGCTTTTTCCCCTTCATATCCAAAGAAAAGTTAGACAATTTTACCGTTTGAAATTTCCCTAAGAGTGTCCAATATCTTAATGCAAACAGAATGTCATATTCTTTCTTGTCTGTCATGCACCAGTCTTCTTCATAACAAGTTTATGTTTATTCATTTAGCCATCATCAATTTCTGCATTGCATTGGATGTAATTGGTTGATTTGTGTTAAAAAATGTGCTTTTTTTCCCTTCACAAAGAATAGTTAGACAATTTTACAACTTAAACTCCACCTAAAAATATTCAATATCTAATTCAAACAGAACGTCACAGTCTTTCTTACCTATCGTGCAGAGTCTTCTTCATAACAAGTTTACCCATAATTGGTGATGGGTGACATCATCAATTTCTGCATCATCAAGGACTTTAATGGCCGATGTTAACATGAACATAACAGCTGTTATCCTCAACTAATTGTTCAGCGAGTTCACTGAGTGATACTAGTAAACAAAAGGTTATTTGCGCGATGACCTTCAGATGCCAAAGGGTGGTCCACCATAAAAAGGAGAACACAAAAGGTTTACTCTGTGTCCTTTGAAGGTGGGTTGGAGGAACATTGTTGACATAGTTGTTAGGTCATTGATGCTTCCTTTGTTCTAATTTAAATGGGAAAACAATTGAGAATTCATCTATAGAATATTTGTATAAATATTCGTTCGATAAAGAAATGTTTGAGAAGATTAAAGTCTACGGAATTTTTACTCAGTCTTTCATAAATTCTTAGCATTTGGATGTTATTATATATTGGAAATTGTACCCGACGTTGCCAGAGATTTAAGATATGAAGTCGTCACCATGCAACAGTTTAGAGACCCATGCCACAGTTTATTTTATTACTTTCCTTATATACATAATGTATAAAGAAAGTATTGTGACGTGGTCGAAAATTCGAAAGAGTTTTCGACGGGAGAGCACGTTTCAGGCATCCCTGATCACGAATCTAACATTTTTGAGGTGATGTCTGTGTGTGTATGTGTGTGTGTGTGTGTGTGTGTGTGTGTGTGTGTGTGTGTGTGTGTGTGTGTGTGTGTGTGTGTGTGTGTGTGTACGCGTGTGTGTCAGTGAGTCTGTAGAGACGATATCTCACGAATGAATGTAGCGATTCGAATGAAACTTGGTACAAAAATCACAATCCGTGAATACTGGAAGCCTATTATTTTGAAACACAATCGAATGTTCAGAAACCCCCTCCCCCCTAAATTTTCGAATGAAATTTTTAAAAAATCATAAATCAAAACCTGTAATAAAGTTAAAAAGATAGAAAGATACAATGATATAATTTGTGAATAATCGTCTTGTGAAGTTGAAGAAGAGTGGAAATTTTACGTTTTTCAAGTTTGTAATGCTTATATCTTAAAAACTAAAGTTGATAGATATAATCAATAAGCAAGAATTTGTAGCTCTGTTAAGAGCCCTATAAGCGCATATAATCAGATTTTGTATCTAGTTCTTTTTTATTTTCGATATTACGAAAGTTGAGTTTCATTTTACAAAATGTTATTCACACAAAACCATTTCTGCTCCTTTAGGCCGAAACCACCCTTTTTTAGATATTTAATTAATGAACAATTTTAATTAAGAACAATTAAGAACAATTTTAAACAATTTAAATAACAATTATTACAATTAAGAACAATTTTTAATTGAAACTTCCTTTGTAGAGAGGCCATATAAAAAATTTTGTACATTTGATTTTTGAATATTTTTACTAAAACTTGTCACATAACCAAAATTGTCATAGCTTGAAAGCATTACATAAATTGGAAACATAGGTCTGCAACCAAATTATTTTTTAAGCACCCTGTATTTATTTATATATATGATATTTTCGCATTCCATATTTCAAACTTTGTTGAGAAATCTCACTTTTGATGTTAGCTTACCTAATAAGACTATATAATATATTGAAAGCAGAATTCATTTTCAGTATGTCTTAAAATTTAAAATTTTATTCTATAATAGTGCAATATAACTCTACCTCTGTATTAATGAACTTTTATTTATGTAAGCCATTTTTAGTTTGAATGTATTTCTTTCATTATGCATATTAACATCATTCCAATCAAGGAATGTCACATTAAATAATTTCTGATTATTACTTTTTTTAATTATGTCTTTAAATATTAGATAATTTATGTATAATTGTTATAATTTCCATTCCTAAATGTATGATACGTTTTCTTATAATGTGCTTTCATTTCAGGAGTCATACATAAAAGAGCCGCTTTCTACATCGCAAATGAAACTAGTAAGTTTGATATTTATTCTCGATATTTTGGTGTTAAACAGAGAATGGCTGATTATTTTTACTATAAGCGTATATTAATCTCACACGAATGTAATACATTTCTCTAGTTAAATAATTTTATTGTGAGTATGTTATTTTAGCATGAATCAATGCTAGTATTGTGGAATATAAACAGAAATAGAAAGTTCGACAAATATAGAACGCTACTTTTTTTATTTATGGTTAAATAAATGATTATGGCGACACTCCTCCAGCGATTTGCATAAAGCCTCCAGGTCAAGTAATTAGCATAAATGCAATTAGGATAAAACTCTCCACAGCTTCTTAATCTCCAGAGACTCTCTGCTTTGCATGTGACGCATGCACAAAGCCTCTGCACAGGGTCATAAAAGCCAGTCCCAGAACATTCTCATGAGCGATACGGACATTCGTATTTGGATGACCACGTTCATGCGCATTATGATGTCGCGTCATGCTATGTAAATAAAACTTCTTCTTCTTCGACCCAGACCGTCCGACCTACCAGAAAGGTGTAGGGTATCTGTTTGGACGGCCGGGAAGTGCCACCCAATTTAGACCGGAACCCAGTGAGGGTGGCATCCACAGGGACCGTACCCTCCTTCCCCTACCACCAACCTCTCGGAAAGACTTACGGACCCACATGTTTAACGTGATCGTACTCCGTGTGAACACGGCGGCAGTTTGGGCAGTGGCGGGAATCGAACCCGGGCCTACCGAGTGCAACTTCCGCGCGCTAACCACAGGGCTACCGCGCCCATGTAAATAACTTGTAAATATAGTTAGTAAGTTATTGTAAATAAACTTCTCTTTTATAAATGCTTCTGTAATAATTAAGATACGGCATCGCACCTTCGCCATATGATAATGAAAATAGCATTACATACAGAGACAATCCGCTACTTTCTGTACCAAGAATTTGTGTTTTAAATTCCTGAAGTTATACACACATACACACACACGACCACCTGGGAACACCGCGTGCTGTTGGCACATTTCGGGCGCGGTAGCCCGGTGGTTTGCGCGCTGGATTTGCACGCTACCACAACTGCCGCCGTGTTCACGATCACGTTAAACAGTACGGTCACGTTAAACATGTGGGTCCGTAAGTCCTTCCGAGAAGTTAGTGGTAGGGAAAGGAGGGTATGGTCCCTGTGGATGCCTCCCCCACTGGGTTCCGGCCAAGATTGGGTGACACTTCCCGGCCGTCCAAACAGTTACCTTACACCTTTCTGGTAGGTCGGACGGTCTGGGTCTCAACAACAACACATACACACACATACACACACTTCGGCCACTCAAATAGCGGCTGTAAACCCTAAAGTCAGTCGAGTGACCTGTGTGTTCGGCATACACACACACATGGTCAGACATATTTTAAGAGTGGACATAGTTTTTCAAAATTTCACAAGGCAACAAAATCGTAGCTTTTTGTCCCAAAATCTAAAAAAAACGCATATTATTGTATTGACTAATTCTTTATTCTGAATTCAGATCTGCATAATTTTTCTATCAAGTAGCCTTTTAAAATAACAGACCAATTAAATTTTGAAAATATGTATATTATTTATTCATAAATAAGGATTTCATTAGATATAAAACTTGTGCAAACTTACTTCTAAAATCCATAAATACGGGATCACCGTAACCCTTGCTGGTGTTCCGAGGCAAAAATAAACCCGAACCTTCCCACCCCCTCCCTCTCATAATACTTTTATATCAAAAGAAGTATATTTAGTAGGAAAATAGCCCTCAGAGATTCACAGGCCATCAATATTTGTTTGCTTTACCTATAGTCATAAATGGCCCTGTATTTTCGGCTGTTTTTCGCTTTAGGAATTTCCGTGTCCAATAATAATCTACCAACATGCATAAGGCTCCACTTGCCTTAGCACCTCTTTTTAACACTTTACAACAAAGTTGAAAAGTGTTTATGACTTTGTTCATTCTGTCTGTCTGTCTGTCTGTCTGTCTGTCTGTCTGTCCGTTAGCACGATAACTGCCGTAAAAATGACTTAATCAAAATGAAATTTTAGTATGTTGTTCAGACGGTCTGTAGGACCTATGGGAATATAAATGAATAATATCACCCAATTAGTTTTGGATTGAACCCGGGTTGAAAAAATGGAATACATTGAGCCCTATGGGACCTAATTTTTCAAGCATTTTTTAAGCGGATTTAAAATTCACAAATTGCTTCGAAAATTTTAGGCAATATTCAAATTGTTCCATAAAATATATAAAAAAAAATTCAGCGAAATATATTCAGTAGTTTTTTAAATAAAAATTAAAATAATAATAACACCTCTTATATGAAGCGATCACGTGTCCATGATATGAAACGATCACATGACCCACTTCAAAATGATATATGGCATCCATCTTGTCTCAAAATCGTGATTTTTAAAGTTCTTTCTAATTCATATTGAGTGTTGTATCCATCCTAAAACTACTTTATTTTGGCCTAAATTCTGTGCATCTACATACTTTAACAACGCAATGACAATATATTTCAGTTTAAATGCTCATACAAATTTGATTATTTCTACTATTAAGCCTATTTTTCACCTATGTAAAATGTAAACAGCAAAATATGTAGAATGAGTTGTATTAGAATCGCTGTAATTCTTTAACACAAAATCATTTAGTCCATGGAGTCTGCATGGCTGATATGAATGAAATATTCATTGATTTTAGAAAGAGAAGGACGATAATTTTCGATGAAGTTTTACGCATAGAGTTTTACTTACTTGTAGCTCCATGGTCTTAATTTTTAAATAATATAAATTATTATAGTATTGTGATGAATGACATGAATGGGGGAATTATTTATGAATGAAATGTTGCTTTTATAGAGAGAGCCAGGCGTGTTATTTTTTCTATGACGTCATTTGAATGGATTTCAGTTGTTTTCGATGACGTTTTCAAATATAATAAATTATCGTAGTATTATGATAATTCTAAAATTATTACCGAGGAATGTATCACATTTTAGAGATGTTTAAACCAGGCAATTTATATTTTAATGCCGTCATTTGAATGAAGTTAATTTTTTTCGATGAAGGTTTAAGGTTTCAAATATAATAAATTAATGTAGTATTGTGATAAGTTTTAAAATATTACCGAGGAATGTATTGCATTTTAGACATGTTTAAATAAAATTGCATTGAAGTTGGAAAGTGTTTCATAATCAATGCTTTAAGCATGATTGATCTTTCTTGTTATATTTAAAATGTCCTGGTGAAATATGTTGCATACGCATCACTGACTGTCCCGAAATTGTCTAGGAAGAAGTGCAAGTATGTGTGCAAAAAGTAATTTTATGTCTTATGTTGCACCCTATATACGAAGTCAACAAGTCTTTCACAACTTTCCCGTAGTTTTCTAGTTTGTGTTGTCCTAAGAAGTTCTTGCAAATCCTCTTAGATGACAAGAATTCATTTTTTTTTTTCATTCTTTTAAATATCTTTATGGAACTCATCTTGAGGCAGTTTTCTAATATGGGATCCTACAAAATACCGTCCTTGATTTTAGTTTGATTGATCCTGGGGAACAACCGGTTTTAACCATACCTTTTGCAATGCTCTATATCAGCCTAAGCTTAAGCTGCAATGAGAGCAGATAAATTTCCTCAGGATCAACAAGAAGATGATATTCTTCTTGTCTGGAGTGTTCGTTTTGACCACAGTTAATGGCTTGTTCCATTCCGGCTTTCCCACTCACAAAAGAAACAGCAGTATTTTATGTAAACGAGTTGCATTCCTTATAAAAGCGCCACAACCTTTAGATCACCAGAGATAGTCCACTAACAATTGAAAAGCAACTTTTAGTGGAATATTTAGTGGAGTTGCACATTAAGTTTCTCCCGAAAAATCTCTGTCATCATACGATTTCTTCACGTTGACTGCATGAGCTAAAGGAACTGAGGGGAACCTATTTCCGTTTGGGAGTAGAACCGCTTGTAATGACATAATATAAAAACAAATTCGTATTTTTAAGCCCAGTTAAAAAAAGTTAAATTTTTAATAAATAATAAAACCATTTTCAAAAACATGCGATCGGAGCAACGAAAAAAAGTAAGGATATTCCCATACCATAAAAGTGACAGTGAAAAAGTGCCAGGCAGAAAAGTGCAGAAGTAGGTTCAATGCACCATTCTGCATGTAGCCACAGTTTGCTAATTTTATTTAAGGCGATTTACAACAAGTCGTCAAGTAGACGCCGATTAATCCAGGAATGATGCTAGGATAAGCGGAAGAAGAAAACCAACTGCAAGTGGCCAGTTAACTCAGCACAAAAAAGAAAAAATCTGATGTCGGCAACACATGATTTTCCTTATATAGTGTAATGAATTTACTACTTTTACAGTAAAAAAATAGGTTTTTCTTATAGTAGATACTAATATTCTTTCCAAGATATTGAATTTTCGACAATTAGTCGTCATTTTCATGATTTAGCGGCATTTTTATCCATTTGGCGAGATTTTCGTTAATTTGGCAATATTTCAAAATTTGCCAAGTTGGCGACATTCCGCCAAATTCGTCGCCAAAATCTCGCCAAGCGTTATGGACGAAGAAATAAGTTATTCTTACAGCAGAAAAATGACTATTGGCGTTCAAATACAAAAGTATTACTCAAAGAATCTTTTTTCATGAATGAAAGCTAGATCTACGAGAATGATGTCACCCAATTTATCGCATGGTATTACATATGAAAAGTGAACATGTTTCTCAATAGGAAATATTTTTTTTTTCATTTTATAGGACTTTTTAATAATTTTTTTGAAAATTTTGCAATATCTCGAGAACGGTTCATGTTAGCGTTCTAAAATTTATGTCAATCGTTTTCTAATGAAAAATTACATAAGAAATGTCTATTTGCGTAACTTTATTATTGGTTTTGATTTTTGACGATTTTTTCAAAATTTTATTCGAAAATTTGGGGGGGGGTTCTGATCATTCGATTACGTATAAAAACAATAGGCTTCCAGTGTTTACGGATTGTGATTTTTGTACCAAATTTGGTTCGAATCTTTCCACTCGTTCGTCAGTTATCGTCTCCACAGACTCACTGACACACACACACACACACACAGACATCACTTCAAAAATGTTTGATTCGTGATCAGGGATGCTTGAAACGTGCTCTCCCGTCGAAAACTCGATTTCGAATTTTCGACCCCATCACAATACTTTCCTTATACATTATATATATAAGGAAAGTAACAAAGCAAAATAAGTTGTGGTCACAAGTGAGCTCCCCAAGGTAATGGATAGAGCCAAAGAAAGAGCTCACCAAACAGATGATATTCTAAGAGAGCACAAGGCACAGATTGAAAAACCTTTACTGAAAGAGAGAGTAAAAACATGCTTCTTCCAATTAATAGACAGACACTCTAGATCAACTTTTTTGCAAATTATATAGTAAGTTATGTGCAGCGTTAAAAGGACGTTTTACACTAAACTATAAACTCCGCAAAGACGACGGAATGCCATTTCAAGCTACTGTTACAGGTATTGAGATGCATGTAGAATATTTACGAGGAAAGCATAAATGTTTGAAAATTTAATAATACCATAAAATTTTCTCTTGTTAATCTGTAGTAAGGGCTAGAATAATGTTTACGCCATTACATTGGAATCTATGCTATTTGCTATTTTTGAAACATTCATTTTATTCTTAATATTTTGCAATAAATTTTCTTGCGTTGATGATTTATTCATCTACAAAATACATATGATTAGATTGAATCCATTTGTATTTATTTACAATTACTTTTTGTGAAATAGATAAAATTCGCAAATCATTCAAAGCATTTTTCTTGATTACTCTAATCTTTTGAATCCGAGATGTATTTGTTTTAACCTGAAAGCATTAATATAATTTTTGTGCACCCCCAGTGTGCATTGTTGATGGAGAAGTGTACCGCAACGGTGATCCTGTTCCTACCGACGACGAGTGCGAGCGATGCACTTGCCGACCTCCCGGCTTCTCTTGTGTTCTGAGAGACTGTGATACCAAACCTGGATGCAAAGCTGTCCGGAAAATCGGAGAATGCTGTCCAGAATACGTATGCGGTAAGTTCAGAGTTAGTTCACTCAAAATCATTTTAACTTACTATACAGTTAAACGAAACCTGATGCTTAAAATCCTGAAAATCCTGAAAATTAACTGTAATACCTATCAACTCGACTGTCTCATACCAGAAGTTATTCTGATGTAGCTTTTAATTTTGTTTTTGTTGGTGGTGATGGTAATGGTAATTATTATTATTATTGTTGTTTCTATTATTATTATTTTTTATTTTTTCCTTACAAGATGTGCAAATGTTGGAATTTTTGCAAGTAAAATCTTGAAAAATCTATATCATTGATCCGAATTATTACCATTGTAGCATGTTACTCGTCATTTCAAAGGGCTTTAAAAAAAGCTTTAAATTGATACCAAGTTTGACAATGTACTTCCTCGGAGAGTAGTGATCCCGGGTTGTCTAATGACGTCACAAACACAAAAACTGTATCGTGGCTACTTTTCACTACAGTGGTTAAAACTGTTAAGTTTCATGATCATTGAGCCATAAATAATCTCTTTTATGCACAATTATGTCCCATGTCACATTTTGTCCTATGCTGCCATTTTAAGAAAATATAAAATTTCGAATAAATTCCGTTTAAATTTCAAAAATGTTTATCTGGTTCTAGATTTTCCGCTATTAAAGTCGGATATAAAGTTTCGTAAAAATCCATTAATATTTGCGGCAGCTATCGTGTGCGTACACAAGAAATCGATCACAGACAGACGGACATCACTCTAAGTATAGTCAAAACGTGTTCAGGATGTCTTAAAACATCATTAAAATCTCGAAATCGGAAATTTTTGTGAAAACAATGCTTTCTCTATATTATACTCTATAGTATCTTACTAAGTATCTTATTGAGTAACTCTTATCTTCGATTTTGCTCTCAACAAAACTTTCTCACATGTGAGGTCGTCCTTCCGAGAGGTTGGTGGTAGGGGAAGGAGGGTACGATCCCTGTGGATGCCTCCCCCACTGGGTTCCGGCCTAAATTGGGTGGCACTTCCCGGCCGTCCAAACAGTTACCTTACACCTTTCTGGTAGGTCGGACGGTCTGGATCTCAACAACAACATGCGAGGTCGAACTGTCCCTTTCTGCTCATTCACTAACAGTGTCGTAATGCCTCTAATTGGCTGTAAATTCGACTTTGAATTGCATTTTGGTGTAATTATTACCTTTAGAATATTTGGTGACATAACTTGTTTGTAGTCATATTTTTTAACTCGTAAATATATTCATGTCTTGCCGTAATAAAACCTTCCTATTTATTTCGGACTCCATCTCCAGTCTGCTTGCTTCTTTTTCAGTTATTCTTTAGGTGATTGTCTTCTGTCTGAATTATTTACAGCATCACCTATGGACAAACTGGTCATTCTTAGCCTATCACTTACAAAATCTTAATGATTCAATTTTTCCTTCTAGTTTTTATGTATCACTAAATACGACTTACTTGCTGAATCATAAGCTGGGAGGTTGCCATTCATGCCCCCATTGGAGGAGTGATTACATTAGTTCTCCATGAAGTCCATACTGGTAAACGAAATCAACACTAAAAACTCCACACGCATTCGGTCATAATCCTCTCCTTGCGAGATTCTGACAAATATAGCTGCTTGCTGCTTATCTATGACCCTGGAGGAACCTCTCCTAAAATTTCCGGTAAAGATCAAGGGGTTGCGAAAACATGGAGATCATGTCCACCTCAGTCATACAAACCTCTCTCTATTAGAAGCCAATTAAAAACCATCTATTTTTAGTGTTTATTCATGTATGATCCATGAAAAACCTCGTATTAAAATGTCATATATTTAGACCTATAGGGTGAAAAGGTATGACCATTCATGCCTCCTTAAGAAAGACACCATTTTTAAATAATAAATTACATACAAAATCGCTATTTCTGAGACATTTTTAAACGTAATTATTTTTTACGTTTTACGATTTTTATTTTAAGAAATGTTTTCATTCGAATCGCTTAATTTTGTTCAAATTATATTCATCTCATAGACAAATAGAATTTGAAAAAGGTTTATACGTATTGAAGGATGTTTAAAAAGTATAAATATATCAAAATACGAGATCTAGATTTTTAACACTTTCTCGTTACATGTGCTACGTAAATTAATAAAATAGGGCTACAAACAACGCAATTCTAATGTTCTGAATATAATATTAAATCATGTTTCCAATTGTGTTAGCGTTCAAAAAATCGTGTTGATCGCTTTCTAATTAAGAATTATGTATGTAATGATTATTTATTTAACGGCATTTAAAGTTCTAGTTTTAAATTAAATTTTCAAAAATATATTCGAAAATTGTGCCAAATCTCGGAAATGGTTCATGCTGGCGTTTTAAAATGTGTATCGTTTATTTACTAATGATTATTTATAATCATTATTAAAAGTGCTGATTTTTAAGGATTTTTTCAAAAATCATTCAAAAATTGGAAAGCGTGGTCTTTTGAACATTCGATTGCGTTGAAAATAATTAGGGGTCCAATATTTACTAATTGTAATCGTACCAAATTATATTCGAAACGCTTCTTTCGCTCGTGAAATATCTCATACACACATACTGGCAGACATCATTTCAAAACCTTTTAAGTCCAGGAATGCTTAAATTGTGCTCTTCTGTCAAAAACTCTAACTTTAATTTTTAATCTTGTCACCCTACTTTTCTTAAACATTGTACTATGTATGTAAGGAAAGTAATAGGAAAGCCATTTTGGCAAATCTCTTTTGTCAAACATGCTTAAATAAAATTAAATTTAAACGTCACAAACCATTCAAATAGGGGTAATATTTAGCATGACTTTATAAAAAAAAATCCAAACAACACAGATTTCAAATTCAATACAAATGACATTTGGATTTCGCAAATAATACAAAGAGACCAAAATGTATATGATTTTTAAAAGATAATTCTACCTGCCCCAATATAAATAACAATAGAACGAACGCAATGCATAAAACAACTCAAATCGTAAAAGGCTTTCAAAAGTATGAAAAAATAGAAAGAGAACTGGAAATAGAAATGGCTCTTCAGACATGAAAAAAAAACCGAAACTTTCCATACGAACATTTTCAAGACAATGAACGCTTAAAAGCTTTGTGTACAAAAAATAAAGTTTCTGTGAGCTTTGATGTTTGAGATGTGAAAGGTCATGTCATACAAACTGAAAAGTAACATTTGATGTTTGGTTATGTAACACGTCTGTATTTGTTTCGGTGCAGAATGACTGGAAGAAAGTTTTTCGTGTTGCTAAATGGAAAGGAGAAAAATATTCTTGAAATTTACAATTTATTGAGTAATGTTATAAAAACATTATTTTGTTCCAATGCTTTTATGCATGTTTTTAAACGTGAAATATTTTATTTGCACTATGAATCATAATAATATGCACTGAATTGACTGACTGATTTGGTGACTGATTAGGTCACATGCCAAAGATGTCAAGCACTTCCACTATAGCTAGAATCTTCGTTTTGATGTCATTCTATAATAATATGTATTGACTGACTGTTTTTGTGACTGATTAGGTTACATGTCAAAGATATGGAGCACTTTCACTATACCTGGAATTTTAGTTTTGGTATTATTCTATAATTATATACATTGATTGACTGATGTGGTGACTGATTAGGTGACATGTCAAAGATGTCAAGCACTTCCACTATAGCTAGAATCTTCGTTTGGATGTCATTCTATAATAATATGCATTGACTGACTGTTTTTGTGACTGATTACGTTACATGTCAGAGATATGGAGCACTTCTACTATACCTAGAATTTTAGTTTTGATATCATTCTATAATTATATGCATTGATTGACTGATGTGGTGACTGATTAGGTGACATGTCAAAGATGTCAAGCACTTCCATTATAGCTAGAATCTTCGTTTTGATGTCATTCTATAATAATATTCATTGACTGACTGTTTTTGTGAGTGATTAGGTTACATTTCAAAGATATGGAGCACTTCCACTATACCTAGAATTTTAGTTTTTATATTATTCTATAATTATATGCATTGATTGACTGATGTGGTAACTGATTAGGTGACATGTCAAAAATGTCAAGCACTTCCACTATAGCTAGAATCTTCGTTTTGATGTCATTCTATAATAATATGTATTGACTGACTGTTTTTGTGACTGATTAGGTTACATGTCAAAGATATGGAGCACTTTCACTATACCTGGAATTTTAGTTTTGATATTATTCTATAATTATATGCATTGATTGACTGATGTGGTGACTGATTAGGTGACATGTCAAAGATGTCAAGCACTTCCACTATAGCTAGAATCTTCTTTTGGATGTCATTCTATAATAATATGCATTGACTGACTGTTTTTGTGACTGATTACGTTACATGTCAGAGATATGGAGCACTTTTACTATACTTAGAATTTTAGTTTTGATATCATTCTATAATTATATGCATTGATTGACTGATGTGGTGACTGATTAGGTGACATGTCAAAGATGTCAAGCACTTCCATTATAGCTAGAATCCTCGTTTTGATGTCATTCTATAATAATATTCATTGACTGACTGTTTTTGTGAGTGATTAGGTTACATTTCAAAGATATGGAGCACTTCTACTATACCTAGAATTTTAGTTTTGATATTATTCTATAATTATATGCATTGATTGACTGATGTGGTGACTGATAAGGTGACATGTCAAAAATGTCAAGCACTTCCACTATAACTAGAATCTTCGTTTTGATGTAATTCTATAATAATATTCATTGACTGACTGTTTTTGTGACTGATTAGATTACATATCAAAAATATGGAGCACTTCCACTATACCTAGAATTTTAGTTTTGATATTATTCTATAATTATATGCATTGATTGAGTGATGTGGTGACTGATTAGGTGACATGTCAAAAATATCAAGCACTTTCACTATAGCTAGAATCTTGGTTTTTGCGTCATTCTATAATAATATGCATTGACTGACTGATGTGGTGACTGATTAGGTGACATGTCAAAGATTTCGAGCACTTTCACTATAGCTAGAATCTTCGTTTGGATGTCATTCCATAATAATATGCATTGACTGACTGATGTGGTGACTGATTAGGTGACATGTCAAAGATATCGAGCACTTCCACTATAGCTAGAATCTTGGTTTTGCGTCATTCTATAATAATATGCATTGACTGACTGATGTGGTGACTGATTAGATGACATGTCAAAGATATCGAGCACGTCCACTATAGCTAGAATCTTGGTCTTTGCGTCATTCTATAATAATATGCATTGACTGACTGATGTGGTGACTGATTAGGTGACATGTCAAAGATATCGAGCACTTCCACTATAGCTAGAATCTTGGTTTTTGCGTCATTCTATAATAATATGCATTGACTGACTGATGTGGTGACTGATTAGGTGACATGTCAAAGATATGGAGCACTTCCACTATAGCTAGAATCTTGGTTTTTGCGTCATTCTATAATAATATGCATTGACTGACTGATGTGGTGACTGATTAAGTGACATGTCAACGATATCGAGCACTTCCACTATAGCTAGAATCTTGGTTTTGCGTCATTCTATAATAATATGCATTGACTGATTGATGTGGTGACTGATTAGGTGACATGTCAAAGATATCGAGCACTTCCACTATAGCTAGAATCTTAGTTTTTGCGTCATTCTATAATAATATGCATTGACTGACTGATGTGGTGACTGATTAGGTGACATGTCAAAGATATCGAGCACTTCCACTATAGCTAGAATCTTTGTTTTTGCGTCATTCTATAATAATATGCATTGACTGACTGATGTGGTGACTGATTAGGTGACATGTCAAAGATATCGAGCACTTCCACTATAGCTAGAATCTTGGTTTTGCGTCATTCTATAATAATATGCATTGACTGACTGATGTAGTGACTGATTAGGTGACTTGTCAAAGATATCGAGCACTTCCACTATAGCTAGAATCTTGGTTTTTGCGTCATTCTATAATAATATGCATTGACTGACTGATGTGGTGACTGATTAGGTGACATGTCAAAGATATCGAGCACTTCCACTATAGCTAGAATATTGGTTTTTGCGTCATTCTATAATAATATGCATTGACTGACTGATGTGGTGACTGATTAGGTGACATGTCAAAGATATCGAGCACTTCTTCTACAGCTAGAATCTTATAGTTTTGGTGTCATTCTATTCGTCTCAGCTATGAGTCCAAGAGAAAAATGTTAAAAATTTATTTTTTCCTGATGCTAAACTATAATTGTTTAGAAGTGTAATGTTGTATTATTTACGAATATGATCGTGAATTATCAATGTTAAAATTAATGCAAAATTTTCAATGTTGAGAGAATATTAAGACTCCCACAAAACATTTATCCTCTTGATATTTACCCTGCATATAACATGAATTAGAGTTTAGTGAATTTTGTTATAAATATATTAATTTTACTCTGATTCTAAACTATACTAGATTAGGCATGAAATATTGTTATGAATAAGCTCACTCCATAGAATACTAAGCTATACCGAATTATTAATGTCAACAGGATATTAAGAGTCACAAAACTACATATTCTTGTTATCTTTACTTGCATATAACATGATTTAGAATTTATTGAATTATGTTATAAAAATTTAATTTTATCCTGATGCTAAACTAGTTATAGTTAAGCATCAGAACAAAATTAAATGCCTGAATATTGCGAACAAATTGAAAATAATACTGTGATATTATGCAGACCTGTTAATGTAGATAGAATGTTAATACTCGCACAAATAGTAATTATCATTATCTGTAATTACATATAACATTAATTAGAATTTATTGAATTGTGGTACAAGAATTTAATTTTATTCGAATGCTAAACTATAACTTATTTAGCATTAGAACAAAATTAAACACATGAAAGCTGTAAATGAATTATCATTTAGATTGTGGTATTATGCAAACATATTAATGTAGATAGAATGCTAATATTCGCACAAAAGGTTATTTTCTTTATCTTTAATTGCATATAACATAAATTAGTGTGTATTAAATTATATTAGAAAACCTTTTTTTTCTGGTGCTAAACTACACTTGTTTCATTCATGAAATATTCTATTTGCTTTATTAATAAGATCGCAAATGATCAGAATAGTCAAAATTCTTTTTAATGTAGATATTGAATGTAGATGTCAAGTGAATACTTCTTCTCGATATCTTTATTTGCATAAAATATAAATTAAAACTCATTAAATTTTGTTAAAAAAATTTCTGATGCTAAACAACATTTTCTTTAGGCAGGTAAATTATGAGTTGCATTAAAAATAAAAGCATGATGCTATACCAAATTAAGACAGATAGAATATTAAAAGTAACAGAATTATACTTTTGAAAATATATTTCAGGAATTATATACATTATTTTATAGTATTTTTTTTTACTTTTATTTGTCTAACTATATAGTGTACTTTGAATTATTTTACGAATTAAGCTCTCTATGTTTCGAATAAACAATTGTAATTTACATCATATTTCCTTATTACTCTTTAAGCCTTAAAATCCAGAAAATCTATAAATCTGAGATTTATTTTTCACTGAAAGCATCAAATTTTCGTACTTTAACTGTTGATCAAATATTAAGTGATAAAAAATAATTACTTTCCTTGATGTCAAACTATGGTGAAAAATTTTGAAAAACTTCATTTTTCAAGAGAGAATTCAAGGAGAAATTTGCCATCTTTGTTTTTAACAAGACTTCAGAAGTCACCGCTAAAAAAACGATCACTATCTGTGAGCACCCCAGCTAGTATTATTGACTTACTATCTATGTCACTTACTATCTATTAATATCTATGCTAGTATTATTAACTTAAGATCTATGCATGAATAGATTTGAGCAAAGTTCTAATTCAGCTACTGTACCTACATTTAATAAATAGTTTTAACAAATATATATTTCATCTCCATCTTTATTAAAGTTTCAAGTGCCTGAATCCATCGGTTTACATTATGAAAAAAAAGTGTATCCAAAATTAATATTCCAAATGTGTCAATCAATGAGAAAAAGCTGATGTGGGCAGTACATGACTTTCTCTGCAGATTCTAATTAATTTTATTTTTATTTTTTTAATAATTCATTAAATTGTGTTTAATTGCACAAAATACCACGTATAATTATTTGAAATACCACTGAATGTGTACTTTTAATTCAATTTTCGTTTTTATTTGGTAATTGAACTATTTTCAAAGGCGGCGTATCAAAAATGTGAAAAAGCTAAAATATCTCAAGAACAGCTAGACCTAGAATAATGGGTTGGTCTTATTCTTTCCAGCGTTAAAAATTACGTATCAAACACGCGTTTAATTGATACATTTGAGAATATGCAATTTTTTATTTTATATTTTAATTATTTTTGCGGAAAAAAAAACAGGTTCTGTTCTCCCGAATCACACCAGATTCTAATCAGCACCAAGAAAACCTACAAATAACTTATCTACCGAATTTTGTGAAATTTGGTAAATTAGTATTTCATCTAGAGTGGATACATGCGATTGATTTTTGCAGGCCATTTCGGAAAAAAATGGGTTATTTTATCCCGAATCGTATCAAAATCTAATCAGTACCAGGGTCACCCACAATTAACTTATCAACCAAATTCTATGAAATTTGGTCAATTAGTTTTTCAGTTAGAGTGGATACATATATTGCACGGACAGACAGACACACATACCCGCACAGAGAAACACACACAGACGTCACGCTAAAAAAAGTTTTCCGTGTTCTAGAGGTCTCAAAACATGTAGATCGGTCGAGAACTCGAATTGAGAATTTTGCTATGATTCCAGTACTTTCCTTACATTAAGATGTGTTGCAGGGAAAGTAAAAAATCTGATGTGGGCAGCACATGATTTTGACATAAATTCATATTTTCGTTATTTCTTTAATAATTCATTAGATTGAGTTTAATTGAACAACACTAAATTTGCATTTTTAATTCAATTTTTGTTATTACTTGGTAATTGGATATTTTTCCGAAATCGACATAACAGAAATGTAAGAAATCTCAAATATCTTGAGAACGGTTAATCCTAAAATATAATGGAGTATGTTATATTATTTTGCTCTTCAAAAAATGCGTATAAAACAATAATTTAATTGATACATTTGAGCATACACTACTTAATCTTTTTTTTAGATTTTGGCGATTTGGGCGGGCCGTTTCGTAAAAAAAGGCAGGTTGTTCTTTTCCGAATCATACCAAATTCTAATCAGCACCAGAGTATCCGACAAGTAACTTATCTACCAAATTTTGTGAAATTTGGCAAATTAGTATTTTAGCTAGAGCTGATAAAGGAAATTTTTAAGGGGCCATTTCGTAAAAAAAGGCGGGTTCTGTTTTTACGAATCATACCAAAAACTAATCAGCACCAGGGTCACATCCAAGTGACTTACCTACCAAATTTTATGAAATTCGGTCGATTAGTTTTTGAGTTAGAGTGGATACATGCATTGCACAGACAGACAGACAAACACACAGACAGGCGTACACACAGACGTCACGCTAAAAATAGTTTTGTCGTATTCTAGAGGTCTCGAAACGTGTAGATCCGTCGAAAACTCAAGTTGCGATTTTCGACATGATTACAATACTTTCCCCTATACATTACCATGTATTGCAGGGAAAGTAAAAAAAATCACCCGATATTTCAACACATTTCTACAATGCCAGTATTTATCTTTCTTACAGGCTGTGTACATAACAATCGACTCTACGAAGATGGAGAACTGATTCGAGATCTGCAAAACAATTGCTATACTTGTCGATGCCATGGAAGTTCCATCTCCTGCACATTTGCAGACTGTCTCTTCAGGGGAGATTGTCCGCCTGAGTATATACCCGGAGAGTGCTGCCCAAGATACGACCATTGTCCGCCCATGAGTAAGAATAAATTTATAATTTCTTAACTGTAAAATTAACCGCATATATTTTACACTCAGTGATGACTTTAAAGAAGAGGTGAAATTAGCGTACCACGAAACCGCGCAGTGCAGTGAGGTCCAAAGATGCAGAGGGACCTAAGAGAAAATTATGTAATAAATAATTAGGAAATTAGGAAAGCAAGGCTTAATCTCGCAGTAGAGCCCAGTATGTAAAGTTCAGCCATTCCTATAGATTGCTTCCCCAAAGTAAAGATCATTCGCCATTCTAGATATCAGCTTATATGGACCGATTTCGCGATATTCATACGCTCATTAGCATGAAACAGCCGTATCACTATACAGAGTCCACTTCGACAGCAAGAGCTTGCAATTTCGTCCTAGTAGCTCAACGGTAGAGCGTCAACTGGCCAGTTCGGAGATCCATGGTTGGATTCCCGGTTGGGACAGTAAGGCTCTTTACAATGACGCCCGAACAAATCAACTCTGTAGTAAGATGTCGGAGGTCTGAAAGTGACCCTAGTTATGACTAGTAATGGATTCAGTGGACTGTGAAAGATTCAGCACCTCTGGTGCTGCTTTGACTGGGGCAGGCAGTAGGGGAGATCAGACAACTCTGACCAGACTCCGCAGCGGCCAACTTCGTGCTCTTCGGCATATGTTGGGTTCTAAGGTTTATCCCCTTTGCCCGAAGTGCAATGTGGCTCAGTTCTCTCCTGCCCATGCCTTGACATGTATTGGATACCAGAGGAGTCAGCTGTGCTCCAGTCCTGGAGTAGTTCTTCATCATTTGAAGACTCACGGGTTCATGGACTTGATCTGATGTTGCTGTCGGTCAGGTGGGATAAGAAACAACAACAGATTCAGCGCCGATTTTAAATTGAGAGAATAATTACCACGCAAGATACTAACCTGGATAAAAAAATAGTAGTATCAGGAGGCTCACCTGAGATAAAAATAGCAGGAGGTGGTCAGTCAGATAGTCAGTTGCCCGCCAATCTGACATCAGAGGGTGGAGAATTAAGAGTCCACTTTGACAATAAGAGCTTGCAATTTCATACCAGTAGCTCAACGGGAGATCGTCGTCTACCTAATTCGGAGATCCAGGGTTCGATTCCCGGTTGGGGCAGCGACTCTTTACAACTATAATGAAAGCAAGAAAGTTTACATTTTCTACAGTTTTATCAACCTCTATAGAGAGAACAACAAGTTCAATCCTACCACGAAGCTAACTTTAAATATCATAAATATTAAGCTCATGCTATCCAATGCTGTAACACCTAAAATGCTATTATCTACAATGGGATTGTGATTCTAATCTTATTAATGATACTTTATATTGGCTCCGTATAAACTTGGATATTGTAGCCTTGTGTAGCCTGAGCATAATCGTGGAAAACTTAATCATGGTCGACAGTGTGGAAGGACTTCATTTCTCAACCTTCTCAAAGGCTCGCAAAATTGTGACATATAGAAAGTTTTCTTATTACCATTCCAGGAACCAGCTATTCCATGCTGACGATAGTCAAAAAGCACAGTCACAGTCAGACCATGCCAGACCAAAAGTCAGACGGTGAATACCATTATCTGCAGTGGACGCACGATCTACAAATATTTTATTTGAAAGACGAAAGTTTATCTATTCCCATTGCATAACCCGTTTCGAGCTTTTTAGAGCTCTTCGCTGAATAAATAATTACTGTGCTGCCAGAAAGAAAACTTTCAATATGCTATAATTTTGAAAATATATTGTCACCAATGAAGTCATTCATAATCCGAATGATTAATCTACCATGCAGTCGGCATGAGATTGACGGAAGTTTGAGCTCAAACTGAACAATTCTGGAATCTTCATAGCTACAGAACATATCACTTTCTGTGAGTCTGGAATTATGAAAGTTGTAGTTTTAATATCTAAAATAAATAGTTAATAAGGTAAATAGTAATTTAAATAATCGCCTTGGAATGGCGAATTGATAAGGACTGGTGCTGCCAGTTACAAATTTTTAATTTAGGAAATTACATTTAGTTGCAACGACTACGCTGTGACGGATTTACCGATAACCAACACTTCGGACTCGAAGCACAGAATTTCTTATTATTTTACTCAGTTTTTAATAATTACACACCAGTATTTCAGCCTTCCATTTTGTTGCTCCAAGTCCTCTGGACGAGCCGGACGGCCTGGGGCTTTCACACCAGTATTTCAGCCTGTCAAAAACAGGGAAACTAATATTATAAATTTAAATTGAAGCTTTTTGTAATAAGTTTTATTTTGTTTAACAATGTATGGCCCTTAACATCTAAAGCAGTCTTCTCAATCAAAAATTAGCTCAATTGAGGTTCTGTTCCGAGGTCGATACTGTACGCCCAAACCGCACGACTTGCATTGAAGTCTTAGAGTTTAGTGTACGACAGGAGAAAAGACTTCCCAATACCAAATAGTTTCTGCAGTTCACCCAAAAACTGCCGGACAGAACTATTTTCCCCCCAAAACAACTTCTAAGTACCAAGTACTACATACATCTGCCAACATGGTAGGGAAAATATAATGGGAACGATGAAAAATACCCCAATTGGGTAAAGACAAAGCCGTCAGGTTGAAACTTTAAGCAAGAAAACTGTAAGTGTGCAAAGTTTCAGCGTTCTAGGTCAAGAAACAGTCGCCGGAGAGAAATCGAAAATAATCAGTCAGCTTTAGTTTCTGTACCATGGGTGATACTATTAGTGTACAAGGATTCGAGCTTCTAAATTACCGGGAGACTTATTGGGGGTCTGGAAAGACACAAACGTGTTAAACAATTATTATATAATTTTTGACTTTATGCTGCGAATAAACACACATTTCCCACCTTTTTTTAATAGTCAGGCACTTGATCGTTCAATCATTCACCTATTTTTAGCGGTCGAATCGTGAACCATTTAGCCGTCACATGAAGTTGTCCCAGTTCACCAGATGAAGTGAAAGACACTACGCCCTTAAAGGATTCAAGATCCATGCCCGCAGGTCTGACCTGCAACCTGGCAACCGATCAGTGTTTCTTTCAGGACTTTTTAGCCAGGGGGACGAATGAAATTTTAGGGGGGCAAGTTTTCTATTTGCCCTATATAAATAAATCTAAATGCAGTGTCACGTAAATAGAAACTAGGTTAACATAAAATGTCTCCGGAGGGGGCGAATACTAGTCTCCGGGAGATTTCACCCCCCCCCCCTTCCCCGGAGATATGCCTGAAAAAAACACTGGTCGAGATAGCACAAGAAAACGTTTGCCTTAGACCTCTCAACCACAAAGGCAGGCTTTCCGACAATGATAAAATTAATGAAATTCATATATACTGTTTCAGGAAACAGTTTAAATTAATCTTTATTTTCAAAACACCCATACAAGTATCGTATTAAATAGGGGAGGGTATAAAACGGTTCAAGGGAAGGAGGGTATAAAACGGTTCAAGGGAGGGTATAAAACGGTTCAAGGGAGGGAGGGCATAAAACGGTTCAAGGGAGGGGGGTCTTTCATGCAAATAGATATCACTCAGTATTTTCCTTAATTGTGGCCTAAATAGAACAACCATACAAAAGGGCCTTCAAGCTCTTAAATCTGCCACTGTGATTATTTTTATTGTACCCACCTCTAGTATGTACCGTCAGGAGTTGAACCTCACATACCACTTACAAGGCTAACCAAAGGCATTAAAAAAAACCACTATCATTTGTAACTCAGGTTTTCTAAGCAAAGTGCAATTGAAATGTATCAAAAAATCCAAATTATTAATTTAATTCCATTTTTAGATTCAATTTTAAGTTTCCTTGAATTAGATACACTCGTCAAAAGTGAAATTGCAATACCACGTAGCCATATGCAAATCACAATACCGTTAGAAAAGAGAGTCATATGCAAATGATAAAGTTTTCGTACGTATCGAGTCACATGACACCCAGTTTCGGGTGATAAAAACCAGCAGGCGTCTCGTCCCTGCAAATGCTATCAGTGACGATTTGCAGCAGCCGAATTTTCGAAAAAGTGAAGAAACGATGCCTCGAAGACGTCAGCGAGCTGTATACCAGCAGTTAATGACTGGAGAACGAGACCGTTTCCTGGAACTGCGTGATGTGGGTTTGTCGCTGCGTGTAGTTGCCACACGTGTTGGGCCACACGTGCCAATCAGCTATGTGTGGCACGATGGACGCAGGAACATTAGAGAACGAGCCGAAGAGGGAGTGGATCGAACAGGCGCACGACAAAGCGCACAAACCGACAACCTCGTCCTCTCTCTCCCACTGAACACGTGTGGGCTCTCATTAGACATCAGGTGCACCGGGGACTACCGGTACATACCGTAGACGAAATGCGGGCCACAGTGGATGCTGCTTCGCAAAGATTACCTCGGGAAACCTTTAATAGCCTCATCGATAGTATGCCTCGCCGTTTAACGACCTGTTTAGCTGCCCTTTTAGCTGTTTAGCTCTCTCTTCTAACAGTATTGTGATTTGCATATGGCTACGTGCATTCCTTCATGGTATTGCAATTTCACTTTTGACGAGTGTATTTCTAAATCGACTTCCCAAATATTTAGTGAATTTATAAAAAAAATTAAATATATGGTTCCCAACAAAATCCTTAAGCACCCCAATTACTTTATAAGGAAAAGTCCATACATGTTAGGTCTGTCTATAGTATAAAGCGACCATGCTCAAACGATTAAAAGTTATTACAGCGCGCCTACCATAGAATTTAAAAAGTTAGGATAACGAACTCGGTAAAAAAAAAAAAAAAAAAAACGGAATAAAGGAAATACAAATACAAAATTGTAGAACATTGTCTAATTAGCAGTAATCAACACCAGAAACAAAGAAACGCGTATACGAAAAACAATAAATTCCTGTCAGGGAGCCGCATCATCAAGGCTTCTAACACGGTGACACCTGAAATGTTTGTCAAAGTACGTCGTAATATTTTTTCTGAAATTCGTATTTACATTGTCTCCTGCGGAGAGCGTTTTAAACAGATTCCACACTAAATTTATGCTCATGTAAGTACCATTTATTATATCATTCGTGATAGAACAACATTTAGCCAGTAACCATATTGTCACATAAATGCCATCTGTAATAGTGTAATTAGTTTTATTATCTACTCCTACTGATTAGACCATGTTTCACAACTTTGCAATTGGCTTTTTTCGTCTATCTCAAGTAGTTACCTGGTTCGTTTTCTCAACGTTTTAAATTAGCCTAGGGGAGATGTAATCATCAGGGGCACTGCAATCACACGTATTTGAGGGGGCATGATCGCTGCACCATAGAAAAGTTTAACGTCTTGGCCCTTTCTTTACAAAATTATTAGAATGCTTAATTGACTTTTTCACCTTCATTAAACTTCTTCAATAAAAAACAATTGCTAACAAAATATATTTTTTACTTTCAGGTACTACAACTACAACTACTCCGACCACCCCACCAATTGTTCAACAGGAGATTGAATTTATCAATCTGACTACTCAGCATCTAGAGCGGTTTACTAGTGAAGATACAACAGTAACCATACAAGATATTACTTCTAGGGACTCAGTATTCACAACTGCTTCATACGATATATCCAAGGACAAGCTATTTACAGTTAAATTTACGATATCCGGTGAAAAGTTTTCAAGCATACATGATTACGATATTGTTGAATTGACTACATTATTGCCATTACAACCAGTAACTTATAGGGAAACTACTAAACACGTTGTAGCTCCATCTGATACCTTAACAACTTTTAAAGATGCTTTAATCATAGATGAGAGTGATAAATCAACTACCGAGGAATTCAGTCAAAGTGCGATAACAGCTGAATTTACAACACCGATAACTGAAACAGAATCTACAACGCCGGTAACTGAAACAGAATCTACAACGGTAACTGAAACAGAATCTACAACGGTAACTGAAACAGAATCTACAACACCGATAACTGAAACAGAATCTACAACACCGAAAGCTGAAACAAAATCCACAACACCCACAGCTGAAACAAAATCCACAACACCGATAATTGAAACAAAATCAACAACACCGATAATTGAAACAAAATCAACAACACCGATAACCGAAACAGAATCCTCTGATAGTGAAACTTATCATGTTAGTACTTTAGGAGACCTTGAATCAACAAAACAGGATTCAAGTGCATCAAGTTTGGAAATATCTTCAATTATAGATGAGTCTTTAGTTGCTCTCGAGTTGGTAACATCTACCGAAGATGATCTCACTGTATCTCAAAATGAAACATTTGATGTCTATAAACCGGATGAAGACAAAATCACATCTTTCCAAGAAGCTGAATATTCAACTCTATCTAGCATTTCTGAAGTTTCAACAGTCAAATCCGATGAATATACTGAGTCACAACAACCTGTATTTATAACACGTGTGAGCTCGGATGAAAGAAATGAAACAAATACTTATCAACAGAATACTGATCTTACTACTGATTCTTACGTCCCAACCAATGCAGATACAGATTTGTTAAAAACATCTGATTCCGTAACATTTACTCATAAAGATCCAACAACTTCTGCGGATTATTCAGAATACACAACGTCAAGCGAAATCTCAACAGAAGAAAAAATTGAAGAAAGATTGCCAGACGAAACCCATTCTATTACTGCCACATCTCATGAAATATCGTCAGAAAGTACTGCCTCACTAAGTTTGGTATCCATTCATGATGATTTGGAAACTTCTCCATATGATATTCATACAATTGCAACTAATATATCACAGGAAGGATCAGAAGCTACAAAATTTGACCAGGATGATTTACATTCTGAAGAATCAGAAGAGGAACTAAACTCTTTAAACCAAACAGAGTTAGTTGAACTTACAACAAAAGATGATTCAGATATCTCCTCAACGTCCAAAGATTCAACAGAAGGTGATGCAAATATATCTACAATAAGTGATACATTCGAGACAACTTTTGATGAAATTCCTTCATCATTTGATAACGATCAGCTAATTACATCTTATGATCAACAAAATGAAACGACTGATTTGAAATCAAACATTCAGGACTATTCAACGACTTATATTTCAGCTGCAACATCAGAAGACACAACTGCTGATACGAAAATATCGGATTTTTCTGAAAGTCATACAGACTCAACATCTTACGGAAAAACAGTTGAAAGTACAATGACATCTGTTTCTTCTCTTGACGAATTTAAAACATCAACCGGTTTTAGTGATACAGACTCAACATCTTACGGAAAAACAGTTGAAAGTACAATGACATCTGTTTCTTCTCTTAACGAATTTAAAACATCAACCGGTTTTAGTGAATCATCCGAAATTACAGAAACGCATCAAACATCAGGGATTAGTTCTCATTATGATGAATCTTCTACAACTACCGAAGAATCATTTGTGTCGCTTACTGATCTTAAACCATTTTCTCCAGATTCTGAATTTTCACAAAGTTCAGAGAAAATTCATGTTTCGGACAGTGATGTTGACGTAACAAGTGATCATACCACATCAATTGAAAGTATAGATGAATTACATTCTGAAGGAGAATTGGAGAGTGTACACCATACAGAATCTCATTCTTCATCCAGCAATATTCCAAAAACTTCTTTGCATCCTGAACAATCAACAGTATCCATTTCTGAAACAGGAACTTCCGAGTCAAGTTCTGTAACAACTAGCAAGGACGATGATACCTTTCTGTTCCACCAAACTCAGACTCCGTTTCATGAGACCTCGTCAAATTACAGCACTGAAACTTCCGAGATGACTGAAAATACGAGTTCATTTGTTTTTAACACGGAACCATCTCTCATCGAAGACGTAAATAAGTCAGCATCAAGCGATGTCCAGATTGATGAATTAGAACCAGCTGAAGAAACCACTTATGTAATTAACACTGTATCTGAAGATCTTTCACTTGCATCATTTGATGCCGAAAGAGAACTAATAAATGAAACTGAAATTCATATCAAAGAAACATTTCATGGAATTGTTGACAGTCCAATACCTTCCAAAAAACCAGAAGTAACAGAGTTGGTTCCATCTTCGGATAGTGAAGATGAAGCAGAAGAAAGTGTTTCTGCTTTAACTACAATGACTGCCGACAGCAGTGATACTATATACACAGTAACACAAAAAATTCCAACAGAATCGTCTTTAGAAGAAAGTAGCAAAGAACAATTATTTGAAAATGAAACTTTAATCTCTACAGTCTCTGAAATCAATGTTTATCCTGATTCTTCACTTGAAGAATCAGGAGCCTCAACAACTACTGAAGAGAAAACTGACGTTGATGAAATTAACATGAAAAATCGTAATAAAACATTAGATTCGGATGTGAACTATATACTACAAACTGACAATGACATTATAGATTTCTCTGTAAAACCTTCAACTGGAGATGCTGCCCATACTTTAGTAGTAACGTCTGAAAAAGACGACGAAGAAAGTACAGAAACTTCTGTGTTTACTGGACATAGTGAAACATCTTCCGAAAACGTTATAGATTTAGCGAGTAGTACACAGGATACCTTAACAATTACTTCAGAAGATTTAATCAAATTGGATACTTTGATTGACGAAATAAGTACCACGGCGAGTGAGGAATTTTCCACAACATATCGGATAGAGGATACTGAAGAAATAATAGATATGGTTACATTAAGTAGTGATACAAGCAAAACTAGCACAAAAGATAAAATTGACACTAGCTATGAAGAAATGGCTATAACTACAGAAGCCACTGCATCCTCTATTATTGAAGGAGATTCACATTCTGATTCTCAAAGCCAAGTTGTTGATTCGGCTACAGAGGAGCACTCTTCTATTGTTGATATAAAATCTCATACGACCACAGCATATGTTTCACAACCAAGTACTTACGAAAGTACCGATGATGCCCTAAAAGAAGCAAATTTACATGTAAAGCATGATGAACAAAATGTCTCAACACATAAGGATGTAAGCTCAACATCTACAGCATATGTACAAGTTAGTACTGTAAAGCCTTTGGTTGAAAATGTTCCAACCACGCCTGAAAATGGTCTACCAAGTGAAATTCCAGCTTTTGAGCCACCATTGGCAAACATTATGAAGCAGCCTACAATATTAATTAAACCACATATTGACAAAGGAAAAAATTCAACTTTGGTGATATCCGATTCCATCCCAGAGACAAAAAGTAACTTTACTAGTGATATCGCTAAAGAAGATGTTCTATCAAAGCTTTCACTAACGTTAACAGAAGATGATGAAAATGCTTCAAAAAATAGTTCCTCTGTTAATATCACTGAAGATTATGACAATAATATATTTGTTCTTCATCATGAATATACTATTCCTGAATCAGAAATTGATAATAATATAGAAATGTTTGATGCTGAAGAAGAAGAGTATCCTCCTGGAGAAATAGAAGAAAATTTACATACTGAAAATGAAAACACTTTATTAACATCTACTACTAACACTGCTTTGATAGTAAATGCTTCTGATCAAGAAATGTTAAATGCAGAACTATCAACAAAAGATAATATAGTGGAACTCATTTATAATAGTACTGACGAAGCTAAAATTTTTCTCCCTAGTGTTGTTGAACTAAGTTCTGAAGATTTGCAAAATGAAAATGTTGAAAACAAGGTTAATAATACTACTTTGGATATTTTACCTGATTCAAATTTATTTCCTATCTCCGTAGAAAATCAAGATAAAAATTCATCTTTTCTAATCAGTCCACAAAACATTGGTCATAATGTATTTATCAATAATTCTATAGCAAACTATACGGAGGATTTACTACCAATTAATCATGAACTTATTTCTACAGAATCAGAAAAAGATGTCGAAAATTTAAACAAAATTAATCAACCAGAAAATTCAGAGGAGGAAAGTATTAGTACTACAGTTACTTACTTTAATGGAAAATTCAATTCAGAAGATAATTCTAAATCAACGGAGTCTCTTGAATATAACATAATAACTGAAACTGAAAATAGCAATATTCAACAGTATGAATCAATTACCCTGGTTGAGAAAGATAATACAAATGTTGAAAATGCTGGTGTGGATAAAATAGAAGTAGCAAGTGATGTACTTAATCAAACTGTTAATGTTTTCTCTACAGTTGAAATTAATATTAATGAATCTGATAACACAGATGGGACGATAGCAAATGTAGCTACTAGTACTGAAAATTCTGAAGATGCATTCAAAACATCTTTGGTAGAAGAACTGAGTTCTGAATCGGGAGATGTAAATTTTATGGAATATGATACTAAAAGTCATGATACAGATCATTTACATGAAAGCCATAACACGGAACATTCCCTTGAAAGTCATGAAACAGAACAGTACCATGAAACTCATGAAATAGAACACTTAAATGAAACCCATTATATTGAACATCAAACAGACGTGGACTACACTTATCAAGATGCAGAAAATGCCGACAGTTCTAATGATGAAATAAAAATTGCAACAACAACCTCTGCATACAATAGTGATTTACATCCAGATTTGATTACTGTCCTTCAAGAAATTAGTTCTACATTAAATTCCAACCTCCAAACTTCAGAAGCTTCAAACGAAAATGAATCTATGAATGATAGTTACGATTACGAAACAACTATGTCCAGCGATAAAGGCATTGAGAGTACCTCAACAGTAAAAATTAATATCCTGTTTGGACAAGATTTTCCCGATATTAAACATGAGCAAGATATTTCAAAAGATTTTACAATATCAAAAGACAGTAATAATTCGGATGTAAAATATTCTAATTTTGACACAACTGAAGAATTAGAAAGCAGCGAAAGTGAATCAGCAGATACAGATACGCCAGATGATATTGTTACATCTCATCAAACTGAACATTATCATAATCAAGATTCAACTGAAGGTAATTCAGAAAAGAGCATTTTATCGTCAACTATATCAGAAGATGAAACTGTAGAATATCAAGACGCTGATGCCGACTATAGTGATCCATCCCATGGCCTAGATATATCAATCAATTCTGATGCAAATCATGTCTCATTTTATGAATCGGCTGAAGAATTAACAACTTCAAGCTTTTCTGGAGAGGTATCAAGTGAGCATATCTCAGAAAATATGTCAATTTCAAACACCAACACGCCAGATGATCTAATAAACGTTGAATCTGAATCTAGTTCTCATTTCACTATTTTGGAATACCTGGGTGACCTTTTTACTGGATTCACTACCTATTCATCGGAAGTTACTGAAAGCACAACCCCAAAAAGAGATTCTATATCTACCAACGAACCGGATTTGGATAAATCAAAAAATATTTCTCACATTTATGTTGAATCAGTTACTCATAACTCGACTGTACCTTCTAATAACTCAAACAGTTCTAATCTCAAAGAACAGTTTTCCAAATATGGCTATTTAGGAGGTGTGTACGTAACAGGTCAGAGCAAATACAATGGAAGTTCATCAAAAGAACAAAATCAGCAGACAAATATGGGCACGGTCATCAATATTCCAAGCGAAAGTAATATTACACTAAATGAAACAGATTCCGATGGTAATCGTGAAAGGTTAGACGGTCCCAGTAATTCTGATACTGAAGATTACGAAGTTGTGATGGACAGCGAAAATGATTCTACTCTAAAAACTAAACAAAGTGAAAATACTATAAACCCAACAGTAACCGTTTTCGCAATAGAATACCAGGATGACTTCAAACATGAAAATCAAAATCAAGACGATATACATGAGGAAAAAATATTTTTAAATTCGGAAACGATTTCTTTGCCTAATTCTTCACAAGAAGCAAACTATGCAGAGAATTTAACAGTTGACACTATTAAGCCATATGACACTATCACACAAGAGGATTTTAAAACCACAGTCGAAAACAGTGAATATGATTCTAAAGATACGTTTTCAGACTCTTTGCTTATAACTTCTGAAAAAGCAATCCAAAACGCTAGCGATGATTTAGATTTACCACTCAATAAAAACAGTAGCTACTCATTTATTAATGAAAATGGTCCAGAGAAAGGTGGAGAATGGTTTGAACCAACAGAACCAAGTTCACCTTTAGTAAATGCTGAAAATGAGCAAACTACATCGAATATTATCTCACTGTCTCATGTAGAAACACAGTCGTCTGTAACAACTGAAATTTCTGAAGAACACGGGTTAGAGAAAGATGGTGATTCAGTTGAACCTACCTTTCCTGAAATATTTTCAATAGACAATGTAAATTTGGAAACCAAGACAGACAAAATTTCAAATGGTATCTTTTCTACTGTTCCAGATGCTCTTGATAGAGAAAGTTCCACTGCAGTTACTTTAAATAACATTAATGAAAACTTCAGTGCAATTGAAACTTCCACTTCTCAAATATATTCTACTTCAGAAGAATCTGACAGTACATTCATATCAGGTAATGTACCACCATTACCAATACTGCTAAAGAATATGAATAAACCGAAATCGCCAATGAATAGCTCTGAAACTGTTTCAAACAGCACAACTGAAAACGGGGTAAGTAATTTAAACGATTCTAATGATATCATCGGATTACATCAAGACGATCAGACTGAAAATAGCTCATTTCCTTTAATTGTGCAATCTGGACGACGCTTAGATCATCCACTTATATTGAGTGATGTAATCTCACACGTTTTCAAAGCACCTGGATATGATTCTGAAGTCCAATCACGCTCTTGGCATAGGTCTTCCTCTCGGAGAAAAGATCACATCCTCCGATTAAAAAGAGGTACAAAATATGATCCTCTTGAGAAACAGCCATTAGCTGTTGATATTAAAGACATGAATACTTTTTCCTCAACAATGTCTGATTCTAAAAATACTGCAAGCGAGCAAGTGCATTTGGTCAATAACAAAAATATATTACTAGTGGAAGGATATGGGCAAAAACCTGATGGCTACTTTCCGGTAACGTCTTCAGTCATCATAGTGCAATCTGATAAAGACACAGAAGAAAATGAAGCTAAGAAATACGCGAAGCGAAAACCAGATACAGTTGAGCCTGAAGATAATGTCTCAGAAGTTGCCTCCAGAATTCCAGAAGACAGTAGTCGTTCGGATTCTAAGAAAAACCATCCAAATAAGTGATAAGTTTTCAAGCTGTGGTTTGGATTAAGTTTTTGCATTCCAAACTTTCATGGCGGATGTTCCTGCCTTAAAAAGGCGCGGCATTATACAACTTCATTTGTGCCTTACTCGAAAACCGAACTTTAACCAATTGCTTGCATTTGCAGAACTTCATTATCATTCATTACATTGCTGTAAATGTGCGGTCAACATCTGGTGTTTTATGCAAATGAACTGTGAAAGAAAATTGAACATTTCTATCGAGAACAATATAGTATTATCGTATTTAGTCTCAGAACTGATTTCATTGATTATTTAATTTTTCATGAGGGTTGCCAGTGTTTTGTTTTGAATCATTATTGTGTATTGTTTAACTGTTATTGTTTTAAGTATTTTTGTTACGCACTTCTCATTTTTTTCTTAGAAAAACCTTTCATTAATTTCATTGTTTTGATAGAAGAAAGAAGAGTTAAATATGCACTTAGACTAGATTTTGCGATGCAGAAAAAAAAATGCGCCTAAAACAGAATTTCTCAAAATTAGTTCATGTTTATCAGTGTTTCATGCATTGTGTCATTATTTATTTATTTATTTGTTTATTTATTCTTATTTATTTAATTTATTCAAAAAATCATGCATTACCAATAAAACTGCATATTACATTTAAAATTAGATCAACGTTATAATTCCTAAATTGTCAAAAAATTATAAGCAAATATAGCTTTAATGACGGAATGATTAAAATTGGAAGAGTGAGAGGGATTCTCTACAAGTAAATGAAGAGAATATTTATTTAGACATATTCATTAGCATTTTGCACTGAATATTCCCTTTGCAATTATAATGCTAAATAGCAATCTAATTCAATTAAAAATACAGTTTGATCATGTAAGATACTGATGTAAAGTGCCATACAAGTTTTGCCTATTTTTAGCAGATATGTTTGTTTTTATGATTACTTTCATTTCATAATAAATATTTTTTATTCTTTGCACATTTTCTGTTCTGTAGTTATAAATAAAATCACCAGAACTTTTCATTTTGTCATCGGAACTTATACTGTTCAATAAATCATTTTCGATAATAAATAGTTGTTATTTAATGCTAAAGAAATACAAATTCGTATATTGATATACAGCAAAGTTTGGATACAGTCACTGAAATAATCTCAATATTGTATATTGGACTCATAATCATTTCTCATAATCTGTATATTGGACCAAATAAATAGGTAAATAACACTCTGTACAAAGAATAAGGAAGACTTAAGCAACGTGGTTGAGCACAAATAGAATAATTATGAGCAGCATACAGCTGTTTTGAGTACAGCTGCAGTATACAGCGTATACTGGAAACAGCTATATACTACATTGTTATTATATTTGTGCTTAAATAATAGTAAAAATACATAAAATGATTTTGCGGCATTTTGTCTATTTCCAAAGTAAAACAACCTTTACGGCAACCATCGCTATCATGGGAAAGTAAGATTGTCAGACCATGGCGATTTTTTCGTGGCCTGGGTTGTTGAGACCCAGACCGTCCGACCTACCAGATAGGTGTAAGGTAACTGTTTGGACGGTGGGGAAGTGCCACCCAATTTAGAACGAAACCCAGTGGAGGAGGCATCCACGGGGACAGTACCCTCCTTCCCCTACCACCAACCTCTTGGAAGGACTTATTAAGTCGAAGATTGACGAAACGAACACAAACTGTGTGACCATATATCAAAATATACTGGGGACCATATATCAAATTAGAAGTGTAAATTTGTGATATATCACAAAACAGATAAAACTGGATTATAATACATAGGATACCCAAACAGTTACCTTACACTTTTCTGGTAGGTCAGACGGTCTGGGTTTCAACAACAACATAGGATACCCAACCGCGTAGTGAGTACCACTGCTTTATATGATCTCAGTCTGTGTAACGCTTTATTTAGATGCATTTGTGATAAAAAAATTTGACACATATTAAACGTATTTTTGATCTAAACAATATCCATCGTCAATTTGTTTATGATCCTTATTTTCACTGATGAAACTGCCTTTCACATGGTACGGAAAAGTGGAATAAGTCAATTTTTTTTCCTTTTTCATAATTCAGTTGATTTTAAAGATACAGATGTGTGGGGTTTTTCAATGATCTTGTTGCATTAAAAATAAAAATTTTCTGATTGACCAAATTTGTCTAAGGGGGTCGTATAAAAATTTAAAAAGTGTAACTTTCTGAAAATTAATGGCAGAACATTTTTGCAATTTACATTGCCCACTTATCTCCAACAGGTAAAGAATTAAAAAGGGTTTCAATCTTTTTGGGACACCCTGCATATATATTTTATGTTAAATATTTAATTTTGTCGGCAAAAAGGAAAGTTAATAAATACAGCTGCATACTTTGAAACCCCTTGCGTACCCACAGAGGTACGCTTACCACTTTTTGAGAAACACTGAGGAAGATCATATGGTTCGAGATCAATTAGCCGGAGGTTCAAGTCTCCAAGTGCACTCTTTGCTACTCCAACGATGTTGTTGACCCATGAAATTTGAATTCCTATGCGAAATGTAAAACCCTCAAAGTAAATTCTGAAACCATCAACATAGTTATCGCAGTTAGTTTTACCTTGCTTTTTAAAAGTTATAGGAAGCAAGACGTCATAAACTTCAAAATTTCGATTTTTAGTTTAGTAGCTCAAAAAATTAAATAAGTTCTGCTGATTGCAAAAATATATAATTTATGTACTCTGCATCTCATGAAAAGTAAGAATTTGAAGCCTAAAGATGTAAACAATACGCACCATATCCATTCAGAAGGTCGTTCATCTCAAAATATATTACTTTCCCTGCATTAAATGGTAATGTATAGGGAAAGTATTTGAATCGTGTCGAAAATCGCAACTCGAGTTTTCGACGGATATACACGTTTAGGGACTTCTGGAACATGAAAAACTATTTTTAGCGTAACGTCTGTCTGTGTATCTATCTGCGCAATGTATGTATCCACTTTAACTTTAAAAGTAATTGACCGAATTTCATAACATTTTATGGGTAAGTCCCTTATGAGTTATCCTGTTGTTGATTAGATTTTGGTACAATTTGAGATAACAGAACCTGTTTTCTGTTTTGTTTTGTTTTGGTTTGGTTTGGTTTGTTTTTTGCCAAATAACGCACAAAAATTGCCCGTATTCACTCTAACTGAAAAACTAATTGACCAAATTTCACAAAATTTGGTAGATAAATCACTCGTAAGTGACCTTGGTGCTGATTAGATTTTGGTACAATTCGGAAAAAAAAACTAGCTTTTTTTGCTATATGGCCCGCTAAAATCGTCAAAATTTAAAATAAAAGAATGCGTGTGTTCCATTGCATTAATTAAATACCTGTTTTCTATGTAATATTTGACGATGAAAAAATTAAGACCAACCCCATTTCTCTAGGCCTGGCCGTTCATGAAATATTTTAGTTTTTTCCAATTTTTGCTACGCCGATTTTGAGAATAAGTTCAGTTACCAAACGAAAACGAAAGCAAAATTAAAAGTGTAAATTCTATGTAATTTCAATTAATTATGCGTATTATTTAATGTAATTAAACTTGATTTAATGAATTATTAATGAGATAAAGAGAAAATAAATTTGAGTCTGCAGGCAAAGTCATGTGCTGCTCACATCAGATTTTTTTCGTGTTTTCATACATTTTATGTAAATTCTATAGCATCTACATTCATGAAATTTAGCAAGAACATAAAATTTGTGATTGTGCATCTACTAAATCTAAACTTTTCTACTTACATTGCTTGGTATTTTTAAAAAGTTCATACAAGTTTGAAAGTTTTAAGTATCAATAATAGGCATACTTTTTAAACTCTTTCTAAATATACCAAGCAATTTACGTAAAAAATATTAAAAAGTTTCTATGTTTTCCTTAAACGTTCACTAGATCCGCAATCATAAATTTTGTGCTCTAGCAAAATGTCATGATCGTAGATGCTATGGAATTTACATAAAATGTGCCAAGTCAGAAGAAATCACATTTTGAGATTCTCTGTAAAACGGCTTTTAGAATAGACTTGGCGCATGTTGTTTACATCTTTAAGCTTAAAATATTTACTTTTCATAACATAAAGGGTACATAAATTATGTGTTTTTGTAATCAGCAGATATTAATTTATATTTTGAATTCCTAGACGAAAAATCGATTTGTTGAATGTTTATCACGTCTTGGTCCCCTTCAAGTCCTCACACAGAAATAAATGAGCTGGATATGATGGAAATGGTTAACTACTAACTAGGAAGTGGTTTACAATCAACTAGTATGTTTACGTCAGAGAAGGCCGTCGCTGAAATGATGCTCAACGCGTGGAGCTTAAATTAAAGTCGAAGGATACTGGATTCATTTCTGGCCACTGTTTCCTCATCATTCCTTCTATGTAGACGTGTGTTTTCAATACGTGGAGGATATCCTTATTATATAAACGGAGGTTGAATTGCAATTAAGAAAAAGTTTCGGAGGCTTTGAAGGGGGGTGGACAAATCAGACACATCAAGACCTGTAGACACATTTCCGAAACACGAGACAAGTTATCTTCCGGGTTTATGTTTTATAAACATTACTGATGATAGAGAAAGAAGAAGAAGATTGAAATAAAAGAGATAAAGAATCTATATTCAGTTAAGCTACTATAGAAGAGGGGGCATATGGTAATATTTCAGAAGGAAGTTTACAGAAACTGTTCAGACAGAAATTATATATATATGTGTGTGTGTATGCAGAGTGTTTCAAAACTAATGGAACAAACTCTAAGGGGTGGTAGAACATATCGAAACAAACGCTTTTCGCCAACGAATACATGATCTCAATTTAAGCGGTTAGGCGCTAGAGAACGCTTTCCATTTCCCCAGATACACCGTCTTTCGCAACGCAAAGACATATAACAGTGGCAGTTTTCGCATGCACCGTCATTAGCAGAATGGATCAGTATATACGAATGAGTAATGCATTTATTCAACGGTCTCGCCAATGGTAATGGAAGGGAAGCCCAATAAAAGGTCAGATCACAGAATGTTTTATCGCCAGTACCGTCAGCTGGCAGAAAGGGGAACTTTCAATGCCGCCATGCATGATTTAGGCCGTAGAAGAAATGTTAGAACGCCGGACACATCAGAAGAGATGCTATGTCATGTAGAAGATCATCCTGACACCACAGGTATACCCCATTTCATGGTGTGGTTTATGTGTTTGTGCCACATAGACGTTTTCAAATCGCTAATGACGGTGCATGCGAAAATCACCACTTTTATATGTCTTTGTGTTGCAAAAGACGGTGTATCTGGGGAAATGAAAAGCGCCCCTCTAGCGTTAAAACGCTTAACTTGCGACCATGTATTTTTTGACGAAAAGTGTTTGTTTCGATATGTTTGTTTCGAAGTGTTTGTTTCTATCACCCCTTAAAGTTTGTTATATATATATATATATATATATATATATATATATGCATAAACTACTGCAAGTACAAAAAACCCATCTCTAGCACCTTCGTTACAAATAAGTGTTAACCTAAGTAACTATAGACCAAAACTAATAGGATAAAAATAGTAAGTAACTTATCTCTATAATGGTAAAAGGGGGATGTGGGAAATATTTAATAGTATGATAAAATACAATCGAAAAGGACATAAGTACAAAGGTATACAAAAATCATTAATAAACATATAATTATATACATATAAATATATATAACAAATATATGAAAGAGCAAACATGGCAAAAAAGAGAAAAAACTATTTGCTCAAAATAAAAGTTCAAGACAAGGAGAACAATAAGTTGAAACTAATAAATGGGGACTAGACCATGGTATTAGACTAAATGCTTACAACATAAAAAAAAATGGTGGTTAATTCGGAATTGCACACTCATCAGGACAGCCATGCAATCCGAATTAAACCGAAAGAATAAGAATAACCAGTTTCTGACAATGGCGATAGTATATCACCATAAACCCCATCGTAACTGCTATTATATATATATATATATATATATATATATATATATATATATATATATATATATATATATATATATATATATATATATACGAGGATCCATGAACCCGTTTTGCGACCTGTCTTGCATATTTTCGGGAATGCCCCTTATAGGCGGGTTTTGCGCTTAATGAACTTTGCCTTTTTTCTGTCTTCTTGTCGCTAAAGTGTAAAAGCATTTTGCTGAGCTAAAGTGTAAAAGCATCAAGCTGAGCTAAAGTGTAAAAGCATTTTATGCAAGCCCAATGGAAGGACTTAAATTGTCCGTTCCCATAGAAGCTCACAAAAATTGTGGCTTATAGCAAGTTTCTTGCTGCCATTACAGATATCGGCTGTTCCATGCTGACGAGCGCATAATACGTTAATGGATGCTGGTATCTGCAGTGAGAGTGGCTTGCATATTTTATTTGCTACCTTTTTCTTATTTGTGCTGGGTAAATTACGGATGAAGATGACATTGCAATTTGAATGAGAATTGGAAAATGAACATTTCCACGTTCAGTTGTTTCCGGCCGTCCAAACAGATACCTTACACCTTTCTGGTAGGTCGGATGATCCGGGTCTCAACGTTCAGCTGTTTGAACTGTAAATTTATCACTCAGTAAGTCAGTCTCGGTCAGATGATGATATATACTCTGAGTGAAAATAATAGGCTCTAAACCAGGGGTAATCAACCTTTTCTTACCTACCGCCCACTTTTGTATCTTTGTTGGTAATAAAATTTTCTAACCGCAAACCTGTTCCGCAATAACTTAATTTAGCGCAACTGCAAAGTACTCGTAATTGAGTAGATGTTTAGTAAAGATATGTAGTTAAATTTATCTTTTTAATTTATACTTTGCATATGTTTATAATACACAGAAATTTCAATCTGATGCTGCATTTCTGCATCTCCATCGATATAGCGCCAACTAGTCCGGAAGCTGCTCAAATTGAAGAAAAATAAAATTAAATATAAAAACTATAGAAGTATAAAGTCTATTGAAATTACCTTTAATTAATTATTAATGAGATCCTTGAATCTGATGCTGCGAAACTATATGTTTGATATTTGGTTCAATTTTCAACTGGAACAAACGAAGGTCTCCTCTTTCGGAAATATTCAGACAAAACCCCTATCGCCAACCATGAAAGCTTGAATCGCCCACTAGTGAGCGGTAGGGACCAGGTTGACTACCACTGCTCTAAACCTTCAGTCTAAGCCCTCGACCCAGTCCCCCGGTCTGGGTCGTGGCAGATACCAAGGGACCCTGTTCTGTTGGATTGGCTCTTCGGCTGTCCTCTCCGTCGTTCCTCTTGGGGACTGGTGGCACTGGGCCTCACTCGAAGGAGTTTGGGTCTGATGTCCTCTTGGTGTCCTTGGTGGTGCGTGCGTTGCATGTCGGGGTCGGGGCTATCTTCGTTCTTCGGGTTCATGTGGCTAGTTGATCCCTTTTCGTCGGATGTCACCTCCTTTCCCGACTGGGTAAACAGTTGCTCTAAACCTTCAGGTGTGTCCCTGGTCTGGGTCGTGAAAGATAACAAAGGAAGGGTGTACAACCCAGTGGTTAGAGCACAAGAATTTCACTAGGAGGATCCGAGTTCGAGTCCCGGTTCTGTCCAAACTATCCTCGTGTTCATGTAGAATACGCGCACATTAAATATGTGGATCTGAAAGTCCTTCGGAGAGATTGGTGGTAGAGGAAAGAGGGCACGGTCCTTGTGGATGTCACCTCCACTTGATGCCGGTTTAAATTAGGTGGCACTTCCCAGCCGTCCAAATAGATACCTTACACCTTTGGGTAAGTTGGACCGTCTGGGTCGAAAAAAAGAAAGACACCAAAGACAGGGGTTGAGACAGCCCAATAGTTAAGGTGGTGAAATCGCACACTATAGACCCAGGTTCGATCTCCGCCTGCCAAAACTTTCTCCATGTCTACACAGAGTATGGTCATATTAAATCCAAAAAACCATCCTAGAGGTAATAGGTTAAGGGAAAGATGGCACGGTCCTTGTAGTTTATCACCCGCATTCAGTTCCTGCCTAAATTGGGTGGCACTGTTCCGGCCATCCAAAAAATTGCATTACATCTTCGGAGAGGTCGGACGGTCTAAGTAGGAGGAAAAGATACCGCCAAATAAACTGGAAGATAATTTGAATGTTTCGGAATATCTTCCACATTTTCAATTTAGCTGTGTAAGAATAAAAGAAACAACTTACTGCTTGAACAAAATTTTAAATTTGATTTTTTTTTTTTTTTTGCTCATGTGTTCATTGAACTCAGTTGAAAAAATTTTGGGTGTATACATTGGTCGCACTATCTGTAATAATTTGAAGTATTTAGTGCATCAGTGCCGTTAGGAGAACTTCTTTGAAAAATAGGAATGGCAACAGCCAGTTAAATGTAATAAAAATCTAAATATATGGTTTAACATCAGAACTTTTTATATGCACGCATTTTCAGATGTCATATTTACTTCTATACTTTAAGCGAATCGGAATTCTAATAATTGATGTCTTTTTAATATAACTGTTGATTCACTTCAATTTGCAATTGCAAACCAAAAGAAATTTTCATTTTAGTTAAATTAGACATTAATTATTGGATTTTTTTTAAGAGTATGCAAATCATATTAACATCACTACTCGGTTCATTTGTATGGGCTTTAACTTTTGAATGTATACTCCAATTAACACCAAATTTTGCACATCAATTTATTTATATAAAATCTTGGTCGATGTTGAATTATATACTGATCAAGTAGAAGAAATGTTACAAGGAAAGATAATCATCTATAAGCTGCAAAGAAATGGTGTGTAATTTGTTTTTTGTGGATAATCACGAGGTAATCATTTTACAGATAATCAATTTTCTACGAAGAATTCTCCGATATATTTAGTGTGCAGATGATTGTAATCACCTGGCAGGAACGCCTATAAGGGGGTCGATCGCCACTAGAGCCCGGATCGCCAATATTTTCTTTTGGGAGTTGGAGAAGACATGAAAAAATTCACAAAAAGAGACAATCAAATACAGAGGGGATCCCGTGATAAATGTTTGTTGGGGTCCGCAATTTCTATGAGCGGCTCTGCACCTGGTATAATACAAAAATAAAGATTATTGCCCATACTATGCGATGCATAGCTGAACATATACCCAGTTATTTTCCTTTCATACATAGTACACTGCTGACCATTAAAATTGCTACACTAGGAAGGAAAGCAAATAGCAGAATCTTATTTATTGTACATATACAGTATAATGGGAGGAAGACATGACTAAATTTGCATGTGGTTTGGGGTACACAGCATGCAGAATTCAGTACACAGAACTGCCACCTCTGGCAGCAACAACGGATGTAATCCGTCTGGGTATCGAGTCGAATTGATCTCGGATGACACTGAGGCACGTCATTCCATGCGGCTTCAACTCTATACCCTCATAGAGTTTCGTCCAGAACAGAGCACCAGGCGCGAAGCGCCTTTAATCTCCAATCTCTAGGTGTGGTTCTTATCTTCATACTGTGACATTATTTCATTGGTCCATAGTTGGAGGTTCGAGGTTTTTGATTTACTGTTTTTATTATTTGTCCTAGCTCCTAGTGGGGCAGTTTGTTGCACATTAAGAGTTTAAGCAGTTTGGGGGAGTTGATACAGATCTGAGGGTAACCTAGCATTTTAGCAGTTTAGAATTTTAAACATTTTGTAGAAAACCAAAGATCGCGAGTTTTCTTTAATATCAACTGATTAAGGTGGGACGTTCCTAGTACCGAATATCAAAGTTAAGTACCGAGCGGGGTCTCTTACGAGATTTAGCCTTGCGATGATCATAGTCATGCAGATTAAATAATAGTTCATTTGGGACAGATGGCAGGTTTTTGTAGAATTTAAGCGCTAGCTTTTTGATTTGGGCTCTAACAGTTTTTATTTTGAAGTCTTTCCTAATTACCGAGATTCTTAAGTATCTAGGGGCTTTCCTTATAATCCTTAGGGTTTTGTTTTGTCTTGTCTCTAATAAGTCTATGGTAGTTTTACCGGCATATCCCCATACGGGTGCTGCATACAGCATTCCCGGGCAGATGACCGATTTATAAATTAGGAGTTTATTTTGATAACTTAGATTTCCGTTTCCTATCATTGGGTATAAGGCTCCTATGGTTATATACGCTTTTTTGATTATGTTCGTTACGTGCAGTTTCCAAGTTAGGTGGGAGTCTATCGTTACACATAGGCATTTAGTATATTTTTCCGCTTTTAGGGCATGGTTGTTTATGTACAGAGGAGGCGGAGGTTTACGTTTTCTTGAGAAATAAATCCAATGACATTTATTGGGATTTAATTTTATTCGCCATTTTTCCAGCCATGTTTGGAGTATGTCTAAGTGTTGTTGTAGCTGTCTGTGCATTACTGAGACGTAAGGGTGTTTTGCAAGTATCGCGCTGTCGTCTGCATAGAGTGCCAGCTCCATGTCTGGGGTCCTGGGAATGTCATTTAGATATATGTTAAAGAGTGTCGGGCCCAGGATGGATCCTTGCGGTACACTACTTTTAATGAGCTTGGTTGTAGATAAGTTATTTTTTACTCTGACTTGAAAGTGTCTGTTATTTAGGTATGAAATTAAAAGTTTGACAAGTGCGTCAGGGACTTTTAGAGTGATCAATTTGTAAGCTAATCCACAGTGCCACACTTTATCAAAGGCTTTTTGGATGTCAAGAAAAATCGCAGCTGTGGGTGTCTTATTATTAAAACCAGAAGAAATGTACTCTACCACTCTCAGCAATTGATGAGTGGTGGAGTGTTTTGGCCGAAATCCAAACTGCTCCGGAATGATAATGTCATTCTCACTAAGGTGCGTGTTCAGTCTCTTAAGAATTATTTTCTCAGTAATTTTACTAAGTGTCGGTAACAAACTGATTGGTCTGCAGTTGGCTGGAATTGAGGCATCCTCACCAGGTTTATGGATCGCTATAATTATCGCTTCCTTCCATTCTTTGGGGAAATAATTTAGTTCTAGTATTTTATTTATTAAGATGGTCAAGTGAAATATTATATTTAAGGGTAGGTTTTTTACCGCGATATTCCTGATTTTGTCGTGCCCTGGGCTTTTATGGTTTTTGATAATCTCTATTATCTCTTGCGGGGTGGCTGGGTTAATCTCAGCCGTGACCGGGGAGTTCCTGAAATTGTTTAGAGTTTGCCTAACCATTCTTAGGGTGTCCTGACACATTAGATCGTGGTTTGGTTCAAATTGCTTTTCGTAATGCCTAGCAAGCGCCTCTGCCTTTTCTTCGTCTGAGTACGCGATATTAGCGCCATCTATTAGTGGCGGGAGTTTAATTTGAGGTTTTCTGAGTCTTTTAGCGAATTGCCAGAGCGATACGTCTTCCTGGCTAAGGGATTCGATTAATTCTTTATACTGTTGCTGCTTTTCTGCGACAATTTTTTCACTGACTTTACACGTGAGTCTATTAAGCTCCCTTTTAAGGGTAGGGTCTCTGTTAGCCTGCCATGTCTTACGCATTCTATTTCTCTGTTTAACTAACTGTTTGACATGGTGGGAAAGTGTTGGAATTTTTGATGACTCACGATGTGTTGTGGCAGATGCAATAGCTCTCCTGATTTCTGTTGTGAGTGTGTGCGTGGCAGAGTCAATATCCGCCGTGCTCATAATGTTGGGTACTGCTAAGTGCGGCTCGAAAAGTGCTCTTTTGAATACGTTCCAGTTCACCCTCTCTTGTCCCAGAGAGGCTGGAAGGGGAGTGTTCAAATCGAATGTCACCAATACCGGTAGATGATCCGAGTCGAATTCATCCAGGGTATCAATTGTGTGAGCGTATTCTATGTTTCTCGTTAGGACAAAGTCTATGAATGAGCCATTGGCACCTGAGAAGCAGGTTGGTCTCGACGGTGCAATGATATCAGTGTTTGTTGTGTTTAGCAATCTATGTATCTGTGTACCGCGTGTGTTGGCTCTCCTGCTGCCCCACGCTCGGTGGTGTGCATTGAAGTCGCCCGCGAGTATTGTGTTTGGATATCGCGAGAAAAGCAGTTCCAGCTGCGCAGCTACATTTATACCACTCATGTTTTTGACGTATATTGAAGTTAGGATAAATGGGTTTACATTATTTATTTTAATTTTTATACTAGTATTTTCTATACCTTGAAGATTTATGTTGTTTATTTCCTCGTGGGGAATATTACTTTTAATATATATTGCTGTTCCTCCATGGGGATTTCTAGCAGTTGTATTTGAGCTAAGGGTATGATAGCTATTATAGTTTGCTATATTTAGTTTTTTGTTTTCTCTAACTTTAGTTTCCTGGATTAGCAGGGCATCTACATCATTTTCATTTACATAGCTCCTAAGTTCATTTATTCTTGGAGATATGCCGTTCGCATTCCAAAATATTATTTTAAAACTTTCTTTTTGGGACCTATTCATGGCGGGTTTGTTTCTCACTGTTTTTATAAAATTCCGCGATTAATTTAAAAGCCTCAAAGACCATTTGCATTGGATCGCTCTTTTTTTTAATTAACTCAGCGAGCTGCATCAACAGATGTTTTATATCGTCTAGGTTGAACATACTGATAAATCCTCTGACGAGGTTGAGGATTTCATCCATCTTTTCATCATTGGATTTATCAGCAAGTTCAGTCTCAGCTTCCATTTCCTCAGTCTCAGCTACAATTTCCTCAGCCTCAGCTACAATTTCCTCAGCCTCAACCGCCGTTTGATCTGTTTTGTGAGTATCCTTTTGGACCTCGGTAGTCTTTTGTTTTTTTTTCAGCCGATTTGTCTAACTGCTGTGTTTGCGCGAGCTCTTCTCGGGCGCGTTTAGTTTTCTGCCATTCCTGAACCTTTTTTTCTAATCTTTGTTTTGCGTCTCTTGCCTCTTTGGCGGCTTTATCAATTTCTATCCTCTGTTTTATGTCTTCATGAGCTATTCTCACTTCCTCCACAGTCATTTCTCTGGTGAGAGAAATGACTGTGGAGGAAGTGAGAATAGCTCATGAAGACATAAAACAGAGGATAGCAATTGATAAAGCCGCCAAAGAGGCAAGAGACGCAAAACAAAGATTAGAAAAAAAGGTTCAGGAATGGCAGAAAACTAAACGCGCCCGAGAAGAGCTCGCGCAAACACAGCAGTTAGACAAATCGGCTGAAAAAAAAAAAAAAAAAAAAAAGACTACCGAGGTCCAAAAGGATACTCACAAAACAGATCAAACGGCGGTTGAGGCTGAGGAAATTGTAGCTGAGGCTGAGGAAATGGAAGCTGAGACTGAACTTGCTGATAAAGCCGGTCTCTGGTGCCGGTCACCAGAGACTGGCCGGTCACCAGAGAAATTTCTCTGGTAACAGTCATTTCTCTGGAGGTCGACGGTTTAGGGGCCTGCTCTTGCACCGATCTGGTAGGTGCTGAAGTTTGAGTTCTTTTAACCTGTGGCACAGAGTGCGAGGAGCCCTGATGGGGTGTCTGAGGGTTTAGACCGAGGGCCTTTTGCCTCCAAGGGGGTATCTGATTTTGGGGGGGAGGGGGGCATACCCCGGTGGCTTTCCTCTGTTCCAGGGATTCTTCGGGCATTGCCTGAAGTTCGCCGGGTGATCTCCATTGCAGTTAGCACACGTTGCCTTCTCCGTCCTTGGTCTTTGGCAGTCACGTGTGAAGTGTTCTTCAGCACACTTAAGGCACTTTGGTGGCATGCTGCAATTCTCAGAGGAATGATTGAATTGCTGGCACCGGTAGCAGATTTTGAAGCCCCGTGCTCTGAAGGCCTCTACCTTCACAGCCAAGTATCCTAATCTTGTCAGTCGGTATACTCTCTGCCAGTCTTCCGTAGGCCTAATGCTGACTAAGAAGATCGGCAGGGGCAATCTCGTTTTTGTGTTTCTCAGTTGAGAAACCCGGACTACATCTAATCCTTCGGATGTTAGAGTGATTTTTATTTCCTCAATGCTATAGTTTGTTGGTAGCCCCTTCAAAACTACCTTTTTGGGCCTTTCCGTCTTTAAGTTTAAACTGTGGAAGGGGATTTTCTCACTAGATAAATGGCGTTGTACAACCCTATAGGCGTCAGCGTCATTTGGAATCAATTTTAGCATGTCTCCTGTGAGCTTGCCAGATACTTTATTACCTGAGATTTCATTTAATTTTTTAAGGAGAGCCCGGTAATTGTCATTAAACTTGATGAAAAAACATTCCGCTTTTGGGTCTTTTTTCTCAACCACTACACTATTTTGCCTGTCACTATTTTGAACCGTTTTTGGTTTTGGTGCACTTTTGAACACTATAGGTTGCGCGACAATTTCAGCATAACTCTTAGTTTTAACATTATCATTTACATCTTTATCAATTTTTTCACTACAATCCATGCTATCCTTGTCATTAGATTTTAAGTTTAATTCTCCATTCTGGTTTTTAGTAGGAGCATCCATAGTAGATTGCCCCTCTATCCTCCTCTTTTTATTTGGATTTTCAATAGGTTTAAGTTTATCTTCATCTTTAATTTCTTTAATTAAGCCTAGTTCTATCATTTTACATTTAATTACATCACTAGAATTACTTCCTTCACAGTTATAAATCTCATTTAAATTACTAGCATAAAACCTATCCAAATTCTGGACCAACAAAAAAGAATTTACAGAAAGAAACGAACCCAGAATCCTGGAGACTTGGTCCTCGTCCCGTCCGAGTAGTCCATTCGTCAGTAGCTCCCTGATGTGTAGCGTCAGAGTGTAGATTGCCAGTGCACAGAAGTTCACAGCGTTTTTCACTTCTTCCTTCCAAGCGGGCATCAATCCATCCTTGGGCAGAGTATCACAATATTCAATCATGGCATCCCTGAGAGGCCGCAGTCCATCTTCGTCTAGCTCACCAGCAAGTCCGCGAGTAGCTTTTTCATTCATAGAGTTTCGTCCAGAACAGAGCACCAGGCGCGAATCGCCTTTAATCTCCAATCTCTAGGTGTGGTTCTTATCTTCATACTGTGACATTATTTCATTGGTCCATAGTTGGAGGTTCGAGGTTTTTGATTTACTGTTTTTATTATTTGTCCTAGCTCCTAGTGTGGCAGTTTGTTGCACATTAAGAGTTTAAGCAGTTTGGGGGGGTTGATGCAGATCTGAGGGTAACCTAGCATTTTAGCAGTTTAGGATTTTAAACATTTTGTAGAAAACCAAAGATCGCGAGTTTTCTTTAATATCAACTGATTAAGGTGGGACGTTCCTAGTACCGAATATCAAAGTTAAGTACCGAGCGGGGTCTCTTACGAGATTTAGCCTTGCGATGATCATAGTCATGCAGATTAAATAATAGTTCATTTGGGACAGATGGCAGATTTTTGTAGAATTTAAGCGCTAGCTTTTTGATTTGGGCTCTAACAGTTTTTATTTTGAAGTCTTTCCTAATTACCGAGTTTCTTAAGTATCTAGGGGCTTTCCTTATAATCCTTAGTGTTTTGTTTTGTCTTGTCTCTAATAAGTCTATGGTAGTTTTACAGGCATATCCCCATACGGGTGCTGCATACAGCATTCCCGGGCAGATGACCGATTTATAAATTAGGAGTTTATTTTGATAACTTAGATTTCCGTTTCCTATCATTGGGTATAAGGCTCCTATGGTTATATACGCTTTTTTGATTATGTTCGTTACGTGCAGTTTCCAAGTTAGGTGGGAGTCTATCGTTACACCTAGGTATTTAGTAGATTTTTCCGCTTTTAGGGCATGGTTCGCGAGTAGCTTCCGTGTCGAATGCATCCAAATCCATGTCGTCAGCGTAGAAACGATCAAAGCAATAGCACTACCACGTGGGAAAAACACACGTGGCACTCCAAAGTTGAATAAGCACGAATCCAAAATGGCGAGAAATCCGTACACAAAAAACTGTAATTGCTTAGCCCGACGTGTTTTATCGTAACTAGATATAACACGCCAAACTTAAGCAAGGAAAGTCACCACAATCAAAAAGCAGCAGCTTCACAAAATCACAACCTCGTAGCTCGGAGTCTGAGCTCCGAATGAACTCTATACCGGAGTTCATCAATGGTAGTGGCTGGCGAGTTATGACGTGCCAGTCTCTCGGCAACGCATGACCAGATGGTCTCAGTGGCGCAACCACGGGGGGGGACGAGTGGGCCCTGCCTCCCCATTGGGCTGACAAAGCAAAAAGCGAAGGGCGCTGTTAGCGCAAGGGAGAACTAGGTCTGCTTCGAGAAAGTACCAGTTGCTCTGAAGAGTGACGTCACAGGCGCCTCCCTGTCCCTATATAAACAGTGAATGGCGGGGAAGCGGCTGTTCGCTCGGAAACTTGAGGATTTCGTTTACCCAGTGAGAAAATTATGATCGTGCCAACGCTTTGCGAATTAAGTGTTGCTGTGAGTTGAAATAAAGTGCGACGTTACGACACAGTGTGATAACAGTGAATTGGTAGTTTTGGAACAAGGGCCTGCGTGGTGAACAGATGAATTTAATAATGGTCCTGAACTTTCAACTGATCTAACAGTGAAATGCATCTTTAACGATCAGTGTGTGTGTTTATGTGCGTATTTCGGCTATATAGCAAATTTTGTGCTTGAATAACTGAGGAGCAAGATCAAAAAAACGACAATGAGTAAAAAACGAAAAGGGCTAGGCCAACAGACAGTGAGAAATTATTTTTTTTTAAGAAGTAAGATTGAAAATAGTGACGTTCCCAATGACGTTTCCCTGAGCATGAATTGGTAGACAAAATGCATTGGTCAAATGCATTGGTAGACAAAAATACGGGTAAAGAATGAGTTTCAAATTTCAATGAACTGGATTTGGGTAAACAATTAGAAAATTACTTTATTGAAAATGATTCTTTATCAGTGCGAAGTGCAAAGTTAAAAAGAGAATTGCAAAATTGCTTAGTTCCTTTCAGAGAAATTTTGGTAGAGTTACAAATTAAAACTGCAATTAAAAATGAAAATGAAGATATGCAAAGTGAAGAGGGCATTAAAAGAATTAGGCCACTAATATTTAACAGCGATGATGAATATTAATAGGATTTTTGTTGGAAAAAAGTTATTAAGTTTGTATTTCACATTGTTTTTTTAATTTTCTTATAAAGTCTTAAACTCAATAAAAGTAATTCGAAATATGTGAACATATATTTATAGCCTTTCGTATCTATAAACTTATATTTCATAACCATATTCATCCTAACATGGTACTCTAAAAATACAGTTTTATATAACGTAGAATGTATCAGCCTGATTTACATGTTCTGAGTTTCACTTAATGAGGTTTTTGTATAACACGGTACGAATTGTTCTGTATTGTACTAATTCCGAGTTTCTTATAACGCGGTATGCAGTTTTCACATAACATGCTACGAATTAATCTGATTTGCACTAATCTCAGTTTCATATAACACGGTATGAATTAACACTAGAACGACGGAAGCGGTCATTTTGACCGCATAACTTCTTTGAGAAACGATTCCTCCAAAATGGCTAATCCCAGCCCATTGAAATTTTATGACTTATTTTCTTTGCAAAAAATGTGTCGAAGAAACATCCTAAATTCTGTAACTGTGATATTTTGGTTTTGAATTAAAGGAATATTGTATTTTTCTATGGCGGTTAAATTAACCGCTGCCCGTCATTCTAGGTAGTTCAAAATATCCGTCATTCTAGTGTTAACCGCATTATAGGAGGGTTGACTGTACTGTAGAACCTATTTATACATAAATTCCAATCTTTTACTTTTTTGCCAACGCATTAATGACATTTTCGTGGAAATTAAGAATTCTTATTTCTCAAATTTGAAGAAAACTTTTTAGGATACAACAAAAATTTGTATCTTTACTATAGATGATGCGCCATCACATATCAATAAGAAATTGACAGATTACTTCTCTAATCAGTTTATTTTATGATAATTAGACTTTTCTGCTGGCACTGACATCGTAAGCACGCAAAGGAACATTGATATCAGGAAGATTAATTTGAGCTTCGTGACCAATAATCTATCATCAATCACCGTTTCACAAATTCTGCTGATATATTATAGAAAGAAATTTTTATTTTTTTTAAACTGATGTTAGGTAAGCAATTCTTGCATTGCTTCTATGAGCTGCATACCACTGGACAAAATCTAACTAAAACTGATAATAGTTGGGAAACATTTAAAAAGTTTCTACGGTTATGACAGGTCGGCCGTCCAAATGGTTGCTCGAGTCCTTAGGATGAGTCGGACGGCCTGGATCTTCAACGGTTATGACAAGTGACCACCAGCATGACCAGAGCGTTTGAAAACTTTTTCATAACCACTGCCACTTGAAAACTTGTTTCGGTCACAGGGCAATTATAACCAGAATGACCAAGGACTTTCTCCATCGATGTTATGTGGTCACATGATACACAGAATACGTGTTTCGCTTGAAATGCTGTCTAGAACCTTAAGGAATAACCATGCTGCTTTTGCCTCTGGTGATTGACTTGATAACTGATAAACAATTGTTAACGGAGATGATCATTCAGTTAACTTTTCAAACACACCCTTGACGTGTACAAACGTTATACAATAAAATCAATGCGCAACTCATTCATTGTTTCAAAGCTGGACCAAGTCTTGTTTAACATAAATGATAACAGAAAATGAATATCGCAACAAAATTACTTAATTCTACAAAAGAAAGCTTGTTGAATGAAAGTTTGTCCAAAAGTACATACAAAATTACTTAAAATATATATCTACACGTGTGTATGTCTGCATTCTGTAACTATTTATTACCAGGCATGGGGTGGTTTGTGTAAAAAGGTGCTAGTCTGAATTGTTATAAAGATTGGCTAATAATTGATCAGTTACACATGCAATATAATTTTTACATATAGATATCTTTGCAAATTCTTGGCCAGAAAAACACTGGAAAGTTTGCTGAAAGTTTATAAACAGCAAAAACTTCATTGTGTTCATCTAGCCTTTCAGATATTTAATAAAATATACACTCTTTTAGCGTGTACTTTTATACATGATTGATAAGACAGGCCCGGCCCTTGTGGGGGGTGAATGTAGACGATCGTCATGGGCCCCTCGCCTGGGCGAGGTTTTTTGTTAGCTATTATCTGTGAAATTTACAATAAAAAAGAAAACGCGCTCAACCGATAGGAAAATCATGAACCCTAATAGTTCCCCGGACATGTGATATACCATGTACCTACGCATTTGAATATTCAAACGTTTTTCTCCAAAGTTTATGTAGGGGCAGAACCTTGACTTCTTGTATTGTATCTGGACTTGGAGTAGAAGCAATACATGCCGATAGTATCGGTTGGTTTTGTTGTATCGGTACACGCGATCCAGAAGTGACGGATAATATACGGATCGACAGACAAATCCGTATGAAGTAATTTTTCTCGGTACCTTTATTGACTTTCTAGAAGCAACGTTGTGGTGTGAAGTATAATTTCACAGTGAAATCTTGACAGTGTCAAGATAAAAAAAATCGCTAGCTAGCATTGACAGAAATGATAAGGGCGGACGGCGTCTACAAAGAGCATGGCGGTAGCAACCGTTGCTAGGGGGAATGTGACGTCGTTGCAACTCATCTATACTACAATAATTTATTTCATTTAAAAACTTAAAACCATGGAGGTACAAGTAATTTAACTCTATGCTTGTTGTAAAGTGTTAAAATGGATGTAGGGGAAGCGAAATGACGTTTGGGTTAACGTCATAATGGCCCACCCACCCCCGGTATAGCTATACTTACTACAGACATCCCGTATCGATATATGTAGTTTTAAGGCATATACATACTTCATTTTTTAATCTTTTAACGTCATTAAAGCAACGTCATCAATGTTTACAATTGCATCATTTTTCCTTGAATGAAGTTCTCTTTTCATCGCAACCTGTTGTTGCATCAGTTTATTCTATGGTCGATTTATGCACAGGTGTGGATTTATGTTGATATCGAGTTAAGATTCATCAATAGTTATTTCAATATTTAACTTTTATTTCTTTTTACTACAAACAATATAAATGGCTTCTAGATTCGTGTTGATTACGGCTGTACCTTTTCATATAGCTCGGTTACAAACCAGCAGAAATTTTGTGAGAAAAGGTACTGAAATTACTAAACGCGAAACAGAAGATGACAATTCAAATAATCCCCCAAAGAAAAGAATGCAAAACCTTTCAATTGCTGAAAAGGTTCGAAATAGGTAAATATGAATTTATTATTATTTTATTTTAGTTACATTTTAATGTTTTAATTAAGTTTTTGAAACAAATTTAAAGAAGCGATGGATTTTGTAATTTATGCAATGTATATATACTTAGTGTATTTAGGTAGAGATATATTTTGTGTGTATGTGTATGGGACAGTATAAGACCTGTCAAAAACTCAACTTCAGGGGGTTGAAAATATGTTGCACAGAATTCATTTTAAATAGGCTTTTCTCTATTTGCAAATTTCTAATAATTTGGACTTAAAACCCCCATTTCTTATTCTTGCGTGTAGCCTAATTTTTTTAATTATTTTGACACATTTAGTATGATTGCACAATTCAGAGAATTCTCGTGTGAGTCCACAAGTAATCTTTTCTGTCCATCTCCTTCCTTTAAATATTAATCATTAGATTGACTGAACCAGCTTATTTTCACATTTTGGCTAATTATAGGTTAATGTTTTAATTATTTTTACATAAATAGTGTGATTGCTCAATTCAACATGCCCAGAGGAATGTAATATTATCTGGTGAAGATTGCAATATTATTTATTCCCAGTGTTTCTTTCAGAACTTTTTTGCTGAACAAACAGATGAACTATTGTTCATCAGTCATACATTATGTATGTGTTATATTGCTACTTTTGATAATGTTTCAATGAAATTAATAATAAGGTTGCTATTTTTAGCTAAAAAGTAATTAACCAACTTTGTTGCTGGAATTTCAGTTAAATTTTGAAAGATAATTTGAGAATAACATATTTTTATAATTTCCACTTTCTATTGTACCTCTTATTTGAAAAAATATTTTTGTAAAATATTTTGTTTATTATAGAGACGCATACACAGAGACATACAGCCACATATATCATGTACCTATAAAATGCTCCTTCATGGTTTTAAGATTTTAACCTAAACAAAAAGTAAAACACTATTGTTCAGTCACACATATGTGTTGTGTTGACACTCTTACTAATGTTTCAATGAAGTTAATAATAAAGTTGGTATCTTTAGCTAAGAAGTAATTAACAAACTGTGTTGATGAATTTTCGGTTACATTTTAAAAGATAATTTTAAAATAGCACATTTTTATAATTTTCTCTTTCTATTGTACCTTTTATTTGAAAAAATATTTTATTAAAATATTTTATTGTTTATTATAGACAGTTAAAAAATAAAGTTTCAGCTCAAGTGTCTCGTGAAAGAGCTAAAATTCAGCAAGATGTTTTGGAGAAACGAATATTTCAATTGCAGTATGAGGTAATGTGACTTAAATGCACACATATGGATTGTACTTAAATGTTTAGAACAGATGTAGTATGATCCCTTTTTCATTCTTGGTAATTTTAGTTGAGATTCTGGCAATCCCTACTATGATTTGGAAAGCATTCCATTCTGGCAACTGTTTCTGAATCTTTTGTCGCCAAGGTAAAAATTGCAACATTACATTCTGGCAACGTTTTTTTGCATTTTTTATCTATCTTTTATCGCCAGAGTAAAAATTGCCCTTTTGTTGCCATTTGTGCAACAGTTGATCTATGTAGCAATTGCTACTCGCTAAAAAAATATCACAGAATCCGGCCCCATTGACTGTCAGAAGTTGCATAGCAATAGCTGTTTGTGCAACTGGTGTTCTGTGACTCATAAAGCACAACATGAAAATCAGATAATTTTCTGATTTTTACCTTGGTAACAAAAAAGCGATTTTTACTTTGGCAACTAAAAATACAAAAAATGTTACGATTTTTACCTTAGCAACAAAAGACTTGCTTGCCAGACTTTCTGCAAAGCATAGCAGGGATTACCAGAATCTCACCTAAAATCACCAAGAATGAAAATCGGATAATACTGCATCTGTACCTAATGTTTTTGTAGCATACTTATATTATGAATTATTTAAAGCGATACATTTTTAATGCTCCGTTAGATACATTTACAGGTCTTGTGCATTCTTAGGAAATTGTGTACCTTGGTTTGGAATTTGTTTCACTATCATCGAATCAGAAAATACAATCGTCGGTTGCCATTATTATTTCACTTTAAAATGGAATATTTTTTTCTTTTCTTGCAACTTCCAGACATTCAAAATGTTGGTCACTTAGATTTTTGACAAATATCATTAGGTAATTTGTCAATATAAAATATGTGATCTATAGTGCGAACCCCAAGATTAATTTGTAAACAAATTATGATGTGATAAAAATTAGTTTTAATATGGTATTGTATTGGTATGTTTCGTATTTATAATTACTGGTGGTTTATTCATTGTTTTTATACTTTTTGTTTGAAACATAAACTTGAAAAATAAAGTTTCATTTTAAATGTTTTATGATAGAGCTAAACTGAAGTTTGAAATTTGTTAAACAGTATTACTTACCAGGGTTGTGGAGTCAAAATGGGTAGCCAGTTAGGGAAGAGTCTGTAAAAATATAAAGTACTCCTTGACTTGTTTTGAAAGAATATTTTACTTTCCAATGAAGTGATTTTTAATGAATGAACAATTACCCTCGAATTTCCAAAAATTTATTAATGTTATTGTAATTTATATAAAAGCAATTTCAGGTTTACCATGCAGCAAAAAAAAAAAAAAATTCTGACATTTCTATGTTTGACAAAAAAATAAGATTTAAGAAATAAATGTTTTATAAATTTTATTGTTAAACCTGCTACTTTTTTTTATTATTATTCTCTGGAAGAACTCCTTTAAATTAACATTATTAGGATTATTATTTATATTTGAACTAAAAGATGAAACAAATGTTAATTTAAAAAAAAAAAAAAAAAAAGATCAATCATGCATAAAGCGCTGATTATGAAACACTTTCCAACTGCAATGCAATTCTATTTAAACATCTCTAAAATGTGATACATTCAGTTGCATTATTTTTAAAATTATCACAATATTACAATAATTTATTATATTTGAAAACTTCATCAAAAACAAATGAATTGTATATTCAAATAACTTCATCGAAATATAAATCACCTGGCTCTCTATGTAAAAGCTGTAAATATTTCATTCCTTTCATTCATCACAATACTACAATAATTTATTTCATTTAAAAACTTAAAACAGTGGAGATACAAGTAATTTAACTCTATGCTTAAAACTTCATCAAAAAAGTCAGCCATAAAATCGTCTACTTCTTTATGTAAAATCAATTAATGTTTCATTCATATCAGCTACATTGCAGATTCCAGAGCTAAATAATTTTGTGTTAATTCATCCTACATCTTTGTGTTTATATTCTCCATAAGTGGAAATTAGGCTTCGTTGTAGAAATAGTCAAAGCTTAATGATCATTCAAACTGAAATATATTGTAATTGCTTTGTTTCAAAATGTAGACGCACAGAAATTAAGCAAAAATGATATTGACACAAGATGGATGCCATATTTTATTTTGAAGTGGGTCACGTGATCTCTTCATATAATATGGATGTAATTATTTTAATTTTTATTTTAAAAACTACCAAATATATTTTGCTGAAATTTTTTTCATATTTTTTATGGGATAATTTGAATATTTCCTAAAACTTTCAAAGCAATTTGTGAATTTTAAATTCGCTTAAAAAATGTTTGAAAAATTAGATACCATAGGGTTCCATGTATTTCATTTTTTCAACCTGGGTTCAGTCCAAAAGTAATTGGATGTTATTATTCATTTATATTCCCATAGAACCTACATACCGTCTGAACAACATACTAAAATTTCATTTTGATAAAGTCATTTTTACGGCAGTTATCATGCGAATGGACAGACAGGCAGAAGGGACAAAGTTATAAATACTTTTCAAGTATGTTGTAAAGTGTTAAAAATTGCTAAGGAGGATGGAGGTAAATTTAGATGCAAATATATCAAATTTTCTGTTTTTAAAATGGTTCTATTTCTAAGTAATCAAATACCAATATTCAAAAAATCATTCTTCATTTAATAATTTGTTTGAAAAATAAATTTTCTGTATAAAACAGAATAATTACAAAAATTTTTCCCAATGTAAACAAATTGCAAAAGTGGAACATATTTTCACAATTGAGCAAAATATATGGAAAGAAGATAACATTCAAATGCAGTTTTACACAGTATTACAGCATAGGGCCAACGGCCGTACCGTGCTGAAAACACCAGTTCTCGTTAGATCACCGAAGTCAAGCAGCATCGGGCGCGGTTAGTACTTGGTGGGTGACCACCTCCGAACACCGTGTGCTGTTGGCCATCTCGGGTGCGGTATCCCTGTGGTTTGTGCGCTAGATTTGCACGCTACCACAAATGCCGCCGTGTTCATGCGGAGTACGATCACGTTAAACATGTGGGTCCGTAAGTCCTTCCGAGAGGTTGGTGGTAGGGGAAGGAGGGTACGGTCCCTGTGGATGCCTCCCCCACTGGGTTCCGGTCTAAATTGGGTGGCACTTCCCGGCCGTCCATACAGTTACCTTACACCTTTCTGGTAGGTCGGACGGTCTGGGTCTCAACAACAACAACAGTATTACAGCAAAACAGCCCTTTATCCAAAGCTCTTTGAATCTAGGCTCAAGTTCCTTTTTTTTTTCACTTGCTACAGATCAGCCATGTCAATATATTGGATACAATTCGCTGATTCATGTTAATATATACTGTTTTAAAACCACTTTCTTTTGTGTTTAAAATGTACAAAATACAAAACACTCGATTTTTTTTTTTTTTTTTTTTTTTTTTCACACCAACTCAAGTAAACGATGCAAACATATAATTTCTAATGCATAATGTGTAAAAATTATGTAATTATTTTGCAAAAATATAATTTTTTTTAATGAAATTCCTCTTTAGGTGTAAATTTTTAAAAGATAACTTTATCATAGCTTTACTGCAGACAGATTTTATTGGCCTCATTTTTTCAAATAGATAACATCATTCAAGATTGATCTTTTCAAAGTTTTTTAGATTTCTAATAATCTAATAAAAAAAAATTTATGATAGAAAATATTCATCTCACCTGAATGGCACAGCGTCGCTGAAATGACTGTTTAAAAATATGAAAGGGCTAATTAAACAGTATTATTATAATAATGCAACATGCATTGAATCATTGAAAAACAACTTTTATTTTATTATACCACAAATTAACTAAATTACTTTACAGAAAATAGTAAAAATTCTTTACAGCCTAAACACTGGAACGTACAAAAATGAAACATTGCCACTATCACCCCTGCAGATTTTCAATCAGTTAGAACCACTTATAAGAGGGAGGTACAAGTACCACTCAAATGGGATGGGATACGGGCACCACTCAAGCTGGGAGAACCGACTGTCAATATATTTTTTTGTGGGAGAAGACATGAAAAAATCACATGGAAATAAAAATCAAATATGAAGGAAGGGGTCCATGATAAATGTTTGTAGGGGGCTCTTAATTTGTATTGGCAACACTGCCCTAGGCTATTTTAGAATAGCACAGCACCCTGTCTGCCTTTTTGTCATCAGAGCAGTGCCCTCCTTGCCCTTTTGTGATAAAAAAAATACCCTGTTAAGAGAGCAATGTTTTCTACTACCTGTTATCGCCCGACAATAAATGAATAAAAAATAATAGGATTAAGTCCTGATCTAGAGTCAAAGAAAACATCCCCCACCATACTTTCCTCCATCAAAAGAAATAAAATAGAAATAGCAGAAAGGGGAAGATTGTTACGCCAGTACATTCTCCTTTTTACATGATTAAAACTCAAATTTTGTTAAATTATTCCATGATTGGTATGCATTTGAGGTAAATAGTTCTAAAAATTAGAAATCTATAAAGTTTTTTGCCCTAAAATCAATATTTAAAAATATAGCTTTCCAGACTAAGATTATTTTGTACCATTTGCAAGAGCTCCTGTTTGTTTATGGTGAATCAGTCAAAGTCAAAACACAAGAAGATAGGAAGGGAAATAATAAGTTGTGCCTAGACGAGCATATTGCAATAACTTCAGACTTTTGTTGGCTTTAATGAAATATGAGAAATTATTTACTAAGCCTGATATTACAGTGAAACCCCAATTTTACGTTTCTCAAGGGACTGGGTGAAAAAAACATAAAATGCGGGAAAAACGTAAAATACGGGAAATACATAGAATGCAAAAATCAAATAGAAAAAAACTAAAGGTAGTAAAGATGACTCTTTCAAAAGGTATAATATGTATATTGTACGAAAAGAACATTATTATACATACCATTTTAAGATCATTTTAACACATTTTGTTAAGAATCCTGGCATTTAGGTTGAAAATAGTCCTTAATAGTGCATTGTTTTTTAGTCATTGAGATCAAAGTGAATGCAGCATCTTCTAGGATTGAAATACTTTGCAAGTTTTTTTCCTGGTCTTTATAAGAAAGAAAATAGTCTTTCACTATTTGTAAGCTCTTCAATGCAATACTGAAAGAAGGGACGGGCTGTGCTTCCGGTTGTTCTTGTTCATATTCATCGGCGGACGAAAAGTCCATAAGGTCGTCTACGGATGGAGCAGTAGCTCTTTCAGCTTCACATGTTTCTAAGCTTTCCGGGATGTAATCGCCGAAGTCATAGATAAGTGTTTCGTTGTCCTCCTCCGAGTCCACCGCAGCTGATTCTTCATCTGTTCCTGGTTCATTAGACGCTACGATTCCGCTTTCTTCAAAACAATGGGAAATGCACTGTTGTGTAACGTTTCTCCACGACGCAGAAATAAAATGCATTGCCTCTAGAACACTTAACTTTAGTTTGCAGGCGTCATTTAGGTTTCCATTTTCTAGTTCAGCTACAGCTTTCCGGACAAGTTGCTTTCTGTAATAAACCTTGAAAGATCGAATAATGCCGAGATCACAAGGCTGCAATTTGCAAGGAAAAATACGACACGCACATTAGACAGCTGCAAATCCGGATGTGCAGTGCATTGATCAATGAACAAAATTATTTTACGATTTTGCAACTTCATTTGTTTGGTTAGTTTGCGCAAAATATCTTCGAAAAGGGCTTGGGTTATCCACGCTTTTTTGTTTGCTACGTACTTTGTCGGAAAACTTCTAACGTTTTTGAAGCATCGTGGTTTGCGCGACTTTCCAACAACAAGAGGCGTCAGCTTCTCACTTCCATCAGAATTACAGCACAGTAAAACCATAAGGCGCAATTTAGACATCTTCCCTCCATGGCAGGCTTTAGCAACGTAACTTTTATCCGGTAGGAGGTTAAAGAAAAGTCTGTTCTCGTCCGCATTGAATGCGTCCTTTGGCTTGTATCCTTTGGTCAAATTTGGTAGATTTTTCTTCCATTCTTCTATTGTAACTTCATCTATACTTGATGATTCTACCGAAAACGATCTATACACAAGATTATGTCTTTTTTTCATTCTGTCAATCCAGCCATTTGAAGCTGTGAAGTTTTTCAAACCACCAAGCCTATCGGCGATTTCTAGAGCTTTTTCTCTTATTATCATGCCATTTATAAGTACATTCGCAGCACGAGCTTCTTTCAACCACTTTACTAAGATACCTTCCAGCTCGTCGTATGGGGATTTTTTCAATGTTTTCCATTTCTTGGAATATTTTTCATCCACTTTCTCGATGTTTCTTTCAATGCATTCTTTTTTCTGTAGTATGGATTGCATGGTTGTCACGGGAATTCCTTGCGATTGAGCGAACACTAATTTGGTTCCGTGAAATTCATCAAATTGTTTAACAGTTTCGACTTTCTCAGCAACAGAAAGTTTTTGCGGTTTTTACTCGTCATTTTGGAACAAAAAGGTTGGAAATGCGACCACCGTGTGCTAAACAGCAACTGAAAGGCTTATCTGAAAACGTGGAGAAGGGTAAGGCCTGCCCCCCCTTCCCGACGAAAAAAAAGGAACCACCCCATCTGATTGGTTAACTGGAGTGTTCTTCCTCGGGAAGGGAGCAGTCCGCGACAGCAGGTGTTCAACAAAGGAAGGGGGGGTGGAAACCAAACCATGATCAATGAGAAGAAACCAGTTTCAGAAGACAGCAGTCTGTGGAATGCGTTTCTGTTTTCATGATTAACTTTCAACAACGTGGATTAGCTTTAAAAAAGCACAAAAGGAAAAAATAGTAGTATTGCTTTTTTTTTTGCAAATTTTTTTGTAAATTATTGCAAATTTTAATTTTTTTTTTTTACTTTCCAGTTCAGGGAAAAAACGTAAAATGCGGGAAAGTCCTTAAACAACAAACTTACAATCCGGGTTAAATTAACATGTATTGGTATACGGAAAAACTGGGACCTGATGAAAAAAACGTAAAATGCGGGAAAAACGATTCGGGGGACGTAAAATCGGGGTTTCACTGTATTTACTAACTGCTTTGGGTGACCAGCACGGTTGTTTTTTTGGAAAAGCTCATAACTTGCAATAGCTTTCTTGCAGTAACTGTCGACTGCATACCTATGCTATGTGCATATGCCGACAACAATTCATGCAGTAGTTATTAACTGTACCCAACCGCTATGTGGGTGCATGCAATCTGCTTAAGTTATATACAATAATGATAACCCCACTTCATAAAAAACGAACAGCACACTGCGTGATGAAAATGGTTTATTAAAAATTTGCGATGTAAATTCTGCATTAAAAATATGTTTTAATTAAAATATTTCATTCTGTATCAACAGATTCCTTATATTTTGCAGAAATTCCGATTCACATTGTTAATGTTTTATTTATTAAGAGGATATTTTAATGAAAATATTTCATTCTGTATTATAAAATTTCTTAAATTTCACATATATTCTGATTCATGATGGACCTGTTAGCAAAAACTACAGAAAAATCCTTAAAAGAAAAAAATTCCTACCATCATTCCAAAGCCGAATCGGCCGTGCATCATTCCGCATAACATAAATCATTCCATTCATGTGACACAAATGGCCGTGACACAGGTGATGTTTGTGTATATTTTAATTTCGCACAGAAACTAACATTTGAAAATAAAATTACACTATGCAAAACACTCTTTTATATGCTAACGGAAGACATATTACTTTCAAATTGTCATCCATATTAACAATAATTAAATGCGTGACACAGTTGATGTATAATGCATATATTCATCAAAAATGAATAATAAAATTGTGTTTTTCACTTTCCTTATTATCGTAAAGTGGAAAAACTAAACAAATATAAAACATAATATTAAGTGATATTATTGTAGAATTTAATGCCACTGCTGTTCCCATCTAAGGGGAAAAAAAGATAATTTTCTTAATATTGTCGCACTATCGCTGATTCTTGGGCACCAGCATGTATAAGAAATTTCGCAAAAAAATTTTAAGAAAATTATATTTTTTTCAAGTTAAAATAATTACTTAAACTTCAATCATTTATTTCCATTATTTACTTTTTTTACTTATGTAATTAAGAGATGAAAACTCAACTCATCAATGGGGGAACAGTGACAGAAATGACAAATTTGCTGTTTTATGACATCAAAACTATATTTAATATTATTGAAAAATATTTTTTTCTTGAGAAATATGTAGAAAAGACTGTATTCTCTACAGCAAAAAATATCTGTTTTATTTATGCATATATTTTTCTTAACTTTAAGAGACCCAAAATTGATAATTATCAGAAATTCAACCATGTACTCATTTAATCAGAGATTTTTCAAAATATTTATTATTTTCATTTTCTTTTAGAAGATGATGTTGCTTCTCGAGAAGGATGCTCTTCAGAGAAAAAATACAGAATTGACAGATGAAAATGGTGATCTAAAAGTTAGGGTACAAAATTTGTATTCTCCAAATGAAGAAGATACTAAAGTGGAAGCTGCCATCAAACATGCATGGTTTGTTAACATTTCTCTGCTGAAGGAGTGGGCATTTCCCAAGATTTTCTTCATTCTAATAATGTCGATATGGCAATCTTTGAAAGTCAAGTGAGTATTTCAAAGCAAATGCTGCTTTTTGTATTTAACATTCTTCTTAAAAGCTCTCTGTACAACATCTAACGCCTAAAACCATATTTAAAATCTTACTAGCATGTAGAAATATAAATAAACAATTCAAACAATAATTAAAGATTCTAACAATAAATGTTGATTTGTTTATTTCAATAAATTCTTCATAAATTTCTCTTTCATAAATTTTCAATTAACTTTCAATAAATTCTTATTCATTATCCCAGACATAAGCTTCAACTTCCATTTGAAGATCAATGTTCTGTTGATTCGAAGCAATCATCTGTTCTAATTTTCCAGGCATTATAGCACCATCTAGTATCATTTAAAAATTCAAATAAAAGTTCCATTTCTCTGTCCAAATATTTGGTATTTGGAACTCTGTGGTGCTCTTGGGCATGGCCCACATGTGCCATTACTCCAGTAGGGAAATTAGAATAAAAATATATATAATTATAAAAAAGCATGCTAAATTTTATGGAAATCGCTTGATTCTTTAAAGAACTCTCTATGGAAAAGTAAAATTTCTAATGTCTTAAAAATGGTATGTGATAACTCCCAAAAAGGATGCATTTTAAAGAATTCAATCATTTGATATCATTGACCATATTTCTTATTGTTTTTCCATTTTAGATTAAGACACACAGTATCTTGAGAATTACGAATGCTGATGTTGCTTAAATTACATCATTTTCTTTTAAATTAAAATTTTCAAATCAAATGGCCAATTTCATAATTTTTAACATTTTATTTCAATTATTGAAATAGATGTTCCAAATTTTAAGAATTCTCCAAGTCTCCCTAAAAATCAATAGGCCTCATGTTTGAGACAGACTCATGTATAGGCATTTAAAAAGTGATTGATTAACACTCAGAGATGCATACATATATGTAGGGAGATTAAAAATTATGTTCTGATACTTGGTGGTGATAAAAGATTATAAACCCCCTATTCCCATTACAAATGCCTGTTGACATGAATGCAATTCCCAAATACGAGGGTCATACTGAAATTTTTGAGCCAGGGACAGATAATATGCACTAGAAAAAAATTATTGGTCGGATATTTAAATTTGAACTTTTTTACGTCCATAGACTGTAATTTGTGGCAACAATTACAATTCAGCTATTGTTGAATAAATTTTGAAAAAGAAAATGGAGTTAATGTGAGAGCATTATCGAACTATAATTTTCTATGGTTTTAAAGTGGGGCTAAATCAAGAAGAATGTCTTCAATGTCTACAATTAGCATATGGAAATGATGCTCCATCTCGTGCCACTTTATTCAGATGGTTTACAGAGTTTAGAAGAGGTTGAAATTCTCTCCTGGATGAAGAACACACAGGAAGACCTTTGTCAGCTGTAGTCCCAGAAAATGTATCGGCCATTCGAAAAATGTTAATCAATGATAATCGCTGTACCTACCAAATGATACAGAAGGAACTTAACATTGAATCCGCATCTATACATAAAATTATTCATGAAGAACTGCATATGAAAAAATTAGTTTGTCGTTGTGCCCCCTATAATTTAACAGAACACCAAAAAGCAGAGTGTGTTAGAATCAGTAAAAAAAACCCAAATATTACTTAATGATTGTGGACACTGTATTATTTCTAAAATCATAACTGGTGACGAAATGTACATACAATTTTTTGACATTCCAACACGTCAAGAAAGTAAAGTATGGGTCTTTGAAGATGACCCCAAACCAACAATGGTGAAAAGACAACGAGCAATGAATAAAGTAATGCATGCCATGTTCTTCAGAAGTGCAGGTCTGATCAAAGCCATAAAGTTAGAGGGACAGAAGACAGTTGCAACTAACTGGTACACCACTAAGTGTCTTTCAGAAGTTATTCAAGAAGTGAATGTTAGGGGACTCATGCTTCACCATGACAAAGCATCTTCTCATTAAGCAAGAATGACAGTTGAATTTCTTGAACAAAAAAGCATCAAAGTGATAGAACATCCACCCTATTCTCCTGATCTTGCTATGTGTGACTTTTGGCTATTTTTTAATGTAAAAAAAAATTACGTGAGCATTGTTTTCATTCTGAAGATGAGATTGATAAGGCTATAAAAGCATATTTTGGATGGCTTGAAACATTTAATCTTTGGTTAATTCACCTACAAAAGTGCATTGATGTTGGAACGGAGTACTTTGAACACTCCTAAGAGTTGGTAAGTTTAACTTGTACCACTTAGCCTTATATCAAAAATATCAGTGTGACCCTTGTACATATTATATTTCATTGTTACCAACATCTTTAACCAATCATAATAATTTCATTTGCTATGTTTTTACCTTTCAATAAAATTTTCACCTATACAGAACTTGATGACCACATATCTATTTTTTTATTTTATTTTATTTATTTATTTATTTTTTATAATTCCAGTTTCCTAATTCATCAGTATTGGACTCAAGCAGGTGTTCAACAGAGTTTGAGCAATCTCACAAAATCTCTCCTGGCCTTGCCTTGTCTCCCATGGAAATTAATGTAAGAATAAATACACAGTGTTAATTTTCACATAATAGTAAAGATAATATTATAAAATACTACACAAATAAATTTAAAAATATTACACAAATAAATTTAAAAAGACATGCAATCATTTTGAAAGCATGTAATGAATTTTCTTCTATGTGAATGAACCTTAGCTACCTACTAAAAATTAGTGCATAGCTCTTTTTAACTTGCTCATATTGAGGGTAAAACCTGTTATTGTCTGTTTTTATAATTTATTCGCATAGCATTGTAATCAATCATTTTATTTATTGCAAGTAGTATACATTTATGTCTAGTCCTTAGAATATTATTCTGGTATGTTTTTAAAAAGCATGATGTGATTTTTTTTATTTTAATTAGAATCATTATTTGTTCTTAGAACTTTTCTGATAACAAGAAGTCACTGTTCAGGATTTGGTAAAATTATTTTAAAATGCAGCTATTAACAACTCTTCTAATGTGTAACTTAACACATTCACTACCAGCAGGTTAAGAAAGAAGCTTTTCCCCTGGACCGCATATAGCGAGAATCATCTGCTACTTCAGGCCCAGGCACTTTTGGTTGCTATGCCTGATGTGGCAAAAAAATGATATTAAATAAACTTTGCTTTAACATACATCTACTATTATTTCATAAATACACAGGTATTATTGCATTTGAGAGACTTGACCCCACCATTGTTTTTCGAATGTGAATCTTGAAAACTTGTTTCTTTTGTTGATTATTACTTGTATAATATCATCACAGCAATACGGATTAAATTAATATGAATTAATTTCCTTTAATGAGGATTTGAACTGTTTATATTTAGTCCAGAGCTTAGAAAACTGATAGATGGCAGATCTTCAGCATTTGAACTCTAATTATCTGTACAATAATATTAACATCATCATCACACACATTGGTGTCCTTTATATAAATTTTTACACTAAAGATGCAATCAACTATTTCATTTTATTCACTTACATCACTATGAGATTTATTCATAAATTGTAAAATATAACTTTCGGAAAAATATTTCACTCTTGTCGCCATAATTATTACTTTTCTTCTGACTAAATTCTTACTAGCTCATACCCACCCCCCACCCTCCCTCCTGAATACCAGCCATTTGAATTCCAAGCCCTAATCCTCTTCTAATCGTACCACTTAATACCCTCTTTGTTAAAATAAACACAGAATAACTGTCAAGAAATAAACCATCAATTTAAATCTCTTGGTTGACATGCCTTTTGAATTAGAACTACCACAATTGCTTTCATGTATGTTTGTTTATACTATCAAAGTAGTCAGCATCCTAATGTAAAACAGAAACTGAAATATGTAGGTCAATGTTCCAAGTAATTAGCTTTGCAAAAAGTACATTACTATAATTCCATCTAGTGTTATTTAAAAAAATTTGATCAAAACATTCCAGCAGCCGGTTGCTTATATGCATCAATGGGCTATAGTAGCCGTTTTATATTCGTAGCATGGATGTACCGGTGGACCAAGGAATAAGGAAGTTTTCTGTAGCCTATACACACTGCTAGTTTTCAAGGGGTTTTGTACAGTTACATCAGAAAATAAATGACTTGACCTTATAGTTGCATTACAAGTTACAAAGTATTTTTTAGAATACATAATGCTAAAATCCGCCATTTAAGTACATTATAATGACTTATCTGCTATCATTTTGTTGGTCCGCATATTAAAATATATAAATTTTTAAATATTAATGTAAAACATTGTATAATTAAGCAAATTTCTCGTGTTGAGTGAAAATATATGATATAACAGAATGTTTTAACTTACTTTTCTAAAGGATAGCTGAAAATAAGAGCTGAGTAATAGAAAAATTGTGATATACATCATAAATGCCTAGAAATTTTAAACTCAAATGTATGCACAAATTTAAAATTTAAAACATTTCAACATCAATCAAAATATTTTAAAATTTAAATTATTATAATATAGACAGATATTCTAGAATTTAAAATATTTCAGTATGATCAAAACTTTTTAAAAGTTAAATATTTAAACTAAGGTATTTTCAAATGTTTATTATTTGAACTAGAAAATATTTTTTAATTTAAATTAATTAAAAAGAGAAAAATATGAAAACTAAATATTTAAATTGCATTTTGATATTGAAAAACATTTTATTTTTATAATTGAACTTTCAAATTTTGACAACATTATTTAGAAACTATAATTCAATTTTTTTTTTTTTTTTTTTTTTTTTTTTAATGTATCTTAAGAAATCTTTATTTTTTAAAATATGTGCACATGATATTTTTGCTTCAAATCACACTTCTTGTATTCCATTCGGACAAATCATATTATGTTTATTATGTTGCTATATCCTTTCTTTGAACCAGCTGTATTGTAATATATTACTCGCTGTGCATTTTGACACTGTTTTATTTAGGTTGTATTGTCTATTTGTTTGTTTGTTTTTGTCAAATCTTAAAATCAATTTTTGACCACTTCTACTGCGATTTTCTTGAAATTTTACACAAATACATATTTGCGAGGACAATCCAACATTTCATCAAATTTGAGTTGATTCCCTCCATCCCTCTGAATCGCGCCCAAAATGGCCCAGAAAAATCCTGTTGTTGTAAGATAGTTTTGAAAATGTTCTTTTTTATATATAGAAGTGAAGCCACATATTGAACTCTTTTTACTTTCCTTATATACATAGTATAATGTATAAAGAAAAAATGCGATAGGGTCGAAAATTTGAATTTGAGTTTTTAATGGAAGAGCAAGCACATTTCAAGCATCCTTGAACGCAAATCGAATTTTTTTTAGGTAATGTCTGTCTGTCTATGTGTGCGTGTGTGTCTGTCTGTTTGTGGAGACAATATCTCACAAACGAATGGAGCAATGCGAACAAAATTTTGTGCATAAATTACAATCAATGAATACCAGAAGCCTATTGTTTTTAAATACAATCAAATGTCTAGATGATTCCCAAATTTTCAAATAAAATTTTGAAACAATCATTAAAAAATTAAAACTTTCAATAAAGTTATGTAAATAATCATTTCTTCAACTATTATGATGAAATAGGTTCACTTTTCATATGTAATATTATGCAATAAATTTGTTAACATCATTCTCATAGATCTAGTTTGTTCCATTAAAGAGAGAAGATACTTTGGGTAATAGTTTTGTATCTTGATGCCTTACAATTCATCAATAGTCATTAAAAATAGCCTATTTCTCCGTCCGTAACACTTGGCAGAATATCGCCAATTTGGCATGTGTTTTTAAATATTAAATTGATGAAAATGTTGCTAAATCAATGAAAATTACAACTAATTAATGAAAATTCAATATCTTGAAAAGAATATAAAAATCTACTTTTTATAAAAAATAACTCATAACGACTACCAGACTCATAAATCCGTTAATAGGCTGTTAAAACCTGTCATTTGACACCAATTTCATCCATGTATTTGATGGAGTAAGTAGATATCAATTTTGCCTATTTCAAAAATACGCCCAGGGCAAAGACTACCTGAAGAGACTGCCAGACTCGCATATCTCCATTGACACTGTCATGTTCCACCACATGCAATGCTGAAACTTTTTGTACTTGATGGGGTAGATCAAATCGTTGCTGGCTCTAGACCTTTAAGCTTTTAGGGGATGAGATGATCCCCATCTTTAAAAAATTTAAAACTGACTACATGGTGAGACTGAATCTGCTTGTCCCCATAGAAGTTAAAGAAATTGTGGCATGTAGCAAGTTTTCTAGCATATATTGTCTATTCTATGCTGACAAGCATATAAATATGGGCAAAATGGATGCTGTTTTCTTTATTGTGAACGTGATCTCAACCTTGGGAATGACCCTATGAGCAGAGATCGAGATAAAACCTCTACACATATATTTTACGCTATAAAATAGGAAAATATGCTTTGAAAATTAAGTAAGGCGTGTTTTTATGCATTGATTTTGTAAAAAAAATGCCAATCGCGATGTTTACAGAAATTCCGAAAAAGTCATACAAAAGGAAATTGGTCACAATTTTCCGAAAATGTTAGTAATTAAAAAAGCCACTAATTTTGAAATTGAAGTTTTCTCATTCTTCTGGTAATCCGTTTCCATGCAATTATGAAAATCATGCTTACAAACAAAGATTGCCACTGCTCCATGCAACAGTGGAGATTCCGATTACTATGGATTCTCCATAGTTTCTTTGGTATACAACCTCATATTATGGATTATGGAATTGGTATATTTTCTTACGAAAATTTGTCTTTCTATCTAGGTCAATGTAAATTTATGGCCGCATGCACTGTAATGCCAATCAAATTAACATGACAAAGGGAATTTATGGCCACGTGTAATGTAAATTAAAATCACAATCGCTTTTTACATTAAAATAATAAATATGTTTCTTAAAAAGTTTTCATTTGGCATAAATCGCTAAACTGCTATTGTAAATTATTTTTGCATAAACAGTGCGATTGCACAGTTCAGTTTATGTTTGCATATATCGCTGAGAGTCCATTAGTATCTTTTTCCATCCATTTCTATTTTCTAAATATTACATATTAAATTAACTGTACTACCGTATATTCATATTCTGGTTAATTATTACAGTTTTTTAAAATTATTTTCGCATAAAGGGTTCGATTGTGCCATTTAGTTTGTTCTTGTGAATCTCTCAGAGTAAATTTAGTATCATTTTTTACCCATCTCCATCTTCTAAATATTGCATATTAAATTAATTAAACTAGCTTATTTTCGTATTCTGTTTAATTATTAAAATTCGCATAATACATATTTTCCTATTTTGAAAAATAGGTATGGACCCTGTGAAGGATATTTTCCAAAAGATTGTATTTAAACAATGATTTAGGCAAATAAAAAAAGCAACCATTTCTGGCAACCATTAAAATTGATATATTCACATCTTTTAACACTGCTATATTTTATTTCTTATTAAAGATCAATATCTATTATATCTTTAGTGAAAACTTGTGTTTTACCAAATGTAAATGTTTGTTTTCAGTATAAAGTAATTTACACTCTGGATAAAAACTTATGCAAATAAATATTTATATTAATGCATAATTATACATATGTGCAAATAATTTTATGTATATGCATTTTTGTGTTATGTGAGCATATATACTTTACTTCTTACCTTGACTGTTGAAAAAGTCTTAACTACTGATGTTTTCTTTTTTTACTACTGAAATCTTCATCAACTGGTTGGCATCTCTGCGCAAGAGATGACCAATTATTATTTTTCTTCCACTTTTGAAACATATTTAATCTATTAAAATTTTTATAATTTTGTGTTATATAAAAAAAAAACTATTTTTCATACGTATCATTAATGAAATGAAAGGCTATTTTGCAGCAGTACCAAGGAAAACAAACTAAATTTGTTCTCGATTCTCAGTATATTTTGTATATTTGTGTAAATATTTTCAGCTTATACAAACTGTTTGTATCGACTAAATTTTTATAATTATTACATTTTGGGTTATAGACATTTTTTAAACTTATTATTAATAGAAAGAAGGCATATGTTGCAGCGGTGTCTGGAAAAACTGTATTTGCACATAAACTTAAACGTATGTTTCATTTTATTGTGAAAATATTATTCACTTTCGCAATATGTTTGCATCAGTTAAAATTTATGTTATTTTGTGTTTGATACAGAAACTATTTTTCAAACACGTTATTAATGAAATGAACATTAGTTTTTGAATAAAGGTTATTAAAATAATGATTTGGGTACTTAGAAATGCAACCATTTCAAAAGCATAAATTAGAATTTGATTCATTTGAATCTAAATTTGCATCTTTAAATTTAAATTAAAAATTAACATTTGTTTTATCTTTTAGTTTAAATATAGTAATCCTAATAACTTTAATTTAAATAAGTTCGTAAAATAATAAAAAATTAAGAAAATCTATCTGGTTTAACAAAGTTTACAAAATTTTTTTGACTCTGTCAAATACATAATGCATTTTGTTTTTTTCCACACAAGTACACATAAAGAGAGCATTTCTTAAATATTTTTTTTAAACAAATAAAAGAAAACATTTTCTTCTGTTGAGCAATTGACTCAGCATCAATTTTATCAATTGGGTGACATTTTCATAAATTTGGCAACATTTAAAAAGTTACCAAGTTGAAGATATTCCGAAAAATTTGTCACCAAAATTTTATCCATACATTACAGATGGAAAAATGGGTTTTTCCTATAGTTCTCGTTGATTCTTATATTCTTTCCAAGATATTGAATTTTCGTCAATTAGTCTTCATTTTCATTAATTTAGCATCATTTTTATCAATTTCGTGACATTTTTTTTAATTTGGTAATATTTGAAAAAGTTGCCAAGATTCCACCAAATTCATCACCAAGCATTATGGATTGAGAAATAAGTTATTCTTATAACAGGTAAATGACTATTAGCATCCAACTACAAAAGTATTATCTAAAGTATCTTTTCCCATGAATGGAATGAGATAAATCCATGAGAATGATGTCACCAAATTTATCGCATGATATTACATATGAAAAGTGAACATATTTCACTGTAGTTAATATATTTTTTTTCATGTGATTTTATTTTCCTTCAAAGTGTCTTTTTTAACTTTTTCTGCAAAATTCTTTTCCCGTGTCATCATCATATTAACATTCCACCTGCCCGATACCTTCTTTCCATCTCCTTCATAACAGCTCTCCCAGATTCTCAGGAAAGTAGTCTTAAGTGAGAGTTGAAGAAGTACAGTTTAAGAGCTCATAAGAAAGTGCTCATAAAGCATCCCAAATCCTTGAATTTCTGTAACATGTCTTCCACAATCATTTTATAGTAATTTTCTAAAAATTTGGTCACCATCTCTTTGAAAACTTTCCACACTTCTTTTCAGCATTTTCCATTTATTCTTCAAAGAGTTTATCCTTCATAAGTTTCCTGATGTCTGGATCACACAACAAAAATACCTCCTTTCAAGTTTGCTGTAAATAATCCTGTAAATATTGCAGAGATGTATTTAAAATACTCTCCTTCTTTCAACAAAGCTTTAACAAATTGCTTCATCAATCCCAGCTTTATATAAAGCAGGGATAAAGGATTTTTTTCCTCAGCAACCAAAGTTTTGTGTAACACAGGTATTTGTTGTCTCAAAATCATAGATATGACTTCAAGATCACCCCCAAACTGTTCACCCATGATCATTGCATTTGAGTTTAATGCGAATGAAGGCTAAATTTTCGTATATTTCTTTCAAATGCATAGAATGTCCTACTGGTACTGAAGCGTGCTTATTGTTATTATGGAGAAATCCAGCTTTGAGTTTTCTTTTTGAAGAATCAATAAACAACCTCCAATTGGTAACTTTATATTTTATGTTGAATGTGCTTATCAGTCCTGGAATATCACTACAATAAACTAAATCACCTTCCTCTGAAATATAAGTAAGGAAATCTCTGTCTCTATATCTAAACCATGGGAAAGAAGTGTGAGGGGCCCTCAAATTATTTTTGTTTAGTCTCGATCCCAGTAGTTCCACAGATTCACCCCACCTATCTTGAAAGTGAGAGATTTCATGAAAATTCCTTTATTTCCATAAAAATGCACTTCAATAAAGCACTCATACAACTAATTAGCTGTAAACAATGGAGAATTAAAATAAATGTATTTATTTTTATTATTAAAATTAAGCACAGTGATAACCAATGCACCTGATTTTACTAAAAATTGGAAATTAGTAAAATTGGTGGGTGATGGAATTGTTTTACTATTTTTTCTGTACTGAGCACCTAAAAATCTATAAGAATCTATTTTTACTTCTCTGACAACCTTTCCATTGCATACCTGTGTTCCATAGCAGACCTGTGCCTACATCGGCAGTATATAACAAGAAAGATCAATCATGCATAAAGCATTGATTATGAAACACTTTCCAATTGCAATGCAATTTTATTTAAACATCTCTAAAATGCAATACATTCAGTGGTGATATTTTAAAAATTATCACAATACTACAATAATTTATTATATTTAAAAACTTCATCGAAAAAACATGAACTTTATTCAACTGACGTCATAAAAATATAAACCAACTAGCTCTCTATATAAAAGCAGTAAATATTTCATTCATAAACTTTTATTCCATTTCTTTCATTCAATGGTGATACTACAATAATTCCTTTCATCCAATGGATACTACAGTAATTTATTTTACTTAAAAACTTAAAACCATAGAGGTAAAAGTACTATAAAATTGTCTGCTTCTCTATATAAAATCAATGAATGTTTCATTCATATCAGCTATATTCCAGACTCTAGAACTAAATAATTTTGCATTAAAAAAATTCAGCAATTCTTACACAACTCATCTTACCCTCTTGATCTGTTTGCATTCTGCATATGTTAAAATTAGGCTTCGTTGTAGAAATAATCAAAGTTTGATGATCATTTAAATTCAAAAATATTGTAATTACTTTGGTGCAGTATATAGAAGCACAGAAGTTATGAAAAATAAAGCAGTTTTAGAATGGATGCAACATTAAATATAAATTAAAAAGAACTTTAAATTTTTTTATTTTGACCCTTGGAAAAAGATTGATGCCCTGTGTTACTTTGAAGTGGGTTACTTGATCTTTTCATATACTATGTTTGCAATTATTATTTTAATTTTTATTTAAAAAACTACCAAACATATTTTGCTGAAATTTTTTTTATATATTTTATGGTATAATTTTAATATTTCCTATAATTTTCGAAGCAATTTATGAATTTTAAATTTGTTTAAAAAAATGTATGAAAAATTAGGTCCCATAGGGTTCAATGTATTTCATTTTTTCAACCGGGGTTCAAACCAAAACTGATTGGATGATATTATTCATTTACATTCCCATATGTCCCACAGACTGTCTCAACAACATACTAAAATTTCATTTTGATAAAGTCATTTTTGCTGCAGTTATCGTGCGAACGGACAGACAGAATGAACAAAGTCATAAACATTTATTGACTATGTTGTAAAGTGTTAAAAGTAAGTGTTCTATATTGTAAAGTTTATATGTCTTCAACACTTTTCATCATAAGAACTTTGACTTTACATGTGTGGTGATCTAATATGCACTTTAAGTGCCAGTAAATGTATTGAGTTAGGTTTGTTTTATTTGTACATGTATGTGTGTTCGTCGTATAGTGAAGTCAATTTACAACCTTAATAGATTTACAGAATTTAGTAGAAATTAACCCCTATAGCAAAGCTCTGCTTATGTGCTGTTCTCCCTACCATTTCATTTTGTTCTTATTCCTATAAGAGTTAATACAATCAAAAAATGCTTAAATTGCTGTAATAAAAATCAATAATATAAAACTAAAAATACAACATGCATTACAATAAGTCAACCGCTTTCCAGGATAAAAAGCAACCCTCTTCTTCAAGACAAACAAGAAAAACAACTTCTTATTCAAGTTTGACTTCTGGGGTAAAATAGCAAACATGGCTAAAGTTAAAAAAAAAAGTTACTGTCATTGTGAGGAGAAATGAGAGAGGTAAAATCCGAGATGACAAGAAAAACTAAAGGCAGGATATTATGAATGAATGGTAAAAAGCCACAGATGAAAGAAAGACTAGTGGAAAATAATGAATGAACAGAGAAGAAACAAGGCAGTAAGAGGACGAATAGCAAAGTAGATAAAAATAATTGAATACTGAGTTAACCTACTAAAACGGTAATTAAAGTACGTGAGATATTTAAATTAGCTGTAAGTTAATTGGAGTGTGGCTCTAATTGTCTTTCTCATGCCATAATCTATTTTTAAGTAGCTTGTGCGGGGCTTTTTCCCCCTGCATATTTTGCAAGAAAAATTTTTGAAATATCTGTTTCATTAGTTCAAATGATCAGTTATACCATGTTACCCTTCATTTTAAAGGACTTGAAAAAAGTCTTTTAATTGATTCAAAGTTTGACAATGTGCCCCCTCGGGGAATAATTTTTCCTCCTGGGGGAGCCAATTATGTCACAAACACAAAAATTTCATTGAAGCTATTTTTCACTATTATTGAAATTATTAAGTTTCGTGATCATTGAAGCCTAATACGCTTTTATACATAATTATTTCAAATTTTGTCCTATGCTGTCTTGTTAAGAAAATATAAAATTTTGTATATATTTTGAACCTTTTTCTCAAATTTCAAAAATTTCTATCCAGTTCTAGATTTTTCATTAACAAAACTGATAAAAAGTTTCATGAGAATCTATTAATATTTGTGGCTACACAAGAAATTGATCACAGACAGATTGACATCATTCTAAATATAGTCAAAATGTGTTCAATAATTCCTAAAACATATATTGAATCCCAAATTGAAAATTTTTGTGAAAACAATGCTTTCTCTATACTATACAGGGTGTCCCAAAAAGATTGAAACATTCTTTAATTCTTTACCTGTTGGAGATAGTGGGCAATGTAAATTGCAAAAATGTTGAAAGTAAGGTAGGAAATAAGACTTATGTTAATGAAATAATTCTCCTATTAATTTTCAAAAAGTGACACTTTTTAAATTTTTATGCGACCCCCTTAGACAATTTGGTCAATCAGAAAATTTTAATTTTTAATGCAACCAGATCATTAAAAAAACCGCATATTTGTATTTTTAAAATCAACTGAATTATGATAATGGAAAAAATCTGACTTATGCCGCTTTTCCGTACCATGTGAAAGTCTGTTTCATCAGTGAAAATAGGGATCATAAGCAAATTGACAATGGAAATTGTTTAAATTAAAAATATGTTAATATGTGTCAACATTGTTTTATCACAAATGCATCTAAATAAAGCATTGCACAGACAGAGATTATATAAAGCAGTGGTACTAACTACGCGGTTGAGGCACATAATTAAAAATTATTTAAATTTATTTTTTTTGTGATATGTCACAAATTTACATTTCTAATTTAATATATGGTCTGGTCTCCATTCACAATGTTCAATTTTCATTTAAATTTAACTCGCTCATTTTTAAAGATACAGATATATGGGTTTTTTTTTAAAAAAAACAAAAAGTGAAAGAAGCAGACTGAAATGGAAAATTAAACAACATATTTCCAAGTGAAAAGGAAGAAGAGTCAACTTACTTTCTCATACTTGCATTATAATCTCTCATCTCTATTAACAAGGGATTTTTATTAAGAAATGATAAAAAAGTCCAATTAAAAAATTGAATTAGGTGTGAAAATGATCTTGTCTTGAAAAATTAAAATCATGAATAGAGTCCCAATAATGTTCTTGAAATCTAAATCTTCTCTTGACTTCTGAAATTTTCATATTATTAGTTAAATTTTCATATTATTAGTTAATGAACACAGTCTTAACCCTTTTAAGTAGTATACACAACTTTATTTTGTTGAAACTTCAATTGTAACATTGCTGTTTTTGTACTTTTTTTTTCAGAAGTCATCTCATTTTTATTTCATTCTTTTTAGGATACCTCCTGTGATCTATCCACAACACTTGATGATATTCAATGGCTGATTGATAATGATGATACAATAAAAAATAATATTCCATCTACAGACTGCCCTAAGGAAGTTCGTGAAGATTTCCTATGTTCAAATCCTGGAGAAGAATTTAAATCTCTAGAATTTCTAGACTATAATAGCATTCATCTGCAGGCTGATGTTGAAAATGAAACAAATATACATTTTGATGTAGATCAGTGTGGGAAGATTCAAGCCACAGTTCATAATGAGAGTAGTAAAATAGGTCAAAGTTTAGAATTAACTCAACTACCTCCTGTGTGGGACTTTGATGACATCTTTGGAGATATAAACAGTGATGTTAGTTTCTATGCTGTTTAGTTTCAAAGCATCATTTGATCATTGTATAATTTTCATTTTGCATTTTCAATGACGGGTATAATGAACCAATAATTCATAAATTCCTAATGAAATATATTTTAAGTCTGATACATTAGGATTTCATGAATTTATTTTTAAATGCGTTTATTTGTTGGGAACAAATATGATTTAACTCGAGGCCTCAATCTAAGAACTAGGACGAAAAGTTAGTGGACAACTTTAAATTTAAGATACTTTGCATTTTAGCAATGTTTGTTATAAAACATATTTGATAAATAGTTAAGGTGTTTCATATTTTCTGGTTCCAGTTACTTCTGCTATCCTGATAGAAACTTAATCCTATTCCATGAGTCAAATTATAATTTACTGCAGCACCCATCAGCAGGCTTTCTTTAAAAAGTCACAGATGCATGGAATAAGTTATTGGAAATATATATATACGTACTAATTACCAAATGTCCGTTTGTCGGTCATGCTTTTTTTAGGCACTTTCTGAATATATGGAGACTTGCAATTTGGTACACGGGTCGATCGTTCCATAGAACCCCCTGGGAAAATCAAATTTTTAAAAAATGTTCTGTAGATGGTATACTCCACGCCAAAACGTTTGGAAAGTAAAATGATAGTTGCTTTTGTGAATTAACTTAAAATTTAAGATATGGATAAATTGTTCGAAAGAAAGAGAGTGTACAATTTCATATTTCCAATATTTGCGACTTTAGGGGGGGGTGCCACACACTATAATGCTCAATTTACAGATTAAATGAGAAACACCTCCTTTAAAATTTGATAGAGCTTGAAATTATATATATGTGCTATTCATTTGATAAAATAACCCAAGACAAGTTTTTTAAAAGTGTTCATTTAAGGGGGGGAGCTCTACAGAAAAACATTCGAAAGATGAAATGATAGAAAAAAGACTAAATTTAATGTAATGATAGGTAGTCGGAAAAGAAGAAAGTGTGCAATTTTACTTTTCCATAATGTGGCATTTTAGAGTTACTGAACTCTAAAATGTTCAATTTGCCAAATAAATTAACATCTTTTAAATGCGATGGTTTCTTGCAATTTGGTACGCGAGGCAGTCATTCAATAAAACCCTTTGAAAAAATCAAATTTTTCAAAAATGTTCTGTAGAGGGATGCTTTTTGTCAAAACATTTGAAATGTGAAATGATAGAAGAGCATACTTCATGATGAGATAGATACTTCAAATTTAATGTATAGGTAGATAGTTTGAAAGAAAAATATACCAATTTTAGTTTTTCAATATTTGCTACTTTAAGGTTTGCAACACATCAAAATGTTCAATTTACCAAATAAATGATAAACGCATTCTTTTAAGTAAAGTGGAGACTTGAAATGTTTTACACGGGTCAATTATTCAATAAAATCAATGTAGGTATAATTTCAGTTTTCCAATATTTACTTCTTAAGGGGTGGTGTATGCTAAAATGTTCTATTTGCGTAATAAATGAGAAATACATTCTTTTAAATGAGATATAGACCTGAAATTTGATAAACAAATGATTAAATAAAAATTGAATTTTTCAAAAGTGTTCTGTAAAGGTAGGGGGGGGGGGGGGTACTCCACATCAAAACTTTTGAAAGGTGAAATGAGTGGTAAAGACTTGAGATTTGTTGCATAGGTTAATCAAATAATAAAAACTCGGGGAAAAAACCGTGTTCTTCAAAAATGTTCCACATCAAAACATTCGAAATATGAAATGATAGTGAAACTCATTTTGTAATGAGATAAAGACTTTAAAATTGGTGCAATCGTTAGGTAGGAATGTGGTATAAAATTTCAGCATTTTAATATTTGCTAATTTAGGGATGCCACACACTTAAATGTTTAATCAGTTGAATAAATGAGAAAAGCCCAGTCTGAAGTGATACATATATTTGAAATTAAGTGCACAGGTAAAAAGTTTAAAAACGACAACTGGAAAAGTCGAATTATTCAAAAATTCATATCGTGAGCTCTTTTTGGTGAGACTTGATTTTCAACAGATATTCAGCTAGTGTCTTTTAAAATTTCTAATAGATGACAGAGCTGTTTAACTCGATTAATGGAATTTTAATGCATATTCATTGCGTTCATGTGACAGAAATGACAGTGTCAGAAATTACATATGGGTTTGCTTTTGTGCCACATGTAAATTGAAGCTAATATTGGGAATTAAAGTATGTGCTGTGCATAACTAGCTTTTATGTACTAGCAGAAGACATTGTATTTTTAAAATTTTGTTCATATTAATAATAACTAAATGCATGGTAACAAAAAATATGCTCATTAAAAATAAATAATAAAATAGTATTTTTCACTTACCTGTTAATAGCAAAGTTCCAAAACTTCAAACATATATAGAACAAAACATAAAATAGTGTTCTTTAACTGACTTTAATTGCTTTGGTCATCATATAGTCAATGGAAACGAAAATTTTTCAGACGACATTGTAATGTCAACAATACTCGGGAACAAGCATATATGAGCAGTTTCACAAAATAATAAAGTTAACATTTTTATAAATAAGGGTTTTATTACAAGTTAAAATTATAATTTCTGAAGCTTTACCCTTTTATTACCATTATGTTTTTACTGATATAATTAGGAGATGAAAACTCAACTCACAGATAGTGACAGAAATGACAAATTTGCATTTTTATAAACTCAAAACTGTATTTAATATTATTGAAAAATACATAGAACAGATTGTATTCTAAACAGATACTACGAAAGGTATCTATCTTATTTATTCAGCTCAAGAGATACAAAATTGACAATTATCAGATATTTCAGCCAATATATTATATGAAGTTTGATGAAACTTTATAATATACAAATACAATCTACTTCTTTCATAATACAAAAAATTTTCTGTAGTCATTAAAAAGTACTTTATATTTTTAAAAGAAAAATATACGAGAACCCAGTGAAAGTTAGTTATAAATCTTCAGCAGTGATGTATATCAACCAGCATTAATATATGTGTTTTATTAATATATTACTATGAATATCATTTCATTGTGCACTTACAAGACATTCATATTCATTTAATGTTACATTTCTTTATTTATTTTCATTATGATAAAATCACACTTTTTATCTTCTGTGTAAGTGTATTCACTTTTATTATACTTTGTAATAAAAGTTTTCTTTGGAAAAAGTTATTTAAGTTTTTATTTTTATTCTCATGTATTTTTCTGTAATTTCAAGGATTTAAAATATCTCAACAATATTTCCAATTAATATTACAATTTATTTTTAATTAGTAAATTAACTTTATATATATATATATATATATATATATATATATGATATTTGTGTAAAAATAACCATTTAATTTTTTCCTTACATTGTGCTGTAAATAAAACGGAGAAAATATTCAATTAAATAGGGATCTATCCAGAATTTCTAAGGATCCATTTTAATAAAAAAAAATAATTATTCAAAAGTAGGGGCAGAAAACCTAATAAATTCACTAAATTTGTTTCTCATATATCATTTATTTTTAAATTAGACTGTGTGTTCTTATTTTATGAATAATTCATTTTGGCACTTTATTAAACTTATCTTTGGACAATATTTTATAAAATTCTTCCTAAAATTTTCAATTTTTTTTTTTTTAATTATTATTATTATCAGTACTGAGGCAGTAAACTGCACAGAATTACTTCTAAAAATATCCTTTTAATTCTAAAGTTCTTTCTTAACTCTTAATTTTCCTTCACTATAGATTATATAGATTTAAAATATATAGATTTAAAATATATATAGATTTAAAGTATATATAGATTTAAAATATATTTATTTTTTTCTGTTAAGGATAAAATAAAGATACTTATTAAACATAATTAACTACTAATTAAAATTGAGTTCGAAAGTTGATATTTCAAGATTCTTTATGCAACATTATTAGGGCCGTAGCCAGAGATGAAGTTGAAGAGGGACTGGAGGGAAATTTAAGGGGGTGCTCAACAGTCTTGGATGAGAGGCACACCAAAAACACAATGAATCATTTTAGCATTTATAAACCATAATAATTAGTATTATATATTTCAATCCATATAAATTATTAACAAATAATTATATATTTATATTTGCAAGCTAAGAGCCGATTATTAATATCTATATAGCTGCTGTACATCAATATTAATATATAATAATTACAATTGATTTTAATGTAAGTATTAACTAGTAGTAAAGCTGTTTATAATTCTTAGAAATATTCTGAAATTGAGTACAAGTGAATGCTTAATATTAACTCCTAATGTATAACATTGAACCCCGCAATAATACAAAAGTATCCTAAATGCTATTGTCAAAATTTTTAAATATTTTAAATTAAATATGTAAATAAATTGATCATTAGTATAACCACAAATTCAGCTAAATTAAAAAATCTTTAAAACAAAGTAATTTATAAAAAAAAAATCTCATTTTCATATTACTACTAAAAATTTAATATTTTTATCAGAAAGGGACTTGGCTCCCTCTGGCCCCTGCCTGGCTACGGCCCTGAACTTAGATAAGTATTAATTACATTAAAATTAAGTACATCTCAATGAGTTAAAAAGTTGATATTTTAAGAATCTTTATGTAGAAGTAATGCTAAAATGTTTGCTGCAAAAACTGGTATTGCATTGCAGTTGTTCCTATACTTTATTATTGCTATGACTCACTCTTTTAATTGTACTGCAAAAGATTACAATCCTTCCTTCGTATGTCAATCTTCATTGTAAATATGACTAGTGATGAAACATCAGAACAAGATTTTTATTTTAATTAGAAATCGAGCATTTGCATAGTTTTATTGAAACATATTATTCATATTTTAAGAATAGAATTATTCTATCATAGACACTAACTTCATGCAAATCTCAATGATGCTTAATGTTCTTAACCAGCAATCCTAAAACATTTTTAGAGTCCTTGACATCCCTTAATGAGTTTAGCAGAAAATCACAAAGCAAGACATTCTTGACACAAGCATTCTTTGGACAACTTTTAGAGTATCTTAACTTTCTGAAAAACCTTGAAAAAATAGAGAATTCTGATCTCCATAAAACAAAAAACCCAAGGAAATTTGCTCTCACTCAGGAAGTTTGTCATCTAGTGATAAAAATGGAAAGCAAAATCGGCAATATTTAATTTCTCACTAGCTCACCAGAAACAAAGTAAAATTCCGTCCTCTGAGCTGATAGTACTTTTCTTTTTTTAAATTCGTTTTATGGGTTATTCTACAATTTATTATTGCCTAGATGTCCATGCAACAGTTAAGGATAACACTACATAATGATAAGGACTATTAGATAATGCTGTGGTTAAGAAGATATTTCTTCCAACCTCTTGTTTCATTTTGCCCATGTTAACTTATGGTAAAAAAAAAAGAGTCCCTAAGCTCTAGTTTAGTTTTTTTTTTTTTTTTTTTTTTTTTTGCCAAACATACATGCTGAGAATAAAAAGGTTTGTGTTGTTTTTTTTAATCGATAATTGAAAGTATTTCTTATATTTTTGTAACATGAATGTGATACTTTTCAATATCTTTCAATAATACTTCTAATTATTTGATTGATTTTAAAATATATATATAAACTTTCCTCTTTTCAGCATCTATGTTTGGCAAAAAATAGTGAAGGGGGGGGGGGATAATCCTAAACACTAAATGAGCTAAAGGTTAGGGAATATTTTCCATAGATTAACATGAAACAAGCAGCTGGAGGGAGAATATTCTCTTAAGATTATTTTCACTGTGAGAAGAAAAGGAGAGGAGTTTACAAAACTGGTACTGGTACATAACTGTTGGCTTGGAAAAGTAATTGAACATGTGACCATATTGACCATGTTACAGATTGATTTGATGGAACCAAAATGATTTCGCATGAATAACATTTAGTAAAATAAAATTCCAGTGAAGTTCAATAACTTTATTCAATTTTTTTAGACTTTTTTGTTTCATTTACAGGCTTTCAAAGTGTTACAAATTACTTGATAACTGTTTATAGCAAGCTAGCACTTTGTTTTTACCCTGAATATAAAATATATCTGACGAGATTTTAGATTCAAGTTAATCTATAAACTTGCATGGCAGCACATAAATATGTACTTGAATATGTATATTGCCATCTATTCTGTTCAAACATCATCAATCGTGTTTTTAGAATCACCAAGCTCATTTAACTTCCTAACTTTTTTAAAACAAAGCAAAATATTTCGTACGTGTGCACCAAGCTGTAAGCAACTACATTGAGCTGCAACACTCATAACATTTCAAATATTGCAGCTTTCCCACTCATTGGAAAACCCAGATTAAAATATTAAAATATCAAAATTATAACCACTATACTTCAAAAACTAAAAGCTCAATCCAAAATCCAATTTTATACACTTGTAGGGCTTTCAGTGACATACAAATTCTTGCTTATTGTTCATAGCTAAACACTTTCAGTTTTTGAGAGATAAGCATTAAAATCTCGAAAACAAGAAAATTTTCAATCTACTTGAACTTGACACAACGATTACTCAAAACTGTATGAGCTTTAAGAGAAAATTTCTGATTATGAAACTAAATTTCCTAATACATATTTTTGTCACTTATTATTTATATTTATTATTGATAATTTTGAAAATATTTCGAATAAAAGTAAGATAAGTGAAAAAAATCTGATGTGAGCAACACATGACTTTCCTTGTATAATGTAATGAATTTACTAATTTTGCAGTTAAAAAAAATGTTATTCTTGTAGTAGATACTTATATTCTTTCCAAGATGTTGAATTTTCTTCAATTAGTCGTCATTTTCATTGATTTAGCGCCATTTTTATCAATTTGGCGAGATTTTTGTTAATTTGGCAACAATTAAAAATGTCGCCAAGTTGGCAATATTCCACCAAATTTGTTGCCAAAATCTCGTCAAGCGTTATGGACGGAGAAATAAGTTATTCTTACTATTGGATAAATGAATATTGGCGTTCAAATACAAAAGTATTACTCAAAGTATCTTTTTTCATGAATGGAACGAGCTAAATCCACGAGAATGATGTCACCAAATTTATCGCATGGTATTACATATGTAAAGTGAACATGTTTCTCAATAGGAAGTATTTTTTTTATTTTATATAACTTTTTGATAATTATTTTAAAAAATGTGCAATATCTCGAGAACGGTTCATGTTAGCGTTCTAAAATTTATGTCAATCGTTTTGTAATGAAAAATTACATAAGAAATGTCTATTTGCGTAACTTTATTAGCGGTTTTTATTTTTTGACGATTTTTTCAAAATTTCACTCGAAAATTTAGGGGGATTCTGAACATTCGATTGCGTATAAAAACAATAAGCTTCCAGCGTTTACGGATTGTGATTTTTGTACCAAATTTCGTTCGAATCGGTCCATTCGTTCGTCAGTTATCGTCTCCACAGACTCACACCCACACACAGACAGACATCACTTCAAAAATGTTTGATTCGTGATCAGGAATATTTGAAACGTGCTCTCCCGTCGAAAACTCTAATTCGAATTTTCGACCCCGTCACAATACTTTCCTTATACATTATGTATATAAAGAAAGTAAAAAGAAAGCCCGTAAAGGTACTTTTAATTTTTTTTTTCTTTAAAAAAAAGTTCCAAAATATTGAAATTATTTTTATATTATTCATATAATCTAGACCGTAATTATTACAAAAAAATCTGATGTGGGCAACACATGACTTTCCTTATATAATGAATTACCTTATATAAGAATTTACTACTTTTACAGTTAAAAAAAGTGTTATTCTTATAGTAGATACTTATATTCTTTCCAAGATATTGAATTTTCTTCAATGAATCGTCATTTTCATTGATTTAGCGTCATTTTTATCAATTTGGCGAGATTTTCGTTAATTTTGGCAACATTTCAAAAAGTCGCCAAGTTGGCGATATTCCGGAAAATTCGCCGCCAAAATCTCGCCAAGCGTTATGGGCGGAGAAATAAGTTATTCTTACAGCAAAAAAATGACTATTGGCATTCAAATACAAAAGTATTACTCAAAGTATCTTTTTTCATGAATGGAACGAGCTAGATCCACGAGAATGATGTCACCCAATTTATCGCATGGTATTATATATGAAAAGTGAACATGTTTCTCAATAGGATTTTTTTTTTTTTTTTTATATGACTTTTTGATAATTTTTTTGAAAAATGTGCAATATCTCAAGAACGGTTCACGTTAGCGTTCTAAAATTCATGGCAATCGTTTTCTAATGAAAAATTACATAAGAAATGTAAATGTGTCTATTTGTGTAACTTTATTAATAGTTTTGATTTTTTGACGATTTTTTCAAAATTTCACTCAAAAATTTTGGAGGGTTCTGAACATTCGATTGCCTATAAAAAAAATCTGATGTGGGCAACATATGACTTTCCTTATATAATGTAATGAATTTACTACTTTTACAGTAAAAAAATAGGTTTTTTTTATAGTAGATACTAATTCTTTCCAAGATATTAAATTTTCGACAATTAGTCGTCATTTTCATTGATTTAGCGTCATTTTTATCCATTTGGCGAGATTTTCGTTATTTTGGCAATTTTTCAAAAAGTCGCCAAGTTGGCGACATTCCGCCAAATTCGTCGCCAAAATCTCGCCAAGCGTTATGGACGAAGAAATAAGTTGTTCTTACAGCAGATAAATGACTATTGGCTTTCAAATACAAAAGTATTAATTAAAGTATCTTTTTTCATGAATGGAACGAGCTAGATCCACGAGAATGATGTCACTCAATTTATCGCATGGTATTACATATGAAAAGTGAACATGTTTCTCAATAGGATTTTTTTTTCATTTTATATGACTTTTTAATATTTTTTTTTAAAAATGTGCAATATCTCGAGAAAGGTTCATGTTAGCGTTCTAAAATTTATGTCAATCGTTTTCTAATGAAAAATTACATAAGAACTGTCTATTTGCGTAACTTTAGCAGTGGTTTTGAATTTTTGACGATTTTTTCAAAATTTTATTCGAAAATTTAGGGAGGTTCTGAACATTCGATTACGTATAAAAACAATAGACTTCCAGTGTTTACGGATTGTGATTTTTGTACCAAATTTGGTTCGAATCGGTCTATTCGTTCGTCAGTTATCCTTTCCACAGACTCACTGACACACACACACACACACATACTTTCACACACACACACACAGACATCGCTTCAAAATTGTATGATTCGTAATCAGGGATGCTTCAAACGTGCTCTCCCGTCGAAAACTCGATTTCGAATTTTCGACCCCGTCACAATACTTTCCTTATACATTATGTATATAAGGAAAGTAACAATAAAAATTGTTTACATTTTTGTCTATTAGGTTCAGAAGTATAAATATCCAAATTGTTGACATTTCCGCCACATATACCCCAAGCATAGTCATAGATATAATCAGTGTTTCTTTCAGGAATACCCCGGGGGGGTGGGGGGACGAAATTCCCCGGAGACATTTTCTGTTAACCTAGTTTCTATTTATGTGTCACAGCATTTAGATATATTTATATAGGGCAAATAGAAAAATTGTCCCCCCTCCCCCCTAAAATTTCATTCGCTCCTCCGGCCAAAATGTCCTAAAAGAAACACTGGATGTTATTCACATCAAAATATATAATAGGACACATCCAAAATCGATCTAAACTTGACAATGTTCCATGAAACCACCCACAAAACCCAAGGATGCGAAAGCGCCCCTAGGCGTATCCTTTCGCCCCTAGGCATACCTTTCTCCATCCTCCAAAGCTGAGATGTCTAGCATAATTTTATAACTTCTCTCATGTTATGGATAACGACTTCTGGTTATTTCCATAACCCTCCCTGACATTCGGGAACTTATCCAGCGACTACCCTTTACTCCCTCCCTCATCTGTCCTATGCAACATCCTTTCTCAAGCTCAAGGCCCTGTGCCCTTCTACATTTACTATGTACCTGGTTGGGGTCCTCGTTTCTTCCTTTCGGAAGAGGGAAGACTAAAAATAAACATTACATCGGTCATCACCCTGCCTTCCAAGCACAACCTAGATGTAAACTATCATTATGACACTCCTTTTTACTTTCCTTATATACATAATGTATAAGGAAAGTATTGTGACGGGGTCGAAAATCCGAATTCGAGTTTTCGACGGGAGAGCACGTTTCAAGCATCCCTGATCACGAATCAAACATTTTTGAAGTGATGTCTGTGTGTGTGTGTGTGTGAAAGTATGTGTGTGTGTGTCAGTGAGTCTGTGGAGACGATAACTGACGAACGAACGGACCGATTCGAACCAAATTTGGTACAGAAATCACAATCCGTAAACACTGGAAGCCTATTGTTTTTATACGTAATCGAATGTTCAGAACCTCCCTAAATTTTCGAATGAAATTTTGAAAAAATCGTCAAAAAATCAAAACCGCTAATAAAGTTACGCAAATAGACATTTCTTATGTAATTTTTCATCAGAAAACGATTGGCATAAATTTTAGAACGCTAACATGAACCGTTCTCGAGATATCGTGCATTTTTCAAAAAAAATTATGAAAAAGTCACATAAAAGAAAAATTCCTATTGAGAAACATGTTCACTTTTCATATGTAATACCATGCGATAAATTGAGTGACATCATTCTCGTAGATCTAGCTCGTTCCATTCATGAAAAAATATACTTTGAATAATACTTTTCTATTTGAACGCCAATAGTCATTTATCTGCTGTAAGAATAACTTTTTTCTTTGTGCATAACGCTTGGCGAGATTTTGGCGACGAATTTGGCGGAATGTCGCCAACTTGGCGACTTTTTTAAATGTTGCCAAATTAATGAAAATCTCGCCAAATGGATAAAAATGATGCTACATCAATGAAAATGTCGACTAATTGTCGAAAATTCAATATCTTGGAAAGAATATTAGTATCTACTATAAGAAAAACCTATTACTTTCCTTATATACATAATGTATAAGGAAAGTATTGTGACGGGGTCGAAAATTCGAATTCGAGTTTTCGACGGGAGAGCACGGTTCAAGCATCCCTGATCACAAATCAAACATTTTTGAAGTGATGTCTGTGTGTGTGTGTGTGTGTGAAAGTATGTGTGTGTCAGTGAGTCTGTGGAGACGATAACTGACGAACGAATGGACCGATTCGAACCAAATTTGCTACAAAAATCTCAATCCGTAAACACTGGAAGCCTATTGTTTTTATACGCAATCAAATGTTCAGAACCCCCCCTAAATTTTCGAATGAAATGTTGAAAAAATCATCAAAAAATCAAAACCACTAACAAAGTTACACAAATAGACAATTCTTATGTAATTTTTCATTAGAAAACGATTAGCATAAATTTTAGAACGCTAACATGAACCGTTCTCGAAATATTGCGCATTTTTCAAAAAAATTATCAAGAAGTCATATAAAATAAACATAAAAAATGTCCTATTGAGAAACATATTCACTTTTCATATGTAATACCATACGATAAATTGGGTGACATCATTCTCGTCGATCTAGCTCGTTCCATTCATGAAAAAAGATACTTTGAGTAATACGTTTGTATTTGAACGCCAATAGTCATTTGTCTGATGTAAGAATAACTTATTTCTTCGTCCATAACGCTTGGCGAGATTTTGGCGACGAATTTTCCGGAATGCCGCCAACTTGGCGACTTTTTGAAATGTTGCCAAATTAACGAAAATTTCGCCAAATGGATAAAAATGACGCTGAATCAATGAAAATGACGGCTGATTGTCGAAAATTCAATATCTTGGAAAGAATATCAGTATCTACTATAAGAAAAACCTATTTTTTTTACTGTAAAAGTAGTAAATTCATTACATTATATAAGGAAAGTCATGTGTTGCCCACATCAGATTTTTCTGTTATATTTTTGGGCTCTCTAACTCATATCCTTGAGTCCAAAACTCATGTTGATTTAGAGACCCAATCCACTGCTGCTGTCTAATAACCAATAACTTCAAAACGATTGTGAAAGGCAATTACTATTTTATATGAAAATAATTCATGAAAAATTAATAGAAAAGCAACCTTACCTACACCAAATAAGCAAGAAAATGCTATGCTATTCAGTTTCTGTTTTATTGAGAGTCATCAGTGGGGATAGAAATTGCTCTGCAAATCCCATGAGTGGAGAGGGGCCTTTGAAACTGGCACTAATGGCAACATTTTCTTGCTGCCGTTGCAAAAATTCCAGTCTGAAGTGGTCCAAAAAGTGTGAAACTGAACTTTGGATGCTGTTTTCTGCAGTGAAGTGTGATTGGAATAGAAATTATATTCTTAAAGACTTGGAAGTTTAGACAGCTCCGTGCAAAATGTTTATTCTGACAAGATTCGACACAACTCTTGAAAGTCTGTCTGTTTCATCGAAATCATATTGAGTGGGGTACCCCATTCAGCACAATATTGTGGAGCGTAAAATTTATTTATATGCCCTGCCTATAGGTGCAATCAGATATTTTACTCGGAGAAACATAATATTTATGCTATTTCGTTTATCACCAGTTTTCATCTCTCATCAGAAAAGGTACAGAAGAGGTACAGATGGATTGGAACGTAACACTAGTACGAACTGCAGCAAACAATGTAGTAGGACCTAGTTTAGGAAGAGGCTTGCAAAAGTAAATTGAAATTTATATATGGATTCGAAATAAGACAGGGGAGGAAGGGCGGGGGGTACGAAGACGAGAAAAATAGAAATCATAGGCATTTGCGGGATCTCTTGAAAGGGGTTATTACGACTGAATGGAGCTGTATTTCATTGTTCAATATATGCCCTATGGAGGACTAATTATTGTGTTAACAACTAAGCTTGTGTTTAAAAGTTAGTATCTTTCCCGGTAGCTTTGACTTTGCGTATGCATGTGACAAATTTTTTTGTCTGCTTACGTATCCTCGTTCTTGAAAGCCTCAAAAACTGCGAAACAGAAAAAAAATCTACGAGGGTAGCACATGATTTTTCCTATATAATACAACGAATTTACTTCTATTATGGTGAAAAAAATCTTACACAGTAAAGGAGTTTGTTTGTCTGAGCAATCTGTATCAGGAAATCTAAGCGTCGTACGACCATGAAATTTGGTACACAGGTACTTACTTCATTTGCCAAATAGATTCACATCAGAGTTATTTTTTCCTTTTCCTACAATGCATAATAATGTATAGAGAAAATATTAGCATCTTGTCGAAAATCGCAACACGAGTTTTTTACGGATCTATACGTTTTGGAACCTTTAGAACACGAAAAAACTATTTTTAGCGTGACATCTGTGTGTGTGTCTCGAATGTATGTATCCACTCTAACTCAAAATCTATAACTGACCATATTTTATGAAATTTAGTAGGTAAGTAAGTCTCTTGTAATTTACCCTGGTGCTGATTAGATTTTAGTACAATTCAGGATAAAAGAACATGCCTTTTTGGGAGGGAGGGGAATCGTCTGCATCCACTCTAGCTGAAAGACTAATTAACCAAATATCACAAAATTTGATAGATAAGGAACTTGTTACATGGAGCTGATTAGATTTTGGTACGATTTGGGAAAAAAGAACCTGCCTTTTTTGCGAAATGGCCCACAAAATTCACCAAAATCTAAAAATAAGACTATACGTATAAGAAATTTTTTACGATAAAAATAATAAGACCAACTCCATTACTCTAGGTACTATATATATATATATTCACATTTTTACTACGTTGCCCTTGAAAGTACGTCCAGTTCCATTTTTGAATTAGTTTTTTAGTTATTTTATGTTTTACCTCGATTTAGGCCGATATTTGCATAAATCGATTCGTTAGCGATCTAAAATACTATTACAGAGTTTCCATCTTGACACCATCGTAAGGATGGAACGTTCTTTCCAGCAATGGTTGAACGGTATCCGTGGGACATATATATTATTTCATATTTATTTATTTATTTTTCCGTGATCTGAATATATATGGTCCCATCCAAAAAACTAAAATTAGCACAATTCTATAATTTGGCTAAAACATCCCCATAAATAAGAGCATTATAACAAAAAAAATTTTGATTTCATAAGAATTTTTAATTTTTTTAAGTGAGCGCATTCAATCATTGAAATGGGTCGTCTGCATTTCAACGGAGACTGGGTTTCACCTTACACATAAACAGTTGCGCATAATCGGTGGGTTTTTTACCATTCGGGAAGAACTTGCGAAGAGAAGTTTTGAATCTTGTACTTTTCTCCTGCTTTGCGAAGGTAGAAAGTGTAAGCCAATTAGATCCTTTTGCGTTTTTATAAGCGGCCATAATGAAGACGAGCGGATAAATAGCACCGAACCCAATCCGACGTCATGATGTGACGTCACCCGTCGTCAATATCGACGACCAATAATAGCTTCAGAGAACTGCGCCTGTGCACGGAGATGGTAGTTTATAATACGAACTCATCATCACTCAGCTGTTAAATTTACTATGGTATACTAGTGTTATTAGATAGTTTAGAATATTAAATTCTAAGTTATAGTTGATGCTTAAAATGAACTACGCCTGTGCAAGGAGTATTTTGTTTTAATGACGATCTCGGTATTATTTAAGGAGATTTAAATATATTTAAATCGCCTTCGTATTATTGGATAGCATAGAATATTAAACTCTATAATTGATGGCTAGATGTGATATATAGATATAATTTAGTCATTTTGAGAGCCATGTGTCAATGGCACCTAACCAATTTTCCCCATTTGAAAAATTGTTCTACATAGATGCAATTTAAAAATTATTTGCTTTGTTTATATTATGCAACTCACAAAATCAATCTTCTTTTATTAGTCATGCATTAATTAGATTGTCAAAATGAAACATTGCTCTTTGCAACATTCAAGCTGTCAAGTTCAATTTAAAATTCACAATCATGTGCAAATTCCTATAATATACTAAATGACATTGTTAATCAAAATATTCTATTAAAATATTTAATTTAATGCTCCTAAAAAGAAGTTAAAGAATATCTGTTCTAGCTATACAAAATTACTTTCACGAGCAGATCTGAAGAATAAAATGTCCTGGTCTTTCTTGCAAGTAAATATACAAAATATATGAAGTTGAATAAATATATGCAAAATAAAAGAGCTAAAACTGTATAGGACCCATACTACAACAACTGTATAGGACCTATACTACAACTTATGAGTTTCTAAAATCTTTACCAAAATAAAACAGATGACGTAATAAATTGAAAATATCAATAATTCCGTAACCTAAAAGGTCGTAATTGATTCCAATATAAGCCAAAATATGTGCTAATATACTTGTACTGCTTATATTCTCATAGAGTAGAAGCAGTAGCGTATGCTTGGGGGGGGGGCAGGCCCCCTTACTCTTCAAGGCTTTTTATTATTATGCGTATTTTTCATTTAAAATAACCCTGGCATAAGCAAATGCTAAACAGTTGCCCCCCCCCCTTTACTTTTTAGAGTCAGGATAGGCCACTGAGTAGAAGATATACCCATGCATTTGTAGAAGATTACTCGGTACTACGTACAATATATGAGCTTCAAAAATTTTTGCAAAAATAAAACAATGACTTAATAAACTGAAAATATCAATAATAATAATGTTTAAACCTGAAGACCATAATTGATATAATCCAGTCAAAAATGCAATATCGGTGAAATTTATTTTATATATATATATCTTTATTATTTAAATCGGAAAGGATTTAATAAAAATCAGCTGCCGTATAAACAAATTGGATTTTATTGAAACCACTGGCGAAGACTTTTCATTTTGGCTGGGGGGGGGGGGGCGAGAGCAAGTAGGTCCCACTCCCCCCCCCCCCCCCCCCCCCGCCAGTAATTTTATTTTTTATTTCACATTTTGTAATTGAAACATAGTTTTATACAATAATTATTTTAGATACTATACATAGTGCAATAGTTGTGTTTATCTATAATGTAAAGAAAAATGTGTGTATATGGAAAAGGATATGAGAGAAGAAAATCAACACCTAAAATTTTTTATAAAATTTTGACTTTAATATTTAATAACAAAATCGAAGCATTTACATTATTTGAAATAGTAATCGAAGCATTTACATTATTTGAAATAGTAATGATGTTATAACCCTAAAATAAAATATAAATATAAGATCTTTAATTTACAATCACAATTTTCAATATCTATAACAGTCTTAAAGACATTTTCAAGAAATAAACAAACAAACAAATTGTTAAAAAATATTTTTTCAAATAGACAGCTTTTATTAACATTTTGTATTTCAGTCTTGTGTATAAAGATTGATTAAATTACAGTAAAAGTATTTCTTCAGGTTTGATTTAATATGATAAACTCGTTGGCTAATTCTTCCATGTCAGCTTCCTCTTTGTAAAAATTAAGGCGGAGATAAATCGATCCGAAAAGTTACCTTTTTCCGATAGATGGCTCTGAATATCGTAGGTTTGGCGAGATCCGACCTTGCGCCAAACAGCAATTATGTTCAATGTGTGGTAGCCACAGCTCACTTCCGGATTAATCCTGAAACCGGATGTTATGAAATGCATTCAATTAGAATTTGGTTTTATCGGCTGTTAAATTCGAAATGTGGACTATCATAAAGGTATGTAGAAACTTTTGATAATAAAATTCATGATTTTATTGCGTGCTCATGCTGATAAGCATAAAATTTAAATCATATATTATACGTATTCAAAATGTTAATAAAATTCGTAGAATGCGTGTTCGTAATGTAATGAAAGTCTTATGTTATATAAGTGTTGATGGGAAATTGACATGCTGACTTATTGACTGCTGTTAAAGTGTATTTGAAATTTTAACACTTTAAATAAGTTTGCTTGTTGTGCCCATCACTCACTATATTTTAAACTCTTTCTATTGCTCATGGGTTGGTAAATTCCAGTACCTGAATTGTTAATATTTTGTATGTATTCATAATATGATATATTTATTCTTTTATGTTTAATTCTTAACTATTAAAGAAAACGAGCAAATAAATTCATGTAAAACGTATTTATTGTTGTTGGAGTATATTTGAAATTTTAACACTTTAAATATGGATGCTTGTATCTAACTTATATGTTCTTGCACATTTGTCGAGCTACTTTATATACTATATGTCTTTTATTCCTTTGATAATATAGTGTACAACAAACAAAATTCTAAAAACTGAATACTTAAACATAATGTTATGAAAAAAATCACTTCTACTTATCTTGACTCAAAAGAGTATTGACCACTTCCTTCCAGTATCTATCTCTGTTGTTGTTGTTGAGACCCAGACCGTCCGACCTACCAGAAAGGTGTAAGGTAACTGTATGGACGGCCGGGAAGTGCCACCCAATTTAGACCGGAACCCAGTGGGGGAGGCATCCACAGGGACCGTACCCTCCTTCCCCTACCACCAACCTCTCGGAAGGACTTACGGACCCACATGTTTAACGTGATCGTACTCCGCATGAACACGGCGGCATTTGTGGTAGCGTGCAAATCTAGCGCGCAAACCATGGGGATACCGCACCCGAGATGGCCAACAGCACGCGGTGTTCCGAGGTGGTCACCCACCAAGTACTAACCGCGCCCGATGCTGCTTGACTTCGGTGATCTAACGAGAACCGGTGTTTTCAGCACGGTACGGCCGTTGGCCCAGTATCTATCTCTGTGTCAATGCTAATGGAACATACAGGACAAGATGAAAGCTTGGCAGGACATGATCTTTACAATTTCACTTCTTTTTTTATTAACCCTAAATCCACTTAATGAGCATTGAAAATGTTTGCTATTTGATTGAAAATTCAAATGCACATATTTTTAATTCATTAAAGTAGCTGAGTCATAACAGTAAATGTAATTATCAATGGCTACTTAAGGTTCATTATATGTATTCCTCCCTTTTTATGTGTGCATTCAAATTAAAAGATTAAGTCCTGCATCCTTTAATTTCATGGTTGGATTTTGGACGTAACATTGGTTTAATCCGTGTTTAAACCGGATAAAATCGTCAAAAGCTGTAAACAAAAGGGGAATTTGATTTAAAAACAATAAAACCACCATGTCAATCATTATAATTTCGATCGCCCATATAAATTTGAACATTATAAAAAAAAGGAATTTTAAAACATTATCCTTACAACAATACAAGTACATAAATACCTTTAAAATATTGAAATACTAGCAACAATTAAAAATAATTTTTCATTTATTTGAATTTAAATATCAAGGTATTCTGATTTTGTTTTAAATTAAAAGCAATGGTACTTTTCCATTTCGTCGGTGCAGGCGATAAAGTCACCAAAAATACTACAACCAATGCCAAACGGAATATCCCCGCTGGTAACCTTTTACCGCCACATTTTCAAAACAAGTCGCGGCCATTTCTTATAAGTCACATCTTTTTCCTAATATGTCAAAAATGGATGAAAAACCAATGAAAATTTGGAATTTGCCCAGAAAAGAGGAAGAATCTGTCAGATTCTTTCAAGCGAAAGGCATTTTGTCTAAAATTGGTACTTGTGATAATAATCATGAAATAAAATTGTATTTCGGAAACGAAATTCAATGGCGCTGCAACCTTTCAACTTGTCGCAGTAAAAGAAGTATCTGGAAAGGCACATAGTTTGAGTTATCGAAATTGAGTTTCTTAAAGTGTGTTAGGTTTATATATAGTTGGAGCGAAGAATTAACTTTAGTTAAATGGTGTGAAAAGCAGTTGGAAATCAGTCACTGAACAGTTGTGGAATGGAATAACTACATGCGCGAGGTTTGTGTGGATTCTTTGCTTAAACATCAACAATGGAAAATAGGAGGACCTGATATGATCGTCGAAGTGGATGAAAGTATGTTCACAAAGCACAAAAACAATGCAGGACGGATTCTATCACAACAGTGGATCTTTGGTGGAGTTTGCCGTGAAACAAACGAATGTTTCCTTGTGAAGGTGCCAAACCGATCCATGAGCATTATATTGGAAGCAATTAAGAAAAATATCGAAAAAGGAACTATAATATATTCTGATTCGTGGAAATCATATTGCATTGAAAAACTGGAAGAGGAACGTTTCCAACATTTCAAAGTGAACCATAAATACAATTTTGTCAATCCGGACACTGGAACGCACACACAAAAAATAGAAAGACTATGGGGTAGCGCCAAATGGCGAAATAAGAAACACAGAGGAACGGCACATCATCATCTAGAAAATTATCTTGCGGAATTTATGTGGAGAAAAGAAACGAAAGACCCATTTGAAAAAATTTCAAAGGATATTAAAATGTTTATGCCTCCAAAGTAAAAAATTCTTAGAACTAACATTTATTAACATTTTCTTATGTGTATACTGTGTGTTGTCACCAATAAAGTCTGCTTGGCGAAATGGAAAAGTACCAAAACAATATGTATAACTTTTATTATTTTAACATTTTAGAGATAGCACAATTTGTTTTTAATATTCGGGTTCATTACACCCACTTAGCTTTCGATAACACATAACGAGTTTAGAACTTTTCTCTAGTCCTAAATGATTTCACAGTTTAGAATGGATGATTTCAAAATTTGAAAATATTCTTTCTATAGAAGCCAAACTAGCAGATTGGGATATCAGCATTATTGCTAGTTCAACTAATTTAAAAGCTGCACTGTTTTCAACCTGAAAACTTTTATACTTCGAAATACATTTCCACCACATTATCGGATTGGTGAGTTTCGCACTTGTACTGAAGTAAAATGTTGGGAATAGGCTTTCTTGGACTTCACGTACAATCAGAAGTGGTAAACAGCCTTCAATTTTTTCTGTAGCATAAAAACGAGCAGTTTCCATTTAGCTATCTGTTAAGACGGAGATAAACCGATCCAAAAAGTTACCTTTTTTCGACAGATGGCTCTGAATATCGCAGGTTTGACGAGATCTGACTTTGTGCCAAGAAGCGAATGTATTCAATTTGCAGCAACGCTTTTTCACTTCCGGAATCTTTTCAGCAGCATAAACAGTGTATATGCGCGTTTTATGAGATTTATAATAATGGTCAGCAAAACTTTAAACATTTGTATATTTAAAAAGTTTTAAATATATTTGTATATTTAAAAGTTTGTGCCAAGAAGCGAATATATTCAATTTAAAAGTTTTATTTTTATATTTCTCTTGGGTAAGTAAATTTCAGTACCTGCTCGTTAATATTTTATATGCTTTAATAATATGTGTTTATTGTTTCTAAACCATTTGAGAAATCAGGTTCAGGTAAAACTGACAAAATTTAGTTTTAGTTGTTTGAGTATATTTGAAATTTCCACATGTTAAACTAGCAAATTAAAATCTTTAATATTTTAGTTAAAATCTTTTGAATTAATTTAGCATTTTCAGATTTTCTCTAGCCTAAGTGCCAGTTTTAATTTTTTTAATAGTAGATATAAGATATACATCTGTAAAATTTATTACAATTACTATAATTTGCAAATTTTCTATTCTATTTAAAATGCAAATCGTACTAAAATCTCAAATGTAAAGTCATACTATAATGTGGGAATATCTTTTCAGTCATGAATAATAGGTGTTCGTTATAAAAGCATAGACTAATTTAATGTCCCAGTAAGCCAAAAGCTTTAGAAAAATGTACAGATTCCCTTCAGAAATTACCCGATGCATGTTATCCTTAACATTAATGATTAATCATAATTTGCAGTCTTCTAAGTTCGAAGTACATACATATCCTCTCTTTTTCCATCAACCAATCTTAACTAATTATAAAATATGCAATTTTGACTTTTATGCACTATTTTAATTCTTTTTTCTCAAAATATTCATGCTACCCAGGATCCCAGGACTTAAGTTGGATTCATGTCATTCATGAGCTTTAGCATTTTACCTACAATAGCATGTTTAGCAAAATAAATAAGATTTCTTTTAGAAAATGTTAAAAAAGAACATTGTTTAAACTCTGCTTACATCTCAAAGTTAAAACAAAGCCCTGTAATTTTTTATTTTTAACAAATATGTCTAAAGGAGTTTTGCATGAATATATTAAACATTTTTTATTTCTTCATTTGTTATTTACTTGTGTTTTGTTGTTATTTACATAGATCATGTAAGTAAATATGAATAATAAACATAATTAGCTACTTGTTATTTGGTTTTTTTTTCTATTGTTTGATATAGTTTGTCTGAATGGACCATGTGCATTATACCATTGTACTGTAATCTATGTAATGATTGTTTCAAAATTTAAATATTATTTTACAATTCATTGTCCAAAAGGAGCCAATACAATCATTGACATGAAATATATAAATTCTCATGAAATGTTCTATATCATCAATGTAAAAATTAATGAAATCTGCGAATTTTTTGTGGTTGCGACAAAATTTTGCATTTTTGTGTTGACTTACAAAAATTTGACACAACTGCAGAATGTTTGTTATAGTGATTATATGATCAAAGCTCCATACAGTAATTTAATTATGAATTCAGAAGTATTTATTTCTATCCTAATTTCAGACAAGCATAACTTTTATCTCATTAAAATATGTTTATGTTAATCTATATTTTATTAAAATGGCTTTTTCACATCAATAGATTTTAATTGCTAAGCATTTGATATTTTTTAATTTATAACTTAAAATCTATTTAGAAATATTGAAAAATTATTTTGAAATAATTTTATTTTGGAGAGTCATATATGGTATATTTTTTCTGACTCTAACCCCAGAGCCCTAATTATAATCATTGGTGCAAAGTGTGAGATCAATTCTTTGGATATAAGAATTTTTAATAAAGGGAATAGTATTTAACTTTGTCTCAAAATGTAGTCTGTTCAAATATTTTTCTGTCAGCTATTTTACCATCATAAGCTAGCAAATTTTTTAACATATGAAACTGAGATGATTCTAGCTGACATTGAGGTAGCATCTACAAATTATACTTTACAGATTATCTTCCTCTCTTATAATATGAGCAAGCATGGAAGTGTGCATTTTTTAAAACTAAATTCATTGTTAGAGGTTATAATTAAATTGACTATATTTTGTACACACTGGTTGATTATTGTATGCTCGCTGATTGGTTATTGTATAAAAACAGTAAAGATATATAATGGAGACAAGGCAACAAGTGATAAAGATAAGAAAAGGAATAAACAATGATAGTACTTTATCCTTTGAAAACTAATTTAAGAAAAAGTCATTTTACTTTAATTTTTTCTGTAAGAAACTCATTTCAGTGAGGAAAATAAACTGCCAATTTTTAGCTGCTCTATGCCATTGTGTGGCTGAAATGCTATATATTGATTTTTTCATCAATATAATATGACATAGTCTCTAGATTCTATTCTTATGTTTTTATAAAAAGGTAGGATAGCATCCTGTTCAACAAAACTCTCTAAAAATTGAACTGTTTTCAGTTATCATATTTTAAAGTGGTATTTATATATATATTTTTCAAATTTCAGATCAAAAAACAATATCTGATCTGTGCATCCTTCTCTGCTGTTTTACATACAGGAGAGCATTTTGTTTGATGCAATTGTCTATGAATTGAAATGTTACCATAAATTCTAGGGTGTTTGAGAAAATTCAAATTTTCGTAAAGACCCAGTGTTGATCTAGCCTTATAAATTGTGGCAATCACAGGGAACTTGAACTTCAAGCAACACTTCATAATACTGATCAATTGCAGTGTAAACAGTTTCAATTTGTTGACAAACATAATATGCATTTCTCCTTTTTTTTTATAGTTATCAGTAGAAGGTATTAAAGTGAGTCTAAGGTTTTTACTCATTATCTGAATAAAATAATCCTAAAAAGCAATTTTGACAGATGGTCAGAAGAAGAGGGTTGGAAGATGGAGAGCACATCAGATTCAGCAATGTACTACAAAATTGGCACCTAAAATGATCTTTAACTGAGGAAGATTTATATAATTATTATTTTATGATCTGTATACAAGAAGTAGAAAATATTATGTATTTAAAAAAAAAAGAAAAGTTTTTGTGAATTTAATGGATATTTTTTTATAGTCATAAAGCCAACTAAATAGAAGGTGAGACAGTCTAAAGTTGTGTTTTAATCATATTCCCAGTGCAATAACTAGCAACTGTGGATCATCTTTTTCTTTAATTTACCCAGATCGACAGACTTACTTGAAGGGGTAACTGTTTGAACTGCTGGGACAATGCTAACTAATTTAGACCAGCCGTCAATGGAGGTGGCAACCACAAGGACCATACCATCCTTTCCCTAACCCATCACCTTCCAGGAGGACTTTTGGACCTACAAACTACTTTGTTGAAACTTGTTAAGACCAAATAAAGTATGACACAGAAAATAATAAAACTTATTATATACTGAAATTTTACACTGCCAAGGACAGATAAAGGAAGAAATAACAGGGGAGGGGGGATTTACTTTGATAATGTTTGTATTCATCATTTACCTAGTATACATATTAATCAATTATTGAAACTAATCAGAAATTCGGGATTAATCATGAAGTATAGCAAACTAACCATATATAAAATGCAGTTCATTTCATTTTAGATATTTTTCTTGGTGTTGCATTAAGGCAATTAAGTGATGCAATCTCCCTAATCATCCTTAACTTCTATGGTGACCTACGAAGTGAGTTTTACCACACATCTAACATAACTTTCATAGAACATTGAGCTTGAACTGCATAATCTAGCAATTGAGGGTTGCAGTGATTTAAATCACATAGATTTAAGAAAAAAATAACTGATTTAAATCAATTAGATATAAAAATTTGAAATTTAATAGAAATAAAATCATTTCTTTAACTTAAACAGTATTATAAAAATATTAAAAAAAATTCTGTAACTGCTATCAAAAAGAATTTAAAAACGAAATATTAATTAGAACACAGTCATCTTTTGATATTGGTGCTCTGTATTATTTATTTTGATAAAGAAGGATCTTTATTGCCTTTGATTTGAAAGAGAAAGATACTTCTTATCAATCTTTATTCTTTAGTTTGTATTCTTATAAACATTATTCCTTAAAAGTTTCTCAAATAAATGAAAAATGGCTAATGTTTTTAAGGACATTTATAGAAAATAAAATGTATTTAAATCAATTGATATAACTAAATATATTTTTACTTTTCTTTAATTTTTAATTCGCATGATGAGGATAAGCAAATTGGGCATTTCAGACTTCAAGTCTTTATAAACAAGATAGAAAAATGCAGATTTAGTTTTAACTTTTTTTTTTATTAAAAGAATAATTAAAAAAATATAGTTAAATATTTATTTTCAGAAAGAATTAACAACCATGACATTTAAATATTTTAATTTAAAGAAAACGTTTTGTGAATATATATTTTTATTAATGTCAAATTTCAAAAATACAAACATACATTCAATGCAAATAAAATGTCACTGCCTATTCAATTTATGAATACTTTAGAGATCTGTCTGCATTAAGAGCATTTTTTCTCTCTCTCTCAACATTTGGTGTAATTAACAGGACATTATGAAATAGATTAGGTTTGTATGGTTTATTTATATATCTTTCCAAAAATGTTCAAAATGTGTTCAGGGGATCTTAAAACATTAGTATATTTGCCAAAATTTCGAATTTTAAAAATTTTGAGAAAACAATGCTGGTATATTATATTATATATAGTTTTCCTGAAAATTTTCAGAATTCGAAATTTTGACGGATAAGCACATTTTAAGACCTCTTGAACATATTTTAAATACTTTTTGAAAATATGTTATGGCCCTCTGTATGTGTATGTATGTATGTGAGGTGTGGATATAAATCAAGAATGAATGTTCGTATCCCTGTTAAAATTTAAGCACTGATACATTATGTGAAAAATATGATGTGGGCAGCACATGATTTTGACTTACCCTACCTGATGTAATGATTTTATTTCTATTACAGCGAACTCATTGTGTACAAGATCCACAAAGATTTCAGCATTAAATTATTTTATCACCACGGCAATTTAAATTGGGAGCTTTTGGCAACTTACTAGTCCAAACGAATGATTTATGTATTCATACTTGTGCAAAATCCTCATCAAAATGAAATTGATATTTAATTAATATCAATTGAAATAACTGACTATTGGCAAATTTTTAAGCTTCTAAATACAAAACTATAACAAAAAAGTATATATATATATATCTTCTCTCGTAAATGAAATGATCTGACTAATGTTGCCTAATACTGCATATGGAAATTTAACTTATATAACAATATGCACTATTTTTTTAATTTTATATAATTTATTTGAAAAATGTGCAATATCTCAAGAATAGTTCATGGTAGCACTAAAGTTTGAAATAATTTTTCAAAAATAAATTCGAAAATCATGCAATATCTCAAGAACAGTTATGTTAGCGTTCTAAAATTTGAGATAATTTTTTAGTTAACAGTATTTAAAAGTCTAATATGTTAATCAATTTTTCAAAAATTTATGTGAAAATCATACAGAAAATGGTTCATTCTAAAGTTTGAAATTATTTTATTTTAATTAACTGTATACAAAGGTCTGATTTTTTTAATGATTTTTTCAAAAATTCATTCGAAAATCGTGCAATGTCTCGAGAACGGTTCATGCTAGCATTTTGTAGGTTGAAATTATTTTTCATTAAACAATATTCATAGGTCTAATTTTTTAATGATTTTTTGATAAATCTATTCGAAAATCTTGCAATATCTCGAGAATGGTTCATACTAGCGTTTTAATGTTTGAAATGATATTTTAATGATATTTTCAAAATTTATTCGATAATCATACAATATCTAGTAAACGGTTCAAATGGCATTTTATTTAACACTATTCAAGCATTCTAATGATATTTTATTTAACAGTACTAAAAGTTCTGATTTTTTCAAAAAATTATTCGAAAATCGTGCGATATCTCATGCACGGTTTAATAATTATTTTATTTAACAGTATTCAAAGGTCTGATTTTTTTTAATGATGTTATCAAAAAATTATTCGAAAATCATGCAATATCTTGAGAATGGTTCATCCTAGCGTTCTACAGTCTGTATATTTCGTTGATTTCGTAAAAATTACGCTTTAAATGACTTTTTTTTTATCATTATTAAAAGTGTTGATTTTGGTTTTGATTTTTTCAAATATTCAATCGAAAATAGGTGGTAGAGTGTCTTCTGCACGTTTGAAATGAATAAAATCATCTCTAAAATGAATGCGATTGCAGTATTCCCTGGTTATAAATCATAATAAATATAATTCGAAACGCATCATTCGTTCGTGAGATATCGTGTCCGCGGACACATACACCCTAACATATGTACGTACACAGGGTTTGACTGGGCGTGTCTTTAAGCTCGGGCGATTTTAAAGTAGCGGGTAGAGGCTCTAGTTAAGTGATTATCATAGAAGTAAAGAAATATATGTCTAGGATCATATGTTTGTATTATAGATATATTACTGTATATGTCTATGATGATGGGACGGGGGTCAAACATAATAATAATAAAAAAAAAATACTCGAAAACATCTGATTCTCTAAGGAAAATTATAAAAGAGAATATAACTTTGTCTATCTGTGTGTTTATTACGCCTTTAGAACAATAACCATATCGCGCCGGGTTATGAAATTTGACACGCAGACAGTAGTGAAGCGTCTGCGGTTAGTGTCTGCCCAAATAATTTAAGACCAAGTAACTTTCATTTTAATTGTATATTATTGGAAATAAACGTATAAAATATTTTCTGTGTAAATAAATGAAGGGGATACTGTATCCTTAAAATCATGAAAATATCAAATTTTTTCTTATTATCTAGCTATACAGTCTGGTCATTTCTGAACATTTTGGTACCATTGGTATTTTTTAATGTTAATTATTTCCAGAGATATTAAGAAATTACAATACATCAAAAATACTACAATACCAAACAATAAATATATACTTTGATCGTATTTATTTCAAAACACTGATTTTTGAACTTGCGCGCATGATATTTTAAGAACCGTTTGATGAAATCTTATGAAATTTAGGGTACATGATGTCATTACTAAAATGACATCATTGTATAGACTAATTTATATATGTAACTTATAAAATAAAATTTTAAAAACAAGACAGTTGTTAAAAATTCTGAAAAAAAATAATAATAAATTTATAAATATATATTAATTTGTCCCATTGAGAATTAAAATAATTAAATAATCCTAGAATACAAGTATATTATTAATGTTGTCTTTAATGAAAACTCAAACTAGTTTGATTATATCATATGATTTTATCGACATAATATTGACATATAAAACATGCAAATTATAATTACTTTTTTTATATAATATTTCTAAATTTTCAATTTTTTATTTTTAATTTAAAGAAGAATATTATTTTTTCTCTACCCTAAAAATTTTATTCCAATAAATTCAATTGATTTTACTTTTAAAAAGTTGAAACATTATTTAACAAACATTATTAAAGCAATATTTTATTTAACAAAACATTCAATATTGTTAAATAAATTATTATTTTATACGCAATTTTTATTATAAAACAAATGATTCAAGCTTTAGAAAGCTAGCTTGAACCGTTCCTGAGATATTGCATGTTTTTCAAATAAATTTATTTGAAAAATTGCATAAAATTGAAAAGTAGTACGTCAAATATAGTACTAAGTATTCTTAAAAAAAAAAGAAAGAAAGCACGGGGGGTAAACAAATGTCCGCCTGGCTGTAGAAAAACTCTCCTGGCAGACCCAAAGTTAGACCATATTACCACCTCAACTCATATTGAAGATGCTAATGGACCGACCCGTGTCCTTGAATAAGGAATGCAGGAAATAAGGCGGTTATCTTTTTTTTTTCTTGTGTGTGTGTGTGGGGGGGGGGGGGGGGGGGGGGGAGTTCTTTCACATCCTCACGGTATTCTTTGGTTACATGTTCTGTATTGCCTAGAAGTCAAAACTGACCTCTCGCTTATCTGAAGATAGAGAAATTTGGAAGTAATATGAATGGATTTACAGTTGTACATGAACATGATTATAAGAACAAAATGCTATATATTAGTGTGTGATTATAAGCTAGTTCGTGGAAAGCGATCACAGGTCCTGTTCTGACTAGTGTGTCTCTGAGTTCGTTTCTCACTGTTTACTATTAATTAATAATTATTTATTAATGATTTTTCTTTCTACCAAATATATTTGTTAGTTTCCGTATTTGATTCTAAATTGTAATAATTCTAATTAATTGATACAAAATGTAGGCCCTAGTATGGTTTTTCTAAGCGAAATTTTGTACTGCACAAGCGGGCATTATTAGCAACAAAAGAAGTGTTACTTTTAAAAATGAATATTAAAATAACTAATAAATTTAACTATAAAAACTAACTATTAGAGAAATGTTTTTATTTTACACTAGGACTTGCCGTTCTCGAGATATTTTAGTTCTTTGCTCCGTAACTGTTGAAAATAAGTCCAGTTACCAAATGTGAATGAAAATTGAATTAATTTCAAAGGAGTGGTTGTCTGCTCCTGTTGGTTTGGTTATCCGTTTGTTTCAACTTCTTTGATGGTATTTTACTTTCCCTGCAATACATGGTAATGTTTAGAGAAAGTATTGAAATCATGTCGAAAATCGCAACTCGAGTTTTCGACGGATATGCACGTTTTGGGACCTCTAGAACACGAAAAAACCATTTTTATCGTGACGTCTGTGTGTGTGTGTGCAATATATGTATCCACTCTCAACTAAAAAACAATTAATGGACCAAATTTCATAAAAATTTGGTAGGTAAATCTCTTGGGGACAGCAGTGCGGACCTGGCCTACCTCTCGGTTTACAGGTTTAGTTCCGCACCCCTGAGGACTTACGGACCCACATGTTTAACGTGATCGTACTCCGCGTGAACACGGCGGCAGTTTTTTCTTTTTCCAGCGGAGGGAATCGAACCCGGATCTATCGAATGCAATTCCCGCACGCTAACCAGTGAGCTACCGAGTAATGGTACACTTGGTGGGTAAATCTCTTGTGGGTGACCATGGTGCTGATTAGATTTTGGTACGGTTCGGTATGAAAGAACCTGCCTTTTTTTTTTTTTTTTTTTGCGAAATGGCCTGCAAAAATCGATGTATCCACTCTAGCTAAAAAATTAATTGGTTAAATTTAATAAAATTTGGTAGATGAGTCACTTGTAAGTTATTATGGTGCTGATTAGATTTTGGTACGACTCGGAGGAGTAAAACCTGTATTTTTTTACAAAATGCCTCACAAAAAACGCTAAAATCTGAAATAAAAGACTAGGATCAAATGTATCAATAAAATGCGAGTTCTATGCGTAATTTTTGACGAGGAAAGAATAAGACCAACTCCATTAATCAAGGACTAACCGTTCTTGAGATATTTGAGGTTTTTTTTTTACATTTCTGTTACGCCGTTTTTGAAAAAAATTAAATTTCCAGTTACTAAATAAAAACAAAAATTGAATTCAGTGTTATTTTGTGCAATTAAACTCAATTTAAGGAATTATTAAAGAAATAAAGAGAAAATGAATTTGAGTCTGCAGGGAAAGTCATGTGGTGCTCACATTAGATTTTATTTCAATGCTGTCTGTCTATGTGCATTTGTGAGCACGATATCTCTCGAACAAATGTATAAAATGGAAGGGAATTTTGTATGATTATTTTAGCGACGAAACGCTAAGCAAATTGATAGAACGCTCTGGAATAAATTGATAGAATAAAACAAGACAATTTACGAATTTTACAAACAATATATATTGAAGGTCTGATGATTGTTTCAGTAGAAAACAAACTTTTCCAGAAAAATTCTGTTTTGTTAGACCATATTATTAGGGGTTACGTACAGGTAATCGACTCCTTTTCAAAATCCTTTTCAACGTTTGCTATTGTCCTACTGTGTCATCTGTATAAAAGAACTTCAGTATCTCCTCTTTCTCATTCAAGGAAAAGTCTTCTTGACCCTTAAAATATGGGGGCCCAGGGCCGCAGCCTCGGAGGCCCATGCGTTAACTAGGCACTACCCATACCTACTCTTTCCTCAATGAAAATTAATTGATCGCACCTGAATATTTTTACTTTCCTTTCAGCACATAGTATATGACAATATATAAAAATATTTGGGATGAGTTAAAAAAATCAAACACTTGTATTTTGATGGATATACACGTTTTGAGAATCCCTGAATACGGACCAGCCATTTTTATCTGTGTGTCTATGTCTCTGTAGATAACAATATCTTTACAACAAGTTGATAATATCGAATAAAATGTAGTCATTATTATTTCAATTGGTAAACGTTAGAGGCCTATTGCCTGTTGGGGTGAACGAGACAAAGGAAAGCCCTTATTTTTTAGATCCTATTTTTCGACGAGGGGAGGGGACATAATTACACATGAAAACATCGTTAGATCACCGAAGTCAAGCAGCATCGGGCGCGGTTAGTACTTGGTGGGTTGACCACCTCGGAACACCGCGTGCTGTTGGCCATCTCGGGTGCGGTATCCCCGTGGTTTGCGCGCTAGATTTGCACGCTACCACAAAATGCCGCCGTGTTCATGCGGAGTACGATCACGTTAAACATGTGGGTCCGTAAGTCCTTCCGAGAGGTTGGTGGTTGGGGAAGGAGGGTACGGTCCCTGTGGATGCCTCCCCCACTGGGTTCCGGTCTAAATTGGGTGGCACTTCCCGGCCGTCCATACAGTTACCTTACACCTTTCTGGTAGGTCGGACGGTCTGGGTTTCAACAACAACAACATGAAAACATTAGGTTCCGGTCTAAATTGGGTGGCGCTTCCCGAACGTCCAAACAGTTACCTTACACCTTTCTGGTAGGTCGGACGGTCTGGTTTTCAACAACAACAACATGAAAACATTAAGGAAATAGATATGTAATATAATCGATAAATATCGCTCTTTAATGCGAATGTTATTCTTTATAAGATGTGGGCATGCACCGTTCTTTTATGTGCTTTTTTTTTTTATCTAAAATGGAACAATCGGGAAAAATAAAATAAACTCACTATTATCAATTGAGTGCATGCTTTATAAATAGTTTAAATTCGAAATGAATGGACATCCTTACTTCAAAATTATCACGAGTTGCTTTTCTACATGATGGAGTCAACATTTTCTAGTTTTCAACGAGTTTTCAACTATATCTCACGAATAAATGGAGCAAATCGAATGAAATTTGAGGTGAATATTTCAATCGATGAACATGAGAGACCTATCAATTTTTGGAGTGAACGGATCACGGAGAAGTACCCTGTTTTTCGAACATTTATTTTAGAAAATCAAATAAACAATACAAAAATATAATCTATATAAATAAAATTGAAAATCTATCTGTCTGTATGTTTGTCTTATCATCATGGGAGAACGGCTAAACCGAATTTCATGAAATTTTTTTGGTAGCCTTGGACTAGTCCCACCTAAAATTTAGTCCGTGTTTCGAGTTTTTATGACCAGAGGTTGTCCGGGAAAAAAGTAGAGTTAAACCTTCCATAGACATAGCATTATGTACATAGCAGACTATTTTTATTAAATCTTTTCCAATTTAAATAATAAAGAAATGTATATAAAATAAATTTGTGGAAATCGCATTTTTAACTGGATTATATCAATTACGGCCTTCAGGTTTAAAAATTATTAGAATTATTGATATTTTCAATTTATTATGCATCTGTTTTATTTTGACAAAAATGGTTGATTTTTTGGCAAAAATGGTTGAATATTTTTCTATTAGTACACAGGCATATTCTAATCTATGAGAATATAAGTAATATGGTTATATCTTCCCATACAATTTTAGCGCTTTTATTTTCACATATGTTGATTCAATTTCATATTTTTTGCAACGTTGTTAACAAACGGGACCAGGATGTTTTATTTTTCAGATCTGCCTGTAAAGGTATCTTTTGTATAACGAGAACAGCGATTCTTAAATTTTTTTAGGAGCATTAATTTAAATATTTTAATAGAATGTTTTGAATAAATAGTATAAGAATTTGCACATGATTGTGAATTTTATGTTTCTTTATATTATATGTTCCGTACGAAGAAAGGCTATGCAGTACGTGCAATCTTCTGCTAACGCATGGGTATACTTTCTAATCTATACGAGAATGTAAGTGTAGTACAATTTTAGAGCTTTCATTTTAATATTGGTATTTATTACAGCTTTCGAGTTTAAAAATTAAGGGGGTTATTGATATTTTCAATTTATTAAATTATCTGTTCTATTTTGGCAAATATTTTTGAAACTCATATATTGTAGTACGGGTGTCTTCTACTAATATACGGGTATATCTCTTAATCTATGAGAATATAAGTAGTAAAAGTATATAATCTTAGCACATTCATTTTGGCATTGGAATCAATTACGGTCTTCAGACTTAAAGATCACTGTGATTTTTGATATTTTCAATTTATTATGTTATCTGTTATTTTTTGGCAAAGATTTGTGAAACTCATATATTGTAGACGGGTAATCTACTAATATACAGGTATGTCTTTTAATATTGGAGAATGTAAGTAGTACGGATATATCTTTTCATACAACTTTAGCGCTTTTAGTTCGGCATATATGGATTTAATTTAATATGTTTCGAAAATTCGTTTACATGCGGAACCAGGATATTTCATTCTTCAGATCTTCCTGTGAAGTAATTTTGTATAGCAAGAACAGAGATTCTAAAACATATTTTTAGGAGCATTAAATTAAATATTTTAATAGAATGTTTGGAATAACAATGCCATTTAGAATATTATAGGAATTTGCACATGATTGTGAAGTTTTTTTCATATTATATATTCCGTACGAAGAACGGGTATACTGCTAGAGACATATAAAAGTGTTACGAAAATAGGAATTTAATATGTGATTTTTATTTAAAGCTAATGGCGAAAGCCATCATTTATAAGAAGATAGCATAAGTCGTTCTCGCAAACATTTTTATTTATAGTTTCTTTAATATGTGTTATTGGGGGAATGAATTCACATTATTCAAAATTTAAGATTTTCATATAGAATTATATCCTATAAGAACCAAAATAATATTTTATATATTAATTAAACTCCAAAGTTACTTTGACTTTGCTCGAGTGTATAAATAATTTTATTTTATTAACAAAGCACTAACTTTTACTAACAAAGCACTTTTAATTTTGTGGTACAAATTTTTTAACGTGTGTATAAATGAGGATGAAAAAAAATCAAAATAATTCATCCCTATATTTGCATAACATCATGGCTATTGTATTTCTTGTTTTAGTGAAGAACTCACAAAATGAATGTCGCAATCTCAAATCCGAGGCAATGAGCAAACTCAGGCCAGATCCCAACCCATGCATCCAGAGAGTGCAGAGAGGTTCAAATTGTCTTGTTCAGTTCATCCTACGGAATTCTTCAAGATGCAGAAAGGGGAGAGCTTGACCTTGGCAAGGGTCTTTTGTCAGAAACCCGAAATTTCGCGATTCCCCTCCCTCCTTGCGTTGCAGAAGGCATTACCATCGTAGTAGAGATGATTTTGGTTGTACTATAAAGGATCCACTGACCCTGGTCTTGTTTCTTTGAAATTGTGTTGTATCACCACCCCACACGGATCTGAAAATTTTACGAACTTTTGTGTTGCATAATTTATTTTCTAACCTAAGTTTTTCTCAATTTTCAAGATGTTACGGGCTTCTCAGAGCTCATTCTATCTCCGTTCTTTTTGTTATACTTGAGTGGTCGATAATGCGTAGAATATGTTGTAGAAAATTAAATCATTTATAACTCCATTTATGTTACTACAAAGATGTAATATAATTTCAAAACATATTTACTTAATTATTATTTAACATTGTTTACTTCTCCAAATTTTTTATTTCACAAAAAATATATGAAAATAGTAGAAAATTAAATCATATATAATTTTATTGTGACAAATATATAATTTTTAAAAATATTTGCCAGAGTTTTTTTTATGTATATACAACTAGTATATAAGCCTAACTTAGACAAAAAAAAAAACATATAAAAATTTAAATTGAAACATTTTCTAATAAATTTTATTTTCTTTAACAATATATAACGTTTAGTGTCGAAAGCAGCTTATCAAAAATTGACCCAGATAGATTCTGTCCCGTGGTCGATAAGTTTGGAAAGTTTCGAACTTTTAGATCACCGGAGTACCTCTGGGGGGTCTTGAAGGACTTCAAAAATAAAATAACTTCTTTGCCCCACAGGGGGGGGGGGGGGTGTAAACGTTAGAATAGGTGTGCAAAAATTCAAGCTTCTAGGTCATCAGGACTTTTTCGGAAGGACTGAAAAGATTTTGAGTAAGGAAAAAATTATTTTCTTTGTCCGGGAAGGGACGGCGAAAATCCAGCTTCGTTAAGTTCTATCCCGTGGTCGATACTATGTTTGAAAAGATTCAGTCTTTTAGTCGCTGAAGGGCTTCTGGAGGGTCTAGAAAGATAAAATCATGCTTTTGCAGATACCGGTTTTGCATTTATGCATTCGTTAGCATGGAATAGCCGATATCTGCCATGGCAGCCAGAAACTTGCTGTAAGCTACAATTTTTACGAGCTGTTATGGGAATTGATAGTTTCAGTCCATCCACGTGACCGGCATAAAATTCGTTTGCAATTTAGTTCAGACTACACGAAGCTACAAAGGCAATGTTCTTTATGTCGGCCACGTTAAAGGTTGAAATTGTGAGTTCCCATAGAAGCTCGCAATAATTGTTGCTTACAGCAAGTTTCTTGCTATCATTGAAGATATCGGTTATTCCAAACTGACGAACACATAATAAGCGTGAAACCTGTCCATGGATGCTGATATCTGCAATGGGAATGTCTCTCATATTTTTGGAAATGCCCAGGCGTGTTTTGTGAAGGCAAAAGCACCTTAAACAGTTATTATATAGATAGGAATAAATTTGAGTGGATGGACAATATAAAATTCATTTACAATTTAGTTCAGGCCACACGAAGCTGCACAGGCAAAGTTCTTTATACCGGTCACGTGTAAGGACTGAAATTGTCAGTTCCTATAGAAGCTCGCAAAAATTGTGGCTTACCGGCTATTCCATGCTGACGAGCGTATAAGCGTAAAACAGGCACATGCCGATATCTGCAATGGTACACGCCGATATATGCAGTACATTGCCAATATATGCAATGGGACCTGTATCCATATTTAAGGGAATGTCCCTTATAGGCGGGTTTTGTGTTTTATTACGATAAAAGCATGTTAGGCGATTATTATATGGATATGAATTTCGTCCTCCAAATTTATTATTACAGCCCAAAATATATATAATTGTATTTTTACTTTTCCTGCAATACATGATAATGTATACGGAAAGTATTGGAATCGTGTCGAAAATCGCAACAGAAGTTTTCGACAGATCTACACTTTTTAAGGCCTGTAGAACACTAAAAAAACTATTTTTAGCGTGACATCTGTGCAATGTATCCACTCTAACTCAATAACTAATTGACCTTATTTTAAAAAATTTGGTAGGTGACCCTGGTGCTGATTAAATTTTGGTACGATTCAGGATAAAAGAACCCGCCCTTTTTTGCAAAATAGCCCGCAAAAATTGCCTGTCTACTCAGCTAAGATCTAATAAAGATGGATAAGTCACATGGTGCTGATTAGATTTTGGCAAGATTCAAAAAAGATAAACTTGCCTTTTTTTACGAAATGGCCCGCAAAAATATAAAATAAGACAACGTATGCTCAAATGTATCAATTAAATGCTTGTTTTATACGTAATTTTTTATGATGAAAAGAATAAGACCAATCCTATTACTCTAGGACTAGCCGTTCTTGATATATTTTTATGTTTTTTTTTTTCGTATTTTTGCGAAGTTACCTTTAGTAAGTCCAGTAACCAAATGAAACGAAAATTGAATTAAAAGTGCAAATTCAGTGTTATTTAAAATAATTATGGGTGCTATTTTGTAAAATTAAACTCTATTTAATGAATTATTGAAGAAAAAATCTGATATGGGCAGCACATGACTTTCCCTACAGACTTATATCCACGTTCTCTTTATTTTAATTAAATTTAATTCACTTTCAATTCCATTTTCGTTCTCATTTGGTAACTGGACTTATTTTCAAAGGTGGCGTAGAGAAAATACGAAAAAACTGAAATATTTTGAGAACGGCAAGTCCTAGTGTAATGGGGTTTATCTTATTCTTTTATCGTTAAATTTACGTATAAACCAAGTATTTAATGGATATATTTGAGCATACGTAGTTTTTACTTTCCTTATATACATAACGTATAAGGAAAGTATTGTGACGGAGTCGAAAATTCGAATTCGAGTTTTTGAGGGGAGAGCACCTTTCAAGCATCCCTGATCACGAATCGAACATTTTTAAGGTGATGTCTGTGCGTGTATGTGCATGTGTGTGTCAGTGAGTCTGTGGAGACGATATCTCATGAACAAATGGAACGATTCGAATGAAATTTGGTACAGAAATCACAATCCATGAATATTGGAAGCTTATTGTTTTTAAACACAATCGAATGTTCAGAACTCTCCTAAATTTTCGAGTGAAATTTGAAAAAATCAAAACCTTTAACAAAGTTACGCAAATAGACATTTCATATATAATTTTTGCTTAGAAAGCGATTGACGTAAATTTTAGAACGCTAGCATGAACCGTTCTCGAGATATTGCACATTTTTCAAATAAATTTGTCAAAAAGTCCCTTAAAATAAAAAAAATATTAACTGTTAACAAACATATTAACTTTTTATATGTAATATCATGCGATAAATTGGGTGACATCATTCTCGTGGATCTAACGCGTTCCATTCACGAGAAAAGATACTTTGAGTAATACTTTTGTATTTGACCGCCAATAGTCATTTATCTGCTGTAAGAATAACTTATTTTTTCGTTCATAACGCTTGGTGAGATTTTGGCGACAAATTTAGCGGAATGTCGCCAACTTGGCGACATTTTTAAATGTTGCCAAATTAACGAAAATCTCGCAAAATGTATAAAAATGATGCTAAATCTATGAAAATGACGACTAATTCAAGAAAATTCAATATCTTTGAAAGAATATAAGTACCTACTATAAGGGTAACATTTTTTTTTAACTGTAAAAGTAGTAAATTCATTGCATTATATAAGGAAAGTCATGTACTGCCCACATCAGATTTTTTATTTCAGATTTTGACGTTTTTTGCGGCCGTTTCGCAAGAAAAAAGCAGGTTATTGTTTTTCGAATCGTACCAAAATCTAATCAGCACCAGGGTAGCCCACAAGCGACTTATCTACCGAATTTTGTGAAATTCGGTCCATTAGTTTTTCAGCTAGAGCGGATACAGGCAATTTTTAGGGCCATTTCGCAAAAATATGCGGGTTCTTTTATCCCGAATCGTACTAAAAACTAATCAGCACCAAGGTCACACCAAAGTGACTTACTTACCAAATTTTATGAAATTCGGCCATTAACTTTAGAGTTAGAGTGGATACATACATTGCACAGACAGACACACACACACAGACGTCACGCTAAAAATAGTTTTTTCGTATTCTAGAGCTCTCGAAACGTGTAGATTCGTCGGAAACTCGAGTTGTAATTTGCGGCATGATTCCAATATTTTCCCTATATATTACCATGTATTGCAGGGAAAGTAATAAAGAGAATGTAAATATGAGTCTACAGGGAAAGTCATGTGCTGCTAACATTAGATATTTATTTTTCCTGCAATACATGGTAATGTATTGGGAAAGTATTGGAATCATGTATTCTGAACTAATATTCTGAATTTAATATTCTGAACTACATTGTGAAAGATGGTTCTAATGTCGATATTTTAACATTTTAAACTGTTTTGAAAAAGTAGTTTTGATTTCGATATTTTAATTTTTTCAACTGTTCGTCTCCATCAAACTAGAGTTACTGCTGATTTTTTCATTATGAAAAGTATTATTTTAAAACAAAAACTATAAACATTCATTTCAAAATTTGACCAAATAAGCAAGCGAACTTGTTATCGCAGCCAGATGTCTGTGAAGGTCACCACTTCATATGCATCCTCTTCCACTGGCACAAAAGGGAGAGAATACTCTCTTTACTCTTCATGGCATACGTCAAGTTGAAGTGTTGCTAGAGGTTGAAGGTCATAAAAGGGAGTGCGTCCAGTTCTCGTAATTCTTGAAAGAATGTAAAAGTAAAACTCTTGACTTGATTGCATCTATCTTCATGGGCGTATTTAAGGGGGGGGGGGGGAACCAGGGGATGCTAAAGCACCCCCTGGGAAAATTTTTAATTTAATTAAAAGCCAATACGAGAGAAAAAAATTTAAAAAATGCTTTTTGGAATTAGAACATTCAACCACAACTGTGTGTTTTCTTCCACGTGCATATTAATTAAAACAATTTAAACTTGAACCTAAATGGAAAACTTAGGATCATTGCATTTGGTATGTTTATGAATGTCCAATTTTTAGTTTAGTTACTCTGTCTCCAGGATGGTTAGAATTCTGTTATGAAAGGGAGACTAATTTTTAAAGGTGGTACACACTCATTTTTAAAAGTGCTATACACACTAATTCTTAAAATGTGATGCTTATACCATCTATTCAAATTTACTTTGTAACAATTCAAGGTTGGTAGTAATTTCTAAATTTGGAATGCAATCAATTTTAGAACCCCCTGGAAAAAAATTCTGCATACGACCATGTCTATCTTGCTTCGGAAGATTTCATGCTTCGTGCACTCATGCAAAGAGTCTCTTCTAATGTACATGCGGGAAAAGGATATTGTCAGCTACACGTAACATAGTATCAAAATTATATATTAACACAAATCATCTTAATGCGTCGAATTTATCTGAGTGACTGCCCAATTACTAACTTGACAAAATAAATATCTCAAAAACGTTTACGAAAATTTTTAAATTAAGGCTGGCTTATAAAAAGAAATATTTTTACTTTCCCTGCAATACATGGTAATGTATAGGGAACGTATTGGAATCATGTTGAAAATCGCAATTCGAGTTTTCGATGAATCTACACATTTTGGTTTGGGAACACGAAAAAACTATTTTCAGTGTGACGTGTCTGCCTGCCTGTGCAATGTATGTATATTGCACTCTAATTCAAAAACTAATTGACTAAATTTCCTAAAATGTGGCAAATTAGTCACATATGGGTGTTAGGCGATTTGTACACTCGGGTGTTAGCATGATTTGTGACCAGACGATATAAGAAAAGTTTGAAAGCACCACTGTAAGAAATATATAAAGACTCACAAAGAAATGTAGTATGATTGATGATCATTATTTAATTTTTTATGTATATAAAAACTATTTTCTATTTCATTAAAAAATATATAACGCTTTCGAAACAAATGACGTGTTTGGAATGCTCATGGGCCAACATAATTAAGAAAATACTAGGCAAAGAAAATTATTTCTGTTATTAATAATTTTCTATTCTAATCCCTACAGAAATGTTGTTATATTTTGCGTGAGTATACATACATGTATTTCTCTTATTAGCAAAAATATCCGGTTTAATCCTATTTAAAGAAAACATTTTTTTTGTATCATTTAACAGAAATAGTCGGTATTGCCTAGTACAATGTTGACTAGACAGTATTACAACAACACCATTTGCTTGTTCTAAACCCGATTTAGTTAGATAAAAGAGGAAATAGCGTTCGAAAACACAAACGAATTAATATGCAATGAAGAAAATGGCAAAAATGTGAAAGATTGGATACAGATAGTATATAATTTACAGAAAATACAGTTCACTGCGAATTCTCTTGATCTATATACATATCTCGAGAAACGTTGAGTGTTTCTGTTGCCAGAGAATAAAATATCAAAACTTGAAATAGATAATTCACACCGCAGAAATCTGTTATCACCACCCCACACGGACATCCCCTCACCCCCCCCCCCCCCCCCTACCTCCTAAAAATGTTACGAATTTAGTATTGCATAATAATTTATTTTCTAACCTCTTTAAGTTTTCCTCAGTTTTCAAGATGTCACGGCGCTTCTTAGAGCTCATTCTATTTCTGGCCTTTTTTTTTTTTTTTTTTTTTCAATCTTCTAGATCACCAGGAGGCTTTCGGAAGGCCTGGAAATACTTTTAGTAAGATAAAACTTATTCTCTTCGTTCGGGGAAGGGCGGCGAATATCTGCTCCCCCCCCCCCCCCCCCGAATGAAGAGTAATATATGCCTTATTAAATTGCTGATCTGCCAGTGATTTTACCTTCTTTACAATTATTATCTCTATGTCACTATTTGTAATCCACCATTATTATTATATGTTTTCATTTTAAAGGGATAAAATATCTGTGGCAATAGCAGAATTAGTTGAATTCTTCTATTGATTTTAAAATATATTAATTATCAATAATTATTGTTTATATAAGTAATATACATATAATAGAATTATTTATTATATCTATTAAAAGTAATTGAAATTTTCAATTAAAAATACTTTAAAATTCTTGGAAACTATTTATGCTTTATAAATTGTATTTCTTCTTAATGGTAAATTCCATTTTGACTTGGCTACTGGAACTAAAGTTTACTCATACTCAATGCACCACAGTATAAAATTATTTTAATTAAAATATAATAATTTTAAAATTTCTAGTTTTAATCTTTAAATATTAAAATTGGTAAATTAAAAAATAGGTAATTTTCTATAAACAAAAGTGAAATGTAACACTCTTTATATTTTAGAGATAAAGGGCCTTTGTTTTTTATTATACTCTGAGTGCACTGTAGTGTTTATTCAGTGCAGATTCAACAAACTCAAGAAACTCGAACTAAATTCACTTGCACACAAAATCTTTTCTCCCGCTTTTTATGATCCGTCTTCTGTCATCTCTCACGAGTGCAACCAAGTTGCGCAGAAGTGTGCGTGTGAGTAGGGATCATCGAGTAGGGATCCAATTTTCGTCGGCTGTAAACGCTGTGTCACAGAGTGAAAAGATAGGTTGTAACTTGAAACAAGACAGGTGTAAATAAATATCTTGGGCGGGTAAGATGGGGACTGGCAATCACATCACAATGATAGAGGCTGGGAACCTGCTATTTATATTAGGGAAGACGATTTTTGTGATTCGGAAGAATGATACAATTGAAAGCAGTTATTTTTTCGACTTCAGAATTTTCGGATGCTGTCTTAGAACTATATACTGTTGGAAATAATTGGAGTTGATCAATTCATATTTAATTATAATATTTTCAGCGAATTAACAACAAATATGGTAATACATATGAAGCACTATAATTCCACGTCTGCTGACGAGAAAAAATAATTTGTGTAATCAAATTTTATGGTATTTAAAGAGAAACTTTTTTTTTCTTCATAAAACCGTGTAAAAAAATGTGTATGTGGCGTAGATATCCTATATATTCTTCAGGTTCTATATATTCTACGGTGTATGTGTGTGGGAAGGGGGAATCTACGAGCCGTTTGTAAGTGGTTTCTCTCTCCTTAAAAATATCTACTAGTTTTGTAAGATTTTTAAAATTAATTATACTTTTATAACGTTTTTTCGAATCAAATATATACAATGTACATTTAATATTAAAAAGGAAAAATGGACCATCTTGAAAGAACAAAAAAGGACTGAAAAGTAGAGCAAGACACCCTATGCCTCTGCTCTGAATAAAGGGGGTCTTGGAGAGCCGAGATGCAATCTGGAAGAATAAAAAATGAATTATAATTAAGAGAGGAATCGGAAAAGCTATTTAAAATGAACGAAAATAGAATAGGGATCCAAAAAGTAAAACTGGTTAGTGGAATAAGGAACCAAGTACCCCCCTCCTCCGACTTGCCCAATATTTTCGAGAGATACTGTGCGCACAGGCATATAAGAATAATTAGAGAAAAAAATGGTTACTTCACATTCAGGGATGTTCAAAAGGTGTAGATTTATCAAAATGTATTATGCGTATAAATGCATTCCTCGGATAAAACTTATATCAAATACTGTCTAGATTGAGTCTTATTACCTGATAAAAGTTTCATTGAAATAAATTGCATATTTATGGAGATATTTAGTTTAAAAGCAAATTTTGTCCACGTTTATATATTAATGCATTACAAATTCAGAAATATTTGTAACCTTAAACTTACTTCTTCACTTTCAAAAACTCAGGCACTGAAGCAGCTTTAGCATTTCTGAAAGATTTAGTTTCTCGTAATGTTGTAGAGAAGCAATATATCATAATTTAATTTGACTAATTAGAAAATTATTAATGAAAAATACTTGTAGTGCGCATGATCTCAGTTAGTTTCTAAATGGCTTGCAAACATTTTATTGATTATTGTCTTAATTTTTACTTTTCATTACTTTATGCTTTTCTGCACAAAAGAAAATAAAACACTTCTCAAATCAAAAGTGCAGTTAGATAAGAATAAAAATGATTTAATAAATATCAGAAATATTGCTGGGGTATGGAAAATCGAAATAGGGCCCTTAACCATTGCAAGTCCATTGCATTTGCCTATGGTTAAAATGCCCTGTATTTACAAGTGCTCACTAACTTTGCACGATACAATTTATTTAAGAATGTTTTAAGGTATTAAATAAAGTTTTTGAGCTCCTTCTCCAATAATCATTATAGGGCTGGGATGTTGATGACCTAAAAATTGCCTTAAAAAGATGAAAAATGTCCTTAAGAATTAAAAAACGGACCTTAAAACTTGAACGGTTCCCAAACACTTTGCATTATGTTTTGTTAAAATTATAAATTAAATCACTTCAATATTAAAGAATTCACAGATTAGAATTTTATCTTTGCTTTATAATATGCACTATAAAACCTCAGAAGAAAAGAAAAATGATATTTTTTTCAGAAGCCCCCAGACGTCCAGGAGAAAGTCTGAGAGTCAGAACCAGTCGAAACCTGTTCTGTCAGGTAGTACATAAAGCGTTTGGAATAGCAGCAACAGTACAAGATAAGAACCTCTAAATTTGAATTTTTTTGTTAACTACCTCCACCACAGTTCATTTCAAATGTGGACAATGGAGATTCTCTTCCCTCAATATTAGCACTAAACAAGTGTCTTGAACTGAATTGCCAGAATGAGAAGTTTTGAAGTTTTATGGCTTTGTTCATGTAACAAACCTGGTTTTGAGTGTTGCAAATTGAAAGCATAATTCTTATGAAAATTTTATATATTTTACAAAATGGCAAAAAATGACCTAAAAATAATAATGCTCTTAAAATATTTAATAAAAATCTCCAAAAACGTCTAAAAACGTACTAAAAACTCATTAAAAAATGCCCAAAAAGAGAAAAAGGCCCCAAAATACAAATGCCATCAAATTTCAGGTCCTAATAATAATTACTATTAACTACAGGTTTGCTTTTAACTAAAGCATAGTTTAAAAACTATTAAAAGCAGATAATTCAATCAAAATGTTGTGATTGAATTATCTTATGAATTATGAATTATGAATGTTTCCACAATCATAATTGATTGTGGAAAAAAATATATCATCAACACCCCAAAATAATGGTAAGCTAAAAATTATAAAGTAAAACATTTGTACTTTTCAAGTCCTTAAAACACATTTTCAACAAGAGGATATTTGAAATCCTTTAAAATGACATAGACTTAAATTTAATCTATGCAATACAGATTTTCCCTTTGAAGTCCTCTACAAAAGGCATCCCTCCATTGGCAAAATGACCATTAGTCTCGCATTGAATAGACATATCCCCCCCCCCCCCACACACACACACACCAATTTCTTTCAATGAAAATAAATTTCTCTGAAATAGGTAAGAATTTATCCCCAAGTCTAAATTGTTGGATTAGATTGAAAAATATCTGACACAAAAGTAAGACTAATTACTAATACTCAACTAAATTTAATCACCCCAAAACAGCATAGAAGCTCAAAACATAAAACACAAAAGTTTCTTGTTAAACATAAAAGTGTTAATTTCTGAAAAAGCAGTTTTATAGGAGACATGGAGGGTCTACTACTAGATTTCCTATATTATTGTGTTCCAGTAAAGCATATTCAGATCAAAGAGGGGGAAGGGAAGGCAGCAGGAGCAGTAGCCTACTTAGGTTCTAAATTGGAGAGGGGATGTCATCATGATGTAAACTTTTTTATAAATTTAAAAATGTGAAATTAATTTAAAACATAATTCAAAACATATCTAAAATTGAAACTTAATTATATTAAAAATATTATATTACTTGACTATTTATTAATTATTAACTTAATTATACTAAAAAATAGACATATTAAAATGTTATACTATGAGTAATATTTTATATACAAAAATTAACATTTTGTTATTATTTAATACAATAAGCAAATTATATACAGGCCACTAATTTCACATTACAATAATAATAGCAATATTTTTATTATACCGGTATATAAATATATAATAAAATCAGACACCTGCTCCATTGGGGAGGGTGGCGCCAATTTTACTGTTTGCCCTGGGTGCCAATACACCGACGTATGACTCCAAGTAGAGATCACATTAAATTTAATATATGAAATACATTTTCCTATATATTCTTGTGCTGCTTACATTTTCTTCTTTGTTGAATCAAAACAGTCCAAATTGCACTCACAAAGGTTTTCTGGATAAAAAAAAATTAGAATAATAATAAAAATTTTAATACATGCTTTGGATAAAAGAGAAAACTTACTTTTATGGTACCCCTAACTGCAGTTCTTGCAAAGGTGAAATGCATTATTCACACTTTAAGCAAATACACATCTAGCCTTTGAGGCAAACATTGGGTATCTTGAATAGTTCTTGATGACATCGGCTTCTTTGATGAATAAAACAGCCAAAAATGCATTTGCAAAGGTGAGATGTATTATCCACACTCTAAGCAAATACACATTTAGCCTTTGAGGCAAAAAAATTGTGGATGTCTTGAATATTGCGCATCTTCTTCACCATCCAAATGTAAAGTTTCCTCAGGTATGGAAAGTTGATGTGTTTCTTCTTATGGATTGGTAGAGTGTTTGAGATGTGGCACATATACTAATAACAAATACGATGTATATATAAATATTTCCTGAGAACATGTATAAAAAAAAGAGGTCAATTAAACTTTATTACTTTTATACAATGTCCTGTTATAGGGCAGAAGCTGCTTAACTATAATTCCGAGTGCTTACAATTGTTAGCGATAGGCAGGGTTAAAATAATGGCACAGATTGCTACTGAATTGGAAGTACAAATAGTTCTACCAGAAAATTTCTGAAACCCTTGCTTTAAGGAGTTTTGTGTACACAGATTATTTCTGCACCTTGCTGACAAGCAGCAATAACTAGGAAAATATTGCCCACGAATGGTGATGGATGATCAAATAAGCACTTTCTTGCTTATATCAAAATAGTTGCTTACCAGAAATATTTTAATAGCAGCAGCAGATTTACATGTTTGGGGACCCATATGACATCTTTTTTGTGCCTTCATAATGAATAATTTTTAATATGTATAAAACAAATGTTATATAAATTTGTGTTTCTTTACATTTATGATACTCTTAATTCCTTTATAATTTATAATTTAAGAATATTCATTTATAATGGCAATATTCATTTTAAAATAAATATAAAAATGAAATTTGCACTAATATATTTAGGGTTTCTTACTTATTAATGCAATATACTCAAAAGAATTTTAAAACTCAGCACAAAAGTTAGTTTACCGAATAGAAATGTCAAATATTTAATACAAGATAGATATATTTAATACAAATTTACTCATGTGAGATATTTGATGTTAAAGAGCTTATTATTATATTTTAGCTTTTTGTTTTAAAGGGGAACAATTATCAGGGTGTCTAATAAATTCACAAATAAAAGTTCTATGAATTTTCCAGAGAAAAAGATACTAAATTTCAGAGGTATTTTTTTGAAAGAAAAATACTAGTTCATTTTTAAGTAGTAAAAAAGAATAGTCACACACTTGCACACATATAGACTTGAAATTTTTTAAAGAGTGAAATTTATTTATTAGATTATACAAAGGAAAATATCTAATACTTAAATGACACATGAGTAAAATTATGCACAAATGAATATTTCAGTGTATAAAGATCACATAGAGTAGCCATATTCAAAGCAAAAACTAAATGTTTAAAGTTAAAATTCTCCCAGTTAGTTATTTATTATGATCTTAATTTTTATTCTGTTTTTTAAATATCAGAATCTCAAACAATTATCACAACATAATATATAATGTTTCTAAAATATATATATTTATACACATACACACACATGGGTGTAGTTAAAGGACTCACCAATCCACATGTAATTCTTTTTTCAACTGCTTACCTTATATATGGAACAGGGAAAGAGGGGCATTTCATACCTATTTATAATTTTCACAAGCTTGTCATAGAGTCAATTTTGATTTCAAGTTTTCCCTTCAGACCATTTTATTTTCACATTTGCTCTACAGACCATATTCAATAAATGATCAATCCCTGGTATTTATAATACAAGTAAATTAAAATTCTTAAAATAAATATATATTGGTCTAGCCATATTTTGCTTGTCATGGTTGCTCTAATGAAATGTATTTCAAGGTATTTATGTTTCCTTTATTGTTCCAATCTATATGCTTGTCGTCCATATAACACAAGTTTATAGATAAAATCTATCTTGTGTTTCAGAAACAAGCATTTTTGTGTTCATTTCGAAGGGATATATGGACCCGAAGAGAATTTTTTCGAAATGAACTTATCGTAAGCCTAAATCTCTTCCATGTGCAAGCTTTTTTGCTTGATTTTTTTGTTTTCTTATTTGCATTCCTCATTTTTGAAATTTGTTGATCGTCTTTGTCTTTATGACCTGCATTACGCTTTATTAATTCCTCTTTATGTCTTAATTTCTTTTATTTCTTTGTAGAAAATTTTGGAATAGTGTATTATGAGTTACTACATACATTCTAACTTTGGATTTACTAATTTATATTTATATATATATATATATATATATATATATATATACATATATATACATATATTTGCACAAATTGCTGTCAAAATAATCTGCAAAATTAACACTTAGTTTAACAGCATAAAAGGTTGATTAAAAGAATCGACAGATGCATTTTCCTTTGCTGGTGAATGTGTTCTGCCTTTTATGTCCTGAAAAAGTAGGTTGTTCCTTGCCTCAGAAATTGATTGATACTTTTAGTCAACTATCAACTGTATATTTTTGTTTTATGCTTTATTACAATCAGAGGTTTATATGCACAAAAATAAATATATTTTATTTCCAAAAAGTCTTTATTTACTATATTTATTAATGAAAATACATTTATACTGTTTCAAAAACAGTATAAATTAATTTTACTGACATATGCATTATTTAATAACAAAAACTATCTAGCTCAAATATCTATTTAATATCTATTAAAAAAACTAGCTAGCTGCATAAAATATTAAAAAAAAGTATTAAGTTTCATTTCAATGCAAATGTAATTATTACAAATTTTCAATACCTAAATACCATTTCATGTGGAAAAGTAAAAAAATATATGTAGAGGAATTAATATGGAAGAAAAAAAAATCATAACAAAAATTTACCTTTTAGTGGTAAAAATCATGTGTAATCTTAAGTACTAGTAAAATTTTAAGGAATAAACAAGGGATTTGATGTGTACCAGACACGTAATTATGGATACTGGTAAAGTCTGGTTGTTAGCACTTATGAACTTCATACATAGTCGTATTTAATTACTTTTGTATTATATGATGCAAGGAATAAAAATTATGCAATAGAAAATGGGAAAAATGAGGAAAAACCTGATTGAAAATTTGTATATTGTCAAAACTGATATACACTGAAATTGTTAAGATATTTACCATCAAATTTTATATATGTCATATATAAAAAATATTTAAAACTATCTCTATGGAAACACTCTCTGAGGTTATGTTATTGGTAACAATACATATTTTTTATAATTTCCTTTTATTTTACACATTTAGCGTCAAAGCATAAAAAATTATTTTTTGAAAACTTTTTAAGTTAAAGAATATGATTAAATGTTACTTACTCAAAGTCCAGTAAATGATAGAAAACTTGGGTGCATACCCTTGATGTGTTTTTTATGCATAATCAACTTAAAAATGTGAAACATTTACATGTGTAAATAATAAGATAAACATACATTTTTGTATGGTCACCACAGATTGGTTGATTATAGGTACAGCAATATGTTGTCCTCATCCTTTTCTTTGTAAAGCTGCAGCATGAGTAGTATTTTCTAAGTGTTTTTCTTTTAACAAAAGTACCACAAACAATGCTCTTACCTTTCAACTTTCTCATTGTTAAGAATAAGAACTCTTTTAAGCATTGTCTTGTGCCTACAGAAATACTTGGATAGTTTTGCCTTTTCCTTTACCAATTTTCTACTACTGGTAATGTATCAGGAACATAAGTTAAGTCTTGGTAAATGTTTTGTCCATTTTCCTTTTTAAAATTATTTTAGTGGATTATATAAGCATTTAATACAGCAATGTTTAGTAAAAAATGCACAGTGGCCAATCGTTTGTTTTATGACTGCAATTCATATATCATATTTAATCAATGGAGTCTATAGCTCCCTTAGTAAAGTTATAATTTAGGATGATTTCTATTTTGTTTATTTAGAACATTTGAACTTAACTACAAGCAGATGATATAGGTGTAACAAGTTTTTTCTGCTTAGATTTATAGGTTAAAAAGGTCGCCTTTACTGAATAAAAATAGAGATGATCAGACTTTTCTATTACAAAAATTCAAAGCTGTAAATTCTGAGGAAACTCTCTTTTTGTCATTCTTACATTAGGCGACAAAAGCTAAAATCATATTAGAGTTTTTTTATGTATAAACTCAAGTATATAAACATCTCTTTAATATATGTATAAAATAAGCATAATGTTAACCATTTAATGGTTATGTAAATAAAGCATATATTTATTTTCTTAATCTTAATGGCAACTATATATCATTTAGACATACATAGTCTGCAATCAAGTTTAACTAATGCAATATTGAATGACATATTTTTTTCTCTTCCACACTGTGTCATGTGGAATGACCTTTGGCAAACACTACTAGACTATGAAGGTGCTCAAAAAAAAAAAAAGAGATAAATAGTAGATATTTTTATCATACATCATTTTAACATATACTTACTATTCTAGGGTTGATTTTAAAACATTTTTTATACACTTTTGAGACCATCTATTTACAACTAAAAGTATTATGTTCCATGAAACAAATACAGACCTACAACTATGAACTTCTCAATATTCTTGTACAATACAGCTACTGATACTGTACAGCTACTGGTACTGTACAAAACAGCTACTGATATATGTCTTGGTGATCAGATTTGAAAACTTTGCTTTTAATTTTATGTGAGTTGATAGGTTTCAAACAACTCATTTTACAATTACAATTTCTTTGTAGCAACTAGCAACAAACTTTGTTATGCCATTAATAGCATGATTTCAATTTTATTAAAATTTTTGATAGTAAATAAATAAAAAATAAACAAGGTAACTGCAATTGATAAGGAGGTATGGCTCTCTGAATGAATTTTGTAATATCTCTCTATAATATATACAGAGCTAAGATTTTAAGTTTAAAGGTTTGGCACCCTCCAACATATTAAAGCCCTATTAGCTTTTATCATTTCATTTGCAATGTAAAATCTATAAGATAAATAAAGTTGAAAATCTATGTGTTTATCTCATCATCACGGGAGAATGGCTGCACTGAATTTCGTGAAATTTTTGGATAGGTTTGGGTTAACTCCACTTAAAATTTAGTCCATGTTTCGAGTTTCTAATCTAGGACCAGGGGTTGTAGAGATATTAATAAAACATGAACCTCCCATAGAAACAGCATTACGCAGATAATATTTTTCTGCAAATTCATTTGAAGAAAAATATATCCTGTTGCTTAGTAATGATATTGAATCCAATGTGTTTATACAACAGACAATTTTTATTAAATATTTTCCAATTTAAATATTAGAGAAATATTTATATTAAGTAATTGCATTTTTAACTGGATTATATCAATTATGACATTATAGTTTAAAAGATTATGGAAAATATTGATATCTTCAATTTTTTACTGCATCTGTTTTATTTTGACAATATTTCAAGCTATTTGTTGAAGAAGAATGAAAATGGTATGGGTTAATCTTCTAACACCATTTGTTTTAGTGCTTTCATTGTGGTATAGGATTATACGAACTAGCCAGGCGACCGTGAAGTTTATGCCATATTAAGGCTAGCCAATCTCCATTCCAGAGGAGCCGCAACCAGGTCGCTGACTCGACGGAAACATTCACCAGGCAGGGTCCGAGAGAACGTCCGCCAAGCTCGACACCAGCCACCGGTCGGCCCTTGGCTCAGGTCATGAATAGGCACAGTCTATGGGCTCGACCACCTGGAAGAGTCGGGGCCTGAACGACTCACTGGTACGACAGCCAGTTCATCACCGATCCGGTAACCCGATTGATTTTCCCCCAGCAGACGGAGAACCAGAGGTACAGACCTAAAATCCGACCACCGCAATCTTTGGCGGCACCGCCCCCTGGGGGAGATATTCATTGTGATATAGGTAGATTGATCCTAATTTTACATATTTTATAATTGTGCTTATACAAACAGGACCAGGATGTTTTATTTTTTAGATTTGTTTGCGAAGATAATTTTGAATCGTGAGAAAATTTTTTATACTTTTTTTAGGAAAATTAAATTAAATATTTTAATAGAATGTTTTGAATAATCTTTAGATTTACCTGTGAAGATAATTTTGTACAGTGAAAACAGAAATTCTTATACTTATTTTTAGGGCAATTAAATTAATTATACTTTAATAGAATATTTTGAATACCGAAGTCACTTAGAATAATATGGGTATTTGTACACATTTGTAATCACGAGCAGCATTGGGTATATCTACTATTATTTATAAAGAAAATTCACTATTAAAAAAAATTATTTACAAAGAAAAAGTAGCACTTCTCACTATTTGTTTATTATCTCAGCACGGGAGAACTCACCTTTCCTTTTTAATGAGAATTATTAAAAAATTTCAAAAAGAATTAAATATTAAAAGTTCACCATAAATTGATTTTAATATTTCTTTATATATTCTGCATGAAGAATGGGTATACTGTTAGTCCATATAAATAGAATTGAAAATTTATATGGTTGTACCGAATTTCAAAAGATTTTGTGGATAGCCTTGAAATAGTCCTACTTACAATGCAATCCATATTTTGAGTTTTTAGGACCAGGAGCTGTTGAGATATTAATAAAAAAAGAATCTTCCATAGAGATACCATTATGAAGCAATATATTTTAAGAAAATGATATCATATTACTTAGCAACACAATTAAATCAAATGTGTTTATACAGCAGATGATTTAAAAAAAATTCCAATTTAAATAACAGAATCAGCAGTTGCTCTAGTCTGACGAAGCCGAAATAGCTTTGTGTGAATAACATTTTTTAAAATAAAACTTCAGTAAAGTTCAATAAATTTATTTGACTTTTTCACTAATTTTTTTGTTTACAGGCTTTCAAAGCACTACAAATTACTTATTAACTGTTTATAGCACTTTTTGTTTTCACCCCAATTTTATCTGGATACTTCGGCCATAGACTTCATGCTAAAATATCAAATTACTTTACTATCTTACCTTTTGGTATATAAATTATACTATATATCTTTTACACTTACTTGCAGGCTCATAAATACATACTTGAATATGTATATTTTTATTTATTCTGTTCAAACCCCAAGAATCATTAAACATCTTTGGAATTCTTAAGTTCACGTAACCTCCTAATTTTTATAAACAGAATCAAATATCTTGTGCTTATGTATCAATATTTTACCAAGGAGTAAGTAAACAGATTGAGCTGCAACAAGCGTTATATTTTAAGTACTACAGATTTTCCATCCATTGGAAAACCCAGATTAAAGTAAAATTCTTGCTCATTGTTCATAGCTCACTTTTATTTTTTGAGATATAAGCATTACAAACTTGCAAAAAGGAAAATTTCAAATTTTCTTCAACCTGACAAAATAAGTACTCCAAAACTGTAAAACCTATTTTTAACAATAAATATCGATTTAAGAAGAAAAATGAAAAAACAAAAAAATCACTTGTACAGATATCTTTTCAAGTTAAAAAAAAGCTCAAAATATATAAATTAGTTTTATATATTCATAACCAGTACCCTATTTTCAACAAAACAAAAAAAAATTATGTACATTTTTATCTATTAGGTTCGGCGATATAAGCATTAAAATTGTTTACATTTTTCGAAATGCTTCAATTTCGACACAGATACTCCAAGCATAGATATTATTCCCATTTTTAAAAAAAAAAAAAAATAGATATAAAAAATAAATTTTATAATTGTACGGTATTGCATTTTTGACTGGATTTATAGGAATTATTGATATTTTCATTTTTCTGATTTAAATAAAAAGGAAATGGATATAAACAATTTTTTATAAATGAATGATATTGCATCTTTGATATTTTCAATTTCTTACATCATCTGTTTATTTTGGTAAAGACTTTTCAAATTCATATATTGTATTTAGTCAATTATTGAAACTGAATGAAAGTTATACCTTCTAATACAATTTTATCGCTTTCAATTTGACATATTTTGATCTAATTTCATATTTTTTGTAAATTTGTTTACAAATTGAACCAGGATGTTTTATTCTTCAGATTCGCATTTGAAGGTGAAGATAATTTTGTATAACAAGAACAGATATTCTTATATACCTTTTTTATTAGAATTAAATTAAATATTTTAAAAAATAGAATGCATTGAACAAGAATGTCATTTAGAATACTATAGAAATTTGCACATAATTGTGAATTTTAAGTTTTTTTATAATATATATTCCAGATTAGGAATGTGTATGCTACTAGTGCCATTATACATTCGAAAAATTTATGGGGTTCAATTAAAAATTTTGGGAGTGCTTAGAATCTCAACTGCCACTTTGCTAACAAAATCCAATTTGTGAATTTAAAGAAAAAAAATTATTAATATATCAATTTATATTTCACTTTATATACTTTAATATGAGCACTTTATTTTCGAAATAAATGTAGAAATTATAACTTAAATATTTATTGATGCTAAATTTCATAAATTATGTTTTTGAACAGTTTTTGTCTTAAACAGCCAAAATGCAAAATGCTGCATAAAAAGTGATTCATCAAAGATTTTAAAGAAAAAGAGAAAACTTTTTATATTTTTGTATTCATTTACAACAAATTCTCATAGGGCTATATCAGCTAATTGTTACAGAGGTATCAGTACGAATTTTTCTCAGTGAAGTAGCATATTTTAATATTACCGCTTTAGATATATATTTTAAACATGAACTTCAGATAAATACAAAAAGACCAGTCCTAGATCTGACATTAAACTTCACTTTTATAAAACAGAAAATATATTTGAAATGATTAACTGTAGTTACAAGATTTATAATTTTTAATCTTTAAATTTCAAACTAGATTGTAACAATATTGGCGTTTTGAACCAAAATGTAGATACTAAATATAATATTTACCTTTATAAATTTTTGAAGTGTTTTTTAACTTATCCTTCCAAAAGGCAAAAGACGGCGATAAGAAGGTTGCGCGCGCAAATTTTAATATAGTAAAGAGAAAATTGTTTACTTTTATGTAACATAAAATAATCACGCTTCTACAATAAATTTGTTTTGGGTATTGACTTGATTGACTTTAGGTTTACTGTGCACTAGCTTTGCGCCAATTTTGCCAAGCATTGGCTGCAAAAATCACTTGTTATTGTAAATGCGACGCACACAACTGTGAGCTTATTACTAAATAATATGTAATAAATTTATGTATAAATTATAAAGCTATAGTCCTAGTTTGCCCAGTGGAAGCCAAATTTAAAATATTCAGCGTAAGAAATAAGAAAACGGTTAATAATATACCCTCAGAGTCATTCGACGGCTCTATAGCGCCACCTATTGCAGAATTGGAAAACTAAAAATTAATTAGTTTGTTTGAGTTTTTTATTTATATCTTTTTAATTTATTAATATTTTGCAAAAATGCGTTCCACTGGGCAAACTAGATATTCCCTTCTATGTATCGCGACAAATTTCATAAAGATCTGAGCACTGGTTATTTCACAGTTGTGTGCGTAAGAATGCCCTATACTTTAACATGGGTGGAAAAAAGTCGAAGTCCGCCTTAATTAAGGCTAAATTGTTAAGTCTCATTTGAGAATCTTCTAAGTATGCTAAAAGATCTTTCCGATGAGCATTTTTTACTTCACTGAGGCAAGAAAATGCTATGGGATCTTGTTTAAAACTATCCAGAACATCAGAGAAAGTTCTAATTTGAAAACCCTTGGCAACAACTATATCATGATACATATTTCTTTTTAATACTAATATGTCTTGTTCGAAATCACTTTGATAAAATTTAATCAGTTTTTCAGGTCCAACAGACCTGCAGGTTAGAAACTCTTCAACATTATTATAGAAATTCTCTAAGTAATTCTAAGTGTTTATAAATATTGGGGGGGGGGCATCGCCCTCCTAACTCTACGCCTATGATTGAAACTATAAAAATTACGTTGTTTGCGAAAAATATGGTCATTTGGGATTCTCACCCAGACTCGTTCTAACGCTCAATGTTCGGATGACAACATGTGAAACTATTTCAGTGAACTCTAAATGGACAATTATCAATATTGATAGCATCCACGAAAAACCATATAATGCATACATAAAATATATTAATAATTAATTAATCAATTTGGCATCATTTTCGATAATTAAGAACCATTTTTGCAATTTTCGTGATATTTTCGTCAATCTGGTTTGAAATATTGCAAAGTTGGCTCTATTTCGCTAAATTAGTCACCAAGTTCTCCAAATTCACAGATCACCAAGTCACAAGTTGACCAGACGTTACAAACAAACGAAGAGAGGAGCTTTTCTTCTATATAAATGACAGTTGACGAATTGTTAGGTGACAAAATATAAAACTATTACCCAAAGTATCTTCTCTCGTGTATGGAATGAACAAAAACACATTTATCTCATAATATTACAGTTGGAAGTGAACACATTTTACAGTAGTTAATACTTACACCTTTTTAGTAGGTCGGACGGTCTGGGTCTCAACAACAATAATAGTTAATACTTTTTTTATTTTATGTGACATTTTTATAAATTAATTTCAAAAATGTGCAATATTTCAAGAACGGTTTGTGTTAGCGTTCTAAAGTTTTCATTATTCATTTTGTATGAAAATTTACATAAGGAATAATCATGTTATTAAGGATTCTGAATTTTAATGATTTTTTCAAAATTTATTTCAAAAATTGGAGATTCTTCCGAACATTTGATTGCGCCCCAAATCAATATGGTTCCAGTATTCACTGATTGTAATATTTATACCAAATTTCGTTCAAAACGCTCCATTCGTTTGTGAGATTTTATTCAACAGACTCGCGAACACAGACATCATTTTCAAAATGTTCGAATCAAGTTCAGAGATGTTTGAAATGTGCTTTGTCGTCGAAATCGCGATTTTGAATTTTCGACCACTTCACAATATATCCCCTATACAATATAGTATGTATCAACGCCATCGAACCGTTAGAAGGGTGGTGATGGCATAATATTATATAAACTGCTCTAGAAATGATAGAACTGCTCTTTGACTTATTCAACTTTTTGTCCTTTATATTGTTTAAATTGAATAATTTTGCAACAATTCGCGCCAAAAATGCACTCATTGTCATTCTACACCATTGAGCAACTTTGTGTACGACATGGCATTGAAGTAAAGTAAGAATTCCCTTCTTTGCATCCTTAAAAAATGAAAAATTGTTTGGATACGCTTTTAATAACCGATTAGCACTTGCTTTAAATTTAATTCGCGTACCTAGGCTTTGAAAATAATATCTTAATTTACTTTTCTGATTGAATGACAGCAGATAATGCAGTAGCACCCTTCAACTCAACTTTTGTTCACGTGCTTGTAAACATCGAATGCCGCCGGTTGTAGATTATTATAAATATCTAATATTTCTGAATAATTCAATCTTATCTGACATTAAAATCTGTTTAATATAATTCATTAATGCTTCTGTGGTTTTTGTAGAACATGATAAATTGATAAGACCAGTGGTTGGGAAATATCTACCTACAGGTACCACTTACTCGTTAATATTTGATATTTCCAGGTATTAGATAAATTTTCAGGAAAAATAAAAGGTGCCTAGAGTAGGCCTATTCACTAGGGTTCTTCTTGGAGCTGTTAATTAACATTAATGTCTGGTAATCGATCTCAAGCTGGTCCATCGGGTGCAACTGGTAGAAGTCGTACATCAGGATCTTCCTCTAATCAAGAAAGGGAAGAAGATACAAAGGAGGCGAAATTGAATCCAAAGATGTCTAAAGCATTAAGTACGAGTGCTAAAAGAATTCAAAAGGAACTTGCTGAAATCACACTTGACCCACCTCCGAATTGCAGTGCTGGGCCTAAAGGTGACAATCTTTATGAGTGGGTTTCAACCATTCTTGGACCACCAGGATCAGTATATGAGGGAGGTTGCTTCTTTTTGGATATCCACTTTTCTCCTGAGTATCCATTTAAACCGCCAAAAGTAACCTTCCGAACAAGAATTTATCATTGCAATATTAATAGCCAGGGTGTTATATGCTTAGACATTTTAAAGGACAACTGGAGTCCTGCATTGACAATATCAAAAGTACTACTGTCTATCTGTTCACTCTTAACAGATTGCAATCCAGCTGATCCACTTGTTGGAAGTATTGCCACTCAGTATTTGCAACATAGGGAAGAACATGATCGTATTGCAAGATTGTGGACAAAGCGATATGCAACATAAAGTAAAAAATGTGAACTTTCTGATATCGTCTTTGCCACGTACATGATAGAACACTTTCTTCTACTGTAGACTGTATGTAAAAGTAATGATGAATGAATGTTCTAATTATTTCATTTATTGAATATCGTGTATTTTCCTATGTATTAATTGCAGTTTTATAATTTCTTATTTATAATATGTTGTGCGCTTTGCTCGATGAGTATTGTAGAAATAACTGTGAATTACTAATTTTATTGAAGCTGATTTATAAGTGAGTTTTGACAGTTGTCGGAGCCTACTCAAAGAGATTGAAAATTGATATGCTACATTAATGAAGAAGTAACTGACCAGCTGAAGTTTTGCTGAGGATTTTCTATTTGCAAAATCTTTGTATTGTTTAATGAGTTGTAAAGTGCCAAGGTCATTACAAACTTCCTTTATCGTTTTCAAGTCAATATTCCAATTAAACTCTAAATGAGAAATATAATATCAGAACACACTACAATAAATCTCCAATCGTAAATGATGTGCAAGAATGTTACAGATTCTGAAATGAATTTTATTAGACTTGAAACTTATTTCCTAGAACTCAAGTTAGCTTTGGATGGTTGGTGAAAGATTAAAGGACAGAGACATTAAAGACATGATCTCAGCAGAACTTCAGGCATTATAGGTATTAGTTATTGTCTCACTACTGATATTTATTCTAAAGATATAATCAATATTTCCATACGAATCACCTTCTAAACCAGCATTTTTTTCCTTATAAAGTAAATATTTCATGCTTTCTTCTGTACACATTTTTTTACTTATTTTGTCTGGTACTGTTACTGAATAGGATTTATTTCCAATTGTACAGAACTGATTGAAAATAGTTTTTCATCATTTAGAGTGAAGAGGAATTTGTTAGCATTTTACCTTTCTAGTGTATTTTTCATGTATTTCATTTCAGTGCATGGTATGATTTCTGTGTGCTACAGGTGTAGCATAAGTTTCAAGTTATGCTCTTTAGAATAAGATTTGCAAAACAATTGAAAGAGTGTTAGGATGAATTCATGCAGAAATAAGTCCATTTTGAGAAGACAGAGTTCAAATTGCTTTCTATTTATTTTTTTAATAATTTTTTTTGTTGCTGTTAAGTAGAATGTAAATAGACTTAAAGATTAAAAAGTCTTCTAAAAAAATCTAAACCAAAATCGAGAATTCTGTTTAAAAAATTTAATGTTTCATTTTGGAACTCTTTAAAACTGACCCTTCACAAAATTTCAAAATAGCATTATTTGAAAAAGTACAAGACTAAGAATGGACTAATTACACAAGCTGAATCAACTATTCAAAATGTCACTAAATGTTTGATTAATTTTTGCAAAGTGGTTATGCAACTTGCTATATGATTATCAACTATTATATCTATGCATGCATGGATTTAATGACTATGAGAATTTTAAATAATTCTTAGTTTAAACTGAATATGTGTAGTGAAATCTTTAAAATAAAAAATGACATGTAAACCACTTTTTCTTTAAAGCTGTTTAAGATAGCTTAAGATAACACATCACAACTTACAACTGAATGAACAGATAAAGTATAATAATTTAATTCTCTTTTTCCTTTACTTCTATTTGTTAATAAATTCTTCTAGCTTACTTCTTAATTTAGTTATTTCAATTCTCAATAACTGATGTTAGGTCTGTATCTGACAGTCATTAATAAAATAATGAAATGTTATATAACTTTCAATCTTGTAGGTATTCTTTTGTTTCTTTTCTTTGTTGAGGGATCCATTGAGCAATTTAATTAAGTGGTATTTTTATTACTGCTAACTTTTGCAAATTTCGCTCTGAGATTTTTTTTTCTTTAATCACAGATTACCTACTTTTATTTTTGTATAACCCACTTTTTAAAATTTAGCCACATATTTTATTTTTATAATTTTTTATATCTATTGTTTTTTTTTTTTTTTTGTGAAAAGGGAGTACTTTCCCAGCAATAATCTGAAAAATAAAATGAAATTTTCTGAAGTTATTTTAGCACTAATAATTTGTTTTGTGCAAATGAAAATATAAAAATTGCCTTGTATGAAATGAAATGTAAAAGAAAAAAAAAATTAGTTTTGTGGCCACAAAGTTTCACCACTTTAAAAAATGTAACTACTTGTTTTTGTTATCGCAAATGATGAATTTGGTTATTGGCGCAGCATGATGCCTGCATTATATCCTGCATGTGTAGCAGTAGAGGACCAAAACAGGAAACCCGCGATTGTCTGCTAAGATAAAAAATATCTGCATCTTAAAAATTGTGTAATTACTAGAAATTTTCTGCTGTTCTCCTGAACGTTTTGTTAATTTAGAAACCAGAACAGACACTTAATTCTTAATGGTACATAACACATCTATCTTAATTCACATCTAATTTGATTTTGTTAAAATATTACATAATGCTTTCATCCACTCAGCTCTTTAATTTTCACAGGATACAAAAACTGAATAATTAACAAGTATATATTGCAAATGGTCTTAAGGTCATGGTGTTTTTCACACCCTTTTGATCCCACTTTTTATCTTTCAATTAGACCGTATCAATAAATAGCCAATTAATTCAACCATTTAATAGTAAATTCAAAATAATCAACCGATTATACTCTTAAAATAATTTGAATATGTGACAGATCATAAGGAATTTTTTAAGTTGTGCCTGACAATTGATTTTATTATTTTCAGAAATTATATTACAGGCTAACTGACATATTGTTTTTTAATAATGTATAATTTATAATGATCTAGTTTAATAATTTCAAGTAAAATTTGTTATCTAAAAAAAATTTCATTTAAATAAAATTAAAAAAAAAAAAGGCAAAGATTAAGCATTGTAGTTATGTGCAAATTAAGATATAATGCAGCATACAACTGTTTTGACGATATATATTGGATCCCATTCGTCAGTGTCGTCCAGTAGACCCAAAGCACAAAAAAATGAACTTAAATTGCGCATTTAGTATTTTTTATTTACAACTACTTTGAGGATATATATTGGATTCCCTTCATTAGTGTCTTCCAATAAACTGAAAGTAAAAAAAAAAAAATGGACTTAATTTGTTCATTTTGTCTTTAATTTCTTGCTTATTCTCTTTTCACTGAGAAAGAGAATAATATATCTTCAATCGTATTAATACATCATATTCTGCATTATGTTTTAATTTGTGTAATAATGTAGCATTTTCTTTTTTTCTTTCCAAAAAGTGTTTTAATTTTTTATATTCAAGGTGAATCATATTTTTTTCAAATCTTCATATAAGTATTTATTTTAAATGAACGCTTTATTAGAAATTATTTTTCACTATTTTGCATTCTTTATCAGATTAGGTTTATCATTAATTTAGCTTCGTTAATATTTGAAATATAAAAAGTTGCATCAGGCAAAATGTTTTCCTTGCACATACACACTTTATTAACAAATTTTATGTAAATTAACTACAATTTGGAAAGTATCCATGTACAACATATGCATACAGAACTATATTTTGTACTTCTGTGTGTCACCTTAAACATTAAGTTCATAATATATTCAAACTTTGATGCCTCTTTTCTTTAATAATTCATCCTAGGCTATATTTGAAGTCTCGATTAGATCATGGTTAGTTTCAGGGTTAGGTGGCTGTGAGAAAGTGACATCATGTAAGTCAATTCTCCAGTGAAAAACACATTTTTCTCTCTGACCATAGTTTCTTTAAGAACTCTCTTCCAAGTGATCAATCTGATGACAGGACCAGTTCAAAGATATTTTTCAGCCAGGGCAAGCATGATTTTTGTACTCACTAGAAAGAATGCTAATGCTAACCTAACATAGCCTATACCAATATGAAGACCATAAATTAGGAATACGCAAAACATGTTTAACATTCTATCTCAATATTCTCACTGTTTTCATATAAATTTTTTTTAATTCGATACAAATATTTTTGTTTTTCAAAGTTTATTTCATGACAATATAATAGTTTTGTGTAAATCTTCTTAAAAATTAAAAAAAAAAAATTTGAATGCATAATTCAGACCACAATGGACTTTTTCATTTTGTTGTTCCACCATCAAAGGGTTCCGAGACCAAAAGTGATTGAAAAGTATTGGATTAGATGGACTATACAAAACAAGCATCTCTCTTTCATTTACATAAATTTTCCATGTAAATCTATTAAGATCTCAAAATGCCACAATCAAAATTTTCAATACTTAAAAAAAAAAATAACACTCTGAAAAAGTTCATTTATAAAAAAAAATATAAAGTACATATTATTTTTCAAATATCATCTTTTTATTACATCTTTTGAGTGAATTTCAGCAGTTCTACAACATTTAGTTCAAACAATTAAAGATATAATTAAAACATTTCTTCTATTACTTATTAGCACAACAACAACTAAAAAAATCCCATGTCAGTTGTATATTAATAATATTGGTTTTGGCACCCCTCTGTAATGGTGCCCGGCTGGTTCGGGCTTTAAGCCAGCCCTGCTTATGGGTCAGTCAAATGAACATCACCCTAAATTAAATATTAGTTTATTTACTTGTTTTATCCATGGCCTTAACAAATATCAACCATTATGTTTTAAGTAAGAACCAAATTGTGTTCTAAGTAAGAATCCTAGTAATATACATTTTTTTTACGATGTAAGTGAATTTTTAATTGCATTACTTGTTTTTATGTTAGTTTTTCTGATCTTTGGTCGTGCTGATTTTATACAAGTTTCCTTTTGACTTATCTGACTTTTTACATATTCTCTAACGTATTTACCACAAAATTCTTTTATGACTCGTATTTCTTCATTGTTGAGTATTGGTAGAGTAAATTATAAAGTGAAAATATTTTGAAGTATCAGAATTGTTCAATTCCTAATTTATGATTTCGTTCATGTTTTTACATAAATAAGTTCAGATTAAAATGTGGCACACACATAAATAAATGCATTATTTCATTAAATAAATTTTCTAATCATGCCCAGTGGCCAAAATGTTTTTATAAAATTAAAGTTAAATTTTTGAGAAAATTTGGAAATTTTAGTTGGTGTGAAGGGGGGGGGGGGGGGGAGTAGAAGCGACTGAAAAATGAAATTACAAAACAATTCTTAATGGTAGAAATTGTAAAAGAAATCTTAAAACAAGCAAAACAATAGGAAATTTTTTAAGAGTGAAAGCTTGTAAACTGCTAGAGTGAGGATAGTTCTTATATGTCTGTAAAACTTTGTAATAAAAGTTAAATAAAATCTGTAAAAATGTTAAATTCATGATTCCTCAAAAACTTACTGGATATATATATAATCAATAAATATTCAAAACATTTTTACCATTTTCAAAATCAGCAAAAATATTTTGAATGTTCATTGATATATATATATATATATATCCAGTATGTGGAAATAAGAAAAAATATATTGTAATAATTTAAGATATGGCACTAGTGTAGTGTTACAGATTATTTTAATGATTTTATTTATTGTATTTTTGTGTATAATGTAACATTAGCATGTTGACTGAAGTGTAAGAAAAATTCAAATGACATTTCAAGACTGATGCACAGAGTGAGTTAAATATAGTTTTCCATTACTGGGTTAGCTTTGGAGCCATGTAGACATTTCACAATCCCTTTAGAGCAAATAAAGTGAGTACAAGGTTGTGTAATTCACACACTAAAATGTTGGACTCCAATTCCAACTCCTTTTTTTTCCATTATCAGACTTAGAAATTACAAATGTATTAATTTGTAATTTTGCAGAATTTTTGGATTTTACAATTCCTTTGCAAAAAGTTTGTGGTACAATTCCTTTGCAAAAAGTAATTGGAAAAAGCTACAGCTACTTTGATCATCACCATAAAATATCAATATCCTGCAAATAATTTCTATATTGTCTATATAAAAATTTCTGAAATCAGTAACTTTTGTGTAATTTTGGAGAAATTTTGTGTTGTTGACATTACAGCATTAAGTTTTGTGCTAAACGAACATTAAGAATGGAGTCTCATACAGCACAATGAATTCAAATGCATTAATTTCCATTCATATTTAATTTCAGGCAAGTGTAACTTTTATGTCATCAAAATGTTTCTGTATCAATATTTTATTAAAATATTAATATTTCTTTTCAATTGTTTGCAATTGGTAAACATTTTATATTTTTTACTTTAATTACGTAAAGCCCTTAAAAATTAAATGTTCCAAAATGACATTGTTTTTAAATACCTTTATTTTGGAGTCATAGTTTATTTCTATTAATTTCAACTCCAGCTAAAATTGCTACCAACTCTAACTTCTTCTTTACAGTTATGGTTTTGCAGTAACAAGAATCCAAAATATAAGACTTGTACTTCGGCTATTGTGATTTACATGATTCACATAGCATAGAGTCATAGAGTTGCAAAAATGTAATGCATTTATGTAAATACATTTGGAGCAAAATTTTCATGTATGTTACACTAATGTTAATATATAAAATTTTCAGGTATAAAACATATAATTCTCATGGCTTAACAAACCAGTTTTTATTTCGTCATGGCAGTCAATGTGATTTTTTAAATTATCTGTCAAAAAAGTGAACAGAATGCTAAAAATATTCTTTTTATTGTATAATCAAGAATTTTCATTTCTACTGTTTTCTAGTAATATGTCTATGCTTCTCTATTTATAAAAATTTTGTTGAATTGTGCTATGAATAAAGAATAAGATGTAATACATTTCAACGTGCATGAATGACAGTGGATAAAATCTGAAAATTAAGTATTTCTCTGTACATTATATTGAAATAAGAAAAAAAAAATTCTTCCAATGTATATCAGTATATAATTTTTCAAAATATTTAAAAAAAAATATTTGTGCTTAATTTAATTATGAAGAAAGAATTATGCTAAAAATGAAATTTCATAAATACAAAATATGTTACATTTGATATGAATTTTGCGTATATATATATAAACATTAGCATATTTATATGCATTTGTATGTATATATGTATATATTCATCAATAAAAATTGACCATATAACTATTTTCTGTCGAAACAATTATTTATCATTTGTCTATGTATATTTTGTAACGCATTTCTATGTTTAATTTAAATTTGGTTAAACTACTTATGAATTTGAAAATGTGAAATGTTTAGAAATAATGTCGTAGATCATTAAAAGCAATTTATATTGGACTATGTTAAATATGTTTGTATGAATAATTGTATTTATTATACATGAGAAAAGCAGTATAATTAATTTATTGTAGATTAGTTTTAATTTGGCATTCATATGATATGTTTGAAATTTTATATTTAATCATACAGGCATTACAATATTTTTATTGCAAGCCATTTCTAAATATTATTTTAAGATAATCTTAAAATAAGTCTTGGACTTGAATTTAAAATTTCCTTTAACTTTCAAATCCTTGCACATAATCAGATTTAGAAAACTGAGGATTTGGTTGCATTTATGTCATTTAATTATTTTGATAGAAGATTACATGTGAATTCATGCAAATGCTTGAGTGTATTTTTCTTGTTTAATTTTGATATAGCATTTGTGCGTCTTTAAATCTGGTAGCTATATATGCAGTGTTATGTACCATTTAAATATTTTGATTATTAGCAAGTGTCGTTATTTCTATTTGTGTATTTGAAAAAAATATTTAAAGTTAAATATTAGCTTTCTAGATTATTTGTATTGGAAAATTTTCTTTTGAATATGTGTATTATGTAAACATTTTTAAATTGCTCATACTATGTGTAACAATATTAAAATGCATTCTGCAGTTCAACTGTCATATTTATTGTAACATTTTAAAATGCCTTCTTGAATAAAAAGTATTTGATTTAATTAAATGACTCATAATTGCTAATATTTCCTATTTTAAGGGTTTTTTTTTAAACTCCTTGATTTCACCCAGAGCTGGATAACTCTCATATGCTTGATTACCATGTCACATAGGAACCTGGTTACAATACTCTATTTTTTGGCTAGTTTAGAACCACTTTTATAATTCATTCACTAAAGATTTTATGTTTGTATAGCTGTCAGAGAACAAGTTATTCTAATGTTCAAAGTTTTTCCATTGTGCTATGATTTTAATTAAAATTGTGCTGCATCATAATCCAACTACAATTTTTAGCACAAAGAAATTTTAACCATTGATTGCTAATGTTGCAAAATGCATTGAAGTAAAATCTTTCAAATACTATGGTATGACATTTTTAGTGTCTCTTATTTTTCCTATTAGGATTACAGAAATGATGCTGTCAAAATATATTATAAGATGTATATAAAGTTGGCTTCAAAATTTAGGGGCTGGATTCTAGGCATTAAAAATTTGTCTAGCCCAACATACGAACCCAATGTTTTTGCAACTCATAATTTCCTCTTTCAAAAATTCATAAACTAAGAATTTTCAGTATCTCATTCAGATTTTGAATTGAATAAATTCAGTGAGATTTAAAAATGTTCTGTAAATATGTTAAAGGGACCAAATATTATGGGAAAAATTATGTAATTTGATGAGTTATTTGTGCTCATTTTGTAATACCAAATTTTTGGGTTTTTTGCCATTTTATCATAGAGTACTCAGTAAATATAAAAATTCTATGCTATACATATTTACTTTATGTAATTAAAATGTCAATAGTGTGATCAATATTCAGTTTAATTATTTTGAATGGAAAATAAGATATTAAAATAAACTTTATTACATATTGAACTACTTTAGACTTACCACTCAAGGGGTTCACTTCATTTGTGAACACGGGTGTCGCAATCCCGAGGTGCCCTAGCGATCTTTCCTTTTTTAACTTCCATGCTATTTTCTCTTTCTTTGTCTTTTAATTACACTAGATATCCACTATAGATTATATTGCCGTATTCCTCTTAGCATTTATTAGTAAGTAAGCCACTTGTATTGTGTGGTGGCATATAAAAGGAGTTTCTGCTATTAATTAATTCTAACATATGTCTCTACTGTTTTGGGCAGGTACACTGCTAGGGATATATGTATTGGATAGGGTATCCAGAGTTTCAACCTTTGCTCCCAAAATTAAAAATTCAGTCATCTTCCTAAGATGACATAAACCTGCAGTTTTTCTTGATGAATATCTCCCTAAATGTCTATTCAAAATATACCATATGTTGCTCTTGTCAATCAACTGATTAGATACTTTGTGCTGATGCATGCTAGGACTTATAAACAAACTTGTTTGTTAATCGACAAGTATGTGGTCTGATTTAGAATGGTAATAATTGTAAATTCTCTTACATGAAGAGAAATAAATAAGCCAAGTATTGTTGCTACAGATCAGTTTCTATTGTTGCATTTGCATTATGCACAAACGATTAGTAGAAACCTGTTTTTTTTTATACTGTCTGGAAAATCAGAAAATCTTGTTTTATCAATTTTGGTAGACTAACACTTTTAACCAAGGATCTTTCTACAAATAAGAAACCAATTATATTTATTCTAAATATTTTGAAATGAGCATTCTATGGCCTGTAACAGGAGGAAGAAAGGCTGTATATTATGTCTGCTTTATTGAAAATGTGGTTCTTGTAAAAATCTATAACCATAAAGAAACATCTTTTTGTTACATACAGATCTATGAAAATCTATTCTATTCTATTTTAATTCTGAAACAGAGTTCAGTTTGACTAGGTATAAGAAAATATAACAGATTTTTTTTTTTTTTTTTTTTTTTTTTTTTTTTGGGGGGGGGGGGGGGGGGGTGTCCCATTACAACCCATTCAAATGTGATCAGAAAAATTTTGCCCTGCTTTTCTTAAATTGTTATGTATTAAAGCATATCTAAATTTTTGCAAAATAATTAAAATTTTTTTGATTATTTAGTGACACAGTGTAATTATTTCTACTTTTAAAAATATCTGTTGTTTAATGGGCTCATGCATGCTACGGAAAATTGGTTTAGTTAATTTCTCATAACCTAGCAACATGATGGCTTTCATGGGGCCTAACAAATTGAAACATGACCAAGGTTACTGATTAAAATGCATTAAAAAGTTTATTAAACCCATTAAAAGAAGAATCATCACCAAATTTGAAAATTTGTAGTAAAAAAAAGTGAACAGACTTATATTTTTTGATATGATATTTAGTGCAATGATATTTTACAATTTACATTTTTATAGCAATTTTTGTAATAATTTTATTGAAAAACCGATCATTTTTAAAATTAAATGTGAGCATCATACATCTGATCAAATATACAAATTTTTGGTGTGAATTAAATATACTAGTGTGCATAAATTAAGGACAGATTCTGATTAACTATATAAAGAAACTGATGAAATTTATTGAAAAAATGAATTGCATTGTCAGTTTTTAAATGGCATAAAATATACACAAACATTTTCCATCAAAATTTTAGCACACAGAGGAACTTGTTCAAAAATGATATGTCGATGCAATGGACAAAGTACTTCAATATGGAGTATAATCACAACTTTACAATATAGGCCTGTCAGTAATACATATTAGGCTTGAATTGCTGTAGTTCCATTCTGTTTATATTAATAATCACAGTAATTATCATTGTTTTGTGAAGTAATTATAAGCCCCCCCCACCTTTGGCTTTGGTGGTAGCATGGCTTCCTAGAGCATTCAACACATGCTCTGTCAGATTTAGTTTAGGATATTGAATTACCACTCCATTTGTACAATGGTCATCTTGTGAAGGTATTGCTCCATTGGTCAAATTCTATGTGAACTAAAATTACCGTCTTTTAACGCAAGACAAATTGTTCACCTATTCCACCTGCATAAGGACATTGTTTCAGGATGTTGTCTTTATACTTTTAAGCATTTAGGTTCATACTTATTAGCATATAGAGAACTGTGTGCCCATCTAAAAAAATGCTACTCCAATCATATATGCTACCAGCACCATAATGGTCTCTTTGACGGCTATTACTGGGGTGATGGCAAGTACCTGATTCTTTCCATATCAAACACTCAAAATTGCTACTACAAAAAAATAAAATTATAGTTGAGTCGGAATAGATGCCTTGTTTCTTCATGCAGTTACTCACAGATATCAGTTTTGTATTGTGATTATAACTATAGGCCTTTTTTCATTAAACCTTTGTGATGCAGAATTCAAGCTTAGAAATTGATTCTGTAGCAGAACTCTGACCACAGAAGAACTCGCAGCCACATATGCCTGACTATGGCCTGGTTCAAGTCAGCCAATGGCTCTTCATCATAGTTCTTTCATTAAGTAATGTCTTGTGGTAATTCCTACAATATAGCTATTTCGAATTTCTTACGAAACATGGATTCACATTTACAACCCTAAATAATGACTTCTGAATCAACTTTACTGTTTACACTGCTAATTTAGGTGAATATCACAAAAATATTTATCGAGTTATCGCAATTTCTTTCATTTTTCTTTAATTTATGAAAACCAGTGTATTTAAATATATTTGGTGATCATAAATGGCTCCCCCTGATTATTTCAGAAATGAGTATATCTATTGTGGACTTTATTGTAAAAAATTACTTTTAAAATTGGAACTGTTAAAAATTGGTTACTGTTAGCCTGTGATTAAATAATGGAAGTATAGTTACAGTTGCTCCAATCAAAATGCAACTGTAACTATTAAATAAGAAGTAAATGAAGTGTATTTTCACAAGTTACAATTGTGTTTTTTAATCAGTTAATGAACTTACTCTGGCATTTGGAAGGGAGGGGGGGGGGGTACAATTTACTAAATTTTATTAAAGTCTATTTAATTTAAAGTATCTTATAAATTCAATCAGAAACAGGAATTTAGCCTTCAGCAAGGGCAGAAGAACTTCCTTCAAAATCTTCTGTTTGTCCCTTGTATGAAATCATAACAACCCCTTTTATATTTTTCAAATTCATAAAGTCGCATCTTATGAGACTTTATTAAATTTGCATAAAAGCTGTATTTCAAAATTTATTCAGTGAAATTATTAAATTTTGGTTACAAAATTCTTATTTCTGCCATTTAAAGTGATAATTGATTTTTGGGAATATAAATAAAGATTTTTGTGTTCAAAGAATCAGGAAACATTTGATTTAATTGATATTCTGATGAATCGAAATCTCCACAGATTCCAGCTATAAACTGGTATTTAAACTGATGCCCAACAAAAAATCATGCACAAAAAAAGATAAAAGATCTTTAGGAAGTTCTAAAATGTAAAAAAATAAGATTTCTTGTAAATACAGATGCTTCAAGTGTTCCCTCAAAACATCTATTGCAAGATTATCATCTCCTATGAAGAACTGGAAAGGCTAGTCTTAAAATATGACATCATATTATTACAAAAATGAGACTTCTGCTTGATAACACATTCAATGCTTCAATAATAAAAATAAGCATATGAAATTTAAGTCAACAATAGTTTTGAGGGAGTTTTGATCCCTCTTCATCAGGCCAAAACAGTGTCTTTTCTTAATAACAGCTAAGTAAGAACTTTAAGGTGACATATCAAGAAATGGCGGAATAGATATATTTGGAACATCCAAAGCAAGGATTTATAGCTGAGGTACCCCTGCTATGAATGTGTTCTAAATATATTTATTCCACTGTTTTGATCTGCTACCTTACAGTTTACCTAGCTGTTAAGAAAATACACTGTTTTGAAATGATGAAGAGGGATCAAACTCCTCTGAAACAATTGTCACTTGAATTTCATATGCCTACTTTCTTAAAGAGGTATTGAATATATTACCATATTATTAGTTTGGTGAATTCTGTTGGCAAACCAGTAAAGCCTGCATGCTCAGTGTTCTACGCCTGTCCAAGTACACCATGGCCATGCATTGGAAATAGGCATCAGTGGCTTACAAACCCCTTTGGCCCTCCCATTTGCTTTTCAAGCTGTCTGTTTCTTCAGGTATTAAAACCTCATGACCATGTAATTGCATCATATGGCATCATCTTCGGCTTGAGATCTAATCACAAAAATAGCAAAAAATGCTTAAATTTGAGACTCATTTCTCCAGATCCAGGGGTAATTTGAAAAGCATATTTCAAATTTGATTCAGCTTGGTCGAATTAGTATGGGTTTTTTCAGTCCTCGGGGTTGCAGTCTGTACTCTGACATATTGGCACTGCACTTTTATAATAGTGACCAGCAAAGTCTGTACACTACACCCATCTAAGAACATTATAGCCATGCATGGAAAACAGGAACCGGTGAATATCAACTTCCTCCGACCTTTCCATCTGCTTCTAATATCCACAGACACATGTGAGCCATACACACTTCCCATTCAATATTACTATTTCTTATATGACTGCCTATCAAAATATACATACTATATCAACCCCTAATATAATGCAATTAATTTATGCTCCCCTAGACCGTCTAATAAGCCAATTTATCAAGTTTAATATTTCAAACTTTTTATCTCAAGTTTTCAATTTCTGGCCATACCAGGGAAGAAAAGGGACAAACTCTATTTAAATTTATGGGTCATACAATTCAGCTCCTACTAATGTTTAAACAAAGTTTGCATTAATTGCATTGTTTAAAATGTGAATTTAAGATAAAGCAAGACTCATTAACTCCATTGTTTAAAATATTCATATTCTGAATTTTTAAATTGGGACGAACGCTCAATATTAACTTTTCTATTCAGCTGCATCATAGAGGTGGTCTCATCTCTAACTCCATGAGCTGAATTCTCATGACTATGCAATTACATTATGTTGTGACCTTCGGCCTGAGATTATAAACACAAGAAAAGGTTGAACTTTGAGAGACTATTTCTTCCAATCTAAGTGTTAATTTGAAAACAGATTTCTGATTTGGATTCAGCATGGTCGAATTAGTGTAGTCCTTGAGGTTGCATTCGGTGCTCTGATATACTGATGCTGCACTTGTAGAAAGGTGATAGTAATGCTTGAATATGTCAATACAAAAAAAAAATGATGTTTATATTTTGCTTCTACAACAGCTGCAAGCCTTAAATTAATAACATTAACAAGTTGTTGGAAAAAAAACTGAAAGGCATATTTGCTTGTAGCAGTTAGGAAAAGCTGTTAATATTCCTTTGATTTGGCCTGTTTCCTTTTAGAAACTATTAGTATTAGGAATAGCCTTTCAGTGTTCATTTTCATTCTTGGGGTAATCAGACTCCCTCAATTGTGAAATTGCCTGGAGAGGCTGGAATACATTATCAGACTCTTCAACAACTGCAATGGAATGCATTGTCATTGCACTTTTGGTTTGTTTATCCATTTGTTTTCAAAAATATGCTTCAGTCTTTCAACATGTCTGAACAAAAATAAGCAGAACTGTCAAGATTTTTTTCAGGACTTGGCAGTTATGTCACTGGTACAGCCTTTGTCTATGATAGGACCCGTAGAAGATAACTGAAAATTATAAATATCCTGGAAATAGTGAGAAGGAGATTCAATTAAGTCTTGCGGAAGAATTCAAGTTTAGTTTATTTCGAAATTAGGTCGCGTGTTTGACAATCCCAGCACATTGCTAAGTTGGTGCATGAATGGCTACAAGCAATTGACTCCCATGCAAGCCATAAATGCTTCTTTGGTAATTAAATGACATATTTGTTTCAAAATTAGTGATAATAAAATTTTTATTGGGTTTGAACCAGTCCTTCCCTTACTGCCAGGTTTTTTGTGCAGAAGAATTTGTTATATTCTGTTGAGCAATCAAGCTAAGCTAATCTAGAGTCAAAGGCAAGTCGATGAACTATTTTTTAGTTTTCCCCTTAAAATAGCCCAAGATCTTTCTCTTTCTAATTAGTATTAGCAACTGGCAGCTAATCTTTTCACAGAATACTGTCAGCTGGAGAAACTACAAGCATTTTTAATGACTCATTCGTTCATATATGCACTGTAAGTGAAGCACAAATTCTATGGGTTTACAACCTGTCAAAGTATTGCCACAAGAATAAATTATTTGTTCAAGACTGTTGATGATCGTATGTGTTGAGGCTACTTTTCAGCTGAAGGAGCCTTGTTTATCTGCTCTGATTGTATTTTATGCAGTTTAGAAATGTGAACTTCTTGGCTTTCATTTGCTTTAGTCTCGAGCTAGCTCTGTAAGTCCCTATAAGAGATATTTTGAATAAACAAATTCTTCTATTAGTGTTATAAAGGTTGAGAGAGAGAGAGAGGTTGTGTAATAAACCTTGGATTAGTGCATGGTTCTTTTAGCACACCTCTCTATTATTAAGATTTGAAAGTCATGAAATTAACTATTGAACATTTGAAAAATACTGCAAACTAGAACAGTATCTTGAAATTTCAATGATTAGATTGAACTAATAATTAACATTAGATTATGTTATTTATTAACAATTTCTATTTATTCATATGTATTTTAATAAAAATGATTTATTAAAATTCATTTATTAAATTACCTATGTATAAAAAAATTTCTAATAGTAATTAACAGATGACATTATTTATTAACTGAAGATTTATTGAAATTTGACAAGAATGTAGTCTTAATATTTCTAAAAAGTTATAGTTCTGAAATGTGAAATGCTAGCTTTAGTTTAAGATAAATTCTTATGTATAGTTTATAACAATTTCCTAATATGCCTACACATTGTCAATTAGTAACAAAACCATAAAAATTCAAACATTGGCTACTGGGATTATATTTCAGCCAATTTCATCATAAATAGATGAAGTGCTTAGAATTTTTCTACAATGAAATGACTCTAAAGTGACTCAAAGCGCTCCTTTTCAGCGATTGCTTTGGATTTTTAATTTTATTCACCAGCCTAATCACCAGATGTAATTTTTATTTCCCCAATCTCCGGTTTGAGAGTATTTTGATGAATTATGTATTTTGATGCATTATTTGATACATTTCGAAGATAGCTAAAGGCAGGGCTTTTTTTTTTTTTGATAATAAGCAGAGATATGGTTGTTGTTGTTGAGACCCAGACCGTCCGACCTACCAGAAAGGTGTAAGGTAACTGTTTGGACGGCCGGGAAGTGCCACCTAATTTAGACCGGAACCCAGTGGGGGAGGCATTCACAGGGACCGTACCCTCCTTCCCCTACCACCAACCTCTCGGAAGGACTTACGGACCCACATGTTTAACATGATCATGCTCCACATGAACACGGCGGCAGTTGTGGCAGCGTGCAAACCACCGGGCTACCGCGCCCGAAATGTGCCAACAGTACGCGGTGTTCCCAGGTGGTCATCCACCCAAGTACTAACCGTGCCCGATGCTGCTTGACTTCGGTGATCTAATGAGAACCGGTGTTTTCAGCACACATGGTAGGGCCTTTGGCAAGCAGAGATATGGTGAATTCTCACCTTAAAAAAGAAAAAGATTAAATATATTTAAAGTTTTATAAATTTTACACACTTTGTATAAAATATTTTTTAATTTTATAAGATAATTGGGTATTAAAGAAACAATTATAAACATCTTTAGAATCTAAAACATTTTTGCACTTATTTTAATTCACAAAGAATCTAAAATCGTAGAATATTTCTCAATCAAGAAAATATGAACACCAAATAATTTATTTCCATATCTTCATTATTGCTTATTGTCAGTGATCTTAACCTTTGTTCATGTTTTAAATTGACTTGTGTGAATAAAACTTATAAATAATTTCTAAATAAAGTTTTAAATTTTAATTAAAGAGCAGGAGTAAAATTTTAAGGGTATGTTTACATGAATACTTTGCCCTTTTCTTATCGCAAGGCCATTATTTAAAAAAACATGTGCAAAATATTAATAAAGTTACATTAAGTAATTGAAAAATACTAGAACGCAATGTACTAACCGTTCCCGATGCTGCTTGACTTTGGTGATCTAACGAGAACCGGTGTTTTCAGCATGATAGGGCTTAATTATTTTTTTTAATTATCCAAAATTTAGTAACATTTTGCTATTTTTGATATACACATCAACAGGATAATAATCAATAATATGTTTGCCCAATCTCATTTGTAATCAAATTAACTTATAATACTTTTTTGAACAATCTCTCCTCATTTATAATCACCAAATTGTTCATCAAATCTCAATTGCAATTGATCTTATTAGTAAGGTGACCAATCGTCCTCCTTTAGGGAGGACAGTCCTTCTTTTGTAGGTTCTGTCCTTCCTCAAAAAGTGTCCTCCTACCTGTCCTCCTTTTTGATATTTTAAAACTAATCTGTTAATCTCTGAGATTCTTCAGAGATGCCGTGCCGAACTGTTACGCGTCATGTGACGGTACAGTTCGGAAAGACGCGATTATGAAACGCATGCGCAGTGCATAGGAGAACTTCTCACGTGTCTCGCACCATTGCGCACTTCACTTTGTTTACTTTATATTATACTTCGTGTAATCAAGATTGAATGTTGATACTCTAGCTGCAGCACTTACCGTAAAATTCAATATGAAGGATATTTCTTGCTGCGAAATTTCCAATATATTGTTACTGTTAGAAAATGATATATTGACAAAAAATATTCATTCAATGGAAAAATACTCGTTTAAGTAAATAATTAAAAGGGATGTAAGCATAATTAGTGTATTTTTGTTTGAATTAATAAAATGTTTCATTTATTTACGTTGTACTTTTTTCTTAAATATTTTCGTCCTCCTTTTCATTGTAAAAAAATTGGTCACCTTATTATTAGGATTATCTTAAGTATGTTTGATGTATTTACATAGAAATATATGTGTCATTAGAAGTAATTTATTTCTTCTTTTCAGTGTGAATGTTAAAGGGAAAATATTTTTTGAATATTCAGAAAAATTTTGTTATGGAACTGAAGGATAAACCTTTACGACTTTTGGAACTGTACAGTGGAATTGGTGGGATGAGATTTGCTATGGAATGTGAGCATTATTACTTTCATCTTTTGAATTTATATTTTACTGATTATAATATAGATTAATGGTTTCCAGTCTTAATTGTGTGAACCTATAAATTAAATTAAAAGAAAAAAAAAATGGACCAACTCACTAAATGAAATATCAATGTTTAATTTTTGTATTGTAATATGATAGTAGCTTTTTAATGAAAAATTATTCAGTAATATTTTGTGAAAAGAAGATAATTTTAAGTTATTTTATCAAAAATGTACAATAGATATTTACCTAAAATTTGTTTTAGGACTATTCTATGTCATGTGGTCCAATAGAAAAAAATTGACCTCTTCAATTTTAATGAAATTTTGTATATTTACTCTACCATCAAAGATAGTAATAGATCCTGAATTTTTAAACCAAGGCTATGAAGTCGGTACTTCAAGCCTTTGACTTTCAACTCCTCTTTTCTTCTACTGTCCAATTCCTACTCCAACTTCAACTCCATCTCTTTTTGTATTTTAATATCAGACTCTGATGTCAACATAAATATCAATCAATTTTTAGGTTATTATATCAATAGTTTTTAAATTGGTAAGCATTTGATGTTTTTAATTTATACTTAAAAATTATTAAAAAATTAAATAGCCTAAAATAAAATTATTTTTAACTAGTTTTATTTAGGAGTTTGAGTATGTATATTTTTACCAACTCTGACCTCACAGCCCTGTTTAAAACATTTATTTTTCGTTGTGCAAACTTCAAGTTAAGCAATAAATGCAAAATTTTAGAAAGATGACCTCTTAAAATACTTTCATTGCTTATGGTTACCTTTTCTATAGGCTATATATGCACCCTATGTAACAGGCAGGGGAGTGACTGCTCTCCCTGTTGCCCTGCTAGTTATGCCACTGGTTAAAATCTCACTTATAATCATATATTGCTTGTAACTTGAGTCTGAGATAAGGTAGAGTAATAAATATACCATTATCTTCATATTTTAATGGTCTTTCTTCTGATATATTTATTATATGAGTTGTTCTTAATTAAGGCCGAATCTCAAAGTCATGTATTTGACCTTGAATTTTTCAAAAGAATGCTCATCTAAAAATTTTTTTTATGATTATTGTACTTTGTATAAAAAATTTATTTACAAAGTTTGACATTAGAATCTCCATGGAATTCTATTTCAATAAATTTTTAATCGCATCATCTTGATTTTCTTCAAATTTCAATTTTTCCTTGAAATGAAAATTAGCTTGGTAGAATTACTTAAGCGAAATTAAAGAAAAGTATCAATATTTAAATGTAATGCAAGTTAAATGTAAAATTAACTGGCTCATACTGTTATGGTACATAACAGGGCTCGAAATAAGATAATAAAACTAACAGCAAATACAGCAAGCGTTTGCAAGCTGGCAGTAAAAAATATTCATCTCACATCAACCTTAACCATCGAAATTGATTTCTAAATTTCAATTGCAAATGTTTTGGGAAACAAAAAAAAATATACGCAACTTTTAATTGTACATTATTTTTAGAATGATTGCCAGAATTGCATTTTTTATTTGCTATGGATTTTTCAATGTAAATATCGCTGTTATTATCTCCGGGTTTGGTATATGCTTTTGTCAGTTCAAAATGACTGCAAAAAAAATTGCATCTTAGCTTTTCCATGCAAATACCTGGTTATAAATTCTGGTAGTAATAGCTGACATGAGAAGTATTCCTTGTTGCAGTGGTTTTAAGGTAGCTCACGGCATTTGCCACAGTTTCTGTGACTTATTTTGAGCCCTGGCACAACACCAAAATAATTCAACCCATTTTGTGAAATAGTGGATTTATTAAAATATTTTTAATGAATCAGAAAGCATACTAGAATTAAAATTTAATCAGTGAATGAAAATACAGTGATAACAGACTTATTTCCCAATGTGTGTATAAGCAAATTATATGTAAAAATAATATTTAAACACTTTATCCCCTTTTGTAGTATATCCTAATCAATATTTAATTGAGAGTGGAATAGAAACATGGAATTGAGTGTCTAGAACATATTTTGATACAAATACACATTTAAGCATCCTTGCTTCTTCAGTGTGCTCTAAAAAAGATTAATTGTGAATGTATTTTCTTTATTCTAAGTAAATAATTGAAGAGGTATTACAATATGTTATTCATAAAGTCTATGAAGGCTTGTCTTAACAGCAGATTTTTTTGCAGTTTCTCTAAGTTCATCACGTATACCTTTTCATAACATAGATTTTTTTAAATTAGACATTTAAATCAAGAGCAAGTAGACAATTAATGTTTTGTTACATATTGAGAAAACAGAAATGATCTTGAGGAACTAATTATAATTAGTACAAAAAGTAATTTTTATTAAATCATAAATTTTGTTTTTGTTTTCTGTAATTTGACGTTAATAAGTTAACCAAGCTCAGTGTTGTTTCAATATTATCAAAGTTATTTATTTTATCTTTGTTTGGTGCTTAAATATATTAATATTTTTGATGAAAAATAAAATTTTTGGGAGACAACATCAAGACATTGTTGTAATTAAAAATTGATTAAAATATGATTACATGGAGATCCTAACTTAAAAGTTTTCCCTATTCGTTGTTCCATAGCTGTGTAAAAGCTACAGAACCACAAGAATAAGGTCATTTTAAAGAGAGAGAAAAATATTATGCATTTGCAGCAGGCTTAAAAAAAAGAACAGATAAAAGCTTCTGCAATCTAGTATATCTTAAGCTACATAATTATTCTTAAATTTAGGTTATTTGTGGGGTGGAAATTTTGGGTTTTTTTGCTTATCTTATAATTGGTTTTTTTGTACACATGCTGAGTAGGAATACTTCAATGCCGGTTTTTTATATTACGCTTTTGAATAAAAAATGTTTCTGAGATAATTAATTCATAAGACTATAATGTTAATCACCATAATTCTCTAAATGGAAATCAGGAATATGTCACATAATCTCATGCTATTAATACTCAGGCATAAGTTGTGTAATATTGTCATTATCCTCAGATTATGATTCATCACTATCAAAAACATGTTTTTGTTGAGACCCAGATCGTCCGACCAACCAGAAAGGTGTAAGGTTACAGTATATGAAAAACATGTGTAAAAGTGATTCTGTCTGAATCAATTTTAGATTTGTTGACACTGAAATCTTCTTCTGTATTACTGTTCATTTTGGAATAAAAGTCAAGGATCAAAACCAAATCAAAGTATGTTAAAATGCATGGTTTGTACAAATGCCATTTAATGATTTTTCTGAAATATTTTCTTTTAGTTCCACAAGTGTCTGTGCACCTTTACATACTGCGAGTCCATATTTATTCAGTAGTTGGTTAATATAAGCTTCCTGCATAAGTACTACCCTGTTATCTTCATTTCTTGTGACTTTTACTCCCAATGAAATATGACACTAATTCTAAATGTCATGTTTTATAATACAGTAGACACTTGCTAATCCAGCCATTTCTTACACTATGGGGGGTCTCAACAACAACTATGGGGTGCCAGATTAGTGAGAATGCCAGATTATTGAAAATGCATAAAGTACTTCAGTTTTATTCTTTATTAAAATTAAATTATAATGCCATAATTCCACTTTTCTCACTTGGAAGAAACCTCACCTTTTTTTGTGTCAGCTGGTGGAGGATGGATTAGCAAGAGTCTACTGTTTTTTAATAGTATTTCCATAGATTTTTCGTTGATAAATTTGTTTTTCAACAAGGAGAAAATGTCATCCACATATTTTGACAATATCATTTTGCCTTCTTTTGGATTCAATGTATATACTAGGTAGGGTCAAAAAGTTCCCGGAATAGGTCAATTACAAATTATTAAAAAATAGAACAATAATTTTACCTTATTGGCCTTCAAAGTATTGTCCTCCTGCATCCACACACTTGTTCCAGCGTTCGTATAACTGTTCAAAGCACTCCTGAAATCCATTTCTTGAGAGGTCCTTCAGTTGCTTCGTTGCATTTTCGATCACCTCATCTGAATTCACAAAACGGTATCCCTTCAATTTCATTTTCAGCCATGGAAACAGGTAAAAATCTGCTGGTGCTAGGTCGGGAGAATAAGGAGGATGTTCCAGAGTGGTAACACTGTTTCTGGCAAGGTACTTTTTCACAATCACAGCGCGATGTGGTGGAGCATTGTTGTGTAAAAGAACCAATCGTTTGTTGCCCATTTTTCATGTCGTTTTCATCTGATTGAATCTCGTAGTCATTTAAGGATCTCCAGATAATGTTCTTTATTGACAGTTTGGCCTTGAGGAATAAATTCGTAGTGAATGACGCCCTTGTAATCGAAAAACACCTCCAATATCACTTCCCTCGGCTTTTGTCCAAACGAAATTTTTTCTTCCTTGGTGATGTTTTTGCTTTCCATTCACTTGACTGACGTTTTGTTTGAGGGTCGTAAAGAAAGCACCATGTCTCATCACCTGTCACGATTTTCTTCAAGAAGCTGTCATCTTCATCAGCCATGTCAATCAAATCCCTGGACATGTTCACTCTCACTTCTTTTTGTTCAGGTGATAACATTTTTGGAACCATGTGCAAACAAACACGATGCATGTTTAAACTATCATGAAGAATGCTGTGAACACTCCCATGTGAAATTCCAAGTTCAGGGGCAATAGCATCAATGGTTATTCGTCTGTCTGCAAGCACGATTTCTCGAATGCTCTTAACATTCTCATCTGCGGTGGAAGAGGAGGGCTGCCCAGTCCGAAGGTCATCTTCGATGTTTGTGCGACCTTCATGAAAACTCTTATGCCACTCGTACACAGCCGTTTTTTTCATGGCATTGTTTCTGTATGTTTTCTTCAGCATCTCGAGCGTCTTAGAAGGTGATTTCTCGAGCAAAATGCTGAATTTGATGTTTGCACGCTGCTCTAAAGACGACATTTCAAAATCCGACGAATGAAAAATTTGCTTTGTCAGAAATGATCTGCTGCTAACGCCGACAGTACCGGAAATGAATTCCAGATGACTGTGTGTTTTCTTTATTAGTGCTGCCAACCTCCAAAAGAGATATTTCCCCTCCAACGAACACCTGCGTGAATGTAGGCGACCATTCCAGGAACTTATTGACTCTACCTTGTATATTTGAAACACTTGGGTTTCTTTTCATACTTACATCCTTCAAACACTTGTCAAGACATTCATTTCCAATAGTGGTGAAGTCTCAAGAGATACAATGTAAACATTGTCTACCCAAATAATTTACAATTAAGTAATTTTTTTTTAATTATATGTATTATCCTAAATTAATGTATAAAATATTTTCTGTGTAAATAAACAAAGGGTTTTTGCTCCATCTGTTGTGGAACTCAATGCTGGCAACTTTCTTGTTTGTTCTAAGTGGCAGATGAGATTTTTTGGAAAGACGAATCTCTCTATATGTTTACTACCTACTTCAGAAGAAATTTCATTGGAAATGGAACTGAAAGAAAATGTCCACACAATTTCTACTTGAGCTATGGTAGTTCCTTGATAGACCTGTCTATGCCACAAGGAAGAGTCAGATTTCTATCCCCCCTCCAGATATAGTGTTTAATTCCTGAGTCATTTGGAGAGTAATTTTAAAGTTAATAAGACATTTGATTTAGAAAATTGCTAACTTATAGAGGTTTTAATATAGAGGTTTTGATATATTTTCAGAGTTAAACTGCTATTTTTAAAAAATATGAGGCATTCATCTCAGATAACCAGATGTTTTAATTTAGCAGATTTCACCTTACATTCTTTGATTTTTATCTATTATTTGCTTCATTTTTCTTTTATTTAATAAATTAGAAGTGACATAGCTATAGAAAAGAAATTTAATTTATACTATAATAATTTACTATATACTATACTATTTAGTATATATATTATAGTATATAGGAATGTATACTATATACTATATTTAGTATATATACTATAATATATATACTAAATATATATTATATATAGGATAATTATATATATATTAAATATAATTATCTAATTAATTATTAAATTAATTAGATGATTATCTAATTAATATAATTAATCTAATTAATTAGATAATTATCTAATTAATTATATATATAATTATCTAATTATATATATATAATTAATTAGATAATTATTAAATTAATTAGATAATTAGATATATCATCTAATTAATTAATTATCTAATTAATTAATTATCTAATTATTAAATATATTATACTAATAATATTAAATATTATTAGTATATATATAAATATTAATTATATATATACTAAATATATAAATATATAGGAATATATACTATATTTAGTATATATACTATAATATATATACTAAATATATATTATAGTATATATATTTAGTATATATATTATAGTATATAGTATATATATTATAGTATTTAGTATATTATTATAGTATATAGGAAATTTACTATATACTATAATTTCTTTATATAAAATAGCTATATAAAGAAATTTACTGTGTATTAAGGGCAAGGGAAAATTTTTTATGGAAGCTGAATGAATTGTGAATGTAGTATGCAAATACACATTTTTAATATGTTTGGAATTTTTCTATGTGAATCAGAAATTACATTTTTAACAAGCGAAAAGTAAGGCTTTGGGAGTTGTCTATTTATTTTCTTACATATTTTCTTTAATTTTTATTTTTTAATTACAATAAAATTTTCTGTGTATTGTATTTTTGTGCAAATATTTTTTAATCAGTTCCACAGAGAAACCTAAAACTGGGGGTATAAAATTGCAAAATGTCATTAATTTATTTTCATTGTAATTCACTTATTACAGTAAATTTTGGTTTATCTGGTATTTAATGTTTCAGATTATTTGATAGTTCTGCATGCTCTCTAACTACATTCAGGTCCAGAGTCACTGACTTTTGGAAGCAAAACAATGCTTTGCATTAGAGTCTTTGAAGCTTGGGGCCCTGTACCACATAAACAGGTTACAAAAAAGGCCAATAACTTGTAAAATAGGGAGTATACATTTGTTGCATAGGGACCAAAAATTCTGTCAGCGTAACTTTTTGGGTCTATTCAGTTGTACTGAGGTACATTTATTGTAATAGAGAAAATGCTTTTTTATGTATATTTATGTTCATTGAAGTTTACTTTTCTATTTATGAAATAATTTAAATGTTTTTTCATGTATGGTACAGTGTAATTTAGTTCGTGTAATGTTTTAGACAAAAAATATCACATTTATTTTTATTTTGTTTTAAATTAATTTCTATAATCCCATTTTAGTTTGACATCTGATAATCTGGCAAATTTGATAATCCGGCACGTCTAAAGTCCAGAATGTGCTGGATAATCGGAAGTTGACTATATATTTTATTTTATTTGTAACCTTGCTAAAATAATAGCATTAAACTTTATTTGCAAATTCTGGTCCTCAGTTTTCCTAATCCTCGAAATTATTTTGTCATGCTTTACTACTGCATTCTAACATCATTCACTTTGTTTTAAGCCATAGATTTATTCAATTTTCTATAAAAATCTCCCCCCAGATGTTTCTATAAAAACTTCAGAAGATTCCATAAAGTAGTTTCTTCTAAAAGAACATAAAGATAAGCACTTTTAATGTCGCATTGATCCATAAACTAATCTTCTTTAACATCATTTGCTGTAATCAATTTCAAAGTTTCAAGACTTAACATTGGAGCATATACTTGTTTCCATGGAGCATATACATACCTGCCAACTTTTACGCATTATGCGTAAAATTTACGCATTTTAACTGCTCTTTACACTTTTACGCATATATTGCTATATTTTACGCATTTCTGCATTTATTTGAATTTTTTAACATTATTAAGAAATCAATCTACGGCGAAATTCTCCGGCTGTTTTTGTTTGAAATTTATCAATTAACCAGACATGGTATAATTCTTCGGAAACACAGATTTTCCGCTTTTTGAGCACTGATTTCTACCATTCCCAGAATCGTAGCAAATCCATAATAAAATGCAAGGTCATGTCAATCAAATTGACGGAGATTTACGGCCGCGTGTAATGTAAATTAAGATTTCGATCACTTATTTTATGAAAGTAATAAATATACTTCTTCAAAAGTTGTCTCAGCATAAATCGCTAACATGTTATTTTGTTCATTAATTTCGCATAAATACTGCGATTGCGTAATTCAGTTTGTTCTCATGAATCGTCGAGAGTACAATAGTATCTTTTTTCATCCATCTCAATCTTCTAAATATTGCATTTTTGATTGACTAAACTAGCTTATTTTCATATTCTAATTAATTATTATAGTTAATTTCTTAATTATTTTCGCATAAACAGTGCGATTACGCAATTCAATTACTTCGCGTGAATTGTCGAGAGTACGTTAGTATCTTTTCCCATCCATCTCCATCATTTAAATGTTGTATATTAGATCAACTAAACTAGCATATTTTCATATTCTGATTAATTATTACGGTTAATTTCTTAATCATTTTCGCATAAACAGTGCGATTGCGCAATTCAGTTACTTCGCGTGAATTGCCGAGAGTACGTTTATATCTTCCATCATTTAAATGTTGCATATTAGATCTACTAAACTAGCTTATTTTCATATTATGGCTAATTAAAGGTTAGTTTTTTAATTATATTTACATAATACAAATTTTTCTATTTTGGAAAATGAGTATGAACTCTGTGAAGGGATATTTTCCAAAAAGTGGTATTAAAGCAATGATTTAGGCAAATAAAAAGGAAACGATTTTGGCAGGGAGGAATATAATTCAGTGTTATATATATATATATATATATATATATATAATCTATTAAAGATCAATATTTGTTGCGCTCTTTAGTGAAAACCTGTGTTTTACTAAACATAAATATTTGTTTTCATTATAAAGTAATTTTCACCGGATAAAACCTTTATATATTTTTTGTTTTATAATTTATTGTCCTGAAATTTTAAAAAATTGGTGTCCTGAATTTTCATATTCTAACAGTACTATGACTGATATTTAATGTAGTATTATTTTAATGCAGGTACTTGTACATAGTTACATTAATTAGAAATGTCGTTTACATGTGTAGTTTAAAAAAAATCATCATAAATCTCATTCACGCAAAATTTTACACATTCTAATTTTCCCAGGTTGGCAGGTATGCATATACACTGGAGCATATACTTGCTCCCGTGGAGCATATACATTGGAGTATGCCATTATCTATTCATCTTTCTTCACTAAAACCTGTTGCAACTAAATGTTCTTTGTAATGCACTATATTACTTGATGCATCAGTTTTCTTCAAAAATATCCATTTGAATTTAACAGGGTATAATTCCTGTCAGTAGCTTTTTACATTTTAAAAACATTGTGTTCTCTCAAGGATTCAATTTCTTCTTCTATTGCTTTGAGCCATTTTCTCAATTTTTTGACTTGTATTGCCATTCTATATATGTAGAAAGATTTTCAGTAGTTTCCAAAATTTGTTCTACTTGGCATAAGTTCATGTTATAAGAAATTATAGGTTTTACATCAGAATTTTCATTTTCCCCCCCCATAGTTTGATAGGGCATATCTAATTAAATAAAATTTACATAATAATCGTTATTCCCATTGTTTTCAGTTGCGAATGTTTTGTCTTTTTCTGCAACTTCAGATTTAACAAGTTCTCTTCTTTCTTCCTTTTGCACAAATTCAAAGATTTTTCTATTCATTATTTCTTCTGATTCATCTTCAGGTAAGAAAATTTTGGAACTATATACACTCTTTCATTTTTATCTCAAAATTTGTTTTTGTTTAATACATAGTCTCTAGATTCAATTACTTTTCTTGTTCTAGGTATCCAGATTTTATATCCACAGCCTTTTAATGTGTAGCTGACTAAAATACCTTTCTTCCTTCTAGGACCTATCTTTGATTTTTGTTTTTCTTTAGGAATGTGTATAACTGTTTCATAACCATAGACTTTCAGATGATAAACACACTTTAAACTAAATCCACTTTCTTTTGTTTGTAAATTCAACTCTTGTGAACAAAATGTTATTGTTATTTCATAGGTTATTTCATCATATAGCATCACAAGCATTTAAACTCTTTCAATATCAAGTAAAAATTTAAGTAAAAGGAACAGGGTTGGCAAATTTCTTCCAGTGTGGAGAAAATCTATGAATCACCCGGAAAAAAATATGCTTCTTCCATCATTTTGGAAGAAATGGAAGAAACTGAAAAGCATGAGTTATAAATATGCAGAAAATACCCAATCAAGTTACTTAAGTTAAAAGGTTCACTAAGTTTAGTCATTCATTCTGGGTGAATTATTTTAAGTTATATTTTTGGAACTTTGAACATATTTATTAAACTCAGTCAAATTGAGTAATTCATTGATACTGAATTTGGTAGCATACATACTTCTTACAACAAACAATGTATACTTCTTATTTAACTATTTGATTATATTTTAGTTTTTTAAACAGAAACATTATTATTGAAAAACATGCAACAAAATACCATATTTTGTAGAGATTACATTTTTTTTTACAGAATATTGAACAATATTGTTTACACAGAAACTCCCAGAGCAGTAGAAAAAACAGAAAAAAAAATTGAATTAAAATAAATTAATCATTCAGTCTTTAACAAATAAATTATTCACATGCACTAACAGTACAATATATATTTTTCATACTCACTTAAAATCTGCTTTATTATTTTTTGAATTTTTAATTAGTAGTATATATTAAAAATGTTATACATATTTATAGCAATTTTTAAATAAATATAGTTGAATTTTTATTTAATAAATTTTTGATTTTATAGTCATGTACAAAATAAGGTGGCCAAATTATTTACCCTGATTTGATGACTAAAATTACACTCCCATTCATTCGATTTAAATAAGTTAGATAACTTTTGATTTCATGTATTACAGGTTTCAACTGTATATTTAAATCAAATTTAGTTTTCCAGTTTCTTCCACATCTTCTGATATGATGGAAGAAAGGTGGTTTACTGCCAGACATTTTTTTCTTTCATTAGAAGAAACTTCCACAAAACAGCTTTGATACAAACTACTTCTATAGCCTTTTCTAAAGCTGTAGTTTATTTTTAATTCTATTTGAAAATTAATTTTATTTAGATTATGAGAATATATATTTTAAAGTTGTATATAAAATATATTATATATATTGAGTCTTTCCCATTCATGTCATTTACTATTTTTAGTTTTTCAATATAGTATCAATCAGCCAGCCAATCAATTGTACTCATTTTTACACCTTTTAATTAAATACCAACTTAATTTAAATGAAAAGAAATAATTGCCAAATAAAAAAAAATTTAACTATTATTTTGTTTATCATCAGTAATTTAAAATAAAATTCAGATAAAATATGTAGTAATTCAATAATCTCCAGAACTTTCACTGTTCATGAATTAATTGATACATTTACTAATTAAAATTTAAAAATAAGAATCATAAGCAGATTGTGGCAATGTTAAATATTAATTTACTTTTAATTAGGACATATGAATGATTTATTTATCACAATCTGATCTGTTGACTAATTTCTTCCAGTTTTCCCAGTTTCTTATAGTTTCTTCCACTCTCCTGGAAGAAACTAGTTTGCCCTGAAAAGGAAGTATCAATTTGGTGCTATGAACTGTAGAAAAAAGAACCTGTTCTGCAAATTTTGGAGCAAGTTAGTCATAGAAAATATATCTGTAATACCACATGGAATCATATGCTTTAACACCGAAGTAGGCGCATTTCAAAAATGTCTGTTCTCCTATGGCATCCCATATTTTACAGTTCACAGGTGGCCTCAAATTGCCGAGAGCTGACCTGCCACTGACTGAGCAATTTTTAAATCATTTTCATTGACCTGTGACAGGGCAGAAGCTGTTTCACTATTTTTAGAAATTTGGTTTCCAGAAAATCATGTTTACTCTTATTATAGTTGATATATACCACTTTTCTAACATCTGATTCCTCACTTTTCAAGGTACAGGAATATCTTATGAAATAATTGCAGCAGTTGATGTAAATCCAGTTGTAAATTCTGTATACTGTCACAATTTTGGAGATTCTAATCATTTTCAAAGAAATATCCAGTCATTCACTGCTAAAGACCTGGATAAGATGAATTTAGATATCATTACGATGAGTCCACCTTGTCAGCCTTTTACAAGGTAAGTTATTAAGCATGCTAACATAATTTATTTTACTTTATGATCTGAGCAACTTTTCTTTACTTCAGAAAAAATTATTACTCCTTTTTGATGTTTGCATTGAGTTCATTATGTCCCAGTGTTAGTTTGTCAGTATATCATTGAAACTAAGATCTATGCCCTAAAGCAGCGATTCCCAAAAGATGTGTCAAGACACAACACTTACGTAGCTCACAATATTGAATTGAATTATAAAATATATAATTGTTGAAGGCAAATAGGAATTTATATAATTATTAGTATACCCATAGCAATTAATGTCTTATCTAGTCTAGTCTATGCACTTTCCCAACTTGGCAGAAAAAAAATATTAGTAAATAATAAAATTTTACATGTAATTAAATTATATGTAAAATTCAAAGTCATGTGACTATATCTACATATTTCCCTAATGTTAGCTTTGTGATTGGTCAGCAATGTTTTGTTTACATCATATTTGATAAGAGAAATTCAATAGTATCCTAATTAAAGTTCATAAAAGTTCCCCAAAATATTAATTATTAAATGTTTTTAAATATAAATTTTGCTGATGGCATCAGCTGTGTTATGGTTCTGAAGTATCAAGTGTTTGTTTTTTGTATGTAGCATTTTCATTTGTGCATGCTGAACTAATTTTTATATGAATTAATTTTTGTAGAAATAATTATTCTTGATGGAATTATGGAAATCCCTTCTGCTTTATTATTATTTTTTTTTTTTGCATATAGCATGTTTAATTTTGCATAAACTTTTGTGGATTTTTATAAACCATGCAAAACTTCAAATTATGTGATTTTGTATGTAGCATGCTAATGCAAAAATTTTTAACTATGACGGCTTCTGTTGGTAAACCCCAGTGTTTGGCAAGACAAAGTCTACCCTTCTATTAGCAAATATGACTCCAGAATCATTTAAATAATTACAGGATTTAAATACTTGGGGCTACTCATTCATGAAATTTTTGAATTCATGCCTTGTACCCCCCCCCCTCCAAATGATAATGTCGAGCTTCAATATTGGATTTTAGCAATTTTTTAATTGTGGTTGCCCGTTTGGCAGGAGCCATGATTGCCACAGCAGAACAACTCATTGGCTTCTCGAAAGGTGAGATATCCAAAGTGTATAACAATTGGAAACAGAACCCCCAGGCATTGTCTAAAAGGTGGAACTGTGGATTGTTTAGACATTTATAAGTTGGCTAATTTTTTAATATATATATTATTGGATTATGGAACTAAGAATATTTTAAAATTTCTTATAATGTATTGCATAATTTTTTCACTTGAGGTATATTTGATAGTAAATATGAAATTTTTATTTAGAGTTGGCTTAAAGAAAGATGTGGATGATGCCAGATCTGATTCATTCATGTATATTTTGAAAGTAATTTCTGAGTGAGTTGTTTATTTATTGTCTCTTTAAAAATTATTTTTGCATACTGTGATTTCCTAAAATAAAATTCTAAAATCTGCAAGATTTTCTATGAATATATTATAAATCACCAATTTTTTTGCAATTTTAGGTGACTTTTGGTATTAATGAGATAGGCACCAAAAGATAATGTATTTAAGAATTTTACATTTAAAGCTGTAAGCTAAAATGTATAATATTTGAAATATAGTATATCATTCATTATTATTAACTTAAACTTATTTAAATAATAAAATAATATTTAATTATGTAGGATTCCTTTGCTTGAATAACATAAATTTTCATTTTATTTTTTCTGTTTTATTACCAACTAACAGTATACACATTCTTTGTGTGGAATATTTAATATACAGAAACTTCAAATTCAGTCACATGCGAAATCCTATAATATTCTAAACGGCATTGTTATTCAAAATATTCTATTAAAATATTTAATTTAATTATCCTAAAAAGAAGTATGAGAGTCCCTGTTCTCACTATACAAAGTTATCGTCACAACTAGATCTGATGACATCTTGGTCATGTTTGTAAATAATTTATAATTTTTTTTTTAATTTCCACAAAACATCAGAGATTATCAAGGAAATGAAATATAATTTTGCAAAATATTGAATTTTCACCATTTAGGCATGATTTTCATTAATTTAGCATCGTTTTATCCATTTGCCACCATTTTCATCAATGTGGCAATATTTTGATCAATTTGGTAACTTTTTAAAACATTGCCAAATTTGCTGCCAAGTGGGATGGTTGGACTGACAGACAGATCCTATCGAGACATTGTTATAATTACTTTCCCCTAACAAAACACAATTAGTTTCATTGATATAGTATAATTTTATTAATTTGGCACCATTTTTATTGATTTTGCAACTTTTTTTATCAATTTGACGAGATTTAAAAAAGTGACCAAATTTGTCACCAAGTGGAACAGTTGGACTACTGAAACATCATTTCAGTACTATATCCTAACAAAACACAATTAATTTGATGTAGCATTACTTTTATCAATTTGGCAGCATTTTTATTGATTTATCTATGTTTGTCAATTTAGTCACATTTAATATCACACACACACAGAGAGAGAGATTTAATTTATCATTCTTCATTTTTATCATATTAATTGTTTTTCTTGTAACAAAGAGAAAAGTTCCTATACTAAGCTTATTGTCTTAGGAATATATATATATATATATATATAATATATTATATATTTATATATTTAATATTATATATTAAATATATAAATATAATATAATATTTATATTAAGTATTTATATATTTATATATATATTATTATATATATATATATATATAATAAATATATATAAATACACACACACACACACACATATAATGTTGGGGTTTTTTGAGTTGCAACTTCTCTCTATTCTATCATTGGACTTTCAAACTATTATTATTATTATTATATATATATATATATATATATATATATATATATATATATATATATATATATATATTATAATTTTTCAATCTTTATGCATGTAGTCCAAGTTAACAGTGTTTATAGATATAATCTATCACTGATATCAGAAACATGCATTTTGTGTTCAGTTTGATAAAATACTTGGACTTGATGAAGAATTTAATCGAAATGAACAATTCATTTGTTTAGGCCTAGGGCTTGTCCACGTGTAAAGCTTTAATGCTTAGATTTTATTTGATTTTCTATTATCGATTCCTTTCCATTGATGTTTATTGTTTGTCTTCAGCTTGATGACTAGAGGTTTGCATTTCATTTTCCTCTTGATTGATGATTCTCTGTTTGATACTTTTTTATTTGTTAGGCATTTTTTAATGTTGGGGTTTTTTGAGTTGCAACTTCTCTCCATTCTATCATTGGATTTTCAAACTGTTATTATATATATATATGTTGGGAAAGTATACTGGCAAAAAGCAGGCAAGCTATCTGTAATCTAGGCTTTTAGTTAATTAAAAAATTATGAACTTTAATGCATCCACTAATTAAGCAGACATTATAATTGTTTAATTTTTAATTGAAAAGTTGAAAAGGATTAGCAGAAGATAAATTAAAATACAATACTTTGTATTAGTATATACATATGTGTTAGAAGAAATCACCATCTTTATGCTAAAAAATGGAGGAGTATATTACTATTTTAAAAGCTAAAGGATGAAATTAAATCCTGCTACTTTCTTTGGATTGTAAGCGAACAGATCTCGAAATAAATGAAGGTTTATTTGAATTTTTTATATAGTATTTTAATATATTTAATTTTTTCTTAGGATCTGTTAAAATGTTTTATAGTTTTATTGTTTTAATTATATTTTCCTTCATTCCAGACTTCAAAATAAGCCAACCTATTTTCTGTTAGAAAATGTTAAAGGATTTGAAGAGTCCATGGCTCATGATGTTTTAATTGAAACTCTGAAACAGAGTGGGTATATTTTTCAAGAGTTTTTACTGTCGCCTAGTGATTTTACGATTCCCAATTCAAGACTTCGATACTACATCATTGCCAAATTAGAACCAATGAAATTTTTATTTCCTGTTGTTAGTGAAGTAAGTTGTGTTTATAACTTTGTATATTTAATTTTGGTAAAATAATTCTAGAGATTCTTTTAGTACTTCCAATTTTTAGTTTTTAAATTTTCATTAATGTTATTGGTTCTACAGTCCATATGGACTATAACAGCCATTCTTAATTTTATTTTCTAACATTCTTCCCATCATCATCAACTGTGACAGATCCTCTATGAGTTGTTTCCCATTTAAGAGGTTATTATTTTGGAATTATTCTCTGCAGCATCCAGCAGATTAAGCCACTTTTGCACTTCTTAGCGCTCTTTTAAACTGCATGAGATAAAGGTTTTTTCCGGTTAGATTTCAATGTCAGAAACTAGATGTAATTTTAACTAGATTACATATTGGTTACACTCGTTTTTCCCATAGGTACATGCTTTTAGGAGAAATTGCACATTTTTGCATTGTTGTGAAACTTCAGCAAGTGTAAAACATATTTTTATTGATTGTACAAAATATAAACACTTTTGTTTTAAACTTTCCATGAGTTACATTATCACTTTTTCAGGCTTGATTGGAGAAAATCCTCATCCAAGAATTTTTCTTTTTTTATTGGATATCATTTTCCCCCATCATATCTAACGTAATCTTTTAGCAACTTTTAGCCATTGATGATTGTGTTTCTATTGTTATGTATATCTTCAATTGTCTTCTTTTATTCGCATTTTTTAGCCTTTTCACTTATGCACTTGTTATTAATTTTCTTTTATTGGTAGTTTGATACCATGTGTCTGATACAGCATATCCTCTTTGCATCTTGTGCCCAAAACCCAAATCAGCAAAACCAACTGAGCTTGCTTCAGTATGGAATAGCCATTAACTGCCGTGGAAGCAAGGACATTTTACTCTTTTGTTGATTTTTTTAACTGTATTTGTTCTCAATGCACAATCTTATTCTTAGTATCTTCATATCCACAGATAATTGTAGACATAAGATACTAATTTACAGGATTAATATGTACAAAACTAAATGTAAGCCTTCAAATGACAGAGTGCATAAAGATGCAAAAGATTTCCTCCTATCCATTAGCCAGCATTACTTACACTCCGAATATCGTCTATGTATCTGAGTCATATATCATTTCCCCCAAATAATATTATTAATTCTTAGACAATTCCCTATCAAAACATAACTTCTTTACCACTCCCTTATAAAACACAACTGATGTACAAAACTCTAGACCTACCCTAATGAAATGTATATGTCTCACAAAACAGTAAAACTAATAATATTTCAAATCAAGATATTTAATTACGCTAAAGCAACAAAAATTATCAATAAAATTAAACTTAATTTTCCAAGATATTGAATTTTCAACAATTCAATATCATTTTTGCTAATTTGAGGTCATCTTTGTCAATTTGAAATTTTTTTCCAAAAGTTGATTTTGGCGATATTTTGCAAAATTCATTGCCAAGACCATCAAATTTGTCACCAAGCATTACAGGTAACCAGACGGAGATAAACGCTTTTATTATATAGTATGCTAGTCTTTGTGAATCAATATGTTGTACAAGTTCTTCATTATTTTCTATAATTCCTTCTCATAAAGTTGCTGCAATGATGGCTTTTGGGCTTTACATAATAAAGGAAGATGTTTGTCTGTGCGGTCTGTAGCATGAAATCTAAGAGTGTTGCATGGCCATGAAATTTGGTACATAGATACTTCAAGACTCGGGAAGATGTACCTCTACGATATTTGTTTTTAAATTTTAATTAGTTTTTTTAGTTATTTTATGTTTAAGCAATTTCACACAAATCGGTTCTTTAGCGACTGAAAGTATTATCACAGAGTTTCCAACTTAATACCATTAGAAAGATCGAATGACATTATTTTCAAGGATGTTTGGACTGGATCTGTAAGACAATTCCTTCATATTTATTTATTTTTTTAGAAATGCATCAAAATTTCTGTTTCTAACACTGTACAACATGGTTCAAAAGTGTTTATGACTTTTTTCATTCTGTCTGTTCGTTCACACACTAACTGCCGTAAAAATGACTTTATCAAAATGAAATTTTAGTATGTTGTTGAGATGGTCTGTGGGACATATAGGAATGTAAATGAATAATATCATCTAATTAGTTTGGGATTGAATCCTGGTTGAAAAAGTTAAATACATTGGACCCTATGGGACCTAATTTTTCAACATTTTTTAAGTGAATTTAAAATTCATATATTGCTTCGAAAATTTTAGGAAATATTCAAATTATCCCATAAAATATATAAAAAAAAAAAATTTCAGCAAAATATGTTTGGTAGTTTTTTAAATAAAAATTAAAATAATAATTGCACCCATATATGCGAGACCACATGACCCACTTAAACAAAATATGGTATACATCTTTGTCAAAATTGTGATTTTTAAAGTTCTTTTTAATTTATATTTAGTGTTTCATCCATCCTAAAATTACTTTATTTATTTACTTTTTCTGTGCATTTATATATTGCGCCAATGCAATTACAATATTTGAGTTTAAATGGTCGTCAAACTTTGATTATTTTTGCAACGAAGCCTAATTTTAATAGATGCAGAATGTAAACAAGTGATTGTAAGATGAATTGTATAAGAATTGCTGAATTTCTTTAACGCAAAATTATTTAGTTCTGGAGTCTGCAATATATCTGATATGAATGAAGCATTTATTGATTTTACATCCAGAAACAGACGATTCTATAGTATTGTCTTTTTCAATAAAGTTTTAAGCATGGAGTTAGAAAGTACTTTTACCTCCATGGTTTAAGTAAAAGAAATTATTGTAGTATTGTGATAATTTTAAAATTATCACCACTGAATGAAAGTAATGGAAAAAAGTTCATGAATGAAATATTTACTGCTTTTATATAGAGAGCCAGGCGATTTATATTTCGATGATGTCATTTGAAAAATGTTCATTTGTTTTTGATGAAGTTTCCAAATGTAATAAATTATTGTAGTATTGTGATAATTTTTAAAGTATCACTGCTGAATGTATCACGTTTTAGAGATGTTTAAATAAAATTGTATTGCAGTTGGAAAGTGTTTCATAAGCAATGCTTTATGTATGATTGATCTTTCTTGTTTAGGTTACGTGATACTTCTTTTTACACATCCAAAAAACTAAGATTAGCACAATTCTAGATTTTGGCAAAAAGTTTGTATATCTTTGATTCTAACAACAACAAAAAAAAAAATGATTTTAAGAGTTATTTTATTTTTGGTGATTTTTTAAGTGATCATAAAGTAATGAGCACATCTTCCATGGATATCCCTGCATTTCAAGGTTTGATCTTTCTACCACTGGATTTGACTACACATGCCTACCTTGCCTGGCTAGGAAGGTTTAAGCCATTTCTTCTCTCCTCATCATTCCTTTTATTTATTTTTTGCTTTTGCAGAGAGTGTGCGATTCGGTAATTGAGGCAGGATTTTGTTATGTGGAATGTGTGGTCTGGTGCTTGATTGGAGCCATTACGAGGGACATACTGAAATTTTTGCTGCAGGGGAAGATGATATGCGCTAGTAGAAAATTGTTGTTCGGATATTTAAATTTGAAATCTTTTGTCTGCAGACAATAATTTGTGGCAATAATTACAATTTAGCTATCGTAGAATAAATTTTGAAAGAAAAGAAAATTGAGTTGACGTGAGAGCATTATCGAGTTATGATTTTAAAATGGGGCTAAATCAAGAATATCTTCAATGCCTACAATTAGCATATGGAAATGATGCTCCATCTCATGCCACTGTATTCAGATGGTTTTCAGTGTTTAGAAGAGGTCAAAATTCTCTCCTGGATGAAGAACACACAGGAAGACCTTTGTCAGATGTAGTCCCAGAAAATGTGTCGGCCATTCGAAAAATAATAATTGCTGTACCTACCAAATGATACAGAAGGAACTTAACATTGGAAGCTATACATAAAATTATTTATGAAGAACTGCATATGAAAAATTAGTTTGTCGTTGGGTCTCCCATAATTTAACAGAATACCAAAAAGCAGTGTGTGTCAGAATCAGTAAAGAAACCCTAAAATTACTTAATGATGGGGGACACTGCATTATTTCTAAAATCATAACTGGTGATGAAACGTACATATTGTTTTTTGACATTCCAACATGTCAAGAAAGTAAAGTATGAGTCTTTGATGATGACCCCGAACCAACGGTGAAAAGACAACGAGCAATGGAAAAAGTAATGTATGCCTTGTTCTTCAGAAGTACAGTTCTGATCAAAGCCATAAAGCTAGAGGTACAAAAGACAGTTACAGCTAATTGGTACACCACTAAGTTTCTTCCAGAAAGTGAATGTTAGGGGACTTATGTTTCACCATGACAATGCATCTTCTCATTCAGCAAGTATGACAGTTGAATTTCTTAAACAAAAAAACATCAAAGTGATAGAACATCCATTCTATTTTCCTGATCTTGCTATGTGTGACTTTTGGTTATTTTTAAATCTAAAAAATAATTTATGTGGGTGTCGTTTTCATTCTGAAAATGAAGACTGATGAGGCTATAAAAGCATATTTTTTATCGATTCTAAGAAATGGATGACTTGAAGCATTTAATCTTTGAAAAATTTGCCTACAAGAGTGCATTGATGTTGGAGGAGAGTACTTTGAACACTCCTAAGTGTTTGTAAGTTTAACTTGTACCACTTAGCCGTATCTCAAAAATTTCAGTGTGACCCTCATATACATTGTATTCTTAGAGAGAAAGAGATAGTTTTTGATTTGGGGATGGAGTGGTTTTCAAATTCAATTTATTCCTGCTTTAACAAAACCCATGCTGTGAAATGCCGGGTACATTTTTCTTGTATTTAATAATAGTATAGATCCGGATGGGAAAGTTCTTTGATAAGAAAGCCACATAAAATGTTTTTTATACATTTTTGAATGTTTAAGAGCCATAGGAAATATTATTTTAAAATTATATTTATAAATTTTAAAGAAAAATATAACTATATATTGTCTCAGAAACTGCTCAATATAGTCTTGGGAGCTGCCCTTTACTGCCTGGAGTTGTTGCACAGACTAGCTTCAGAAGCCGCAGTTTGCCCACCTTTGGTATAGATACTCATGTGTTTACTTTAGTGATCAAATTCATTTTATTATTTTTTAATTGGATTGAGATTGAAACTTTGAGCTGATCATTTTAAACTTTTCATATTCCCCCATTTGTATATTACAGTCAAACAGTAATAAACTAGGCAGGGTACATGTGAGGGGAAGGCAATTCTCTGTGGGTGTCTCATTCTTAAATCTTCTGATTTGACCCTCCCCCCAAATCATATCACATTTCCCTATTTCTACATGCATTCATGAATAAAGTTCAAATATTTTATTTTTTCTTTGCTTCCATTTTTATTTTATTTTTCCATTTCATTTTTTATAACAAAGTTGGTAACAGTAAATGTGCAGAAATTAAAATGTAAATAAATACTTCATTCAATAAAAAGCAGTTCCTGTGTACTTTTAATAATGAAAATACGAATTTGACAATATATTTATAGGTATATGTTGTTTCAGTGGGATCAACTGTGTAATGTGAGCTGCTTGAATAAGCAGCACTAGCCCTATAAAATAATTTTTCAGTTCATATGCCTTAAAAAGGCCAATATCTCTGCCTGTCATTCTTGGTGACAAAATTGGCACAGTACTACCAACAATGATGACTTTTGAAAAATATCGCAAAGTTGATGATAATATCTTTGAAAATTTGATTTAATTTCTTTGGTAACACCTATTGGTTTGTGGGAATTGTTAATTTAATATTATTGGGTTAATTTAATATTATTATTTCAGTGGTTTGAGCTGTGTAATGTGAGCTGCTTGAATAAGCAGCACTAGCCCTATAAAATAATTTTTCAGTTTATATACCTTAAAAAGGCCAATATCTCTGCCTGTCATTCTTGGTGACAAAGTTGGCACAGTACTACCAACAATGATGACTTTTGAAAAATGCTGCAAAGTTGATAATAATTCAATATCTCTGAAAATTTAATTTAATTTCTTTTGTAACACCTATTGGTTTGTGGGAATTGTTAATTTAATATTATTGATTCAATATATAGCACATTTCATTGTCTGTGAGACAGGTACATTTTATGAGAGGATTGTTTAGAATTTGCTTTGTTAAGGGTTCTAGGGAATCATAAAGTGATTGCATTTTGTTAGGGGGTTATTTAGTAACTATGCTTTGTTAGGAGATTGTATAGTAATTATGTTTTATGCAAATATACTTGCAATGTTGTAAAGAAAATTTTTGTATTTTATGTAATGTAATAGCAAAGTCTTAAAATCCATGCAAAAGTTTTTGGTGGCTTTATTTGGACTTTGGTTATCATAAATGAGACTAAAACTTTTCCAACATCTCTTGTGACACATATATCAAGGGCAAGAGTTGCTATCTAGAAATTAAAAAAAAATGTTGTAACATATCAAATAAAATTTCATAAAATATTAACCAGTAATTCCATTTAATAAGTAGAATTATGCATGTGCAAATGTGTCTTTTGAAATGCTACAAAATTTCAAAATTTTATCTTTAAAAGATGAGATATCAATAATTTGTATCTTCTTATTATTCATGAAATTGTTTTGACATGACTATGGTTGGGTTTTCATCTAAAATTGGAGCTTTACAGAAAATGTAAACACTTTGGACACTTATACCTCCGAACCTAATAGATAAAAATATAAACAATTTATACCTGATTTGCCAGAAATAAGGTACCATTTATGAATGCATAAAAAGAATTTCAATAATTAAATTTTTTTTTTTTGAAAAAAAAAAGTTTTTGCCCAAGTAAGATTTTGCTTCATTTTGCTCACTTTGCTTAATTCGTTATAACTTCGTAACTATTAAAAATGGATAAAATAGTAATGAACAAAAATGTTCAGTAGAAAATCCATTTTATATATCAATAATTTGTTTTTGCCAAGCTCTTATAATTTTCGAAAAATTGTCTTGCCAAGTTGAAGAAGATTGATTGATTGTATCTTGAAAAAATAAAAGGGCTAACTATGGATAGTGAGTAATTTTTAGCTCTTTGAAAGCCTTACATAGTTATATAATTGGATTTGGCTTGGGTTTTTAATTTTCGAAATGTAGTAATTTTAATTTTGATTTTTTAATATTTTGAACTATTTTGAATAGGTGGTTCTAATTTTACAAGATGTTATTCACGCAAAATAATTTTGCTTTCTGGTAGGTCGGACGGTCTGGGTCTCAACAACAACAACAACACAAAATAATTTTGGTTCCATTGGGCTGAAGCCACTGCCAATTTTTTCTTAATATATTGCAAAAATGTTTATAAATTTGAAATTTTGTTATTAATTCTTAAATGTAATATTATTAGGTTCTTTCAAAGATACCAAAGCAGGTTGATGATTGGAAATCTTCTTGTAAAATGTGCCATGAAGATGCAGATGTAAAGGAAAAATGCTCAGTTAAGCACTTTCTTGAAGACAAACCTGAAGAAAGCCTTGATGCTTTCTTGGTTCCAAATAATATACTTTTAAAATATGCTAAAGTGTTTGATATTGTTCACGAAGATAGCTGCCAGTCATGTTGTTTTACTAAAGCGTGAGTATACAAATTTAATATATGTATATATGGTAGTCTAGTTAATGTATGACATAAAAAATTAATTTGCCTTATCTAATTCAAATTTCATGCCATTGTTACTGATGATTAAATGTATAATGTAATATGGCTGTCAGTAATTTTTAAATAGGTATATTCTTTACTTTTCATCTCAATTTTTGCTGTTGTATAGTATAACATGGCTTATTAGAGTTTCCATTTTACCTACAATACCTAGGAAACTTTAAATTGTGAGGGACAACAAAATTGAAAAATTGTGAAAGAAAAAAAAGCTGTTTCCTGAGAAAACTAAAAAATCTGAAAAATTCTAATTTTGATGAAGTTTTTTAAAAAGAAAGGTTTGTTGCATATGATTGCATATTTATGCTGATGCATTGGGCAAAAGTTAAAAAAAATATCTATGTGAATCTTCACTCATCTTTCTGGAATTAACCTATTAAAATCCACTTGACCACCTATATATTTATGTGTATGTCTCTGTATTAAAAACTCCAATTCTTGGATTAGAAATTTGCAGTTTTATTTAAATGGGAGGAGATGATTTGGTTATGAGCTCAAAATGTTTGAAAATTCAAAAACCAAATTGATTTTTAATTTAACTACTTCCTTGAAAAAAACAGGCTCAAGGAAATACTGGGAAGTTGTACTGTCACAAGCTGAGTTTCAATTATTGAGATTTTCAATCATTGACAAAAACTCACCTAAAATGTCCCAAATTTAAGATACTTGTTTAAACGCTTATTAATGTACTATTTTTTAGACTAGAAAGTTATTTTTTATCTAATGGAAGGTAAAGATATGATCATTTATGCAAGACACTAGAAAATTGAACAAAAATATTTTTAATTTTTTTATAAAAATTGCCCTGGACCATTTTAATTTTGAGCTATGTGAGGCAGACAAGTTGTATTGTCTGCTGTTATGTGCAAAAGCTTGGGAGTAAGAATGCAAATATTCTGCCTCTGCGCTAATTTAGATTTTTTTATGCTTAGCTAAAATCACAAGTTTCATAAATATGAAATTAATTTTGAAACATGAAATTATTTAATTTATATTTTGTTCCTTTATTTAGCCTATTTTTAATATCTTTATTTAGCCAGTAATCTTGGTAGATAGCATTATCTTTATTTAGCATGTAATCTTGGTATATAGCATTTATTTCCTTTTTTTAACTTTCCTCAAAATGTATGAATAATCATACACCTGGGACCACTTTGTTTTTTAGTTGTTAAATGTTATTTTTATTATTATTAGGTCATATTTAGGCATATTAGAGGCATATATAGGTGCTTATGTATGGTGCATTAGAGGGTACTGTGGCTTTTAATTATTTGCAAAAGTGAGCTATAAGGCTGTGTATTTGATACTTGCATTAGTTATGGATTAGTTGAAACCTTGTACACACATTTCAAATCTTTTAGAAATAATATGCAGTGAAAGAATGTCAGATTCAATACATGGTATAAGGACATTTACGATAACAACAGGATTAAAGTTGAGTGCTTTTGTTGACTTTCAAATGCCATTACATGACAACTGTGCTGAGAAACGAACATTATTTTCATCCAAACATGGTGTTACCTCACTTTCAAATATTTTTATATTTTTACCTTTATCTTTGGCAATACCCCAATGGTATGATGTGGCAACAGTTCGGTCTATTTAGACAATTTGCAATCTTTAAATCATGGAGGTAAAAGGAAGGAGTTAAAACTTCATATTAAGAAAACACCAATATTGTTTGAGACAATTCAGGTGGCGCTGGAATAAGATAAGTAGCCCTGCATTGTATGTTTTTCTATGGCGAAAGGCCTAAAATATTTATTTAAACTGACAATTTCATAAAAATGAATTATTAGCTCAATGCAAATTTGAACTGAAACAATAAAGAATATTCCTACGTATTCAAAGTTATTTTATCTTTTAATTTATTTTTATCTCTGTATATTCTGTATTCTATACTACAACTATGAAATAATACTGGTTAATTATACTCATAATAAGGGAACCTTTAATTTAAAAATAATCAAAAATAAATATATTAATACTAGACTTTCAGTTGAGTCGACTAACAATAACATCTACTTTACTAATACTAGTGACACCTAGATATAATACTCAAAGCATTATGGCATTTTCAAACGTTTCATCCATAGGAGTTTCATCTCCTTCTTTCTAACTCCATGGTTTAAATATACCAAGTGACCAAGTAGTTGTTTGCCAGTATTGCCAGTAATTAAAATTTAAAAAGTAATGCAGGTTTTTTTTTTTTTTTTTTTTTTGCAAAATGTACACAAATGATTATTATTTGAAATTCTGTCACATGCTGCCATTCAGATATAAAATGTTGGAAAATTTCACAAATTTATAAAAATGCCAGCCATTGTATAATTAAAAAAATTAATGTACCATGCAAATCTGCACTGGGCTTTATTTAATTTGCTATGTGGTTTGTATTTTTGCATCAAGTAATCAAGTAAAAGCTGAGATTTTGGATGCCCTTTAAAAGACTTCCAGAAATAACATATAATTTTAAATCTCAACTATAATAAATATGATATCATATTTAAATCTAACGCATATAGAACAATATTGTTTGTAATAAATTCTGGCTATAAATATTACTGTTATCAATATATAAATATAAATAAATGTGTTTTTAAATATAAATATCAGAATATTCATATTTATTTAAAAATTTTAAATCTAAACTCAAATTAATGCTCAAAAACTGCTGTAATAAAAACCAATAAAACTTTGTCTGAAGTTTTTATATTATTGGTAAACCACTCATTTTAAATAAAAATGATCAATTACTTAAATTTAAAAAAGTTTAAAAAAATCATAAGTAAATAAAGAAATTAAGTTATTTTATTTGATTCAAATAATGCAAACAAAATATTTAAAAATATAAATATTTAAATTATGCCTTTAGATATATATCCTGCTTTATTTAGACAAAGTTTTTATATTATTGGTAAAGAACTTATTTTAAATGTAAATGTTCAATTACTTAAATTTAATAAAATTAAAAAATTCACAAGTGAATAAACACATTTTAAATTATTTTATGTTATTTATATGATGCATTAAAAGTATAAATTAAAAAAGTATAAATATTTAAATTACTTTAAAGTCTTTAGATTTATATCCACCCAGTAATTAACATTTAACTCAATATATTCATCTATAAAGGAAAACATCAGCATAATATTTGATTTTATGCTGATATTTTTTTTTTATTTTCTTGTAGTTTCTCTTATGGAATATAGGAAAATTGTAACTGTAGTCTTTCAAGATTCAGATCTTTGGCAGGCTTATTGCAATATTAGATCAAGCTGGTATTTTCTTGGTACTAATGGTGAATTCGAATGCATTTCATTCTTGCTGGTGATCTCCATTATGCAGTTAGCTAACTTTGCATGATGTACTTTCCATTCTCTTGATTTGTGATTTCAACCTTTATTGATAGTAAAATTGTATTTCTTGTCTTTCGAATGTGATTTTAGTATGTATTCTCTTCATTGCTTAAGTAAATTTTTCTTGCAGATATGGAAGGTACTCTCTGGGAACAGGATCAGTTTTTACACCATGTAGTCCATTAGAAGTTTGTATTAACATTTTTAATATCTTCATACTTTATTTAATCATGCTTTTACTATAGTAACAAACATCAGCAACCTTCAATAATACAATACACTTTGTGCGAAGGAAAAGGAAAACTTTAGCAGCATATAAAAGCATAAATAACACAATAATGCAGTATACAGCTATTTTGAGGATACATTGGATTCCCTTTGTCAGTGCAACATAGTCAACAAACCCGGAGTCCAAAAGAGGAATGGGCCCCAAAGGAATAAGCAGGGGAGATTATATACACAAGACCTGGATTAAAAGAGAACCAATCAGAAAGCAGCATGAAGAACAGTACAGCCAATTTGAAACGACTTGACTCGTCTTGCCTGGACATCCTGTTGTGTTTTAGTGCAAGCCAATCTTGTGTTGTTACTTCTTGTTTCAGATGGGTTGGACTGTTCTTCATGATGGTTTCTGATTGGTTCTCTCTTAATTCAGGTCTTTGGTATATACCCCCCCCCCCCCCCTGCTTCTGCCTTTCACATCCATTCCTCCTTTGGACTTTGGGTTTATTGGTTCTCTTGCACGGATGAAGGGGATCCAGCGTATCCTCAAAACAGCTGTATGCTGCATTGTCTTGTATTTGTGCTTATTTACGTTGCTCTTGTCTTCCTTGTACATGTTAGGTCTATCTATTGTAAAGTAGCCATGCCCCATCGAATGAAAGTGACTGCAGTACTCCTTACAGAGAATTAAAAAAGTTAGGATAATGAACTGTCCAACAAAGTAAAATAGAAGAACACAGTCAAATGCAAATCATCACATGTATAAGCACAAATAAAATTATCATTTTATTTATGCTTATATACGTTGCTCAATTTTTTCCTTATCAAATGTAAAGTTGTAGAATATTGTTTAATTAACAGGAATCAGCAATAAACTGTACCATAAGGTATTTATTTTGCACAATGTGGTTATTGCTGAATTACTGTCCTATTCAGGAATACTAAAATAAGCAACACTTACACTTATATGCACAGGAATCTAATGCACAGTCTGTGTAAAATGTTCTCTCTCAGCAACAATGTCCATTTGAATGCGAGAAAGAATATTACCTTGTACTTTGAAAAATATTGCAGGTGTCACTGTGTTACAGTCTCTGATGATACAATTTTTTGACAGGTATTTATTGCCTTCTATATACAAGTTTTGTGCATTCCTGATCTCAATTTTTAGTAATTAGATTTTCCTTTATACTTTGTAATTGGTATTTTTCTTTTATCACTCTTTGTTGCCGAGTTCATGGCACTGACTTTTTTCTCCACTAGAAGCATTACAATCACTTTTATTCGATAGGGCTTGGGTGCTTTATTCTAGATAGACCTAATGTATACTATCAAAATGAAATTTTAGTATGTTGTTCAGACTTTCTGTGAAGCATATGGAAAAGTAGATGAATAACATCATCCAATTAATTTTGGATTGAACTCTGGTTGAAAGAATGAAATACATTGAACCCTATTGGACCTAATTTTTCAAACATTTTTAAGTGAAACATTTTTAAGTTTTCACAAATTGCTTCGAAAATTTTAGGAAATTCCCATAAAATTATCCTATAAAATAAAAATTTTTTTAGCAAAATATGTTCAGTAGATTTTAAAATAAAAATAAAAATAATAATGATACCCATATAATATGAAGAGGTCACGTGACCCACTTCAAAATGAAATATGACATCTTGTGTCAAAATTGTAACTTTTAAAGTTCTTTTTAATTTATATTTTGTGTTGCATCCGTCCTAAAACTGCTTTATTTTTGCATTTTTTCTGTGCATCCATATTCTGCACCAATACAGATACAATATTTTTGAGTTTAAATGATCATCAAACTTTGATTATTTTTACAACGAAACCTAACTTTAATGAGTGTAAAATGTAAACAAGTGATTGTAAGATGAGTTGTATAAGAATTGCTGAATTTTTTTCACATAAAATTATTTAACTCTGGAGTCTGGAAGAAAAGTGTATGAATGAAATACTCACTGCTTTTAGAGAGCCAGACAATTTATATTTCGATGACGTCATTTGAATAAAGTTTGAATGAAGTTTGCATGGAGTTAGAACGTACTTTTACCTCCATGGTTTTAATTTCCCAATTAAAATAAATTATTCTAGTTCTGTGATAATTAAAATAATATTACTGCTGAATGTATTGTATTTTAGAGATGCTTAAATAAAATTACAGTTGGATAGTGTTTTATAATCAATGCTTTATGTATGGTTGATTTTTCTTGTACTTATATTTAGTGTTGCATCTGTTCTAAAACCACTTTATTTTTGCCTGTTATCTGTGTTTCTAAATTCTGTGCTTACGCAATTACAATATTTTTTATTTTAAATGATCATGAAACTTTGATTATTTCTACAACGAAGCCTAATTTTAGAGTATGTAAAATGCAAACAAAACAAGCGATTGTAAGATAAGTAGTATAAGAATTGCTGAATTGTTTAACGTAAAATTATTTAGCTCTAGAGTCTGGAATATAAGTGATATGAATGGAATATTCATTGATTTTACTTAGATAGAGAAACAAGTAATTTTATAGCATAGCCTTTTTTGATGAAGTTTAAGTTTCCAATTATTGTACTATCATAATTTTAAAAACATTATCGCTGAATGTATCACATTTTAGAGATATTTAAATAAAATGCATTTCAGTTGGAAAGTGTTTCGTAATCAATGCTTTATGCATGATTAATTTTTCTTGTTTTGTTTTAAGTTCATACTTGTACTTTGATTGCTGAATACACTGTAATTTCAGCCCATTTATCCTTATGTAGTATTTACTCATGAGTTAAATCCATAATGAATTAATTTCTTACTGTTCAAAAATTGTTTTACAACATGTCCTATACATATATAGGAGATTTCTGATATAGATCTGAAGTGAACTAAAGTGGTACAAGTCATTGGAGTTTATGTAATTGTCTTCCCTATACAGATCTACAACAATGCAATCTTAGATTTGTCATGGTAAAAAAAAATAAACTTGTTTAGGATATGTATTTCTGATACAAATTTGTAGTGTTAACATTATATTAAAATTATTCATTTTTATATATGACAAGTATTTCTTTAAAAAAAAATATATTGGATATTCAATGTATACATGAAAATTTGGGTAACAGTAGCATTTTTTTTATCTTAGACTTTTCTTTATAATAATGTATTTTTTAGCCTATAAAGGTCTAGTTTAGCTTCTTTTTGCTTCTAGTATTTTGTTTATTTGACATTTGATATGATAATTATTTTCATTTGTCAAATGGCAAATATTCAATATATTGGATTTCTTGATAAATCATGTATACTTTTGTAATAAAAAATTATTAATTTGTAAAAACCATACATATGTTACAAATTATCTATCTTATATTTTTTATGTTATGGTTATATGAGTTACAACTTATCTCTAATCTATCATTGGAATTTCATATAATATTTTTATTATATGTATACACACACACACAGATATATACACAGGGTGGCTGATAAAGTTGTAAGTAGGACAAATGAGTTTTGGATAACGGTAGCTAAAGGAATTATAGTGCATCAACACAAAGGAAACAAAGTTGTAACAGATCTACAGTTCTTATTTTGCGAGGAAACTCCTTTATACTTTCTCTTACTGTCTAGTTTTGAATCAGAATCTGGATGAAAATTGTGCATATCTGTATGAATAATTTAAATACTTGCATTTTAAATAAATCTGGAAATTTGTATATTAAATATACTAGAGATGGGTGAATGCTATTAGCTAATACTCATATACCTTGAATAACTAGGAAATATTTGAGGTCTTGAATATAATGTCACTAGAAGGAATTTGAATACCCCAAGCATTGATCCATGATTAACTGCAGGTTCTAGAATAAAAAGTTTGGATACTTCATGAAAAGAAATTCGAAAGTACCTAGAAGAAAATTTGTTTCCATCATGTGAAAACATTTTTGATTACTCAAAAAATTGTCTATATCCTCACTTGAAGAAATTATCTTTAAAGTATTTGATCACACCACTGTCAGCAGTTTCTTATGTATATATATATATATATATATATATATATATATATATATATATATATATATATATATATAAATATAATAAGAAATCTTTAGCTCCTTTGGTTTAATTTTGCAAAATGAAAAAAGTAGAAGATTAGGTCCTGAATGAGTTTAAATGCTTGCTTTCCTAAATAAAAATAAATACAGCAGGTAAGAAGCATTGCATTTACAATTATTTACTTATTGTTGTTAAAGCGTATTCTGTATAATAAAAGACAACTCTCAATACGTGTCTGTGTAGTCCATCAAGGTGAAATAAAGGATTTATATCTCAGGTTGAAGTCGTTACCACAACATTGTGTAATTGCATGATCATGAGATTTTAATGCCCAAAGAAATTAAATGGAAAAATATATTGAGCTCATGGAGTTAGAGATGAGACCATGTCATTTACCTCCCTGATTCAGCTGAATAGAAAAGTTAATATGAAGAGATTATCAGTTTAAAAAGTCAGAATTTGAAATTTTAAACCATGGAGTTAGAGAAACTTTCTTCTCCTTTACCTTAAAATTCATGTTGTGAACTATGAAGTTAAGAGTGAGTGTCAGTATATCTTCTGCCCTATTCGCGCTTTCTTAACTTTCGCGGCACACATTTTTCACCGAAATTCTGTTCAAACAGTTGCGAAACATTTTCTGAAAGATAAAATGCAATGCTTAGATTATATTAAAACTAAATTCAATACCCAATAAAACATAGAATATATTTTTTATTTTAATTCAAAATATTTTTGGTGCTGCCATCTGTTGTCATAATTTAATTCATACCGACTATATGAACATTTTTAAATGTCTATTCCTTCTAATATGCTATTAAATACAACAGATCATATGTAATAATGCCACAATCACGGAAACGTAATTGAACTTGGACTTGAAGACAAAGGAACTTGAAGACAAAACTGCAGTCTTCAGTGATGCACATTCAGATCCCCTTATCAAATTTATAGAATGAGAAATTACCTTTCCGTGATTGTGGCATTATTATATATGATATGTTGTATTTAATACTGTATTAGAAGGAATAGATATTTAAAAATGTTCATTAAAAAATGAAAATAATCGGTATGAATTAAATTACGACAACAGATGGCAGCACCAAAAATATTTTGGATTAAAATAAAAAATATATTCTATGTTTTATTGGGTATTAAATTTAGTTTTAATATAATCTAAGCATTGCATTTTATCTTTCAGAAAATATTTCGCAACAGTTTAAGCAGAATTTTGGCATAAAATGTGTGCCGCGAAAGTTAACAAAGCGCGGATAGGGCGGAAGATTTACTGACGCTCACACTTAATGCAAAATTGGTTTATCTTGGGAAATCTAAAGGAACGTAGATTAATTGCGCTATGTTCGCACATGTTCTAGTATGTGTGTTTTGGTAGGGAGTTGTATAATAAATAATAATATTGAATGAGAATGCTTTATAGCTCTCTTGCCTAAGCGAAGCATGGGAGGAAATCTTTTACAATTTTATGAATACAGGATCTGAGATAGTCTCTTGTAGAGTTATCATGTCTTGTGACAAGCTTATTCTTTTAGTCTAAAATAATATGCTTCTGTAAAATAATTAAAATTAAAAAGTAAAGGTTTAATTTTTAAATTAATGTGGTTTTATGACACTTTTTACTTTTTTATTTCACTTTATTAATTTATTTACTAATAATTAATAAATTATATTTGATAAATGTAAATATTTTTCATCTGCAATTTCAAATAACTATTCTTGGTATTTGAAAATTTAAGAACTGGTTAATATTCAGTATTCAATTTTGAGATAAGTGGTATTTGCCCTGTCTCTAAAATATACCCATGATTTTATTGTTTTAGATATGTATTAATTTAATGCTTTGTAATATATGATAGGATGTATCTTTCTTGAATTTAGGTATCAGCAGTTTTTCAAGAGATTTCATCTATTTCTGATAAGGATGCAGCACTCAATCTGCTTAAGAAGCTCCGTCTACGTTATTTTACTCCAAGAGAAGTGGCTAATTTAATGTGTTTTCCTGATACTTTTAGTAAGTATTTTTATAAATTCCAGTGCATTTATACTTAATTATGCATAACTCAGTTGGACTGAATAGATATTGAGTAAAATGAAGTTGTGGTTGTTTTGCATGCATTAATTACAGGCTATTTTTTACTTTTGAAAATAGTAAATGAATGAAATTTCACTCAATACCTTGTCATATTTCAATTCTGTCAATTGTATTTCACCATCTTCTAACATGCTTGAATAATTTTTAAGATTATCCTTTTTTTTTTTTTTTTTGCAAAATCTTTAATTCTGGCTCATCATCATCATATTTGGCACGACAGCCCAGGATGAGCCATGGCCTTCCGCTGAAGATTCCTCCAGGACTGTCTATTTCTAGACCTGGTCTACCAGTCTCTTGCTCTAGTCACTCTAAAATCCGAATCAACTGAGTCAAGCCATCTTAGCTTTGGTCTTCCTCTTTTTCTACTAGTAAAGGGCTTTGCAGTAAACATCTTCTTTACCGGGTCCCTTGCATCCATTCTAGCAATATGAGAGGCCCAGTTCATTCACTTAATTTTAAAATATTTAATAATATCAGGTTCCTTAAAATATCTATAAATCTCTGAGTTAAAACGCCTCCGCCATAGGCTATTCTCCTTTACTCCACCAAGGATGCCTTTGAGAACCCTACGCTCAAAAACAGCAACTCTACCCTCTCCATTTTTTTGTTAAAGACCATGTTTGCGAACCATACATTAGGACAAGCCTAATGATAGTTTTATAGATAAGAAACTTTGTTTTTCTAGAGAGGAAACAAAACCTCAAAACAGGGCGAAATTCAAAACATGCTTTCTTCGCCAGTGAAATACGATTTTGAACTTCAGGGATAATATCATTTTTTGCATTAACAAAAGATCCCAGGTATTTAAAACCAGAAACAGTTTCAAACTCATGTGGGCCAATTTTCAGAAAGTTGGCCGTATCACCAGTTGGTGTTTTCTGTACTGGCATATATTTGGTTTTAGAAACATTTACAATCAATCCCATTCGACTTGCAGCTACCTCTAAGGAGGAGAATGCTTCTCTCAAGGCCGGCACACTCCTAGCAACTATATCGATATCATCAGCGTAGGCCAGGAGCTGCACAGACCTGTGTATGATGTTTCCCCGTACATCAGTTTTTGAATCTCGTACAGCCTTCTCCAGTGCGATGTTAAAGAGAATGCACGGGAGAGAGTCCCCCTGTTGTACACCATTATTGACACTTAGGCTCTCAGAAAGGACGCCCAAAAATTTGATTTTACATTTGGTGTCATGCAATGTACACATCACACGTCTAATCAGTTTAGCAGGAATATTAAATTCATACATTGCATCCATTAGATGCTTCGTACTCACACTGTCAAATGCAGCCCTAAAGTCAATAAACAAATGGTGAGTGTCAATACCATATTCAATTGATTTTTCCGAAATCTGACGCAAACAGAAAATTTGATCAATAGTAGATTTTCCTCCTCTAAATCCACATTGATAGCTACCAATCTCAGAATCAGCAAACGGCCTGAATCTCTGACACAGAATAGTGGAGAGGATTTTATAACACATGCACAGAAAGGTAATACCCTTATAATTGGAACAGAAATTCTGGCTATTCTGTGCATTTATTTTTGATGTAAATTATTTTTCAACAAATGCCAGTTCGAGGGTCCATTTTAACTTTGGAAGAACTGTTTGTCCTCTCAATAGCTTAACAAATTGTACATCAATAATCCCAACTGACTTTCCATGCCAACTCCAATTATTTTTTTTCTTTATTTCTTCTATAATGTATTAATTTGAGATTTATCATACGAAATAACAAACTGCATCACATTTTAAATTGTAAAAGAACTCTCAATTCATTTAGCAACTTGGAGCATTGTGAAATGGTGTCAAGTTGCTAGAAATCTGAAATTTAGACCAGTTTATCTTAGAGCATATGTTCCGAATCTGGTCAGTACTGCCCCTCAAGGAACGATTTAACTTCTGAAGGAGGCTGTAGATTCTGAAGGGATGGTAGGGGGAATTGGCACACAAAGTTGTCATATATTTGAAAAACTGAAGTACAGCTATTTATCCTAAATAATATGCTCTGAATCTTAATTGTATTGCCTCAAGGGAGTGATTTTACTTCTGAACGTGGCAATAGATTCTAAAGGAATGATAAGAGACATTCTCTAAGGCCGATTTCACTTTTGAATGGGGCAGTACATTATAATGGAAAATGAATAAAAAGAGAAATGAAGGAGAAAAAAATAAGGTATAAAAAAAAATAAAAGGGAATGAAGGAGAGGAAAATAAAAGGGAATGAAGGAGAATAAAGGGAATAAAGGAGAGGGAAGGTTATTGAGTCAAATACCTTCTATGAGGACATTTCGATACATTCTTCATAATGCAACTTTAGTACTTATAAAGGTTCAAATATTAGTGCTTAATTTGTATTCAAAATGAAAAACCATATCAGTTCACATATCAAGAAACCCCACAAAAGTAATTTCTCCCTTTTTGTTAAGATTCCACTCTCAAAATCTGTGCACAATTTCATATCCAGAAATGAACTGCTTGATGCAATTTTATCATATTCTAGGTAGTCATTAATAACATTAGTAATATTCAACAGGTTGGGGTTGGGTTTGAGTTTTGAGGGCACTCTATGCAGTTTTATATAAACAAGGTTTAATTTATAAATGTGTACAGGACTTATCACTTTTTTTGTACACAACTTTTGATCATAGAATATTATTACTTCTTATTTTTCAGAGGAAGTTTTCCCTTTTTATAAATAAAAATTTGTTTAATACTTTTAGTACATATTTTATTGAATACTAGCTACAGTGCCTGAAACTGATTTCTGGTTTTTGAAATAGTTAATTTAAAGGAAATTAATCAAAAATACCTGGTACCTGTCTGTTATGGGGGCCTAATGATAGATGTCAAGATGTTTTATATCATACTAATAGAGTTGTAAGAGAAATCTACAGCCCAAGCTACCCACTGCATACTATGCTGCATAACATACATACCCACTGCAAGTAGCAGTTCAGCCATGACCTGCCCACTGTACCAATGTGTAACTCTATGTGGGCACACCATGGCACGGCTGCTGGTTGCACTTCTAGTACATGTCCTATGTCTGGCTACTATGGGGAAAGATCAGGAATGAACTCCTGATATCTAAAAAACTTGAATGAATCAATAAAAAATCAATATATCATTCCTTTCTATCTAATTTTAATCCTATATGTTGTTGCAAACTCAGAATATATAAACACACATTACTGAAAAAATACTATTATCTCCCTCTTTGATTATTCAAATATATTAAACCACTGCAAAGTCATTCAAATTTTTTGACATAATTACACATTTTTTCCCACCTATTACTTAATAAAAATGAAATATTCTTTCTCTTAAAAATTTCAGAAAAATAAGTTCATAAAATTAGATATTTAGATAAATTTTTCCACTCCACATGTTAAATTCACATAGTTCAAGCACCTGCAAACACATATAGAAGAGCACAGAGTTTGCAATCATTTCCTTTCTTTTTAGAAAAGAAATCAATTTGAAGTGTATAACAAATAATTATATCCATTGCAAATATTTAAAAATATATTAATTTATTTTAATTCTAGAATTGATTTTATGCTCTCATTTAAGGCAAAAAGTGTCTTCTTATGCCAAGGTTTACAGAGTTTTTTACAGGAAACTAAATGCATGCAAAATTAGTAAAATTTCATGTTTTTTTTTTAATTATTAAAAATTTGATAATTTTTTTTAAATCTTAAATAATTTATGCATAGTTCGATATCTATAGCTTCCATTAACCCACAGTGACTTCCTACACTGAGAATTCCTGTTTTAAACCATGCTATCAAAAATGCATACAAAGTAGGATGCCTTTTATAGTGTATTTTCTCTGTAGTAAATAGATTTTCATCACTTTTTAAAAAAATTATTTTGCTTGAAATTTTAAGATAGTTTGGAAATTCATCCTCTCCCCCATATCCATAATAGTGACTAGGAGGTAATGAGGTGTGGGAGAGTAACCACAAAATGGTTGGAAAACACTGTCCTAAAGTAATACAGTTGGTTTTATTAAATTTCTAATAAAAAATTATGTATAAAATGAGCTATTAATTAATACATTTAATAATATTTTCACATTTTGTTGATTTTTATGAGTGATTTAGAAGAGAATAGTCAGCTCATTTTTCTCTATTATTCCAAAATCTAATTAGCACAAGGGCAATGCATACATAACTTAACTACAAAATTTTGTCAGATAGTTTTTAAGCTAATGGATACATACATTGCAGAGACACAGATGAGGATATGACTCTAAAAATTGCTTTCATTTCTAGAGTGTTTAAAACATGTAAATCCAATATAAACTTAAATTTCAATTTTTTACTCCACTAGGGGCTCTGCCCCCTGCTCACTATGCTTCGCCAACCCTTGTCAGGAGGCTGCATCCCGTGCTCACTGCGCTCGCTTCACGCCCATCTCTTCTAAAAATTCTACTATTAAAAATTCCTTTTTTCTATCCCCCCTATTTTCCGCAGGTGATAAAAGCAAGGATTTTTCTCAACCCAGGGAAAAACTGAATTCCTTGATCCTTGATCCAGAGTTCACTTTGCGAGCAATTTCAAGCCAAACTAAAGTTTAAATCGGTAAATGGTTTATTTTATCGTGTTACCCTATTATTTCTCTATAAATGTACCAAATTTTATATTTTTGTAGGTTAATAGTTTTTGCTGTATGAGACGAGAGAAATTGCTGGACTTGTTGATCCTAAAGAAAAATTTTCACTTCAAAAGTGCATAAAAAGTAAAATATCTGGTAAAAATGAAATATAAAAAAGGGCTCTGTTTTGCAAAAATTCAACTATGTAGGTATCTGTCGCAAAAATTTATGGTCTTGCTATTGTTAATCTATCCAGAATGCGAACTCGCAGCTCAAATTCTTCGAATTTGACATTAAATATTTCTTAAACTACAATATATATATATATATAGATAAACTACAATATATATAGATAAATTACTATATATATACACACACACACACACACACATATATATATATATATATATATATATATATATATATATATATATATATATATATATATATATATATATATACATAAAAATGGTTTATTTCAGCATGTTCCCCAAAGCTTTCGCTACAAGTGCACCAAATCTCATAATTTTATAGTTTTTGTGATGCGAAGCAGAGAAACGAAGAATTCATCAAACAGCGGTGGTGGCGGCACTTATTTTTTTTTTTTTAATATAAAGAGATATCAATACTTTCTCTATACATGTATTATTGGGTAAATAAAGTTGTATCTTAGGTCAGAGGCCTCATTTAACTTTCTTTGAAGTTAATATTAATTTTATCACACAATTTTCTCGTGTTGAATATAAGTTCTCATAATTGCAAAATCACTATATATAATTGTCAAGCATATCTAACATGTTTTAGTTTTTAGAGACCCTCCAGAAGCCCTCTGTTGATCTAGAAGGCTGAATCTTTGTACATGTATAGTATCAACTATGGTACAGAACTTAATAAAGCCAGATTTTTAATTTATACCCCTGAGGGCAGAGAAAATGGTAGGTTCCAAAAAGTATTTCTCGGATCCTACAGAAGCCTCTGCATTGACTTAGAAGGCTGAATCTTTACACACTTGTAGTATTAACCCTCTGACAGAACTTAACACAATCTGAATTTTTATCCCCATCCCAAGGGCGAAGATTATAGCTTTTTAAACAGTTTTTTCAGACTCTCAAGCATCCCTTCGGTGGTAGAAGGCTGAATCTTTGCACACATGTAGTATTGATTATGGTACAGAATCTAACAGAGCTAGGTTTTTGATTTACCCTTCCCTGGGGGCAGAGACAATGGGGGTTTCAAAAAGTGTTTTCAAGATCCTACAGAAGCCCCTGTATTGACCTATAAGGCTGAATCTGTGCCCACTTATAACATGAACCCTCAGACTGAACCTAACACAATCTGGTTTTACTACCTCTCTCAGGTTGAGATTATAAGTTTCTTAAAAGTTTTTTCAAATCCTCAAGCAGCCCTCTGGTAGTTTAGAAGGCTGAATACTTATAGTAACAACCAGTGGACTGAATCTAACGGAACCAGATTGTAGATTTTTCACCCAGAGTGGACAAAATGAAGGAGAGGAGTATGGGGAGGTCTCTTAAATTGAGCTAAGCCTCCATATCTTAGTATGGCAAGAGGTATATGTACAGATTAATTATTAACTATTACCAATAAGTCCTTATAAGACAGAGACTAGCAGAACACTAGATCTCGAATTTTGATAAAGTTTCTTAAATTAATAAATACCCCTGACCATACCATCTGTGTTTTAAATCACTCATAAGAGTGCATGCCAGATATTTTCTGGTTTCGTGAGATGTTCATACTTAATCTAAAATTAGGCCGTTTAAAGAAGGACAATCTTTTGCATGAAAACACAATTTATTAAAATATTAAAATTTAAATATTATTTCTTGAGTAAGCATAATTATCAGTTTTGCAATTGCTATAATTCTATTTATATTAATCACTTAATTTCATTCTTCTTATTCAGAAATTAATTAACATTAGCATTTCTTAGTTATCAATCTATCAATCTTAACATAGAATGCAATATCACATATCAAAATCAGGTCTTTTCACTATATATATAATAATTCACATAAATCATAATTAAACTATTATCTTATTATATCATCAATTAATTATAAGCAATTATCAATTTGAAGGTTAATTTTCCCCTTCCCTTTTGTGAACCATTATTTAATTAAATCTTGTTTCTTAGGACCTCAGTAATTATGCATTAAGAATCATAGGTATAAAACTCACCCCAATTCTGTAGAATATTCAACTTCTATGAACACCACCTCATAGTTCTAGCTCATAATACACTGCTAGCGTGCACTTTCATCAATATAATAGTTTATGTTTTTCATCTGGAAGTAGTGTTTTTCACCATTTAGTTCATGCCTTAGTCACTAGCAGTTTTTATGGATAATTACATTCCTTGGTAAGTCTTCCTTCGGTTGCAAAAATTTAATAATTGTAGTTGGGCATCCTTCCTTTCATTTTACCGCAGTCAGGTTTCACTGAGCTATTGGATCTCATGGATAATTAGTATATTCTGCATTGGTCAGGATATCCCTATTTTCAGAGTTTCTTTCTCTTCAGATGTGTAGTGTTTGTGCATTAGAAACAGTTAATATCATCAGATAAATGGACTCAGATTCTTGCAATAACTTATGATCAATGGAAATCAGATTCTTGCAATAACTTATGATAAATGGAAATCAGATTCTTGCAATAACTTATAATGAAGAGTATTGGCGATGTTCTATTAATGTTCTGATAAGTGCTAAATTCAGTATGCAGGCAAATGCTAGTTCGAAGCGCTGTGAGTAAGCCTTCTCCCTCCATGACTTCAATGGGGAATTAACATCAGAAATTAGGTAGGTTCCTCACAATCATTCGAAAGGATTGTTTCGTAATAACATGATTCCGCATTCGCTGCATCTCAATACCAACTGCTGCTCTAAGTCATTCTGGAAACTGCATCACTGTGCGGAGTGAGTTTTTGCACGGCCGATTTGCTCAAAATCAACAGGCGAAGTGATGAATATCAGTTGAGAAAAAAATTAAATGTAAGGTTCCGCGACGACCTCACCCCACTAAGGTTTTTCTTCAAGTCCTTTGTACGTAGCTTATTTGCCTTATACTTGTACAAAATCTTGCGGACGGATATGGTAGTGCCTAGTCTACCCTTTGATCCACTTTTTGCCGCTGTAACCTTCCACCCTTGTATCACTTTGTGCCAGGCTCTGCAACAAGTGCTTCTCCCCCTCCCCTTTCTCTGGTAAAGTAGGAAAAAGAAAAGCGCGCTTTTAAAGCTCCGTTTGATGTCGCTTGCCTTTCTTGCGAAATGCCGGGAGTATTGTATATGGTAACATCTCTCCTGCTTGATGTGTAGCATGGGATTTCAAATGACATCTTAACTCGTCTCGAGGCTTTTCTCTTTTGTCACAAAAATCCATTAAGTTGCAAAGTCCCTTAGCGACTGTATGTCCAGCATTATATTTGCACCTGAGCTGTGCCATTAATGTCTTAGCATCACTCATACTAAGTGGCACTTTTATGGAGGTTTCCAGGTGTGTTTCTTACCTTTCGTGCAATACTGTTGACCTTGCTTTCGTGAATGACCATGCACCTGTTTGCTCGCTCTCCTCTTTCGAGTTCCAAATCATATTCCATATTTTAATACTTTCCCAATTTAATATAGATTCTTAAAAATTGGCATAAATACCATAATTCTGCCAAACTATGTCCAGTATGCTTATCATACTGCGACAAGGAGTAAAGTCTTTCAGAACCCCCACAAAGTCCATACCGGAGACTTTCAGAACCTAACTGGCCCAATTTTCAATTGAGGCACCTATTTTTTGATGGCAAGCACCATATATTGTTAAATAAGAGTATTAGTTTTCCCATCCTTGACAGGCTTAAATACTAGTATTCTTATATATGCACTAAAATGATGTCATGCCACCTGCGAGAAATCTGTTTAAAATTGAATTTTTGTCAATTACAGAATGTGTGAAAGAATCATTGCCACATAGTTTAATCTGAATTATTTTCAGTAAAATGTTTATTAGTTTTATTTTTGTTGATTGTATACATTTATATAAATATTTAAAAAATCTATTTGCAGATTTCCCACCAGATATAAATAAGAAACAGATGTATAAAACATTAGGGAACAGCATCAATGTTTTTGTTGTGTCTTGCCTTATGAAGCTGTTGTTTGAAAATTAGTTTATGACTACATTTTTATAATAAATTGTAGCAAAGCAGAGTCTCAATTTCTTTTTGCAGAATTTTTTTTTTTTTGTAATGTTCAATTTTGTCATTTTGGTAGTTTTTATAATATATATATCAGAGGTCAGGAATCTGTTGCTGATAAGCACTCTGGTGCTAGTGTTCATATATTTAATGCTATTCAGAGTTAATAAAATGACACTAGTAAATATTCAAAATGGATTTTATTTTTAAAAAAAATTTGAATTTCTGGAAAATATTTAGAATTTTTTTAATTTTACAAAAATATCTACAGGAGCACCTTGAAATATCACCTTTTAAAAATAACTTTTCAGAACTTAATGTTCTTTTTCATCCAGAGGTATAAGTTAGAGAAACGGTGAATTTGTTTTAGAACATATCAAGTTGAATTCAGGATAAGAGGTGCAACATAAAGCTTTTCTTAAACAAAGCATATTCATCACCCTACAAAATGCTGTATTAATCATATTCATCACCATACAAAATACTGTTTGATGCACTATAGAACTCCTTTCAAATATAGAAGGAAAGATAATTCTCTCAATAGCTCAAAGGATCAAGTGTCTTCTGATGAGTCGAATATCAGTGATATAATTCCTCGCTGAGGGGAACTCAGCTTTTTACAATATGAATAAAACATGAGTTCAGCTAGTTGACCTTATTAGTTGGCTGAAATATAAAATTTTACGTTTTGAAAATAAATTATGAAATGTTTTAACTTTTTTTTCTGATAAGGTTGTATTGGTATTCCTGAAGTTCTTGATGAAAGTTGTTTCTACTTAAAGTGAGCAATATGTGAAAGTAAATGTATGTATGTAATCGAATTAGATTGTTGGCTTTAGTTGACTTTCTTTCTAGTCAGGTGCTCGGAGAAAAAAATTTGAAGCATATGGATGCTCGCTGAAGTAAAAAGGTTGCTGACCTCTGTCATATATAATTTAAACTTAACTGATTTTTTTTTTGCATTTCTAGTGATATCAACTTTGGGCATTTTGAAAATATTGTAACTTATATGTCATGACATAACTCACATATTGTTTACAATTTATTTGAATTAGCAATGTTAAAAGTAACATTTGTAAATAAATTTTCATTTTGTATTTGCATTAATTTTGTATTTGCTAGCTATTAAATGTAATTGAAAACAAATTGGTTAGGATACTTATATTAAGTCAGCTGTTGCTCTTTATTTTTTATTACTTTTGCCAACCTATTCACCAAATGAATTTTTCTTTTGCAAATGTAATTTTTATTTCCCAAATTTTATTTTGACTTTCGATTTGAAAAATTTGATTTGATTAATAAATTCTCGAATTCCAAAGATCATTGTTTTGAAGTTAGAACCCGCCTTGCATATTTAACTGCACAACTTTTATTCTTTCCTGCAGAGCGAATTTGTTTGTGATGGAAATCAGAGATCTATGGCTAGCAGGTCTATAAAGTCTTCACAAGTTGAATGATTCAGGCATAAAACTTGGCTAAAAATAAATATTATAGTAAAATATATGAAACACTATTATTCCTATCAAAAATACAGAAAGAAGAATGTAATAGACACCTTTTTATATAATTCTGAGAATACTGATTGTGGCTCCAATGTATAATTTTAGATATATTTAAAAAAAAATAGTTCAGACAGAGCTTGACCAAGACTTTTTGAGACTTTCCAAGAACTGAAATTGTCAAGTCAGGTCATGTTTTATTGAAAATGTCTTTTGGATTAGGCTCTATTACCACCAGGCTGAGTGAAAGTCTAAAATTTCATTTTGTACAAACCTCTGAAATTCAAGTTAAATATATAAAAATTTGCTCAAACTTCTATTTGAAACAATCTGCAAAAATAACTGTTTTGTTAGTTTAACCCCTTGCCTGTGCCACCCGAATCCAGTTCGGGCAACCCCTCTGCACCAAATTTGGAATGCCCGAACTGACTTCGGGCAAGCGAAAAATCAGTGTTTCTTTTCCGTTGATCCCGAATTGAGTCCGTTTTGCCTTATCAAATGCTTTACAATATAATTCATTGTTTTTCCAATAGATGGCGATACTTGTCCACATTTTTTTTTGGAAGTAGGCGGGATTAGCTAGCTTGATTAGGCGGGATATAAACCGAGTTTATTGTAAAGAGTGTGATGTCGGCTTGTGTGCCGCGTCAAATTTTTCGTATATATCATACTATAAAAGATTTGTGAAATTCTGAAAAATGATTTTGGGAAATTCAAAAGATTATTTGATTTAATTTGCTATAATTAAACAATTTTGAGTAAAATATGAATATAATCCATTAATTTTCCACATGTATGTCAAAATATTAAATATAGTAGTTATTTCATATAAAAATTTATATTTTTACAAAATAAAATTTTTCTAACCTTTTTAAATGTTATAATACACAAAACTGAAGCATAAAATTTTTTTTCCATTTTTGACCCATCTTCCTGAAATATACTCCACAGGCAAGGGGTTAACAACAAAAGTTGATTAAAAGTATAAACTTGTTCCAGAGGCAAAGAAAAACCTTCAGATTAAAAGGACTGGACAATGGCAAAAATATGTTCTTGCCTTTGCGTTTTGTTGGTGTGATGTAGATGCAATGAATTTTTAATTTATTCTTATGAAGGAGGCTGTTTTTCACCTTTGAAACTGATTGATACTTTTAAATGAGCTTTTATGCTGTCCAAAAAATATGAAGTATTCATTTTTGCAACATGCTAAAAGATCATAAACTTTTTTCTGACTGCATTCAAATTATAATTTCTTATGCCTTTTACCCATGATACTGATTTAAAAAGGTCCAGTCCTACTCCTCTGGGTGTGAGTTTGAGATCCAGAATGAAATATCCTAAAAATATATTTTATATTGAAATAGTGGCATTTATATTTAGTGTCTTGGCAAAAATATAATAGAAGAGCACTGTATCCCCAACATATGCATGATTAGAAAATCTTTCTAGTGGACATACATTTTTTTTTTCTATAGTGAACATTTTCTCAACGGTGTATGTGTTATCTGGATTATCATTTGTGCTTTGTATGTTTTTATATAATATATTAATAGATTTCTGTCAGGCTCTTTGATCCTCTTATGCGTGTTTTCATCATTTCTCATATGTCTTAATTTACACAACATAATATTTATTCCAGGTCACACATATCCTTCTTTAAAAATTATAAAATCAAAATCATGGTTCACTCACAAAATATTTCTTATTTATTTACAACAGCCAACTTCATGTGACTGTCACTGGTTATTTTCAAACTTTATTGTATAAAGTGGAAGAGGCAAAATTTAAAACTGCAAAAAAAAATTCTGATTGCTTGACAACCTGGTTTGTCAAGAACCATGGGCACTATGACCCTTGATTCTTTAGTAAATTTACTAAAGTATATAAAAAAAGTTGGAAGGGGCTTTGGCATGTAGCTCTGTCTATCCTCTCGGAGTGGGAAAGAATCTACAGAGCCATACCCAATATTCTAAACTTCAATTTAATTTTCCATTCAGAATTTGAATAAGTTCTGAATTACTTTAGTAATTCAGGAAACAGTTCGTTTGCATGGAGATGAATTTTTCCTTTACTTCTTCAGGACTAGGGGCTATAAGTGTAAAATGTTTAATTTCGAACAGGAAATTCAAGGGCAGGGATTATTCTGGGAACCAAGGAGTTTGAGTTTTCTTAGATCCTGCATCAAGAATTATTTATGTGGTGGAGGTGATTTGGTTAGGCTAACAGTTCTTAATTTTATAATAGATAATGTAATATAAAAGAAAGTTAGACACATTTCAAAATATTCTTAATTTAGTCAAATTATTAAAGGCATTAAAGTTGTACTAAAGTCATTAAACATTATTGTAGAATTTTGAACATTATAAAATAAACTAAAATATTAATGAGATCATTAACACATTATTGAAGATTTTGAAAATAGTATTAAAGAATTAAAATTATTCAAATTTAGAAGATGTCATAAAAGTATTAAAATTAATAAATATTTACTTTTTGATTCTTGAAGCTTAAATATTTCTACAGGATGAAAATGTCTTAATCTAGTGGAATGTACAATTTCTGAGTTCTGTTTACTTAAGGGGTTTGATTTGTCTATTTCATAATTAACACTTGAAAGTTTATTTAAAATAGTGTAGAGACCAGTATAAGGAGAAGTTCACTTTCTGGTATTGGTATTTTTAAATTCTTCCAGCATAAATAAGTCACCAGGTTGGGAATCAACTTCTTGAGAGTGTGAGTTATATTTTTTAAATGATACTTTTCAGTTCTTTCTTTAGCAAGTTTTCTAGCTTCTATTGGTGGGTATATGTCATTGTTATTAAGTGAAGAAATATAAGGCAATTCCCCATACATCAAATAAGTAGGAGTATACCTGGTTACAGAGTGAGGGGTATTATTGTATTCAGAAGTCACTTTTTCCAATAAAATTTGTCCATGCTATCTTACCAGGAAAATAATTGATTTTACAAATTAGTCTTGTAATTATTGTTTGATTTACTCTCATTTTCCCCATTTGTTTGTGGTCTGTGTGAAGATGTTAATAACTGAGTGACATTATAGCTTTTTAGAAAATGTTTAAATTTAGAAGTAGTGAAAGCAGCATTTCTGTCAGTTAAATTTTTTTGTGTGGCCTGAATTTGGAATATTTTGTCTTAAACAATTTACATAAGTGTCAGTGGTGACACTTGAAGCAAAAGTCCAAACATATCTAGTGGCATGATCTATAACAACATGTAAATACTTTTTAGCAGAATTATAGTAACTTAATCCACACCCACAGTATCAATAGAAATTATATCAGATGGTTCTATAGTGGGAGGTAAACATCCGAATAGTCAAAATTTTTTCTGTCTGGATTTTTCGTTTAATTGGCATATTTCACAATGGTTTACATTATTTCTGGTATCATCAAAGATTTTTGGCCAATAGTATTGAGGGGAAATTAAATTTTATATAGAATTTGCTTCAGGGTGATCAAAATCTGAATGTGCTTTTACTAATAATTTAGTTCTTGGAGAATATGGGACAATAATTTAAGTGAAACCTTCTATTTTATAGTGAGTACATTATTAATTTTCTTAAATTTTGAATTTGTGATATTATCCAATTGTTGATGTTCTTCAACTTCATATCCAAGAAAATTAATTTTTTGTTGTGCAAATTGGCATTTAGAATATTTTAATTTGATGTTTTCTTTTTTACAAATTGAAAATTTTTTTTACATGTTTCAGATGCCCATTAAAATTTTGAGAAAATACAATTATGCCATCAAAATAATTTAGAGCAAATCTAATTTGATATTTGTCTAAAATTTGTTTCAAAGTTCTTTGAAAAACAACAGGAGAGTTTTTCCATCCAAAAGGAAGATGATTCCATTTATATAAGCCAAAGTTTGTAGTTAAGGCCAGCTTTTTCGAGTCATTCTCATTAAGAGGCACGTGCCAATATCCTGGGTTTAAGTCAATTATTGAAAAATATTTTGCATTGTGGGGTTAATTGGTCTAATACAGCTACAGCATTAATTTGAGGTATAGGTTCTTTATCAGTCTTACTAATATCGTTGATTTTTCTAAAGTCGCAACAAAAACACTTTCTGGAATTTTCATCTTGTTTATATGCCAAAGTTACAGGGGATGAATAAGCACTATGGGAAAGTTTTATTAATCCAGCTTTAAGAGGAATCCTCAGTGTTTTAAGCTTTGATTCGCTATCACTAGATGGCGCAACGTATTTGGACATGAATCCGTTCAAAATTACAGAAGAGCGATAATTCGTCAATTCTATCTACCTCTGCCTCTTGGCGACATTCAAAGCGTGCCAAAAGATTAGTCTCATTTCTTCTATTGAGGAGGTGCGTCACCTCGTCACCTCCGAAAACAGGGTAGTGATCTTCTATGGGAGGTGACGTATTTTCTGGGAATTCTCAGAAACAAGTTTACCAACCCCACTGCTGTGCCTGGGGTGTCAAGGAAGATCCCTTTGTGAATAAATAATTTTGGGATCATGAGTGGGGAAGGCTTGGGCACAGACTATTATAGTATTCTGTGGCTTTGGGATTCAGTTAGGATGCTTATTGTACGAACTCGTTATTTCGAGCGATGTTGCTTACTAAAGAATGTAGTAATGCGTGTATATTAAAATAATAAAACCGTGAAATATGCAATTGTATATATTTTACTATTCCTTCCATAAATAATTAATTTAATATAATTTGCAAATAAATAATACAAATTTTAAAGAATTCGATTAAAGCGTTATTTTCTATGGCAGACAATGATAATTCTATGAACGGTATCATATGGGGTCAAACATACAAACAGGGCTTGATACTTCCACAGTAAATTCACCACTGAGTAAAACGTTTAGGTGATATAGTAATGACGTCAAATTGATGACTTGATCAATCTGAAAATAAAAAAGCCTCTGATGACTTTCAGTGGAAATAACCGTATCAAGTTTCTTTCAATTTGTTCGAGAGATATCGTGTCTACAGACGGACGTACAGACAATATACACGGACATCATTGGAAAAGTGTATGATTTCTGGATGCACAGATCCATCAATATTGAATGGTCTTTTTTTTTTATTATTCCCTTTACATATATCATGTGTTGCATGGAAAATATATGAAAGGAACATCTATTTGTATATAATATGTTATTCAAAATAGAATGATTCTATTTATATGTTGCCAGCTAGGAATGTTTATCCCACAATCTAGAGTATAATGTATGAAATGATTTTTTCTTAGTTCTGAAATTATATCAAAAGCGTTGTAGTGAGCGATGTCATCAATGTAATAAATCCACCAAAAAAGTAGTAGATAATTTTTGAAAAAATTGCCGATATCATATAGTATACAATTAAAATTAGTTTTAATTCAAATCAGATATCTTCGTGCAAAATTAAAGTAAAAAAAATCTGATGTAAGCAGTACATACATGACTTTCCTTATACAATGCAATGAATTTACTCTTTTGACAGTAAAAAAACAATAAGTTCCACGGTACTGTGTTTTTAACTTTGAATTGTACATTTGGCGATTTTACGAAAGGACAACATGCAAGACTATTTCAAAGTACCCAATAAACTTATATTTCACGCAACTCTATATAAACAATTATCAATATTGATAGCATCCTCCATAAGCGATCGAGCCCATATATTAAAATATTTTATTAATTAATGCATCAATTAGAAGTCATTTTCCTTAATTTAGCGTCATTTTTGTAATTTTGACGATATTTTCGTCAATTTGGCAACATTTAAAAAGTCAGCAAGTTGGAGATATTCGACAAATACTTCACCAAAATTTTGCCAAACGCTACGGACGGAAAATTAAGTTTTTCTTATAGTAGATTCTTATATTCTTTTCAAGATATTGAATTTTAGTCAATAAGTCGTCATTTTCATTGATTAAGTGCCATTTTAATCAATTTGGCAACATTTTCGTTAACTTGTTAATATATAGAAAAGTCGTCAAGTTGGCAATATTCCGCTAACTTCGTTGCTAAAATCTCGCTAAGCATTACGGATGAAAAATAAGTTATTCTTATAGCAAATAAATGACTATTGGTTTTCAAATAAAAAAGTATTACCCAAAGTATCTTTTCTCATGAATGGAACGAGCTAGATCCACAGAAATGATGTCACCCAATTTATCACATGATATTATATATGAAAAGTGAACATATTTCACAATATTTAATAATTTTTTGATAAATTTATTTGAAAAATAAGCGTTCTAAAGCTTGTGTTAATTGTTTTCTAATAAAAACTACACAAGAAATAACTATTTGCGTAACACTTTATTAAAGGTCTTGATTTTTTCAAAATTTCGCTCGAAAATTTAGGGGAGTTCTGAACACTAGACTGTGTTTAAAAACAATAGGCTTCCAGAATTCACGGATTGAAATTTTTGTACTAAATTTCATTCGAATCGCTCCATTCGTTCGTCAGATATCGTCTCCACAGACTCATTGACACACACACAGAGACATCACCTAAAAAATGTTTGATTCGTGTTCAAGGATGCGTGAAACGTGCTCCCATCGAAAACTCGAAGTCGAATTTTCGACCCCGTCACAATACTTTTAGTATACATTATACTATGCATATAAGGAAAGTAATATATTTTATAATTTTATTTAATATTTCACTTACTAACTGTTTAGTTTGACTTATTACATGATCAAAAGAAATTTAATGCTGAATATTATTTTATTTGATACTGTTGAAATTTAGAGATTGACTGCTAATAGCACTGTATAGCAACATAAAGTATATTCAGTAAACCTGCTGTCTTAAATAATCTGAAATTAAAAATATTTCGTTATTAGTTATAGCATAAACATTTGATTGAATATATTAATCAGTTTCTGAGCAACCACACCAGCAAAGAACGTCTTGCCTGAAGAAGAGGGATATTTTTTGCTTCTGAAACGATTGATATATTTAATCAACTATTTATGCTGTAACTAACGAATTAATTTTAATTTCAGGCTACAGAAACATTTTTTTAATCGGTAAAGATATGTTCTTTTATGTATAGAAAGTTTGTTATGGAAAGAAATCTATTATTCTATTATCGTTAAAAATATACCAAAGGAATATATTGATCCAATTCCCAGTAACGTAGGCTAGCGTAAGAATATATAGAATATATTTAATCAACTATTTATGGTGTAACTAACGAATTAATTTTAATTTCAGACTACAGAAACATTTTTTTTAATCGGTAAAAATATGTTCTTTTATGTATAGAAAGTTTGCTATGGGAAGAAATCTATTATGTTATTATCGTTAAAAATATACCAAAGGAATATGTTGATCCAATTCCCAGTACCGTAGGCTAGCGCAAGAATATAGCCCCTCCCCCGCCCCCTCCAGGTACAGCAGAAAGCAGAAACCATCGAGGTAGTATATAATAGAGAGAGCTTAAGGGTTGCAATCGGGGCCAAAGATAAAGGGAGTTGTAGTCAGGACGAATTTCCTGAGAACCCGTTTTCTTCCGACTGTGACCCTGTACATTTCAATGGCGATTTCTGACTGAGAGCGTGTTTGAGAAATATAAATAGTAAAATAATGGCTATGTACTGTTGTGCTTACGGCTGCAAGGAAAAGCATGTAAAAGGAGGACTTTACTCTTTCCATGGGAAAGTTTTTTTTTCATTATATATCTTACAAATATAGTTAAGAAGTAATTTTGCTAGATTTTAGCGGGGTGCATTTCATTTGGCTATTAATTTTATTGCTTTTAATGCTATATTATTAGAAGTTTTGCTCTATTTTTGGTGTTTGTGATATTGCAGAAGACTTATAATATCATTCTAATACTTTAAAAAAACATTCGGAGTACTTTTGTGATAGTTATAGAGCTATTTTCGGTATCCTCATATGTTTTCCCTTCGAGGTAGAACTTGGCGATGTTTGGCGACGTTTGGCAAGATTGGGTGGCTAGGGAAGAAACATAGGGTGTTTAGATGATGAGCGTAAAGACGTGTCGGATGATAAAATTTTACTTTCAAAATAAAATATAATAGTTTACATTCATTGAAAATGTCACTTAGATTTTACATCACAATTTTTCAGTGCATTTTATATAAAGATATATGATCTGAAATATGAGCATGATCTCATTTCTAGTTCAAAGTAAATTGTACTTAATAAGTCGATGTTATTAATCTTATCCATGAGATTGCCCCCCCCCCCCCCCTTTCACTCTCTCTGCATAAATTTTATACATGCCGATGTTGGTTAGAATTAATTTCATATAAACATCTCGATTGTTCACAAATTAAATATAAAAGGATATATCATCAAACTCCCAGTGTAGTAGAAGTATTTTGGTATTACACTCTTGTTTAGTTTTCGAGAAAGAAATATGCCTTGCCCAAAGAAATATTTGAATCACCGACTTCTTGATCACGCGTTAGCAATCTATTAAACGAGAAATATTAACTCTAAAAGAGCCTTACATTCTCCTCATCATAATTTAAGTAATAGGCTTTTTGATCTAGAAACAGCTCTACCAATATAAATATTTTTACTTACATCATCTTTTATGTACCAAAGTCGTGTTTCAGAGTCTTTCAAGTGCGACTAATATAAATTGAAGTCCAAATTATTATAATTACAGAAATTTGACGAAAATAAAGCTATTGGGACACCTAGCTTAGATGATTCAAAAGTAATAATTTTATATTGAAATAATTTTATATTGAAATAGGACTACATATATCATCTTCATCAACTAGTTACAACATGATTTAAATGAAATAATATCACACGAAAAACTCAAAAAAAGGAAGGAGGGGGGGGGGGGGTAATGGGAATTAAATAAAGATGTAGTCAGGAGGAAGAGATGAAAAGGCAATAATTGTTACACATATTTTAATATTTTTTAGTTCGTATGAGATAAAATAGCGAATATATATATATATTTCCCTATATAAGAAATATTATAAAGTTTTATATTTTTCAGTTTTCCTCGGGAAAGTTAAATATTTTATTATTGCAAATATTACATTGTTTTATATTTGACGGTACACATACAATATATTAAAATAAATTAGATGTAAAAAATGACTCAGTCGTATTACGCCTCAAAGCAGATATGGATAATGCTAACATAACTTTCAGAGATAAAGTTTATCTGGATAAAAGTGAAGAATTCTACATTTTAAGCAAGCATGCACACAATTTTTTCATATACTTTATAATTGCTTTTAAATATATTATACATATTCTTCAATTTGTATACTTGTAATCTATTTCATATCATATTTTATTTGTAATTGCTTTGTAGTTCAAGTTGTTTTACAAAAATGACTTTATTAACAAAATTATTCTTTAGTAATAAAATTTTTTGGTAAAAAAAATATTCTAATCCTATTTCGTATTTTTCTTCATACATATTTTTTAAAATCTTATAACGTATAACACGTGTAATAACTTCCCATTCATCCTCGACTTTAATAGAAGTTAAAAAAAGAAACAGAAGGTACGCTACACAGTTTAGGCGATAAATCGCCAAATCATGAAAGTCCTTCTCCTCCTCGTCCTTACTACACCTTCTCAGTGTTTGTCCATGCTACTAGCATGGGGAAGATAGGACTGCACTCCCTCCATATATACTAACTCGTTGGCAGAAACACAAGTTCTCTGAAGCTGAAGAACTCCGTTTTGCGGGAGGAATGGGACAAAGCAAACAAATGGAACAAATCGACTCTTCCTAGGACAAACTTCCACCTCTGTGCTTCCTACCATACCCATTACCTTAGGATGGAATGAACTGGCCGGTGTATTACTGCTTTGGCGGTCTAGTGGGTTGCTATACCTTAGTTAAACAATTGGCGATTTTTAAAACATAGTTACTGATTTTATTTCTAGATGGCACCACCATCCAATAAGCCAAAATTAGGAAAGATGCCTTTTTTGAAAATTAATTTAATATATTTACTAACTATAAAGAGTGTTCTAATTGTATTAGAAGATTCAGAAAAGCGTATTTTACAAGCAAAGTAAATTTCAGACTTTCATATTCAGTATTTTTTTATTACTGCTCATTTTTATAAAATTGCATTGATGGTATAGGGAGTCAATGAGTGAGACTTCCCCTTAAGTAATTCATCTAGTTGCTTTTTTATTTCTGTTTTATTTTTGGGAGATGCACGATATGGTCTCATCGACACAGGAAGTTCAGAAGTCAAAATAACCTGAGGTTCCAATTGGATGCATTCCACATCATACTTATCTTTTGAAAAAATATTATTTACACTGGATAGTAAGTTTTGTAATTTTTCATTTTCTTCATTATTTAACCCTATTGAATTATATATCTTATCTTCTACATTTTCTTCATTACTAGTTTTAATATTAATATGATAGGAAGAGTCATTTTCGGGGATGGGGCCTATACGAGATGTCTTTATAAAATTGATAAACTTTCAAATTGTGGAAATTCGAATGCAATTGAAAGATCTTACAATGGGCTCCTGATAACAAAATATATTTAATATTAGTGTCAATCACATAAAATACTAATCTGTGTGTTATTTTTCCCATAGTCGTAGGAATTTCCACAATATTTTTAACACTCACTTTGCCTCTTGTTTGTTGCATGGCAGTTTTGGGTTCCTCCTCAATGATTCTAAATTTAAAATGTTTTAAATAGTTGGTGGAAAGGATCATGGAAATGTTGCTGCCAGTATCTAGTAATCCCAGGTATCGCTTTCAGTTCCCCAGGTTCATTGCAATTTTAAGGGTGAGCGTCAGTAAATCTTCTGCCCTATCAGCGCTTCGTTAACTTTCGCGGCACACATATTTCGCCGAAATTCTGCTCAAACAATTGCGAAATATTTTCTGAAAGATAAAATGTAATATTTAGATTATATTAAAACTAAATTCAATACCCAATAAAACATAGAAATATTTTTTTATTTTAATCCAAAATATTTTTGGTGCTGCCATCTGTTGTCGTAATTTAATTCATACCGATTATTTTTATTTTTTAATGAACATTTCTTAATATCTATTCCTTCTAATACAGTATTAAATACAACAACAGATCATATATAATAATGCTACAATCAAGGAAAGATACTTTCTCATTCTATAAATTTGATAAGGAGCTCTGAATGTGCATCACTGAGGACTGCAATTTTGTCTTCAAGTTTTCAAGTTCCTTTCTCTTCAAGTCCAAGTTCAATTACGTTTCCGTGATTGTGGCATTATTATATATGATCTGTTGTATTTAATAGCGTAGCGTATTAGAAGGAACAGACATTTAAAAATGTTCATTAAAAAATAATTACGACAACAGATGGCAGCATCAAAAATATTTTGAATTAAAATAAAAAATATATTCTATGTTTTATTGGGTATTAAATCTAGTTTTAATATAATCTAAACATTGCATTTTATCTTTCAGAAAATTTTTCGCAATTGGTTGCGCAGAATTTCGGCGAAATATGTGTGCCCCGAAAGTTAACAAAGCGTGGATAGGGCAGAAGATTTACTGACGCTCGCTCACCCTTAAACAGGGTTCACTGATTTGTTGCGTCTCCCTCGGGTCTATACTGCCGATCAGAACTTAATTGTCCTCGAGGCGTCGTCCATCGTTGTCGGATCTCACGTTCTGCTCGCATTAGATTTTACTTTCCCTGCAATACATGGTAATGTATAGGGAAAATATTGGAATCATGCCGAAAATCGCAACTCGAGTTTTCGACGGATCTACATGCTTCAAGGCCTCTAGAATACGAAAAAACCATTTTTAGCGTGACGTCTGTGTGTGTGTCTGTCTGTCTGTGCAGATTTTGTATCCACTCTAACTAAAAAATTAATGGCCCGAATTTCACAAAATTTGGTAGGTAAGTCACTTGTGAGCGAGTCTAGTGCTGATTAGTTTTGGGTAAGATTTCGGATAAAAGAACCTGCCTTTTTTTGCGAAATGGCCCGTAAAAGCTTGTATCCACTCTAACTGAAATACTAATGAACCAAATTTCACAAAATTCGGTAGATGAGTCACTTGGGGGTTACCCTGGTGCTGATTAGATTTTGGTATGATTCGGAAAAAAATAACATGCCTTTTTTTTGCAAAATGGCCCGCAAAAATCGTCAAAATCTAAACTAAAGAACTAGGTATACTCAAATATATCCATCAAATGCTCGTTTAATACGTAATTTTTAACGACGAAAATAATAAGACCAACCCCATTACACTAGGACTAGCCGTTCTCGAGATATTTTAGTTTTTCTTATTTTCTCTAACCCACCTATGAAAATAAGTCCGGTTACCGAATGAGAACGAAAATTGAATTAAAAGTGAAATAAATTTAATTAAAATAAAGAGGACGTTAATATAAGTCTTCAGGGAAAGTCGTGCTGCTCACATCAGTTTTTTACTTTCCCTGCAATACATGGTAATGTATAGGGAAAGTATTGGAATCATGCCGAAAATCACAACTCGAGTTTTCGACGGATCTACACGTTTCGAGACCTGTAGAATACGAAAAAATCATTTTTAGCGTGACGTCTGTATGTCTGTCTGTGCAGATATTGTATCCACTCTAACTAAAAAAGTAATTGACCGAATTTCATAAAATTTGGAAGGTAAGTCACTTGTGGGCGACTCTGGCGCTGATTAGTTTTGGGTACGATTCGGGATAAAAGAACCCGCCTTTTTTTGCTAAATGGCCCGCAAAAGCTTGTATCCACTGTAACTGAAAAACTAATGAACCGAATTTCACAAAATTTGGTAGATGAGTCACTTGTGGGTTACCCTGGTGCTGATTAGATTTTGGTACGATTCGAAAAAAAATAACCTGCCTTTTTTTGCAAAATGACCCGCAAAAATCGTCAAAATCTAAACTAATGAAATAGATATATTCAAATATATCCATTAAATGCTCGTTTCATACGTAATTTTTAACGACGAAAAGAAAAAGATCAACCCCATTACACTAGGACTAGCCGTTCTCGAGATATTTTAGTTTTTCGTATTTTCTCTACGCCATCTTTAATAATAAGTCCGGTTACCAAATGAGAACGAAAATTGAATTAAAAGTGAAATAAATTTAAAAATAAATAAAGAAAACGTGAATATAAACGTCTGCAGGGAAAGTCATGTGCTGCCCACATCAGTTTTTTACTTTCCCTGCAATACATGGTAATGTATAGGGAAAGAATTGGAATCATACCGAAAAGCGCAACTCGGGTTTTCGACGGATCTACACGTTTCGAGACCTCTAGAATACGAAAAAAAAAACATTTTTAGCGTGACGTCTGTGTGTGTGTCTGTATGTCTGTGCAGATTTTGTATCCGCTCTAACTAAAAAACTAATCTACCGAATTTCACAAAATTTTGTAAGTAAGTCACTTGTGGGCGGGTTTGGTGCAGATTAGTTTTAGGTACGATTCGGGATAAAAGAACCCCCCTTTTTTTGCAAAATGGCCCGCAAAAGTTTGTATCCATTCTAGCTGAAAAACTAATGGACTGAATTTCACAAAATTCGGTAGACGAGTCACCCTGGTGCTGAATAGATTTTGGTACGATTCGGAAAAAAATAACCTGCCTTTTTTTGCAAAATGGCCCGCAAAAATTGTCAAAATCTAAACTAAAAAGATACGCATGCTCAAATATAGCCATTAAATGCTTGTTTAATACGTAATTTTTAACGACAAAAAGAAAAAGACCAACCCCATTACACTAGGACTAGCCGTTCTCGTGTAATGGGGTAAATTAGTTTTTTTCGTATTTTCTCCACGCCACCTTTGAAAAAAAGTTCAGTTATCAAATAAGAACTATAATTGAATTAAAAGTGAATTAAATTTAATTCAAATAAAGAGAACGTGGATATAAGTTTGCAGGGAAAGTCATGTGCTGCCCACATCAGATTTTTTACTTTCCCTGCAATACATGGTAATGTATAGGGAAAGTATTGGAATCATGCCGTAAATCGCAACTCGAGTTTTCGACGGATCTACACGTTTCAAGACCTCTAGAATACGAAAAAACCATTTTTAGCGTGACGTCTGTCTGTGCAGATTTTGTACCCACTGTAACTAAAAAACTAATAGACCGAATTTCATAAAATTTGATAGGTAAGTCACTTGTGGGCGAGTCTGGTGCTGATTAGTTTTGGGTGCGATTCGGGATAAAAGAGCCCGCCTATTTTTGCGAAATGGCCCGCAAAAGCTTGTATCCACTCTAACTAAAAAACTAATGGACCGAATTTCACAAAATTCGGTAGAAGAGTCATTTGTGGGACACCCTGGTGCTGATTAGATTTTGGTATGATTCGAAAAAAAATAACCTGCATTTTTTTTGCAAAATGGTCCGCAAAAATCGTCCAAATCTAAACTAAAGAACTACGTATGCTCAAATTAATCCATTAAATGCTTGTTTAATGCGTAATTTTTAGCGAAGAAAAGAATAAGATCAACCCCATTACATTAGGACTAGCCGTTTTCGAGATATTTTAGTTTTTCTTTTTTTCTCTACGCCACCTTTGAAAAAAATCTGATGTGGGCAGCACATGACTTTCCCTGCAGGCTTACATTAACGTTCTCTATATTTTAATTAAATTTATTTCACTTTTAATTCAATTTTCGTTCTCATTCGTTAACCGGACTTATTTTCAAAGGTGGCGTAGAGAAAATACGGAAAACTAAAATATCTCGAGAACGGCTAGTCCTACTGTAATGGGGTTGGTCTTATTATTTTCGTCGTTAAACATTACGTATTAAACGAGCAGTTAATGGATATATTTGAGTATATCTAGTTCTTTAGTTTAAATTTTGACGATTTCTGCGGGCCATTTTGCAAAAAAAGGCTGGTTATTTTTTTTCCGAATCCTACCAAAATCTAATCAGCACCAGGGTATCCCACAAGCGACTCTTCTACCGAATTTTGTGAAATTCGGTCCAGTAGTTTTTCAGTTAGAGTGGATACAAGCTTTTGCGGACCATTTCGCAAAAAAAGGCGGGTTCTTTAATTCCAAATCATACCCAAAACTAATCAGCACCAGACTCGCTCACAAGTAACTTACCTACCAAATTTTGTGAAATTCGGTCCATTAGTTTTTTAGTTAGAGTGGATACAAAATCTGCACAGACAGACACACAGACAGACAGACATACACACAGACGTCACGCTAAAAATGGTTTTTTCGTATTCTAGAGGTCTCAAAACGTGTAGATCCGTCGAAAACTCGAGTTGTGATTTTCGGCATGATTCCAATACTTTCCCTATACATTACCATGTATTGCAGGGAAAGTAATAAGTCCGGTTACCGAATGAGAACGAAAATTGAATTAAAGGTGAAATAAATTTAATTTAAATAAAGAGAACGTGAATATAAGTCTGCAGGGAAAGTCATGTGCTGCCCACATCAGATTTTTTAGTTTCCCTGCAATACATGGTAATGTATAGGGAAAGTATTGGAATCATGCCGAAAATTACAACTCGAGTTTTCGACGGCTCTACACGTTTCGAGACCTCTAGAATACGAAAAAACTATTTTTAGCGTGACGTCTCTGTGTGTGTGTCTCTGTCTGTCTGTCTGTGCAATGTATGTATTCACTCTAATTAAAAAACTAATGGACCGAATTTCATAAAATTTGGTAGGTAAGTCACTTGGGTGAGACCCTGGACCTCATTAGTTTTTGGTAGGATTCGTAAAGACAGAACTCGCCTTTTTTTGCGAAATGGCCCGCAAAATTTGCCTGTATTCGCTCTAGCTGAAAAACTAATGGGCCGAATTTCACAAAATTCGGTAGATAAGTCGCTTGTGGGTCACCCTGGTGCTGATTAGATTTTGGTATGATTCGGAAAAAAATAACCAGCTTTTTTTTGCAAAATGGCCCGCAAAAATCATCAAAATTTAAAATAAAAAACTACGTATACTCAAATATATCCATTAAATGCTCGTTTTATACGTAATTTTTAACGAAGAAAAGAACAAGACCAACCCCATTACATTAGGGCTAGCCGTTCTCGAGATATTTTAGATTTTTCGTATTTTCTCTATGCTACCTTTGAAAATTAGTCCAGTTGCCAACTGAGAACGAAAATTGAATTAAAAGTAAATTAAAATAAAAAGAACGTGGATATAAGTCTGCAGAGAAAGTCATGTGCTGCCCACATCAGATTTTTACTTTTCCAGCAATACATGGTAATGTATAGGGAAAGTATTGGAATCATGCCGAAAATCGCAACTCGAGTTTTCGACGGATCTATACGTTTCGGGACCTCTAGAATACGAAAATGCTATTTTAAGCCTGACGTCTGTGTGTGTGTCTGTCTGTCTGTACAATGTATGTATCCACTCTAACTCAAAAACTAATGGATCGAATTTCATAAAATTTGGTAGGTAAGTCACTTGGGTGTGACGCTGGTGCTGATTAGTTTTTGGTACGATTCGGAAAAAAAGAACCCGTCTTTTTTTGCGAAATGACCCGCAAAAATCTCATGTATCCACTCTAGCTGAAATATTGAAATTTGGTCGATAAGTTACTTGTGGGATACTCTGGTGCTGATTCGATTTTGGTACGATTCAGAAAAGAAGAACCTACCTATTTTATGAAATGTCCCGCAAAAATCTTCAAAAAGACTACGTAAGTTCAAATGTGTCAATTAAATACTTGTTTTATACGTAATTTTTGACGAGGAAAATAATCTATATATACTAATTGCCAGGTGTCCGTCTGTCTGTCTATCACGCTTTTTTTAGGCACTTCCCGAATAGATAGAGACTTGCAATTTGGTAAATGGGCCGATCGTTCGATAAAATCCCCTGGAAAAATCGAATCTTTCGAAAATGTTCTATAGAGAGGTTGCCCCACACCAAAACGTTCGAAAAATGAAATGACCGAAAAGCATACTTCGCGATGTGATAGAGACTTCAAATTTGGTGTATTTTTAAATCGTTCGAAAGGAAGAAAGTGTGCAATTTTAGATTTCCAATATTTTCTACTTAAAGGGGTGCCGCACACCAAAATATTCGATTTACCGAATAAATGAGAAAAGGCTCCTTTAAAATTTTATAGAGGCTTGATATTTGATATATGGGCTGATCATTTGACGAAAACATCCAGGACGAATATAATTTTTCAAAAATGTTCGTTTAAGGGGGTACTCCAGAGTAAAACGTTCGAAAAGTGAATTGATAAAAAACTGTGCTTCGGAATGAGATAGAGATATCAAGGTAAGGGTTGTGGTGTAGAGGTGTAAGGGCTGATAGTTTGGGAGGAAGAAAGTGTACAATTTCAGTTTACCAATATTTTCTACTTTAGGGGGGTGCCACACACCAAAATGTTCGATTTTCGGTATAAAGGAGAAACGCCTCTTTTAAAACGTGATAGAGGTTTGATATTTGGTATATGGGCAAATCATCTGATAGAACTCACAAAAAGAATAGAGTTTTCCAAAAATGTATATTTAAGGGGGTCGGTACTCCACACTAAAGTATTTGAAAGGTGAAATGCTAGAAAAGCATGCTTCGCTATGAGATAGAGACATCAAATTTGGTGTACGGGTAAAAAGTTGGAGAGGAAGAAAGTGTGCAATTTCAGTTTTCCAATATTTGCTATTGTAGGGGGTGCCGCTCACTAAAATGTTCGATTTGCCGAACAAATGAAAAACGTTTTCTTTACAATGTGATAGAGGCTTAAAAATTTAGTATATGGGCTAACCATTTGACAAAAAATCCAAAGATGAATACGGTTTGACAAAAATGTTTATTAACGGGGTGCTATATAGAAAAACGTTCGAAAGGTGAAGTGATAGAAAAAACATGCTTCTCGAGATAGGATAGAGACTTCAAATTTGGTGTACCGGTAGATAGTTTGAAAGGAAGAAAGTGTAGAATTTCAGATTTCCAATATTTATTACTTTAAGGGGTTAAAGTTCCAAAGGAGAAATAATAAAATAGGGGTGCCTCGAGATGAGATAGATTTTAATGTGGTGTACGGGTAGATAATTCGAAAGGAAGAAATATGCAAATTAACTTTTCCAATATTTCCTTCTTTAGGGGGTTCTGCACACCAAAATATTCGATTTGTCGAATAAATGTGAAACGCGAATTATTAAAAAATGTACATTATTCAAGAGTTGCTTATTGCGAGAACGTTGATCTTCAACGGGTATTCGGCTAGTAAGAACAACTATTACTCTAAGACTAACCGTTCTCGAGATACTTGAGATTTTTCGCATTTTTGTTAAGCCGCCTTTGGAAAAATGTCCAATTACCAAATACAAACAGAAATTGAATTAAAAATGCAAATTTAGTCTTATTTTGGGCAATTAAATTCAATTTAATGAATTATTAAAGAAATAAAGGAATAATGAATTTGAGTCTGCAGTGAAAGTCATGTGCTGCCCACATCAGATTTTTTTACTTTCCCTGCAATACGGGGTATAATGTGTATAGGGAAAGAATTGGAATCATGTTGAAAATCGCAACTTGAGATTTTGACGGCTCTACACGTTTTTGAACCTCTAGAACACGAAAACACTATTTTTAGCTTGACGTGTGTGTCTGTCTGTCTGTGTCTCTGTCTATGCAATGTATGTGTTCACTCTCACCCAAAAATTAATGGACCGAATTTCATAAAATTTGGTAGGTAAGTCACTTGTGTGAGACCCTGGTACTGATTAGTTTTTGGTACGATTCGGAAAAAAAAAACCCTCTTTTTTTTTTTTTTGCGAAATGGCCCCCAAAAATTGCCTGTAGCCACTGTAGCTGAAAATCTAATATATCAAAATTTCCAAAATTTGGTAGAAAAGTCACTTATAGGTTACCTTGGTGCTAATTAGATTTTGGTACGATTCGGAAAAAAATAATCTGCCTTTTTTTGCAAAATGGACCGCAAAAATCGTCAAAATCTAACAAAAAACTACGTATGCTCAAATATATCAATTTATATCCATTAAATGCTTGTTTTATACTTAATTTTAAACGATGAAAGAATAAAACCAACCTCATTACACTAGGGCTAGCCGTTCTCGAGATATTTTCGCATTTTTGCTACTCCACCGTTGAAAAAAAGGTCCAGTTACCAACTGAGAACGAAAACTGAATTAAAAGTGTGAATGCAATGTCATTTTAAATAATTATGAACGTCATTTTGAGCAATTAAACTCAATATAATGAATTATTGAAGAAATCAAGAGAACGTGAATATGAGTCTGCAGGGAAAGTCATGTGCTGCCCACATCAGATTTTTCACTGTGAAAGAAGCAAATCCATTGCATTATGTAGGGAAAGTGATGTGCTGCCTACATCAGAATTTTACAGTCTGAAAAGTTATCCACATCTTTTATTAAGCGTGTAGGTGTCATATTTAATGACCATTAGAAATTTTCAAACGTGTGAAGCGCGGATGATAATAACACAGTTTGTGGTAATAACAAAATAAAAATGTTAGTAATAACTTATTATATAAATATAATTACATATTACAAAATTTTCCTCAATCTTTATCAATCTTTGCAAAATCTGTATTTAAACATAATTCCTATCGGAGAAAAAAATACACGCCCATTTGCTACTTAAAATATTTGTCTTCAGCTGAGTCAAGCTGATGATTTATATGCATTTAAACTGATTTTAAATACTGTACGGTATACGATAATTGACATTAATATGCACTATATATTAATGAAATTTTTATGCATAACGATGTATATAAACTATATTATTTAACAAAATATTAAAATTTGAAAAATTTATTTTAATTATGCAAATTGATAATTTGAAAGTAAACACAGATATAATAAAAAAAAAACTTTCATTAACGCACACTTAAATAATGTATCAATTTATAATGAACGCAATGCAAAATAAATAAATAAATAAAACTGCGTTTTTAACTTACCTTAGCATTCTGTCAGCTGAAAAGTGTATCTGTAAAGAAATTTATTGCTGTCACTTATCAAAGTCTTTAAGAGGACAAAAATATTTTGTGTTGCCACACAAATATTTGTAATGTGTTTAAAAATTCATAACGCACATATTTTAATTAACTGTTTGATTAAAATTATCTCTTTTGATCATTCCGCAACGGGTACACTTTTGTGGATACTGTAATTGTTCTAAATGGTTTTTTCGATCAAGGGGTTACAAGTGGTAATCGTTTCCAATTAATATATTGATGAGGTATGAAATACTTTTTGCAAGAGAATGTTTGTATATTAAATATATATTTTTAGTGTAAGCATTAGAACTTTAGTATCGTATGCGCTGAAAACCAAAAAGTGTTAGAGTTAAAAGTTTAAGCGGGGTAGAGTAAGTTAGAGTAAAAGCAGACTAGAATTCATTTACTTTCATCTATTAACTTGAAAAATGAAACAGCAAAATTAAATTTCATACTTGCTAATATTTTCTTTTACTGAAAATATAGAATTCTCCTCTGAGATTGTACAACGTATATATTTATGCAATTGGACGTTAAAATACATTATTCTAAGAAATATAAATATAATTTTTTTTTACATTTTTTTTACTTAAATTATGCCGTAAGTGCTATATGGTATTCAGAGATAAATTTGTAATGCACACTTTAAAAGTAAAATTGTTCAAAAAAATATTTGTTTTTGCAACAATCGACACTCCAAAATTAAAATTCCATGAAATTCGATGCACCAAACACTACCATGGACTTTGAATAATAGTTACTACCCTAAAGTATTGTGCATTTCTCAGAATTATATAGTTCTTCTAAACTTATTTGCATAAAAAGTTCGCCAGGCGTCTCAATGAATTCTTCACAAAGTTTAATGAAGCATCTCACGTCTTGTTTGTTATTGCTGTGTAACAGTTTATAATAATATTCTGTCCCTTGAGCTTCAGAAATGAAAGGCATAACAGCGTGTTTATCATCGTTCGAGAATGGAGGTATATGCTTGGGATCAAACTGAAACTTTTCAAGCATATCGTTTATTTTCTCTATATGGGCATTTCCTAACATAGGGAAGCATTTTTTGTAACCGTGCACTAAGTTATAAGCGGTACACAGGTAATATGAACCTTTCATCAAGGTTTTCCAGGGAAGTGGATTAATTTCGGTTTCATCTGACTCGGATAGCTTGCGCAATGCTAGAAGGTAAATGTCTGAGGAATGTAGATGTTTCTCTGAAAGTGTCTTAATTTTATCCAACTTCCTTTCACCAACACTTTCCAAGTCTTTTACTGAATGGTTGCGTAATGAAGTTTTAAGAATTTCCAAAACCATCTTTTCAAGGTCCTTGTGCCCAGAAGCCATGGCAAGCTGGAGTAACGTATATCCATCATTGTTATGAGTTCTGGTTACTGCATCAAACTCATCTTCGCCCATAGTTTGTAAAAACGGAAGTAGACCAGGGTCGTTATTTTCTGCGTTTTTGAAACATGTATCCACCATTTGTATCAAATTTGTTGAATCTTGGCATTCTGATACATCAAGCGGTGTTTCGCCTTGTTGATTTCTATAGTTATAAACAGCTCCGTATTTTAGCAAACATTTAATCACGTCTACTGGACGATTTTCCTCAAACTTCTTATGGGAATAAGAGAAAGTATCTGATATAACAACATGCAAAAGTGTATTACCATTGCCGAGAACTTGCTGAACATCCGCTCCATTTTCTAGCAATGTTCTGAGAATTATGATGTTGCGATTTTTCACAGCGTATTCTAAACAAGTTTTCCCGCGTATATTTGAAAAGCAAACGTCTGCTCCCTTCTGTATATATTCAGTAACTTTAAAATGATTGTTGTTTTCGATAGCTTTCAGTAACTGATAAGATGGGAAAAATGAACTTGCTTCTTCTATTGACTTTAAAAACTTCTTGGTTGGTGTATCAATAGAATTTTTCGCCATTTCTATGAAAATGGCTACATCTTTTGTAGAACTGCTATGCAGTAGTCTATAATAATATTCAGAATTCTGTGCTTTGGAAACAAAGCATTTGGCTTTTCTCTGATATGCTTCATCAGTGTAGCCAGAAGATATATGGCTTGGATCAAATTGTAACTGATTTAGAGTGTCGTCGATTATTCTTATATTTTCATCTTCAATTGGACCAGGTCTCAGCCCTTTGTATGTTCTTACGAATGAAAATGCATTTCCCAAAAAGTAAGAACCCTCTTTTAGTGATTTCCAAGGGTTTTTGTTTATTTCAGATTCCTTGGGATTACCAAAGCACTGAATCATAGGCATATAAAGGTCTGAAAATTCAAGATGATTCTTTGCAGAACCTTCAAGAATTTGTAATTCTTCTAATGTCCACCCACTTATCACCAGACTGCGATCGTTTATCAATTTCACTAGCCTTTTTGCAAAACTCTTATGATTATTGGTAATCAGTTCTGTCATAATTGAATTTTTATTTATGTCTCGTGCATTTGTGACCGCTTCAAAGGTTTTTAGACTCAAATGATTCAGTTTCTTAAAAATACTAGAATCACCTGTCTTTGCGCAGGCGAAAATATCACTTATTATTTCAAGTGCATTTTTTATATTCATATCTTTAGCGAGATCATGCGGTATGAAGCCTTCTTTATTTTTAATGTTATAAATCGCACCATGTTTTAAAAGGAGGTACACCATATCTGAATTTCCATTTTCCGCCGAAATGTGAAGACAAGCAGACTTTGTTTCTGAAGTCTGAGCGTTGACAAATTCAATCATTTTCTCAGCAGGGATATTTTGTAGCAACAACTTTGCCATTTTTACGTTACCTTTAGCAATAGACGTATGCAGGGGAGTATTTCCTTTGACTGTGAATTGAAAAGCATTAGCACCGGTTTCAAAAAGCAGTTGTACAATTTCTTCGTGGCCTTTACCAACTGCCCAATGAAGAGCACTGTAACCACCGTATTCTTTGGCATTCACAAGTGAATTTTCTTTGATGTATTTTGAAACTTCATCAAGCTTTCCTTTCTTGACAGCTTTAAAAAACTTTTTTACATCATTCAACAGATTCTTAATTTCCAAATCACTCGCGACATCTAAGGGTGTTTTGCCGTCAGCGTTTTTACTGTTGTATATTGCTCCTTTTATAATGAGTTCTTTAACAAACTCTACATCGTTATGCAGTGCTGCAAAATGAAGCACAGTGTATCCATTGGCATCTTTGCTATTTATATCTAAGCTATCGCCATTAAGGAGTTCGTCAGTGTTTCCACTCTTCATGGCGGAATATATTGCTTCAATATCCATTCTATAAGTTTATTATAGGCTATGCCTCACAAACGATGATCCAGAAAAAATCGAAAACGTAAATAATTAAAAACCTAAACACTTGGTTTCGCTAAAATATCCATTGCAAGTTGAGTTTCTTTTTAGAATAAGTTTTTCACTGTAAAGTTTATTCTATAAAACTTCGAGCTTTCAGATTTGCACCTTAAGAGAATTTAAGGTTGCGCATATACCAGACATGTTGTCGAAAAGTTAGTAAAACATCAATCTAATCCTTTCGGATTTTTTTTTGCTGTGCTAAATATACATCTGCTAAGCATTATTTAAGATAAGGGGATGTAGATAAGGATAGAGACTTTCTGAAATTTATAATCGACATTCTTATCAAATAAACAGATATGGTTATTTTATCTTGGGGGGGAGAACTCGGTCGTATGATCTTGTAGAGTAAGTTGCAAGAACGTCAAAATTTCGTTGAATGTTGAACCAATCAATATGTTTATAATCGCTATTCCCGAGATAGTCTTTATCTACTCGATAAGCATTTTAGTTTAGGTATCGATTTGACACATACGCAACTTCACTTTTATGCAGAAAATAAAATATGCACATTCAAAATGGCACTTGATACACACGAGCAGAAAGAAATATACTTCTGGCATAAGGCCTCTTGATTATAATAACTAACTTCTTTTTTGACAGTCATTGAGTATACACAAAATCAATTCATTGCCAGGATGGATCTTAAAAGATGTTGTTGTTGAGACCCAGACCGTCCGACCTACCAGAAAGGTTTAAGGTAACCGTTTGGACGGCCGGGAAGGGATCTTAAAAGATGTGTAAAAATTTAATATCTTTGTGTAAAATATATGTGTAAAAATGTAATAAACTAGGGGCCTTCGCCTCCTGCTGACTACACTTCGCCAACCCTCGTAATTCGTTTCGAGAGCTATTTCAAGCCAAACTAACTTTTAAATCGGTAAACGGTTTATTCCCTCGTGTTACCCTATTATGTCTCTACAAATGTACCATATTTCATATTTTTGTAGTTATAGTTTTTGCAGTACGAAACAGAGAAAATCGATGGACGTGCCTATACGAAAGAACATTTTTCACTTCAGAAATGCATAAAAAGTAAAATATCTCGCAAACTACATCGAAATTGAAAAAAAAGGCTCCAACTTGCAAAAATTCAACTATGTAGGTACACGCCTGCAAAGATTCGTGGTCTTGCTAAGTCTATCCAGGACGCGAACTTGCAGCTCAAATATTTTGTCTCCGACTTTGACATTAAATATTTCTTAAACTAATATGCATGCAAAAACGGTTTATTTTAACGTATTTCCCAAATCTTTCTCTATAAGTGTACCAAATTTCATATTACTTTCCTTATATACATAATGTATAAGGAAAGTATTGTGAACGGGGTCGAAAATTCGAATTCGAGTTTTCGACGGGAGAGCACGTTTCAAGCATCCCTGATCACGAATCAAACATTTTTGAAGTGATGTCTGTGTGTGTGTGTGTATGTGTGTGTCAGTGAGTCTGTGGAGACGATAACTGACGAGCGAATGGACCGATTCGAACTAAATTTGATACAAAAATCATAATCCGTAAACACTGGAAGCCTATTGTTTTTATACGCAATCGAATGTTAAGAACACCCTTAAATTTTCGAATGAAATTTTGAAAAAATAGTCAAAAAATCAAAACCACTAATAAAGTTACGCAAATAGACATTTCTTATGTAATTTTTCATTAGAAAACGACTGACATAAATTTTAGAACGCTAACATGAACTGTTCTCGAGATATTGCACATTTTTGAAAAAAATTATCAGAAAGTCATATAAAATAAAAAAAAATATTTCCTCTTGAGAGACATGTTCACTTTTCAGTAATACCATGCTATAAATTGGATGACATCATTCTCGTGGATCTAGCTCGTTCCATTCATGAAAAAAGATACTTTTTGTAATACTTTTGTATTTGAACGCCAATAGTCATTTATCTGCTGTAAGAATAACTTATTTCTTTGTCCATTATACTTGGCGAGATTTTGGCGACGAATTTGGCGGAATGTCGCCAACTTGGCGACTTTTTGAAATGTTGCCAAATTAACGAAAATCTCGCCAAATGGATAAAAATGACGCTAAATCAATGAAATGACGACTAATTGTCGAAAATTCAATATCTTGGAAAGAATATTAGTATCTACTATAAGAAAAACCTATTTATTTTACTGTAAAAGTGGTAAATTCATTACATTATATAAGGAAAGTCATGTGTTGCCCACATCAGATTTTTTTTGTTTGCAATAGTTTTTGCGGTACGAAGCAAAGGAACTCGAGAAACGAGAAATTTGTTAAGCAGCAGCGGCGACTACTGTTTTTAATAGAGATTTCTAAACTTAACGAAATACAATTTAAGACAAAGGTTGTCAACCTTTTGATACTTGCGGTGTATATTTAACATTTCAGTTTTATGAAGGGGCTGAAGGGGCAAAATAATGGAAACTTGTTTATGCAGAAGGGAACGGGTGCTATTAAAGACAGTTCAATTCCAAAAATCATAACATACCGGTATCTCTTCCAGACGTAACTGTACAGCACTCTGCAACATTTGACACGTCTTCGGTTGATAAAATTCCAGAACCTGCTTTATTGCCCCACCTTTTAATATATATTATATGACTGAATATCGTCATACCATGTCTCTATCTGCATACTGACTGCTAAAATACACTCTCGGCCCGCGCAGACTCTCAATTCTTAAAGTGGACTGCATCACACCATTTCTTAATATCGATTGCCTTACACCATCTCTTGAAGGAATGTGTAATTTAATGAATGCATCTTCTTTATGTGTATAAGAACTATTATCTCTTTAATTTTCTGCTTGTTGCCACATCGTTTCGCCTGAGGTCCAGATACGCAAACCGTATCTCCTTGGTTGTCCTTAGAGCGATGCGGCAATACTTCTTCATTTGTCAATTCTTTAACCAATCGGCATGGTTTCAGCTTTGGCTTCCAGTAGATTTTCTACCCCAACCACATCTGCAATTTAAGCGCCTTTATTTATTGCTTTCATGACCTCTCGGCCCACTGCTGTTGCAAACTGGTGCCTACAAGCTTGGATCTTTATCTGGCTTAGTAGATATCATAAATCTACATACATTAACACAGCCTAAACGTCTCCTGGTCTCACAGCTGTCATTTATAAAATTAGGTCCTACCTGTGTTAAAAATTACAGTGTAAAAGAAATTAATTGTTAGAATGTAACATTTCATACGTCTTCGGCTGATAAAATTTCAGAACCTGCTAAGGAAAATAGTGGAAGTAAGGACTCGGAAGATGACTGGTAGAAATCCAGTGATATGCATATATTTTTGTGAGAAGTAAACATCATACGGTGTACTTTAAATAACCTGCGATTCACAAATAGTGATGCTGTCATTTATAAAATTAAGTCCTAGCTGTGTTAAAAATACCAGTGTTAAAGAGATACATTGTTAAAATGTAGCTTAATACATATATTTTTAAATAAAAAAATCTGATGTGGGCAGCACATGATTTTCCTTATATAATGCAATGAATTCACTACTTTTACAGTAAAAGAAAATATGTTATTTTTATAGTAGTTATTTATATTCTTTCCAAGATATTGAATTTTCGTCAATGAATTGTCATTTTCTATATCGTCATCATCAATAAGCCGTCATTGATTTAGCGTCATTTTTATCCATTTGGCGAGTTTTTCGTTAATTTAGCAACATTTAAAAAAGTCGCCAAGTTGGCGACATTCCACCAAATTCGTCGCCAAAATCTCGCCAAGAGTTATGAACGGAGAAATAAGTTATTCTTACAGCAGATAAATGACTATTGGCGTTCAAATACAAAAGTATTACTCAAAGTATCTTTTTTCATAAATGGAACGAGCTAGATCCATGAGAATAGTGTCGCCAAATTTATCGCATGATATTACATATGAAAAGTAAACATGTTTCTCAATAGGAAATATATATATTTTTTATTTTATATGATTTTTTGATAATTTTTCTGAAAAATGTGTAATATCTCGAGAACGGTTCATGTTAGCTTTCTAAAATTTATGTCAATCGTTTTCTAATGAAAAATTACATAAGAAATGTCTATTTACGTAACTATATTAGCGGTTTTGATTTTTTAACGATTTTTTCAAAATTTCACTCGAAAATGTAGGGGGGTTCTGAACATTTGATTGCGTATAAAAACAATAGGCTTCCAGTGTTTACGGATTGTGATTTTTGTACCAAATTTCGTTCGAATCGGTCCATTCGTTCGTCAGTTATCGTCTCCACAGACTCACTGACACACACACACACACACATCACTTCAAAAATGTTTGATTCGTGATCAGGGATGCTTGAAACGTGCTCTCTCGTCGAAAACTCGAATTCGAATTTTCGACCCCGTCACAATACTTTCCCTATACATTATGTATATAAGGAAAGTAATAAAGTAAATGAGTTTCAAAGCAAAATCAGATTTTTTAGAAATATTTAAACTTTAAAATTCATTATTTCAAAACTATCTTTTTAAATTTAGTACCTTTTTCCTATAAGCCCACAATATGTTTAAATAATTTTAAATTTAACTAAAAACATAATAGTTTGAAGTTATAAATAGTTCACGTCATTGCACTATTCACTTAAATAAGAAACTAGACCGAAATTCATACTTGGAGAATCCACATAAAGTGGACGTTTTCAAAACCAATATGGTTCTTCCAACGACAAATTCGATAATATGAACAAAATCTTTTATTTACGATTTCAGTCAGATTACAAAAAATTTAAAGTTGAAAATATATTTGTTTTCTAATTCCAAGTAATTTAAATTCCGTCACCAAGTTGGCGATATAGCGCCAAATTAGTAGCAAAATTTGCCAAATGTATCGCCAAACGTTACAGACAGACGAAGAGCAGGGCTTTTTTCGTATATAAATAAATGATTATTGACGAATTGTTGGGCGCTAAAATACAAAACAAATACACAAGTTTCTTCTCTCGTGAATAGAATTAACTAGACACACAAGAATGATATTCGCGAATTTACCGCATAATATTACGTATGAAAGATAACATTTTTATTAAATTTATTTTTAAACATGCAATATCTGAAGAAAGGTCCATTCAAATTTGAAAATTCACGTCGGCATTCTAAAATTTATGTCACTCGTTTTCTAATGAAACACTACACAAGAAATCATCATTTATGCAATATTATTGAAAGTTATGATTTTTTAAATGTTTTTTCAAAATTTAATGAAGAAATTTAGGGAGGGGGGAGGGTTTTTTCGAACATTTAATTGCGTTTAAAATCAACTGGGTTCAATATCCACAGATTGTAATATTTGAACCAAATTTCGTTCGAAACTCTCCGTTCGTTATATATTGCATCCACACAACACACACATCGCAACAAAACATTCGATTGGTGTTCAGAGATGCTTGAAAAGTGCTTTTTTGTCGAAAACTCTAATTTGAATTTTCAAGTCCGTCACAGTACTTTCCCTATCCTATACATTATATTATGTATATAGGGAGAGCAATTTAATAGAATTCTTTTATAAAATGCATTTTTATATGAATTTATTTATTATTTATATCGGATAAATTCAATGAATTTTCGGTCTTATAAACATATTGGATTTAATTCTTTTCCTAAACATGATATAATTTTCTACAATAAATGTATAGAAAAGTAATTTGCTTAATGCGATTGCTATGGAGGATTTAATTATTTATTTTTTTATTATTAATATCTCGAAAGTTCCTGAAACTAATTAGCAAGTTGGCGCATGGACTGGGTTACACGCAGTAAAATAAAGAATAATTATACCAAATTGGAAAAATCCAGCCAAAAATTGTGCATTTTTATTCGGAACAAACATACATATTCTCAATTTTATACTATTTAAACATACATATATCTCAATTTTATATTATTTAAACATACATATTTCTCAACTAACAATTTTCAATTCAAATTCATAAAAAGTTAACAAAACTATGAAGAATAAAATAAAAAAATATTAATTTTGAAAATCTGAACAAGATTTACAGGCCATAGAAAATAGTGCCACAGGGCACATTTGTCCCATAGGTTGCTCGTGTGCGAATTAAATGAATTCAAAATAAGTCAATTAAAATTAACATGTTTTTTTAGGGATTAAGATACAAAGATGTACAGTGAAAACAAACAGAACTATGAAAGGTATTCTGTTTAAAGTTCATAAGTCTTCAAGTGTTGCAGATATAAGCGATCAAAACAGTCCCATTTGTCCCATAGAATGCTCATGTGTGAATTAAATGTATTCAAAAGAAGTCAATTGAAATTAACATATTTCTTTTATTGATTGAGATACAAAGGCATATAGTGAAAATAAATAGAAATCTGAAAGACATCCTGTTTAATGGTTGTAAATCTTCAAGCGTTTCAGATTAACGTGCACAACATATTCCATATCAGTATTGAACAAATATTAAAAATCTGCCAATTCCACATGCCGAAAGAATTCGACTGCTTCTGGATTGATGACAACTTCAGTGTTCTGTACAGGCCTTCTGTTGATAAGCTTCTTCACCAGAATGTTTAACTTTTTCCCTGTTAAGTTGTACTGGAACAAATGGGTGGTCTTTAGTTTACAAAATATTGAAACAATCCAACAGCAATTTTGCTAGAATAGTTTGTATTTAACGGCCTTAATAGAAGTGTTTAGAACAAATTATATCACTGAATTCGTGCGTGTGAAAACACCATTGAGCGCCCAAACAATCTAACTCAAACAACCCAACAACCACATAAATTGGTTAATTCAGTCCTCATCTTTTTTCGATTCGGGCCATGGAATTTTTTCTATATGGAGAAAAACCTGTGTGCCTAATCGTTTTCTGTGAAACTTGACTACACCACACCCTTTTCCACATTTACAAGATGGCAAAGGCTTGTGATGTGCCATTTGAAAATATTACTGTAGACTACCTGCTAAATTAAAATTTGGATTTCTACAAATCTTGCATTATTAATTTACTCTTATAATTCTTACTGATCAGAAATTCTTGAGTAAAACTACATTTATTGCGTACACTGAATAGACTTATTAAACTATTACGACCACCACGCCATTTCTTTTTTAAATAGCTATCCCGCAGGTATTGTTGACGTTACAAGCAATAACTTGAGAATAAAATGTGAAATTCAGTAAAATAATGTTAAAAAATCTGATGTGGGCAACACATGACTTTCCTTATATAATGCAATGAATTTATTACTTTTACAGTTAAAAAAATGTTATTTTTATAATAGATACTTATATTCTTTCCAAGATATTGAATTTTCTTCAATTAGTTGTCATTTTCATTGATTTAGCGTCATTTTTATAAATTTGCCGAGATTTTTGTAAATTTGGCAACAATTAAAACTGTCGCCTAGTTGGCGACATTCCGCCAAATTCGTCGACAAAATCTCGCCAAGCGTTATGGACGGAGAAATAAGTTATTCCTACAGCAGATAAATGAGTATTGGCTTTCAAATACAAAAAAGTATTACTCAAAGTATCTTTTTTCATGAATGAAACGAGCTAGATCCACGAGAATGATGTCACCCAATTTATCGCATGTTATTACATATGAAAAGTGAACATGTTTCTCAATAGGAAATATTTCTTTTTATTTTATACTATAACATTTTGATAATTTTTTTGAAAAATGTGCAATATCTCGAGAACGGTTCATGTTAGCGTTCTAAAATTTATGTCAATCGTTTTCTAATGAAAAATTACATAAGAAATGTCTATTTGCGTAACTTTATTAGCGGTTTTGATTTTTTGACGATTTTTTCAAAATATCACTCGAAAATTTAGGGGGTTCTGAACATTCGATTGCGTATAAAAACAATAGGCTTCCAGTGTTTACTGATTGTGATTTTAGTACCAAATTTCGTTCGAATCTGTCCATTTGTTCGTCAGTTATCGTCTCCACAGACTCACTGACACACACACATACTTTCACACACACACACACACAGACATCACTTCAAAAGTGTTTGATTCGTGATCAGGGATGCTTGAAACGTGTTCTCCCGTCGAAAACTCGATATCGAATTTTCGACCCAATACTTTCCTTATACATTATGTACCTCACAATACTTTCCTTATACATTATGTATATAAGGAAAGTAAAAATTGATGAATTAATAGTTAACATATTTTCATATAATGCAATACATTGCTTAGCAGATGTTAACAATATTTCCAATTGCCAAGTTATATTTGCGCGAAATATAAGTAAACTGGATACTTCAAAATAATTTTAAATGTTGTCATCCAGAAAAGCGCAAAATGTTGGTACACATTTCACTTTTAAGAACATTGTGACGTGGTTTTACCCATCATTATTTCGCATTGAAAGAAGCCATTGCATTATGTAGGGAAAGTCACGTGCTGCTCACATCAGATCTTTTCATACCCCAATACTGATTGTGATACAAAGGGAACTAAAAAAGAATCTATGAGATTGTCCAGTGGAGTGTCCCACTCCATAAGTTTTGTTTTTGCATACAAATCACCCATAAACGTCAGCATAGGTCCTATACTTACTGGTATGTCAGGAACTTGGATTACAGCATCAGGGACACATTCGTAGGTCAAGTTCCTTTCTATCGTTGTCAGGATGTTTTTTCTAATAGAGTTGGTCAATATTTTTCCTGCTTTCAATTTAACGAAGAGTATAACTCGTTCTCTCATCTGCGTATTGGATTGAGATACACATACACTGTCGAGAAGGTCTGGAAAATTCTCCACTGAAAAGGAATATAATTGGTTTAATTATTTGCATAACCGAATTTTATCTTATCCGGCACAACTGGGAAATATATTTCTATTTTCAAAAGTAATTTCTATTTAAAAAAACTGTAAAATATCCCCTATCAAAAAATCGATTTAATTTTTTTTTGTTTTAAACAAAAGAAAATTTTCATATTTAATAATATGTTTCTAAGTATATCCAAAATGCATAACAAAATTTGTCTAATTCAGCACAACTGGTAAATATATTTCTGTTTTAAGAAATAATTTATATTTAAAAAAAATATAAACTTAAGTTTCCCCCCCTCTCAAAAAATCAATTTAATTTCTTTTTATTTTAAACAAAAAGAAATATTTCATATTTAATAAAAAGAAAAGAAACATCTCTTTTAGAAACTTGCGTCTCACTAAAACTTCCTTTGCAAAACAATGTTTTCAATCAGGATATATATTAAATTTCATGAAAGCGTTTATTGTAGCTATATGCTGTCTTTAAATTATGAAGTGTATTGCAAATATCGTGCATACTGCATATAGTTTAAGATTCAAATTTTAAGTATTATTCTTTTATGTAAATAATTCTGGTATCCAAAGAAATACATTTAAAATGCTTTGGGTTTTATCTTTAACATGTTATTGCAATAAACGGAATAGATCTGAAAACGTAAATGGTGCATCTTTTGACTTATGAGGTTGTGATGATTCTCTCTGCGTTATGTTTTTAAATATACATGTGATGTTTACACATTTTTAGAATTATTTTATTACTTAAAATAGCAAACTTATTTTAATTCAAAAATAAATTCTTGCAACAGCTATACAGTCCAGTAGTCTTCCAGTAGTCCAGTAGTATTTATTAGTCTTCAGTATAAGTATATTGCTGTTTACTGATTTTGTACTACATAATATGCAAAATACTGCTGTTAAATGCAATTATTGCTGATGATTGAATGCATTTGTTGTGTCTGAATGTGGGGAATTTATGATTAATATAGTTATTGTTGCTGAATTCTGATAGCTATAGACATTTCATTAGATTCACGTGATATTGATTTTTAGTTATTGTGTTTTATAATTGAGAATATGATATTTCTTTCTTTCTTGAGGTGAAAAAGAACTGTGCAAAAAATCTCCATTTATCTCACTGAATAATGCAAATTTGCAGGTGTACTCTTTGTTTTATTAAAACTCATATTTACAAAATATAACTTTAAAATATTGTAAAATAAATAATAATAATAAATAATAAATTTAATAATAAATATTGCGTTACTTTCAAAATAGAAAATATATTTAATGAATTTACAATTTAGGTTCGATTTAACTACTGATGACTAAAATACGTGTTAGAAGTTAAATAACTGTTTTAAAAAAGTGCAATCATTTTTGCAATATTCATCACAAACTATAGTAGAACCCTCATATTGAAAAAAAAAAATGAATAATTATTTAATGATATTATAATTCGATAAAGTTGTATTATATGATATAAGCCTTGTTTATCTTCAGAAAAATTGTTTTGAGATATTTTCAATAGTGTATTAAAATATATAATTAAACAAGATAGTAAATTTTTTTTACACTCTCCTCAAAAAGTACTTGAAAAGTATTTACAATTAAGAAGTATATGGAAGTATATACGGAAGTATCTACTAAAGTATCTATCTATATAAAGCATACGGAAATATTTTGCTCACTTACTGGAAACAAAATAGCGAAAAAAATAAGTGTAAACTGAGATAATTTGTTATATCTTTTAATTATAATGAAAAAAAGTATTCTTACAAGCAAAACTTATTTCACAGCAGCTAAATCTTGAGTCTCTTTTTGTCAATGTCTCGTCGCTGCAAGAATATAAAAAGTGTCTGATGTAGACAACAATCGTTTTTCTTTTCTACAAACTAATACTACACATTAACCATTTCACTAAAATAAACTCCGCCAAATTGGATGGAGCTTTTGCAATGTTGTTAAATTTTCAAGAAATGAAAATTTTGATGCGAAAAACTTATTCGCATGAAAAAGAAATCGTAAAAATGTTGTTACATTTTTTGTCTTGAAATTATTCCTGCAGATATACATATATTTAAAATATGTATAAATTCTAAAAACATTGGTTGTGCTGAAAATTCATTAAAATATTTAATCTAAGTCTTGTATAATAAAAGTATAAGAATCTTTGTTCTAACTATTCAAAATTATTTGCGCTTGCAAATCTGAGAAATAGATTAACATACTGTTACAAGCGGTAGCTCGGTGGTTTGCGCGCTGAATTTGCACGCTGCCACAACTGCCGCCGTGTTCATGCGGAGTACGATCACGTTAAACATGTGGGTCCGCAAGTCCTTCCGAGAGGTTGGTGGTAGGGGAAGGAGGGTATGGTCCCTGTGGATGCCTCCCCCACTGGGTTCCGGTCCAAATTGGGTGACACTTCCCGGCCGTCCAAACGGTTACTTTACACCTTTCTGGTAGGTCGGACGGTCTGGGTCTCAACAACAACATAGTCTATGAGGTTTGGTCAAGATGTCAAAATAAAAATGCTGAAATGGTAGCAAACCTTATTCTCGCATCATTTTTTATTCCTTTGCAATAATCATTTATACTTATTCGGATGTAATACATATATGAATTAAAAAAAAACGTTTACCAAAATAAAAAAGTAGTTAAAAAATGTTAAAATATCAATAATTACATTAATCTTACATACCACGGTCGTAACTGATATAACACAGTCATAAATGTAATACCAATCATTTATAAAATTTATTTTTTTGTCGACTTCTTTCGTATTTAAATGGCGTAAATGGAATGAAAATTTTCTGCCGTATAAATATATTTGATTGTTTTACACTTTACTGTATATGAATATCCTTTGTCTCTGTTCTTCATGCTGGCCTCCCTTTTATTTGCTCGTGGTGAAAACTTTGGCGACGAATTTGAAATATCGCCAACTTAATGACTTTTCATTTAAATGTTGTTAAATTGTCGTACATGCCGCCAAATCGATAAAATTGTGCGCCAAATTGATGAAAATATCATGAAATTAATGAATATAATATTTAATTGATAGAAAATCAGTATCTTGGAAATCTGAGTTCATTTCTTTGATAGTCCCTCTCGCTTTATGTAAATCATTAATTTAATACAATTGATTCAAAATACGGCGAGTTTCACTGGTTCTGGGACACATTAATTTCCACTAGCAAGGGCGACCTGGGGGTTTACGCCCTTATTCTGCCAGGGACACTGGCTGTGGGATAGGTACGTTTTGTTAGGATTGTGTTTCGTTACGGTATGGCATAGTTATTACGTTCCGGTAGGGTCTGTCTGTCCGCCCCAACTCAGTGTCATATTTGACAACTTGTGTAAAATATCGCCAAATTGACGAACATGTCGCCAATTCGACTAAAATTCGATAACTCCGAAAATATACGTTAATAATAAAGCCTTTACTACTCCCTGCCGCTTTGAGGGAATTATTAATTTAATATTTTTGATTCAAAGTATATCGAGTTTCATTGATCGTAAGATTGATAGGTTTTGTTAGGGGGTCGTAAATTAATTGCGCTTTGTTAGGGAATGAATGGTACGGTAATCATGTCAGGTTCTGTCCACGATAGGTTCTGTTTATCTATCAGTCCGTTCTATTTAGTGACAAATTTGCCTACTTTATGAAGATATCACTAAATGAACAAAATGTTGCCAAACTGGCAAAAAATTAGTCAAATTAATGAAAATTCAATATCTACGAAAATATCCACTATTAATTTCTTAAATCCTTGGCTCTTAGTGGAAATTAATATTAGTGACTCAAAATATAGCGCTGTCCAGTGCTGTTCGTTGGACAGGTATTTTGTCAGGGGGTCGTATATTAATTGCATTTTGTTAGAGATGATATAATATGTGTGTTTCGATAGAGTCGTATAGGAAATAATATTGATTGAGAGAGGTGCATGACTCGTATATGTCCGTATAGTAGGATCGCAAGTGCCGCAGGCAGCCTGATGGGAGGTAATCTTTTGAAACGTTTTCCATCCTGCGATATGGTGGGCATACCTTCTAGTTGAAAATAATTTAATTCTGTTGCTAAACAACGTGATATAGTTATCTGCAAATAATGTTAAAGAAATTCTTTTACACAATGTTATTTCTATGGAACCATTAATTTTGTACGCTTATTAATACCCCGAGAACCCTTGAGGCTAGAAACTCGAAATATAGTCTTGGTTACCGGAAGTGACGTAAAGAAAATAACTATATTCAATTAAAAAGATTCTATTAAAGCTGTGGATTTGTATACAGAACAGACAGGTAAAAATATTTATTATTTTAAATTTATAGATTGTATCAATATGATATAATAATATACTGATATAGTAAATTATGATATAATATGATTATATATATTAATATTATGATATAATACTGATATAATAATATTATGATCTTATGATATAATAATATACTGCAAAAATTTTACTTCATGGTATGGATTAAAAGGACCATTGTTTTACCTTCTGCCATACAGAATGAATCCTTTTGTTACAGGATTGATCCATACTGCATCTCCCACATACCAGTAACCTGCAATGAGATCATTTTAATCACAAAGTTAATATTTAAAGAAAACTAAATTATTGCTGTAAGAATAAGCTAAATATTTATTTGAGCTAGAAGTTTTTATTTTGATTGTCATTGCATTTAATTGAGTAATAGTGGTCAGTTAGCAAAAACTTCTTATTCTCAAACAATATATTTTACTGTAAGTAGTGCTCTTATAGCTTTATCACAATGAACAACCATTTAGGCTTCATCACAAAGAACAATCATTTAGTCTTCGTCACAATGAACCACAATTTAGGCTTCATCGCAATGAACAACCATTTAGGCTTCATCAGAATGAACAACCATTTAGGCTTCATCACAATAAACAAACATTTAGGCATTATCTAATGGCGGCTCGTGATCAATACGTAGAGAGGGGAACTGATTAAAGCATGTTTTATATACTATATATCTATATAAATAAATTGAAAATATGTTTGTACATGTGTTTGTGTATAATGATAATTGGCTGCTAAAACATGAATTTATAATAAAAGTTTTGAATTTATAATAGAACTTATAAATTTAAGACTTTTAAACATTTTGTTGTGAGAGTGATTTTTACTATATATTTTAAATGTCTTAGGAAATTATTGTTTCTTAGTTTTATAATTAAATTAAAAAAAAAAAAAAAAAATGTTGAATCATATTAGATTTAAAGGCATCTATGAAATATTTACGGTTTTTCGTAATTTTTTACATTCAAGAGTCAAAAACATGTGATATGGGCTGCATATAAATTTATTTCATTCCGAGGTAAGTTAATTTCTGTAACAATTTAATAACCGCGTGTAAAAAGCTTTGAACAATGTTAAATCAATCTCATATATATTAAAATTTGATTCTTTTGTTATCAACATCGTAATAAAATTAATAATCGCACTCATTTATATGCACTTACAGCAAATATATAAAAATGTTATATTGACTTCGTATTACTTTGATTTGTGTTTGGCAGTTTCGGTTACATTGATGGCGTTGCTATTCAACATTGTTTCCAAATGTGCTATAATGGGAAAATACTGCGTAAGAAAAGAGTTGACCGATTTAATTTGCAATTTTTGCATGTAAAGTTTATTATACGAGTATAAGTCGTTTTATGAATTAACTACCAACATCTCAAAATCGGGGCATGCTAGGGTTTTAAAATCGGTATTCTTTGTTTCCTACTGATAATAAAATTACGGTATAATTTGATTTCTGGTGATTATAAAATACCTTTTATAAAATGATCATGTATATCGATTATCAAAAGATTTTATATGATTGGCTGACAGTTATTTATTTTATATTAAAAAAACGTTTTATATTGAAAAATAGTTTTCAAAAAATGATCATGTACTTTGATTATCAAAATATTTTACATGAATGACTGGCGTTTATTTATTTTATATTAAAAAAGCATAAATATGTGTGCGTTCTACATATTTGTACTCGCTAAAAGTAAATAGCATTTCATACTTATTAGACAATATAATCGGACAAAACGTTGTTCAAATCGCCCTATTCGTTATTTGGATATCGTGTCCACAGATTGTTACATGCATAAACAGCCATTTACACATGTAGATCATGTTAAATCTGAATTGAAGAATGTTTTCAATATTTAAATCCGCCAAAAAGACAAATTTAACCATTCAACGCGTCACACTTTCCCTTTATATACATAAACGTAGAGAATGTAACAAATTTTTGATCATACTTATATATTAACTTTTATGTTTTGAAAATATAAACTATTGAACAATTTAAAATAGAATTACTTATATAACTTTAAAAATAAACTAAGTTATTCTTGTATAAACGGTCATTTTATTCAAGGATATATTTAAAAATACCAAAACTATATTGGAAAACAACAGAATCCGTCAAATTCATATTCAATAAGTCAAATTCATATTCAATATAACGAAATAATGCCAGTTCTAGAAGACCCACAATAAACTAGCTTATTTTCTGGCCACGGCCGCTCAACGATACGCGGCAGACAATGACGCGGATGAAAATTGCCAATGTTCATATTTGTTCATTCAAACTCACAACAGTATTTGAAACTATGTATTTTCGTTCTATCTGGATCGCTGTGAACTTGCGGCCCTACGAGAAAACCACAACGTAGAAAATTCTTGTGGTGCTGCCATCTTATAACGCATTCTGCAACTACATTTTCGATTTTAGTTGCTGAATATGGTACAAGATGGCAGCACTACACTTTTGTGGAAGGACGTTTTGAAAAAAATTTGCAAAATATGCAAAATTTTTTAATACATTTATATAAATAAAAATAATAATGTAAGGGCTTTTTATGAGGAAGTCCTGTGAGTACGAGTCGTCACTGGCTTCATTACAATAAACAACCATTTAGGTTCATCACAATAATTGATAGAAACGTAATGTTTTACCCTGAATACTTTCACGGTTTCTTCCGATATTTTTGGTAGTTTATTGTGCCCCATGATCTTGAAATTACTACCATATGATTTTGTCTTTGACTTTAGCAGATAATTCAATGATGCTGAGTATACCATAAGCAAGTTAATTTGCTTCATGGATAAGCAGGATATTTTTTAACAATCCAAAATCATAATAATCCATTTGTGCCATATCAGAGAACTTTGAAGGAATATAAACAAAAGTATATTTTACCTTTCAAAGAAATTAGCGGTAGATGTGGATGTGTGACTGGGTAGCTGTATTCTGATGAACTTCTAATCTACTATTAAGATTCTGCGGAAAAAGGGATGGTATGTTTTCTTTAAATAAACACGTTAAAACATTACCTTACTAATATGTTGAAGAGATTTTGACATTTTTTCGATCGCGTCAGTAAATATTCTGTCCTATCTGTGCTTTGTTAACTTTTGCGGCACACATTTTACGCCGAAATTCTGCTCAAACAGTTGCGAAATATTTTCTGAAAGATAAAATGCAATGTTTAGATTATAGTAAAACTAAATTTAATACCCAATAAAACATAGAGTATATTTTTTATTTTAATCCAAAATATTTTGGTGCTGCCATCTGTTGTAATTCAATTCATACCGATTATTTTTATTTTTTATTGAACATTTTTAAATACTTATTCCTTCTAATACAATATTAAATGCAACAACAGATCATATATAATAATGCCACAATCACGGAAAGGTCATTTCTCATTCTATAAATTTGATAAGGGGATCTGAATGTACATCACTGAGGACTGTAGCTTTGTTTTCAAGTTCTTTTGTCTTCAAGTCCAAGTTCAATTACGTTTCTGTGATTGTGGCATTATTATATATGATCTGTTGTTGTATTTAATAGCGTGTTAGAAGGAATATACATTTAAAAATGATCATTAAAAAATAAAAATAATCGGTATGAATTAAATTAAGACATCAGATGGCAGCACCAAAAATACTTTGGATTAAAATGCAAAATATATTCTATATTTTAATGAGTATAAAATTTAGTTTTAATATAATCTAAGCATTTTATTTTTCATTGCATTTTATTTTTCAGAAAATATTTCGCAACTGTTTGAGTAGAATTTCGTCGAAAAATGTGTTCTGCGAAAGTTAACAAAGCGCGGATAGGGCAGATTTACTGAAGCTCAACCTTAAGAGCTCGTGAACGATCAAACATTTACATTTCTGAAATGAATCACCATGAAACTCATAAATCTTTTCTACCATCGCGGAGAATAAACAGACCCAGTAACTCCTAGAGAAATTCAAAACAACCGAAGTTCGAAAGAACGAACATCGCTACAGCTGCAGAATTATTTACTCAGGTGTTCGAGAAAATAATAAAATGTGTGTCTTCTGCGATAAATATCACCAGAGTTCTACTTGTAAATATGCACTTTGTTCAGCTCTTGAAGAAAGGACATCTATTTTAATTAAAAAAGGTGCTTATTTTCAATGTCTAAAAATAAAATATATTTCTCGAGATTGTAAAGTAAAAGTAACTGGTTCGGAATGTGGAGAACGACATTTAGATAATGTTTTTTTAATGTTAATGATGATTGCGCTCAAATATAGAGACAACCTATAGGTGCTTTCAAATATACAGGCAAGAAGAACCTATCACAAAGAGAAGAATCTTATCTGTCGCACATAGAATATTTGACTCAACCGGGTTTATGTGTCACGTGACATTAATATCAAAACTTCTTCTACAGGAAAGTTAGAAAATTGAAGCATTATGGGACTCTGCATTGCCTGGTGACATTGTTAAAAAATTTGATAACCAGAAGAATCAACCACATGAGTTGAAAAATATAAGGATTATCCGAAGAACTATCAAAAGAATTATCCAAACGTGTGTCGTATGCCAAAGATTCAGGGAAAGACCACCGAATATTCCTGAAGGAACTTTACTGGAAGATCGAGTGAAGGTTCCTTCCATATTTAAGATAACTGGAGGAAATGTAGCAGGTCCTTTAATTTTTAATGATCGATAAAAGACCTGGATTCTAATTGTGACATGCGCCATTTATCGAGCTGTCACTTGGAACTGCTGACAATCTTTCTACTGATAATTTTCTGTTGGTACTTAGAAGATTTATAGCACGCAAAAGGTGACCATTTTTAATCTATTCTGACCATGGGACAAATTTTGTCAAGTCTGAAAACTTCCTTAAAACTATCAATCTGGAAAAATTGAAACTAAGTATTGAACCGATTACTTAGAAACTAAGTATTGAACCGATTACTTAGAAATTCATTCCACCTTCAGCTCCTTGGGTGGATTTTGGGAGCGGTCAGTTGGTCTTATGAAACGAATTTTGAGAAAAGTTCTTGGGAAAACGTCTTTATGTTATGAAGAAATGGCAACGGTCTTATGTGTTTATGAAAGTCTTAACTCAATACCAATAAGTTATGCATCGGAAGACGTGAATGACCTGAATACCCTCGCTCCCGTAATGTTTTTTCAGGAAAACAAAGGCAATAGTGTTGCTGATTTAGATCATTTGAACCAGTTAGATAGAAAAAAGTTGAACAAAAGATTAGTATACCGAAGAAGAATCCTGATGGATCTTTATGCTAGGTTTAGTATTGAATATCTGGGACAGTTACGTCAGAACTACATGAAGAACAGTAAAGTTCATATCCCAAAAGTGGGCGATATTAACCTAGTGTGCACTGACAATGTGAAAAGAATACATTGGTCGTTAAGAAGGATTCTAGACGTATATCTTAGCAAAGATGGACTGGTACGTCCAGCCAAAATAAAGAGCAAATCAGGTATATTCATCCCGATGGAATTACTCTTTCTGACCTCACTCAAGATGATCCTGTCAGGTCAGACGCTACTGAAGATGCCCTGTCTGATTCCCCTGGTAGTAAAAATGCTGCACAGGAACCTGACCATTGCCATATGACTACACGAGCAGAACGTACTGTTCGAGTCCCTCAAAGTTACAGATAGTGATAGATGTTGAGTCTTAGGTGAAATTTTCACTGAAACTCAATAGGGGAGAGTGTCTAAAAATTGTTCCACCGAACTGTTACATCGAACATCATATTCTGCCTGCCGATGGCGCTAAGCCAAGCCAAAACTCTTGCTTCCGGAGTTGCTGTTTCCGAAGGACCCTTACTTCCACCTCAGATTGTAGATATTGTCCACTGTTATTGATTTTAGTTTAGCATGATGTTTTGACTTAAGCTGACAAAATTGCTACTTATAGCAGACATACTGTGCAAAAAATATGTTGATTTCGTCACTCCCAACACATGTTGCTGGGACTTTGTGGAATGAAAGCCAGAGATGGAAAAGAACCGCCGATCAATGAACAGTATGGATCTAAGTTCACTGTAAAGATGATTATTAATGATTTGTAAATATATAGATAATTTTGTGTGGTGAAATTATATAACCTAAAAAATGAAACCATCTCTTCCAATTATTTGAGATATCTTTTTTTAATTAAACTTTAAGTATTTTCAGAATTTAATGATGAGATAGATACGAAGAAAACTGCTCAAGTATTATCAACCGATTGTTATCAATCTGCTGCTTTCCCAGGAATCTGAGGTAGAATCTTTTATATTTTCAATTTTAAGTATCGATGAGAATAATATTAGAATCCTAAAGAAATCGTAATGAATTTTTTTTCAATATTAGTATCTTTGCACAGGGTGGAATATGCTAAACGAGGAAATAAAAATGTTTTAGGCCAAGAACAACAAACAATAATTTAATAGGGAAGCCTCAATGTTAAACTGCGTCCAAAATTTTCTAGATATTTTAGTTTAATCTATTATTTTCTATCCAATTATTATTATCTTTTTGTTTAGTTAGAGTTTTCTTGCTTTGTTGATGTGACTTTTTTGTCTATTTTATTTTAAAGAAGCAAAATAATTGTACTTTTTATCAGGTTGTGCTTCTTTTTTCAGCTTTCTGTTGCTTTTCACACGAATATTTTTATTTATTGGTATCCTTTTTCGTAGCTTGATGAATTCCTTTTAGTGGCTTGATGAATTATCGCAATAGGATAAGTACAGTTTTTCAATTTGTAGATAAAATTTAAAAACATTGTTAGATGCATTATTATAATCACCTGCAATATTAAATGATTAAATAAAACACTATGCTTTTCAATGGAAATTCTGAGATAAATTTTAATGTTTTTTTTAAAGATAAATTATTTCCTTGAAATTGAAAATAATATTACAAAGTGCAGAAATTTTTGAGTTTTCTAATAGTAATTTTTCTCCTTATCTGAGTATTCATTTATGTATTCTTCATCATTGGTTTGAACCATTAAAATAATACTCTTTTAAAAATTGAAGCTATTGGAAACTGTAGTTCAATTCTTGGTAACGAATGGACGAAAATGGCTCAAAAGCATCCCAAGTTATTTTGTTTTAACCAGTAATGGTCGGGTCGGAAGATTTCCATGCTATTTTAATTCAGAGTATGCTTATGCTTCCAAAACTATATTTAAACATTTTCCCTTCGTCGCTTTAGGAAATTCAATTCAGGAAATCCAATAGACTGAGCGCATGTGTGAACAAACAGAATAATGAGAGTTAGTGACAAATGATGGTATAGTGTGCTAGTAGTAAATAATATACACAATAACATGTATAGTTCATAAAAAGTGAATCTTTTGTAAATTTTTTATGAATAGATGTTATAAAAAATCACTGTGTCTACGCATATGCATTAATTCCTACAAAAAAAATCTACAGAGATAATCGCTACGGTTTTTCCTTTTATCTATCATGACAACACTAAAACAATTGTACTTGTGTTTTGATAAATATATATATTTTTTTATGAAGGACACGGCATTAAAGGTCTGCACGGGTTTAGGTTTCGCTCGACACTGCCCAAGATAAGGCCATGCCTGATTTAAGTCGGTTGCTAGACGGGTTAGGCTTGTGTTTCCATTCTAAAATTTCAGGTCGTGCTAAGCCTGAAGTATTTAATGTTGTTGTTGAGACCCAGACCGTCCGACCTACCAGAAAGGTGTAAGATAACAGTATGGACGGCCGGGAAGTGCCACCCAATTTGGACCGGAACCCAGTGGGGGAGGCATCCATAGGGACCGTACCCACCTTCCCCTACCACCAACCTCACGGAAGGATTTACGGACCTACATGTTTAACGTGGTCGTACTCCGCATGAACACGGCGACTGTTGCGGCAGCGTGCAAATTCAGCGCGCAAACCACTGTGTTACCGCGCCCGAAATGTGCCAACAGCACGTGGTGTTCCCAGGTGGTCACCCGCCCAAGTACTAACCGCGCCCGATGCAGCTTGACTTCGGTGATCTAACGAGAACCGGTGTTTTCAGCACGGTAGGGCCGTTGGCTCAAAGTATTTAATGTGTGAAAAATGTGTAACGAACCTTGCTGTTCCAGCCAGAAGTCGAATCGCGAATCTTCGTACTGGCCAGTGGAGGCTTTCCCAATTGATCTGCTGGGACGAAATTGCAAGCTCTGATCGTCGAAATGTGCGTTCTTTACCCTTTAATGTTAGATTTAAGTGTAACTTTACAATCTGACTGACCCCGGGGAAACAGATGCTCTAAATCTTCGGGTAAGCCTCCCGGTCTGGATCATGGAATGGAATGGAATCTAAATGACCATCTTCTGCTATTTTTACTTCAAGTTAGCCTCTTGATACTATTTTCATTCCTCAGTTTAGCTTCCTGCGTGGTCGTTGACCTACCGATTTGAAATTGGTGTTCAATATTTCTGAATCCACCGAATACATACTATTCGTACTATGGGCACGTTCAGACCCCCGACATCCGACTAGAATCCTGTTTTACCTCCCTATCGTGAATCCTACTTTACAATTTTTTAATAAATATCTCATTTACTTTCTTACTGGTCATGGCCCCTTTCTTGATTACCTATACTTTTTCAAAATTAAATCCACCTCTAACTGTATTTGCAATAAATTCGGTGATGTTGACCATTACATTTTTGATTGTCCTTTTTCTGAAAATTTTCATTTCTGCAAACCCTCCCTCTCTAATAAACCAATTTGGTTCTCCAAAGTTCGTTAAAATACCTCTTCAGTAGATAAAATTAAAAACTGTATTCTTGTTGCCATGGTAATTTCTAATAAAGTGACCTAAGCTTATAAGTAGATTCTGCTCTCAATTAATTTTGATCAATGAATCTCTTTATTTCATTCTTATTAACTTATATGAACTAATTGTGTTCCCTCCATTTTTTCTTTAAAAAAAAAATGCTATGTTAACTGTTCTGATTTTCTCGGATCTTTCTTTTTTCTTTTGACCTTTTTTATTTGTATTTTTTCTTATTTTTCTTTTCTAAATTTTATTCTAAATTTCTGTTTTTGTTTTTCATATGCCTAATTTTTTTTCCCCTTTTCATATATTTTCTTTTTATATAATTTCTAAATTTTACTTTTAAAATTTTATTGTTTCCTTTAATTTTAATTTATTTTTCATTATGTTATTATACCTCATTCTAAATGTTATTTTTCAATGATCTTTTTATCTATATTCTCAATAACCCTTTTCCCATTTTTGTAAAATGGACGTACTTGTCAAGTTCAAATATAATGTAAAACTGTCTGTTTAATCACAATATTTTTCATCAATTGTTATATTTTTAGACCTAAATAAAAGTTCGTTCGGTGGGATGGTAGACCTTGGATGCCTTCTGAGTGCAGGAGGTATCCTTTCCAGGCCGTGCAGTTAGCTACTCTAAATCTACTATGTGAGTCGCACAGTCTGGGGTCTTCAGACCCCTGACATCACTGTACTAACCTTCAGGGTTAATTTTTTCGGTTGCCATTGTAAAGAAACCTGCTGTTTCATACTGCTAGCGAACCGCAGATTTTCGCACTGGTCAGCGACGCTCTCTCAATTGAACTAATGGAACGGAATTGCAAATTCTTACTGTCGAAGCGGACTCTGCAAATGTATAAATATGGAAATTAATAGGATTCATGAGTTATTTTACTGATTTTGACTGTGTAAAAATAAATATTAAAAAATAAACAAACATTAACTTTAACTCGGAGTATAAAATTTGCATAAATTCATGTTTTGATGCATTTGGATAAGTATCGTTACGGGAAGCGAGGGGTCGAGCCTCAAAAGTCTGTTGAGCAGGGTCGGGTTCTACATTTCAGAACGACCCCTGGCTCTAAATTGGTACTGTCAGATTAGGTAGATCTAAAATTTAGAATAAAATCCCGTGCAGTCCGCTTCACGATGTCATTCCACTCGTCCACTCACTATATTTTACTAATCTATTGGTGTATTTAATCTTCTTTTAAACCATAAACAACTTTCTGCAGGAAGTGTTACATATATAAAAAAGATAGGTCAATATAATCATAGTACCTGGGAACTGGTTGAGGTATGCTTCCCGCACCTTTTCCTTATTGTGGTCGTTCAGCACAGTGATAGGCATTGAAGGATGGGGGTTGGCAATGACAAGGTTTCCCCTTTTGCCCACAATTTCATTACCTGAAACAGACATGCAGTAATTTGTTCCTGCGCTTATCACAATAAAAACATTCCATACTAAGAAGATAATTGTCAACATTTATATGTAAAAATAAAATACAGTGCATAATAGAGATAATTTGAGTATACACTTTATCAGTGATGAAAGTTAATAGATATAAAATTCGTAAATGATATGATTACGTCCATGCCGTCTCCTAATTTGGTTCTGTTAGTATTTTGCACAAATGAAGGGGGATTCCTCGAATCTTCGAAACGGCTGCATGCTGCATTGTATTTTATTTATGAGTATTAATACTGACTTGCACAGAGTTATTTACAAGTTCAGATCATTGACAGTATCAGGTATATTTTTAAAGTAGCACACAAAATAATAGATAGAATGATTAATAGAAGTGTGAACAAAGATTATTTGGACAAAAATCTCTGTACTTAATGCAGACATAAAGCAGTATTTACACTTGCCACTCGAGTCCATGTGATTATGGGGTCAAGTGTTTACACTTATAATTCCCCTCTTATTGTAATTCCTCCATCAATCACGTAGACCTTATTGCAACTCCTTCATCAATCACCTAGACAGAAGGTTTTTGTAGAGTCAGGGCAATTGGGGAAATACCATCCTGAAGGTCAAAGTATCTCGACTTACTTGAAAGTGAGTGAAGGTACAAAATATCCTATTGGTTCAACTTCCTTTCTACATCTCGATTCGCCATAGTTGCCTCATTTTCAAAACTTTCCCTCTTGCTGTTTCATTTTAACCCCGAAAGAGTTTAACAAATATGTTACAATGAAAACAGCAGGGCAACTTACAGTTCGAACTTCATGTGTAAGCAAGCCTTTAGAAATCTACGTAAAAGACGTTTCTAGAGGAGATAGTATTGACAGCGTGATATAAGATTATCAGATTATCTAAGAAATTTGTATGAGAAATTGATTGATTATGAGGAGTTAACTAAAAAAAAAATTATAATTTCTATGGTAATATGACTCTCTTTGAGCTATATTTAGTTTCTAAACTTTACCTTTGTCATCAAGGCACTTAACATCTGTCCCGAGGGCGAAGCACTGAATCTCTCCTCTGTAAACAGGCAAATTGGAGTTGAGGCCGCTGATGAAGCCGAAAGCTTCCGTCGTGCCTGAACACAAAAAGTATCAAATAATTTAGTCTTATCACAGCAAGTATCAGGTAAGTATTATCACAGTAAGTATCAGGTAAGTATTATCACAGCAAGTATTATCACAGTTATTTATAAGACATCTTTTACAGTTATATGAATAAAAAGTAAGAAAACATAAAATCGCATATAAATTATGTTGGTTTAAGAAGAAAGGTTTTGCAAGCTTATAAAAGTGGTTGATAAATAAAGATTATTTTATGCTCGATGTCAAGAGTATTTATGAAGATACATAAATACTCGTTATGCTTATATTCTCAGGTGTTGTAAAACTGGCTCCGTGTAGACTGCAAGCATTTTTGATATATTGCTTTCCTTATATACATAATGTATGAGGAAAGTATTGAGACGGGGTCGAAAATTCGAATTCGAGTTTTCGACGGGAGAGCACGTTTCAGGCATCCCTGATCACGAATCGAACATTTTTGAGGTGATGTCTGTGTGTGTGTCAGTGCGGCTGTGGAGACGATATCTCACGAACGAATGGAGCGATTCTAATGAAAATTGGTACAAAAATCACAATCCATGAATACTGGAAGCCTATTGTTTTAAAACACAATCGAATGTTCAGAACCCCCCTAAATTATCGAGTGAAATTTTGAAAAAAATCATTAAAAAATCAAAACCTTTAATAAAGTTACGCAAATAGACATTTCTTATGTAATTTTTCCTTAGAAAATGATTGACATAAAATTTAGAACGCTAGCATAAACCGTTCTTGAGATATTGCACATTTTTCAAATAAATTTTTCAAAAAAATCCCATAAATTAAAAAAAAATATTAACTGTTAAGAAACATGTTCACTTTTCATATGTAATATCAAGCGATAAATTTGGTGACATCATTCTCGTGGATTTAACTCGTTCCATTTATGAGAAAAGATACTTTGAGTAATACTTTTGTATTTGAACGCTAATAATCATTTATCTGCTGTAAGAATAACTTATTTCTCTGTCCATAACGCTTGGCGAGATTTTGGCGACGAATTTGGCGGAATGTTGGCAACTTGGCGACTTTTTTAAATATTGCTAAATTAACGAAAATCTCGTCAAATGAATAAAAATGACGCTAAATCAATGAAAATGACGACTAATTGAAGAAAGTTCAATATCTTGGAAAGAATATAAGTATCTACTATAAAAATATATTACTTTCCTTATATACATAATGTATAAGGAAAGTATTGTGACGGGATAGAAAATTCGAATGAGTTTTCGACGGGAGAGCACGTTTCCAGTATCCCTGATCACGAATCAAACATTTTTGAAGTGATGTCTGTGTGTGTGTGTGTCAGTAGGTCTGTGGAGACGATAACTGACGAACGAATGGACCGATTTAAACCAAATTTGGTACAAAAATCACAATCCGTAAACACTGGAAGCCTATTGTTTTTATACGCAATCGAATAATTGGAACCCCCCTAAATTTTCGAATGAAATTTTGAAAAAATCGTCAAAAACTCAAAATTACTAATAAAGTGACGCAAATAGACATTTCTTATGTAATTTTTCATTAGAAAACGACTGACGTAAATTTCAGAACACTAACATGAACCGTTCTTGAGATATTGCACATTTTTCATAAAAATTATCAAAAAGTCATATAAAATAAAAAAAAATATTTCCTATTGAGAAACATGTTCACTTTTCATATGTAGTACCATGCGATAAATTGGATGACATTCTCGTGGATCTAGCTCGTTCCATTCATGAAAAAGATACTTTGAGTAATACTTTTGTATTTGAACGCCAATAGTCATTTATCTGCTGTAAGAATAACTTATTTCTTCGTCCATAACGCTTGGCGAGATTTTGGCGACGAATTTGGCGGAATGTCGCCACTTGGCGACTTTTTGAAATGTTACCAAATTAACGTAAATCTCGTCAAATGGATAAAAATGACGCTAAATCAATGAAAATGACGATTAATTGTCGAAAATTCAATATCTTTGAAAGAATAGTAGTATCTACTATAAGAAAAACCTATTTACTTTACTGTAAAAGTAGTAAATTCATTACATTATATAAGGAAAGTCATGTGTTGCCCACATCAGATTTTTTTTAACTGTAAAAGTAGTAAATCCATTGCATTGTATAAGGGAAGTCATGTGCTGCCCACATCAGATTTTTTTGGTATATAAGCTTGGCTGTATATTCTTTAATTATGGTAGATATTGTTAGTACTATGGTTACATTTAAAATACACACTTTCCATATTTTGGCCTCATATTATGCATTCTCATATAATAAAAAATCTTATTCGTTCAAAACACATGACATTTCCTACAAGTTTAGTAGATTTTATTTTGTTAGGAAGCAACAACAAAAATTGTAATGTGCTCTGATTAGATGTCAACACTTCTTCTAACAAAGTTTTTTTTCTTATTTCCAATTGAAATGATGTCAAATTTTATATGAATCGCTCAACGTTTTTCAAGAAAGCGCTTTCAATATGAGTAAAGTGAAAATTCTAAAATTTAGAGTACAATTTGGGATAATTATAAAGCAGCAGTGTCGATCGATTTTAGGAATAATATAAAACTTATAAATCATCACATAATTTGATAAATGTAAAATAGTTTATTTAGGATTTTCACAAATTTAGGCAAAATATTGGAAACCTCTAGAACTATGCCTGTTAGCAGATGATGCTATTAACTTTTAAATAAACATTACGAATACAAACATTGTTAGTTTAACAGTATTTAATAATACCACAATATTATTTTTGAAAAATAAATGTTATACAGGATTTTTAGGGAAGTTTGTATACCTATATATTTCAAACCTTGTAGTAGTATCACGGAAGTACTGTGCACCTACAGGGTGACTATGCATAGTCAAATGAACATATGTGTAGCACCCCTAGTGGTGAATAACGAAACATAAGAACATTAACTCAGAAACCAACAGAGATAGGCTAAAAGACCAATTATAAAATGAAAGAGCTATGTTTAATTAGTGAAATATGATATTTGGTTCAAGCTTGGCAAAGCCACGCATTGTCAGGGCCTGTAATACTGCAACACCTGTGATGTTATAGTATGATGTTCGAAATGCGGCTTTATCAGAGTACCAGGTGTACATCGTTGCTGATGGTGCACCTTTTTAACAGTATGTAGTGTACGCAGAATACTCAGCAAGATGGTTGCATTTGTATTGAACAAACTTTGAACTTCTCTGTTCTTGTAAATGTTATCTAATTTCACATGCCTTGTTTCCTTATGTCTACATCACACAAGTATATTTCTTGAATGATGTATTGTGTTGTACTAATTAAATCCCGCTTTTTCATTTTGTAGTTGGACTTTTTTGCTTAGCTCTATTAGTTTCTGAGTTAGTTTTCTGAAGTACCATATTTTGCCACTAAAAATGCTACAATCACGTTCATGCAATTGCGCAGGGTTACTTTTCGCCGTACACGTTATTTGTGTGGCACTATGATACACGGTTTTAAAGTTTATAAAGATCCCTGCTGTCCCAACTGGGATTTCCCCTGGGGGGTGGGGCTGCCTCGGAGTATGGGCTTTGGCTCTATAGCCTCTGACCCACCACCTATACAAATCGTGGAATTGTCCCCCGGGGGTAATATCCAGGAGTTCATGAGCCGACTCTTGCAGATGGCGGAGAGGAACTGTGTTTTTGTGGCCATTTTCCAGACCCGTTGGCTACTGGGGTTGAGACTCGGCGGATTGTCTTTTTGGACCCCTGCCATGGGTGATTCGGCCGACCTCGCTCCCTTGTTTGGGGCTTTTCTGGGAATGATAAATTCCTTTCTGCGTTTTTCTGTATCAGCATAAACTTAGTAGGTGCCGTGAAGGTTTGAGCTGAATCGACAACCGGGAATCAAACCACGGATCTTCGTACTGGCAAGTCGATATTCTTTGAGTTATTAAGACGGAATTATACATTCTTATCGTGGAAGTAGACTCTGCATGTTATAGGGGTTGCACGGACCGCCCTAAGAATATTGTTGTTATTGTTGAGACCCAGAGCGTCCGACCTACCAGAAAGGTGTAAGGTAACAGTTTGAACGGCCTGGAAGCGCCACCCAATATAGACCGGAACCCAGTGTGGGAGGCATCCACAGGGACCGTACCCTCCTTCCCCTAAGAATATTGTGTAGCAAATTGCCTTATAACACTTGTCTTGTAGAAGGAAATTCAAATTATACTGTGCATGTTGAATACTCCATATAAGCGGGTTTGGTTACTGTTATACTACGTAATTTAGCATCTTGATGTACATAATCTTATTTTTAGAATCTAGGTATTTATTTTCGGTTGTATGTGTTATTCTAGAATTTTGCGACTCTATATCTGAGAAGTAAATTTGTCGCAAATATGTAAGTTCCAGGAGCCCTGAGCGAACTAGAATATTTGCGGTGCTCCCCTTAAAAAAAAAAAATCCTTGAAAAATCCCTAAAAATTTTGTTGTTGAAAAATAAAAGTATTTTGTTATTATAACATTTATATGTATTAAGTTAGTAATGACTAATTAAAGTGATTTGTGATTTTTATGATAAATATTAAAGCAATTTTACACTAAGTATCCATTTTTTATTATTTATGAATAAAAATGTTTTACAAACTTTGAAAAACGCGGGGCCCTATCAAGTGCAAGGCAGAAACCGTGACGAAGCCAAACGCGTCCGTGTGCGTTTAAAGCTGACTGGCTTCATTTTGCAATATTGCTTTCACTTCACAGCGGGAACAGCACCTGAAGTATAATGGTCTAAGATTACAACGGTTTTTTAACACTTTACAACAAAGTTGAAAAGCGTTTATGACTTTGTTCATTCTGTCTGTCTGTCCGTCAGCACGATAACTGCCGTAAAAATGACTTAATCGAAATGAAATTTGAGTATGTTGTTCAGACGGTCGGTCTGTGGGACCTATGGGATTATAAATGAATAATATCATCCAATTAGTTTTGGATTGAACCTGGGTTGAAGAAATGAAATACATTGAACCCTACGGGACCTAATTTTTCAAAAATTTTTTAAGCGGATTTAAAATTCACAAATTGCCTCGAAAATTTTAGGAAATATTCAAATTATCCCATAAAATATATAAAAAAAAATTCAGCAAAATATATTCAGAAGTTTTTAAAATAAAAATTAAAATAATAATTACACCTCTTATATGAAGCGATCACGTGACCATTGTGCGAACAGATCACGTGACCCACTTCAAAATAAAATATGGTTCCATCTTGTGCCAAAATCGTGATTTTTAAAGTTCTTTTTAATTCATATTTAGTGTTGTATCCGTCCTAAAACCGCTTTATTTTTGCTTAAATTGTTAGCATCTACATACTGAAACAAAGCAATTACAATATATTTGAGTTTAAACGATCATCCAAATTTGATTATTTCTACAGCGAAGCCTATTTTTCATATATGGAAAATGAAAACAGCAAAATATGTAGAATGAGTTGTATAAGAATTGCTGCATTTCTTTAACGCAAAATTATTTAGCTCATGGAATCTGCATAGCTGATATGAATGAAATATTCTTTGATTTTACAGAGAGAAGGACGATTTTTTCGATGAATGGGAAAATGTTTGTGAATGAAATGCTGCTTTTATAGAGAGAGCCAGGCGTGTTATATTTCGATGGCGTCATTTCAATGAATTTCAGTTGTTTTCGATGAAGTTTTCAAATATAATAAATTATTGTAGTATTATGATAATTTTGAAAACATTACCGAGGAATGTATCGCGTTTTAGAGATGGTTAAACCAGACAATTTACATTTCAATGCCGTCATTTGAATGAAGTTCATTTTTGTCGATGAAGTTTTAAGTTTACAAATATAATAAATTAATGTAGTATTGTGATAATTTTTGAAATGTTTCCGAGGAATGCATCGCATTTTAGAGATGTTTAAATAAAATTGCATTGAAGTTGGAAAGTGTTGCATAATCAATGCTTTATGCATGAGTGATCTTTCTTGTTAATGTTAAAGCAGTGAATAGTTTTTCAGGCTATTTTAACACATTTGAAAATAAATTTCATTCAATTATCCATGGCTAATAGAAATTCAAGTAAAACTAGTAGAGAGTCAAAAAGACGAAGAATAAAAGGTGAAATTAAGAGAAAATATAAAAATTTTTAAATGCTGATTGGACAACAAATCTGATGTACATCTGATAGGACAGGTTTATCTGATAGGACACCAAACAGACTTGCTACAAAGATCTTTGGATTCTGGTGCTGCTTTGGTTTACAATATTATCTGATAATTAAAAATACGTTACATATGTGGAAGGAGGTCCAGTTTACGACCTATTCTTATATGTTGAATATTATAGATAGATACCTACAACCTACTGATAACAACCTTCCCCACATACATAGTATAATGTTTTGAGTAAAATTTGTGACAGGGTCAAAAGTTCGAATTCGAGTTTTCAGCGGAAGTGCACGTTTCAAGCACCCCTGAACTCGAAACGAGCGTTTTTGAGATGGTGTATGTGTGTGTATGTGTGCGTGCATTAGTGTGTGTGTGTGTGTATCTGTGAGTCTGTGGATGAGATCTCTCACCAACGAAAGGAGAGTGCCCACCATAATTTCATAATTTGGCACGATTATTACGATCCGTGAATATTTCTAACCTACTGATTTTAAACGCGATCGAAAGCGTGGAAGACATACAAATTTTTGAATTAATTTTTGAAAAATTTTTAAAAAATTATAAAAAAATCATAAAAAATGCAGACATCTAATAATGTTAAATAAATGATCATTCTTACGTAAATTTTAATTGTAAAACGAATAGCATAAACTTTTATTCGTTAGCTTTAACCGTTCTTGAGATATTGCACCGTTTTTAAAAGAATGTATCTAAAATACATTAAATGAACAGTAGTATCATCAAATATATAAAATTTGGCGATATTGGGCACTAATTTGGCAAAATATCGCTAACTTGACGGCTTTTAAATGTTGAGTCAATTTAACGAAAATGTCACCAAATTGGCAAGAATAACATTAAAGTTACGAAAATAATGCCAAATTGATAAAATTATAACTAACATACTTTAATATAATGAAGTATATTGCTAAGCAGATTTTAGCAATATTTCCAATTGTAGTAAAGTTAGATTTGTGCGTAATATAAGTTAATTTGGTACTTTAAAGTAAATTTTGCCATCTAAAACAGCGCCAAATGTCAGTGTAATTTTCAACGTTAAAGACGTTCGGCCGTAAATCTTGCCCATCATTATTTCGCATTAAAAGAAGTAAATTACCTGCATTATGTAAAGTTATGCGCTGCTCACATAAGATTTTTATTTTAATGCTGACCATTTTGTTTGTTTATGCCATTTATTAAAAATATGTTATTTTATCAATTTCACATAGCCATTCAACACTATTATTATTACTTCCTCACACTATTAAATATAGTACAGGGAAAGTATTGTTTTCATAAAAATTTTCGATTCCTAGATTTTGATGGCAATATAGGTTTTAGATCCTCCTGAACACGTTTTAACTATTTTTAGCACGATAGATGCCACAAATATTAATGGATTTTGACGAAAATTTATATCCGGCTTAAAATAAAAAAAAATCTAGAACTACTCGTAATTAGAATTTTTAAAATTCGAGCGAAAACTTCAAAATTTTATATATTTTCTTAACATGGCAGCAAACGACAAAATTTGACTTAATTATATATAAAAAGGGTTACTTATGGCTTAATGATCACGAAACTTAACAGTTTCAACCATTGCAGTGAAAAATAACCGCGATACAATTTTTGTGTTTGTGACGTCATTAGCCTTTCTCGCCCCCCCCCCTTCGGAGAGGGGCAAGTTACCTCCCCAAGGGGATACATAGCCAAATTTGGCATCAATCGAAAGATTTTTTTAAGCTTTTTAAAATGAAGAGTAACATGCTATAATTATGATTATTTTTGATCAATAATACAGATTTTTCAAAAATTTTCTTGAAAAATTTGTGAAGGAAAAAAGCTATTTAAAAATGAATTCTAGTATGAGAAAGTCGAGTTGATCCACATTCTAATTAATTTTATTAGAGAATGCTTTACCGTATGCAGAATTAAGGAAAATTCCAGGTTTGGCTCTAGTGAGAAAATCATACATGGAAGGTTTCATAACACTGCCCGTTGGGAATATCTGTTTCAATGACGTCAGTCTGTGCTTTTCATCTGTAAAGACAGCAAAATCAATGAAATTCAAAACTTTAGTATTATTATATCGTCAAAAAGTGTTCATAAATGTAATGAAAGAAGTTAATTCACCAATTCCAGTTAAAATAATGTTTAGTTCCTTTTACACGCAAGTAATAGTAGCTATAAGTAAGGCATGCAGAGAATAGCGTTCCGGCTAAGACATATTTCCGTGCAAAAGTGTCTTTTAGTACTTAGTTCAGGTATACTGTGACTGCAAGTTAAAAGCTTTTCAAAAAGTGCCAGGGCTGATGAATATGATGAAAGCATATATGACTAGCAACCTTCTGTGGTAGCTGAAGGTTGCTAGTCGTATATGCTTTATGCAGAACGAGAGAATGAGAGGGCTATTTCAAATTTGACTATTGTATAGCATATTTCATATTAGCCTTTTTTTTTTGGAAACTATATATAGAATGATTTTCGGTTGGTATTTGCAGCACTTCCCAAACTTAATTTGCATTGCTGCAATTGTTGAAGATTTACAAAAACTTGTTGGTGTCAAGTACAGCATAAATTTCAATCCAGCGCCCAATACCATGCCCCAATCTTTGTCAGCAGCATACTATTTGTTTGGAATACTGAATTAAATTTTATTAATTTGCGGACAGATGGCTTGCAATTCAATTTGCGTAAAACTTTCAAATTTCTCATTAAAATATCCTGCAAATTTAAGCTGTTGTATCTCCGTAAATTTTTCTTGTAGAAGAATATAACTCTTTTCAGTTTTACATGTTAATGTACATAGTGCATTTTTGGTAATCGGAACATTTTGGATTGAGAGATCGTATACAAATTAAGATTTAGTATTTTTCAGGCTAATACATTTCTCGATTTAAATCTATTATAAGATAAATTGACGACTTTAAAAAAAAAATTTGTAATGGGAAGCAATATATCTATGACTAACTGTTGAGGAGATAAAGGTAGTGTAAGGACTTTTTGGGACACACTGTATACAATTTTTGGTGATGCTGTGAACCTGTGTATTTTAGAAATGTAGTGAAAATTTTCTATTTCATATTTCTTTGTTGAGGAAACTCAAGTGCTAAAATATGAATGAGGAACGAAATTTAGACTATATTCATCTTCTCCTTGGGCACTACAGTCTAGATCAGGTCAGGGCCGTCCCAATCAGTTTTCGCCAGAGGAATCTATCACTTCTCCGTTTAGCAATTACCAGCAATTTGAGGTTATTCTTGAAATTGTCAAGCTGTCTGGGGGAGTGGGCGGCTTCATTTTCTAACACCTGTTCACTTATCAAAAGTGAGTTTGTTTTTAACAAGATTAGAATCCTTGGATATGAATAAATTTCCAACCATTTAATGCGGTATGATTTAAGGGCTGTATAATGTCAGGTTGTTTATATATGTTATAAATTTCATGGTTATGATAGATGCAACAGACATTAATTTTAAGGACAGCCCCAAACATTCTTCTTAGGATCTTTCTTTCAAAAACTAGTCGTTTTAGACTATTTATTTGAATAAAAATGAAAAATTACAGAAAAGTTTTCCGTTGACAAGGACATTTTATGGAAAATTGCCTTTCGAGATCTTTAAGATTTCATACGTATGAAGTAAATAATAGTCAACCTGCATTAAGATTTACGCATTTCCTATTATTATTATTATTAACTGCAGATTTCGATATTTGTTATTATTTTGTACATGCAGGTTGACTATAATGTTCTTTGCGTTAAGTTTGCAAGAAGTCAAAAGAGGAAACTGTGGAAATGTTCTTCAATAATCTGAAATTGAAATATTTCGTACTTAACAGCAAAAAAAGTTGATTGTAAGTATCAACTGATTTCGAAGGATTCGATTTTTCTGACTGGAGGTTTTCTTACATTGAATTTTATAAGGATAGTTCCGGACAGCTATTGATTTATGACAATAAAGTTTTCTTGTATTATGCAGCAGATCGATCGAGAAGTTAGCATTGAGATTGTAGTAACTGCTGCTTGTGAGAATGCAAATTCCTAGTATTTCCTCAATAGAAGCAGTTTCCTTGTCTCCTTATTTTTATATGTCTGCTTTTATAAAGATAGTATAAAGCATTTGTTTTTGTATTAAAACTAAATTATCACTAACAGAAAATTCCCTACAAATGCTTGCAAATGCAAAAATGTCCATAAAACGTACTTGGCAATGATCCTATCTTTTCCATATCTTCGACGATGCTATTCCAAATGTATGCCGACGTAATTCCGAATTTGTCCACCATGTCCCAGAACCACGTTGCGGACTGCTGCAGAGGGTTATAATCGCTTATACAAAGAGTAGCTCCAAACAGCAGAGTATTAACTAGTTCGTTCCATGATAGCCATCCTACCTGGAAGATAGATAGGTTAAATATAATTAAATCAAAGTGGAAATATGAGATTATAATGGAAGACTGCTGTAGACAAGGGTCGTAGCTAGAGACGAAATTGAAGCGGAGCTGGAGTGAAATTTAAGGGGGCCTCATCAGTCCTGTAGGAGGGGCTCCTCAAAAACACAATCATTGACGTTTATAAACCATAATAGTTACTATTATACAGGGTGTCCAGTGCTATCGGTGCCCAATGGCTATTTCCTCAATCGTTAGTCACAGAGATATACTTCCAATTGCAAAAATGTTTTAAATTTTAAAATCAATTATCTTAGAAACAGTTTAAATCAATAAATACATTTCCGAAAGAAATACGAAATATAAATTTTTATATGGTCCCCCTGTCCTACCGACTATATTTAGGGAAATTATCCTCAAACAATTTCATGCAAAATAAAAAAAAAATCTTCCTTTTACGACCAAAATTCACAGAGTTATGAAGCATTAAACTTTATAACCTAAGTGGCTTTTCCACGCATAAAAATGTTCCGTTTTAGGCAACCAACCAATCAGGGACCGTAATAACAATTTCTCCAGGTAACCAACCAATCAGGGACCGTAATGATCATTTCTCAGCACAAAAAGTGCCCCAAATTTAAACAGCTATAAGTCGGTCAATTTTGGTTGTAAAAGGCTGATTTTTTTTATTTTGCATAAAATTGTATGACGATAATTTTCCTAAATATAATTGGTAGAACCGAGGGACTGTATAAAAATTTATATTTCGTATTTCTTTGAGAAATGCATTTATTGATTTAAACTGGTTCTAAGATAATAGATTTTAAAATTTAAACCATTTTTGCAATTGGAAGTGTATCTCTGTGACTAATGGTTGAGGAAATAGCCATTGGGCACCGATAGCACTGGACACCCTGTATATTTCAATCTATATAAACTATTAAACAAATAATTGCATAGTTATATTTATAAGCTGAGTTGATTATTAATATCCATATAGTTACTATACATTAATATTAATATATAATAGTTACAATTGATTCTAATATAAGCATTAACTAGTAGTAAAGCTGTTAATGAATCGAAAAAATATTATGAAAGTTGATATACAAGTTAATGCTTAATATTAACCCTTAATTACATATCTGTTGATATTGACTGTATAATGTATATCACCTCCCCCCCAATGGAAAAATCGAATTTTTCGAAAATGTTCTACAGAGAGGTTGTCCTACACCAAAACGTTCGAAAAGTGAAATGATAGAAAAGCATGCTTTGCGATGAGATAGAGACTTCAAATTTGGTGTATGGGTAAATAGTTCGAAAGGAAGAATATGTGCAATTTCAGATTTCCAATATTTTCTACTTAGGGGGGGTGCGCACACCAAAATGTTCGATTTGCTGAATAAATGAGAAACGGCTCCTTTAAAATTCGATAGAGGCTTGAAATTTGGTATATGGGCTAATCATTTGACGAAAACACCTAAGATGAATATAGTTTTTCAAAAATGTTCGTTTAAGACGGTGGTTCAGAGAAAAACGTTCGAAGTTTGACTTGATGAAAAAACATGCTTCGAAATGAGATAGAAATTTCAAATAGAAGGAAGAAAGTGTACAATTTCAGTTTGCCAATATTTTCTACTTTAAGGGGTGCCCCACAATGTTCGATTTTCGGAATAAAGGAGAAACGCCCCTTTTAAAACGTGATAGAGACGTGACATTTGGTATATAGGCGAATCATTTGATAGAAAACAGAAGAAAAATGGAGTTTTTTTTAAAAATGTGCTTTTAAGGGGGGTGGGTACTCCACACAAAAACATTTGAAAGGTAAAATGATAAAAAAAGCATGCTGCGCGATGAGATAGATCAAATTCGGTGTACGGGTAAATAGTTGGAAAGGAAGAAAGTGTGCAATTTCAGTTAGCCAACATTTGCTATTGTAGGGGGGTGCCGCTAACTAAAATATTCGATTTGACGAACACATGAAAAACGCCTCCTTTGCAATATGATAGAGGCTTGAAATTCAGTATATGGGCTAATAATTTGATAAAAAAGCCCAAGATGAATACGGTTTTTTAAAAATGTTCATTAAAAATGTTCTTGCTACACAAAATAACGTTCGAAAGATGAAGTGATAGAAAAAACATGCTTCGCGATAGGATAAAAACTTTAAATTTGGTGTACAGGTAGATAATTTGAAAGGAAGAAAGTGTGCAATTTCAGATTTTCAATATTTGCTACTTGAGGGGGTGCCGCATACCAATATGTTCGGATTTTCCGGATAAATGAGACACTTTTCTTTTCAAATGTGATAGAGGCTTGATATTTGGTATGTGGGCCAATCATCTTATAAAAAATCCAAGACGAACAGAATTTTCAAAAAAGTTAATTTACGGGTGTGCTCCACAGAAATACGTTTGCAAGGGTAATTGATATAATATTGGGCATCGGGATGAGATAGAGATTTTAATTTGGTGTGCGGGTAGATATTTTGAAAGGAAGAAGTGCGGAATTTAAGTTTTCCAATATTATTCTCTTTAGGGTTGTTCTGCACACCAAAATATTCGTTTTACCGAATAAATGTGAAACTCGAATTTTTAAAAAAGTTTCATTATTCAGGGTTTGCTTATTGCGAGATCGTTGATTTTCATCCGGTATTTGGCTAGAATATACTGATTGCCAAGTGTCCGTCTGTCCGTCTGTCTGTCATGATTTTTTAGGGTACTTCTCGAATAGATTGAGACGTGCAATCTGGTACATGAATCGATCGTTCGATAAAATTCCCTGGAAAAATCGTATTTTCCGAAAATGTTCTGAAGAGAGGGCGCTCCACACCAAAACGTTCGAAAAGTGAAATGATAGAAAAGCATGATTCTGATAAGATAGAGACTTCAAATTTGGTGTATTGGTAAATCGTTCGAAAGGAAAAAAGTGTGCAATTTCAGATTTCCAATATTTTCTACTGAAGGGGGTGCCGCACACCAAAATGTTCGATTTACCGAATAAATGAGAAACGGCTCCTTTAAAATTTGATAGAGGCTTCAGATTTATTATATGGGCATTTGATGGAAACACCCAAAGGGGGTGATTCAGAGGAAAACTTTCGAAAGGTGAATTCATAGAAAAACATGCTTCGGGATGAGATAAAAATTTCAAATTTCGTGTACGGGTAGATAGTTTGGAAAGAAGAAAGTGTACAATTTCAGTTTTAAGATATTTTCTACTTTAGGAGTTTCCGCACACCAAAACGTTCGATTTTCGCAATAATGCAGAAACGCCCCTTTTAAACGTGATAGAGGTTTGCTATTTGGTATATGGGCGAATCATCTGATAACCCCCCCCCCCCCCCAAGAAGAATGGAGATTCTCAAAAATGTATATTTAAGGGGGTGGGTACGCCACACAAAATCATTCAAAAGATGAAATGATAGGAAAAGCATGCTTCGTGATGAGATAGAGACTTCAAATTTGATGTGTACGGGTAAATAGTTGGAAAGGATGAAAGTATGCAATTTCAGTTTTCTAACATATGCTATTGTAGGGAGTGCCGCTCCCTAAATTGTTCAATTTGACAAACACATGAAAAACGCTTCCTTTACAATGTGATAGAGGCTGGAAATTTAGAATATGGGCTAATCATTTGGTATTAAATACCAAGATAAATGCGATTTTTCAAAAATGTGCATTTAAGGGGGTGCTCCACAGAAAAACGTTCGAAAGGAGGAATTATGAGAATACACGCTCCGGATTAAGATAGAGACTTCGAATTTGGTGTTCGGATAGATAATTTAAAAGGAATAAAGTGTGCAATTTCAGTTTTTCAATATTTCCTACTTTATGGGGTGCTGCACACCAATATGTTCAATTTGCCTAATAAATTAGAAACACCTCCTTCAAAATGTGATAGAGGCTTGATATTTGGTATATGAGCCGATCATTTAATAAAAAAAAAATAAAGAGTTTTCATAAATGTTCATTTAAGGAGGTGTTCCACAGAAAAATGTTCGAAAGGGGAAATGATAAAATAGCATGCTTCTGCATGAGATAGATACTTTAATTTGGGGTACGGGTAGATAGTTCGAAAGGAAGAAGTGCGCAATTTAAGTTTTCCAATATTTTCTTCTTTAGGGAGTTCTGCACAACAAAATATTGATCTTGCCGAATAAATGTGAAACGCGAATTATTCAAAAATTTTGCCTGTCAAATCTTATTGCGAGACCCTTGATTTTCAATGGGTATTCCGCTAGTGCATTCATCTATAAATAGCATATATGAAAAGAGCGTTAATTAGTCTGATGGGAATTCGTTGGAAAGACTTAGGTTCTTTACAAGGGTGCCTGAGTAACAACGCTAGAAGTTTCATGCAGTGGATCGCCCTCGCTGTAAAAAGACAGAGTTTTAAAATTCCCAAGGACTCTAGGATTATGGAAGCCATTTTAAATTAACGAGTATTTCGTCGAACAGGATGATACTCTGATTTAAACAAAACAGAAGAGTAATATAGTTATTAAGACCTGAAGTTTCGTTTTGATTAGAAATTATAAAGAACCTTGTTGCCCTAACCAGGAATCGAAGCACGGATCTTCGTACTGGCTAGTCGATGTTCCATCGTCGAGTTAATGTAAGCTCTTTTCGTCGAAGCATTTCGTCTTTCTCTATCTTCTAATGTTTAGCAACTGACAATATGACTTATTACCTCCTGCTATTTTTACCCCAGGTTAACCCCTTGTTACACTGTTGCACCAGGTTTTACACTGTTTTATTTAGGTTGGTTTCTCTGTTTGTTTGAGCAAAATCTTGAAATCAGTTTTTGACCCGCTGTTACAGAACCGATTTTCTTGAAATTTTACACACATACGCATTTACGAGGACTATACAAAATTTCTTTGAGTTGATGCCCTTTCCGAATTCCGACACCTCACCTGAGTCATACCCAAACTGGCCGTAAAAATCTCGTTGTTTCAAAATTTTTTTATTTTATATATATAGAAGGCATTTTGACTAATTGAACACATTTTAATTATCTTACAACAATAAGGGATCTCATATATATATATATATATATATATATAAATATCCAGTTTATTTAGTACATAGTATAGTTAAAAAGTTTGGAATGGTAGATTATACTTAAATTCTCTCCTTAGTATCTTATTTTAGCCTGACATCCACTTGAATAAGCATTACCATGTATTTACACGTTTTTACTGTTGAATATCACCATTTATGGTCTTTTCGCATTACTGTTATTTCTTTCTCACAATTGGCAACAGCAGTTTTCAACTTTTTATTTTTTGAGATTGGCAACATTGGTCTCTTTATTCGGGGCTCCAATGGATTGGACGTATGCAGTGTTTTTTTAGGTATTCTTGTTTCCTATTGTTTTTCAATCTTTATGCAGGTTGTCCAGGTTATCTAAATTTATAGATATATTCTATCACTGATATCAGAAACATGCATTTTGTGTTCATTTTTATGAAATGCCTGGACTTGATAAAGAGTTTTATCGAAATGAACAATTCATTATTAGGCCTAGGGCTTGTCCACGTGTAAAGCCTCCATGCTTGGATTTTATTTGATATTATTTTATCGATTCCTTTCCATTGATGTTTTACGATTGTTTTCAGATTGATGACTAGAGGTTTGCATTTATATTTTCCACTTGATTGATGATTCTCTGTTTGATACTTTTATTTGTTAGGCATTTTGTAATGTTGGGATTATTTTTAGTTGAAAATTCTCTATTCTTTCATTGGATTTTTAAACTTTTATTATATATATATATATATATATATATATATATATATATATATATATATATATATATATATATATATATATATATATATATATATATATACATATATATATATATATATATATATATATATATATTATATACATATATATACATATATATACAGATATACATATATATATATATATACATATATATATATATACATATATATATATATACATATATATATATATATATATATATATATATATATATATATATACACACATATATATATATATACACACATATATATATATACACATATATATATATACACATATATATATATACACACATATATATATACACACATATATATATATACACACACACATATATATATATACACACATATATATATATACACACACATATATATATATATATACACACATATATATATATATATATTATATATATATATATATATATATATAGATACTTTTGATTTTAAAGATCTTTTTAATAATATTAAGATCACTGATCTATATGATGTCATTTTAACTTTATATAATGCTTATATTACTAATCATTCTAATCTTACTAAATTTACCAATTTTCCTAAGCTTCTCCATTTTGTTCTTTTCAAGAATTATATCTTTCAAGGTAATAAATTATACTTACAAGTCTCAGGTGTTCCACAAGGTGGCTGTACCTCGGAACGCCGCGTGCTGTTGGCCATCTCGGGTGCGGTATCCCCGTGGTTTGCGCGCTAGATTTGCACGCTGCCACATATGCCGCCGTGTTCATGCGGAGTACGATCACGTTAAACATGTGGGTCCGTAAGTCCTTCCGAGAGGTTGGTGGTAGGGGAAGGAGGGTACGGTCCCTGTGGATGCCTCCCCCACTGGGTTCCGGTCTAAATTGGGTGGCACTTCCCGGCCGTCCATACAGTTACCTTACACCTTTCTGGTAGGTCGGACGGTCTGGGTCATCAACATCAACAAGGTGGCTGTAGTAGCAGTATGTTAGCTAATTTATACCTATATCAATATGAAAAATTCTTTACTTCAACAGATTATAAAATTTATAGATATGTAGATGATCTGATTTGTCTTGTATTTACTGATAACTATGTCATAGATATAGATTTCTATCCGTATAATTTGGAATTAATACCTAATGAAACTTCTATTAGTAATAATATTTATTATTTGGATTTAAATCTAATTATAGAACCTGCTCTTGGGATAGTTACTAATTTATATGATAAAAAAGATTTTTTTAAATTTAATATTAATAAATTATTACCTTTTAATTCCTGCAACTCGATTCAATTGTTTAGAAATATTATACTTAATCAACTTTTTAGAATTTATAGATTATCAGATAAAAAATTTCATGCTTTGCACATTAATAACCTCAAAATTACCAGTAAAATGTATCAATATCCTGCTTATTTAGTAAATAGTATAGTTAATAAGTTTCGATTAGCCTAAAATTCTCTTATTCTCCCCTTATTATCTTATTTTAGCCGTACTTCTTCATTCTCTTGAAATTATATTTTCATCTTTTTATCTTGAAGCTTTAACTGTTGAATAACTCATTTTATTGCTTTTGCGCAGTGCTGTTTTTATTACTTTCTTTGGCAACAGCAAATCACATCTTTTCATTTTGGCATATGGCAACATTGCTCTAGTCATATTTTGCTCGTCATGGTTGCGCTGATGAAGTGTGTTTTGAGGTATTTATGTTTCCTTTATTGTTCCAATCTATATGCTTGTCGTCCATATAACACAAGTTTATAGATCAAATCTATCTTGTGTTTCAGAAACAAGCATTTTTGTGTTCATTTCGAAGGGATATATGGACCAGAAGAGAATTTTTTCGAAATGAACTTATCGTAAGCCTAAATCTCTTCCATGTGCAAGCTTTTTTGCTTGATTTTTTTGTTTTCTTATTTGCATTCCTCATTTTTGAAATTTGTTGATTGTCTTTGTCTTTATGACCTGCATTACGCTTTATTATTTCCTCTTTATGTCTTAATTTCTTATATTTCTTTGTATTTTGTAGAAAATTTTGGAATAGTGTATTATGAGTTACTACATACATTCTAACTTTGGATTTACTAATTTATATTTATATATATATATATATATATATATATATATATATATATATATATATATATATATATATATATATATATATATATATATATATATATATATATATATATATATATATATATATTCGAAAATGGTGTAACAAAAATGCGAATAAACTTAAATATCAGATTTTGATGATGTTTGGGAGGACATTTCGCATGAAAGAAAGGGTTCTGTTTTTCCGAATTGTACCAAAATCTAATCAACAGCAGGGTAACTCACAACTGACTTATCTGTAATTTTTTTTTTTAAATTTGGCTAATTAATTTTTGAGTTAGAGCGGATACCATACATTGTGCAGCAGACACGCACACAGATGTCACGCTAAAAATAGTTTTTTCGTATTATATGAGTCCTAAAAGATTCGTCGAAAACTCGAGTTGAGATTTTCGACACGATGCCAGTAATTTTTCTATGCATTACCATATATTGCAGGGAAAGTAAAAAGCACGATTTTTCCTTGTCTCGTGCGGCTTAGGTTTAAAATTTGAAGATGGCTCTGTACTGAATTTGTCCGTCACCATATAAGCTCACAAAATTGTGGCACATGGCAACTGTCATTGCAGGTATTCGATATACTATGCGGAATAATAAGCGTAAAATCATCGATCCATGGATTTTGTTACCTGCAATTGCATCACAACCCTACTTACTATAATGTTAGTGAATTTACATATTATTACATTTACATTTAATGTTTTATGAATTATTATAATAAGTACTATTTATATAAACAATAAACTTTCACTTACAGGGGAGAAATTAATAAGGACGTCTGTCCTGGTAGTCTCCTGAAGAAGACCGAAATCTCTCAGTGAAGTGATGAATGCCTGAAATGAGATTGAAATGAAATAAGGATGACTAAAATGAAGTTTACGATATATGAGAATTTGAAGCAAAACAGACACACACGCATAAAAAAATGTGTAACAGTTTTTCAAAGTACACTGTGGTTGAAAAGTTTTTCTGTTTTAAAAAAATCTGATGCGGGCAGCACATGACTTTTCCTGCAGACTCAAATTCAGATATTCTTTATTTCTTCAATAATTCATTAGATTGAGTTTAATTGCACCAAATAACACTAAATTTGCATTTTTAATTCAATTTTTGTTTTTATTTGGTAATTCGACATTTTTCCGATAGCGGCGTAACAAAAATGCAAAAATCTCAAATATCTTGAGAACGGTTAGTCCTAAAGTATAATGGAGTGTGTTATAGTCTTTTCCTCGTCAAAAATTGCGTATAAAACAAGAATTTAATTGATACATTTCAGTATACGTAGTCTTTTTTTTCTTTTTTAGATTTTGGCGATTTTTGCGAGCCATTTGGTAAAAAAAGGCAGGTTGTTCTTTTCCGAATCGTACAAAATCTAATCAGCACCAGAGTGTCCCACAAGTAACTTATCTACCAAATTTTGTGAAATTTGGTCAATTAGTATTTTAGCTAGAGTGGATACATGAAATCTTTACTGGCCATTTCGCAAAAAAAGGCCGATTCCTACCAAAAACTAATCAGCACCAGCGTCTCTCCCAAGTGACTTACATACCAAATTTTATGAAATTCGGTTCATTAGTTTTTTAGTTAGATTGGATACATGCATTGCACAGACACACAGATAGATACACAGACAGACACACAAACACACACACACATACAGACATCACGCTAAACATAGTTTTTTCGTATTCCAGAGGTCTTGAAGCTTGTAGATACGTCGAAAACTCGAGTTGCGATTTTCGACATGATTCCAATACTTTCTCTGTACCTTACCATGTATTGAAGAGAAAGTAAAAATGAATTAACTGCAAACTATAACCTCTGGAGCAGATGTCCAGGTCTGAAACTTTGTTTTCGCTAGCATTGAAATGCTCGTGAACACGAATTTTGTGGTCCTTAAAAAGTCTAAAATAGCACTCAGTCTGCACTTGAAATGACATAAAAGAAACCGAATGAGGTATTAAAAAACAAATTGAGTTTAAAATTATTATGTAGTTAAGAGCCCTTCACTATAATATGTATGCACCTATCTTTTCTTTAGAAAGCAGGAATTCAGTTATTGAGTAGGAATTTATTAAATATTTAATGAAAAATTTAGAAACGAATAATTTCTTATGTAGTAGCATGAGAAAAAAAAAATAAAACATTTACCCCATTTGAGTGAATGAGTGCCTTTGGTAGGCCAGTGGTACCAGAGGTAAAATTAAAGCAGAGAGGGTGATCGAAGGGTAACTGCTCATACTCCAACTCCCAAGGGCATCTCTTATATTCTCTGCGGGCTGATTGTAGGAATTCAGGTAAGGTAATGCTGAAAAAGGATGAAATATAAATAAAAAGTTATAAATGTAGATATATAGCTCCTACATAAAGACAGTTGCAAATTCTGAAATATCTTTGGATATACTTAATGTAGTAGCCCAGAGGTTACTAATCCTTTTAACCCTGTGGCACACTAGCCTGAAGATACAAATTTTTATACAGATAATTTTATTGCGCACATAATACATATAAAACCAGATACTAAATCTGTTATATGACGGGGTGTAGAAAGTTATGTATAGAATTCTCTGATATCCGCCCTGCTGCAGAGTCTGGACGGACATATGCGATCCACAATACTATTAATAAGTAAATGGATTTTGTGAGATGGATAAGGAAAACTTAAGCAACGTATAAAGACACAAATAACACAATAATGCAGTATACAGCTGTTTCGAGGATACGCTGGATTCCCTTCGTCAGTACAAGAGAACCAACAAACCCCAAGTCCAAAAGAGGAGTGGGTGCAAAAGGAAGAAACAGAGGGGATTATACATCCAAGAACTTTTTCTTTTAGCCGATCGCATACGGGTAAAGTAGGGAGTGGCATCTATATTAACACTTCCGAGGGTGTTATTAGAAGCAGCGTTAGAAACGCTGACCATTGTTCCGTCTTTAGATCGGAACTTATCGCTATCAGTGGCGCTCTTGATCATGCACTCTGTTCTGATAGGGACAGTGTTTGGATCCTGGCGGGCAGTAGAAGATCCATTCAATATTTAAAAAAATGGCCAAGGATTGTGGAGAGAACTGGTCTGAGTATTATTTCCAAGTTGACAAGGCTTGGTCAGGGGAAATTTGTGTGTATCCAGTGGATACCCTCGCATGTCGGTGTGTCTGGAAACGAGATCGCTGATGAGCTGGCTAGAAAGGGGTGTGACTACCCTGACCTCAGTTCTTCTGTCTTGTGTCCTTCGGAAATTCATTCCCTTCACAAAATTAAAATCAATTCATCTTGGCATACTCCCCCTGTTCACCACTGGTACGCCGCAAAGAGCCCTGGTCTCTTTCTGCAGTGCAAGAGTTCAAGATCCCTCCAAACGGCCATGGCACGACTTAGAAGGGGACACCTTCGTAGTATGAAATTCGTAGAGGGGGAGAAATCTTTCTCTGCTTGTTCTTGTTCTTTCCTGCTTCTCCTGCTCACCTCCTAGAATGTATGGGCGTCTCCTTGAGACAGCTGTCGGTTGAGCAGGAAATTGCCTCTGATTCTCTTTTGCAATAGGGTCTTTTGGACTTAGTGTAGGGTTTCCTACACCAAGGGGGTTGGAAACAACAACACTTCTTCTTTGACACATACCGTCCGACTTTCCCGTATGTGTTTGGACGGCCGTGAATGTGTCCCCAATGTAGATCGGAACCCAGTGGGGGGCAGCATCCACATTTAGAGACCCACATATTTAACGTGTCAATACCCCGTGCGAACATGGGACAGTTTGGGAAGAGGTGGGAATCGAACTCGAGATACCCAAAACCTGGATTAAGAGAGAGCCAATCAGAAAGCAGCTTAAAGAACTATCCATCGAATCTGAAACGAGAACTAACACTAGATTAACGCGTGCCAAAACACAACAGGTATATTCTGAGAAGACGAGTCTATATGCTACATTATTGTGCTTATGTACGTTGCTCAAGTTTTCCTTATCACAATACTATTATTATTATACAATCTCCTAACAAAAATAATTGCTATACTACCTCCTAACAAACCTGACAAACGCAGTTACTTTTATGACTCATTAGATCCTCTAGAACGTGTTTATCCAACTAACAGTGAACCTCACTATATTTTTAATCTTCAATACTATATTGTCATTTTCCCACAAAGTGGAATTATGAAAAAAGCTAAATTTAATTTTCATGTAATATTGCATCATCGTCAAGTTCGCGATATTTATTAAAAATCGCCCAGTTGGCGATATTCCGCCGAATGTATCCCAAAAGACATGTACATTTTATATTCAATAAATCTAATTTTGTACATATTAGATTAAAGGGCACTGTAACATACTTTCGCACTCATAGACTAAGCATTTTCTGAAAGGGTATATTTCTTTTTGTTTATTTATGAACATTTTGCCTACAACAAAATGATGTTTAATAAACTCTGATTTAATTTGCTAAAAAAGGACTTTTCTCCTTCTTCAAGGCTCGTAATTCACCACTCCCTTAATTGCCGGTGATTTGTAATTCTAAAACAAAAATTAAAGTGTGCACTTTTCTGCGAATTTACTTCAAATGATATTGCTACGAACATGTAAAATGTTTCTTATAAGAATTAGAAGGGGAAAACACATTTACTGGCACACATTCCGATTACGTGAAGCAGGGTTGTCATATTTTAAATTTGGGGGAGGGGTTGCCAGATTTGGCGATTTATCACCAACTTAGCGACTTTAAAATTGTACTAGAACTTTCTCGATGTATCTAATATTCTTGGATATAAGAGCCTTTTTTGGAAGTTCCTACGGAACGTATAGGAGGCATTGCTCAATTGGAGAGTAGTTGATGTGATACGAGCTAAATTGAATTGTGAAATACGTCAGTGTTTTGAGAATAGTATCAGCTGTTTTACGAATCAACTGAATGGTTCAATGTTGTTTCATTGCATCTGACAGTTGATTAGTGACCTCGTAGGACAGTTGTTTAGTGATCTTTGAAAACAGTTGTTTAGTGATCTTTGAAGACAGTTGTTTAGTGATCGTTGAAGACAGTTGTTTAGTGATCTTTGAAGACAGTTGTTTAGTGATCTTTGAAGACAGTTGTTTAGTGATCCTTGAAGACAGTTGCTTAGTGATCTTTGAAGACAGTTGCTTAGTGATCTTTGAAGACAGTTGTTTAGTGATCTTGTAGGACAGTTATAGAGCTATTCGCTGTATACTGTACCTACTAAAGCTTATTAGTGCTTTTAAATAAAAGTGTTAGTTATCCAGAAATTTTGACTCATTCTTGTATCCTGAGAGTACATCCACGATTCCAGAGGATATGTCGTAATAATATCTAAAAGAGATCTTACTTCAGATCTTTTTCTGCTGTTAACTTTTAATCCGAACTCTGAAAACTTGGAAATATTGTCCACCTAGACTTAATTGGACTTTTAAGTGGATTTAGTGGTTTGCAAATGTAAACTTATTTGCCGAATTAATCAGAACTTAAAATAAAACAATCGAAATGAATAAAGTTACTTTTTGAAAAATACGCAGATTTTGATATTTTTACCCTAGTAAAAATGTAATTGATTTTATTAAACTGAAATATAATAAAAAGTTTTTGATATATTATCTCATATAGCAAAAATATTGTATAAAATTTGCTGAGAAAATTACTGTCTGGAATCAGATGGCTCAATGCAGGTCTAAAACATCAAATGCGAGCCTAACCATGATGCATTGCAATTTTAGTAATTCTGAAAGATATACTGAGTAATTCAAAATCGACATAGATCTACTCTAAAGATAGAAGTTATTGCACAAGTATGGTAATTGCAAAATTTATTATGGTTGAGCGAAGCGAAATCCACATTCTCCATTCCTAATAAAGCGAAATCCACATTCTCCATTCCTAATAAAGCGAAATCCACATTCTCCATTCCTAATAAAGCGAAATCCACATTTGCCTGAATTTATAGTGATTCTTTTTACGCGAAAACTATAATAGGTAGAGGGATGAAATTTTGTCCACATGTGTGAAATTGTCCGCAGATTTGCAGAATCAAAATTTCAATTATTGAAACGAACTGTAACATGAAGAAACGCCTGCTTACTTCGTTTCCTATAAATAATAACAAGTAAGCAACAACGTTTAAACAGCTAATCAATGCGTGTTCCCTTGCATGTATTGTGATTTAAAAGTGCTGCTGCAAATTAAATATATTTTTTGCGATTTGAATCTGCTACTTTGATTTAATTGTTTCCCTGTGCACTAATTCGTTTAATTTAATATTTAAATTCTAGAAACTCTATGTTCTTTTGTAACAGGATTCTCAAATATTAAAATACATTTTCCATATTTCTAATAACTTTTAATCATTTGTTAAATTAAGTTTTAATTTGAAATCTTTCACAGCTTGCGTACTTCATATACCTGCGCTAATCCAACAAAAGCCCAGATTTTTGCTAGGTTAGACTTACCAATTTGGAATGTTTTCACAGTTTTCCACCACTCCTAATACATTTGTGGGTACAAAAATTACTTTTTCTACCGTTTGAAGACCTGGAATAGAAAATTGCTTTTAATAGTGCTGCAATTCAAAGCACAAAATAGTCATAATTACAGTACCCGCGTTTCAAAGGTCGGATTACACTTCCATTGCAGATAACAGCATCTATGGACAGGTTTTGTGATTAGTATATACTCGTCATTATGGAATAGAGGATATGTATACAATGGCAGTAAGATATTTCGACATGTGTCGCGATTTTTAAAAACATAATGTGATTGGACAAATTTATTCTTATGTATATGTTTTCAAAATTCAATTCAGAACTACACAAAGCTGCAACGACTATTTTGATAGAAGTGGAATTTGTCAATAGTGCTGCTCCCAAAATTGTGTTCAGAGGTTTGCAAAATTGTGGTACAATTAATTTTCTTGCTATAAATTAGCTATTTCATGCTGACAAGGGCATAATTAACGGGGAAAATTTCGTGGATGCTGTTATCTGTAAGGGGAGCTTACCTCTAGCAAAATATTGTGTCAATTTCTTCCTTACAAATGATGGAATAAGAAATATCTATTGTTCAAAATAGATAAAAATTTTTTTTGAAGATTTCACTTACCTGCAACAACTTCGGGCAACTTTTCAAGCAATTTCACTTCTTTTCTCTCATAAAGAAAGTTACCCGACGTAAAAATAATCTTAGGTGAGATTTGAAGAAATCTGCTGATCACTGACTGAAAAAAAAAAACCATTTTTATTAATTGGGGAAATAAATTCAATTAGTAAAAATTGCGGCATCTTTCTATAATTTGTCGGTGTTCAAAAATCAATAAGATCCCAGCAGCCACTTATAATATTCGCATATAATCACTTTCTCTGCAATACATGATAATATTTAGGGAAAGTATTGGCCTCGTTTCGAAAATCGCAACTCGTGTTTTCGGCGGATTTACACGTTTCGAGCACTCTACAACCCGAAAAATTTTTTTTTTAGCGTAACGTCTGAGCGTCTATCTGTACAATGTATGTATACACTCTAGCTGAAACACAAATTGGCAAAATTTTACAAAATTTGGTATATAAGTCACGTGTGGGATACTTTAATTTAACAAACCAAGGAGAAATATGCGTACCCTTTAAGCCGTTCTCAGGTAATAAGTGAATATTGCAGTCAAGCAAAAACATGCTATTCAATTATCTTTGTGCAGCGGACGTATTGTTGTTGTTGTTGAGACCCAGACCGTCCGACCTACCAGAAAGGTGCAAGGTAACAGTTTGGACGGCCGGGAAGTGCCACCCAATTCAGACCGGAACCCAGTGGGGGAGGCAACCACAGGGACCGTACCCTCCTTCCCCTACCACCAACCTCTCGGAAGGACTTACGAACCCACATGTTTAACGTGATCGTACTCCGCATGAACACGGCGGCAGTTGTGGAAGCGTGCAAATCCAGCGCGCAAACCACCGGTCTACCGCGCCCGAAATGTGCCAACAGCACACGGTGTTCCCAGGTGGTCACCCACCCACATCTGACGAGGGTGCAGGAGTACTGTGAAAATATACAGTATAAAGCATTATGAAAAATTATAATTTTTTGTAAAACATACAGCATAATACGCTGTAGAAAATACAGCAAAAAGTGCAGTAGAATTTTACAGGAGTATCGTAAAATATACTGCTTATAGCACTATAAAAATACAGCAAAAATTGCCATAAAAATTACATGGTTTTATTTTGTAAAACTTACAGTAAAAAACGCTATAAAATTAGCAGCAAAAGTGTATTAGAATTTTACAGTAGTACTGTAAAATTTACAGCAAAAAGTCCTGCTGCCAGAGTTGCCAGGAGATTTTTACTGTAAAATTGACAGTGGCATTTTTTTACAGTGGACCACCAGCTTGAAAACGAAAATTGGCGTAATCAATTGAAGAATATATGTTAGACTTAAACGCTTTATCCGCATGAAAAAGGAGGTGCAGCTAATAATGCATACATAGAAAGAAATTTTACGGATTTTACTTATTTATTATAAAAAAAGTACTAAACTACCAACATTTTAAAAACTTTGATCGAGCTCGTGAGTTTATTTTAACACCCACTCGTCTCTGTATCTTATTCTTGGAGAAGATAACGGAATATATATGCATACAAAGATACATACACAGATACGCTGACTGTTTTTAATAGTAAGATTGTTTATTTTAACATCTGATCCGTCTCTGCAAGTAACTTATTCTAGGGGAAGATAACGGAATATACATGCATACAAAGATACATACACAGATACTCTGACTGCTTTGAATAGTAAGATTTTTAACGAGAAAACAATAAAAAAAGTATTAAATAATTTTATAGAAATTTTAGACAATGTAACACTTTGCGACGCAAAGGATTAGCTTACTTTTACACCTAGTAATGGCAGTGCACCACCCCAAATAGCACCTAAACTCGACGTCGCCAAGAACGCAAAGATGGCTTCTGCTTTGTTCGACATGTAACCTGGAAAATAAATCAAATCGACCATAATGATTAATTGAAACACGATTTTGACGAAAATACCATTGAAAATTCTTGAATAGTATGTATATATAATCCATTGAGTTTCTACCAAATTCCAAATAAAGTTCTGTCGAATCCAAACTCTGTAAATTGATTTTTCAGATGGAATTGCACTGAATATTAATAAAATATTAACCTTCACAGCAAAGATCGTCACATGTGTGACAGTGACGTTGTAGTCACGTGACACCTGAGTCACAATGTGACATCAGATTTGTGACTTCTATGCGACGTTACGTATTAGTAAATTTGTAACTTCATTGTGACTATATTCTGTGACGTTTCCACAATTTAATTAACACATAACAATGTGACGACATTATAATGGCAATTACAATGTGACGTCACAAACAAGTTATTATGCGACGTCACAAACGACCATGAAAATGACCAAAATGACTTCGCTGTGACCTCAATATGACACTGCCGAGACGTACTGCGACGTCCTGTGACGTCACAAAGTCATAGTGTAACGTAAATCTTACGTCCCTGTGAAAAAAATGCTGTTAAGAAATTATACAGGATGTTTTACAAATGCAGTATACAACTCCATGTTGTATTTACACGGAAACTACGATAGTTAAGAACTTACAATAAGATTCACAATTTATAGCAACTGTGAGAGATTGTTTTCTCTACATGATCTTTTTGTGTTCGAGATCTAGTGCCGGTTATCACCTAATCGCCGGTTGCTATACATTGTAACAATATTATTGCAAGTTCATATTTATTGCTATTTCTATGTAAATGCAACTTTAAGTTGCAGTCTTCACTTGTGAACACTCTGTATAGTACTCATTGGTTTCAGGGAAATGAAATCGTCAAAATTTTATTAAAACATTAGAATATATAACTGGCGTTGCCCGAGATTTAAAGCAGAGATTAGCTAAATCTTTCTTTAATTTTTTCAAAAGGTGTAGTCATACACCGGCCGAAAATTGCAAAAATGACTTTAAATTAATGAAAATGACGCCTAATTGATGAATTAATTATTAAAATATTTTATTATATGGACTATATCGCTTATTGAGGATGCTATCAATATTGTTAATTGTTTAGTTAGAGTTGTGCGAAATATAAGTGAATTGGGTATTTTGCAATAGTTTTACACGTTGTCATCCTTAAAATCGCCAAATGCACAATTCAACGATAAAAACACAGTACAGTGGATCTTACACATTATTTTTTGACTATAAACATAGTAAATTCATTGCATTATATAAGGAAAGACATGTGTTGCCCATATCAGATTTTTATTATTATTTGGCAAATTTTTCCGACTCGTTTGGCTATTTTTAGATAATATTTAACAACACTTGTGCCAGTAGTGCGCTGTGTTTTGGTGATGTTCGTTTCCGAAAAGGAGAGGAAATCCAGCTACTGAATCTGCTTCCCTCATTGTCACTAGTCGTCACTGGTGACATTACCTCTTCACTTACCTGTTGGCCGCTGTAAGGGGTGGCCATCGAAGGTGTGGAGATCAACATTACATGACTGAATTCTCTCCTTGTACAAATACATATTTATTTACATGATTATTTTCAAGGATTTTATTTACACTTAGAATTTTGCCTTTAGTATCTATACTGTTCTTATTATTCCAAATCTTAACTTTTGTCAACATCGTTTAATATTCATTTTCAGTCTTATGTCTTGAGGGAATGATAAGATATGCACAACTTTAATGGGAGATATAAAACATGTGGGTGGTTCATTGTGGTTTTTTTTTAGGGATGAGAGAGAAGAAAAGTTAGCACTATGATTACTTGACGTATGACACCGGCGGGCAGTCGTTAAGCAGCTCAGTTCGGACTTTATATTTTCATCGTCTATAATTGGACACATGGTCACAACTAAAAACAAGTTCAATCAAAGTGATCTTGGAAAACACTTTTCTGGCCCATGTTGGGGAATAGAGTTTTCACACTGTGGCCGCTGGCTTCTGGTTGGTCAGTTCGCTTGATTCTCATTGGTGTGCCCTAATTTTAACTTCTTGCGATATATTTTTGTACATGTTTCATTGTATATGCTGTTCCAATCACATTTTACATCTAGCGTAAACGATTCAATGCAATTATTTGACTTCTTTTGATGTTGAAATATTATCTCCGAGTCTAAACTTTTGCTTTGCACTGTAGCAGCATTAGAAGAATTGATGTTTTATCAATTAAATAAATCATTAAAAATTAACTATCGTATTCTAAAACATATCTAATGAAATTTAAGTTTAGAGATTGAATTTTTACATAAAAGAACATGCACGCAATATAAAATATAAACACTAAATACCTTGGTTTATACTAGTTAAATTTTTTCTAATAATTTGGATTTTATTATTATTATATACCAGTCTAATTTTTACTTTCCTTATATACATAATGTATAAGGAAAGTACTGTGACGGGGTCGAAAATTCGAATTCGAGTTTTCGACGGAAGAGCACGTTTCAAGCATCCCTGATCACGAATCAAACATTTTTGAAGTGATATCTGTGTGTGTGTGTGTGTGAAAGTATGTGTGTGTGTGTCAGTGATGTATGTCAGTGTGTGTGTATCAGATATCTCACGAACGAATGGACTGATTCGAACGAAATTTGGTACAAAAATCACAATCCATAAACACTGGAAGTCTATTGTTTTTATACGCAATCGAATGCTCAGAACCCCCCCCCCCCTCTAGATTTTCGAGAGAAATTTTGAAAAAATCGTCAAAAAATCAAAACCGCTAATAAAGTTACGCAAATAGACATTTATGTAATTTTTCATTAGAAAGCGATTGACATAAATTGTAGAACGTTAACAATGAACCGTTCTCGAGATATTGCGCATTTTTCAAAAAAATTATCAAAAAGTTATATAAAATAAAAAAAATATTTCCTATTGAGAAACATGTCCACTTTTCATATGTAATACCATGCGATAGATTGGGTGACATCATTCTCGTGGATCTTGCTCGTTCCATTCATGAAAAAAGATACTTTGAGTAATACTTTTGTATTTGAACGCTAATAGTCATTTATCTGCTGTAAGAATAACTTATTTCTCCGTCCATAACGCTTGGTGAGATTTTGGCGACGAATTTGGCGGAATGTCGCCAAATTGGCGACATTTTTAATTGTTGCCAAATTAACGAAAATCTCGCCAAGTTGATAACAAGAAAGATCAATCATGCATAAGCATTGATTATGAAACACTTTCCAACTGAAATGTAATTTCATTTAAAAATTTCTAAAATGTGATTCATTCAGTGGTAATATCTTTTACATTATCACAGTACTACAGTAATTTATTATACTTAAATATTTAAAACTGTATCGAAATATAAATCATCTGATTCTTTATGCAAAATCAATGAATATTTCATTCATATAACTTGTATTCCAGACTCCAGAGCTAAATAATTTTGTGTGAAAAAAATTCAGCAATTCTTATGTAATTCGTCTTACAATCGCTTGAGATATTTGCATTCTGCATATGTTAAAATTTATGCAGAAATTTTAACATATGCAGAAATAATTCCTTGAAGAAATAATAAAAGTTTAGGGATCATTTAAAATCACAACTATTGTAATTGCATAGGTACTGAATTTAGATACACAGATAATACACAGATAATATATATGTGTATGTGTATGTACTCAAAGTATTGGAATCGTGCCGAAGATCGGAACTCGAATTTTCAAAGTATCTACAAGTTTTGGGACTTCTAGAACACGGAAAAACTACTTTTAGGAAGACGTCTGTGTGTGTAAGGGTGTATCTGTGTATGTTTCTGTGTGTCTGTGTGGATATTACATCCACTCTAATTGAAAAACTAATGGACCGAATTTCATACAATTTGGTAGGTATGTTTTTTGTGGGAAATCCTGATGTTCATTAGATTATAGTACGATTCGTAATAAAAGAATCTGCCTTCTTTGCGAAATGGCCGCAGAAATTGCCTTTATCCACTCTATCTAAAAACTAATGAAACAAATTTAACAAAATTTGGAGTATAATATTTCAATAACCTACAAGTGATTTATATACCAAATTTAACAAAATTTTGTATATAAATCATTTGTAGGTTATTCTACTACGATTCGGGAAAAAGGAACGGGCTATTTTTGCGAAATGGCCAGCAAAAATCGTTATATATAAAAATAAAAGACTACGTGTGCTTAATTATATCAATTAAATGCCTATTTTATATGTGATTTTTGACAACAAAAAGAATAAGACTAACCCCATTACTCTAGGACTAGCCGTTCTTGAGATATTCTAGTTTTTTCGCGTTTTCGCTACGCCACCTTTGACAATAAGTCCAGCTATCAAATGAGAACCAAATTTAAGTTTAACGTGTAAATTCAATGTCATTTAAAATACTTATGTTGTGCAGATAAACTCAAATTATCATTGAATAAATAAAGAGAACGAATATGAGTCTGCAGAGAAAGACATGTGCTGTCCACATCAGAATTTTTAACAATATTACACCAATGATTTATAGAAGTGAACGGGGATTATTTTCAGGATATTTCGAAAAAAATGTATGATCTATATTTAAAGATCCATCCAATTTTTGTCGAATAAAATGCTCAACAAATTTAAGCTGTGTACCAAATTTTAACTCTCTAGGACGTAGGAAAGTGCATTTAAAATGCCATCAATTAAATTTATCATGAAGAGTTATATAAATTTAAAAAAAATGAAAAATTGTTATCTACCAAATTTATTTTAAAATATGAAGCCACTCCCATATGCAAAACGTTTAAACAAATGGAGAGATATTTATTATATAATATCTCTCTCTTTTCTTTCTGGAAGATATCCCAAAGTCAGAATTTAATTGAATTTGTTTTTTTCCCTATATTAAATAATCTTTTTAATTAAAAAACTACTTAACATATTTTACTGAATTTTTTTTTATATATTCTATGGGATAATGTGAATATTTCCTAAAAATTTCGAAGCAATTCGTGAATTTTAAATTTACTTAAAAAATGTTTGAAAAATTAGGTCCCATAGGATTCAATGTATTTCATTTTTTCAACCCGGGTTCAATAAAAAACTAATTGGGTGATATTATTTATTTATATTCCCATAGGTCCTACAGACCGTCTGAACAACATACTAAAATTTCATTTTGATAAACTCATTTTTACGGCAGTTATCGTGCTAACGGACAGACAGACAGACAGACAGACAGAATGAACAAAGTCATAAACACTTTTCAACTTTGTTGTAAAGTGTTAAAAAATGACGATAAATCAATGAAAATGACGACTAATTGAAGAAAATTATATATCTTGGAAAGAATATAAGTATCTACTATAAGAATAACATTTTTAACACTTTACAACAAAGTTGAAAAGTGTTTATGACTTTGTTCATTCTGTCTGTCTGTCTGTCTGTCTGTCTGTCTGTCTGTCTGTCTGTCTGTCCGTTAGCACGATAACTGCCGTAAAAATGAGTTTATCAAAATGAAATTTTAGTATGTTGTTCAGACGGTCTGTAGGACCTATGGGAATATAAATAAACAATATCACCCAATTAGTTTTTTATTGAACCCGGGTTGAAAAAATGAAATACATTGAACCCTATGGGACCTAATTCTTCAAACATTTTTTAAGTAAATTTAAAATTCACGAATTGCTTCGAAATTTTTAGGAAATATTCACATTATCCCATAGAATATATAAAAAAAAATTCAGTAAAATATGTTAAGTAGTTTTTTAATTAAAAAAATTATTTAATATAGGGAAAAAAAACAAATTCAATTAAATTCTGACTTTGGGATATCTTCCAGAAAGAAAAGAGAGAGATATTATATAATAAATATCTCTCCATTTGTTTAAACGTTTTGCATATGGGAGTGGCTTCATATTTTAAAATAATTTGGTAGATAACAATTTTTCATTTTTTTAAAATTTTATATAACTCTTTATGATAAATTTAATTGATGGTATTTTAAATGCACTTTCCTACGTCCTAGAGAGTTAAAATTTGGTACACAGCTTAAATTTGTTGAACATTTTATTCGACAAAAATTTGATGGATCTTTAAATATAGATCATACATTTTTTTCGAAATGGCCTGAAAATAATCCCCGTTCACTTCTATAAATCATTGTTGTAATATTGTTAAAAATTCTGATGTGGACAGCACATGTCTTTCCCTGCAGACTCATATTCGTTCTCTTTATTTATTCAATGATAATTTGAATTTATCTGCACAACATAAGTATTTTAAATGACATACGTTAAACTTAAATTTGGTTCTCATTTGATAGCTGGACTTATTGTCAAAGGTGGCGTAGCGAAAACGCGAAAAAACTAGAATATCTCAAGAACGGCTAGTCCTAGAGTAATGGGGTTAGTCTTATTCTTTTGGTTGTCAAAAATCACATATAAAATAGGAATTTAATTGATATAATTGAGCACACGTAGTCTTTTATTTTTATATATAACGATTTTTGCTGGCCATTTCGCAAAAATAGCCCGTTCCTTTTTCCCGAATCGTAGTAGAATAACCTACAAATGATTTATATACAAAATTTTGTTAAATTTGGTATATAAATCACTTGTAGGTTATTGAAATATTATACACCAAATTTTGTTAAATTTGGTTCATTAGTTTTTAGCTAGAGTGGATAAAGGCAATTTCTGCGGCCATTTCGCAAAGAAGGCAGATTCTTTTATTACGAATCGTACTGTAATCTAATGAACATCAGGATTTCCCACAAAAAACATACCTACCAAATTGTATGAAATTCGGTCCATTAGTTTTTCAATTAGAGTGGATGTAATATCCACACAGACACACAGAAACATACACAGATACACCCTTACACACACAGACGTCTTCCTAAAACTAGTTTTTTCGTGTTCTAGAAGTCCCAAAACGTGTAGATCCTTTGAAAATTCGAGTTCCGATCTTCGGCACGATTCCAATACTTTGAGTACATACACATACACATATATATTATCTGTGTATCTAAATTCCGTGCCTATGCAATTACAATAGTTGTGATTTTAAATGATCCCTAAACTTTTATTATTTCTTCAAGGAAGCCTAATTTTAACATATGCAGAATGCAAATATCTCAAGCGATTGTAAGATGAATTACATAAGAATTGCTGAATTTTTTTCACACAAAATTATTTAGCTCTGGAGTCTGGAATACAAGTTATATGAATGAAATATTCATTGATTTTGCATAAAGAATCAGATGATTTATATTTCGATACAGTTTTAAATATTTAAGTATAATATATTACTGTAGTACTGTGATAATGTAAAAGATATTACCACTGAATGAATCACATTTTAGAAATTTTTAAATGAAATTACATTTCAGTTGGAAAGTGTTTCATAATCAATGCTTATGCATGATTGATCTTTCTTGTTTAAACTGTAAAAGTAGTAAATTCATTGCATTACATTAGGAAAGTAATGTGTTGCTCACATCAGATTTTTTTTTGTTTATTTTGGGTACTATTTTGATTTCTATTTTGCATCATAACAAGCTCTAGTTAGCACATATATTAGAATATCACATTTGGTAAAAATTAAGCGTAACAGGGCCAATTTAAAAATCCAACCTTCATCTGAAACTGAATGTATTTGCCTGGTTTTAAAACAACGTTGAATTAGCTTAGATCGGTAACTTTAATATTTGAAATAGAGGGTTGAGAAACAATGGCGTAACACCTGAGCCTGCAGGTTCTCTAATGCGGGGTTGCATTGAAGCTCTGCAAAAAAAAAAAAAATGTTGCTGTCATTGTTAAAATAAATGCGTGAATATGAAAGCCTGAGGATCAAGTCTGAGGGTGAGGGTCAAATCCTGAAATTAAATCTGAGGGTGAGGGAAGGTGAGGGAGGTTGAGAGAGGGTGATGGAGGTTGAGGGAGGGTGAGGAAGGTTGAGGGAGGGTGAGGGAAGTTGAGGCAGGTTGAGGGAGGGTGAGGGAGGGTGAGGGAAGTTGAGGGAGGGTGAGGGAGGTTGAGGGAATTATTAATTGGAGAATTAAATACCACATGCAGATAATTATTGACAAGACTTCATAAAGTTATACACTAAAAGATGAAATGTAATACTTACATGCCACCACATCTCCTTTCTTTACACCCAAATTCTTCAATGCAGCAGCATATAGGCAGACTTCTTCATACAGTTCCTTGTAAGTTATGTACTTGGCATTGTTGAAATCTGAAAAACAACGCCACGACTCAGTATATACCATGGATGATATTTATATACATTTTTTTCTATTCTTGTAATAATTAGTTCAAATTACATTAAGGGTTGGTAAAAATCTTTAACAATTACACCAGTATTGTTTATTTTAAGGATACTCTTAGATGCGCGTTTTCTATGTCAAATGGATATTATTTCACTTAGTTTAACTTTATTTCACTTTTATTGCAGTTCATTGTCGATTTGAGTAGCTGGTTATCGTCTGTTTCAGTTAGATTTTTTGTAATATTTTCGTAACATTGTACAGTAGAAACATTATATTTTCGATGTTTTTTAACACTTTACAACATAGTTGAAAAGTGTTTATGACTGTCTGTCTGTCTGTCTGTCTGTTTGCACGATAACTGCCATAAAAATGACTTTATCAAAATGAAATTTCAGTATGTTGTTGAGACTGTGGGACATATGGGAATGTAAATGGAATGTAATATTAACCAATTAGTTTTGGATTCTACCCGGGTTGAAAAAATGAAATACATTGAACCCTGTGAATTTTTCAAAGATTTTTTAAGCGAAGTTAAAATTCACAAATTGCTTCAAAAATTTTAGGAAATATTGAAGTTATCCCCTAAAATATATAAAAACAATTTAGGAAAATATGTTCGCTAGTTTTTTAAATAAAAATTAAAATAATAATTGCACCCATATTATATGAAGAGATCACGTGACCCACTTTTAATTTGTAAATGTTCTAAAACGTTAAAACGCTCTAAAACGTCTCTAACGTTTTAAAACGTTAATTTATATACGTTCTTTTTAATTTATAATTAGTGTTGCATCCGTCCTAAAACTGTTTTAATTTTTATTTCTTTTCCGTGTGCATCTATATACTGCGCCAACGCAATTATAATATTTTTTAGTTTAAATGATCATCAAACTTTGATTATTTCTGCAACAAAACTTAATTTTCTCGTGTGGAGAATGTAAATACATCAAGGTGTAAGATGAGTTGTATAAGAATTGCTGAATTTCTTAAACGCAAAATTATTTTGCTCTGGAGTCTGCACTATAGCTGATATGAATGAAACATTCATTGATTTTACATAGAGAAGCAGACGATTCTATAGTATTGTTTCGTTCTACGAAGTTTTAAGCATGGAGTTAGAAAGCACTTTTACCTCCATAGTTTAAAGTTTTTAAGTAAAACAAATTATTGTAGTATTGTGATAATTTTAAAAATATCGCCGCTGAATGAAAGGAATGGAAAATTTTTTATGAATGAAATATACATTCCTTTTATATAAAAAGCCAGGCGATTTACATTTCGAAGATGTCATCTGAATAAAGTTCATTTGTTTTCGATGAAGTTTTCAAATATAATAAAGTATTGTAGTATTATGATAATTTTAAAAATATCACCGCTGAAAGTATCGCGTTTCACACAGAGATGTTTAAATAAAATTTCATTTGTAGTTGGAAAGTGTTTCATAATCAATGATTTATGCATGATTTATCTTTCTTGTTTTTAATACATTTTAATAGCTGAACATATTTTAATCATCTTTGGTGAGATGATCATCTCAATGTGTGTGTATATCCGTGAGTTGTTGCCACGATGACTTCGAATATACGCACGCCTACTAAATTTGATGAGTGATTACATTGTGTAATGAGCTAGAAATAAATAGAATTGTTTAAAATTTGAACAATTAGAAAATGAATTATTTGAAATGTGTAAATTTTTATAGCATTATTGCCTTTGAAAATAATAATAATTCATAGAGCAATGTTAGTAGTATTGTCAATACAGAAAAACATGGAGGATATATTAAAATTCTTTATACGGAATTAAAATTGCATTCAGTAATGCGAATTAGCTGATTACGTCCAAATCATCAACTTTATTTGTTGTTAACTTATAGGTTGGTTTTATAGAATTAAGAATTCTATTAAATAAGAACTTGCAAACGAAAGATGCACTGTTTCTCCGGTCTGGCGCTGATACAACAGGAGGTACAAATATGCAACATAAATGCATGAGAAAGTTGCGTAGAAACTCCTGTACTAGAAATTATTTTTCTATTTCTAACTGAATTGAACTATTGAAACTATCAAGTCATAAATAAACCCTTTTATGCATGATTATGTAAAATTTTGCATTATGCTGCCATGTTACAAGTATATAATATTTCGAAGTTTTCGCTCGAATTATAACAATTCTCTCTAGTTCTAGATTTTTTGATAGCAAAGCCAGTTATAAAGTTTTGCGAAAATCCACCAATATTTGTGGCCGCTATTACGTACACAAGAAATCTACCACAGACGTACGGATAGACAAACGGATATCCTTCTAAAAATAGTCGAAATGTGTTCAAGAAGTCTTAAAGCATATATTGGCATCAAAATATCGAAATCGACAAGTCACCTGAAAACAATACTTTGTCAGTACTACATGTGAGAAAGTAAAAATACGTAGGTTATCAAATCAAGGAAAGCCGTGGATCAGTTTAATAACTCGAAAAGTAATAGGGCTACCGTATATGCTATAACATAGCCACCTTTATCTAAAATACCCGTTCATTTTCCCCTTCGTTACTCTTAAATAATGAAAACCGCAAATCCACAAAATATGTTATGTATCGCCATTTAGCGGTGACAGCTAGAACAAGAAAAAGATTGAAAAGACCGTAGACGATGTGAATTTGGTATCTTGACATTTATACATTGATAGATAGAAATTCCAGGCTTCTCTCAGGGTTATTGTAAAATTAAATCTGATTTGAATTTGCATACAATACGATGTAAACGAACATACAATTTTTTTATAGATATGAAATTTCAACGAAAACATATGAACATTTTAAATTTATAGTACTACATACAAATTATTTAAACCACAACCAATATTTGCCATGCTTGATTGTGTCAACTAGCAGTGATGGTTCTTTTTTGATCAATTGCTCATAATAGTTTAATAGTTTAATTTGTGCCGAAATTATACACGTATACAAACTTTCTTTGAAAAGTCTGCTTTAATCCATTTCCCCCGACAGTTAACTTCCGAGGGAAATTCAAAGAGATATATACAGTCTTTCATATTATTTGATGTACAAAAGGGCACTACACTATAAACCATAGTAAAAGCTAGATGATACGTATTAAAAATACAAGAAAATTAAAAGTCAAATAATTTTAAAACAAGATCAACATTAAATAAATATAATAAATCCTTCAAGGTAAAACAAGTATTCAAAAGGAAAAACAACAACATTGTCTTAAATGATAAGTAGCACCATCTAGCTGTTCATTTTTGATCTGAGATGGTTGTCTATTTTCGAGGAGGCATTTTAGATAAAGGTGGCTATGGGTGTAGACACATAGTTTATAAAATTATGTGAACCAACCTATTTCAATGATGGCGACATGAGAATCTTTGTACCTGAAGACATTTTCAGCGTAATTTAGTCTTGCACCCTTGAACCATTCCATATTTTCAAAACTCCTCCTCCGATCGAATATCTGAAATTGTATATAAGAAATTTATTCGGACTAAGGTAAACAAAAAACAAATAATTAATTAACTGGCATTTAAGGGGGTATGGTACCCAAATTGCTGAAATCTGCAATTTTGAAGTTATAGTTGTAATTTTTTTGTATTCAGGCAGATTTTAAGACATTGTAAACAAAATGTGATATTCAAAATTTTAACAAATAAAAATATTATTTTTCAAAAATTAAAATTTGAAAATTTTTTTTTGATATAAGTAGGAAAATAATTTTTCTAAAATTTTAATTTGAACATTTTTTAACATAAAAATATGCAAGAAATAAATTGTCTTCACAGTTTTTGTAAATATGAATCAGAAAAATTTTAATAAAAAATAATGTAAAAAAACGTGATTTTATACTACAAATATTGTTTTCGAAAATCATAATAAAAAACAAACACATAGTATTTCAGCAATTGATGAAGACAAATTAAAGAAAAGTATATATATATAACAATTGTTCCAAATTTCATTCATATTCGTGTGGTAGAATTTGACTTATATCAATTTAAAGTTATAAAAATGTCGAAAATCACGTCTTTGAGAAAGTAGCAGCCGAAAATGGGTGTGGCTGTTGACAACTTCAGTAACTCAATTTTTAACATTGCAATATAATTGGTTCTATTTAATGTAGAAAGATCAATTTAGTGTCATTGAAATCAGAAAATTATGATTTTTTTTAAACAATAAAAAAATGGAGATTTTTCGGGTACCATACCCCCTTAATGCATTTAATTGCGAATGCTGTGCTTACTCTGTCTGCCGCAATGATAATACTGGTTAGAATCAAGTTCTTCTGAGAAATAATTTTGACAAATTTTATTTGGGAATATGTTCACAAACTCTTATGTGTAAATTAAATGTTTATCTTAACCATAGTTTTTTAATGATACCAGTTGTGATATCCGATTTGATTTAATATGGTTATCATGCAAATTTTCTTGTGATATTATGCTTATGATATAATAAATCAATTGATGGCAGTGCCAAAAGATCATAATTATGGGTTGAAAATGGCCTTGGATTTAAAGTTTTCTTGCATCTGCTCTATACAGGGTAAAAAAAAAGTGAACTTTGGAAGTTTTTTTTTTTTGAACAGTTGGTTATAGACACATCGTTTTAATTGCAAAAATGCTTTAAACAGGCCAGGAGGTTTTTGTAACAGTAAGTTTAATAATGCACATTATTTTTGCAAAATATTAAGACAAAAATTTATATAGTTACTTTAGTGAAGAAATTAAATTACAAAAATATTGATCATAATTTCTTCAGTTAAATGAAAAAAAAAATGGTTCTCAACAGTGAGCATTAAGACGAAACGCATTATCAAACTTCCTGACTTATACTACTTTGTTGTAGCTTATCAATTCGCTTATAATTAGGCATGTTGAGGAAGGAGGGGGGGGGGGGGGTGATTCCTCTCGGACTCGGATCTTCGACCTTTTCACATTTTTAGAAATTGAAACATTCATAGAAGGAAGCGACAGACAGTTTACCCCCTTTGAATCGAGTTTTCAACTGAAATTCGACATCATATTTTTGGATTGAACGGAACGTTTGTGATATAGGTACAGGTATTAAGATTTAACACACACACACACATATTTTATATATATATATATATATATATATATATATATATATATATATATATATATATATATATATATATATATATATATATATATATATATATATATATATATATATATATATATATATATATATATATATATATATATATTTATATATATATATATATATATATATATATATATATATATATATATATATATTACTTTCCATCCCTAGGTAAAAAAAATGTGATACTGTCACAAAAGCGAAAAACTCTTTCGTTAAAGATTATTGAAGAAATTAGTTAAAATCTTTCTTTCTTCAATAATGATTTATCGAAGAAAATATTAATAGTTATAAATTTAAAATATATTCATGTTCATTATTTTTCTGTCTCCTCTACTTTATTTATTATAACCTGACCATCTTATACCTTAAATGTTCACTAAAATATGCAGACTACTTTAAAACTAAGCACTCTGTGAAGGAAAATTGAAAATAAGGCCTAAGCAAAGTAGGGGCCCGGGAGTCGCTCCTCCCGGATCCGAATTATCTCTCCACGTCTCTGTACGCACGTTCTATAGGTAAGATATAAAATGTTTGATCTTTCAATGCCACTGATTGGCCCAAACGAAACGGGCTGTGATTGGTTAGATAACTCCCAGTATTTTGTGGCATCTTGTGAGAAAGAAGAAGATAAAATTCCCATGGATGAAACACTAAAAACTGCCATAATGCTTTGAGAATTATATCTAGGTGTCGCTAGTGTTTGTAAAGTAATATGCGGGCCATTTTTCAAAAAAAGGCGGGTTCTTTTATCCCGAATCGTACCCAAAACTAATCAGCACCAGACTCGCTCACAAGTAACTTACCTACCAAATTTTTTGACATTCGGTCCATTAGTTTTTTTGTTAGATTGGATACAAAATCTGCACAGACAGACAGACACACAGACAGACACACAGACAGACACACAGACAGACACACAGACAGACAGACACACAGACACACAGACACATAGACACACACACAGACGTCACGCTAAAAATGGTTTTTTCGTATTCTAGAGGTCTCGAAACGTGTAGATCCGTCGAAAACTCGAGTTGCGATTTTCGGCATGATTCCAATACTTTCCCTATACATTACCATGTGTTGCAGGGAAAGTAAAAAATGGATTGCACCAAGATGGGGTATAACCTTCAGTAATTTAGCTAATTTTTACTTTTCCTGCAATACATGGTAATGTATAGGGAAAGTATTGGAATCATGCCGAAACTCGCAACTCGAGTTTTCGACGGATCTACACGTTTCGAGACCTCTAGAATACGAAAAAACCATTTTTAGCGTGACGTCTGTGTGTCTGTCTGTGTGACTGTCTTTCTGTGCAGATTTTGTATCCACTCTAACTAAAAAACTAACGGACCGAATTTCACAAAATTTTGTAGGTAAGTCACTTGTGGGCGGGGCTGGTGCTGATTAGTTTTGGGTACGATTCGGAATAAAAGAACCCGCCTTTTTTGTGAAATGGCCCGCAAAAGCTTGTATCCACTGTAGCTAAAAAACTAATGGACCGAATTTTACAAAATTCGGTAGATGAGTCACGTATAGGTCACCCTGATGCTGATTAGATTTTGGTACGATTCAGAAAAAAATAACCTGCTTTTTTTTGCAAAATGGCCCGCAAAAATTGCCAAAATCTAAAATAAAAAACTGGGTATACTCAAATATATCCATTAAATGCTGATTTAATACGTAATTTTTAACGACGAAAAGAATAAGACCAATCCCATTACACTAGGACTAGCCGTTCTCGAGATATTTTAGTTTTTCGTACTTTCCCTACGCCACCTTTGAAAATAAGCCCGGTTACCGAATGAGAACGGAAATTGAATTAAAAGTGAAATAAATTTAATTAAAATATAGAGAACATTAATATAAGTCTGCAGAGAAAGTCATGTGCTGCCCACATCAGATTTTTACTTTCCCTGCAATACATGGTAATTATAGGGAAAGTATTGGAATCATATCGAAAATACCAAGTCGAGTTTTCGACGGATCTACACGTTTTGGAACCTCTAGCATACGAAAAACTATTTTTAGCGTGTCGTCAGTGTGTGTGTCTGTCTGTGCAATGTATGTATCGACTCTAGCTAAAAAACTAATTGATCAAATTTTGTAAAATTTTATAGGAAAATCAGTTGGGGGATACCCTGCTGCTGATTAGATTTTGGTACGTTTTAGAAAAAAAAATCTCTTTGGTTGGATGACACCTCAGTCAATTTTTAAATTATAATAGCTCGCATAGAAGGAATCTTCGATATGTTTATTTAAGTTTTATATATTACTTTCCTTATATACATAATGTATAAGGAAAGTATTGTGACGGTGTCGAAAATTCGAATTCGAGTCTTCGACGGGAGAGCACGTTTCAAGCATCCCTGATCACGAATCAAACATTTTTGAAGTGATGTCTGTGTGTGTGTGTGTGTGTGTGTGTGAAAGTATGTGTGTGTGTGTGTCAGTGAGTCTGTGGAGACGATAACTGACGAACGAATGGTCCGATTCGAGCCAAATTTGGCACAAAAATCACAATCCGTAAACACTGGAAGCCTATTGTTTTTATACGCAATCGAATGTTCAGAAACCCCCTAAATTTTCGAATGAAATTTTGAAAAAAACGTCAGAAAATCAAAACCACTAATAAAGTTACGCAAATAGACATTTCTTATGTAATTTTTCATTAGAAAACGATTGACATAAATTTTAGAACGCTAACATGAATCGTTCTCGAGATATTGTACATTTTTAAAAAAAATTATCAAAAGTCATATAAAATAAAAAAAAAATATATTTCCTATTGAGGAACATGTTCACTTTTCGTATGTAATACCATGCGATAAATTGAGTGATATCATTCTCGTGGATCTAGCTCGTTCCATTCATGAAAAAAGATACTTTGAATAATACTTTTGTATTTGAACGCCAATAGTCATTTATCTGCTGTAAGAATAACTAACTTATTTCTTAGTGCATAACGCTTGGCGAGATTTTGGCGACGAATTTGGCGGAATGTCGCCAACTTGGCGACTTTTTGAAATGTTGCCAAATTAACGAAAATCTCGCCAAATGGATAAAAATGACGCTAAATCAATGAAAATGACGACTAATTGTCGAAAATTCAATATCTTGGAAAGAACATTAGTATCTACTATAAGAAAAACCTTTTTTTTACTGTAAAAGTAGTAAATTCATCACATTATATAAGGAAAGTCATGTGTTGCCCACATCAGATTATTTTTTCATGCCATAAAGGCTTTAAGGCAAATAATTAACTTGCCACCCTAAAATTTCATTTGCCCTCCCCCCGGCCAAAAAGTCCTGAAAGAAACACTGTGCATTTGTGTATGTGTATGTGTGTGCGAGTCCATGACTGTAAGTCCGTGAAAACGATATATCTCGGGAACGAATTGAGCGTTTCGAATGAAATATGGTACAAAAGTTACACTCAGTGAATATTGAAAGTCTATTGATTTCAAACGCAATCAAATGTTCACTAGATCCCAAAATTTTGCAATGAAAATTTGAAAAAAAAAAAACTATCGAAAGATCAGAACCTTTCAATGTTCTTTTCAGGCATACATCTGACGGGGGGGGGGGCGAAATCCCCCAAAGTCATTTTATGGTAATCTAGTTTCTATTTATGTGACAGCATTTAGATATATTTATGTAGGACAAATAGAAAACTTGTCCCCCCCCCTTTTCATTCGTTCCCTTGCGAAATAAGGGGTACTGTCAATAATGTTACGTAAATAATCATTTATCGTTGAAGGCCCAGACCACACGACCAACCCAAGGGTTTATGGTAACGAATTGTGTGGCCGGCTAATAATCATTTATCGTGTAATTTTTTATGGGAAAACTTTTTATGGGAAAACGATTGACACAAACTCTGGAGCACTAGTATGAACCGTTCTTGAGATATTGCACATTTTTCAAGATGGTTTCCAAAGTAAAAATAAAAAAAAATGCAACAATTTAAAACCAAAAAATAAATCAAATGCCTCAGGTATCCTCCTTATTGCAGATTAAAATATATATTTAGTAAGATTTAAGCCATATGTTTATTGGTTTTAAAATCTGTGACCATCAACACCTGTTTCTTCGTATATTTAGGAAGAGGCTGTTGATGAGCGCATTGATTAAAAAACATAGACCTAAAGAAAATAAAAAATATTGTTATTCTAAGTAACTTTTCAATCATACCTCTGTATATGGCTCCGAATGTATGATGTCGAAGTACTGCCACACACATTCCCAAAACTCGGGATAGTTTTTGCAACTCCATTCGTGAAGTTTCCAGTAGTCATCTATTTAAAGTATACCCAACATTATAGCAAAACCATATTCTTTCAAAATTGCAATTTTAAAATTAATTTTTTTTTCAGATCGTTAGCAGCGAGGAAACATCTTTTTTAAATATATCGTTATTTCAATACGAGTATAAAATATTCCGTTTGTGGTAATACATCAACTTATAAAGTAATACAGTGTGTTGTGTTGTTTTTTATCCCACTTGACCGACAGCAACATTAGATCAAGTCCATGAACCCGTGAGTCTTCAAAAGATTAAGAACTATTCCAGGACTAGAGCACAGCTGACTTCTCTGCCATCCAATACATGTCAAGGCATGGGTAGGAGAGAACTGAGCCAAATTGCACTTCGGGCAAAGGGGATAAACCTTAGAACCCAACACATGACGAAAAGCACGAAGATGGCCGCTGCGGAGTCTGGCCAGAGCCGTCTGTTCACCCCTACTGCCTGCCTCAAGCAAAGCAGCACCAGGACGGCTACAATCAGACCACTCATGCACGAGGGGCCTTTCTCCAAGTGGAGTTGATTTCAAGTTTGATTCGTGAGGCAAGTTCCGAGAAAGAAAGACAGCCACCGTCAATAGAACTCCTGGCCAGCCTCCTTGGCTGCCCTCCTTGGCCAGACCATCCGCAACCTCATTACCGTAAATATCTACGTGAGTTGGCACCCATTGAAAAAATATCCTATTATGGGCACACAAGTAACCCAAATGCTGAACAATATTCACTGTCGTTCCGTCACCATGTCTCCACCATCAGTAATACAGTGTAATAGTCGTATCGGTATGTCGATATATCATGAGAGTATTGTGCAGGCTTGTTGACAAGGGGGTGATGTCCATCGGGCCCGGATTTTTCAGGGTGCCCGAATTCTCTACCCATTTTTTAAAAAAAATAATGAAACAAAAAATTAAATAAAGAATATAAGCAGTTAATATGAAAATGAAAAAATAATTTTTTCATTGAAAATATTGCTATTTCTTTCTATCTCCAGGTAAAACAAATGTGGTACTGGCACAAATCTGGTTCTCTAAAAGAGAAAAAATGTTCTGATTCTAATGTTCTGTTTATTGAAAAAACAAATAGTTATAAATTAAAAAAATATATTTATATTTATTATTTTCCGGTTTCTTCTACTTTTATTTCTTATAACCTGAACATCTTATACCTTAAATTTTCTGTAAAATATACAAATTACTTTAAAACTAAAATCACTGTGAAGAAAAATTGAAATCGAAGACTAAGCAAAATAGGGGCCCTTGAGTTGTTTCCCCTTGACCCGGATTATCGCTCCACGGACCTGTTTATGAGCATTTTTAGGTGAAGCGAGAACCATGAAGGCACGTAGCAGTTTTTACAGGAGCGAACAAACACAAGTATAAGACGTACATATCGATTAAGTGAACATTGTGACCTTGAATGTTCAGGATGGGGCAACTGCCCTTGCCATCTCCATGGCTGGATCTTATTGGAAATATTATTTGTGGGGCCTTATTGGAAATGTCACTTCAAGGGCCTTGGTATATGTACTGAACACTTTCATGTCAAATTTTACGTTTTTTATGTTTTATACGGGGCGTTCATGCTATATGTGTTAAATTTGAAAATAATGTTTATGAGAAACTGGTTTGTGGTACATATGATTTTGGTTATATGCAGGTTTTTTCTAATCATGCTAGATAGACTAAGGAATACAAAAGTTGCAGTATTTTAAGTTTTATTTATTAAAATAATTTTAATTAAAATATATTTTAAGTTTTATTTATTAACTATTGTAAGTTTTATTTATTAAAATAATTTTAATTAAAATTTAACAAGATTGTATAATTATGAGTATTAATACTATATTTGAAAATAAAAATATTGAATAATAAATTTTCTTGCATTTTTCTCAGCAGTTAGCAAGAATACATTCAAAAGTAACATGTATCGCTTCCTCGCATTCTATTTACAATATTGCTAGACTGTTCAATGGTTTATGTAATGTGGTTGATTTCAAATATGGTTTCATAAATTTAAGTTTCGGGAAACTCTTTTCTCTTGAAGATGTTATCTCCTTAAAGACTGTGGCGAAGCGTCGGTTAAAACAAAGGAGACAGCGTCTATTCAAATAATATAAGATCAACTTATATTTTAATTAATATTTTCTGTGTAAATAAACAAATTGTTTCTGCTCCGTCTGGCACATAACTCAAAGCAGGCGCCATTCTTGTTTCCTCTAAGCGTCAGTCGGGATTTTCAGGAGAAACGAATCTCTATCTATCCAGCTCAAAAGATATTTCATTGGAAATAGAACCGAAAGAAAATGTGCAAGCAACAACAACCCGGGCAATGGCAACCTGGGAATTTATTTTATTTTTCTCGCAAATATAGTGTTTATTACCTGAAGCATCTGGAGAGTTACTTTAAAAGTTAATGAGGAATTTGATTCAGAAAATTGCTAAATTATAGGGGTTTTGATATTATAGGGTTTCGATAATTTTTCAGAGTTAAAAACTCGGCGTATGGAATTGATATTTTTAAAAAATATGAGATACTCTTCTCAAATATCCAGATGTTTTAATTCAGCAGATTTCACCCTATATTCTTTGATTTTCATTTACTATTTGCATTAATTTTATATATATATATATATATATATAAATTAAAAGTGGCACAGCTATAGCACAGAAATATACGAGTCTATATATTAAGGCCAAGGACATTTTTTTTTGGTTGAAACTGAATCAGTTGTGAATATAGTATAAGAATACACAATTTTAATATTGTTGGAATATTTCTATGTGAATCAGAATTTAAATTCTAAACAAGTGAAAAAGTAAAGCTTGGTAAGTGGTCAATTTATGGTCCCCGGTTTTCAGTCTCTCCAAATTATTTTATCACGCTCCGCCACTGCTTAAGGAATATACAAACTTGAAAACGCTGCAGAACTTTCTATTTGGCTTAGAAACTAGAATGTTTAAGTGGTCAATTTATGGTCCCCGGTTTTCAGTTTCTCCAAATTATTTTATCACGCTTCGCCACTGCTTAAGGAATATACAAACTTGAAAACGCTGCAGAACTTTCTATTTGGCTTAGAAACTAGAATGTTTAAGTGGTCAATTTATGGTCTCCGGTTTTCAGTTTCTCCAAATTATTTTATCACGCTCCGCCACTGCTTAACGAATATACAAACTTGAAAACGCTGCAGAACTTTCTATTTGGCTTAGAAACTAGAATGTTTAAGTGGTCAATTTATGGTCCCCGGTTTTCAGTTTCTCCAAATTATTTTATCACGCTCCGCCACTGCTTAAGGAATATACAAACTTGAAAACGCTGCAGAACTTTCTATTTGGCTTAGAAACTAGAATGTTTAAGTGGTCAATTTATGGTCCCCGGTTTTCAGTTTCTCCAAATTATTTTATCACGCTCCGCCACTGCTTAAGGAATATACAAACTTGAAAACGCTGCAGAACTTTCTATTTGGCTTAGAAACTAGAATGTTTAAGTGGTCAATTTATGGTCCCCGGTTTTCAGTTTCTCCAAATTATTTTATCACGCTCCGCCACTGCTTAACGAATATACAAACTTGAAAACGCTGCAGAACGTTCTATTTGGCTTAGAAACTGAAATGTTTAAGTGGTCAATTTATGGTCCCTGGTTTTCAGTCTCTCCAAATTATTTTATCACGCTTCGCCACTGCTTAAGGAATATACAAACTTGAAAACGCTGCAGAACGTTCTATTTGGCTTAGAAACTGAAATGTTTAAGTGGTCAATTTATGGTCCCCGGATTTCAGTCTTTCCAAATTATTTTATCACGCTTCGCCACTGCTTAAGGAATATACAAACTTGAAAATGCTGCAGAACGTTCTATTTGGCTTAGAAACTGAAATGTTTAAGTGGTTAATTTATGGTCCCTGGTTTTCAGTCTCTCCAAATTATTTTATCACGCTTCGCCACTGCTTAAGGAATATACAAACTTGAAAACGCTGCAGAACGTTCTATTTGGCTTAGAAGCTGAAATGTTTAAGTGGTCAATTTATGGTCCCTGGTTTTCAGTCTCTCCAAATTATTTTATCACGCTTCGCCACTGCTTAAGGAATATACAAACTTGAAAACGCTGCAGAACGTTCTATTTGGCTTAGAAGCTGAAATGTTTAAGTGGTCAATTTTATAATACTTTCCGCATACAGCTCGATTGAAGCTTATTGGTCCAATCGGCATAATACACCGGCCTTGAGCTTATCTATATAGTGTTGTTATTGTTGAGACCCAGACCGTCCGACCTTCCAGAAAGTTGTAAGGTAAGTGTTTGGACGGCCGGGAAGTGTCACCCAATTTAGATCGGTACCTAGTGGGGGAGGCATCCACCGGAACCGTACCTTCCTTCCCCTACCACCAACCTCTTGGAAGGACTTACAGACCCGCATGTTTAACGTGATCGTACTCCGCGTGAACACGGTGGCAGTTTCGGCAGTGACGGGAATCAAACCCGGGCCTACCGAGTGCAACTCCCACGCGCTAACCACTGGGCTACCGCGCCCGTATTTATATAGTGTCGAAAGCCCAGACCATCCGACTCGTCCAAGGACTTAGAGCAACAAAATGGATGGTGTGAATGTCCTTTTAGTACATTGATACAGCGTACCAGATACATAGCGCTCTACAACAGGGAGATAGCCTGTACGCCTGTTATGGCATTGTCGGTATCGGTTATTCTATATTGGCCACGCCATTGCAGATATCAACTATTCCGTGCTGAAGAGCACTAAAATATCAAAACCAATGTATGTTGGTATCTTAAACGGCAACTCGCTTCTGTTTAAAACCGTATTAGAGCTCATATGGTTATACTTATGGTTATTTTATGCTTATCGTTCTTAACTTATCATGAGATAGAGACATAAGTGTGCCATCTTTGTAAATCCCCGTAATTCTTAGCATAATTCGAAAAAGCAAACAAATGCCGTGAGTAAGTCCTATTTGCTATTTTGAGGGCATTTCTATACACTACCTCCTATACCTTCCACTGCAGTCCTTGTACGTCCGATTGTTAAGTATGAATTATTTCTCAAATGCTGTTTTGATTTGAAGGATTATACAAATTTTTACAAATATCAACAGTCTAGTAAATAAAATTAATGAATGTTAATTTAAATATATATTTCATTTAAATAATTAAAGTTAATTAAAATGTATATATAATTTAAAAACAAATAAACAAAAAAGAAACAAAAAATTGAACAAAATAAGGAATGCAAATTTTTACTCACTACTACGTCACTGTTGCTACTATGAGCAAGCATTTATGCTACTGGACCTTTATTGTGAGCAAACCCTTAGCAAGGTACTGAACCTTTGTGAGTAAACTCTTAGCATACTGACGGATCTTTGTTATGAGCATGCTACTGGACCTGTGTTGTGAGCAAACCCTTAGCATGGTACTGGGCCTTTGTTGTAAACAAACCCTTAGCAGTACTCGACTTTTGTTATGAGCAAAACCTTAGCATGCCAATGGCTTGATGTTGACCGCATGCTAATGACATAAAATTTAAAATAGGTATGTCAGATAGCTGAGTGAATTCTGAGCTTCTGTTTTCAGATGTTTATGAGAGTGAAAACAAAAAAAATGTTCATGAAACATCATAACGAAGCTTTTGTATTATCTATATAGAAGTTTGACGATTTAACTGAAATATACTTACCTAAATTGATTTCGTATTTTCTTTCCACGAATTTCCTGAATCTATCTGTTTCATTTTCTTTGTTCTGGGGCTGATACACTATTGTAGACATCAAATCTTCTCCAATCTTTACCTTCTCAAAATCCATTTTTTCGGTTTCTGCAAACAAACGCCCTTTTCTTTTTAAATCGTCTTGTACTTCCACCTATGAGCAATTAGTTTGCAAAAATGACTAAATAATGTTCAACACATACAGATGATGAAACGTATACTATGTAAAAATGTGCTGAATATAAGTATATGCAGTAGTATAATTCAGCCAATCTATATTAAAATATTAATTAATTCGAAAATCACTTGTTCAGTGGCTGAAATATATGTTCTGATCATTATCTCTCTATATGTATATAAGAAAAAATAGCTGACGCCGCCGCTGTTTCACAAATTTCTCGTTTCTTGAGATTCTTTGCTTCGTAACGCAAAAGCTATTGCATATAAAAATATGAAATTTGGTACACTTGTAGAGAAAGCTTTGGGAAAGACGCTGAAATAATCTGTTTTTGATATATATTGTAGTTTAAGAAATATTTAATGTCAAAGTCAAAATATATGATCTGCGAGTTCGTGTCCTGGATAGACCAATAGCAAGAGAACGAATTTCTGCAGTCAGGTACCTACATGGGTGAATTTTTGATGTGATAAGAATTCAGTTGATAAGAATTCAGTTGTATAAGAATTTAGCTGTATAAGAATTGCTGAATTTTTTTCACGCAAAATTCTTTAGCTCAAGAGTCTGGAATAAAATTGATATGAACGAAATATTCATTGCTTTTACATAGACAGCCAGACGATTTATATTTGAATGACGTCATTTGAATAAAGTTCATTTTTTTTTCGATGGAGTTTTAAGTTTTCGAATATAATACATTATTGTAGTACTGTGATAATTTAAAATATATCACAGCTGAATGTATCGCATTTTAGAGATGTTTAAATAAAATTGCATTTCAGTTGGAAAGTGTTTCATAATCAATGCTTTATGCATGATTGATATTTCTTGTTTATCTTTTGCAAATATTGCAAGAAAAAAAAAGTGATAATTCTGTATCAGTGGTTGTTGAAACCCAGACCGTCCGACCTACCAGGAAGGTGTAAGGTAACTGTTTGGACGGTCGGGAAGTGCCACCCAATTTAGACCGGAACCCAGTGGGGGAGGCATCCACAGGGACCGTACCCTCCTTCCCCTACCACCAACCTCTCGGAAGGACTTTCGGACCCACATGTTTAACGTGATCGTACTCCGCATGAACACGGCGGCAGTTTTGGCAGTGGCTGGAATCGAACCCGGGCCTACCGAGTGCAACTCCAGCGCGCTAACCAATGGGCTACCGCGCCCGTCTGTATCAGTGGTGTAAATGATCACAATTTAGCATGTTACTTTTTATTTTAAAAGGATTGAAGCATTTATCTTGCTTCGTTTTTGGATAGGACTTATAACGTTGCTTTCCTATTACTAAATCCTTCTTTTGCAGCTCAAGAACACAACGAAAATTAAAGGAATGATGTATAAGTACTTATGAGAAATTCCTGATTACAACATAAGAGACGTGCAATGCAAAATTGTAAGTCATTTCATTCGAATCATTTAGAAAATAATTTGGAGAGAAAAATATATATAATAAAATGTTTCAATTCTATCGTAATATATCATTATATAATTATTACACCTCTGTGTTATAAAAACGGAATTTTTTACTTTATTTTTTTGTAGATTTTTGAAAATTTAGAATGAAATGTACTTCATGTAGTAATTACATTATTTTATTTTCTAAAAATTTTTATATGGTTTAAATATTTATGGAAACCGGTTGCTAAAAATAGGGACTAAAATTACTGGGTATTTCATTTAATAGACTAAAAGTTTTATACATTTGATCCCATAGGGGTAGTCAAAATCTTAAAAAAATGAGGGAGGAGCAATCAGTGTTTTGACCCTAATTATACATACTTCAGGTGACCACTCTCAATAGAATAGCCAGTTTTTAAAAAACATTTTTTTTTTAACCCAACGTCTTTCAAATTGTGTTCCACGAAATACAAATAAGGGTTTCGCGTTAAAAGCTGAAGAAATGTATTATTTGACTTTTTATTTTCTATACATGCGTAGTATAATGTACAGTTATGTATATAATGTACAGTAATATAATATACAGGGTCTTTCAAAAGTCCGTATAAACTTTAAAAATTCATTAAAAATCGAAAAATCATCGCATTGAGGTACGGCTTGTACTATAAATATTACCAGGACGGGATTTTTTTGACGTGAAAAAATTTTGTAGTTTAAAAAACCACCTATAGGTGACGCTTATCCGAATACATCTTCCAGAAGTATGCAAATGAGGCTGTTATAAAAGAGCTGTAGTGCTCTTAGATTCTTCATTTGATTCATTAATAAACGGTGCAAAGAAGAAGCTTTTGTGAGAATGGGAACTTTGATCGAGAAACTCTTGTTAGTGAAGCTATATTACGTGAGCGGCGAATCAGTATCAGATGCTTTGCGAAAATTTAGATTTAGGAAAAATCTAAAGAAAGGAAAAGGTCCTGTCACCTGTTCAGGGTTACTTAGGCTTGTCACACGATTTGACACTTACAGTAAGTTATTTTGTCTTTCCAATGCGTTCAGCGCCACCTATAGGTGATTTTTTAAACTACAAAAATTTACACGTCATAACCCCCCCCCCCCCCCCTTCGTCCTATCAATACTTATGGTACAAAACCGTACCTCAATGCGATGATTTTTCGATTTTTAATGAATTTTTAAAGTTCATACTGACTTTTGAAAGACCCTGCATAATATATAATGTACAGTAAATGCACAGTAATATAATGTATAATGTACAGTAATATAATATATAATGCTCGAAGACAAAAACTAGATTATAATTTTTGAGGCATGCCTGAAGTCGAATCGTTTTTGAGGTGATGTCTTTGTGTCTGTATGTGGCAGTAATATGTGTGTGTGTACGTGCATATGTGGTATGTACGTACATATAAATGTATGTGTATACATGCATGTAGTAAATAAACTCTATCTTTCAAACCAATATGAAAATGAATACGATTGTTGTAACCCGTGAGTACTAGAACTCCAATTATTTTGATCGAAATACTTAGTACTTAAAAAAAAGGAAAATCAATCATCCATAAAGCATTGATTATGAAACACTTTCCAACTGAAATGCAATTTTACTTAAACATCTCTAAAATATGATACATTCAGCGTGTGATATTTTTAAAATTGTCATAGTACTACAGTGATTTATTATGCTTGAAAATATCAAACTTCATCGAAAGACAATTATAGTTACCCAAAATGAACTTGTCGCGCGGTAGCCCAGTGTTTAGTGCGCGGGAATTGCACTTGGTAGGCATGGGTTCGATTCCCTCCTCTGCCAAAACTGCCGCCGTGTTCACGCGGAGTACAATCACTTTAACCATGTGGGTCCGTAAATCCTTTTGAGAGGCTGGTGGTAGGGGAAGGAGGGTGCAGTCCCTGTGGATGCCTCCCCCACTGGGTTCCGGTCTAAATTAGGTGGCTCATCCCGGCCGTCCAAACTATCCAAACTATCGACGCGCGGATACCAGATTTCAAATCTCTAGTTATTCGGAAGTGCCTAAAAAGCGTAATAGACGGACGGACAGACAGACGGACACAGCATTTAGTATATATAAATATGTATATTTCCCATTCGAAAAAAAAAATGGTGCTAATTTTAGAACGTCCACTTTTCAGTCACAAATGATTTAATGTAAGAACTTTTCTTACAAGGGAAGGCTTTGCAATAGTTCTTCCGGATTGCAATCTTTCATGCCCTATCTTGTAAAGGACCATGAATAATGATAAAACGCCACGGCTTTCATCTGCTAAGTGATAGGGGGCGCCACAATAACAATCTGAAGTTGTCATGCAAACGTGCTCTACTGACGTGTATTATTAACATTTTAGTGTGAAATATTATCCTTTTCAATTATTATTATTATTTTGAAATAAAATGGACAATAATGGTAAGTAGTAAACGATACATTCATTACTAATATAATTTATATCTTATTAATTAGCTAAACAACTGCCAAGACATGGTCGTAAAGGTTGATCAAACACGACAAAGGCTGAAATTTTTGGAAACCAAAACTGAACTATTCAACAAAACTATTGACTGTATTACAATGAAAGGCAAAGCAAATGAAATTTGTAAAATAATGAATGATTTAAATTCTTTGTAAGTTTGAAATTATGAATGGGAATGATTAAATGTATGATCAATACAAATGAAAACGTTACAACGTGCACATTTAACAAATGCATAATCATTGCAATTTACAATGAAACAAGTCGCTGAACCAATATTAAATACTGTTGCTATTACCTTGTTAAATTTTGTAATGTGTTTTTCAACTGAATATCCAGCTTTTTTCCAAGAATATATTACCATATCTTGAAATATATAAGCGCCAAGTTAATTGTACACAAATGAATGTATTTTTAAAATAAATAATTTATCATTTAACTTTCTGTTGGCCTCTTCATCGATGTTGGTTCAAAATTCATCGATGTCTTCAATATGAACCCCTTCAATGCATGCAGCTCGAATTTTTATGTAGTCATCGATACGTTTTACAAATGCCTTATAAGGATTGAAGAAGTAACAGTCTAACGGCTGTGCATATTTTGCTGTTTTTTCAGGTATTATTTAATAATAATAATAACTGAAAAGGATAATATTTTCACACTAAAATGTAAATAATACACGTCAGTAGAGCACGTTTGCATGACAACTTCAGATTGTTATTGTGGCTCCCCCTATCACTTAGCAGATGAAAGCCGTGGCGTTTTATCATTATTCATGGTCCTTTACAAGACAGGATATGTAAGATTGCAATCCGAGAGAACTATTGCAAAGTCTTCCCTTGTTAGTATTAAAAAGTCGATTAGTATTTCTGAATAGTATTATAATTTCTTATATTTGGAATGAGTTGTTTATTTTTTATTAAATTCTTTATACTTTGTTTACATTATTTCTCATGCGGGTAGTAACTTTTTCTCTCATAATAATGCGAAATAGAAGCCTAAAGAGGCTATTGAATGAGTCAAATCAATAGTGTTCGAGATACTTATTCACCAAGGAAAATGTGCAATTTTTAATATTGCAACACTTTAAAAACTTGAGATAGAGATTGCAGTGAATAAGAACGGGCGGAAGTCCTCGCCATATGAAATAATTAAAGCAAAATTAACATTGTCGATGTTCAGACAAAAGTATAACTTGTGTGAAAAAATTATATTTCAATTTAGTGGTGGATAATGCAAATTCGTACAAATATTAACAATTCAGAAGTAAAATAGGTTAAAGTTAATTTAAATATATATTTTTAAAATAATGTAAGCTAATTTAAATACGTATGTCATTTAAAATTAGAAAAAAAAATAAAAGGAAAATGTATTTTTATTTTATTTATTTTACATATTTGCACGAGAAGGCAAAAACAAATGATTTCTTAAACAAATTCGTACAAATATTAACAGGTGAGAAGTAAAATTGGTTACTGTTAATTTAAATATATATCTTTAAATTAACTTAAGCTATTTTAAATACGTATTTCATTTAAAATTAGAAAAAAAAATAATAAAAGGAAAATGTATTTTCATTTTATTTATTCTACACAATTGCACGAGAAGGTAAAAGCAAATGATTTATTAACTGATATTCAAAACTGTAATATTACCTGTTTCAGAATCTTCTTGTCAGTTAGAAGCTGAATGTCAGTTGTAAGCTTAAAGTCAGGTTGTAAGCTTAAAATCAGGTTGCAAGTTAAAAATCTGGTTGCAAAATTTTACATCCCGAGGCGACTGGATGAAATTTGCCCGTCTTGATTAAATAACCCTTTCGCTTATCAGATAAGATGCGACAAAAATTGAAAACGCAAAGTGAAAGTGATTATGATTATACATCTTTGATCCCTTTGAAAACACGAGAGAAAAGGAGGAAGTTGGTAGACTTTTAAAACGTTAGCACAATTTGCATACGCGGTAAAACCCGTTGCAGATTTCCCAGAAGAATAAAGACTGTTTTTATTTTGGTTTTCTTCAGAATTTCAAGAGGAAATTTTGCGAGTAATATTTCTATTGTTTATCATGCTATTGTATAGAGAAATATTTTCTTAGTGAGAGAATTTTAGTATTTTTGATTGTGACAGAGGAGTGCATTTTAAAACCTCCCAAAATTATTTTTAACACTTTCGGAAAAATATCTGTATGTGTGAGTTTATGTATTGTTACGACGTATTCCTTAGAATTGTGGGTGTGCGCTTAGGATACAGGAATGAGTCCTAATTTCTAGATAACTAACACGTTTATTCACAAGCATATCGTAAACAGTAATAATACATGGCGAAACAGAACTTAAATGTTCCACTAATTTCACAAAACTATTGATACTATTTTTGAAATATTGACGTATTTCATTTCGCAAAACAGTGCCTACTATTTTTAAAACATTGACGAAAATCACAGTTCAATGTAACTCGTATCACGTCAACTGCTCTCCAACTGAATTATGACTCATTTTATAGACTCTCTCTGTAGAAACGTCTGTAAATATCTAATATCTCGTAAAATATTGATTATTTAAGGTGCTTCTCGAACCTTCGGAAAGTCGCCAAAATGGTGAAAAATCGTCCATTCTAGCAACCCATTTTCGACCTTCGGCATTCTAGCAACTCTCGATTCACGTCATAGGAAAGGTGGTCAGTACGGATATTTTCCCCGTCTGGACTTCGGAAGAGGCGAAAGTGAGAGGGGAAATAGTTACTCAGGAGCATTTTACAAGTTCGTAACAATACTACATGCTCACCAAAAAGTTATTTCAGTTTTCGTAAATTGCCTTGGTCACTTTGCTAAAATAGTGATTTAGACTGATTAGGAAATGACACATACCCCTCCTTTCTTTTCATATATCCATTGCAAATAAACACTTAATTTTTAAGTCCCTATAAAACTTATGACTACGAAATAAAGTGTAATAAAGTTTGCAAAGATTAAAGATTTAGAGAATTTTTCACGAAAAAAATGTTACGTATAGTTCGTAAGGGCTAACAATTTCTATTCTCGGCTTCTTAATTTTCAAGCAGAGCCTTCCCCGGGGAAAGAAGAGCCTGAATTTAAATTACAGCCTCGCACATTCCAGACGCTAAATGGTGCTGGCAACCAGGTTATAAAAAGGCGAAATGCGAAACACGAGGGGGTTCGAGATGATACGAGTTGGTATGACGTAGAACGTGGCGTGTGTGGATGCCGACGATGGTAGACAAGGTGGACAATGTACATCATGATTTATTATTTGTAAATTACGTTAATGGAGTTTATTTTATGATTTTTACAGTTTAAGAATAAAATTGTTGTTTTATCAAAAGATGTCTGTGTGTTCATTCCGAGGCCTTCACAATGGTGCTCGAACAAAAGTGTGGAAGGAATCAGAAGAAAAGCGCAAACCGTAAGTAAGCTGATATTTTTGTGGTTAAATTAGAAGTTTATATTTTGTTAAAAGGTGACAAGTTGTATGAGAAATTTACATGCGAGTATTCGTCGTAATAGCGCCATGCAAAAAATTCTAAACTAGAACCCAGGAATGGATATTCTGTGTATGACATATCACAAAAATTTGATGGAAAATCAAATACGCAGGAATTTTTCGATGAATCAGAACAATTCAGTGAGTTAAACGAGTTAATTGAAGCTGAAAAACTTTCTTTGGCGATATCAGCACAAACTGATAAAGCACTGAATTGGTATAATTTGATAGGAAAAAGAGTCTTAGGAAACAGTCACAGCAAAAACCATACATAGGAAAATTTTAAAAATGTATTACTTAAAACATGTCCTGCAATTAAAAACAGTAGCAGTAGAGAAGTAACATTAGCAGTAGAGAAGTAACAGTAGCAGTAAAGAAGTAACAGTAGCAGTAAAGTAGCAGTAGAGAAGTAACAGTAGCAGTAAAGTAGCAGTAGAGAAGGAATTGTACGCAAATATGCAAAAATGGGGTCAAAAGCCTAGTGACTTTCTACTAAGAAAAATTGAATTGATAAAAACGTTATATACAGATGTACGTAGAAGAATCGTTTATTTTGGATATTATAAGCTCTCGATTGCTACCAGAAGTGCGCAATTTCGTTGAAGTTAGACATATAAGTTCGATGGATAAACTCTTTAAAAATGTTATTGAGTACGAAAATAGGAATTCCAGTGATCGCAAAGCATACAATGAAAGAAATAGTTAGCAAAACGCCAAGTTTGAACACAAGCAATCTTCAGTATCGAGATAAGGCGAAATTTCCAAACCAAGGTCAAGGAATGAAAAACGCGAATCTGCAGCCAGGTAGATCGTCTGATTGGCGGCAGTGAAACTCGAATCGAAACGAACAAGGACACACTTTATCCGAGAATTATCAAAACTGAAAAACACAGAAAACTAATTTATAGTTAATTCAGAAGAAGGAAAGTGATTTCTCGGTAAATTCACGAAGTAGAAGCACAAAATCTCTGAATATAGTTGAGTTAAAAATGTTGAGTTTGAATTCAGTGGATCTACTGCAACTGGTGGTACATTTAGAAGGTCAACCAGTCAGCACTACTTGTGATTTCGGGGCGGATATGTCATTTATAGCAGAAAAATTTGCACATAAGTTCTTACGACATAAAAAATTTAAAACAGTAGGAAATATTAAAATTATTGCAGCGCAAGGGGAAATTGTCGGCTAATGGGAAGAGTGAATGTTGCAGTTGAAACTCAAGATTGTTGTAAAATATGGGAGTTTATGATAGTGAGAGGGTTGGAGTACGATTGTATCTTAGGAAGAGATTTTTGCGAGCAAATTGGGTAGTACTGAATTTTAAGAATAACGAAATTTTTGGCGGTGCTTGCATAGGCACTGCGGGAGCGATAGTGCTCTCTCGTCCTCGCAGCCTGGCGTGCAGCTTCCTACTTGCGCATGCGCACAACAATCAAACACCACGCAGCTGGAACTGTGAAGCGTGGTGTTTGACTGTTACTTTCTTACAAAATAAAAGTAGTTAAGAAATGAAATATAAATTAAGATAATCGAAATTAAAAATAAATTAAGATAATTGAAATTCAAAATTAAAAAAAAGTACTAGGGGGCTCCGCCTCAGCTCGCCAACCCCCGTAAAAAGTTTTTGCCTCCTACTCACTGACGCTCGCTGAACTCGCTTCGCGAGCACTTTCGTGCCGCCTGCTCGCAAATGGGTATCGTCCTTGTTAACTGACATTCACCAACCCTAGAACTCGCTTCGAATCAAAGCCCTAGAAAAGAAACGCAAGCTTCCAATCTGGACGGCGCATACGACCACCTACGTGTCCCATGCTCGATGATGCTCGCTGAATCCCAGGGATCCTCCCTCCATTGTCTGCCGGTCATTAAGTCCGTAACTCGATTCACGAGTCGGAAGGCTTCGCCTCCAAATCGCTGACGTTCACTAACGCTCGCAGAACCCCGTGGATTCGTCCTGCATTGGCTGTCGTTCATTCTCCCCCTTAACTGGATTCTTCGAATCGGGAGGCTTCGCTTTCTACTCGCTGACGCTTTTCCGCGAGCATTTATCGGTTCGCTAATACTTTCGCTCGGTTCGCTAACACTTTCGTGCCGCCTGCTACGAAGGCATAATATTCAAATGGATACCGACCTTGTTAACTAACATTCACCACTCCAAGAACTCGCTTCGCTAGCTCTTCCAATTTGGGCGGCTCATGCGACCTCTTACGTGTCTCATACTCGCTGACGATCACAGAATCCCAGAGCTCCGCCCTCCATTGGATGCCGCTCCTTTGGACGGCTCACACGATGGCTTACGTGTCCCATACTCGCTTACGTTTGCAGAATCCCGAGGTTCAGCCCTCCATTGGCCACCACTCATTAACCCCGTATCTCGATTCACGAGTCCACACACACAGACACACATTTAGACTATTATACTTCTAGGTTTAGAAGAGAGGATAATGTTTTGCCTACAAACCACATGTACTAAGATAAGACTATAACAACTAAAAAAATTATTAATAATCCATATTACAGTTACATAAATTATAAAACGAGTGTTTAAAATAAATATCTTATATAAAGAGAAAAGTTTCAATTATAATATTATAGAACTTTCCTCGCACAAGTATGCTCCTGTACCCAACGATTCAGCCGACCATTTTTTCTTCTTTCCACGTCTCTGGAATAGCGAAATAGCTTAAATTCTTTCATAGAAGTAAATGTTAGAGTATTTCAGTGCAGAACACCTGTGAAACCAGATGAAGCAATATATATATTTCAAGTAATACACTATGGTGAAAACAAGCTGAATAAATGATTCAAGCAAATTGCACCAAATTTGATATTTCGGTTGAACGAGGTTTACGACCCATAAATGAAATTCACAACATGAAGGTAGAGAGTAACGCCGTACATCGTAATGTCAAATTTCGTTTCTACTTTTGTGTACATCGCGAAGGTAGCGTAATAAATTGCGGACTTCTCAAACTAAAAGATGATTTTAGTTTCTATTTATTTACAATGAGTTTGTTTTGTCAGTATTTATTTAAAGTATTTCATGTCTCGCTAATTAGGTCTAATAATATATAACTTTAAAATAAGGGTTAAAATAGAGAATATGCACACTAAAAATGTTATTCAAAAATATTTTTGAATAACGTATTCATAATAATATATTCATAATATTTTTGACCCTCAAGTGGACCTAATAATGTTACGAACATAATTTGTATACTAGCAACAATGATTGAAATTATTAAGTTTTCTGATCAATGACCAATTTGGTGCATAATTATGTCAAATTTTATCCAATGTGATGAAAATATAAAATTTTTATGCTTTCACTCGAATTTCAAAATTTTTCATTTAGTTCTAGGTCTTTCGCTAACAAAGCTGGATAAAATGTTTTATGAAAATCCATTAACATTTGTGGCAGCTATTCACAACACTAGAACTAAAAACAGTGGAAACTATCACCGTACGTGTTTTGTTTCTATAAATTTGTCCATTTCAGTCTCAGCAACTTCATCCTGAAGAGGTTAAAAAGCACGAAACCGCTCTACGCATGATGGTCGTTTCATTGTGAGCGCTATTAAAAACACCGGAAACTATCATATTTTGGCGTGTTCTGTTTTTATATATATGCCCATTACAGCCTCAGGAACTTCATGCAAACATTGGATCTACTTGCAAACATTGGAAACTGTAACGTATCGGCGAGTTTTGTTTCTATGAATTGCCCATTATAGCTTCAGCAACTTCATGCTGAAGAAGGTAAAAAGGCACGAAATCGGTATATGGATGCTGGTATTTTTCATTGGGGACTTTACTAGCAAACATTGGAAACTGTCACCTATCGGCTTGTTCTGTTTCTGTGAATTGCCCATTACAGCCTCAGTAACTTCATGTTGAAGAGGGTAAAACATGAAATCGGAAACAGGACGATGGTCATTTCACTGGGAGCTCTATTCAAAACACTGTAAATTATCCCTTATCGGCAAGTGGAAATAAAAAGCAGTATTAAATGCTACCACAGTGAAATATTAGAAAATGTAACCATACACGAGGAGGAAGATATAGAGTTGGGCTCTCTGTCCTACCAGTTCATCCTTGATCACTGGAATAGCAAAATTTACAACCTAGAAAAAAGCAAATAATACTTTCCACAATGTGTAAAAACAAAAGCTCAAACAGTTAAAATATTAATTAGTGCAAATAAAACGCAGCAATTCAAACTCTAACACTGACGCTATTGAATGGAATGATTCGTTCCCAATTTAGTACAAAACAACAGCGCTATCAAATACAGACTATAAGCAGTCTAGATTGAGATTGCAAACAGCCGTTACTGATTACCTTCCTACTCTTTAGCTTTTATGATTTACAAATTAGCATCATCGGGTTGGAAAGTCACGATGTCTACATGGGCGTAACCCATGCTTTCGTGGAAGATCCGTACAAGATATGCATTTCACCAGCCCGCCGACTTTCGAATTCGGAAATTTTGACTATGCCATTCGTTAGTACTTCGTTAGTACTGAGGCATTTTCGTTAGTACCGCTTCCGTTAAAAATTATAGCAATTTCAAAATAGTGAGCAGGGGAAATGAGAGCTGGATAACTATGCAATTTTTACGTTTCACCTATGCCATTTGTTAATACTTTGTTAGTACTGGCTAGTACCGAGACATTTTCGTTAGTACCGCTTCCGGTTCAAAATTATAGCAAATTCAAAATGGTGGATTTGAGAAATGGAAGTTTATCATAGTAAAATTTCGACTATACAATTTTTAAATTTCAATTATGCAATGTTCGAATTTCGACTATGCAGTTTTTTAATTTTGACTATGCCATGCATTATACTTCGTTAGTACCGAGATATTTTCGTTAGTACCGCTTTCGGTACAAAATTATAGCAATTTCAAAATGGTGGACTGGAGAAACGGGAGTTTGCCATAGTAAAAATTCTAACAATGCAATTTTTAAATTTTGACTATGCTATACGTTAGTATTGATATATTATTGTTTGTACTGCTTCCGATAAAAAGTTATAGCACATTCAAAGTGCTATAGTTTTGTACTAAATGACTAGTAAACAAACTGAAGAAACCAGTAAAGGTGTCAAATGACTAGTAAACAAACTGGAAAAACCAGTAAAGGTGTCAAATGACTAGTAATCAAACTGGAGAAATGTGGGAGAAACCAGTAAAGCTATCAGATTCAAATTCTCTTCAAAATTACTTACAATAGAGATCCCTCCTTCATTGGCAGCGAATCAAATTATCCTGACCGCCTTCTTGTGCATTTCCTGGAAAGGTTTCCTAACTCAGTTATTCTCTCCTCGGAGGGTATTTCCTATCTGCTTGTTGCGTCACCCGTCTGCTTGCTCTCGAATTCGTTATAAAGGTCAGTGTCAGTCGTGAAAGGGTTGAAGCCGGTATTTAATACAAGTTTAATGTCATTGGATTAGGCAGAAATTAGTCAGTAGTTGTACTTGGAAATTAGTTGTGTTTTCTACCTACATGTGGTATCAAAAGTACAAAATTTGTACGACAAAAATAAAGTTTTAAACAGGTTTTAGCATCAATTGAATAGATGGCAGTATTGACAAGTAAGTGTTTGTATTATTATTTTTTAATATTAATTAGTTTCCATTCTCACCTTTACATACATAGTAGGGGAGAGAGGGAATAAATGGGAGATTAGCATGCATTTCTTAAATAAAACCATTGTATTGCTCACTTAAGGCTCAACAGATATCAGTGTTACTTATCTATCATTGTCTCATCCGTGAATATCTGTTGGGTCAAAGGTGAATAATATAATGGCTTTATTTAAATATATAATTGCTAGTGTTCCTTTCAGCCGTTCTCTGTGCTAGTGTTCCTTTTGGGGCCCTTAAGAAACACCGAATTATAGTTATTATAGCAGTTAAAGTTATTATTAGTTATTGGTAGCCGTTATGGTTATTATTAGTTATTAGTAACAGTTATGGTTATTATAGTTATTAGTAGTTATTTATGACTAATTAAACTAATTTTTATAATAAATTTAAAAACAATTTTACACAAAATATTCATTACTTGTTACATACAGCACAGCATTGTTTCCAGATTTAGGAAAATTTCCCTAGATTTTGGGGAATTCAGAAGTTTTTAGGGATCCAGGAAAAGAACTAACGAATCTAGAGAAATTTTCGAAATTAAAAAATTTTGGTCATAAAAGGTATAAGTTTTACAAATGATTATTATAATTGCGTCATGCATACCATCCAATCAGGTGGTTATATATATATATATATATATATATATATATATATATATATATAATACATAAATTTCAAGCCTTTCTCAATAACGAGCCCTTTTCTTTCCAGATTGAACTCACATTTTTTTTTTAACATAAACTATCTCATCACACACAGAATAAAATAATAATTCATTGAACTATTTTCATAATATGTCAGTTGTCTATTAAAATAATTATACTTATGGGAAGTCTTCATAATTTTATTGTAAAATTGGAAAACAGGGTTGAAAATATTTATATTTGTATTGCTTTTGTATTATAAATTTTATTTTTGATTTTTCTTTTACTTTTATATTGAAATGTTATACTTTGAGAAGCCTTGGGCATGATGTGCGTTTGTGCCCACGCCTTTTGTTTTTGGAGGGGAGGATATGACACGTAAATTTTAACCCTTTCCCAATAACGCGCCCTTTTCTTTCACAATTATTATTCAAAATTCTTATCTCATGTCCAGCACATATTGCAACTACATTAACTTCTATCCCACGCCACTAATATTAACAAGTCTGCAAACACGTGCTCTTTTCCTCGATCATACCATATATGGTCACTAAACTTAAACCCTATCTAAACGTTCTCATTGATTCTTCATTCCCAATCACATTTTTAAAGCCAAAACCGCTAAGATAGCAGTCACATGCCTCATATCTTCCCTCCCTCTCTGATGAAAATGTATTTTGCATTTGTGAAGAACTACGCAGCCTGCACACAGATTTGGTGAGAACTTGTCGACGATCAGGAGTTGTCCAGAACATGTAATTATATCTATTCCTAGTGGTATCGAATAAAATCTTCCTTGGACTATTCAAGTCAATTATTACACATATGATATAATTAGGGCCAACGACCGTACCGTGCTGAAAACACCGGTTCTCGTTAGATCACCGAAGTCAAGCAGCATCGGGCGCGGTTAGTACTTGGTGGGTGACCACCTCGGAACACCGCGTGCTGTTGGCCATCTCGGGTGCGGTATCCCCGTGGTTTGCGCGCTAGATTTGCACGCTGCCACAACTGCCGCCGTGTTCATGCGGAGTACGATCACGTTAAACATGTGGGTCCGTAAGTCCTTCCGAGAGGTTGGTGGTAGGGGAAGGAGGGTACGGTCCCTGTGGATGCCTCCCCCCACTGGGTTCCGGTCTAAATTGAGTGGTACTTCCCGGCCGTCCAAACAGTTACCTTACACCTTTCTGGTAGGTCGGACGGTCTGGGTCTCAACAACAACATCAAAAATCTGATGTGAGCAGCACATGACTTTCGATACATAATGTAAAGAATTTACTTCTTTCACAGTGAAATATTGATGTACAATATCCACGACCTAAAGCGTTTGGCATTTAATTGACAATGTGTTTGGCATGGAATTGGCAATGTGCTTGGCATTGAATTAGCAATGTGTTTGGCATCGCGTAAATTGAAATTGAGTGCATTTGGCAACTTATGGATCCAAACAGAATGACTAATTTGCTCTCGTATCACTTGAATGGAATGAAATAGGTCAACTAGAATGCGGTGTTAGCAGAATAGTTGCTTGATAATGCATATGGTAAGCTAATATATTGAATGATTTTGAATTTTTCTAAAATTCATTTGAACACCGCGTGCTGTTGGCCATCTCGGGTGCGGTATCCCCGTGGTTTGCGCGCTAGATTTGCACGCTACCACAAATGCCGCCGTGTTCATGCGGAGTACGATCACGTTAAACATGTGGGTCCGTAAGTCCTTCCGAGAGGTTGGTGGTAGGGGAGGGAGGGTACGGTCCCTGTGGATGCCTCCCCCACTGGGTTCCGGTCTAAATTGGGTGGCACTTCCCGGCCGTCCATACAGTTACCTTACACCTTTCTGGTAGGTCGGACGGTCTGGGTCTCAACAACAACAACATATGATATAAAGATAATTGGAATACAGCTGATTGTAAGCTAAGTGGATTTAATTCGTGCGTTACCTAATTTTATGAATTTAAAATGTTTCGTCTTAGCTATTTTTAATTTTGTATTATGCCATCATTATAAGTATTGTGCTAAAACGTGACATGAAGTAGATGAAAATTCGCTGAGATGGCAATAATTATTTTGGGGTAGGAACTTTTTTTCTTGCGACTTCAAGTACATTCATTGTGTTCAGCAAACTATCGACGATCGAGTGTTTATATAGGGTATATCAAAGGAGCTTATTTAGAGCGTATTCTGTCACATTATGTAATTGATATGGTTGCACTTGTAACAAATGAAGCGAGGTAATCACTTTAGTTCAAAACTGGGGATTTGAAAATTGAGTGGTGTTATCTGTTTCATATGTTATTTGTGACATATTTCGGCTTAAATGTGTCGAGAACCAAGCTGGTCTATATCAATCTCTTTTTCGCATCTACATGCCTAACTTTGTTAGAAAGCAGTGAAGATTAATATTAAAAATAATAACTAGCATAAAAAACTTTTGCTTATTTTAATCGTGCTTTTAACTATTTCGGCTTCAATTATTGAAATTGACTTTATCTTTCACCTTGGCTGTGATGCTGCTTACTCTTTAGAGTTTATTTATAAAATTTTTCCACTGTTTGTTATAATTTTATTTATCCTAACACTAACCTTGCTCCTTTTTCTGACCTTTTGTCTGGTCTTCCTTCTTACCCAGCGATTTTTCGTCCTATGATTCATTTTTGCCATAAATTTAAGCCCGTCCATTCTACTGCTACGGCATTATTGAATTGTATTCTTTCTGATAAACTTAAGGATAAAAATAACTTCATGCGTCAGTCCAGGGTGTACGTTGTCCCCATTTTATCTCCCGAAAATAATTTTAAGTTCTACATTGGTCGTACAAAACGTACTGTAGGCATTCGTTTAGCTGAGCATGCTCGCGATGTTAAAAATAGAAAACTGTCTACGGCTCTTGCCCAGTTTGTAATTAATGATAATTTTCATCTTATGTTCGATAACACTTTTCTTTTAATTAGCTGAAATGACCTCCGTAATATTTTACATTATGAATCCTTTTTCATTTAATCCCTTTTAATTATTTCATATTACAATGATTCTATTTGCAATTTTCATTCCGTTTAGACCCTCATTTATGCTTGGCGTCTCGTTCTTGACTCACTGCGTGTTAAATCATTGTACGATTTTCTGGATATTTAGTAGCTGCTTTCTTTTACTTTTGACGACATATCTATTGGCTACCCTGTAATTTATAACCTTTTTTCTTTTTTGCATTTTATAATTAAATGTTTTTTTAAATGTATCGTATTTAAAAGGTAAAATGATTAATATGCAAACTTTGTGTAGCGGTTGGGGCCTGTATATTTAACCTCGTGTTCGCCACCTACTTTCATTTTGCCACTGATGAAGGGGAAAATAATGCGCGAAAGCGCTATGGTTGTGAATTTTTGTAATTCGTAGATGGAGATTTTAATCAAAGACTTTTAATAATAGCCAAATTTGGGATAGCTTTATCACTTTCCTTATATACATAGTATAATGTATAAGGAAAGTATTGTGACGGAGTCGAAAATTCGAATTCGAGTTTTCGACGGGAGAACACGTTTCAAGCATCCCTGATCACGAATCGAACATTTTTGAGGTGATGTCTGTGTGTGTGTAAAAGTATGTGCGCGCGTGTGTGTGAGCGAGTCTTTGGAGACGATATCTTATGAGCGAATGGAGCGATTCGAATGAAATTTGGTACAAAAATTACAATCCGTGAATATTGGAAGTCTTGCTTTTAAACACAATCGAATGTTTAGAACCCCACTAAATTTTCGAGTGAAATATTGAAAAAATCATAAAAAATCAGAACCTTTAATAAAGTTACGCAAATAGGCATTTCTAATGTAACTTTTCCTTAGAAATCGATCGACATAAACTTTAGAAAGCTAACGTGAACCGTTCTCGAGATACTGCCCATTTTTCAAATAAATTTATCAAAAAATCCCATAAATTAAAAAAAATATTAACTGTTGAAAAGCATGTTCACTTTTCATATGTAATGTCATGCGATAAATTTGGTGATATCATTTTCGTGGATTAAGCTTGTTCCATTCATGAGAAAAGATACTTTGAATAACACTTTTGTATTTGAACGCCAATAGCCATTTATCTGCTATCAAAATAACTTATTTCTGTCCATAACGCTTGACCAGATTTTGGCGACGAATTTGCCAGAATATCGTCAATATGGCGATTTTTTTAAATGTTGCCAAATTAACGAAAATCTCGCCAAATGGAAAAAAATGACGCTAAATCAATGAAAATGGCGACTAATCGACGAAAATTCAATATCTTGGAAAGAATATAAATTTCTACTACAAGAATTACCTTACTTTTTTACTGTAAAAGTAGTAAATTTATTGCATTATATAAGGAAAGTCATGTGTTGCCCACATCAGATTTTATTTTAATAACTAGCACGTTTACTTTGTAAAAAATTAAATAAATATTAATTTAATTAATAATAAAGAATCTTTCTGTTATTTGAATTCTGCTTTACAGCAGATTAAATGGGGAGTTGTCTGGAACGGTCCAAGGAGCATAAGGGAAGTAAAGAGTAAGGAGCATAAGGAAAAGATCGATTTATCACTACACTTTAATATATTATATATTATTTAAATTATCATATTAATATATTACAGTCAAACCTCGATATGTCGAATTTGAAGGAAGTAGAAAAAAAATTCGCGATATCGAAAATTTGGAAAATTTTAAGGAATTCATAAAAGAATATATTCATACTAGTTCTATACTTTACACATTTTTTAAAAAAATCACTTACTTTATCTTGCAGACAGACAATTAAGTATTACTCAAGAAAATGCTGACAAAAAATAAAGCGAAGCTTGAAATGATTGGATACACATTTAGTTTAATACTATGTACGTACATACATTATTAAAATTTAATCTTGCATTTTTTTACGTTGCAAAATAGTCATCTATGACTGTTTGGTTACAGGTACTGAATCCTTCAATATCTATCCCGTTTTCCAAATGAGCTTAATTTTGGGGCGATAGTTTACTTTAAAACTCTGAATAATACCTTGGTCCAAAGGCTGTAACTTAGAAGTTGTGTTTGGTGGCATGAAATGAATTTTCACGGATATTAATTTTGACACGTTATTATGTCCTGTACAGTTGTCCAAGAAGAGAACAATATCGCGTTTTCAACGGGACATTTTTCTGTCTAGTTCCTTTAACCATTGAGTGAAAATTTTGGCAGCCATCCAAGCCTTTCAGTTCGCAAAACAAGTCATTGGAAAAGATTTCATTCCTGAAAAACAACGGGGTTTAGCAGACTCACCTATAAGAGGTTTGAGCCTTTCTGAACCATCCATATGAGTGCAAAACAGCACAGTTAATCTTTCTTTGCTCCTTTTCCCGACATGACATGCTTCATCTTTAATGGCGATACATACACATGGCCTGTATACACTTAAAAAATAGTTCTGTTTCATCTGCATTAAACACATTTTTTGGATCGTATTTTCCAAATGAAAAGATGAAAATGGTAAGATGATCTAAATGGTAAAATGAAAAAATTCGAGATATCGAGAGTTTGATTAGAAAAATTTCGAGTTAAAGAGTTTGTTTTACATTAGTTTTATACCGTGCGTGAAGGGAGATGAAAATATTTCGAGATACCGAGATTCGACATATCGAGGTTCACCTTTATATATTATTTAAATTATCACGCCACATTTTGGTACCTGCTTTAACTTTTCACCACAGAATGGGATCAGAATTTTTGATATCTATGCTTTTAGTTGAAAATGAACAGAATGTGAGTAAATACAGTAATTAAAACAAGAAAGATCAATTACGCATAAAGCATTGATTATGAAACACTCTCCAACTGAAAAGTAATTTTATTTGAACATCTCAAAATGTGATACATTCAGCTCTGACATATTTTAAATTATCACAGTACTACAATAATTTGTTATATTTGAAAACTTAAAACTTCATCGAAAAAAAAAATGAACGTTATTTAAATGACGTCAGCGAAATATAAATCGTCTGGCTCTGTATGTAAAAACAATGAATATCTCATTCATATCACTTTTATTCCAGACTCCAGGGCTAAATAATTTTGGTGAAAAAAATTCAGCAATTCTTATACAACTCATCTTACAAACACTTGTTTACATTATGCATCCATTAAAATTAGGCTTAGTTGGAGAAATAATCAAAGTTTGACGATCATTTAAACTCAAAAATATTGTAATTGCGTTGGCGCAGAATATAGATGCACAGAAAATACGCAAAAATAAAACTGTTTTAGGACGGATGCAACAGTTGTCGTTTCCAATCCCCTTGGTGTAGGAAAGCCTACACCAAGTCCAAAAGACCCTGCAGTAAAAGAGAATCACAGACAATTTCCTGCTCAACCGACAGCTGTCTCAAGGAGACGCCCATACATTCTAGGAGGTGAGCAGGAGAAGCAGGAAAGAACAAGAACAAGCAGAGAAAGATTTCTCTCCCTCTACGAATTTCATACTACGAAGATGTCCGCTTCTAAGTCGCGTCATGGCCGTTCGGAGGGATCTTGAGCTCTTGCACAGCAGAAAGAGGCCAGGGCTCTTTGCGGTGTACCAGTGGTGAACAGGGGGAGTACGCCAAGATGAATTGATTTTAATTTTGTGGAGGGAATGAATTTCCGAAGGACACAAGACAGAAGAACTGGGGTCAGGGTAGTCACACCCCCTTCTAGCCAGCTCATCAGCGATCTCGTTCTCAGGCACACCGACATGTGACGGTAGCTACTGGATACACACAAATTTTCTCTGACCAAGCCTTGTCAACTTGGAAATAATACTTTGACCAGTTCTCTCCACAATTCTTGGCCAATTTTTTAAATATTGAATGGAGCTTCTGCTGTCCGTCAGGATCCAAACACTCTCCCTATCAGAACAGAGTACATGCTCAAGAGCGCTGCTGATAACGATAAGTTCCGATCTAAAGACGGAACAATGGTCAGCGTTTCTAATGCTGCTTCTACCATCTGTATAGATTACCAAGGCCCAGTCAGGAATAGCATTAATGACTTCAAGAGCCATTTGACTGAGTAGTTCCGGATGATGATTATGCTTGGTAATACTAGTCAACAAATCCTCCCGGTAATCAACATGTTTAAAAGAAGTACTAGGAGTGAGACAACTAAAAGGTATAGATGGCTCTACGTTAGAATCAATAAAATCACGTTTCCACACATAATTAAGTGGACTGTAATTCTTTAAACGTTGGTTACTCGGCCAATTCAAAATGAAGGTAGCTGTCCTATTATAGGAACCGAAACTTTTAAGTTTGTTGTTGTTGAGACCCAGACCGTCCGACCTACCAGAAAGGTGTAAGGTAACTGTTTGGACAGCCGGGAAGTGCCACCCAATTTAGACCGGAACCCAGTGGGGGAGGCATCCACAGGGACCGTACCCTCCATCCACTACCACCAACCTCTCGGAAGGACTTACGGACCCACATGTTTAACGTGATCGTACTCCGCGTGAACACGGCGGCAGTTTTGGCTGTGGCTGGAATCGAACCCGGGCCTACCGAGTGCAACTCCAGCGCGCTACCCAATGGGCAACTTTTAAGTTTGTTAAAATACTTGTAGGAATTTACTTCAAATCTCATTGACAATGGCTGGATGCCCGTCTCATAGAGAACCATATCGTTAGGGCAGCTGTTTGTAAGTCCCGTGCTGATTCTCGCTGCATTGAGCTGTACTCTCTCTAATTTCTTCAAGTTAGTAGGAGAGGCCATTTGAAAAATTGGATATCCGTATTCAAGGACAGGACGGGCCAAAGTGATATAGGTTATTCTATGCAACACTAAATATAAATTAAAAAAAACTTAAAAGTCACTACTTTTAAGTTGGAAAAAGAAGATAGATGCCATATTTTATTTTGAAGTGGGTCACGTGATCTCTTCAAATGATATGGGCTTAATTATTATTTTGATTTTTATTTAAAAAACTATAGAACATATTTTGCTGAAATATTTTTTATATATTTTAAGGAATAATTTTTATATTTCCTCAAATTTTCAAAGTAATTTGTGAATTTTAACTTTGCTTAAAAAATGTTTGAAGAATTAGGGCCTATAGGATTCAATGCATTTCACTTCTTCAATCCGGGTTCAATCCAAAACAAATTGGGTGATATAATTCATTTACATTCCCATGTGTCCCACAAACCGTCTCAACAACATATAAAAATTTCGATTTGATAAAGTCATTTTTACGGCAGTTACCGTACGGACAGACAGACAGACAGAATGAACAAAGTCATACACACTTTCCAACTACGTTGTAAAGTGTTAAAAAACGAAGCATGCATATTTCGAGGTATTTAAAAAATAATCAAATAAATATGTAGAAATTGTCTTATCTATTTGGTTCAAAGGTTGTTGGAAAGAACGTTCTAAGATCTTTCAGATGGTGTTAAGATAACAACTGTTGTGATCTTACTTTCGACCTCTAAGTAAACGATTTGTGTGACATAAAATCGTAATTCAACATGAAAAAAAAAACTAATTCGAAGTAATAAAACAAACTTGACGAGCTCTGTTGTACCAGGAGTTCAGCTAACATAGCACAAAATTTCACGGCCGTTCGAAGCTTAGATTTTCCGCTGCCGATTACACACAGACTCACATAGACATACAGAAAAACAAACATCTTCTTTTATTATCTAAGATTTAAATGCTGCTATAGCGCGAACAGGTTTAGACTTATTTCCAATGAAATTTTGAATGTTTTATTTTCTAATGAAATTTGATAAAAATGAAAAATTAGGAACTTTTATACTGTTAAACAGCATAGCATTTCAAATGTAAGTTTTCTTCACACAAACGAATGATGCAAGTTTTAGAACTCTGGTCTGAACCGTTTCCATGATAATGCACGTTTTCAAATAAATTTATAAAAAATAAAATGCAAAATTTAAAGTGCAGCATTATTAAATAATTCATTTCTAGCATTCAATATTATGCAAGAAATCGGTTAACATATTTTTATTAGAACCAGTTCGTTCCATTCATGAGAGAAGATGTTTTTTTACTTTACCTGCAATACATGGTAATATATAGGGAAAGTATTGGAATCAAGCCGAAAATCGCAACTCGAGTTTTCGACAGATCTGCACGTTTCGAGACCTCTAGAATACGAAAAAACTATTCTTAGCGTGACGTCCGTGTGTGTGTATGTGTCTGTGTGTGTGTCTGTCTGTGCAGATTTTGTATCCACTATAATTAAAAATCTAATGGACCGAATTTCATAAAATTTGGCAGGTAAGTCACTTGTGGGCGAATCTGGTGCTGATTAGTTTTGGGTACGATTCGGGATAAAAGAACCCGCCTTTTTTTTGCGGAATGCCCCGCAAAAGCTTGTGTCCACTCTAGCTGAAAAACTAATAGACCGAATTTCACAAAATTCGGTAGATAAGTCACTTGTGGGTCGCCCTGGTGCTGATTAGATTTTGGTGTGATTCGAAAAAAAAAATAACCTGCCTTTTTTTGCAAAATGGCCCGCAAAAATCTAAAATAAAAAAACTACGTATGCTCAAATATATCCATTAAATGCTTGTTTAATACGTAATTTTTAACGAAGAAAAGAATAAGATCAACCCCATTACACTAGGACTAGCCGTTCTGGAGATATTTTAGTTTGTTCGTATTTTCTCTATGCCACTTTTGAAAATAAGTCTAGTTATCAAATGAGAACAAAAATTGAATTAAAAGTGAATTAAATTTAATTAAAATAAAGAGAACGTGAATATAAGTCTGCAGGGAAAGTCAAGTGCTGCCCACATCAGATTTTTCTATTTACTTTGGATTTTAACGCGTAAAGAATGCGACAGTGGTCATTTATTTCACGAGATATTTATAAAATGTCAATTGTATTTATTTTCAAGAGAATTTTGTGCGTAAATATGAATAAGTCGTTCTGTTAGGACTAATAAGTCGTCAAAATGGCCCAATTTTAATTTACGTGAAGTTAATTTATGCCAAAAACAATGTACCGTGGATCTTGCACACTATATTGTTTCATTATAAAAGAAGTACAGTTATTTCATTATGTATGGAAAGTCAATTTTATCTTCCTACCCGTCTACTCCCTCTCATCTTCTCAACTGTATGGGTGCCTCTTTAGGTCTTCTAGTAGATTACCAGGTGAGGGTAGCCTCATTGTTTTATGGACTGTTCGATCTTTTAGACTTGACATTACATTTTCTAGGTCAAGGGACTTAGCAACAGCAACAAAAGAGTAAGTCATGTGCTGTCCATAAAACATTCTCTATGTGGTTTTTTATTAAGGCTGGTAGTCACTAACTCTGTAGCCTTTGTCTCCAGACATACGTCTTCTGAGGGGAACTTAAATCAGGGGAGTGACCTTTGAAAAACCCTCTTGGAGATTCATAAACCGCACTCTTACAGGTGACGTGGGAGGGACTGTGTTTATTCACGACCAGTCCTAGACTCATGGTCGGCGATTGTGGTCGATATTTGGCGGGATCATCTTCGGACATCCTTGGGTGAATGGTTTATCTGACCTCGTTCCGGTTCGCTGACTGTATCTTTGCTGAAAAGAAGATTTGTACCTTTTCCAGGTGTAAATCAGAACCGGTCGCCTGGTTTCAACGTGCTCGCATAATTTTTACTTTCCTTATATACATAATGTATAAGGAAAGTATTGTGACGGGGTCGAAAATTCGAATTCGAGTTTTCGACGGGAGAGCACGTTTCAAGCATCCCTGATCACGAATCAAACGTTTTTCAAGTGATGTCTGCGTGCGTGTGTGTGAAAGTATGTGTGTGTGTGTGTGTGTGTCAGTGAGTCTGTGGAGACGATAACTGACGAACGAATGGACCGATTCGAACCAAATTTGGTACAAAAATCACAATCCGTAAACACTGGAAGCCTATTGTTTTTATACGTAATCGAATATTCAGAACCCTCCTAAATTTTCGAATGAAATTTTGAGAAAATCGTCAAAAAGTCAAAACCACTAATAAAGTTACGCAAATAGACATTTCTTATGTAATTTTTCATTAGAAAACGATTGACATAAATTTTAGAACGCTAACATGAACCGTTCTCGAGATATTGCACATTTTCAAAAAAATTATCAAAAAGTCATATAAAATAAAAAAAAAATATTTCCTATTGAGAAACATGTTCACTTTTCATATATAATACCATACAATAAATTGGGTGACATCATTCTCTTGGCTCTAGCTCGTTCCATTCATGAAAAAAGATACTTTGAGTAATAGGTTTGTATTTGAACGTCAATAGTCATTTGTCTGCTATAAGAATAACTTATTTCTTCGTCCATAACGCTTGGCGAGATTTTGGCGATGAATTTGGCGGAATGTCGCCAACTTGGATGCTTTTTAAAATGTTGCCAAATTAACGAAAATCTCGCCAAATGGATGAAAATGACGCTAAATCAATGAAAATGACGACTAATTGTCGAAAATTCAATATCTTGGAAAGAATATAAGTATCTACTATAAGAAAAATCTATTTTTTTTACTGTAAAAGTAGTAAATTCATTACATTATATAAGAAAAGTCATGTGTTGCCGACATCAGATTTTTTTTAACTGTAAAAGTAGTAAATTCATTGCATTACATAAGGAAAGTCATGTGATGCCCACATCAGATTTTTTTTCTTTGTTTTGCGCTATGGATCTAACGAATGTTTAAAAAGTATGTATTAGCCAAATGATTGAAATTTATCGGGAAACTGTAAGAAGAATAAGAAATTTTACAAAATATTTAAAAATAATAACTTTATAAGGAAATGTAATAAAAAGCATATTTTTAGTATTCTTTTTCTTGATTATAAAAGAAGTACACCTAAACAATATGGAATATGAATGTTTGAGAAATTCAAGGGCGCACTTTCACTGCAGATATTTCTTGCGTACTACAGATATAAGAATTTTTACAAAATATTTGAAAATAATAACTTGATAAGTAAATGTAATAAGAAACATACTTTTAGTATTATTTTGCTGATTAAAATTAAGTATACTTAAACAATATGTAACATGAATGTTGGAGAAATTTGAGTGTGCACTTGCACTACAGATATTTCTTTGTTTCAAAATTATCGATAGAATAGTCTATCAATTAAACCTATAAGCAATATATCAAATAAGGATAATATAAAACAAAAAATATTAGTTAAAGTTATAGGTATGTAGTATGTAGTTGAGTTGGTATGGTTCGAAATCTACTTTACACATATCAAAGTAGATTCCAAAATACACTCATATCTAAAAGTTAAACAAAAAAAGTGAAAAAAAGCTGATTAAAAGAAAAGTATTTATTCAAATTCATTGAAACTTTCACAGATCATAGGGTATAACAAAAGACACTAGCGTATGGAAATGCAAAGAAAATTATGAATAAATAATAAAATACTAGAGATAGACATAAATATAGGGTTTTGAGCGGCAAAAACAATGGAGGTCTCAATATAGAAAGTGATTACCTCTGCTGGAAACACATGCCCGATAACGTCGATTTATGCCAAGAATAAGATAATACAGGACGATTTGGGGCATCTGTGTCCATTCATGAAGAATACATGTTCATAGCTGGTAAAGGTTCAAGGGAGGGTCATGCAGAGAACTTAAACGTTTCCCAAGCATGTTTCATATATGCTCGATGGGATTCAAGTCGGGTGATCTTGATGGCCATTCCATACTAAGCAGTGTTTCCAATTCTAATTACTGGCCAACAATTCGCTCGTTATCGCTGAATTCGCTCGTTATCGTTGATGAAAATGGCATCAGGACTCATGGCCGAAAGAAATAGGCGAACACATTGAGCAAAGATGTCATCTTTACCGCACTCTTGTCACACCACAGCGAGTAAAGATATGGAGATCAGTGCGGGCGCCGACCACCGCCTCTATATGCGTACATTTCGCAGATGTTACTGGCGTGATAGCGAGTTCCAGACGTTCTTCAGACCAATAACCATCGGGAATCACCCTGTATACCAAACCTTGACTTATCCGTGATGAGCACAGTATCCTATTTTTGTGGAGTCCAGTTGAGGTGATCTCGAGCACAGTTTAAGTGGACCTATTTGTGTGAGGGCGTCAGTGGGATGCAAACCGGTTGTTTTGCATATAGCTGGCTTTCATGTAGCTGTCTGTAAACAGCTTGCAGAGATACCGCTCTTGCTTCCCACCTGCAAGCTGATGTGCAGTAATTGACTGAACTGTGGCGTCGTACATGCAGACACAGAAAATGGTCATCCTTGGACATCCACTTACTGGTCTTCGCAATTCTGTTCCTTTACTTCGATACCGGTTCCACAGGCGGCAAATGACGGAAAGATTGACATATAGGGTTCGGGTTACTCCCGACTGTCGCTGGTTCCCTTCGAGACGCCCTATTATCTCCAACCGCCTGACGTCACTCAAATGATGTCGTCTGCTTATTTTTCAAAATTTAGCTATTTCGACTTTTTTTCTGGAAACTGTAATACGTATTTACTGCTTCTGCACAAAACGGGCTGTTTTTATACTACCTAATATGTTTCCTCGTGAAAAAAATGTTGGTATGCAAAATGTTTTCTACTGGCTATTGCCGGCGTGCGTGCGCCTGTTATGTATGCAAATTTTGTGACTAAGCATTGTTTCATTCGCCGAATATGCCAATTTTTCCTTTTGTTGCTTAACTTTTTCACATGTGTGTAAGTATTGAAGCAATCCGAATTAAGCTTTTGAAAACCAAAATTGGTAGTTTTATGGTGATCTATCTGATTTTCAAATATTCCAGTCATTCGTGTTGCATTTTGTCGGCTATTCCAGCCGTTCGTGCTGCATTTTGTCGGCTATTCCAGCTTCTTTTTTTTTAAAACAAGTTCGAGGCGAGCATTTCTTTGAGATTTCTTTACCGGCAAAGAAAATTTAGAAAAACCAGTCGTTTTTTTTAGAAAGCACACTGATTTCCGAGGCTGGAATGCTTTTAACAAATGATTTCCTCTGTCACAAACATGTCATCCTTCTTATACCGGATTTTCCACGAACTGCAATATCTACACGAAGCTAAACGGTTCACCAATAAAATTTTAGATACACTGCAGTTTGATTTCCAGTTATTGTGCGTGTAAACATCCCTATAATGGTTCGCAATCTACATTAAACATTAGGTCTTGCCAAAAGTAGCTCTTGCGTGTATGGGAAGAACAATAGGGAATTGAACTCATCCATTGCAATCAAATCTGAGAATTGCAAATGGTGATGGAAAGTTTTCCTGTTAAAAAGCGAAGAAAAAATTCACTAAATCTGACAGCTGTATATATTTGATTCTAACCAGAAAATTTGGTACATGTCTTTTACAGTGTATGGGTTTATCGGATTTTCTATAAACATTCGAATCATTGAGTAATCGAGTGAGTAACCGTCTTTAAGATAGCATTTGAATTTTAACACAAAGTTATTTCATGAGTCGCTATTGTAGCAAGTTTTTAATATCTTCGATGGAGCAATCGGTGAGTAACCATATTTAAGATAGTATTTAAATTTAATTTTAATACAAAGTTATATCATGAATCGCTATTGTCACAAGTTTTTAATATATAGTTGTTTCATGAATTGCTATTGTCAAAAGTTTTTAATATAAAGTTATTTCATAAGTCGCTATTGTCACAAGTTTTTAATGCAATTTCATGAGTCGCTATTGTCACAAGTTTTAAATACAAAGTTATTTTTCATGAGTGTTTATTGTCACGCGTTTCATTAACGACCGTCATAATCATGACAAAACAATATGACTAACCTTTTTACTTTCCTTATATACATAATGTATAAGGAAAGTATTGTGACGGGGTCGAAAATTCGAATTCGAGTTTTCGAGGGGAGAGCACGTTTCAAGCATCCCTGATCACGAATCGAACATTTTTGAAGTGATGACTGTGTGTGTGTGTGTCAGTGAGTCTGTGGAGACGATAACTGACGAACGAATGGACCGATTCGGATGAAATTTGGTACAAAAATTACAATCCGTAAACACTGGAAGCCTATTGTTTTTGTTCGCAATCGAATGTTCAGAATCCTTCTAAATTTTCGAGTGAAATTTTCAAAAAATAAAAACCTCTAATAAAGTTACGCAAATGGACATGTCTTATGTAATTTTTCATTAGAAAACGATTGACATAAATTTTAGGACGTTAACATGAAACTTTCTTGAGATATTGCACATTTTTCAAAAAAATTATCAAAAAGTCTTATAAAATAAAAAAAAAATATTTCCTATTGAAAAACATGTTCACTTTTCATATGTAATACCATGCGATAAATTTGGTGACATCATTCTCGTAGATCTAGCTCGTTCCATTTATGAAAAAAGATACTTTAAGTAATACTTTTGTATTTGAACGCAAATAATCATTTAGCTGCTGTAAGAATAACTTATTTCTCCGTCCATAACGCTTGGCGAGATTTTGGCGACGAATCTAGCGGAATGTCACCAACTTGGCTACATTATTAAATGTTGCCAAATTAACAAAAATCTAGCCAAATGGTAAAAAATGACGCTAAATCAATGAAAATGACGCCTAATTGAAGAAAATTCAATATCTTGCAAAGAATATAAGTATCTATATAAATAAAAATGAAAATCTGTCTGTCTGTCTGTCTGTCTGTCTGTCTGTCTGTTTGTCACACCATCACGGGAGAACGGCTGAACCGAATTTGATGAAATTTTGTGGGTAGCCCAGAAATAGCCCCACTTAAAATTATATCCGTGTTTTGAGTTTCTACGACCAGTGGTTCTCGAGATATTAGTAAAAAACGAAATTTTCGTTTGTCTCATCATCACGAAAAAACGGCTGAACCGAATTTAATGAAATTTGGTGAATAGCCTTGAAATATCCCCCCATAAATTTTGTCCAAGTTTCGAGTTTCTAAGACCTGGGGTTGTCGAGATATTAATGAAAAACGGAACTTTTTCCTAGGAGTTCTACTCCCTAACTCCGTGGTTTATCCAAACGAAAAGCTTGAAAATCGTTTGAAAGTGAATTAAAATTTAATCTCTGAGTTTGATGGGAGATTTTTTGCGTTAATTAGTCACTTTCTGAAAACATGAATTGTTTGAAACATGATTTAAAGGGGAAATCTATCTCCATGGTTCATGGTTTATTTAAAACAAGCTTTTACGGAACAATGAGAAGTATAGAGACATCAAAATCGTTATTTAATTTCGCAGTTTATGTTATAAGACATGACATATTTAACATGTTATAAGATTCTATCTTATATCATGTTACTCAGAAACGCAATTAAATTAAATCTGTCTGTTAATTTTAATAATTATTTTTTCGATTTGAATAATAAATAAATGGATATAAAAATATATTTTAGAAAAGAACGATTTGATTTTTCTTATAGCATTTTTGACTGGATAATATCAATTACGGTCTTCAGGTTTAAAAATTATTATTATTTATATTTTCGGGGATTATTGATTCAAGGATTATTGATATTTTCAAGTTATTATGCAATTATTTTATTATGACAAAAATTGTTTAAACTCATATATTGTATGTTGAACGAATCTTCTACAAATACACGTGTATATCTTTTAATCTACGAGAATATAAGTAGTACAGGTATATTGACATATGTTTTGATATATATTGGCATATATTGGAATCAATTACGACCTTCTGGTATAAAGAGTACGGATATTATTGATGTTTTCAATTTATTACGTCATCTCTTTTATTTTGGCAAATATTTTTGAGACGCATATTGTAATACGGGTAATCTTCTACTAACACATTGGCATATTTTCTGATCTGCGAAAATATAATTAGTACGGGGTTGCATATATTCATTCAATTCCTATTTTTTCTTCTGTAAATTTGCTTACAAAAGGGGGCAGGATGTTTTATTCTTCAGATCTGATCGTGAAGATAATTTTGCATAGTGAGAACATATATTCTTAAACTTCTCTTTAGGAGCAATAAATTTAATATTTTAACAGAATTTGCACATGATTGCGAACTTGAAGTTTCTTTAAATTATACACTCCGTACGAATAACGGGTGTGCTGTTAGTGGTTAATAAATTTTAACATTTTAGGAGGATATATCATGTTGCTCGGCATCGTAATTAAATTAGATGTGTTTGTAAATATTTTTATTATTTTTTTTCGATTTAAATAATAAATAAATGGATAAATGGATATAAAAGTATATCTTATGAATGGACGGTTTGATTTTTCTTTTAATTATATTAATTGCTGACTGCGTACATCAATTTCATTTATTTTGGCAAAGAGTTTTCAAGCTTATATCGTATTTAGCTACTAAACTCATATATTGTGTTTAGCCAATAAATTCATATAGCCGATTGTTGAAACAGAAAAAGAGTAGAGCGGGTATATCTTCTAATACAATTGTAGTGTTTTCATTTAGTATATTGAAACGGGATAAGGATGTTTCATTCAGATCTGCAAATTCAAAGCTACGAATTTGGAGGGATATCGCTAATTTGACAACTCTTCTTAAACTTTGCCAAATTGACGGAAATGTCGCCAAATTGATATAAACGACACACAAACAGCTGCCATAAACCTTCGGGTTGGTCGTGTGGCTTGGGTCTTCTACATATCAATGAAATTTTGTTTTGTTTTGTTAGAAGAGAGTACTGAAATGATGTTTGGTTAGCATTTATCTGTCAGACCAACCATCCTACTTAGTAATACATTTCGTGAATTTTTAAAATGTCACCAAATTGATAAAAATGTTTTCAAATCTATAAAAATATCTTGAAATTGATAAAATTGCGCTACATAAATGATATTAATTGTTTTTTGTTAGGGGATAGTATTGTGATGATATTTCGTCAATTTGTCGCAAAGTGGAACTGTCAGTTCTACAGTCCCACTTGGCGATAGATTTGGCGATTTTTTAAAATGTCGCTAATTTGACGAAACTGTCGCCAAATGTTCCATAAAAATATATCTATTTAGACGATATTTTTTCTACCAATTTATTTGAAGCAAATGATATCATGTCGCTTAGCAACGGATTTAAATCCAATGTGTTTATGCGGCAGACGATTTTTATTAAATCCTTTCCGATTTGAATAATGAAGATATGTATATAAAATAAATTTCATTGCCATTTCATTTTGGACTGGATAATATCAATTATACTCTTCAGGTTTAAACATTATTATTATTGATATTTTCCGGAATTATTGATTCAGGGATTATTGATATTTTTAAGTTATTACGCCATTGTTTTATTGCGGCAAAAATTGCTGACACACGCATATTGTACGTTGTACGAGTAATCTTCTAGGAATGCACGGGTATATCTTCTAACCTACGAGAATATAAGTAGTACAGGTATATTGGCAAAAAATTTGACATATATTGGCATATATATTGGAATCAAGTACAGTCTTCTGGTATGAAGATTAAGGGGATTAATTATATATTCAATTTATTACGTCGTCTGTTGTATTTAACCAAAAAAACATTTGTGACTCATATTGCAAAACGGGTAATCTTCTACTAATAATCGGACATTATAAGTAGTACGTGTATATCTTCCCATATAATTTTAGCACTTTAATTTTGACATATATTGGAATAAATGACTGTCTTCAGATTTAAAGATTACGGGTTTATTGGTATTTTCAATTTATACATGTAATCTACTAATACAGGTTATATTTTCTAATATTCGCGTATATAATTAGTACGGGTCCCATACAATTTTAACGCTTTTATTTTGCATATATTGATTCAATTCCATATTTTTTTTTTATATTTGCTTACATAACGGGTCCAAGATGTTTTATTCTTCAGATATGTCCATGAAGATAATTTTATATAGCGAGAACAGAGATTCTTAATCTTCTTTTTAGGAGCATTATATTAAATATTTTAACAGAATATTTTGATTAAACATGTCATTTAGTATACTATAAGAATTTGGGCATGATTATGAATTTCAAGTTTCTTTATATTATATACTCCGTACGAAGAACGGGTATGCTGCTAGTCTACTATAAGAATAACATTATTTTTAACTGTAAAAGTAGTAAATTCATAGCATTATATAAGGAAAGTCATGTGTTGCCCACATCAGATTTATATTATATACTCCGTACGAAGAACGGGTATGCTGCTAGTCTACTATAAGAATAACATTATTTTTAACTGTAAAAGTAGTAAATTCATAGCATTATATAAGGAAAGTCATGTGTTGCCCACATCAGATTTTTGTTAATGTGTATAGAGTTTCGTCAACTGATATTTTCCACCTGAATTATTTTTTACAGGGCAGTCCCAAAAGGATTTGAGTTCAGCCACTTGAAAATATTGAGATGAGAAACCAGACAAAGGCTGGGCCAGACAAAGGATGGAGTTGGATTATTGCTTTCTGCGCATTCCTCATAAGCCTCATATTAGTTGGAATTTACAGGTAGGCATTATTTAAAATTCATTAATAAAGCTACTATTTTCAATTTTGTTGACCAAACTGAGATTTCCAACAAAACACGGTGAATGAAAATGAAATGCAGAACCTGAATTTGTGCAAACACTTAAATATAACTATACTATCGACAGGAAGTAACTTAAAAACTATTTTAAACTTAACTTAAAAACCCCGTGGAAGCTATGCCCGGGAATGTGCTGAGTTCTGCTTTGTTTCCATAGTTACATGATTCAGTTTGAATACTTATATAAAATATTTTTTATTGAAACATGAAAACTATGAGTATAATTTTGAATTTTAAACATAGCAAACGGTTGATTCGAACTCAAATCATTGGTTTGAATACTGCAAAATTTAACTTTATAATGATTAATCGCATTTAATTATATAACTTCGATAATAAAAATACGTCTGGATAATATAACTTAGTGGAAGCTTATAATGTTTTCCCTACAGTCAAGTTAGCTTTGTCACAAGTATATATTGAAACGCAAAATTCTGCGTAAAGAAATGTAGAAAACAGTCGATTATTTAAGTAATATTTAGATTTATTACTTTCCTTATATACATAATGTATAAGGAAAGTATTGTGACGGGGTCGAAAATTCGAATTCGAGTTTTCGACGGGAGAGCACGTTTCAAGCATCCCTGATCACGAATCAAGCATTTTTGAGGTGATGTCTGTGTGTGTGTGTGAAAGTATGTGTGTGTGTGTGTGTGTGTGAAAGTATGTGTGTGTGTGTGTGTGCGTGAAAGTATGTGTGTGTGTGTGAAAGTTTGTGTGTTTGTGTCAGTGAGTCTGTGGAGACGATATCTCACGAACGAATGGGGCGATTCAAATGAAATTTGGCACAAAAATCACAATCCGTGAATACTGGAAGCCTATTGTTTTTAAACGCATGTTCAGAACCCCCCTAAATTTTCGAGGGAAATTTTGAAAAAATCATCAAAAATCAAAACCTTTAATAAAGTTTTCAAATAGACACTTCATGTGTAATTCTTCCTTAGAAAATGATTGACATAAACTTTAGAAAGCTAGCATGAACCGTTCTCGAGATATTGCACATTTTTCAAATAAATTAATAAAAAAATCCCATAAATTAAAAAAAATATATTAACTGCTGAGAAACATGTTCACTTTTCATATGTAATATCATGCGATAAATTTGGTGACATCATTCTCATAGATCTAGCTCGTTCCATTCATAACAGAAGATACTTTGAATAATACATTTGTATTTGAACGCCAATATTCATTTATTTGCTATAAGAATAAATTATTTCTCCGTCCATAACGATTGGCGAGATTTTGGAGACAAATTTGGCGGAATGTCGCCAACTTGGCGACTTTTTAAAATGTTGCCAAATTAACGAAAATATCGCCAAATGGATAAAAAGGACGACTAATTAACGAAAATTCAATATCTTGGAAAGAATATAATTATCTACTATAAGAATAACCTATTTTTTGGCTGTAAAAGTAGTAAACTCATTGCATTATATAAGGAAAGTCATGTGCTGGCCACATCATTTTTCTTTTTTTAGTGTGAACAAGCCTAGAGCTGAATCCCAAAACAGGGCTTGACCATGCTTTGCTAGCAAAATGGCTAAACTTCCTAACCTAATGTGGTAACAGCATCGAGTGTAAGATAAAAGGATTGAAACAAGAGAGACTTTAAAATACCGAAAATATGAATGCAAAGTGCGGTACAAACAAATAATGAGACACTGAGAAAAAGAGTTTAATTAAATGAGGTCATGAAACAACTCCGAGAAATATGGTGGCACATTAAAATCACGAACTAGTTTAATGGACTTTTTAACAATTTCCCACATAGTTGTGAAGTGTTTATGACTTTGTTCATTTTGTTTATATATGTCCGTTCGCACGATACCTGCCGTAAAAAATGACTTTAGACTTTATCAAAATGGAATTTTAGTATGTTGTTCAGACGGTCTATGGGACCTATGGGAATATAAATGAATAATACCACCCAATTAGTTTTGGATTGAACCCGGGTTTGATAAAATGAATACATTGAACCCTATGGGACATAATTTTTCAAACATTTTTTAAGCGGAATTAAAATTCACAAATTGCTTCGTAAATTTTAGGAAATATTCAAATTAGCACGTAAAATGTGTTAAAAAATATTCAGCAAAATATCTTCGGTAGTTTTAAATAAAAATTGAAATAATAATTACACCCATATTATATCCCGATCGTCCAAATAGTTGCTCAAGTCCTCTGGATGAGTCGGACGGCCTGGGTTTTCCACCCATATTATATGAAGAGATCATGTGGCTCATTTCAAAATTATGGCATTCATTTTTTCCCCCTGTGTAAAAATCGTGATGTTTGAAGATCTTTTAAATTTATAGTGTTGCATCTGGCCTAAAACCGTTTTATTTTTGCATATTATCTGTGTATCCAACTTCTGTGCCAACGCAATTACAATAATTTTTATTTTAAATGATTATTATTACAACGAGCTATGATTATTCTTATAACGAAGCCTAATTTCTATAGCAAGCAGAATGCAAATAAATCAAGCGATTATAGGATGGGTTGTATAAGAATTGTTGAATTATTTTCACACAAAATTATTAGTTTTTGAGTCTCGAATATAAATATTATAAATGAAATATTCATTGATTTTACGTAGAGAAGCAGACGATTTATAGCATTGATTTTTGATAAAGTTTTAACTTTCCAAGTTTAACAAATTACTGTAGTACAGTGGTAATTAAAAAAATATCAGTGCTGAGTGTATCACATTTTAGATTTATTTAAATAAAATTGCATTTTAGTTGGAAAGGGTTTCATAATTAATGCTTTATGCATGATTGATCTCCCTTGTTTTAGTAATAAGAAGTTCTTTTACTGAAATAAAAGTGTATTGCATACAAAATTAAGTTGTATGTAAAAGTCAAAAGGCATCCACTAGAATTGGTGTCAAAAAGAACCTTTTTCAGTATAAAGGTGGCAGACAAAATGGGCTTTAAGATTACACCGTTTATATTTACCTCAATCACTCCGTTTTAATTAATTGTTATGTATAAATGTTGAAGAACCCGCATCGGAATTCGCGAGTAACATTCATTTTAGCTTTTTGCGTGGATGCTTGCAGAATTTTTTCCTGGGGGGGTGGGGGTGAAAAATTGATTGTATTCAAAATCTAGAGATTACTATCAACCTTGAAATATGTATTGTTACCAAGTAAATTTGAATAGGTGGTATGCGCATCACATTATTGTGTGTATAGCACTTTTATAAATTAGCACGCACCAATTTTTTCAAAAATTAGTGCTTACCACCTTTAAAAAAATATTCCACCTTTCATAATAGAATTCTAACCTTCCTGGAGACAGAGCACCTAAACTAACAAATTGAACATTCATAAACATACCAAATGCAATAATCATAAGTTTTCAATTTAGGCATAAGTTTAAATTGTTTTTATTAATATACACTTTGGAGAAAACACAAAGTTGTTGAATGTTTAAATTCCAAAAAGCATTTATCTTATTTTTTTTTTTTTTGTCATATCGGTCTTTAATTAAATTAACAATTTTTCAGAGGGGGTGCTTTTACAACCCCCCTGACTCCCTTTAAATACGCCCATGGCTTTCAGGATTGTTGTTACATAAAAACAACTAAGGGAAGTTGTAGTTATGTGAATGCTTAGGCATATCTTATCTGATAGGACTACATGTTTTGGGACTCAAGTGATAATTTCCACCTTTAAAAAAATATTCCACCTTTCATAATAGAATTCTAATCTTCCTGGAGACAGAGCACCTAAACTAACAAATTGAACATTCATAAACATACCAAATGCAATAATCATAAGTTTTCAATTTAGGCATAAGTTTAAATTGTTTTTATTAATATACACTTTGGAGAAAACACAAAGTTGTTGAATGTTTAAATTCCAAAAAGCATTTATCTTATTTTATTTTTTTTTTGTCATATCGGTCTTTAATTAAATTAACAATTTTTCAGAGGGGGTGCTTTTACAACCCCCCTGACTCCCTTTAAATACGCCCATGGCTTTCAGGATTGTTGTTACATAAAAACAACTAAGGGAAGTTGTAGTTATGTGAATGCTTAGGCATATCTTATCTGATAGGACTACATGTTTTGGGACTCAAGTGATAATTTCCACCTTTAAAAAAATATTCCACCTTTCATAATAGAATTCTAATCTTCCTGGAGACAGAGCACCTAAACTAACAAATTGAACATTCATAAACATACCAAATGCAATAATCATAAGTTTTCAATTTAGGCATAAGTTTAAATTGTTTTTATTAATATACACTTTGGAGAAAACACAAAGTTGTTGAATGTTTAAATTCCAAAAAGCATTTATCTTATTTTTTTTTTTTTTGTCATATCGGTCTTTAATTAAATTAACAATTTTTCAGAGGGGGTGCTTTTACAACCCCCCTGACTCCCTTTAAATACGCCCATGGCTTTCAGGATTGTTGTTACATAAAAACAACTAAGGGAAGTTGTAGTTATGTGAATGCTTAGGCATATCTTATCTGATAGGACTACATGTTTTGGGACTCAAGTGATAATTTCCACCTTTAAAAAAATATTCCACCTTTCATAATAGAATTCTATCCTTCCTGGAGACAGAGCACCTAAACTAACAAATTGAACATTCATAAACATACCAAATGCAATAATCATAAGTTTTCAATTTAGGCATAAGTTTAAATTGTTTTTATTAATATACACTTTGGAGAAAACACAAAGTTGTTGAATGTTTAAATTCCAAAAAGCATTTATCTTATTTTATTTTTTGTCATATCGGTCTTTTCAGAGGGGGTGCTTTTACAACCCCCCTGACTCAGGGGCGCGGTAGCCCATTGGTTAGCGCGCTGGAGTTGCACTCGGTAGGCCCGGGTTCGATTCCAGCCACTGCCATAACTGCCGCCGTGTTCACGCGGAGTACGATCACGTTAAACATGTGGGTCCGTAAGTCTTTCCGAGAGGTTGGTGGTAGGGAAAGGAGGGTACGGTCCCTGTGGATGCCTTCCCCACTGGGTTCCGGTCTAAATTGGGTGGCACTTCCCGGCTGTCCAAACAGTTACCTTACACCTTTCTGGTAGGTCGGAGGGTCTGGGTCTCAACAACAACAACCCCCCTGGCTCGCTTTAAATACGCCCATGGCTTTCAGGATTGTTGTTACATAAAAACATCTAAGGTAAGTTGTAGTTATGTGAATGCTTAGGCATATCTTATCTGATAGGACTACATGTTTTGGGACTCAAGTGATAATTTCCACCTTTAAAAAAATATTCCACCTTTCATAATAGAATTCTAATCTTCCTGGAGACAGAGCACCTAAACTAACAAATTGAACATTCATAAACATACCAAATGCAATAATCATAAGTTTTCAATTTAGGCATAAGTTTAAATTGTTTTTATTAATATACACTTTGGAGAAAACACAAAGTTGTTGAATGTTTAAATTCCAAAAAGCATTTGTCTTATTTTTTTTTTTTTTTTGTCATATCAGTCTTTAATTATATTAACAATTTTTTAGAGGGGGTGCTTTTACAACCCCCCTGGCTCGCTTTAAATACGCCCATGGCTTTCAGGATTGTTGTTACATAAAAACATCTAAGGTAAGTTGTAGTTATGTGAATGCTTAGGCATATCTTATCTGATAGGACTACATGTTTTGGGACTCAAGTGATAATTTCCACCTTTAAAAAAATATTCCACCTTTCATAATAGAATTCTAATCTTCCTGGAGACAGAGCACCTAAACTAACAAATTGAACATTCATAAACATACCAAATGCAATAATCATAAGTTTTCAATTTAGGCATAAGTTTAAATTGTTTTTATTAATATACACTTTGGAGAAAACACAAAGTTGTTGAATGTTTAAATTCCAAAAAGCATTTATCTTATTTTTTTTTTTTTTGTCATATCGGTCTTTAATTAAATTAACAATTTTTCAGAGGGGGTGCTTTTACAACCCCCCTGACTCGCTTTAAATACGCCCATGGCTTTCAGGATTGTTGTTACATAAAAACAACTAAGGTAAGTTGTAGTTATGTGAATGCTTAGGCATATCTTATCTGATAGGACTACATGTTTTGGGACTCAAGTGATAATTTCCACCTTTAAAAAAATATTCCACCTTTCATAATAGAATTCTAATCTTCCTGGAGACAGAGCACCTAAACTAACAAATTGAACATTCATAAACATACCAAATGCAATAATCATAAGTTTTCAATTTAGGCATAAGTTTAAATTGTTTTTATTAATATACACTTTGGAGAAAACACAAAGTTGTTGAATGTTTAAATTCCAAAAAGCATTTGTCTTATTTTTTTTTTTTTTTTGTCATATCAGTCTTTAATTATATTAACAATTTTTTAGAGGGGGTGCTTTTACAACCCCCCTGGCTCGCTTTAAATACGCCCATGGCTTTCAGGATTGTTGTTACATAAAAACATCTAAGGTAAGTTGTAGTTATGTGAATGCTTAGGCATATCTTATCTGATAGGACTACATGTTTTGGGACTCAAGTGATAATTTCCACCTTTAAAAAAATATTCCACCTTTCATAATAGAATTCTAATCTTCCTGGAGACAGAGCACCTAAACTAACAAATTGAACATTCATAAACATACCAAATGCAATAATCATAAGTTTTCAATTTAGGCATAAGTTTAAATTGTTTTTATTAATATACACTTTGGAGAAAACACAAAGTTGTTGAATGTTTAAATTCCAAAAAGCATTTATCTTATTTTTTTTTTTTTTGTCATATCGGTCTTTAATTATATTAACAATTTTTTAGAGGGGGTGCTTTTACAACCCCCCTGGCTCGCTTTAAATACGCCCATGGCTTTCAGGATTGTTGTTACATAAAAACATCTAAGGTAAGTTGTAGTTATGTGAATGCTTAGGCATATCTTATCTGATAGGACTACATGTTTTGGGACTCAAGTGATAATTTCCACCTTTAAAAAAATATTCCACCTTTCATAATAGAATTCTAATCTTCCTGGAGACAGAGCACCTAAACTAACAAATTGAACATTCATAAACATACCAAATGCAATAATCATAAGTTTTCAATTTAGGCATAAGTTTAAATTGTTTTTATTAATATACACTTTGGAGAAAACACAAAGTTGTTGAATGTTTAAATTCCAAAAAGCATTTATCTTATTTTTTTTTTTTTTGTCATATCGGTCTTTAATTAAATTAACAATTTTTCAGAGGGGGTGCTTTTACAACCCCCCTGACTCGCTTTAAATACGCCCATGGCTTTCAGGATTGTTGTTACATAAAAACAACTAAGGTAAGTTGTAGTTATGTGAATGCTTAGGCATATCTTATCTGATAGGACTACATGTTTTGGGACTCAAGTGATAATTTCCACCTTTAAAAAAATATTCCACCTTTCATAATAGAATTCTAATCTTCCTGGAGACAGAGCACCTAAACTAACAAATTGAACATTCATAAACATACCAAATGCAATAATCATAAGTTTTCAATTTAGGCATAAGTTTAAATTGTTTTTATTAATATACACTTTGGAGAAAACACAAAGTTGTTGAATGTTTAAATTCCAAAAAGCATTTATCTTATTTTTTTTTTTTTTGTCATATCGGTCTTTAATTAAATTAACAATTTTTCAGAGGGGGTGCTTTTACAACCCCCCTGACTCGCTTTAAATACGCCCATGGCTTTCAGGATTGTTGTTACATAAAAACAACTAAGGGAAGTTGTAGTTATGTGAATGCTTAGGCATATCTTATCTGATAGGACTACATGTTTTGGGACTCAAGTGATAATTTCCACCTTTAAAAAAATATTCCACCTTTCATAATAGAATTCTAATCTTCCTGGAGACAGAGCACCTAAACTAACAAATTGAACATTCATAAACATACCAAATGCAATAATCATAAGTTTTCAATTTAGGCATAAGTTTAAATTGTTTTTATTAATATACACTTTGGAGAAAACACAAAGTTGTTGAATGTTTAAATTCCAAAAAGCATTTATCTTATTTTTTTTTTTTTTGTCATATCGGTCTTTAATTAAATTAACAATTTTTCAGAGGGGGTGCTTTTACAACCCCCCTGACTCGCTTTAAATACGCCCATGGCTTTCAGGATTGTTGTTACATAAAAACAACTAAGGTAAGTTGTAGTTATGTGAATGCTTAGGCATATCTTATCTGATAGGACTACATGTTTTGGGACTCAAGTGATAATTTCAATTTAAGTCTACTAATTTCTTTATAACTTTCTGTAATATAATTGTAATAGACAACATTTATAAATTGTTGGAGAACATAAAGCTTTGTGAAAATACCCTTTATTTATAGGGATATATAGTATATAACCTGAGCTTTCTAAAGGGGGTTTAATTAACTTATTTTCTGTCTACTTTTTCATAATGTGTAATATAGTTTAGAGAAAGTATTGTTTTATCGAAAATTTTCGAATTCGATATTTTAATGCCAATATATGTTTTAAACGCTCCTGAACACGCTTTGGCTATTTTTGGAGTGATGTCTGTGGTCAATGTCTTGTGAATACGATAGCTGCCACAAATATTAATGGATTTTCACGAAACTGTATATCCGGCTTTGTTATCGAAAAATCTGGAACTAGATATAATTATTTGAAATTCGAGCAAAGACTTACATTAATTTTATTCAAAAATTTCGAAATGTTATATATTTTTTTATAAAATTATTCAAATTTTGAATAATTTATTAATATTATATATTTTAAAAAAATTATAAAATATATTCGAAATTTTATATATTTTTTACAATGGCAGTATACGGCAAAAATTTGACAAAATCATGCATAAAAGCGGTCATTTATAGCTCAATGATCTTAAGACTTAATAATTTCAATTATTATTGTGAAAAATAGCCTCAATGCAATTTTTGTATTCATGACGTCATTAGCTCCCTCGATGGGGAAAATTACTTCCTCGGGGGGGGGGGGTATATTTTCAAATATGATATCAATCGAAATATGCTTTAAGCTCTTTTAAAGTGAAGGGTAACAACGATACCGATTTTTCAAAATTTTTCTAGTAAAAAAAAAAAAAAAAAAATGGGGGGGGGGGGGACCTCACAAGCTACTTAGGAATGGATTACGGTATGAGAAAGTGAAGTTGAACTACATTCTAATTAATTTTCTTTGTATTTTTGAATTTAGAACATCTGGAATCCTGCTTGTAGCTTTCTTGAAGGAATATGGACTGTCCAGGAGAGACTCAGCATGGCCGCTTCTTCTGTGTTTTTCACTTCTCGACATAACGGGTATATTTACTTTTTATGATAACCGATAGTTTATTAATTATTATCGTGATATTATAACGGTGAAATGTGTTTTTAAGCAGACTGTGAGACCAGAAGGCACTTTTATGCAGTTTTTGATGTTTACAACGAAATAAAGGGCAGATTTTTAATCACCGTTTTATGACAGTCTTGGACCGGAAGTCACGGTCCCAATAAACGCACGTCACACAAATTACAGGTGTGGTTGGGGCAAAATATTCTAGGGTCGAGACTTCAACCAAGCTTCACATGGAAACTGAAAGAGCCAATAATGCAAAGATACGGCATCGCACTGAGGGGCATCCAATGAGAACAAGGAAAAATGTTAACGAAGACACATAGAAATTATTATATATATATATATATATATATATATGTGAGAGAGAGTGAGAGAGAGAGAGTGAGAGTGAGAGAGAGAGTGAGTGAGAGTGTGAGATAGTGTGAGAGAGGGTGAGAGTGAGAGAGAGTGAGAGAGAGTGAGAGTGAGAGAGAGAGTGAGAGAGAGAGTGAGAGAGAGTGAGTGAGAGAGAGTGAGAGAGAGTGAGAGAGAGTTATTGCGGAATTTTTTCCTGGGTTATTCCTAATTCTTAAGCACGTAATGTGTTTCTTCATCATACAGACATTCTTCTTTTCCATACAAGAAAGAAGGAAATGCTTCCACTAGTTATTCATGACAGAAAAAGCTATTATCGCAGCGAAGTGAGTTCAACTCTTTTAACATCGACTCAAATCTGATTGCGGCGCGAAGGTTTCGTTGACATAGTGAAATTCGACTGTGTCGAATAATGTTTTGTACATAGCTCGAACTAATCGTGTTTTAGATCACGACGAAGCTCAATTTTAAAATTTTGATCTATGTGTTGATATATCTGAGGTCAAATGTCAGATAATGCTAAATCCAGGAAGAAAACTTAATTTAAGAAAATTCTTAGGCCAAACAGAACTTTTTTTATTTATTTTGTATAATTGTATTATTGTACAAGTTAGTAGGCTTTCTTGTGTATTAATTATTCAATATTTTATATTTTATATTTTGAGTTTTTCACTACTTTTTAGAAATAAGCATCTCAGTTATTAAAGAAGTAGCTAGATACCTTGCTTCACTTTAGTTTGAAGTTGCGAGAAATAGCCAGCTTATTATTGTTTCGCCTATCCATAGAATTTTCCACCATCAAAGATATTTCTACAACTGTAATAGCATGCCAGATCTGAATGCACGTGTAAAACAGATTGACAAGAAGCATGGAGGTAATGAAAAGGAATTTAACTTTGATGTTAAGTAAACGCCAAAGCCGCGGGAGACAATAATTCAGACTGCGCTGGGTTAAGATATGCCCCACTGCATTGTATGCATTTCTGTAATAAAAATCGGCGGTGGCTACAGTTCGATGGAGCCGAAATGGATTTGCGCAAATAATATATTTTAAAATAAAACTTTATAATCAATAAATTTGTTCGATACTTTTAGACTTATTTGTTTCGTCAGCGAGCCTTTCGTTTCCAATCCCGATTTCATTTGGGGATTAGTAATTAAACAATTTTACCAGCAAATACCAAGTTTATTTATTGTAAATGCCCAGGTACTTAATGCATTCATCATTTGCCTATACATTGGACAGAATCGTGAACTATTTAGCCGTCACATGACGTTGCCCTGGCTCACCAGTGGGGGCGTAACACACTGCGCCCAACACATACAATCCATACCCGCAGGTGGGACTCGAACCCACAGCCCGGAAGCCGAGTGAACACGAGGGAACACTGAATTTGACAGCTCAGCCACCACAAATACCAAGTTATATTTGCTGTAAGTGATTTCTGCACCTCTTTCATGTGATTGCTTACCATTTTTACTTTCCTTATATACATAATGAATAAGGAAAGTATTGTGATGGGGTCGAAAATTCGAATTCGAGTTTTCGACGGGAAAGCACGTTTCAAGCATACCTGATCACGAATAAAACATTTTTGAGGTGATGTTTGTGTGTGTGTGTGTTTGTGTGTGTGTGAAAGTATGTGTGTGTGTGTGAAAGTGTGTGCGTGTGTGAAAGTGTGTGCGTGTGTGAAAGTGTGTGTGTGTGTTAGTGTGTGTTAGTGAGTCCATGGAGACGATATCCCACGAAAGAATGGAGCAATTCGAAAGAAATTTGGTACAAAAATCACATTTCATGAATACTGGAAGCCTATTGTTTTTAAACGTAATCGAATGTTCAACCCCCTCCCCCCCAAAATTTTCGAGTGAAATTTTAAAGAAATTGCCAAAAAATCAAAACCTTTAATAAAGTTACGCAAATCTTATGTAATTTTTCCTTAGAAAACGATTGACATAAACTTTAGAACGCTAGCGTGAACCATTCTCGAGATATTGCACATTTTTTAAATACATTTTTCAAAAAATCCCATAAATTAAGAAAAATATATTAACTGTTGAGAAACATGTTCACTTTTCATATATAATATCATGCGCTAAATTTGGTGATCTCATTCTCGTAGGTCTAGCTCGTTCCATTTATGAGAAAATATACTTTGAGTTATATTTTTGTATTTGAACGTCAATAGTCATTTATCTGCTATAGGAATGACTTATATCTCCGTCCATAACGCTTGGCGAGATTTTGGCGTAGAATTTGGCGGAATGTGGCCAACTTGGCAACTTTTTTAAATGTTGCCAAAATAACGAAAATCTCGCCAAATGAATAAAAATGACGCTAAATCAAAGAAAATGACGACTAATTGACGAAAATTCTATATCTTAGAAAGAATATAAGTATCTACTATAAGAAAAACCTATTTGTTTTACTGTAAAAGTAGTAAATTCATTGCATTATATAAGGAAAGTCATGTGTTGCCCACAGCAGATTTATGAATAATATTAGGAACCATGGAACCGTTTAAGGGATGATAAAGGGGTAATCGAAGGTGGTAAAAAGTGTGAATAATAACAATCTATTACTCGCAAGAAAAGAGTAAACTGACCTTTTTAAAATATAGTGTGCCATAGAAGGTGAACAGTGGAAGATTTTTTGAACCGTTGGCTGTAGACCCATAGTTTCAATTTCAAAAATGCTTTAAAGAAAGTAGGAAATTATGAAGTAGTAATTTAAATGTTGTACCATATTTTTGTAAACAGTTAAGAAAATAAATTTTTTATACAACCCCTTTATCGAAAATAGTCAAATTATAAAATGTTGTCAATACTTTATTTAGACAAACTACAAAAAATTTGGTTCTTAAAATATCAAATTTAGGACTAAATAAATTGCCAAACTTCCTGACTTACACCACTTTCTCGTGAGTTTTCGATACGCTTTTAATGATCAAAATTCATGAAATCAGGGGCCATTCGCAAATTGAACTGATGCATAGAAATCATTTTGTGGAGTTTTATAACAATATTTTCCATAGTTTGTTCTTTAAACTATTAAAGACAGGCAGTCGATAACTCGTTAAAACTTATTTTAACACTTAAGTAAGGTAAATAAAACATATTCTGATTTTCTCGGTCTGTCAAATATTTTTCTAAGAAAATATATAGAAAAATAAGCATGGTTTTTAATTTTTTAAATCATCTTAGGCTATTTAAAACCAGTGGTTTTAGTTGACTAAATTCCTAACATATTTTTGTAACTGCACTTTTTTTTTTCAAAATAAGAGCGCTTATATACAAATCTGTGAAGGCTGTTGCATACGGTACAACAGGCGGTGTGCTCGATTTCAGCGTATGAAGAAAAGCCTCAAATAGCTCTTGGTGTTTGTAGTTGTTCTGATTTCACTTTACACTAAGTACTGGCCAAATTAACCACCAGTTAGGCAAGATATAATGACCGTAGAGCTACAAACAAAAATCCGCCAGGCTGATTGTTCAAAATTTTTTTATTGCTTAAGAAATTCGATTTACACAAGGTGGCCTAACACTTGATTGCAATTTGTTTTAACATAGTTTTAAAAGCGTATCGAGAAAACTTATCGTGAGGTTCAGCTACTTTCTGTCATGGTTAACAGTAAATCGGACGTAACTCGTAGTCGACCACCTCTACTACTGTAAAACTAAAGAAATCAAAAGTAGTGTGAGATGTGGAGACTTGCATGCCTGACATTTACAACTGTGTGTTAACATATGAGTTAACTATTTATAACTATTCCTCAATGTAATAATCAGGACACAGTGATCGATATGAGTTCCCCAGCGTATTTCAGAGCGTATTAATTATAAGGTTTTCAACGCACATTTCCGTAAATTTGTGTTTTTAATTGTGTTAGAGAGCATTTCAAGTAGAAGCTAATATAACAAAATTGTTGAAAAATGTCGGATTGCGGATTACATTGCCTGTCAAATGTCGAATTAAAGGATTGAATTGCCCAACTTAAACTATTCTTTAGTATCATAGTAAGGACAGTGTGATTGGGATGAGTGCCCAAGGACTTCTTTCATAGCGTATTAATGGTAAAGAAGATCACTGATTCAATTTGGGGCACTTTTAAGGTTTCTCTCAAATCAATTCATTTGTTACGGTTTAGAATTTATAAAATACAAAAATACTAACTTTATTTTAACGAATGCATAACTTTTTTTTTGTTCATCAGGTATTATAGTTGGACCTCTTGGACAACGGTTTGGAATACGTCCAATTACCATCGCTGGATCCCTAATTTCTGCAGTTGGAGTTTCTTTCTGCTACTTTGCCAACTCGCTGACCTACCTCACTGTGTCTTTTGGAATCGTTTTTGGTAATTGTTTAGAATTATTAGTTCAACCTGCAGTGCTATTCCTAGATGCAGTATAATAGTAATTCACATGAGTGGTTGTAAAGATTCATATGGGTTAAGTGGTGATGATTTATATGAGTTGAATAATTCCTATTCATTTAGTAATTTATATTCATTCTTAATTTACACATTTATTCATATGCAATGTATTTCAAAAATCATCACTTAAATGTAAATATTTATGGTTGTATTTACAAACGTTGCTTTGTACCTATTTTTAATTTCTCATACTATGTAATATAGTTTAGAGAAAGTATTGTGTTCACGAAAATTTTTGAATTCGAGATTTCGATGGCGATATCTGTTTTAAAATCTCCTGAACACGTTTAGACTATTATTGGATTGATCTCCGTCTGCGACCAATTTTTTGTGCACACAGCAGCAGCCACAAATATTAATGGATTTTCACGAAACTTCATATCCAGCGTTGTTATAAAAAGCTTCCATATTTCTTTTAACATGGCATTCATTAGCCCACCCAACTCAGTGAGAAAGTCACTTAAGATATGAGAAAGTCGAGTTGAGCCACACTCCAGTGTACGATTTTTGCCGGAATTTTATCTAACCATGAAAAGTTGAGGCGTATAATGACTAAGATCGGTATAATGACTGAGTTGGATCGTATAATAAGTGTAGATCGTTAAATCTCCAATGTTCCACAGCATATGCATTATTTCATCTCAATAGAGTGGATGCTGATCACTAGAAGATAATTTTTTGTAGTTTCGCACTTTAAATTAGTTAATTTTGAGAATTTTTTCGACTTTTATCGCGTTTGATATACTGATACTGAGCATTTAAAAATAAAATTATGGTGAATAGACGTCAAAATAGGACGGAAGTCGAGGTAGAAACGATCTACCTCCAGCTCAATTGTTATTATGGTATAAATCAGAGCAAATACTACGTTGCATATTGTTTGCATATAAGTTCACAAATTGCAAAATCAATAAAGTAAAGTTTTATCAAATAAAAGTTTATTAAAATAGTTTTATTAAATAAAACGTGTAAATTGATCAATTTGATAAAATATCTATTACTGAAAAATATAGTGCAATTGGTTTAAATATAGCAAAGTTTTGATGTTTTAAACTAATAATGATTGCAAAAAATATTTTGTTAAATTGCACATATAAATCTTTATCATGTGTATTTGATTAGAAATAGTGTGGAACGAATAAGCAAAATACAGCAATCTGTTTCATATATCTAAAGCCGGTCAGAAGACAGAAATAGAACAGTAGTTTTAATGTTTAAAATGAAAAATCTATGTAACTTCATTATTTTTTATAAAAGCAATATTAAATTTGTTTTAATTTCTTAACATTTTCTATTTAGGTATAGGATTTGGTCTTGCTTATCATCTCATGGCAGTTATTGTCAACCAGTATTTCCTGAATCATAGAGGAACTGCAAATGGTATAGCGAACTCTGGTGCATGTTTCGGATCTTTGATTTTCCCCTCAATATATGAATACCTCATATACATTTACGGTTTACACGGTTGCTTGCTTCTTGTTGGAGGAATCATCTTGCAACTTGTGTTTATTTCTTGTCTTTTGAAGCCACCGTCATGGAATAACATTAAACATATTAATGAAGGTGTAACAGTCGCACCAGTTAATAATTCAGAAATTCCTAAAATTTTTCAGAAAACTGAAATCATGTTCTTCAAAACAAATGTAGATCTCATTAATTATACGTCTAGCAAAGATTCTGAATTAAATCAAAGCACAAACGCTATAAATAGAAGAATGGAAAGTTTGTCAATGTCGGTTGATGAAAATCAAGCCGTATTTGAGACAAATATCGCAGGTCAAAATTTATGGAACAAAGCAGAAGGTGATTTGAATTACTCCAATAGTCTAGAAAGCAAAAATACTACGGGTAAATACAGTATCTTTGAAATATCATCTCGCGGAAATTTAAATCGTAGAGTTATTGCAAAGCATTTTGATTTCGAGCGGAATGGAAATATTCAAGGTACCCGCTGCAAAATAAATATTATTCCTAATAAATCAGTTGGAAGAATCATAGATAAAAGTTCTGGAATTGAACAAAGCAAAATGGTAACTCTAGAAATTGACAACTTTCAAACTGCACATTTAAACGAGAAAGATATGTCCAAAACTTTGCTAATGTCCAAATTAAACATGATGGATGAAATCGATCAACAGAAATATATCAATGATAATATGCATTCCACGATATTAGGCAATACTAAAGAAAATGTTCAAAAAGATTGCACCAATGAAAGAACAATTGAAAACCCTTATACTAGTTTTGAAGCAGAGCTGCTGCAGACTGAAAAGGCAATAAATTTGCAATCACAAACAAGTGAAATCAATCGGACTGCAAACAAATTAGAAATAAACACGCAAAATACTAAAAAGAAACTAAGTATACTGACATGTTTTAAACTTCTTTTAACATGCCCAATGTTCTACATACTCGCAATATCTAATATTTTTTTCTTTGCCAAAGAAGACATGTTCTACGTCATAAATGTTGATTTTTACATGGACAAAGGCGTTGCTGAATCTGATACAAAATACATAATTTTCGCCTTTTCTGTATGTGATCTAGTCGGCCGTCTCTGTTTTGGATGGGTAACGGACAAAAAAATTCTTCGAAGATCTCATTTTATGATGATATGCATGGCAGTCGTAGCTGTAGTGTTCTTCTGTTTTCCACTTGCCAACGGATATGCTTCATTACTGATTCTCAATTGTATTTATGGATTAATGCTAGGTTGTGCAACGATTATTTATTTTGTGATACCGGTGGATTATTTAGATATGGAGCTCCAAGCAGTAGCGTTTGGATGCATGGCTTTTATGAATGGAATTGTGACACTATTGTTTTCTTTCATGATAGGTAAGCAGCAGTACATTTTATTACAATTTTATCCAATCTTTAATTTAATTAGATTCCCGGTAATATTCTTTAGCATAGCAAATTTTGTTGATTAATCAACGAATAGGTTGTTAGTGGGGAGTAGTTTCACAAGGTCACGTCTGTCTGTCTATCTATCTAAAAATATATTTGCCTGTCTATCTATCTATTTATCTATTAAAATAAATAAATAAATAAAAGAAGCGATCATATGCACAGGAAAGAAGGCGTGTCTTAAACCTTCCAAGACAGGTATGCGCAGAAAAGTAGAATTTTCAGCAGAAATTGCGTTTGTATTATTATGTGTTTCTCTCTATATTAAAAAGAAATAGCTGTCGCTGTTTGACAAATTTTTCGTTACTCGAGGTACTTTGTTTCGTACCGCAAAAAATATTGCATATAAAAATATGAAATTTGCTACACCTGTAGAAAAAACTTTGGGAAATACTCTAAAATAAACCGTTTTTGGATATATATTGTAATTTAAGAAATATTTAATGTCAAATTCAAAGACAAAATATTTGAGTTGCGAGTTCGCGTCCTCGATAGACTAACAATAGCAAGGCGACGAGTTTTTGCAGGCAAGTACCTACATGGGTGAATTTTTGCAGAGTGGAGTTTTTTAATTTCGATGTAGTTTTTGAGATATTTTACTTTTTATGCACTTCTGAAGTGAACTTTTTTTTTTTCGTATCGGCACGTCTAACGATTTCTCTGTCTCGTACCGTAAAAACTATAGCATACAAAAATATGAAATTTGGTACATTTATAGAGAAATAATAGGGTAACACTATGAAATAAACCGTTTATCGATTTCAACTTTAGTTTGGCATGAAATAGCTCTTATGATCAAGGAATCCAGTTTTTGGAGTCCCTGGGCTGAGAAAAATCCCTGCTTTTTCCTCCTGTTCAAAATAGGCAGGAATAGTAAGAGATTTTCGATAGTAGAATTTTTAGGAAAGATAGATATGAAGCAAGCGCAGCGAGTAGGAGACGAAGCCTCCCGAAAGGGATTGTACGAGTGGACCGAGTAGGGGGCAAAGCCCCCTAGTGCTTAAAAAATAACATAAAATTAATTAACGTATAAATTAAATAAAATGTTTAAATACGAAAATATACACACAATTTTTGGTTAAATTATGGAATTGTGCTAATCTTATCTTTTTGGATGCGACGAAATAAATGTCAGATAACCTAAAAATGCAAATTTCGGTGTATTTTAAAATATTAATAAATGTGAAGGAATTATCATACGGATTCAGTTCAAACATCGTTGGAAAGAACGTTTTCCGATATTTTCAATGGTGTCAAGATGGAAGCTCTGTGATAATATTTTGGTCGCTAAGGAACGGATTTGTGTGAAAATCGTTCAAAATCGTAAAGCATAAAATAACTGTAAAACTAATTAATATAAAAATAATTATAATGGAAATTAAATAATTATTTAATTAATATAAAATTAATTATAAAAAAAAAATCATTTCAAGGCATCTTTTCCAGGGTTCTGAAGTACCTGCGTACGAAATTTTTTCGATGTCCGACACTTAGATTTCCCGCTACAGATTACACAAACAGACAGACCGATATATTCTTTTATTATTTTAGATAAATGTTTGATGCTGATTGCAAACTACAATTTTTGTATCATATTTTGATTCTGAATGCATTGAATCTGAATAATATCTTTACTATTTGGGTTATAGGAATGGTCAGGTACGAAACTGCGTATTTTGAGATAAAAGAACCTGCATAAGTGAAACCCAGTGTATTTTTATTTTTACATTTTGCAATAGATCTTATTTATGAATTGAATTCTATATTCGTCATTATTTATTCTATTAATATGTATATAAATTTCATTGCTACACTAGACTCATTTTATTTATGCATACTTAATGGCTTGAAATGCGAATACTGCCAATTGTTGTCTCAATGTGAATACTGTCAATGCGAATACTGTCTACTGTCAATTGTAGAGTCTTTGATTTAATTTTAACAAAAACGTTTTGCTTTAATTTAAAAGACAGCAACAAAAATCTGATGTGGGCAGCACATGACTTTCCCTGCAGACTTATATCCACGTTCTCTTTATTTTATTTAAATTTATTTCACTTTTTATTCAATTTTCGTTCTCCTTCGGTATCCGGACTTATTTTCAAAGGTGGCGTAGAGAAAATACGAAAAATTAAAATATCTCGAGAACGGCTAGTCCTAGTGTAATGGGGTTGATCTTATTCTTTTTGTCGTTAAAAATTACGTATTAAACGAGCATTTAATGGATATGTTTGAGTATACCTAGTTCTTTAGTTTAGATTTTGACGATTTTTGCGGATCATTTTGCAAAAAAAGGCAGGTTATTTTTTTCCAAATCGTACCAAAATCTAATCAGAACCAGGGTAACCCACAAGTGACTCATCTATCGAATTTTGTGAAATTCGGTCCATTAGTTTTTCAGTTAGAGAGGATACAAGCTTTTGCGGGCCATTTCGCAAAAAAAGGCGGGTTCTTTTATCCCAAATCGTACCCAAAACTAATCAGCACCAGACTCGCTCACAAGTGACTTACCTACCAAATTTTGTGAAATTCGGTCCATTAGTTTTTTAGTTAGAGTGGATACAAAATCTGCACAGACAGACAGACACCCACACACAGACGTCACGCTAAAAATGGTTTTTTCGTATTCTAGAGGTCTCGAAACGTGTAGATCCGTCGAAAACTCGAGTTGCGATTTTCCACACGATTCCAATACTTTCCCTATACATTACCATGTATTGCAGAGAAAGTAAAAATCTGATGTGGGCAGCACATGACTTTCCCTGCAGACTTATATTCACGTTCTATTTATTTAAATTAAATTTAATTCATTTTTAATTCAATTATCGTTCTCATTTGAAAACTGGACTTATTAACTACTGGAAAAATACGAAAAACTAAAATATCTCGAGAACGGCTAGTCTTAGTGTAATGGGGTTGGTCTTATTCTTTTCTTCGCTAAAAATTACGTATTAAACAAGCATTTAATGGCTATATTTGAGCATACGTAAATCTTAAGTTTAGATTTTGATGATTTTTGCGGGCCATTTTGTAAAAAAAGGCAGGTTATTTTTTTTCGAATTATACCAAAATCTAATCAGCACCAGGGTAGCCTACAAGCGACATATCTACCAAATTTTGTGAAATTCGGTCCATTAGTTTTTCAGCTAGAGTGGATACAAGCTTTTGCGGGCCATTTCGCAAAAAAAAGGCGGGTTCTTTTATTCCGAATCGTACCCAAAACTAATCAGCACCAGCCCCGCCCACAAGTGACTTACCAAATTTTGTGAAATTCGGTCCATTAGTTTTTTAGTTACAGTGGATACAAAATCTGCACAGACAGACAGACAGACACACAGACACACAGACAGACAGACAGACACACAGACACACACACAGACGTCACGCTAAAAATGGTTTTTTCGTATTCTAGAGGTCTCGAAACGTGTAGATCCGTCGAAAACTCGAGTTGTGATTTTCGGCATGATTCCAATACTTTCCCTATACATTGAGAAACATGGTGACTTTTCATCTGTAATATCATGCAATAAATTGGGTGACTCATTCTCGTGGATCTAACTCGTTCCATTCATGATGAAAGATACTTTGAGTAATACTTTCGTATTTAAAAAGCCAATAGTCACTTATCTGCTATAAGAATAATTTATTTCTTCGTCCATAACGCTTGACGAGATTTTGGTGACAACTTTTGCGGCATGTCGCCAACTTAGCGACTTTTTAAATGTTGCCAAATTAGCGAAAATCTCGCCAAATGGATAAAAATGACGCTAAGTCAAAGAAAATGACGACTCATTGACGAAAATTCAATATCTTGGATAGAATATAAGTATCTACTATAAGAATAACCCTTTTTTTTACCCTAAAAGTAGTAAATTCATTGCATTATATAAGGAAAGTCATGTGCTGCCCACATCAGATTTTTTTTATTAAGAAAAGTCACGAGAATTTAGTGTAAGTCAAGGAGTTTGACAATTATTTTCGTCCTAAATTTGAACATTTAAGAACTACATTTTTCTTTTAGTTTGACTTAATGAAGCATCGACGGTATTTTTGGAATTTTACTTTTTTCGATAGAAAGGCTGTATAAAAAGTTAATCTTCTTAACTTTTTACAAAAATATGGCACAACATTTAAAATTAGTATTTCACAACTTCCCTATTGCAATCATTTTTGCGATTAGAACTATGATCTACCACCAAGGGTTTAATAAATCTTCCACTGCTCACTTTTTGTGGGGCACCCTGTATGCACACGCGTTGTCTAAAGAGAGGTAGGCGTAAAATTTATTCACAGATGATTGTCTGCTATTAATTTGAGAACCCTGCCCTAGACCCATTTAATTGCCGTCCCACATTCGCTCAACCGAATATTTTGGTTCCAGTCAAATCGACGGTTCGCAGTTCCGAAAGTGTGACATTCATCGTTTGGAAACCCATTTGTTTGTTCGATGATGACACCGAAAACGTTCGGTCGGTCCATTTCCCGTCGTTAGACTTCTCGAAAACGGGATCGGATGCTACTTTTCAGTGTCATTCGGTATCACGAGGCTTTTGTGTTGCCATTTTACGTAAGACAATTAGCATGTGAATACTGCTGGTTGATCTGACGCGGGGTCGCATCACGTTTGTATGGGAACTTCAATTAAATACTCTCATGAAGTGGTTTTCTGTTTTTGCCCGATGAATAATATCGGTCGTAACTGCGAACTCTCCCAGATTTCCCGAGAAATTCCCGGAATTTTCCTAAGATTATCCTGATCTCTCTCCAAAAACTCTCATTTTTACTACTTTTAGTACAACTTTTGACAAGTGAAAATTTAGTGAATATTAACGAATCAATACATTGTCAATAACGTTGTCAATAACTATTCTCCCAAATTTCCAGAAAAACTCCCGGAATTTTCCCGCAGAATATCCTGATTACCCAGCAAAACTTCCTTTTTCATTACTTTTAGCGAAAATTCACGAATTAAGATTGTAAATAATTATTCTCCCTACGAGGAATCTAACCTCCGTTCTCCGGCGGCCAGATGACGTTCTATCTATTAAGTTAATCTCCTTCTTCAGATTTCAGATCGAAGTACAATTTTTGACGTATGCAACCTCCTCATTTATCTACATTTTATACGATAAATGCGATAAAAAGAACAGTTTCGGGAAAATTTAAATTTCTCTATTATTCAGTTGTATGTCACTTCATTTAAACTAGCGATTTCAAACCTTTTTAGTTTGGAGGAATCCTTAAAAATTTTGTTAAGCTTGACCTGACTTACACATATTAGGTTCGACAGGGTTAAAATATAAAATAAACGTTATAAAATAGTGGTAATAGTATATAGTAGTAGACTATAAAATAGACGTTATAAAATAGTGGTAATAATAATATAGGAGTATAGACAGTTATAAAATAAATATTATAAAATAGTAATAATAGTAATATAGTAATAGATAGTTATAAAATAGACGTTATAAAATAGTAGTAATATAGTGGTAGACAGTTATAAAAAAGACGTTATAAAATAGTGGTAATGGTAATATAGTAGTAGACAGTTATAAAAATGACGTTACAAGATAGTGGTAATTGTAATATAGTAGTAGACAGTTATAAAATAGTAATAGTAATATAGTAGTAGAGAGTTATAAAAAAGACGTTATAAAATAGTGGTAATAGTAATATAGTAGTAGACAGTTTTAAAAAAGACGTTAGAAAATAGTGGTAATAGTAATATAGTAGTAGACAGTTATAAAATAGAGGTTATAAAATAGTGGTAGTAGTAATATAATAGTAGACAGTTATAAAATAAACATTATAAAATAGTAGTAATTGTAATATAGTAATAGACAGTTATAAAATAGACGTTATAAAATAGCAGTAATATAGTAGTAGAGAGTTATAAAAAAGACTTTACAAAATAGTGGTAATAGTAATATAGTAGTAGACAGTTTTAAAATAGTAGTAATTGTAATATAGTAGTAAACAGTTATAAAATAATGGTAATAATAATATAGTTGTAGACAGTTATAAAATAGTAGTAATAGTAATATAGTAGTAGGCAGTTATAATAAAGACGTTACGAAATAGTGGTAATAGTAATACAGTAGTAGAGAGTTTTAAAATAGTAGTAATAGTAATATATTAGTAAACAGTTATAAAATAATGGTAATAATAATATAGTTGTAAACAGTTATAAAATAGTAGTAATTGTAATATAGTAGTAGACAGTTACAAAATAGACGTTTGTTAAGCAGTAGATGTTAATAAATATTAATTACATCATACTTTTGAATAAAATATTATTCGAATATTTATTGCCTACTTTTATTTATTAATTATTGTTAATAAAGAATGACAAATATTTTCACTTTACATCTGGCTCACTGGTTAGAAACAGACATTTTGTAATATAATTCGAATGAATTTTATGTTACTAAAATTGTCACGTTGAACCATTAATAATTTGAATTTTTTTATCCCATTATAAAAAAATCTGATGTGGGTAGCACATGACTTTCCCTGCAGACTTATATCCACGTTCTCTTTATTTTAATTACATTTATTTCACTTTTATTCAATTTTCGTTCTCATTCGGTAACCGGGCTTATTTTCAAAGGTGGCGTAGGGAAAGTACGAAAAACTAAAATATCTCGAGAACGGCTAGTCCTAGTGTAATGGGGTTGGTTTTATTCTTTTCGTCGTTAAACATTACGTATTAAACGGGCATTTTATGGATATATCTGAGTATACCTAGTTCTTTAGTTTAGATTTTGAATATTTTTGCGGGCCGTTTTGCAAAAAAAGGCAGGTTATTTTTTTCCGAATCGTACCAAAATCTAATCAGCACCAGAGTGACCTATACGTGACTCATCTACCGAATTTTGTGAAATTCGGTCCATTAGTTTTTCAGCTAGAGTGGATACAAGCTTTTGCGGGCCATTTCGCAAAAAAAAGGCGGGTTCTTTTATTCCGAATCGTACCCAAAACTAATCAGCACCAGACTCGCTCACAAGTAACTTACCTACCAAATTTTGTGAAATTCGGTCCATTAGTTTTTTAGTTATAGTGGATACAAAATCTGCACAGCCAGACAGACAGACACCCACACACAGACGTCACGCTAAAAATGGTTTTTTCGTATTCTAGAGGTCTCGAAACGTGTAGATCCGTCGAAAACTCGAGTTGTGATTTTCGGCATGATTCCAATACTTTCCCTATACATTACCATGTATTGCAGGGAAAGTAAAAAATCTGATGTGGGCAGCACATGACTTTCCCTGCAGACTTGTATCCACGTTCTCTTTATTTTAATTAAATTCATTTCACTTTTAATTCAATTTCCGTTCTCATTCGGTAACCGGACTTGTTTTCAACGGTGGTGTAGAGAAAATACGAAAAACTAAAATATCTCGAGAACGGCTAGTCCTAGTGTAATGGGGTTGGTTGTATTATTTTCGTCGTTAAAAATTACGTATTAAACGAGCATTTAATGGATATATTTGAGTATACCTAGTTCTTTAGTTTAGATTTTGACGATTTTTGCGGGCCATTTTGCAAAAAAAGGCAGGTTATTTTTTTCCGAATCGTACCAAAATCTAATCAGCACCAGGTTGGCCTACAAGCGACTTATCCACCCAAGTTTGTGAAATTCGGTCCATTAGTTTTTCAGTTAGAGTGGATACAATCTTTTGCGGGCCATTTCACAAAAAAGGCGGGTTCTTTTATTCCGAATCGTACCCAAAACTAATCAGCATTAGCCCCGCCCACAAGTGACTTACCTACAAAATTTTGTGAAATTCGGACCATTAGTTTTTTAATTAGAGTGGATACAAAATCTGCACAGACAGACAGACAGACAGACAGACACACAGACACACAGACAGACAGACAGACACACACACAGACGTCACGCTAAAAATGGTTTTTTCGTATCCTAGAGGTCTCGAAACGTGTAGATCCGTCGAAAACTCCAATTGTGATTTTCGGTATGATTCCAATACTTTCCCTATACATTACCATGTATTGCAGGGAAAGTAACAACAGCAACAAAATCCGCTAAAGCCAGGAATCATACCCGAGGCTCCTCGATTACATTTACTACTTACTGTAGCACAGAATTCTCTAAAAAATTGCTAGATTTTTCTGAAATCCTCAATTCCCAAACAAAGACATAGGAAAGCGACCTCTATGGCTTTTTCCCCACTAAAATGACTTTGGGTGGCAATTGTAGAGTATTAGATTTAATTCAATGCTAAATAACAATTAAAGAAAGATATCGAATCAAGGCCTCCTGGATAACGACCAGGCGAGTTACCCCCAACTCCACTTTAGGAATTAAGTAAAAGACACATTTTGCAAGGGATATGGATATGGAAAACTTGAGCAACGTATTTAATTACAAAAAATATTATAATGCAAGGCTAGAGGGAATAGACCTCTATGGTTGTTACCACACTAAATGTGAGTTCGGGCTGCAATTGTAGGGTATTAGAACTAATACGACAATAAAATATAAATATCGAACCAAGATGTCCTGGATTATGTCCAGACGAGTTACTCCCAACTACACTTTAGCAATGAAGTAGAAGACACTTTATGCAAAGGAAGTGGATGCGGAAAACTTGAGCAACGTATCTAAGAATAAAAAATATAATAATGCAAGGACAGGGGGAAGAGGCCTCTATGGTTGTTACCACACTAAATGTGAGTTTGGGCAGCAGTTGTAGAGTATTAGGTTTAATTAAACACTAAAGGACAATGAAATAAAGAGACAGGACAAGACCTCTTGAATTACGCCCAGTCTAGTTACCTCCAACTCTATTTTAGGAATTAAGTAAAAGACAGTTTGAGCAAAGTATGTAGATGTGAAAAATTTGAGTAATATATTTAAGCACAAAAAGATCAATATGCTGTTTCGAGGATATGCTGGATCTCCTTTATCAGTACAAGAGAACCAACAAACCCGAAGTCGGAAGGACGAAATGGGCGCAAATGGCAATAAACAGGGGGATTTATATACCCAAGACCTGGATTAAGAGTTCCCGTGAGAGAAAGCCTGTTCTTCTTTCTGCTTTCTAATTGGCTCTCTCAGGTGAATTCTTTGGAATAAATGTTAAACATCGCATTGCCATTAAACTTCAAATTGCTATATGAAAATTTGTTACTATTCGACGTGGGGATACGAGGATTCTCCCGCAGGTGCTCCGAAAAGCAAACGGCTTGGAACCATTTTGCCCTTTTGACTTCATATTTGTTGGTCCTCTTGCACTAACGAAGGGGGATCTCAAAACAGTTGTACGCCGCATTATTATCTTATTTATTCTTAAATATGTTGCTCAAGTTTTCCTTACCCACTTTAGGAATTATTAGAATTACTAGAATTATCTTATAAAGAGCAAAATTTATGTCTTTAGAGTTTGTACTCTTATTGTGGGAATTTTTCTCACTGTTATATCTATTGTAAAAGAAGTTAAATTATATTTCCTAAACTTTTTTCCAGGATATTTCAGAGATCACTTAGGGTCCTATTCAAATATATTTTACATAATGGGAGCAGTGTCGCTAGCTTCATCATCATTGTGGCTTTTAGAAAAGTGCTTCTCCAAGCAGAAGAAAAATTCTGAAAGTGCTAAACCTGCATAGATATTGAGCATCGAATCTATGAATGGGATGTGTATATTTATTGTAAATTATCCATATCAGTATTTGTAACATTTTGTAGTTCATCTCAAATTATGTAAAATATCTAAAACACCAACATATGTCTTGTTTGTATAGAGGGTGTTACGAAATGTCATGGACCAAGCAAATAATTCGAGAAGTATCGGCTATCGCATATTTTTTATATTAGGTACATACTTTAGGAAGCTAACCCCCATTTTTAGTGGGTTACGGGGTATCTATCTCGCGTCCTGTTAGTAATAGGGGATAATGTCAATTATAAAATTGTAGAGCGTTGCAAAATTAATATTTCATCCCCCTCCCCCTCGCAAAAGAGGAAAAGAACTCTAGCCATTGGGGGGACAAAGTGCTTTGTATTGATTTTCTAGCGCTTTATAATTTTGTAATTGACTTCCCACCTATCTCTACATAGGAACGAGATAGTCCCCGTACTCTACCTACTAAGAAGGGGATCAGCTGCTTAAAATTTATCTCATCGTGTAGCGCCATTGGAGTTTCTAATACACCTGCTTACAAAATTTAAAACTCTTAACATTTCTCAAGTTATTGACCTGGTTCGTGACTTTTTGGACATTTTGTATATGCTGTACATAGATGATTTTCAAACCTGTGATATCAAAATGCGTGCTAGAGTAACTTAATAAAAACTTTGCTGCAAAGGATTTTGTTGGCTCAATCTGCAATTACATCCATTTTATTGGTTTTCATCCTTGAATTGATATTATTAAACATGTAAAATGCCTTCCTCCACTGGATGCACTTTTGAGAACCAAAAGAGAAAAACGTCTTTGATGACAGCCATTCCTATTACGTCAATGCAGGTTTGATAGATTTGCCGATCTATCCCCAATTTGGCGACTTTTTGCGGCTTTTCGAAGATTCGAGAACTTGCTCGAAATAATGAATATTATGGAAGGTACAAATCCTTTTTAGAAGTTTCTACTGCGAGTATATAAAAGGAGTCGTGATACGATTTACATTGAATTGTGACATACGTCAATGTTTTGACAATAGTATTTGCTGTATTGTGAAATTAGCAAAGAATATTAATTGCTGTACTTGACAATTGTTTAGTGAGCTTGTGAGATAGTTACTAGCTACTCGCTGTATATTGTTTCCGTTTACTCTGTGCGCTTGCAAATAAACGTGTTAGTTATCCAGAAATGAGGACCCATTTTTGTATCCTGGAAGTACACCTACGATTCAGGAAGATACAGAGTAACAATATATCAAAGAACTAAGATCAACAGGGATTTGTAATATGAGAAGAATATTTTTTACTTTCCCTGCAATACTTGGTAATGTATAGGGAAAGTATTGGAATCATGTTGAAGATCGCAACTCGAGTTTTCGACGGATCTACACGTTTCGGGACCTCTAGAATACGAAAAAACTATTTTTAGCGTGACGTCTGTGTGTGTGTCTGTCTGTGCAATACATGTATCCACTCTAACTCAACAACTAATGGACCGAATTTTATAAAATTTGGTAGGTAAGACCCTTGGGTGTGACCCAAGCTGATTAGTTTTTGGTAGAATTCGGAAAGGAAGAATCCGCCATTTTTTGTGAAATGGTCAGCAAAAATTTCATGTATCCACTCTAGCTGAAATACTAATTTACCAAATTTCGCAAAAGTTTTTAGATAAATCACTTGTGATATACTCTGGTGCTGATTAGATTTCGGTACGATTCAAATAAGAACAACCTGCCTTTTTTACGAAATGGCCCGCAAAAATCGCCAATATCTAAAATAAAGACTACGTATGTTCAAATGTATTAATTAAATCCTTGTTTTATATGTAATTTTTTACGAGGAAAAGAATAAGAATAACTCTATTATTCTAGAACTGACCGTTCTCGAGATATTTGAGATTTTTCGCATTTTTGTTATGTCTCGCTTTTGGAAAAATGTCCAATTACTAAATAAAAGCATAAATTGAATTAAAAATGCACATTTAGTGTTATTTTGTGCAATTAAACTCAATTTAATGAGATCTTAAAGAAATACAGAAAAAATGAATTTGAGTCTGCAGAGAAAGTCATGTGCTGCTCACATCAGATTTTTACTTTACCTGCAATACATGGTAATGTATAGGGAAAGTATTGGAATCATGCCGAAAATCGCAACTCGAGTTTTCGATCGGTCTACACTTTTCGAGACCTCTAGAATACGAAATTTTTTTTAGAGTGACGTCCATGTGTGTGTCTATCTGTGCAATGTATGTATCCACTCTAACTAAAAAACTAATGGACCGAATTTTATAAAATTTGGTAGGTAAGTCACTTGAGTGAGACCCTGGTGCTGATTAGTTTTTGGCAGGATTCTTCAAGACAGAACCCGCCTTTTTTGCAAAATGATCCACAAAAATTACCTGTATCCACTCTAGCTGAAAAACTAATGGACCGAATTTCACAAAATTCGGTAGATAAGTCGCTTGTGGGGTAGTCTGGTGCCGATTAGATTTTGGTACGATTCGTAAAAAAATAACCTGTCTTTGTTTTGCAAAATGGCCCGCAAAAATCTTCAAAATCTTTTGCTTTTCAAAATATTCGCCTTCAGCATCAATACATTTTTTTCATACGAATAAACTATTTTTAAAAACAGTTATGCCATTCAGAAGTTGGTATAGCAGAAGCACTTGATTTTTAGAAAGTCATAATAAATTATAGCTCGAAAATCCCATCGACTTAAATCCAGGTCTTGTCACTACCTTATTAACTTCAAAACGGCGTCTTAAAAAGGGAATTTTATAACATTTATCGTTCTTTAATAGCCAATATTCACGTAAAAATTCAAATCTAAAAAAAAAAATCGTCTGCACCGAAAGCTATTATTTTTGGTGTTGCCGCATTCCTAAAACTAGATGCCACATTCTAAAAATTATTCTGTGCTTAAGTACTGGTCCTCGTACTATGTCCGACGATGGCACCTCTGAAATAGCACCGAATTTTATTAATTTGGATGTGTGATATAAATGAATATTTTATACGCCAATTTTGCTCCCGAGTGAGATCTGATGAAAATTGCGTATTCTCTGCTCTCATCAATACAATTTGGTTGATGATTATTTACTATAAAACTTGTACGGATTTAAAAAAATTTGAACATGTGGTTCAAATTAATCTGTACAGACTAAATTATTTGCAGATTGCAGTAGGAAAAACTGTACTCGCTGTGTCCCCATTACAGATATACACTTTCTACTGTCTTGCATTTTACCGTAGTCTAATGTCCACTGTCTTGCATTTTACCATAGTTCAATGTTCACTGTCTTTCCTTTTCCCATAGTCCACTGTCTTACATTTTACTACATTTTTAAAAATTTTTATACGTGGTTATGAGGTATAAATTAATATAATATTTCGCATACTCAGAATTCGTTGCAGAGTGTGGGGATAAAATTTTTGAATGAATTTTGCAGCACACAATCCTGGCACCACTTAATTGCAATATTTTAATATGATTGAATTTCATTAAATTGATTTATATAATCCGACAAAATTGAAATGAAATCGAATGAATTGTAGTTGAAACCACAACCACAAACGTATAGGCCTGAGTTGATATGTTTATGGTTGGAGGTTTCAATCTCAATGTCTATTACCCTCCTGTCACCTTGCAGTTCTTTCTTACTGTTTGTTAAGAGAGCAAGCACACTGTTTCTGACCTGTAAAGAAAGGATCTGAAAGCCCTCGAAACATTTGTAGTCACGTTGTGTGATTATTTTATTTTTACTTTCTTTAAGGACAGAAAGTTGCATGAATATAAATATTTTATCTATATGTTTTCGACATAAGTGTTAAAACATAAATATATTTAAACTTTTAACAGTTTTAATGGGATAAAGGGAATTAAAGTATATTATAAAACTGCTTATAATACAAAATAGTTAATGATCTTTCTATATAGTGAAATGGACGCTTTAAACGTCATAAAAAATTGTGTGGCTCAACTAGACATACCAAAATCTATTTTAAAGTAGCTTGTGGTTTTCCTTTCAAATTTTACAACTAACATTTTGAAAAATTGGTGTCGTTGATCAAAATGATTACAATTGTGGCATGTTATCCCTACACTGCACACCCAGGGGGATAACTTGCCTCCTCCGGAGGGGTGACAATGACGTGACGAATAAAATTTTTTTATCAAGACTATTTTGGACAACAATGATTGAAATTGATATAATATTAAGTATTGCGATCATAAATGATGATGTCAAATTTTGTTCCATGCTGTCATTTTAAAAAAATATAAAATTTTGAATAAATTTTGAAGTTTCTCCCGATAAAAAAAAATTCTTTCTAGTTCTAGATTTTTCGATAACTAAATCCGATATAAAGTTTCGTGAAAATCCAATAATATCTGTAGCATTTATTGTGTACCCAAGAAATCGACCACAGGCATCAGACATACATACAGATAAACGGGCGTGCGTCACTCCAAAATAGTCACAATGTGTTCAGAAGGTCTTAAAACATACTGGCATCAAAATCTCGAAATCGAAAATTTTCGTGAAAACAATACTTTCTCAGTACTTCGTATGAGAAAGTTCATATTCACAATACTACCTCAATACAAGATAGCACATGCTTTGTTGAATGTGCAAAATTCCAGAGCCAGTACATTATTATCGAATCAAATAACGATAGGCAAACTAGCTACATCAACAAAGAAAACAACTTGTAGATGTAATCTATAAAAATATATAACTTCCTTGATCCACTTGGAGCAAAACTAATCTGAAGATATTCCAAAAGGAATTTTTTTGCAGAATACTTATTTTCAAGTAATTCTTCTTCATAGAAGGAAATTATAGAAAATAAATAAAATATTATGCAAAAGTTTATTACACAATGCTTTTTAAATAATTTAACTTTATAGATGTATCAGTGCATATAGTACTTGCATATAGCTTTGTATAAGTGCATAGATGTATCAGTGCTATATGCATTATTTTTAGGGTAAGTATTTTGAAATTATCCAGTTTGTCTTTTATACTCTGTATGTTAGTAACAATTTTTTTCTTCTGGATCATTTATATACTGAATTTCATTGATTCTTGTATCCAATCTATATTATAATTCTTAGAGTTTGTCTGTTTATTTGTCTTTTTAGCTATACAAATCCACACCTTTCATCTCATCTCAACCAAATTTGGCACTTTGATTAAACCGTTCAATAGGAAGTGTGTATAGTGGGGTTTTGGAGGCCGACACAATTGTTCTATGTGTTCCTGAGCGTTAAACGTTCTTTTCAAGCTTAAAATGTACTTTTAAATAGTCTTGAAATTCAATACACAGGTCGGGCAAAACTGTACCTATGATTTATAGTTTACAAAAATGTGCAAATAAAAAATTTATGAGTTGCTGTTACTGACCAAAATGCTGGAATTGTCGAATAAATATTAAATTTCAGGTTTATTAAGCTAGGGTTTTGAAATTTAATACAAAGGTAGATAATATGATAAGACCAACATGATTAATTGTTGTTTCAAATATTTATTACACTAGGGGGTGTCATGGTCAAAATGTTCGAATTTTTGAGTCAATGTGAAACATCAGATTTATTGAACGACGAATTTCAAATATGGTGCTAATGTAGATCATGTAATAAAATCCACATTGATAAATGGTGTTTTTAAATATTTATAATTTTAGGGAGTTTCATATACAAACACATTCGAATTTTCTAGTCAACGTGAAACACACAGTTTCTTTGATTTGAAATGGGGTACAAAGGTAGTTCATGTGATAAAATCATGTATAATTGTTGTTTTGGAACATGCATTATTTTAAGGTATGTCACAAGCAAAAATATTTGAATTGCCGGTTTAAAGTGAAACTTCAGGTTTATTGATCTAGGGATTAGAGATCTGGTTCAAAAGTAGATCAAATGATTAAATCTACCTTAATAATTTATTTTTCACATATATATTATTTCCAAGGTGTGACATCTTAAAACTTTCGAATCGTCGAATGAACGTGAGCTGTTTATAGAAGTAGGGGCTTGAAATTTTGTACATATGTGTAGATCATATGATAAAAAAATCTGATGTGGACAGCATATGACTTTCCTTATATAACGCAATGAACTTATTACTTTTACAGTCAAAAATACGATCCACGGTATTGTGTTTTTATCGTTGAACTGTACATTTGACGATTTTCCGGATGACAAATATAAAGCTAATTCAAAATACCTAATTAACTTATATTTCGCGCAACTCTAAATAAAAAATTATCAATATTGATAGCATCCTCAATAGGCGATGTAGTCCATGTATTAAAATATTTTATTAATTAATTCATCAATTAAGCATAATTTTCATTAATTTAGCATGATTTTTGCAATTTTGATGACATTTTTGTCAATCTAGGATCGAAATATTGCCAAGTTGGTAATACTTTGCTAAATTATTCGCCACCAAGTTTGTTAAATGCATCGCCAAGTGTTACAGATAAACGGAGAGAAGAGCATTTCTTATATACTAGAAGGTATGCTCGTCATATGACGGAAATCAGAACTTGCGATTCCCATTTGGCGTCATTTTTATCAATTTGGTGACATTTTTGTCATTTTGGCAACAATTAACATTAAGTTGGAGACGTCCTATTAAATTTCTCGCCAAGCGTTATGGACGGAGAAATAAGTTATTCTTATAGTCTACGCTTATGTTCTTTGCAAGATATTGAACTTTCATCAATTAGACGTCATTTTCATTGATTTGGCATCATTTTTTATCAATTTGCGATATTTTCGTTAATTTAGTAATATTTAAAAAAGTCGCTAAGTTGGGGCGATATTCCACCAAAATCTCGCCAAGCGTTATGGATGGAGGAATAAGACATTCTTATAGCAGATAAATGACTATTAGCGTCCAAATACAAAGTATTTCCCAAAGTATGTTTTCTCATAAATGGAACGAGCTAGATCCACGAAAATGATGTAACCAAATTTATCGCATGATATTACTTATGAAACGTGTACATATTTCACAATAGTTGATATTTTTTTTTATTTTATATGATGTTTTCATAATTTCTTTTAAAAAATGTGTAATATCTCGAGATCGGGTCATGCGAGAGTTTTAAAATTTATGTTAATCGCTTTCTAATGAAAAATTACATAAGAAATGACTTTTTACGTAACTTTATTAAAGGTTTTGATTTTTTGATGAATTTTTCAAAATTTCACTCGAAAATTTAGGAAGGGGAGGGGGTTCTGAACATTCGATTGCGTATAAAAACAATAGGCTTCCAATTTTTGTACCAAATTTCGTTCGAATCGCTCTGTTCATTCGTGAGATATCGTCTCCACAGATTCACTGATACACAGACACACATACATTCACATACACGCACTGATATAATCTCAAAAACGTTTTATTCGTGTTCACGGGTGCTTGAAACGTGCTCTCCCATCGAAAACTCAAATTCGAATTTTCGACCCCGTCATAATACTTTCCTTATACATTATATGTATATAAGGAAACTAATAAACTTGGTAATTGTCATTTTCAAATATTAGTTATTTAAGGAGTGTCATATGTAAAAATATTCGAAATGTTGAATACACATAAATTTCCAGGTTTATTGAGGCAGAGACTTGGAATTTAGTGCATACCCTCATGTCCAAAAGTTAAGCATAATTCGTAAAATGCGAAAAATTAAGAGTTAATATGGATACAATGGTTCACAATCAGGTGTGGGAAATCGTGGTACGAAGGTAAATCATTGTGCATATGCAAAACAGTTCAGTCGACGTCGACATGCGCAAAGCACTGGCGCACGGAACGAGTATAAAACGACCTCGAACGGTATGGTCAGTTGAGGCAGAATTTCACAATTGCTACGGAGTGTTGTTAACAATCAGAATGGATGAACGATATCACAAAGATGCTAACTGGACAAGTTTTTGAAGGGACGAATTATTGGAATGCTGGAATCCGGTCGAACCCAAGCCGAAGTGTCTCGAATTCTGAATGCGCCTCAGTGTGTGATCTCCAGATTGTGGCAGAGGTTCAAAACCACTGGAGATATTACCCGACGACCAGTATCAGGTCGGCTAAGGGTTACAACCGCTCGGTAAGACCGATGGTAACTGCGCGACGTCAGTGGAACCGTTCTGCCAGACAACTGGGTTCAGCCCTGACAGCTGCAAAAGGAGTCACTGTTTCGAGACAAACTGTTTACGGGGAACTCAGACACATTGGTCTCTATGCCAGATGATCAGCAGTTTGCATTCCCCTGACGTCTGCACAGAAACGCGAGCGTCTACAGTGGAGTTTTGAACATCGGCAGTGGAGTGGACAACATTGGGGCAATGTCATGCTCAGTGACGAGTCCAAGTTTAGCCTGCAAACTGATTTTCGTCGTACCACAATCTGGAGAGAACGTGGAACGCGTTTTCACCCGGGAAACATCACGGAAAGACATCGTTTTCCGTTTGGGGGAGTCATGGTCTGGGCAGGCATCATGATGGACGGGCGCACAGATCTCCACATATTTGATGCGGTATCTGTTTCCGGTCAAAGATACAGAGACGAAGTCAGTCCTTGAGCCTACCGTTCGATTGTTTCGATGTGCTGTTAGTCCTGATTTCATATTTATGGATGTTAAAGCGTCTCCTCATCGTGCGGCCTTGGTCGACAACTTCCTTCAAAAGATATCCAGCACATGCAGTGGCCTGCCAAGTCTCCTGATCTGAATCAAATAGAGCATGTGTGGCATATGCTCGGGAAACATTTTGCATCCCACCGCTACCCACCAAGCTCCGTTCCGGGAATATAAACTGCTGTCCGTGAGGCTTGGAATTCTTTGAGCAAACAATTCATCCAAACCCTCATCGAAAGTATGGGGAATCGTTGTGTAGCATGCGTGGTTATCCGAGGTTCCCACACACCGTATTAAACTGCAGCATCCCATTGTTTTAATCATTCTGTTTCACTGAGGTTGACACTCGTATTGTGATCCTTTTTCTTTCAACCCTTTTCTTTGGATAATAAAAGTTGTTATTATCTTTGTTTTGCATTGTTTTCTTCTTCTATAACCCTACAACACCCCTATACCGCGTTTCCTTCTATTCCGATGTAGATTTCCTGAAATTTTCACAAACATAAACTATGCTTAACTTTTGGACATGAGTGTATATAGCTCATACGATAAAACTAACATGGATAATTGGTATTTTCAGGTATTTATTATTTTCAGGGGTATAAGATAAAAATACTTAAATATTGAAGTCAAATGAACGTAAAATTCCGGATTTATTGAACTAAAGATTTTAGATTTGATACAAAGATTGATCACATGATAAAATCAGCATTGCTGTTTTTAAATAATTAGTTTTTAATAATAATTGCTGGTTTTAAATATTTAATTTTTAGGTGTTATCATAGGTAAAAATGTTTGAATTGTCGAATTGCACTCTGTAGGCCCGGGTTCGATTCCCTCCATTGACAAAAAACTGTCGCCGTGTTCACGCGGAGTACGATCATGTTAAACATGTGGGTCCGTAAGTCCTTCCGAGAGGTTGGTGGTAGGGGAAGGAGGGTATGGTCCCTGTGGATGCCTCCCCCACTGGGTTCCGGTCTAAACTGGGTGGCACTTCCCGGCCGTCCAAACAGTTACCTTACACCTTTCTGGTAGGTCGGACGATCTGGGTCTCAACAACAACAACATGGTGTTTCAGCCGACTTCAGCCTTGTTTTTCAAGTTTCGGCAATAGAAAAACTAAATGCAAAATCTTTCCATATAACTTTTTGCGGTGGATGGTATTTATCGTAAAAATCGGGAGGTAAAATGTTTGTATTGCCCCTTGAGCAACAAAAGTTCAGTTAAAATGATCAAAGTGACCCAAAATAGGATAAAAGTGAAAATGGGTTTTCGTTCGACTTTGACTTATGCAGGGTGTCCCAAAAAGATTGAAACATGCTTTAATTCTTTACCTGTTGGAGATAGTGGGCAATGTAAATTGCAAAAATGTTGAAAGTAAGGTAGTAAATAAGACTACGTTAATGACATAGTCCTCCCATTAATTTTCAAAAAGTTACACTTTTTAAATTTTTATACGACTCCCTTAGACAAATTTGGTCGATCAGAAAATTTTTATTTTTAATGCAACAGGATCATTAAAAAAACCCGCATATCTGTATCTTTAAAATTGTGTGAGTTATATTTAATTGAAAATTGAACATTGTGAATGGGGACCCTATATCAAATTAAAAATGTAAATTTGTGACATATCACAAAGAAGATAAAAGTGGATGTTAATACATAGGATACCCAACCGAGTAGTGAGTATCACTGCTTTATATGATCTCTGTCTGTTGTTGTTGAGACCCAGACCGTCCGACCTACCAGAAAGGTGTAAGGTAACTGTATGGACGGCCGGGAAGTGCCACCCAATTTAGACCGGAACCCAGTGGGAGAGGCATCCACAGGGACCGTACCCTCCTTCCCCTACCACCAACCTCTCGGAAGGACTTACGGACCCACATGTTTAACGTGATCGTACTCAGCATGAACACGGCCGGCATTTGTGGTAGCGTGCAAATCTAGCGCGCAAACCACGGGGATACCGCACCCGAGATGGCCAACAGCACGCGGTGTTCCGAGGTGGTCACCCACCAAGTACTAACCGCGCCCGATGCTGCTTGACTTCGGTGATCTAACGAGAACCGGTGTTTTCAGCACGGTACGGCCGTCTGTCTGTGTAATGCTTTATTTAGATGCATTTGTGATAAACAATTTTGACACATATTAACGTATTTTTGATCTAAACAATTTCCATCGTCAATTTGTTTATGATCCCTATTTTCACTAATGAAACAACTTTTCACATGGTACGGAAAAGTGACATAAGTCAGATTTTTTGTTTTATCATAATTCAGTTGATTTTAAAGATACAGATATAAGGTTTTTTTTAATGATCTTGTTGCATTAAAAATAAAAATTTTCTGATTGACCAAATTTGTCTAAGGGGGTCGGATAAAAATTAAAAAAGTGTCACGTTTTGAAAATTAATGGGAGGACTATTTCATTAACGTAGTCTTATTTCCTACTCTACTTTCAACATTTTTGCTATTTACATTACCCACTTATCTCCAACAGGTGAAGAATTAAAGCGCGTTTCAATCTTTTTGGGACACCTGTATAGCAGGGGTTGATGTCAATTGAAATCATATTAAGAATTTAGCATTTCATTTGAATACAATTTCAAATTGTTTGTTCGTGTCTGAAACCAATTGCCGAAAATCGAAGTACGAGGCTGAATTATCCTGAAACACCCTGTATATTTTAGATTCAAAGTTTTTCCATTTTAGATCATAAACGTCTCGAGTACAACACGTGTTTGCGCCGTGTGAAATATATCATTTCTTTTGAAATAGAAATTAAATCACAAGGTTTTCTGGCTCAAAACATGCTTTATAGTATTTATAACGGTCATTCGTTTTACAATAAATGTTTGCTTAACTGCCCTTGGCCCAATTTCTCCGAAAACCAACTGATGTTGACAAATGAATTAATTCCACTAAATCTGATTTGAATACAAAGAATTTGTATAAAGAAAATAAACCGGTGCAATTATACGCGGTATTTAGTGGGTTATTGTCTATAAAAGAATCATATTTTTACCCTACAAATCCAAGATCATCTACAAATAATCTTGTACAAACACGTTTCATGAAAAGTATGGTTTCAATTTGAAATCAGCCCCTTAGCATGAGTTTAAATTGAGGAAAAATGAAATATAGTATCTATATATTTTAGATAATTATGCCAATAAAAATATTTAAACCTGTCAAAGAAATGGTAATTAAAACTTTTAAAAATTAGATTGCAAATTTATCTTAAGAACGTTCATTTTGTTTTATGTTATATGGTGCTTAATAACCAAATATGTCTTAATTGGAATTTCGATTACATTATATGCCGTCTTGTGATCAATTAAGTGCGTAAATTTTCACTTCCCTCAGCTGGTTTTTTTAAGGGTGTAGAAATAATTTAAACCCACCTTTTTGTTTGTCGGTTCCGGTGAAATAATTAAAAATCCGACTTCATCATGTTCTGTTTCTTTGCCGATACTAGAAGCGTGCAAAAATGCAGCTTTCTAGTTCATTATTAGGTCGACGCGGTGGTCGAGCGGTCAAGGGCAGGCGTTTCCTTGTGATCGCTCGGTTGCCGAGTTGTGGGTTCGAGTCTCACCTGCGGACATGGATGTTGGGATGTTGGGAGCGGTGTGTTCAGACTCCCACTGGTGCGCTGGGGCAACGTCACGTGACGGTTAACAGGTTCACGACTCTGGCCATTGTTTAGGAGACATTGACTGTTCATATTATATGTTCGGGATATTTATTCTGTTTGTATAATGTATGTTTTATTCGCTGCCATTTGAAAAAAAAAAGTTCATTATTAGGTTCTCAAATGTTTGGAAAGGCATAAGAAGCTGTTTTCTGCTCCCGTGAAAGAAACAAAATTTTCTGCTCCTTTAAGTTTTGTCCCATGGTCGATACAATTAAGTACAAACGTTTAGTTTCTTTTATTCAATATGAAGATTCTAAAAGTCATGAAAAGACATAACAGATTTCTGCACCGTGAGGGAAATCCAAATTCCTGCTGCGTTATGTTTTATCTCGTGGTCGATACAATAAATGTACAAACATTGAGCTTCTTCATTCATTATGAATCTTCTAAAATGTCTGGAAAGACATGACGGTTTTCTTCCCCCGTGAAGGAAATAAAAATTCCAGGTCCGTTAAGTTTGCCCTGTTGTCGATACAATCAATGTGCAAACATTTAGATTTTTAATTCATAAAGAATCTTCTTAAAGGTCTGGAAAGCCATAAAAACAGTTTTCTACCCCCGTGAGGGAAATTGAAATTCCGGCTCTGCTAAGTTTTGTCTTGTGGTCGATACAATAAATGTGCAAACATTCAGTTTCATAATTCATTATGAAGCTTTTAAAAGGTCTGGAAAGGCATAAAAGCAGATTTTTGCCCCGTTAGGGAAATGGGAAATTTGGTTTTGTTCGGCTCTGTCCCCAGGTCGATACTAAAAGCATGTAAATATAGAACCTTCTAGATCATCGATGGTTTCTATATTATTTGAAACATACACTCACTTGTACATTTGAAAATTATTATGGATTTCATTTTATACGTTTTAAAGTTTTAACCGTTCTACCGTCATACACTAAAAAGCGGAACATTTGAATCTCAAAACACGTTTTGCCAAATATATTTTTGAATACTTTGAAAGATGAGTATAAAATATCTAAAATTGCATTTTCAAAATGCTAAGTTACTACGAAAATCAGAAGTTTTTATCATGTTCTTCAAAATCACTCAAAGTATTACGTGCGCAATTTATTTCTGAGTTTTCTGTATAATGAGGTAGGTAAAATTACGTAAACTGCTTGCCTTGAAATAGACTTTGGAATCTTTGAGATTCTTAATGCGTCTTCTTCTGTAGTTTTCATTGAGTAAATGAATGAATCGCTCTATCTGGTCGACGGTTCTTGACACACACAAATAAGGTTATTTAATATAAGGTTGGGCAATTAATATAGTGCATTATTGGGCTATTAATAGGTATTATTGGGAAATTAATAAGGTATTATTGGACTATTGATAAGGTATTATTGAGCTATTAATAAGTTGGGTTCTTTATAAGGTTTGAGCTTGATAACCAATAAAAAACTTGTCAGCCTGACGTCGACGATAGTAGTATTTCATCATTCGTGATGCCACGGACCCGGAGAGTTGTTCCCAAAACGCAGCATGTTTTCCCATAATTATACTTAAAAATGTTTGTTAATTTTGAGATGGCAATATCCAGACGTAAACAACTTGCGCAGAGAGTTTTAATTGTGCTGTACACATCTTTCTGAATGACGTCCAAAGACATTCTCGGTCTCTATGCGGGCGTTTGCTACTTCCGTGACAACACATGTGCAGAGCTAGCTCAAACAAAATGAAGACAGTCATACCCGGGATGAACCCACCTGCACAGAAATATTATTTTGATTATGTGAGAAATTTGAAATAGTCAAGTTGAGCATTTCTCTGATTTGGATAAAGTAGCGGGATATGTCGTGTTGGAATGTCAATATAGAAAGAGAGAGTTTCTGAAAATATGATTTGAAAATCTTGTTAAACTTTTGGGAAAGGTAAATTTCACGTTGTAGTCGGAAAAGTAGTAACTGTGACATAAACTGCGCTTTTATGTGTTATAGGCCGTGTTCCGAAATGACGACAGAGGTAATCGGGCGATTGAAACGTCATAAAATGGATCATTTCGGGTAATTTAATTGGCTAATGCTGACTCAACTGTTCGACCGGGGTGACCGGCCTTGATTCCTGAGCATAGCTAATCATGTTGAAATCCTCATAAGCATTCTTTCAGACTGTTCTTACTTTGCAGCTTTGTATTGCAACAGTCCAGTTACGTGCCGATGAAATTATTCTGTCTGTTTACAGACTTGAGAACTTTAATTAATTAAAGTGGTTTCGATTTAATTTTATACTCTATCAAAATATACAATTTTGTTTTACAAAATTACATTTTAAGAAATTTTAAAAAGAGTATATAAATTCTTTAAGTGTATTTACGTGTTATATTGTCCCAATAATAAATATTAGATAAATATATATATTTTATAACTAATGGCAATGTAATAATTTGTTACTGACTATTAAAAATTGAAGTTCAGCGGTAAACAACATACCCGGAAAATACAAGTAAGTCATATTTGTAACAATATAATACTTTGTGACGATTCAAATCGTTTTAAACAGCTTTATAGTCAGTCTTCTTTTAACTAAGGCATAGAATATTTAATTATTAGTAAATACATCTACTGTTTTGTCAGTTTGATCTAATTTTTCTATTCGACTTCCATTTCTACTTTTATTGATGTCTTCGTTCTACAATGAATAATTGTGCTTAATTTACATGAATGTTAATTACTGTGTTACGTTAAAAAAATTACAGCATTTTAAAAACATTTAAAACGGCGTGTGGTTTAAGTTAATTTAAACACATCCTTTTAATTTCAAACATTTAAATTGTAGGCTTCATGCTTTTACTTTTATCTCTAATTTTGTATCAAATTTACAAAAGGTACTTTCAATGCTTTGAGTTCATTTATAATGTATTTAATGATTTAACTTTATATTGTGCATATTTGTAAACAGAGCAGAATATTTGAAATATTGTTTATCATTTCTAGGCCAAGAAACTATGCTTTTCATAGTTATTTTTGTTAAAATGCTTTTCACATAGTTATTTTTGTTAATAATTAAATGCTTTTCAAATGTAAAGAACGAAATTCCATGTCTTAAAAGTGAATAAATAATGAATAAGTGTTCTAAAGAACAGATGCAATTTCTTTCTGCTTCATTTGAAAAAGTTATATCCCATTAGTCAAAATATTATAACGTTATGGGGTGATTGAAGATATAATTTCTGTCAAAATTTGTAGTCAATAAATAAACAGCTAAACTACATGTATTTTCATCGTTGATATCCTAAATATAATTTATGTCTAGTTTAATATCTAATCAGTGATTCTTGACCTGTTTGTTTGGCGGAACCCTTGAAGAATTTCTTAAAATCTCACTGAACTTCTACTTGGATGACACATATTAGGTTCGACAGGGGTAAATTACAAAATAGACGTTTAAAGCAGAAGAGTTCATAAATAATAATTAAATTATATTTTTGAATAAAGTATTACCATAGCAATTATTGTCCCATTTCTATTTATTAATTTCTGTTGATGAAAAATAAGACATTTTCACTTCACATCTGGTGTACTGGTTACAAATAAACATTGCGTGTATATTTTTGTAACAATTTGATGCTAATATAATTGCTTTCATAAAGTTATTAAAAAAAATTGCGTTTTACTGTTTTATGATATTTTCGCATATTATATGACGTGATTAAGAAAACTATCTTTTAACTGGCTTGGAATTTTTTTTATTATTATTTAGTTCTTTTATATCACGATCTAATGAGTAATTGGCGAGAATTCTAGTAATGCCCATTACTTTAGTAACTTAAATTTTAACTCTGACGTGACTATCTAACTACGTTAAACTTTCAAAATTCTTCATTGTTTTATTAATAAACTAATCAATAACTGTAATTATTTTACATAATTTCAAAAAAATAGTCGTTATCACTGATCTAATATATGTAGAAAGAATTAACCCTAGATCTTATCCCTGTATCATTGAACTAATGAAATGCAAAATTGTTAATATACAAACTGTACTTTTCCCACATACATGGTATAATGTATAGGCAAAGTATTGTGATGGGGGTTCAAAGATCCGAATTCGGGTTTTCGACAAAAGAGTAAGTTTCAAGAATCTCTGAACACGAATCGAAAGTTTCTGAAATGATGTATGTGTGTGTGCGTGTGTGAATTAGTGTGTGCGTGTGTGTGAATTAGTGTGTACGTGTGTAAATTAGTGTGTGTGAATTAGTGTGTGTGTGTGTGTGTGAATTAGTGTGTGTGTGTGAATTAGTGTGTGTGTGAATTACTCTGTGCGTGTGTGTGAATTAGTGTGTGTGAATTAGTGCGTGTGTGTGTGAATTAGTGCGTGTGTGTGTGAATTACTCTGTGCGTGTGTTTGTGTGAATTACTATGTGTGTGTTAGTGTGATATCTCAGAAACAGATGGAATGCTTTCAACTTAATTTGCTACGATTATCAAAATTAGCAAATACAGAAACCTTATTGATTTTTACCGCAATCGAATGTTCGGAAAACTCGTCCCACAATTATTTATTGAATTTTTGATAAAAGATTATTAAAATATCAAGAGCTTCAATCATTTTAAACTTAATTTTTCATTCAAAAATGAATTATGTAAACTTAAGACGCTAACGGGAATTTCACCCGAGATATTACACCTTTTTCAAATACATTAAAACTACAGAAAATTGAAGTAGCAAGTATCGACAAATAGGTTCCATTTTCATATGCAATGGTATGCAACAAATCTGTTAACATCAATCTCGTAGATGTTGTTCGTTCCCTTTACGAAAGAAGTTACTTTATGTGATAATTTTGCATGTTAATGCCAAATAATTCGTCAATAGTCAATAATTCGTCAATTTCACGGGATGTTAATTGTCATTTGCATTTTGAAGAATATTTTCACGTGAATAAAAGTCCTTCTGTTTGAACTCATAAACAGACCAAAGCCCCCCAATTTTAATTTACGTGGTATTAATTCAATGACAGAAAAATTCTGGTGTGGAACTTTTCACCATTATTTAGCTTTGAAAGAAGTAAAACCATTGCAATATGTAGGGAAAATCATGTGCTGGCCACTTCAGATTTTAGATATTTCATCCTCTATCTGTAGAATTATAGACTTCTAATGTTATGGAGAAGTTTGGGAAAAAGGGTGCGTATAAGACAATTATTTAGACCTACAATTACTCGAAAAGTTTTATCTTAAAAAGTCTACTTAGGGAGGAATAGCTCACTTCCTCCCTTCAGCTCTCCAAAACGTATTTTACAATATGTATAAATGAAATACATAAATATTAGTTGTTTCGAGTTCATCTGTATAATAAAACAAGAAATAAGAAACGAACTTGTTAAGTTTATGCAAGAATATTTGAAAAACTTGTATCGGTGATACAGACGATCATAATTATAACATGCTACCCTTCAGTTTAAAGGGCTTGAAAAATCTTTGATATTAATCTTAAATCGATTGATGTTAGGATTGACAATGTACCCTCCCGTGGGGGGGGGGGAGGTAACTTTCTCCCGCGAGTTGGTTAATGACGTCACGAGCACAAAAATTGTATAGTCTATTTTTCACTAAAATGATTGAAACTGCACAATTTCGGGATAATTGAGCCATAAATTTTCCCTTTTTATTCATAACTAGTCGAATAGCTGTTGAAAATTGACGGCCTCACAATAAGCACGCCCTGAAGATTGAGTTTTTAAATTATCGGAATTTTGCCGTGCGACTTTTTAAACTGTTTGCCCGTGACCCAATTTCATTTCTCCTCCCTATTTGTTCACATTTAGGCGCTACGACACATGCCACAGCGTTCTACCTCCGCTTTAGGATGCATTCGATACAGCGTTAGGCCCCCAGGTTTTTTCCTCTAGTGCAGCATATTCCCGAAAGTCTGTATTCAATTCAAACGGAGATAATCAATGTAAATTGTTCATAATCGAACAGTTTCAAATAAGGCTGTACATTTCTAATTCACATCATCGGATCGGTAGATTCATATCAACCCAACTGATAAATCCAAGCGACTAGTATACATTCCATTACTGCCATTCAACTAATAGAAACCACCAGAGTTCGAGCGATTCGGTATAACGAAATGATTGATTCTAATATAATCAACTATCGAATCGGTAGATTCCTATTAATCCAACTGACTAGTATACATTCTATTACTACCATTCAACAAGTAAAAACCTCCAGAGTTCGAACGATTCGACATAACGAAATGATTTGAATATAATTAATTATCGGATCGGTAGATCCCGACCAATCTAACTAACTAGTATACATTCTATTCCTACCATTCAACTAATAAAAACCACCAGAGTTCGAGCGGTTCGACATAACGAAATGATTTTAATATAACCAATTATTGGATCGGTAGATGCCGATCAATCCAGCTGACTAGTATACATTCTATTACTACCATTCAACTAATAAAAACCACCAGAGTTCGAACGATTCGGTATAACGAAATGATTGATTCTAATACAATCAACTATCGAATCGGTAGATTCCTATTAATCCAACTGACTAGTATACATTCTATTACTACCATTCAACAAGTAAAAACCTCCAGAGTTCGAACGATTCGACATAACGAAATGATTTGAATATAATTAATTATCGGATCGGTAGATCCCGACCAATCTAACTAACTAGTATACATTCTATTCCTACCATTCAACTAATAAAAACCACCAGAGTTCGAGCGGTTCGACATAACGAAATGATTTTAATATAATCAATTATTGGATCGGTAGATGCCGATCAATCCAGCTGACTAGTATACATTCTATTACTACCATTCAACTAATAAAAACCACCAGAGTTCGAACGATTCGGTATAACGAAATGATTGATTCTAATACAATCAACTATCGAATCGGTAGATTCCTATTAATCCAACTGACTAGTATACATTCTATTACTACCATTCAACAAGTAAAAACCTCCAGAATTCGAACGGTTCGACATAACGAAATGATTTTAATATAATCAATTATCGGATCGGTAGATCCCGATCAATCCAACTAACTAGTATACATTCTATTCCTACCATTCAACTAATAAAAACCACCAGAGTTCGAACGGTTCGACATAACGAAATGATTTTAATATAATCAATTATTGGATCGGTAGATCCCGATCAATCTAACTGAGTAGTATACATTCTACCACTACTATTCAATTAATAAAAACTACCAGAGTTCGAGAGGTTCGACATAACGAAGTGATTCGAATATAATGCAGTCACTTGATTGCCCCTTGCATTTTTTCTGTTGAGTCAATGGGAACCAATTGCTCTAATCAACTCGAAATCTATACTCACTATTAGAATACAACTGATATGGAGTAATTCCCTGATTATTTTTGATTGACATGAATCAGACATTTGTAGATTTGCACGATTTCGGAAGTAATCATATTTTTAATTTCAGTGCGTTTAATATGCATAAAACAACAATAAAAACAGACATGTAGATTTACGAGCTATTAGCAATATACCCGTTTATCGTACTGAATGTACATAATAAAGAAACTTAAAATTCGCAATCATGTACAAATTCCTGTAGTATTCTAAATGTTATTCAAAACATTCTATTAAAGTCTTTAAATTAAGGTTCCTAAAAGGAAGTTTAAGAAACTATGTTATGCCTCCGCTACACAAAATAATCTCCGTGGAAAGAGTTTAAAAATAAAACATCCTGCTTCTGTTTGTAAACAAATTTACAAAAAATATGAAATTGAATCAATATATTCCAAAATAAAAGCGCTAAAATTGTATGGAAAGATATGAAGCTGTACTATTTATATTCTCGAATATTAGAAGACGTACCCGTGTATTAGTAGAAAACTACCCGTACTACAATATGTGAATTCCAAAAATATTTGGCAAAATAGAACAACAGATGAAGTAAAAAGTGAAAATATCAATTATTCCCGCAATAACTTGAGGGCCGTAATTTATTCCAATATATGCCAAAATGAAAGCGGTAAAATTGTATGGGAAGATATAACATTATTACTTATATTCTCGTTGATTAGAAGATATACCCGTGTACTCATAGAACATTACCCGCGCTACACTATATGAATTTCAACCGTTCCTGCCAAATTGATTGATATAATCAAGCCAAAAATGCAATCTTGATCTACTTTATTTTATACACATTTCTTTATTATTTAAATCCGAAAAGATTTAATAAGAATTGTCTGTCGCATAAACACATTGAATTTAAATCCATTGCTAAGCGACATGATATCATTTTCTTCAAATAAATTTACGGGGGAAAATATCGTCTGCATAATGCTAGATAGCAAATAGCGTCTGCATAATGCTGCATTAATATTTGTGATTCAAAATCCATTAATATTTGTGACAACTATCTTGTATACAAATAAATCGACCACTAACAGACTGGCTGGGACAGACACACTCAAAAATAGTCAACGTATTTAGGTGGTACTGAAACATATACTGACATCAAAATCTCGAATTCGATAATATTCTTGAAAGCAATATTTTCTCTATGCTATATTATATAGTCTGGTCATATCGAATATTTTGATAGAACTCATATTTAAACTGCAGTAGCGTGTTCGTCGCATTGTTATTACTAACCAATCAGCTGGTTCAACGGTTTTCAGCAGGAGTCCTACTTAAATCTTATGGTGTTTCTATTGCAGTCATTAAGTTATTCAGAACAATATTGGAATCAAGTATCTTATGTGAATGGTTTCAAAGTGCACTTAGATATATTGTAGAATTCGCTTCAGGTTTTCCTTCGCATAAAACATGTTGGCAACAGTTAAGAGTTAAAACTTAATTTATGAAAGTATCTGTAAAATAATAAGCATTGAAATTAGAATGTAACTTGAATTCTAGAAATCAGCTAAAATTTGTTAAAATTTTAACCCTCAATACCATAAGATTACTGATCTCAATCAATATATTTTTCAATGCAGCTATAGCTTCTGTTTTATTGTAAAACTAGAAAATGTGCCAGGCGTTTCCTGAGATTCAAAGTAAGGATTAATTCAATTAATTTATTCACTATTTCAAACGGCCATGTCGCGGCCTGCCCGCTTTTTAAAACTGCATGTTTTCTTTATCGTCTGCCCCAAATGCCCTGAAATTCAACAACGCTATTACAATAAATGCAATACTGCTTCCCCTAGCAATGGAAAGGTTGTGACGTCAGTTGCAACGTCCAGTCCATAGCAACCGGCGAAACGTAAATGAAGTTCTTTTCCAGTGGAATAGAAAATTTCAATTTTTATGCTTTCGCTCAAAAATTTACATAAAATAGGGTAATGAAAAATATCAGAATTCGAAGTAATTACACTCATATTTTTGTCGAAAGATAGAATTGTCTTAATTTCAAATTTAGTGTATGGGTAAACCGTTCGAAAGGAAAAAAGTGTGTTCAGTATGTTCTACTTTAGGGGGTGCCGCAAACTCAAGTGTTCGCTTTTTCGTATAAATGAGAAACGCTTCCTTTTAAAATGTAACAGAGGCTTGATATTTGGTATACGGGACAGTTATCTGATAAAAAAACAAAACAAGAATCGAGTTTTTTCAAATCTGTCCATATAAGGAGGTGGCTACATTACGCGAAAACTTTTGAAAAGTGAAATGATAGAAAAAACATGCTTCGCGATTGAATAGAAACTTCAAATTTGGTGTACAGGTAGATAGTTCAAAAGAAAGAAAGTGTGTAATAGAAAATTTCCAATATTTGCAGTTTTTGGTGGTTCTGCACACCAAAACGTTCGAAAAGTAAAATGATAGAAAAACATGCTTTGCGATGGGATATATACTTCAAATTTGGTGTATGGGTATATGTTCGAAAAGAAAAAATGTCTGCATTTTCAGATTTCTAATATTTGTTGCTTTAGGGGGTGTCACACATCAAAATGTTCGATTTACCTAATAAATGAAAAAAACTTATTTTTAAATTTGATAGAGGCTTGACATTTGGTATATGGGCTAATTATTTGATAAAAAACCCAAGACGAATAGAGTTTTTCATTAATGTTCATTTAACAGGGTGCTCCACATAAAAACGTTCGAAAGGTGAAATGATAACATTGCATGCTTCAGTATGAGATAGAGACTTTAAATTTGATGTATGGGTAGATAGTTCGAAAGGAAGAAAGTGGGCAATTGTAGTTTTCTAATGTATTCTTTTTTAGGGGATTCCGCATACCAAAATTTTCGATTTTCTTAGTAAACGTGAAACGCGAATTATTAAAAAATGTTCGGTATTCGGAGATTGCTCATTGTGGGACCTTTGAATTTCAACGGGTATTCGCCTAGAGGATCTTCTATTTTCGATAAAGGACGTTTGGAGTCCGAAAGCGGTTTGAATGTGGTTTAACGTCTTTTAGTGTGATCAAATAAAGACTTTTATTATAAAGTGTTTATTTTTTTTAATTTAATTTTCAGGCGTAATGCTGTATATTTTATTCTTTTTTATCCCTCTTAAAAATTAAAATATATACTCGTATATGTTCTTCTCAATTTTATTAATTCAAGTCTATCATTTATCTCTACTCTATACTTTTATACAGTGTGAAAGTAAGGATTTCTTTGTATTATGTCTTAATACGCCATTAATGTATTCGTACCGAAAAAATAAGAAAAATTGAAAATGGGCATAAAACATATGTACATAAATGTATATGAAACAAAGTGCTTCCACTTGGCCTCTTTTTACTTTCTTTATATACATAATGTATAAGGAAAGTATTGTGACGGGGTCGAAAATTCGAATTCGAGTTTTTGACGGGAGAGCACGTTTCAAGCATCCCTGATCACGAATCAAAAATTTTTGAAGTGATGTCTGTGTGTGTGTGTGTCAGTGAGTCTGTGTAGACGATAACTGACGAACGAATGGACAGATTCGAACGAAATTTGGTACAAAAATCACAACCCGTAAACATTGGAAGCCTATTGTTTTTATACGCAATCGAATGTTCAGACCCCCCCCCCCCTAAATTTTCGAGTGAAATTTCGAAAAAATCGTCAAAAAATCAAAACCGCTAATAAAGTTACGCAAATAGACATTTCTTATGTAATTTTTCATTCGAAAACGATTGACATAAATTTTAGAACGCTAACATGAACCGTTCTCGAGATATTTCGCATTTAAAAAAAAAAATTTTGAAAAGTTATATAAAATAAAAAAAAATATTTCCTATTGAGAAACATGTTCACTTTTCATATGTAATACCATGCGATAAATTGGGTGACATCATAATCGTGGATCTAGCTGGTTCCATTCATGAAAAAATATACTTTGAGTAATACTTTTTTATTTGAACACCAATACTCATTTATCTGCTGTAAGAATAACTTATTTCTCCGTCCACAACGCTTGGCGAGATTTTGGCGACGACTTTAGCGGAATGTCGCCAACTGGGCGACATTTTTAATTGTTGCCAAATTAGCAAAAATCTCGCCAAATGGATAAAAATGAAGTTAAATCAATGAAAATGACGACTCATTGAAGAAAATTCAATATCTTGGAAAGAATATAAGTATCTACGATAAGAATAACATTTTTTTTTAACTGTAAAAGAAGTAAATTCATTGCATTATATAAGGATAGTCATGTGTTGCTCACATCAAATTTTTGTTATTTATTTTATATTTTGAAGGCCCCATTCTTCACACGGGCATATTTCTAAAATTGTAAGAAATCTATTCAGGTCGTAAAATGTTATATTCCTCGAAATCATTAATTTTCATATAAGGAAAACAAATGCTTTCTCTTTAGTATATATAATAGTGTAAAAAAGGCGGACGATTTAAAATGTGTTACATTTTATTGAACAATAATTATATTTAAATTTCTTTAGTTTTAATCCTTTTACTTTCTTTTAGCATTTATTTCTATGGATCACAGGCAGTGTATCATCTGGCAGGTTCTCCTTTCTGGGTCTTTTGCCCTTTCTGTGTCGTTTGTCGTCAATGCTTGCACGATGTTCTTTGCTGCAGGATACTTTTATGAGAGTGGATCGGAGAATGTGGTACTGTTCCTTTTCTACGGTTGTCTGTTCTTAGGAGCTGGTCTGATTGCATTAGTGCAATCTATTCATGCATACGTATATTGGAAAGTAAGACAAAGAAAAATAAGTACTCCTAGGAAGATGGTTCGATTTGCTTCTCGAAATCAAGTCTTTGAAGATACCAACCGGAGCTTTGTTGACGCAAGCGATCAAGAGTCTCTCTCTGAAAGTTCTACTGCAATTGAAGAATTGCCCGATGTTAATTCTGATGCAAATAATGGTAGAATAATTTGCGAGGGAAATACTGAAGACTCACTAATAGTGATAGGTTTAGAACAGTTAAGTGAAACTGGCATGTTGCCTTCATCTGAAAGTGTTCAGGTAATTGATGAGCAACAATCGTTACCGAACGAAGCTTTGCTTTCGTTTGATTATGCGTCATTTTCAAAACAGAAGAATATCGTGGTTGAGGAATATAATTTGTTTTCTAATTCTAACGAAATGAGTGATAAAGTTGTACATAATAAGGATGTTGGTTTGCTGAATTTTGAAGGAATTAATACATCGGTTGAATCTTGTGAAGATGAAACTCAAGAAACTGTATTATAAATTTTCATAGATGTTCAATTTTATTCTAAGTAATTTTGTAATTTTTAGTGAATTGTGTATTTTTGACTGTGTTTTATGATCTGATATTTAGGTTTGGGTGACACAATTTGGTGTAAATTGATAGAGAATTACTAATGCACATCAAAGATGAATGAAAGTCTTAGATTAAGTGCTTTGCGATTTAAAGTTGATTAAAAATAAGGATTCAGACAGAAAACGTTGCAAAATATTGAATGACAGACTGTAAACTCCAGGTCACAAAGTATGATTGAACATTTTTTATGTACATAGCACGAAAATTTATATTTAAGTACTTGACAAGTGATCAGAGATTATCAGAAAAACAAAATGATTGGAGGAATTTTATATTCAGTTGCTCTTTCTAAAGAAATATGTCACGTCCATGGTTAATATAATGGTGCAAGTTTTATTTCTTTTGAAATAATTTGCAAATCATTAATTTTTAGTGACAAGGACATAATGCTTAAATAGCAACATTTTCTAAACTTATAAATATGTATAATTTTATAATTAATAAGTATGTAGAGTTTTATGCATCTTATGATCACTCATTGTTTCATTTATTTTGGACAGTTAACTATAATTGTTCAAATTGTGTGCTCAACTTTTATAGTCTAATGCATTTTTACGAATTGACAACTGATAATTTTAATCGTGGTATGAAAAGAGCTACTGATGAAAGCGATAAAATCTTATCAGCAATCCTAGCTAAAAGTGAGTAACGAGGTCTTATACTGACATGAACAATGACATTATAGGTCTAAGTTAGACCTATAAGCGGTGAACCACTCTCCAGAGGTCTAACCAAAAGTAATAAAAGGTTAGATAAAAAAAATTCTGGGAGTTAAATTAGATTTATTCCCGTCATTTGAAAGTTATATTATTCTTAAAAATTCAGAAATTTGCATCGATTGCAGATTTAGGTTTAATTATTGAAAGAGATAAGGCATTTCCAGAAAACTATTGTGCATGTACAAGTTCAGTATTTACTAATTCAACCCTGATCATGAAAGTCAATGGTGTCCATATGATGATCATAAAATTCAATAGTGTCCGTTATGCTGATGCCAGTATGAGTCTGTTAAAAAGAATAAATGAGTCTGGAATGTACAATAAGGTTACGAATCGTAAAAATTATAATCAATTTTGTATTTTTCATAACTTCTTAGTACAATCACATGCAATTCTTTTAATTGTATGTTGGAACTCAAGATTTTATTATTTTAAAATGATCCTTAGTCTTTAGAAATTGACAAGAACCTTAAATGGTTTCCAATTACTGTTCTCAAATGTAATAAAAAATGAATAAAATGTGTTTACAGACTAAATTCAATGTCGTTACTAGATTAAAAAACGTTTTTGTTAATTCTATAGCGTTAGTTAAAATTATATTTGATTTAAGATCAACACACTTGCATTTTTATCTAGTTTATGGCAATTACTGCTTAATCTTCTACGCTCATATTGACTTCATGGTTTTAAAGTAGCATAATTGCTTTGAATATAAGTTTCAAATAAATTGTTACTTTTCCTACATACTTGTATAATGTATAGGGGAAGTATTGTGACAAAGACGAAAATTGTAATTCGAGTTTTCGATGGAAGAGTTCGTTTCAAACGTTCTTGAACTGAAATGAAACATTTTTGAGGTGGTGTCTCTCTCTTTATATCAGTCTGTGTGTGTTAATGTGTGCGAGTATCAGTTAGACTTTGAGTGCGATATCTCAAATGAATGAAGCGTATCAAAAATAATTTGGTACGATTATTACAATCGGTGAATACTGGTACTTTATTGATTTTAAACGCAATCGTATGCTTGGAAGAAGCCCAATTTTCACATATAGGGTTGAAAAACTCATAAAAGGTTAGATTCTTTAATGATGATAATCATTTAATACGTAATTTATAATTATCAACCCAATGATACAAACCATGGAGTTAGACAGAAGCTCCTACGGATGAAACGCATAAAATGGCATAACCCTTTGAGAATTATATCTAGGTGTCACTAGTGTTAGTAAAGCGGCCTTTGTTTCCATTTGACACTACAGACATAATATTGAGTATATGTATTTTTGACTTTTTTAAAATTAAGATTCCCTGATTATCAGTAATTAATCAGTATTTTTCACAGTTGTAAGACAGTTCAGAATATAAGGAGATAAAAATAAAACGAAAGGTAAAATAATTTTGAATACGCAGAAAAATTCCTTAATGCTTTAGTTCTAATTTACATTACGCTAATAATTTATTTTTACAAAATTGACAGTTTAATTCAATTATTTAAGCCTTTTTACCATAGAAATACATACACTGCTGGGGGTTTTATCGCAGCGCCACCTGAATTATTGTCTCAAATGATATTGGCATTTTCTCACAGTATGAAGTTTTAACTCCTTACTTTTATTTCCACGATACACGCCTTAGATTAGTAGCATGAACCGATCTTGAGATATTGCAAGTTTTAAAATACATTTAAAAAAAACTTGTATTAAAGTATAAAGTAAGACGTCTGTGAAGTTGGTCCCCCGACTTTGAGCATTTCAAATTCTGAAAACGGCATTCATTTGAGCATCGTTTGAGCGACAATCATAGAGCCGTAATTTTAAAAATAAATCCGAGGGGAGCTAACTTCACACAGCCCCCCGACTTTGAGCAATTCAAAATTTGTAAACGGAATTCGTTTGAGCGTCGTTTGAGAGACAAAAATTTTCGTTTGAGCGACAAAAATTTTAGTTTGAGCGACAATTCTAAAGCCGTAATTTTAGCAAAACTTCCTAGGCGCCTACTCCATCCAGCCCCCCGATTTTGAGTAATTCAAAAACTGAAAGCGGCATACGTTTGAGCGCGTTTGAGCGATAATTCTAAAGCCGTAAATATAAAAAACTTCTGGGCCCATCTGTGAAGTTGGCCACCCTCCACTTTGAGCAATTCAAAATCTGAAAACTGCACTGTTTGAGCGTCGTTTGAGGACGTTGGAGCGACAAAAATTTTCGTTTGAGCGACAATACTAAAGCAGCAATTTTAGAAAAATTCAGTATCATTCAATATATTAGCTTACCATATGCATTATCAAGCAACTATTCTGCTAACACCGCATTCTAGTTGACCTATTTCATTCCATTCAAGTGATACGAGAGCAAATTAGTCATTTTGTTTGCATCCATAAGTTGCCAAATGCACTCAATTTCAATTTACGCGATGCCAAACACATTGCTAATTCAATGCCAAGCACATTGCCAATTCCATGCCAAACACATTGTCAATTAAATGCCAAACGCTTTAGGTCGTGGATATTGTGCATCAAAATTTCACTGTGAAAGAAGTAAATTCATTACATTATGTATCGAAAGTCATGTGCTGCTCACATCAGATTTTTGATGTTGTTGTTGTTGAGACCCAGACCGTCCGACCTACCAGAAAGGTGTAAGGTAACTGTTTGGACGGCCGGGAAGTGCCACTCAATTTAGACCGGAACCCAGTGGGGGAGGCATCCACAGGGACCGTACCCTCCTTCCCCTACCACCAACCTCTCGGAAGGACTTACGGACCCACATGTTTAACGTGATCGTACTCCGCATGAACACAGCGGCAGTTGTGGCAGCGTGCAAATCTAGCGCGCAAACCACGGGGATACCGCACCCGAGATGTGCCAACAGCACGCGGTGTTCCCAGGTGGTCACCCACCAAGTACTAACCGCGCCCGATGTTGCTTGACTTCAGTGATCTAACGAGAACCTGTGTTTTCAGCACGGTACAGCCGTTGGCATAGATTTTTGATGTGAAATATCTCAGGGCGTGAGGTCATGTCAATCTTCGATAAAGAAACGGACGTGATATCTTATTGTTACGAATTTGAAAGAGAAACCCATTGTTGCAATTAAAAATTTTGGGTCACTTGATCTTGGTGACAAAATCTGTTGACTTGGCGACAAGTTTGACGACGAAACGTAGCCAACTTGGAAACTCTTGGCGAGTTCTGAAAACTTATTTTATTGATTGGCGGAATATCTTACGATTTAATCTCTTTTTCCAAAACTTTCCACAGAACGCATGTAACCATCGTTCAGTTGAGGTAGTGACTTGATATGGGTAAAAGTCCTCAGTACAGAACCCAATATATCGCATCTTCTTATTTTATATGTGTTGTATCTTCTGCTGCGAGTTGGCCACCCGATTTAAAAGTTATTTATACAAAATTAAACAAAACGAGAACTTAAACGATGTTCATATTAAGACTCTTAAATGTAAACTTTCATTTAAATTATATCAGTTCGAAGCCTAGATTATTCGCACCCTGTGCTGTAGCAAAACGTTATATAAATCGCAGTTGCAACATTAAAACTAATTAATGAAATAAAAACTGAATGGAAGTTAGTCTGCCGAATAAACACATTGGATGTAATTCGTTTGCAATCTTTCTTCAAATGAAGTTTCATAACAAAAAGCTATTTACTTAATGCTATTTCTAAAAAGTTATCTGTTATGCTATTTCCATGGAGGGGTTAATTTTGTGTTTTTGTTAATATTTCGACAACCCCTGGATCTAAAGTCTATAAAGTTAAAAGATGGGCTGGATTATCCGAAGTAAAATAATGAATAGCAATATCAAATTTGAAAAAATCCATCAAAAATGTGCATTTGCATTCGAAGCAGACAGGCAGACATAATTTCAATTTTAAATATATTAAATAGTAATTATCGAAAATTCAAACAAGAACTTGAAAATTTCAGTTAACGTTTCATTTCAATTAATAAGTCTAAATTCAAAATTTAAATTTATAAAATCTATGAGAAATAAAATATCTAAATTTTAGAAATTTGTACAAGGGTCTTAGATCGCAGTCAATAATGCCATGGGTCACATTTGTAGCACGAGCCATGGGTTACTTCTGTGTAGTAAACGAACTTAAAATCAATAAGTCAAAGAAAATATGACTTTTATTAATTAAAACACGAATTAAATGAGGACAATTGACAAAGAGTGAGAAATAAATACAAATATGAAAGCAATTCTGTTTAAATGTTCTAAACGTTCAGGTGATTAACACTGTCTCCCAGTTCCAGATGCTTGAGGAATTCTACTTCTGGATTGATGGCCATACTTCAGTGTCCTGTACGGACATTTTGTTGATAAGCTTCTTCACCAAAATGCTCAACTTCTCTGTTAATTTGCGCTGAAAGGAATAGGTAATGCTTAGTTTACAAAGCATGATATTGAAAGAATCTGATAGCTGTTTTTATTTAAGTGACAGAATATCAAGGTTTGCGGATTGAAATTTACCACTGAGCTCGTGTGCATCAACAATTCAACTCAAACAACCCAACAACTACATAAATTGGTGCTCTCACCTCTCATTGGGTCCATAGCCCTTTTCTAGTATAATGAGAAAAGGCTGAGTATCTCATCTTTTGCTGCGAATTGTGACCACACCACATCGTTTCATTTAAAGAGAAGGTGGCAAAATGGCAATATTTTTATAATGTGCTACTTGAAAACGTTGTATACAACATGCTACATTTTAAATTTTTCATTACTTTCACAAGTGTTGCGTTATTAATTACTTTTAAAAGTCTTGCTGATCAGAAATCCTCAACTAAAACTGCATTACGCCGTGCACTGGAAAATATTTTCGAAATAGTACACATACAATGATTTTCTAAATTATTATGACCACATTAATTACTTTAATTAAAGCCATTTAATTAAAGTAGCTATCTCGCAGATATTTCTATGTTAGAAAGAATAATTTTTAAATATTTATTTACCGCATTCATATTTACACAATATGCCACCCAATTTGGGTCCAAATCCTTTCAGCGGTTTTAAGGTAAAATGTTAAAAAGATATGTTGTACTTTCTTCGCGCTGATCTAGAGGAAAGTATAGAGGCGGCGATGTTGATTGTGACTGGTGCCACCTTTCTTGATAGATTTTCTTTTATCATTAGATTAAGTAAACTTTTTAGTTTAATATTTATATCCCAAGAAAAGTATGATTTAATCACAAATCGAGTGTTCACCTTTAATATATTGGTAAGGTATTTACCTAGATATCAAAACGGCTTCTGTTGGTCAGTATGTAGGTGGGGTGTGTCAAATTGTACTTTCGAAAACCAATGAAGTGATTTGGATCAATTTTGGTTGACAAGTTTCATACATTATATAGATATGAACACAAAAAAATCTAAAATCCCAGAAATGTATACAGTTTAGCTATGAAACGAGATTTTGGTTAAAATCGTTGGCCTTTTGTACTTTCGAAAACGTCGAAGCGATTTTGACCAATTTGAGTGGTATATTGAGCATATTATATAACTGTGAATACAGGAAAAACAATCCAGAAAATATATGTAGTTTAGCGTGTTATAAAACAAGATTTTGTCAAAAGCACTGACACTTCGCTAACTTAAAAACCGCTGAAGCTATTTGGGCCCAATTTGGGTTATATACTGCATATATTGTGTAGATGTGAATGCAATAAATAAATAAATATTTAAAAATGTATATAGTTAGCTATAAAACAAAATTTTATCAAAAGCAGCTACTCCACGTTACCTTGAAACCGCTGAAAGGATTTGGACCCAAATTGGGTGGCATATTGTGTAAATGTGAATGCGGTAAATAAATATTTAACAATCTGATTTGGGCAGCACATGGCTTTCCATATAAACTCAAATTTTTTTATAATTCATTTAATTGAATTAATTGCACAAAATAACAAGAATAACTGCTTGAAATTACTCCGAATTTGCGGTTTTAATTCAGTGTTGGGTTTCATTTGGTGACTGGACAAAATGTGACTTGGCAAAAAAAAAAAAAAAAGGAATCCAAAGCTGTATTTATTCGCCGTCAAAAGTCGCGTTTAAAACAAGCATTTAATTGATACATTTGAGCATATGTAGTCTTTTCTTTAGATTTTGATTATTTTTGTGGGCCATTTTGCAAAAAAAAAAAAAAAAGGCAAATTGTTCTTTTCCGAATCGGATTAAAATCTAACCAACTATCTAAAACTCGAAACCTGAAACTCCAGTTCCGATTTTCGACACGATTTCTTCGCTCCCCTCATGTATTACCGTGTAAGGCAGGGAAGAAAATTTGACGTGGGCAGCACATGACCTTCCCTACAGACTCATATTCATTGTTTTATAATTTATTCCACAATGCATTAAACGAGTTTAATTACTGAAAAAAATCTGATGTGGGCAGCATATGACTTTCCTTATGTAATGCAATGAATTTACTACTTTCACAGTAAAAACAATAGGTTATTCTTATAGTAGATACTTACATTAAAAGATATTGAATTTCCGTCAATTAGTCGTCATTTTCACTGATTTAGCGTCATTTTTATCTATTTGGCAACATTTAAAAATTCGCCAAGTTGGCGACATTCCGCCAAATTCGTCGCCAAAATCTTGCCAAGCGTTATGTACGGAGAAATATGTTATTCTTACAGCAGATAAATAACTATTGGCGTTCAAATACAAAAGTATTACTCAAAGTATCTTTTCTCATGAATGGAACGAGCTAGATCCACGAGAATGATGTCACCAAATGCATCGCATGATATTACATATGAAAAGAGAACATGTTTCTCAACAGTTAATATTTTTTTTTAATTCATGGAATTTTTGGATAAATTTATTTAAAAAATGTGCAATATCACGAGAACGGTTCATGCTGACGTTCTAAAATTTATCAGTCGTTTTTTAATGAAAAAATACATAAAAAAAGTCTATTTACGTAACTTTAGTAAAAGTTTTAATTTTTTATGATTTTTTCAAAATTTCACTCGAAAATTTAGCGGGGTCTGAACATTCGATTGTGTATAAAAACAATTGACTTTCAGTATTCATGGATTGTGATTTTTTTATCAAATTTTGTTCGAATCGCTCCATTCATTCGTTAGTTATCGTCTCCACAGACTCACTGACACCACTCCTCCTCCCACACACAGATATCATCTCAAAAACGACTGATTCGTGTTCTGGGATGCTTGAAACGTGTTTTCCCGTAGAAAATTCGAATTCGAATTTTCGACCCCGTCAAAATACTTTCCTTATACATTATATGTATATAAGGAAAGTAATAGGTTATTCTTATAGTAGACACTTACATTTTTTCCAAGATATCGCATTTTCGTTAAATAGTGGTTATTTTCATTAATTTAGCGTCATTTTTATCCATTTGGCGAGATTTTCTTTGATTTGGTAACATTTAAAAAGTTGCCAAGTTGGCGACATTCCGTCAAATTCGTCGCCAAAATCTCGCCAAGCGTTATGGACGGAGAAATAATTTATTCTTCTAGAAGATAAATGACTATTGGCGTTCCAAAACAAAAGTATTACTCAAAGTATCTGTTCCCATGAATGGAACGAGCTAGATCCACGAGAATGATGTCATCAAACTTATCGCATGATAATACATATGAAAAGTGAATATATTTTTCAATAGGAAATACTTTTTTTATTTTATGTAATTGTTCTGAAAAATATACAATATCTCGAGAAAGGCGTTCTAAAATTTATCTTTATCGTTTTCTAATGAAAAATTACATAAGAAATGTCTATTTGCATAACTTTATTAGAGGTTTTGATTTTTTGATGATTTTTTCAAAATTTTACTCGAGCATTTAGGCGGGTTCTGAACATTTGATTACGTATAAAAACAATAGGCTTCCAGTATTCAAGGATTGTAATTTTTGTATTAAATTTCGTTCGAAGCGGTCCATTCGTTCTTCAGTTATCGTCTCCAGAGACTTACTGACACACACACGCGCATATTCACACACACACACACACATACTTTCACACACACACACGCAGACAGCACCTCAAAATTGTGCGATTCGTGATCAGAGATGCTTGCAACGTACTTTCTCGCCGGAAACTCGAATTCGAATTTTCGACCCCGTCACAATATTTTCCTTATACATTATTGTATTTAGGAAAGTAATAAGTCCAGTTGCTAAATGAGAACGAAAATTGAATTAAAAGTGCATTAAATTTAATTAAAATAAACAGAATGTGGATATAAGTTTGCAGGGGAAGTCATGTGATGCCCACATCAGATTTTTACTTTCCTTGCAATACATGGTAATGTACAGAGAAAGTATTGGAATCATGCCGAAAATCGAGTTTTCGACGGATCTACACGTTTTAGGACCTCTAGATTTCGAAAAAACTATTTTTAGCGTGACGTCTGTGTGTGTGTCTGTCTGTGCAATGTATGTATCCACATTAACTCAAAAACTTAAGGACTGAATTTAATAAAATTTGGTAAGTTTGTCACTTGGGTGTGATCCTGGTGCTGATTAGTTTTTGGTACGGTTCGGGTAAAAGAACCCGCCTTTATTTGCGAAATGGACCGCAAAAATCTCAAGTATCCACTCTAGTTGAAATACTGATTGACCATATTTCACAAAATTTTATAGATAAGTCACTTGCAAGATACCATGGTGCTGATTAGATTTTGGTACGATTCGGAAAAGAACAACCTGCCTTTTTTTACGAAATGATCCGCAAAAGTTGCCAAAATCTAAAAAAAAAGATTATGCATGCTCAAATGTATCAATTAAATGCTTGTTTTACGCGTAATTTTTGACCAGGAAATTAATAAGATCAACTCCATTACTCTACGATTAACCGTTGAGATATTTGAGATTTTTCGCATTTTTGTTAAGCCGCCTTTGGAAAAATTTCTAATCACCAAATAAAAACAAAAATTGAATTAAAAATGCAAATTTAGTGTTCTTTTGCGTAAATAAACTCAATTTAATGAATTATTAAAGAAATAACGAAAAAGTGAATTTGAGTCTGCAGGGAAAGTCATGTTCTGCCTACATCAAATTTTTACTTGTCATTACATGATTCATTAAATTAAGTTTATTTGCAAAAAATGACATACATCTCTCTGTCTATCTATAGGTACTGAATGTTGCTAGTCCCGAGCCAGGCCCGAACTCGGGACCTCGCGCTTACAAGACCGACATTATAAGATTAGAGCAAAAGCTAGCTTCGACACCGAACTTATAATTCGGGAATCCTAGCATTTTCGATCGATGTCTTTAGCAGGAGCAGAGTCGTCTGCTGCCACACACTCCCCCACCTGATAAGAAGGCCCGGTCGAATTTCGACGAGGAGGGGGGGCCATCCAGAAAACCCCCGCGCGTCCCCATCCGAAACTCAGTCGAGGGGCTGAATGGCCGGGAGGCGTGTTGTACCTCGGGCGTGAAGTCAGTCGTGGTCAACCAGGAAGGGAATGATAGGCCCTCTGACTCCGTGTGGTGTTGCCATCTCGTGCTGAGATGGTGAGATCGTTGGAGAGAGATGGTTGCGTGTTTCAAACGTCCAGGGTCATCATTGTAAGTACTGTTCCTGCCGAGCCCGAACCAGGGACCCGGTGCTTACAAGACCGACATTATAAGATTAGAGCAAAAGTTAGCTTCGATTCCGAACTTATAATTTGGGTATCCTAGCATCTTCGATGTTTTTGGCAGGAGCAGAGTCGACTGCTGCCATATATCTATATATAATTTAGCTAAAAGAGTTATTGAATTTGAGGAGACATTGCATATCACCTAAAACTATTAAAAGACTCTTAATGAATACTTAAGAATTCAATGGAATGCAATTCAAATAAGTATAGTGAACAAAACAGCAATCCAAAAGGAAATAAAACTTATTATCAGATATAATGGATATTAATGGAATCAATGAAAGTGTAAAATCTTTAGGAGGTGTATACAAATCAATCGCCAGCTAGGAATAATAATTTTTATGAAATAACCTTGCTACACCCCAAAGATCTAGGAGAAAAAGTCTATTATTAATAATAGAGGAAAGTAAGAGACTTTCTAAAAATTAAAAAATTATTTTCAGCCTACTACTTACATGTGCATAGATGGGAAGTAATAACTTAAATACTGCTGCCACACATGAAGTTAAAAGTCGGTGTTGCCAAACATAAAAAAAAGATATAAAATTAGAGTTGCCACTTAAGAAATATAAACATAATTGCCAATCAAAAGTAAAAGCAGAAAAAAAAATCTGACGTGGGCAACACATGACTTTCCTTATATAATGCAATGAATTTACTACTTCAACAGTAAAAACAATAGGTTATTCTTATAGTAGATATATTCTTTCCAAGATATTGAATTTTCGTCAATTAGTTGTCATTTTCATTGATTTAGCCTCATTTTTATCCATTTGGCGAGTTTGTCGTTAATTTAGCAACATTTAAATAAGTCGTCAAGTTCGCGACATTCCACCAAATTCGTCGCTAAAATCTCACCAAGCGGTATGGATGGAGAAATAAGTTATTCTTACAGCAGATAAATGACTATTAGCGATCAAATACAAAAGTATTACTCAATATTTTTTCATGAATGGAATGAGCTAGATCCACGAGAATGATGTCACCAAATTTATCGCATGATATTACATATGAAAAGTGAGCATATTTCGCAATAAGTAATACTTTTTTTTTGTTTTGTATGATTTTTTGATTATTTTTTTTAATAATGTGCAATATCTCGTGAGCGGTTTATGCTAGCGTTCTAAAATTTGCGTCAATCGTTTTCTAATGAAAAATTACATAAGAGAAGTCTATTTGCGTAACTTTATTAAAGGTTTTGATTTTTTAATGATTTTTTCAAAATTTCACTCGAAAATTTAGGGGAGTTCTGAACGTTCCATTCCGTATAAAAACAGGAGGCTTCTAGTATTCACGGATTGTGATTTTTGTATCAAATTTCACTCGAATTTATTCGTCATTCATTCGAATTTCGTCATCCATTCGTCATTCACTCGAATCGTCCATTCATTCGTCAGTTATCGTCTCCACAGACTCACTGACACACACACACACACACACACACATACTTTCACACCTACACCCACACACACACACACAGACATCACTTCAAAAATATTTGATTCGTCATCAGGAATGGTTGAAGCGTGCTCTCCCGTCGAAAACTCGAATTCGAATTTTTGACCCCGTCACAATACTTTCCTTATACATTATGTATATGAGGAAAGTCATATATGCAGCATTTGAAATACGACAAATGATTATTAGATGCATATAGATACAAATACGTGATTATTATTAATCTGACGAAAAACTTAAACAACCTTAACATTTCTGAAACATAATGAAAGTAGTGATATGTTTAATGATATTAATTATTATTATAAATGACAAATGAATTTCTAATTTTAAATTTAGACTAACTAATCATTATTACAATGCAATATCTCCTGGCAAAATGCTAAGTGACAATTGGCATGTAACGCGAAAAGAGAGAATATTAGATACTAAGAGAATATTAGAGTACTAATTCCACTGAGATACTGCTAATATGAAAGATGCTTTTAACAATACCTTAAACTTGTCTCCTAAACAGTTCACCAAATATAATGGGTAATAATATAATTTGTAAAGAATATTAATATGAAATTTATTAATTTTTACTTTCCTTATATACATAATGTATAAGGAAAATATTGTGACGGGGTCGGAAATTAGAATTCGAGTTTTCGACGGGAGAGCACGTTTCAAGCATCCCTGATCATGAATCGAACATTTTTGAGTGATGTCTGTGTGTGTGTGTGTGTGTGTGTGTGTGTGTCAGTGAATCTGTGGAGACGATAACTGACGAACGAATGGACCAATTCGAACGAAATTTGGTTTAAAAAACACAATCCGTAAACACTGGAAGCCTATTGTTTTTATGCGCAATCGAATGTTCAGAACTCCCCTAAATTTTCGAATGAAATTTTGAAAAAATCGTCAAAAAATCAAAACCTCTAATAAAGTTATGCAAATAGACATTTCTTATGTAATTTTTCATTGGAAAACGATTCGCATAAATTTTAGAACGCTAAAATAAACCGTTCTCGAGATATTGCACGTTTTTCAAAAAAATTATCAGAAAGTCATATAAGCTAAAAAAAAAATATTTCCTATTGAGAAACATGTTCACTTTTCATATGTGATACCATGCGATAAATTGGGTGACATCATTCTCGTGGATCTAGCTGGTTCCATTCATGAAAAAAGATACTTTGAGTAATACTTTTGTATTTGAACGCCAATAGTCATTTATCTGCTGTAAGAATAACTTATTTCTCCGTCCATAACGCTTGGCAAGATTTTGACGGCGAATTTGGCAGAATGTCGCCAACTTGGCGACTTTTTTAAATGTTGCTAAATTAAAGTAAAACTCGCCAAATGGATAAAAATGACGCTAAATCAATGAAAATGACGACTCATTGACGAAAATTCAATATCTTGGAAATAATATAAATATCTACTATAAAAATAATATTTTTTTTTACTGTAAAAGTACTAAATTCATTGCATTATATAAGGAAAGTCATGTGCTGTCCATATCAGATTTTTTTATAAGATAATCTATAAATTCTAAATAATTAATTAATAATAATATACAGAAGTAATTGAATTAAATTACATGCAACAAATGTTAATAAGTTATTATTATTAAAATTAAAAATTTCTTTCTTATCATATAAACTAGCAAAATACCCGCTCTTCGTATGGAAAAATATAGTATATAGAAACTTATGAACACTATAGAAACATTCACAATTATGTGTAAATTTCTATAGTGTTCTAAATTACTTTGTTATTTAAAATATTCTATTAAAAGATTTAATTTAATTCTTTTAAAAATTTATAAGAATCTCTGGACTTGATATGCAAAATTATCTTCACCGGCAGATCTTAAGAATAAAGCATCCTGGTCCAATTTGTAAAGAAATTGACTAAGACATATATTTTAATTCTCACAACATGACAGAGATTTTCTAAAAAATCGTATCAATTATGCAAAATACTTAATTTTCATCTATTCGGTGTTATTTTGATAAATTTAGCGTCATTTTATCAATTTGGCGACATTGTCGTCAACATAGTGACATTTTAAAAAACCGCCAAATTTGTCGCCAAGTGGGACTGTAGAACTAACAGTCCCACTTGACGACAAACTGACGAAATATCATCACAATACTATCCCATAACGAAACACAATTAATTTAATTTAATTAGCTCAATTTTATCAATTTCAAGATATTTTTATTCATTTACAAAATTTTTATCAATTTGGCGTCATTTTAAAAATTCGCTAAATGCGTTACTAAGTAGAACGGTTGGACTGACAGACACATGCTACCCAAATATCATTTCCGTACTCTCTTCTAACAAAACAAAATTAATTTTATTGATTTGCCGTCGCTTTTATCAATTGGCGACATTTCCGTCAATTTGCCAACGTTTAATAAAAGTTGCCAAGTTTGCGATATCCGCCAAATTCGTAGATCTGAATTTGCAGATCTGAAGAATAAAACATCCTGATCCCGTTTGTATATACTAAATGAAAACACTAAATTTGTATTAGAAGATATACCCGTTCTACTCTTATTCTGTTTCAACAATTGGCTAAATGAGTTTATTGACTGAACATAATATATGAGTTTATTGGCTAAATACAATATATAAGTTTGAAAACTCTTTGCCAAAATAAATGAACGTAATGTACGCAACCCGCAATTAATATAATTAAAAGAAAATTCAAACAGTTCATTTATAAGAAATATTTTTATATCCATTTATTTATTATTCAAATCGAAAAAATAATAAAAATTAATAAACACATTTGATTTAATTGCGTTGCTGAGCAACATAATATAAGAAATAATTTTCCTCATAAAATGCTAATTAAATAAACATTTTGATTTCTTAATATTCTTCCTTGTTTTGTAAAAGCCTGTGAAAAATAAACCATGGTGATAGAGTTTCTATTTAAATTCATGTTTCAAACCTACGATTTGCAAAGGTGACTGATTAGCGCAATAAACTCTCACCAAACTTAGAGATAGAGTTTTAATTCACTTTCACTTTCTAAACAACCGATTTCCAACAATTTTTGTTTGGAGGCACCAGGGAGTTAGAGAATAGAACTCCTAAGGAAAAGTTTCGCTTTCCATTAATATCTCGACAACCCCAGGTTTTAGAAACTCGAAACATGTACTAAATTTAAGTGGGACTATTCAAGGCTACCAACACAATTTCATTATATTTGGTTCAGCCGTTCTCCCGTAATGATGAGACAAACAGACAGCCAGATTTTCAATTTTATTTATATAGATTTATGATAATCTTATTGGATGTGTCAATACAGATATTTAAATCTGTATTGATGGGTCAATACAGATATTTAAAAGCCATTTGCTAGTACAAGTTATTGACATTTACCCATAAACTGTTTGTGAGATACTGGTCCCCAATTCTCCCTGGCCTCTATGTAATGCACTTCTAAAAGGGGTGTGTGATTTTCGGTATATAGAGTTTCAAGTCAAGCACCCTAATAACTTTGTAAGGAAAGGACCACGTGTGTACACGTTAGTTCTATATATAGTAAAGTGACCATTTCCGATCGAAGAAAAGTGATTGCTGCGCCCGTAGCGGATAAATTGAAAAACAGGATTGCAAACTCTATAAGAAAGTGAGATAGATGAAAACAGTCAATCACAAAGTTGTAGAGAAATGTATTATTAGTAAAAATCGACACCAGGAACGAAAGGTATTAAATATCTGTCTAGAAGTTGTATCATCAGGGCCTCAAACATGGCAACATTTCCAATTATTCGAAATTGCAATTATTCTTCTTGTCAAAGTTCACGGTAATATTATTTCTGAAATTAAAATGAGCAATATTTTTGAAGGAGGGCATTTTAAACAGGCTCTATACCAGATTCCTGGTCATGTAAGTCTTGTTTATTGTATCAGATTTGAATATAACAGTAATTCGCCACTAACCATATTGTGTCTAATTGCCTTCTATAACAATTCTATTGTCTATTTATATTAATTACACAACTATATATCTACACAACTATGTTATTAGCTTTTTCGTCTGTCTTGTTTGATTGACTAATCTATTTACTAACTTTTTATATTCCCCACTAGGGGCGCAGCAATCACTTTTTGCTCGATCGAGCATAGTGTATGCACTCATGGAACTTTCTTTACAAAATGATCAGGGTAATAAAGAATTTTATTATAGGAACACTGTATACATTTTCAAAACGTAGGTGCAGAAGTCTTTCAGATAAGATGGAGGAAATTAAAATTAAAAATAAACCAGAATGCAAGGAACTACAATTTGCCATGGCTCACCTCAATCAAGGCCGGTTCTTTTCTTTTTTGTATTATGCATATAATTGACTGTTCTGAGAAAAGATTAAGTACTTCCTTAGTTGGGTATTGTGTCAGCATACAAAAGCATTTCAGTTAACGTTGAAATTTCGATTCTATAATATTTCAGCTGCTGCGGATTGTGAAATGAAATCAGAATATGCATTTAAAGCCATAACATCTCGAGGCGTGCAATAAACAACCTTCGCTAGTTGCTTTGTTTTCATTTATTTACATCAGTGCCATTTATAAAACCGTGCATAAAACTTATTATTTAATGCATTGAAGCGATGTAACATCGCATGTCTATTAATATTTTCAGCAAAAGAGTAAGTATCTATATAAATGAAATTGAAAATCTGTATGTGTGTGTGTTTATCTTATCATCACGGGAGTACGGCTGCACCGAATTTTTTGAAATTTTGTGAGTAGCCTTGGCATAGCCTCACTTAAAATTTAGTCTATGTTTCCAGTTGATAGGACTAGGGGTTGTCGATATATTAATAAAAAAACAAACCTCCCATAGAGATAGCGTTATGCAGACGATATTTTTTTCGCAAAATTATATGAAAAAAAAAATTATATCATGTTGCTAAGCAACGGAATTAAACCTAATTAGTTTATACAGCAGACGATTTTTATTAAATCTTTTTCGACTTATAAATAAAATCTATATAAATATATAAATAAAATATCTATATAAATAAAATTGAAAATCTGTCTGTCTGTCTGTTTGTCCCTTCATCACGGGAGAACGGCTGAACCGAATTTGATGAAATTTTGTGGGTAGCCTGAAAATAGTAGCACTTAAAATTTAATCTATGTTTGGAGTTTTTTCGATCAGTGGTTCTCAAGATATTAGTAAAATACGAAACTTTTTCCTGGGAGTTCTACTCTCTAACTCCGTGGTTTATCCAAACGAAAAGCTTGAAAATCGTTTGAAGGTTAATTGAATCTTTGTCTCTGAGTTTGATGGGGGATTTTTTGCGCTAATTAGTCACTGTGTGAAACATGAATTGTTTGAAACATGATTTAAATGGGAAATCTATATCCATGGTTTATTTCTCACAAGCTTTTACTGAACAATGAAAAATGTAAAGAAATCAAAATGGTTATTTAATTTCGCAGTTTATGAGGAAGATTCTATCTTATTTCTATCTTTATTCTATCTTTATTCTTGCTTAGAAACGCAATTTAATTAAATCTGTCTGTTAATTTTAATTATTATTTTTTCGATTTGAATAATAAATAAATGGATATAAAATATATTTTGGAAAAGAACGATTTGATTTTTCTTATCGCATTTTTGACTGGATAATATCAATTACTGTCTTCAGGTTTAAACGTTATTATTATTGATATTTTAGGGGATTATTGATCCAAGGATTATTGATATTTTCAAGTTATTATGCAATTGTTTTATGACAAAAATTGTTTAAACTCATATATTGTAAGTTGTACAAGTAATCTTCTACAAATACACGGGTATATCTTCTAATCTACGAGAATATAAATAGTACAGGTATATTGGCATATGTTTTGATATATATTGGTATACATTGGAATCAATTATGACCTTCTGGTGTAAAGAGTAAGGGGATTATTGATATTTTCAATTTATTACGTCATCTCTTTTATTTTGGCAAAGATTTTTGAAACTCATATTGAATCTTCTACTAACACACTGGCATCTATATATACTAATTGCCAAGTGTCCGTCTGTCCGTCTGTCTGTCCGTCTGTCACGCTTTTTTAGGCACTTCCCGAATAGATAGAGACTTGCAATTTGGTACACGGCTCGGTCGTTCGATAAAACCCCCTAGAAAAATCGAATTTTTCAAAAACGTTCTATAGAGGGGGTGCCCCACACCAAAACGTTCGAAAAGTGAAATGATGGGAAAGCATGCTTCGCGATGAGATAGAGACTTCAAATTTGGTGTATGGGTAAATCATTCAAAAGGAAGAAATTGTGCAATTTCAGATTTCGAATATTTTCTACTTAAGGGGGTGCCGCACACCAAAATGTTCGATTTACCGAAAAAAATGAGAAACGGTTACTTGAAAATTTGATACAGGTTTGAAATTTGGTATATTGGCTAATCATTTGAAGAAAACACCCAAAACGAATATAGTTTTCTAAAATGTTCGTTTAGGGGGTGCTCCACACCAAAATGTTCGAAAAGTGAAGTGGTAGGAAAGTATGCTTTGCGATGAGATAGAGACTTCAAATTAGGTGTATGGGTAAATCATTCGAAAGGAAGAAAGTGTGCAATTTCAGATTTCCAATATTTTCTACTTTAGGGGGTGCCGCACACCAAAACTTTCGAAAAGTTAAATGATAAGAAAGCATGCTTTGCGATGAGATAAAGACTTCAAATTTGGTGTATGGGTAAAACGTTCTAAAGAAGAATGTGTGCAATTTCACATTTCCAATATTTTCTACTTAAGGGGGTGTCGCACATCAAAACGTTCGAAAAGTGAAATGATAGGAAAGCATGCTTTGCGATGAGATAGAGACTTCAAATTTGGTGTATGGGTAAATCGTTCGAAAGGAAGAAAGTGTGCAATATCAGATAATTAATATTTTCTATACTTAAGGGGGTGCCGCACACCAAAATGTTCGATGTACCGAATAAATGAGAAAAGGCTTCTTTAAAATTTGATAGAGGCTTGAAATTAGGTATATGGACTAATCATTTGATGAGAACACCCAAGACGAATGTAGTTTTTTACAAACGTCCGTTTAAAGGGGTGCTCTAGCTAGAGGAAAACGTTCGAAAGGTGAATTGATAAGAAATCATACTGCGGGATGAGATAAAGATTTGAAATTTGGTGTACGGGTAGATAGTTTGGAAGGAAGAAAGTGTAAAATCTGAGTTTTCCAATATTTTATACTTTAGGGGGTGTTGCACACAAAAATGTTCGATTTTTGGAATGAAGTAGAAATATCCCTTTTAGAACGTGATAGAGGCTTGATATTTGGTATATGGGCGAATCATTTGATAACAAACCCAAGAAGACTGGAGTTTTTCAAAAATATATATTTAAGGGGGATGGGTACTCCACAGAAAAACATTCGAAGGGTGAAATGATAGAAAAAGTATACTTCGCGATGAGTTACAGACTTCAAATTTGGTATACGGGTATGTAGTTTGAAAGGAAGAAAGTGTGCAATTTCAGTTTACAAACATTTGCTATTGTAAGGGGGTGTTCGATTTCACGAACAACTGAAAAACGCCTCCTTTAAAGTGTGATAGAAGCTTGAAATTTAGTGTATGGGCTAATAATTTGATAAAAAAACCCTAACATTATTACGGTTTTTCAAAAATGATCATTTAAGGGGGTGCAACACAAGAAAAACGTAAAAATGTTCAAAATATGAAGGCATAGAAAAAAAATGCCCCACAATAGGATAGAGACATCAAATTTGGTGTACAGGTAGATTCTTTGAAAGGAAGAAAATGTGCAAATTTCAGATTTCCAATATTTGCTACTTTAGGGGGTGTCGCACGCTAATATGTTCGATTTTCGGAATAAATGAGACTCTCTTGCTTTTAAATGTGATAGAGGCTTGATATTTGGTATATGGGTCAATCATCTGAAAAAAAAACACAACACGAACAGAGTTTTTCAAAAATGTTCATTTATGGGGGTGCTCCAAAGAAAAACGTTCGAAAGGGGAGATGATGAAATAGTATGCTTCGAAATGAGATAGAGACTTTAATTTGGTGTATTGGTAGGTAATTCGAAAGGACGACGTGCGCAACTTAAATTTTCCAATATTTTCTTCTTTAGGGGATTCTGCACACTAAAATATTCGATTTGCCGAATAAATGTGAAATACGAATTATTCAAAAATTTACATTATTCAGGGGTTGCTTATTGCGAGACCGTTGATTTTCAACGGGTATTCGGCTAGTATTTTCTAATCTGTGACACGGGGTAGTACGGGGTTGCATATATTGATGCAACCCCGTACTACTTAAATTGTCAGATATTCATTACTTCATTTAAGAAGAATCAAGTTAAATATTTGAAAAAAAAACATGCTTTGAATAACAATGTCATTCAGAATACTATAGAAATTTGTACATAATTATGAGTTTTAAATATGATCATTGTCCTGCTGGAATATCATATTTTTAACAAAAAATGCGTAGCTCAGATGGCAACATTTAATTTTCAATGATATAACGGTATTGCTCTTTCTTCTCGTTCCATTATATCTTCAATATATTGCCAAATATATTTCCACCAAAACAGCCCCATGCCCCATATCATTACAGAATCTCCATAATGTTTCACAGAAGGAATCAGACATTGGTTACTCTTAGCTGCAACTCATTTGTGAACAAAAACCCTTCGTCTTGTACCATAAACTCAAATTTGGATTTATCACTCCGGTGAATTGTCTTCCAATTATCAATCATCTAAGTTTGCTATTTTTAGCCCACTGCAATCGTTTCTTCTTGCTAATGGGATTTATTATGTAAACTGGTGATAGGGAAAGTATTGGAATCGTGTCGAAAATGTAACAGAATAAAACCAACCTTATTACTCTAAGGCGGACCATTCTGGAGATATTAAAGATTTTTTTAATTTTACGGAGCTGAAGACATTTTGCACTGTAGTTAAAACACTATTTGATGAAAAAATTCAGCAGTTACGTCCTTTGAGGTTTATCCTGAGGATGATTAGATTATGGAATGTTCAGAACTGACCGTTTTATGTGAAATGGCTTGCACAGATCGTTAAAATATGAAATAAATGACTAAAATTGCTGCTGAAATATATTAATTATATATTTGTTTTGCATGCAATTTTTGACAGCAAGGCGAATAAAACTACCTCCATGACTCTAGGAGGAACCGTTAGCGAGATATTTTATTTTTTCGGAATTTTGAGGATTTGAAGACGTTTCAAACTGCATTAATTTGCCAAATGAAACGATAATGCATTAAAAATGTAAATTAGATATAATATTAGGAAATTACCCAAGTTTATTAATGATTTTTTTCAATTTAATGCATCATGAAATAAAAAATAAGAAAATTAATTCGAACTGTAGGGAAAGTCATGTGCTGCCCCCATCATTTTTTTTAATATAGAGAAAAAGGTATATTTTAATTATTATCTTATCAGTTAACCGGAAGAGTAGTTTAGTGGCTGTTTTCCTATGAACTTCCTTGCATTACACTTTAATAAATTTACATTTAGCTCTAATACACAATTACTTATTCACTTTGGTGTAATAACCAAATAAGTTCACTCCAGATTTTTGCTCTTCTTGGAACTAAAATAAACAAAAAGATGTTTTTTTCTTCAAGCAACAGATAACTTGAATTTATTTCTAATAACATTCTTATTGTAATTAAGTATGACTCAAGAATTTTCAACTCATATTCCTGAACACTCTGCATTTTGGATTTCATAATTCTTACGCCCAACTTTCCATTTCAGTGCTATTTCTTTTAAAGCACAGCAGCCACATTTAGTGCTGCGTTTCTGGATCTTACACCCATTTACTGTGGTTTTAAGTTTCCAAGTAAAATAAATTATTGTAGTACTGTGATAATTATAAAAAATATCACCGCTGAATGTATCGCATTTTGAAGATGTTTAAATACAATTGCATTTCAGTTGGAAAGTGCATCATAATCAATGCTTTATGCGTGATTGATCTTTCTTGTTAAAGTGTAAAATTACGATTTTTCGTCATTTTGTCAAATTTACTTTATTACTTTTTCCCTTCTAGAGATTCGCAGATGATCGAACAGTTTGGCTCGCATTTAGCAGGCAGTTTTTCAGAACTTTTTCAACGGGGAGAGGCGAATGAAACGTTAGAGGGGGGGGGGGAGAAGTTTTCAATTTACCCTACATAAATATATCTAAATGCTGTCACATAAACAGAAACTGAGTTAATATAAAATGTTAGTGTTTAATAACTAAGCTAATATAAAGTTACCGTAATTGTTAATATAATTGTTGAAATAATTAAGTTAATATAAGTCAGTTAATATAAAATGTCAGCGTTTTTTTCAGGCATACATCCGGGGGGGGGGCGTTGCACCTTACACCTTCGTGTAGGTCGGACGGTCTGGGTCGAAGTAGAAGAAGAAATACATCCTAGTAGTAATGGACTATTTTACAAAGTAGCCAGAAGCCTACGGAATCCCTGACCAAGAGCTTACAACCATCAGTGAAGTTTTAACCCGGAACTAAATATGTCGTTACGGGATTCCCTCGCTTATCCATTCTGACCAGGAAACGAACTTTAACGCTGGCATATTCACGGGACTGTGCAAACTACTCGGAATGGGCAACACTCGAACTACTTCTCTTCATTCTCTATCAGACGGCATGCTAGAGAGATTCAACACAACGTTTCTTATTCATCTCTCTATATTCGTGTTTAAAAATCAGCAAGGCTGGGACCGTTACCTACTTCTCTTCCGGCTGCCTTTCAGACGTGCTGTCCATGAGTCAACTGGACACACGCCATTGAAGATTCTATTTGGACGAGATTTACGACTACCGTGTTACCTGATGCTTGGAAGCTCATGTGATGCTCCTTCGTCGCCTGAAGAATATGTGAAGGATATGCAGGAATAATTAGAGGAGGTTAAGCGTTTTGCTCATGAAAGGATCAACATTGTTGCCGATAGAATGAAAACTCGGTGCGATCCAAAGCTTGATTCCAGGACGATAACAAAATGTGGCTGTTCAGCCCTCGGCGACGAGCAGGATTTTCACCAAAACTACATAACTGGGAAGCACCCTATATAATCAAGAAATGAATAGACAATTTCATTTAGTGAATCCAGAAACCGTCTTCAACCAAGCCAAAAGTCGTCCATATCGACAGATTGGATAATTTTATGGACCGCAGTAGGTTGATACTGCCCGAGACGTTCAATCTTAAAGAGGGGGCAGTGTTATGAACATGTAAAAAGTTTCACTGTTCTTTGCCTCTATTCAAATAATACATTGCAAGGCCGCCTTTTCAGTATTAAGGAGAAAACATCTTTACTTGCAGCTATTCCTATTACGTGAATATAGGGACGTCTTATAACCAAAGTCAGGGCGGGATTGTAAGATTTTGCAATTTATCGCCAACTTGGCAACTTTTCGAATGTACTAGAACTTTCCGGAAATAACGAATTTTCTGAGAGATATGAGCACCTGCTCGAAATTTCTACAGAGAGTATATAAAATGAGTTATTGTTTAGTTGGAAAGCAGTTAACGTGATTCCAGCTAAATTGAGGTGTGAGATATGTCAGAGTTTTAAGAATAATATCGGCGATATTGTGAATTAGCTGAGCATTTAATTGTTGTTTTTAACACTTTACAACATAGTGTTTATGACTTTGTTCATTCTGTCTATCTGTCCATTCGCGCGATAGCTGTTGTAAAAATGACTTTATCAAAACGAAATTTTTGTATGTTGTTGAGACGGTCTGTGATACACATGGGAATGTAAATGAATAATATCACCCAATTAGTTTTGGATTGAACTCGGGTTGAAAAAATAAAATACATTGAACCCTATGGAGCCTAATTTTTCAAACATTTTTAAACGAATTTAAAAATCACAAATTGCTTCAAACATTTTAGTAAATATACAAATTATCCCATAAAATATATATAAAAATATTCAGCAAAATATGTTTGGTAGTCTTTTAATTAAAAATTCAAATAATAATTGCACCCATATTATATGAAAATATCACGATACCCACTTCAAAATAAAATATGGTATCCATCTTGTGTCAAAATCGTGATTTTTAAAGTTTTTTTTAATTTATATTTAGTGTTGCATCCGTCCTAAAACCGCTTTATTTTTAATTTTTTCCGTGCATCTACTATATACTGCGCCAACGCAATTAAAATATTTTTGACTTTAAAGTTTAAATGACCATCAAACTGATTATCTCACTGATTATTTCTACAAAGAAGCCTAATATTTTCGTATGGAGAATATAAACACATCAAGCTCTAAGACGAGTTGCATAAGAATTGTTGAATTTCTTTAACTCAAAAATTATTTAGCTCTAGAATCTGCAATATAGCTGATATGAATGAAACATTCATTAATTTTACTTAGAGAAGCAGATAATTCTATAGTATTTACTTTTTCGATGAAGTTTTATGCATGGAGTAAGAAAGTACTTTTACCTCCATGGTTTTAAGTTTTTAAGTAAAACAAATTATTGTAGTATTGCGAGAATTTTAAATATATCGCCGCTGAATTAAAGGAATGGAAAAAAGTTTATAAATGAAATATTCACTGCTTTTATATAGAGAGCTAGGCGATTTATATTTCGATGACGTTACTTGAATAATGTTCATTTGTTTCTAATGAAGTTTTCAAATATAATAAATTATTGTAGTATTGAGATAATTTTCAAAATATCACCTCTGAATGAATCATATTTTAGAGATGTTTAAATAAAGTAAAATTGCAGTTGGAAAGTGCTTCATAATCAATGCCTTATGCATGACTGACCTTTCTTGTATTGCATATAACAATTGTTTTGTGATCTTGTAAGATAGTTATAGAGCCTATTTGCTGTATATTGTTCCTGTTTACCATAATTAATTAATGTTTTTAAATAAAAGTGTCTGTTATCCAGAAATTTGGACTCATCTTGTATACTGAGAGTACACCCCCACATTTCAAAGAATACGTCGTAACAATATTTATGACTTTGTGTGGTGAACAACAGATTTGGGCTATTTTACTGAAAATGGAATTAATAATATATGTAATTTTAATTACCTTCGATTTAGTAATAGCATTTACTAGAAAAAACAACAATGACTGCGAAGAACATTTTTGATGCGAATTTCAATTGAGTCGTCATGTCTGAAGGTAAGTTATTCTATAAAATGTTAGTTTTGGAGATCCACTTATGTAGCATGGGAATTATTCCGGCAGAATACCCAATTTGTCGGCAGCTTGATATCGTATTGTTAGGAACGATCATCTTACGTCTTATTGCGTTGTGATGTTTTATGTATATAATACCGATTATTGTAAGTTGAGCTTCTCTGTACATATTAGTAAGTGTTTTAAGTTTTGTCTTTTAGTTAATATGTTTAAGGGGAAACAGTACCCTAAAAATTGTTCAAATATAAAATTTCTGTTTTATTGGCTCAAATTACAACTGTAACATTTCTAAATATGCAGGTGGAATTTCAACAGTGTATTTTCATAATTTACGAAATTATTAAAATTTTTCTGTACGATGATAGAATAGCAACAACAAAAAAATAAAAACTTTAAATTTATTTTTTCTGCATGCTAATTTTTAGTCGGCATTCATGCTTTTAAAATGAGACTTTTAAAGACTTTTTTGTAATTAAGATAGAGGTTTTAAATTTTTGTGCATGTTTTTACTTTCCTTATATACATAATGCATAAAGTAGTGTAACAGGCTCGAAAATTCGAATTCGAGTTCTTGACGGGAGAGCACGTTTCAAGCATCCCTGATCACGAATCGAACATTTTTGAAGTGATGTCTGTGTGTGTGTGTGAAAGTATATGTGTATGTGTGTGTGTGTGTGTGAAAGTATGTGTGTGTGTGTGTAGGTGTGTGTGTGTGTGTGTGTGTGTGTGTGTGTGTGTGTGTGTGTGTGTGTGCGTGTGCGCGTGCGTGTGCGTGTGCGCGTGCGTGTGCGTGTGTGTGTGTGTGTCAGAGAGACTGTGGAGACGATATTTCAAGAACGAATGGAGCGATTCGAATGAAATTTGGTACAAAAATCACAATCCGTGAGTACTGGAAGCCTATTGTTTTAAAACACAATCGAATATTCGAAACTCCCCTAAATTTTCGAGTGAAATTTTGAAAAAAATCATAAAAAAATCAAAACCTTTAACAAAGTTACGCAAGTAGACATTTCTCATGTAATTTTTCCTTAGAAAACGATTGACATAAATTTTAGAACGCTAGCATGAACCGTTCTCGAGATATCGCACATTTATCAAATAAATTTATCGAAAAATCCCATAAATTGAAATGAATATTAACTGTTAAGAAACATGTTCACTTTTCATATGTAATATTATGCGATAAATTGGGTGAAATCATTCTCGTGGATCTAACTCGTTCCATTCACGAAAAAAGATACTTTGGGTAATACTTTTGTATTTGAACGATAGTCATTTATCCGCTTAGGAATAACTTATTTCTCCGTCCATAACGCTTGATGAGATTTTGCAACGAATTTAGCGGAATGTCGCCAACTTGGCGACATTTTTAAATGTTGCCAAGTTTGCGAAAATCTCGCCAAATGGATGAAAATGATGCTAAGTCAATGAAAATGACGACTAGTTGACGAAAGTTCAATATCTTGGAAAGAATATATGTATCTACTGTAAGAATAACATTTATTTTAACTGTAGAAGTAGTAAATTCATTGCATTATATAAGGAAAGTCATGTGTTGCCCACATCAGATTTTTTATTTTGCATTTGATAAGACATTCTTGAAATGAACAATAATATTTGTAGTTAATTTTTTAAAAATGCCAAACTAGGAACTGATTAAATTTCCTCTTTTTTTCAGTATACATGATAAAAAAAATATATTAAATCTAATATCAGATGCATCTAAAAGTCTATGCACAATCTTGTGTAGTATAATCCAAGGAATGTAAAAGAAACATTTGGAGCAAAACTCTTAACATTTGAAACAGTAGTAGGAATTAAAAAAAAATATATAATTTTTCTGGTGAAATTTAAATTTTAGTTAAACAAGCGTAGTTCAAGAAGATATTCTTTTTGTCAAATTTTGTTTATAGTTTAATATTAAAATATAATACAATCAGAATTTTCACGATAATACTTAAAATAAAAAAAATGTTGATAGGGCACTATGCTCTCTTAAAATAAATAGTGTCAAGTAAGAAAAAAATAAAATAAAAATGTGGTAATATCCTTTAATGTTTTAATGCGATAATCATTTATGTGCTAAAAAATTAACGCCAGTAGTCAAATAAAAGTTCTATATAATTTCTAATTAAATTAATTTAAGCAGAAATTCAAAATAAATTTTTTGGATGATTCGAATTAAGCGATTTTTACCCAACATCGTGAAAAAAATGAATTAGCTACCCCCGAGGGTATTAAATTGTTAGCTTCAATAAATTTCATTTAATATGAACATATTGATTGTTAAATGAATATTGATGTATACTTCATTAATAATAACATTTACGATGCATCCAAAATTCTCGGGCGTTGGACTCCAATAAATTGTACCTATCAACGAAATAGAAAAGAGCAGAGTATGCGTAACTTTCATTTTACTACCTTAAATATTGAGGCCGACCCCGAATGGTTTTATCTGTGTATTTTCAGTATTTATGGCCGGAATCGCATACAAATATGTATTAAGCATAATGTTGACACGAGAAATCTTATGATAGCATAAAAAGTGGGTGTTACCATTTGAATTTTCGGAAATAATGAGCAACTAAATATGGACCCCTTATTCAAATTAGTTGTACATTTATTTATAGTAGACATTATTCCGAGCCTAATGATACTTTGAGTTTATTGTACGACCCGAAGAGCCGAAATAACGCGAGTTGATCGGATTATTATTACTATTATTATTATTATTATCATAATAATAATAATAATAATAGTAATAATTATTATTATTATTACTATTATTAAATAGTGCTTATAATAATATAATAATAATTATTATTATTACTATTAATCATCACTTATAATAATAATAATAATAATAATAATAATAATTTTTATTATTATAAAAAATAATCATTATTATTAATATTATTTTTTGATCGACTGTGCTGTATTATAACGCGTCAAACTATGTGAGTATATTTTTAATCGATGTATATCTAATTCATACGCTAATCTTTGGCCCAAAATGTAGCGGTTTTATTAATGGGCGGTATGCTGACAAGTACTCAAAATTTTCGAAAATTAAAAATAATATGAAATAAATTTCTAATTATTTACAAAAAAAGTCGGACCATTATAGACAAAAATGTTATTTATTGCGGCATTTTAAATGTCAGTTTTGTTAGATGAAACGCAGTATCGATTTTAGTATACTTAGTCGATTGTTAAATAGAGAGGTGGTCCTGTGGAACATCTGTTTTCCTTCTGAAGTTCTGCTAATTATCATTGTTTCTTATTTTGCAAAATGTCAAGCAGTTGCAAGTATTGCATTGTTCCGATGAGCGGAACTGCAGCACTACGTCATCAGATAAAACTTTTATCTCTGCGCTGAAAAGTGATGTTTCTCTTAAAAAATAGTGTCAAGTTATGAAATTTGATAAGAAAAAAGGTCAACTCACCTGAAAAGTATTTCTAAAGCGAACGCTTTTTTAAAGTAAGTTACTTTTTCGTTAATTTTTTATATTAGTATTTCAGATTTGAAAACCGCGAAATTCTTTTAAACGAAAATTTTAATTATTAGGGCAAGGATTTTTAGGGCAGGGGGGGGGGGGGTTACTAGAATGTTTTTCGTGCGTATACAAATTCATTCTTTAAGAAACTAAGCTGATTTAAGTACTTTTGTTAATGCATTTCTGTAATTTTTATACGTTATGGCATATTTTTATGCTTTTCTGTCATTTTTTTTATTAAATCATTATTTTGCATGTTTTGGTATTTTCTATAAAATGACATTTTTTGATGAATTTGCCTTAGGGCATAGAAACTGTAAAAAAATTAATTGGATTTGTTGTTTATTTATTTTATGTCATGCGTTGGTTAGTAAAATAAAGAAACTAGTTAACATAGTAACAGTGCACAGATTAAATTATATATTTTTTAGATTATTTTGCTTTGTTACATGTATATTTTCTTTTTTAATTAGTTTCCAAGAATATAAAAGAACAAATGGGATTTTTTTTAGTTTTGTTTCTGTTTGTTTTATAGGGCAATTTATTAGTGTTTTGTGTCACACATGCATTTTTATAAGGTATTTTTTAACAACTTTTAGGTCATAAAAATCCTAGCCTTATTAATTACATTTCAATTTTGTCTTGCTGTTGCGAATGAAGTTAAAGTTAGATTCATAGTGGTGTATTCACTTTGCTTTGGCCTAGTTTGTGATAATCGCACTAAATGTTTGGATTTTCGAAATTAAGGTAAACACAAAGCACTTTGTACGTAAAATAGGTTTCATGCGGATTATAACTTTTAAGAAAACTGGCAGCACTCTAAAATTTAAAACTGTATTTTGCTTAAAAGAGAAAACCATGGAGTTAAAAAGGAGATAAAACTCCTATGCATGAAACGTTTGAAAATGCCATAATGCTTTGAGAGTTATAGATAGGTGTCGCTAGTGTTAGTAAAGTAGCTGCTATTGTTAGTTGACACAATAAAAAGGCATAGTATTGCTTTCCTTATATACATAATATATAAGGAAAGTATTGTGATGGGGTCGAAAATTCGAATTCGAGTTTTCGACGGTAAAGCACGTTTCAAGCATCCCTGATTACGAATCGAACATTTTTGAGATGATGTCTGTGTGTGTGTGTGTGTCAGTGAGTCTATGGAGACGATATCTCACGAACAAATAGAACCATTCGAATGAAATTTGGTACAAAAATCACAATCCGTGAATACTGGAAGCTTATTGTTTTTAAACGCAATCAAATGTTCAGAACCCCCTAAATTTTGAAAAAATCATCAAAAAATCAAAACCTTTAATACAGTTACGCAAATAGCCATTTATTATGTAATTTTTCTTTAAAAAATGATTGACATAAATTTTAAAACGCTAGCATTAACCGTTCTCGAGATATTGCACATTTTTAAAATAAATGTATCAAAAAATCCTATAAATTAAAAAAAATGTATTTACTGTTGAGAAATATGGTCACTTTTCATATGTAATATCATGCGATAAATTGGGTGACCTCATTTTCGTGGAACTAGCTCTTTCCATTCATGAGAAAAGATACTTTGAGTAATACTTTTGTATTTGAACGCCAATAGTTATTTATCTGCTATAAGAATAACTTATTTCTCCGTCCATAACGCTTGGCGACATTTTGGCGCTGAAATTGGTGGAATGTCGCCAACTTGGCAACTTTTTTAATGTTGCCAAATTAACGCAAATCTCGTCAGATGGATAAAAATGATACTACATCAATGAAAATGACGACTAATTAACGAAAATTCAATATCTTGGAAATAATATAAATATCTACTATTTAAAAAAACCTACTTTTTTATTGTAAAAGTAGTAAATTCGTTGCATTATATAAGGAAAGCCATGTGTTGCCCACATCAGCGTTTTTATTATATGTATTTTTGATTATTTTTAAATTAAGGGTTCCCTAATTATGAGTGTAATTAACCAGTATTTTTTCATTGTTGTAGTATAGAGTACACAATATATGGAAATAAAAATTAATTGAAATGTAAAATAATTTTAAATACGTAGGAATATTCGTTATTCTTTCTGTTCTATTTTGCATTGCGCTCATAATTTTCTTTTGCAAAATTGGCAATTTAAATAAATATTTTAGAACTTTCGCTATAGAAATGCATATAATACAGAGCTACCTATATTATCCCAGCGGCACCTGAATTATTGTAAACTCCTTACTTCTATCTGCATGGGGTAAACCTTTTTGATAACATGGCTATTCAAATACATGCCTATTCATTTACGACAATAAATACATTGAAATTAAAACACAATTTTAACTATTCATTACTTTCCTAACATACATAGAAATATATTTAGAATTTTCGCAAAATAGATGACCAAGATGTTCTTGCACATAAAAAGTTTATTATATATATATATTATCATTTTTAATTTCCAGAATACAGAATATATCAATCAACACCTTCACCCACATACTTACGGCCCTAATTTACAGGGTTTTCTTTTCGAAAAAGAATCAATTTCACACCAAAAATTACATAACCCATTACGATAAACATTAATCTAAGCTGAATCATCTTTCAAATTTGTTATTTCCCTTTAAATTATGGATTTTTTTTCCCCTAACACAAATGATATATCAATATCTGTTCTCTGGTTGTATAAATGCAATTTTGAAAATTTTTTGTTGAGTATTTTTAACCGGAAATTGATGGATGGTCCCTCAAATGCTTCAAAATAATGAAGTTTTGAATTTAGGTCTGTATTTAAATAAGCACTGAAAAGAATAAATTAAAACTTTGCACACCAGGGTTTCCGATAACACTGAATCAGCTGTCTTCCAAAATTTATCTACGTTTCAATTCATATTATATTCAAAAAATCTGATCAGGACAACACATGACTTTTCTTATATAATGCAATGAATTTACTACTTTTACAGCTAAAAAAAAACGTTATTCTTATGTAGATATTTATATTCTTTCCATGATATTGAATTTTCTTCAATTAGTCGTCATTTTTATTGATTAAGCGTCATTTTTATCAATTTGGCGAGATTTTTGTTAATTTGGCAACAATTAAAAATGTCGCCAAGTTGGCGACATTCCGCCAAATTTTTCGCCAAAATCTCGCCAAGCGTTATGGACGGAGAAATAAGTTATTCTTACAGCAGGTAAATGACTGTCGGCGTTCAAATACAAAAGTATCACTCAAAGTATCTTTTTCATGAATGGAACGAGCTAGATCCACGAGAATGATGTCACCCAATTTATTGCATGTATTACATATGAAAAGTGAACATGTTTCTGAATAGGAAATTTTTTTTTCATTTTATATGAATTTCTGGTAGTTTGTGTGAAAAATGTGCAATATCTCGAGAACGGTTCATGTTAACGTTCTAAAATTTATGTCAATCCTTTTTTAATGAAAAATTACATAAGGAATGTCTATTTGCGTAACTTTTTTAGCGGTTTGGTTTTTTTTGACGATTTTTTCAAAATTTCATTCGAAAATTTAGGGGGTTCTGAACATTCCATTGCGTATAAAAACAATAGGCTTCCAGTGTTTACGGATTGTGATTTTTTTACCAAATTTCGCTCGAATCGGTCCATTCGTTCGTCAGTTATCGTCTCCACAGTCTCACACACACACACACACACACACACACACACACACACACACACACACACACACACACACACACACACACACACACACACAGACATCACTTCAAAAATACTTGATTCGTGATCAGGGATGCTTTAAATGCGCTCTCCCGTCGAAAACTCGAATTCGAATTTTCGACCCCGTCACAATACTTTCCTTATACATTATGTATATAAGGAAAGTAATAAGATCTTCTTAATTAATAATTAATATTTAATATTAGAAATTTGTTTGAAGATGAAAAATGGAGTACATTTTGTTTGGGTTGTTTAGTATCACAATAAGAAATATAAATTGGTTTGACATGTTAATTATTTCATAAAATATAAAAGAAAAATTTCAGCACCAATTTAACATTTGCAGCTCGAAATTTTGAGCAGTCATAATTTACCAGCGGCTTAATTGAAAAATATATTTTTTATATGAATGCGGGGTGTTTCGACCTATAGAATCAGAATCTATTGCCTGTGACCGTACTCTTTGCAAAAATTAATTTGGTACAGAGTTTAATATGAAGATGACCCCTCATGTAAACCAGTTGCTCACTTGTTACAGCAGGCATCATTACGAGCCTAATGATACATTTGTTTTTATTGCATGACCCATGGAACCGAAATAATGCGCTGTCTTTTGATTTTATCGGCTGTACTCTATTTTATCGAGAAATGTTTAATAATTATTAATTAATAGTTATTTGTGAAATACTTAATTCAGTTTCACATGTTAAGCAACTTTGATAGCCCCCTTATAAGAAAGTTGGTATGATGTCCTCATTTTGCGCGGGGTTCGAGAAGCACTGCTTGTCTTAGCTACATTCTGGTGAGGCCCTGAGGTCAAATTGAGCATTAAGACTAGGACCGGAAATTTTGTTTTTTTGACGTAGCTTATACACAAAAAAATTTCACAAACATTTTTCTCGACGTTTTTTTGCGAGAAATGATAAAGTTCAATTTTCTTTTAAGGAAGTTCAAAAAGTTCAAAAGTTGAAAAAGTTCAATTTTCTTTTTTTTTCTTTTTAAGTTTTCCGAACCTATGATCTTCTTTATAAGAGATTCTATAGAAGCGCTAACACAGAATTTTTATCCATATTTTTATCCATATTTTATTGGAAGCTTCAAGGCTCATCAGTGGTCGAATTGTTAACTATTTAGTCATAGACTAGCCGAACATCCGTTGAAAATTAACGGTCTGATAAATAATCCCTGAATAACATGAATTTTTGAATAATTCGATTTTTCCTGTGCTCGTTTTCAAACTGTTCACCTGTGAACCAAATTTCAAATAGATGTCTGACTCCAGACTGGACGTTTCTTATTTATTCAGCCGATTAAACAATTAGGTGTGCGGCATTCCTAAATTAGCAAATATTAGAAAGCTGAAATTATACACTTTATTTCTATCCAATGATCTACCCTTGCACGAATTTCAAAGTCACTATCTCATTGCAAAATCCGTTTCACTATCATTTCACATTACGAACTTTTTGGTGTACAGCACCCATTAAATGGCCATTTTTGAAAAATACGGTGATTTTCCTTCATGTTTTAGCGATTTATTGACACGTGCATCAACTATACAGATTTTATCTCTCATTTCACCTTTTGAACGTTTTGGTGCGGAGACACCCCCCTCCCTCTACAGAACAGTTTTGAGAAACTCAAAATTTCTCTAATCTTACGATTGACCCGTGTATCACATTTTATGTCTATGACTTATTTAAAATAAAGCTTTTCTCATTTATTCCACAAATAGAATATTTTGGTGTGCTCACTCCTAAAGTAGCAAATATTGCAAAACACTTACTTTCTTTCGAACTATCTACCCATGCATCAAATTTGAAGTCTCTATCTCATCACGAAGAATGCTTTTCTATCGCTTCACATTTCGAATGTTTCGATTGGAGTACCCCCTCTACAGAACATTTATGAAAAATTCGTTTTTTCCAGAAGGTTTCATTGAACGATTGACCCATATACCAGATGATTGAACCATATGATTGATATATATCCATACTAGATTGATATATATCCATAATAGAACCATATGATTGATATATGATGATTGATATATATCAGATGATTGAACCATACACCAAATATCAAGCCTCTTACATTTTAAAGAAGGAGTTTCTCATTTATTCGGAAAATCGAACATTTTGGTGCTGCACCCCTTAAAGTAAAAAGTATTAGATAACGAAAGCTGCGCACTTCCTTCATTATCAACTATCTGACCTATATACCAAATATCAAGCCAAATATCAATCTAAATATCAAACAAAATACCTATACACCAAATGTGAAGTCTCTATCCCACCGCGAAACAGGATTTTTCTATCATTTCACCTTTCGAACGTTTTTTTGTTGAGTATCCACCCCCTTAATTGGACACTTTTGAAAAACTCTATTTTCATGGGGGGTCTTATCCGATGATAGACCGATATACCAAATATCAAGCCTCTATCACATTTTAAAGAAATAGTTTCACATTTATTCGGAAAGTCGAATATATTGGTCTGCGCACCCCCTAAAGTAGAAAATTTTGGAAAACTGGAATTGCACACTTTTTTCCTCCTGAGCGACCTATCCGTATACCAAATTTGAAATCTCAATCTTATTCCGAATTATATTTCTTTATAAATTCACCTTTCAAAAGTTTTTCTCTGGAACACACCACCTTAAAGGAATATTTTTGAAAAATTCTATTCGTCTTGGGTGTTTTCATCAAATGATTATCCCTAATGCTAAATTTCAAGCTTCTATTAAATTTTAAAGAGGCGTTTCTCATTTCTTCGGCAAATCGAACATTCTAGTATGTGGCACCCCCTAAAGTAGAGAATATTGGACCTCTGAAATTTCACACTTTCTTCCTTTCAAACGATTCATCCATACACCAAATTTGATGTCTATATCTCATTTCAAAGCATGTTTTTCTATCATTTCACTTTTCAAAAGTTTTTGTGTGGGGCCCTCTCTCTACAGAACATTTTAGGAAAATACAATTTTTGCAGGGGGTTTTATCGAGCGATCGACCCGTGTACCAGATTGCAAGTCTTTATTTACTCGGGAAGTGCCTAAAAAGAACGTGACAGACGGACAGACTGACAGAAGGACGCTTGGCAATTAGTATATACAAATTCGTCTAAGCCGGGTTTAAATCGCGGGTACGTATAGAGAGCCCTGAGTATGCATACTTCTCATAAAGAGGTTCGATATCTTCTTTAAGATGTTGTCCCCCAGTCAACGTAGCTATCGGTGGGCATAAAAAAAAATATCTGATGTGGGCAGCACATGACTTTTCTTATATAATGCAATGAATGTACTACTTTTACAGCGAAAAAATAGCTTATTCCTATAGATGATACTTATATAGTTTTCAAATTGAATTTTCGTCAATTAGTCGTCATTTTCATTGATTTGGCGACATTTTTAACCATTTGGCGAGATTTCCTTTAATGTGGCAACATTTAAAAAAGTCGCTAAGTTGGCGACATTCCGTCAAATTCGTCGCCAAAATCTCGCCAAACGTTATGGACGGAGAAATAAGTTATTCTTATCGCAGATAAATGACTATTGACGTTCAAATACAAAAGCATTACTAAAAGTATCTTTTCTCATGAGTGGAAAGAGCTAGATACACGAAAATGATGTTAACCAATTTATCGCATGATATTACATATGAAAAGTGAACATGTTTCTCAACAGTTAATATAATTTTTTAATTTATGGGATTTTTTGATAAATTTTTTTGAAAAATATGCAATATCTCGAGAACGGTTCGTGCTAGCATTCTAAAGTTATGTCAATCATTTTCTAAGGAAAAATTACATAAGATATGTGTCTATTTGCGTAATTATATTAAAAGTTTTGATTTTTTGAAGATTTTTTCAAAATTTCACTCGAAAATTTAGGGGGGTTCTGAACATTCGATTGCGTTTAAAAACAATAGGCTTTCAGTATTCACGGATTGTGATTTTTGAACCAAATTTAATGCGAATCGCTCCATTCGTTCGTGAGATATCGTCTCCACAGACTCACTGACATACAGACACACATACACATCACTTCAAAAATATTTAATTCGTGATCAGGGATGATTGAAGCGTGCTCTTCCGTCAAAAACTCGATTTCGAATATTCGACCCCGTCACGATACTTTTCTTATACATTATGTATATAAGGAAAGTAATAAAAGAACAAAGTAATCAAATCCAATCCCATCCGAGAGAACAAACATCAACTGAAGGAAAGTTTCTTGAGTTGAATTCACTGTATAAAAAGAAAACATTCTGCTTCCTGCAAAATCAACTGGATATATTCATCCTACAGGAGAGTTATAATCACATTCTTTGCTGTGTACATCCATTAATTTAAATTGCTGAATTTATATATATATTTACTTTCCTTATATACATAATGTATAAGGAAAGTATTGTGACGGGGTCGAATATTCGATTTTGAGTTTTCGACGGGAGAGCACGTTTCAAGCTTCCCTGATCACGAATCAAACATTTTTGAAGTAATGTCTGTGTGTGTGTGTGAAAGTATGTGTGTGTGTGTGAAAGTATGTGTGTGTGTGTGTGTGTGTGTTTGTCAGTGAGTCTGTGGAGACGATAACTGACAAACGAATGGACCGATTCGAACGAAATTTGGTACAAAAATCACAATACGTAAACACTGGAAGCTTATTGTTTTTATACGCTATCGAATGCTCAGAATCCCACTAAATTTTCGAGTGAAATTTTGAAAAAATCGTCAAAAAATCAAAACCGCTAATAAAGTTGTGCAAATAGACATTTCTTATGTAATTTTTCATTAGAAAACGATTAGCATAAATTTTAGAACGCTAACATGAACTGTTCTTGAGAGATTGCACATTTTTCAAAAAAATTATCAAAAAGTTATATAAAATTAAAAAAAAAAATTTCCTATTGAGAAACATGTTCACTTTTCATATGTAATACCATGCGATAAATTGGGTGACATTATTCTCGGGGATCTAGCTCGTTCCATTCATGAAAAAAGATATGTTGAAAAATACTTTTGTATTTGAATGCCAATAGTCATTTATCTGCTGTAAGCATAACTTATTTCACCGTCCATAACGCTTGGCGAGATTTTGACGACGAATTTGGTGGAATGTCGCCAACTTGGCGACATTTTTAATTGTTTCCAAATTAATAAAATCTCGATGACGACTAATTGAAATAAATTCAAAATCTTGGAAAGAATATAATATCTACTATAAGAATAACATTGTTACTTTCCTTATATACATAATGTATAAGGAAAGTATTGTGACGGGGTCGAAAATTCGAATTCGAGTTTTCGACGGGAGAGCACGTTTCAAGCATCCCTGATCACAAATCAAACATTTTTGAAGTGATGTCTGTGTGTGTGTATGTGTGTGTGTGTGTGTGTGTGTGTGTGTGTGTGTGTGTGTGTGTGTGTGTGTGTGTGTGTGTGTGTGTGTGTGTGAAAGTATGTGTGTGTATGTGTGTGTCAGTGAGTCTGTGGAGACGATAACTGACGAACGAATAGACCGATTCGAACCAAATTTGGTACAAAAATCACAATCCTTAAACACTGGAAGCCTATTGTTTTTATACGTAATCGAATGTTCAGAACCCCCCTAAATTTTCGAATGAAATTTTGAAAAAATCGTCAAAAATTCAAAACCGCTAATAAAGTTACGCAAATAGACATTTCTTATGTAATTTTTCATTAAAAAACGATTGGCATAAATTTTAGAACGCTAACATGAACCGTTCTCCAGATATTGTGCATTTTTAAAAAAATTATGAAAAAGTTACATAAAAAAAAAATTCCTATTGAGAAACATGTTCACTTTTCATATGTAATACCATGCGATAAATTGAGTGACATCATTCTCGTGGATTTAGCTCGTTCCATTCATGAAAAAATATACTTTGAATAATACTTTTGTATTTGAACGCCAATAGTCATTTATCTGCTGTAAGAAAAACTTCTTTCTTAGTGCATAACGCTTGGCGATATTTTGGCGACGAATTTGGCGGAATGTCGCCAATTTGGCGACTTTTTTGAAATGTTGCCAAATTAATGAAAATCGCGCCAAATGGATAAAAATGATGCTAAATCAATGAAAATGACGACTAATTGTCGAAAATTTAATATCTTGGAAAGAATATTAGTATCTACTATAAGAAAAACCTATTTTTTTACTGTAAAAGTAGTAAATTCATTACATTATATAAGGAAAGTCCCACATCAGATTTTTTCATGTGGAACGAGCTAGATCCACGAGAATGTCACCCAATTTATCCCATGGTATTACATATGAAGAGTGAACATGTTTCTCAAGAGTAAATATTTTTTTTTCATTTTATATGACTTTTTAATATTTTTTTTGAAAAATGTGTAATATCTAGAGAACGGTTCATGTTAGCGTTCTAAAATTTAAGTCAATCGTTTTCTAATGAAAAATTACATAAGAAATGTCTATTTGCGTAACTTTATTAGTGGTTTTGATTTTTTGACGATTTTTTCAACATTTTATTCGAAAATTTAGGGGAGTTCTGAACATTCGATTACGTATAAAAACAATAGGCTTCCAGTGTTTACGGATTGTGATTTTTGTACCAAATTTGGTTCGAATCGGTCCATTCGTTTGTCAGTTATCGTCTCCACAGACTCACTGACACACACACACACACACACACACATACTTTCACACACACACACACACACACAGACATCACTTCAAAAATGTTTGATTCGTGATCAGGGATGCTTGAAACGTGCTCTCCCGTCGAAAACTCGATTTCGAATTTTCGACCCCGTCACAATACTTTCCTTATACATTATGTATATAAGGAAAGTAAAAAAAACTGTTAACTTGCAAAGGCTCTTCAGTAGCATTTTTACTTTCCTTATATACATAATGTATAAGGAAAGTATTGTGACGGGGTCGAAAATTCGAATTCGAGTTTTCGACGGGAGAGCACGTTTCAAGCATCCCTGATCACGAATCAAACATTTTTGGAGTGATGTCTGTGTGTGTGTATGTGTGTGTGTGTGTGTGTGTGTGAAAGTATGTGTGTGTGTCAGTGAGTCTATGGAGTCGATAACTGACGAACGAATGGACCGATTCGAACAAAATTTGGAACAAAAATCACAATCCATAAACACTGGAAGCCTATTGTTTTTGTATGCAATCGAATGTTCAGAACCCTCCTAAATTTTCGAATGAAATATTGAAAAAATCGTCAAAAAATCAAAACCACTAATAAAGTTCTTATGTAATTTTTCGTTAGAAAACGATTGACATAAATTTTAGAACGCTGACATAAACCGTTCTCGAGATATTGTACAATTTTTCAAAAAAATTATCAAAAAGTCATAAAATAAAAATATTTCCTATCGAGAAACATGTTCACTTTTCATATGTAATACCATGCGATAAATTGGGTGACATCATTCTGGTGGATCTAGCTCGTTCCATTCATGAAAAAAGATACTTTAAGTAATACTTTTGTATTTGAACGCCAATAGTCGTATATCTGCTGTAAGAATAACTTATTTCTTCATCCATAACGCTTGGCGAGATTTTAGCGACGAATTTGGCAGAATGTCGCCAACTTGGCGACTTTTTGAAATGTTGCTAAATTAACGAAAATCTCGCCAAATGGATAAAAATGACGCTAAATCAATGAAAATGACGACTAATTGTCGAAAATTCAATATCTTGGAAAGAATATTAGTATCTACTATAAGAAAAACCTATTTTTTTTTACTGTAAAAGTAGTAAATTCATTACATTATATAAGGAAAGTCATGTGTTGCCCACATCAGATTTTTTTAAACTGTAAACGTAGTAAATTCATTGCATTATATAAGGAAAGTCATGTGTTGCCAACAGATTTTTTTAAATGACCAACAACATTTCTTTGACGCTGAATTCTAAAAGTTCTTGAACTATCACTGATTATAATCGGGTACTATTTGTTTGAAATAGAATATTCCAAGAGGAAAAGTCAGCTTATGCTTCTGGTCTTTCTGCTGATTCTTAAACCTATTAGTCGTACTGGTCCACCTGTCAGGGACCAGGAAACCAGTAAGTTCTCCGGTGCGTCGATTCGATTTGACCATTTGGTGCTGTATCAAGCTTATTTTGCGGAGTGTATATAGTGTACAATAATAACAAGACAGCTTTCTCTACCAACGATGGTTACTAGGAAAATTATTGGATTCACGTATATCAGAGAAACACAGAACACGATATATCGCAAATACAGATGGTATAAGTGATCATTTCGTTCAAGTGAAAGAAGGCAAAGATACAGAGAAACCTCCAAGCTAACGAGCAGTTATCAAATAATATAATTTTGAGCGTGAGTAACAAAAGAACTTCAGAGCCCAGCGAGATTCTTTATTGTCTAAACCCTCCTCAATGATTCCTTCCTGTCTCAGAGAGAAATCCTTGAGAAGGCATTAATAACCAGGATTAGTACCTTAATCGCTCCTGAATGTTTCTCGAAGTGTAATTTTAGCATATTTAAACTTCTTGAGATACAGAAGACATGGAAGTTTTTCCTGATTTTCCATGAGTACACACTAATATTCACATAATTGTCAGGTTTGAGGATACCGTGAGGTCGCAAAATGGGGGACTGATACATTAAAGCTTATTAGAAACAGGGGGATAGCATATGGTGGACACAGAATTGAACTGCTTATACTTTGGACAACAGTTCCGTTAGCCATGGTAATTTTATAGAGCTCATGGTATTTCTCAGCAAAATGGACCCCTATTTGCAAGAACATATAAAAAAAAATATGTAGGAAAGAAAATCATGCATGGTAAACTGAAGAGGTCAGGAAAAGCAGGTAGGATTGGGCGAGGCTTAGCACTAGCTTCCCACAACTGTCAATAGCATCATTTCTTACATTGGAGAGTATATGCAAGCGAAAATAAGCAAGGAAGTGTTGGATGCTGAAATATTCAGCACGTTAATGGATACGATCTAGGAAATATCTTCTCATGTCCAGTGCATGATAGTAGTGAAGTGAGGCACGTGCATGGCGTCCTGAAGCAGCGACTTTTGATCTTGTAGAGAGTCATTTCTGGTAAAGGAGAGGCATTATATGACCTTCTGATTCAAACATTAGAAAGGTACGGGATACAGGCCAGTTGTAATATAGTGAGCAGTTCTGGCATTTCAAGCAATATGCAAGGTCAGTATTATCGTGTATGATGCAGCAGAACTCGAAACACGTTCATGTTTGATATAGTGCTCAAGTACTCAACCTATTCGTTTATGACGTAGCATCTTCCATCATCGTGGTTGTTTGTGACCGTCTTTGGAACTTCGTAAAGTATTGCTGTTGTTGTTGAGACCCAGACCGTCCGACCTACCAGAAAGGTGTAAGGTAACTGTATGGACGGCCTGGAAGTGCCACCCAATTTAGACCGGAACCCAGTGGGGGAGGCATCCACAGGGACCGTACCCTCCTTCCCCTACCACCAACCTCTCGGAAGGACTTACGGACCCACATGTTTAGCGTGATCGTACTCCGCATGAACACGGCGGCATTTGTGGCAGCGTGCAAATCTAGCGCGCAAACCACGAGGATACCGCACCCGAGATGGCCAACAGCACGCGGCGTTCCGAGGTGGTCACCCACCAAGTACTAACCGCGCCCGGTGCTGCTTCACTTCGGTGATCTAACGAGAACCGGTGTTTTCAGCACGGTACGGCCGTTGGCCCCTTCGTAAAGTATTGCGAATTTTTTTAAAGAATCTTAAACTCAGATGAATGAATGGGAAGAAGTTCTTCAGGATTGAGTAGGGCCGTCCAAAAACTTTCGTTTTTCACTGGTTGGAAAGACAAGATGGACAAAAAGAGAATAAGAGCTAGTGAAAGTCTTCAGATCATCTTGGAAGCGGCTCATTTAAAGTCGAACAAGACAAGACCTAGTCATCAATAGTTATGCGTAGACATGATTTTGAAGGTTCTGAATAAAATATTATTTTTGAATATCTCATTGTCTCACTGCTCTTTCCATTCGCATAAATGTAAATTCGAGGCATTGGCCTAAAACCATCGTGCATATGTAGTTTCCTGGGCTGCTTAGACCAACAGGATTTTTTACAGGATAAAAGGCGCCGGTTCCGACCTTCTATCCTGGCACGTTTTCCGTGACCCAGTACGCCACTAAAGTCTATCTCACGAGCACCACAGTGCTCGCGATTTGGAATTTAGTAGACGACAGTAAAATTTAATGACCTTCAAAGTTAATAAAATAATCTACACGAGAACAGGAAATGCTGTTCGAATAAACATTTTCCTAATATTAATTTTTTGATATCCTTTTTCCTCTTGCCTAACAATACTAACCAACTATCACCGATGGTATATTGAATCCTCTGTCGAATGAAGTCTGCACGAAACTGCATATTTACATACATGAGGCGTACTTGTACTTCCCTTTATTAAATCGACGAATGATTGCAGTATCTCGGGTTTAAAAATCTTGTGGCTCATTTATGTAGTATTTTATAATTTAATTTCAATTAATGTATTTTATAGTAAGAAAAATTCTGTTCTATTTTGAGTGAGTTATCTATTAAATTTTATTTATCTAATAATGTTTATCTATCTAACAATCTTTACTTTTCTTTATTAATATTTATTCTCTTTAAACATTAGATATATAGACCAGACGAGAAAATTTCCATAAAACGTTCTATAATAATTCACGTAACGGCGCTTATTTAGATATAGGTTTTAAATCTCATATACTGCGTTTTAATTTACTTTTTAAATAGCGCATAAGTCGAGTTTTAGTTTTTTGGATAGCGAATAGACCGCTATGTAAAGCAGCCGATGTGTATTTTTAGTTCATTTAAAAAAGTGATTGCTATAGAAGTAACTACTAGCTACAAATACCGCAACTAGTATTCTTATACAAATCCAAACTTTCTTCAATTAAATGAATGTAAGTATCAGTGGCATTTGTTCGATTTTGAGCTGAGATCGTAGAAATTCATCACAGATGGCTGCACTACTGTTTCGTGACGGACGCATGACAGAACATTATAGTTCTATTTTTAATTGCACTAATTAATATTCATTAAGTATTATTTTATGTAAGCCTGTCATTTATATTTTACTTCACTTTTGTTATCATTAATATGCTTCTTTCATGTTATTCACGAATAAATGGGGCATTTGAACAACGCAAACTCGAGTTTCGTAAATTTGTTTACAAACGCCACCAGGATGTTTTATTCTTCAGATCTGCTTGTGAAAATAACTTTATGCAACGAGAACATAGATTCTAATACTTCCACTTAAGATAATTAAATATTTTAGTAGAATATTTTGAATAACAATGCCATTTTCAAAACTATAGAAATTTACACATAATTGTGAAATAATTTTTTTTATGTTATACTATATTTCGTACGAAGCACGGATGTACTACCAGTGATTCCATATATTTTTTCAATTATTACAGCCATTGAATGCTGATATTTTGGTGTGTATCAAGTTAATGATATATTAGTTTTATAAAATTTCAAGGTACCCACTTATATTGTACGAGATAAAAATGTAAGAACATTTATTTATATTCTTTGTGTAATTTTATAAAGGTGTAGATTCTGAAACTAGGTTTTTTTTTCTACTTTTTAGTATAGTTCAAAATTCAAATTACAAAAATACATCAGGAAAGGCGACCATGAGCCAAATTTGGGTATTTTTACTACTCCGGTTCTCGTGTTTACTCACAAAACAAAAACTTGTATCTCCTTATCGTGGGCTATTCTGGTACTGCTTAAAATCCAAAGAATTAAAATATGATATAAAATGCAACAAAATGCGGAATTGGAACTTTTTAGTTGCTCTGGTTCTCGAGTTATTTCTCTAAAATTTGTATATTTCTATGGTGGACTTGAAAAGGGCTGGCCCTCTAAGGTTCAATCCTAACAACAATGAATCCAACAAAAATATATTGCAAAAGGCAACGATATGTTAAATTCGAACATTCTAACTTCTAAGGTTATCGAGTTATAACGTGTATTGCTGGTCCATGACAGGCTAGTATAAAAAGTTAAAATTTGTGCTTTTGCGTCGCATGATCGCATGATCAAAACAAGCGTAGTCTGATCTTATTTAAAGCATTTCTGTTGGAACTACAGGTCTGCGACCAGTGTTCTTTCAGGACTTTTTGGCCGGGGGGGGGGGGGAAATGACATTTTAGAGGAGTGCAAGTTTTCTATTTGTTCTATATAAATATATTTAAATGCTGTGCAATATAAATAGAAACTAGGTTTCATAAAATGTCTCGGTGTGTATGTGTGGGGGGGGGGCGAATACTCGTCTATGGGGGGTTTCGCCCCGCTCCTCGAAGGCATTCCTGAAAGAAAAACTACCTGAGGCGGTGTATTGAGTCGTGTAATCTTTTTGAAACGCCCTGTATACTCTGATCGAAGTTAAATAAAAGCGTATAAAAACATTTAATTACAGTTTTCAATATTACATATTGATCTAAACACCTTTTTCTAGCATAAGCAACTGCATTCTGCTTTGATTTCCACACCTTGTTCATTTTTTTCCCCAATGCAACTGATAATTTTTCCTCAAGTGGCTCACCTAGACTGGATGCCTTCAACATTCGGGATTGTGTCTCCGAAGCAATCCCCATTCCCGGTGGATCCGGAATAGGTGTTCCTGGAGTTCCCAATCAGTTAGTCTGTACTGGAGGGCACTCAGTCGGTGAAACTGCTAAGAACGTCCCTCCGTATTGCTTCAAGTTCAAAGGGTGGGTGACTTGTCAATGATACTTCTACGCAGGGGAAAGCACATTTTTGGATACACCTCCCCCCCCTCATCCGCTTGCAGCGCTGGCAAGCGATTTCGTTTTTGGATTTGAGAAGACAATCCTCTTAAGGAATGTGGCAAGTGTAGCGCTGTGAACCATGTTGAAGACCCAGACCGTCCGACTCATCCTGAGGACTTCAACAACTATTTGGACGGCCGGGGCTATGAACCATGTGTTAAAAACAGTAGTCAAGTCGATCTATGAACCACTATAGACGCTTTATTATTCCTTTGTTAATAAAATCTCAATTCTTACCCATGATGTGTAACAATAAATTATTTCTATTTGTTCTATATAAATATATTTAAATGCTGTGCAATATAAATAGAAACTAGGTTTCATAAAATGTCTCGGGGTGTGTGTGTATGTGTGTGTGTGGGGGGGGGGGGGCGAATGCTCGTCTCTGAGGGGCTGAAGTTGAAGGAGGTGTCCTGCACGTGTTAAAAACATGTGTTAAAAACAGGAATCAAGTTGATCTGTGAACCGCTATAGGCGGTTAGTTATATTCCTTTGTTAATAAAATCTTAATTCTTACCCATAATGTGTAAGAATAAATTCTTTTGAAGTTGAAGGAGGTATCTTGCATTCTTGTTGGTGTATATTTTAAATCAAAGGTGAATGCTACTCACTTGTTCCTGTTAAATCTTGAACTTTACAATTAAATCGCTATATGAATGTAGAACCAAAATTCTGAAATCTAAAAACAGTCTATTCTTTACAGTCCATTGATCTCTAATGAAAATAATTCTGATTCTGTAATAAGTTTCGACTTAGTTTTGGTCCGTCTATCACAGAGAACCTATGGATATTTAAAGTTTGTTGAAAGTTCTATATTCTTATTCAACATGAGTACTAATTTGGAGAAAACTAAACGCAAAAGATCGACAGTGCGGGGTATAACAACACAATTGATAAATAAAATTCGGGAAATCTTAGATATGGACAGTGTTGATGAAAATGAATTGAGGACATGGAAGGAAAATTTATTGGAGAAAAAGGTCAGATTCAAAGTTGAGATAGGTTAAATTGAAAATTTAATAAAAGATTTGGATGAATTAGATTCAGAAATCGAGAGTAGTCAAGAACATTCAGAGAAAATTATTTGTTATAAAATCAAAAAAGAAACTAAATTAGAAAATGGATTTGTAGGATGCTGTCAATCGGCAAATAATTCATCAGGTGAAAATGTTGAATGTTCAAAGGGAAATGTCAACTTGCCGAAATTTGATTTGCCTAGTTTCAGTGGGAATATTAATGAATGGCTCAGTTTTAAACAGATTTTTCCAACAACAATCCACAATTGTCCCAAATTATCAGAATTGCAGAAATTGCAATATTTACAAGCGTCAGTTGCTGGATTAGCTAGCAAATCAATCGAAGGATTTCCGATAACTGATTCTAGCAATAAAAATGCTTGGGAAACTTTGAGTTCCAGATATGATAACAAAAATATCTGGCATATGACCAGTTATCCAAATTCTTCATCGTTAGACCTGTGAAAACAAACAGTTAAAGGTCAATCCTGGAGCTGTTAGACACATCTAACGGAGCCATAAGAAGTGCTTAAATGTTGAATCGAATCCATTTGTAGAATTAATTATTGTTTATATGGTGGAAGGGAAGTTAAATGACGTACTCCAAAGACAGTGGGAGCTGTCGTTAGACAATGAATAACACGCCCTACTTATGAAAAACTTGTTTTTAGAGAAGCAAGCTAGAAGCTTACATGATATTTAGGAATCAATTTCTAAGCTAGAGTTTAAACCTAAAGGGTTTTTAAAGAAATCAGTGTCAAATACTGTTGTTACTAGTATGATGGGAAAATGGATGGATACGATGGGAATCGGTGCAGATTTATTTCTCTCAGTCATTATTGGCCAATCTATTCTCGGTTTAAAAGGAGCACCAAGTGCCATAAATTCGAAACTTGGTTGGTTATTGTATGGTATAATACACTCAAGCAATTTTGCTACTAAATCTATTCTAAGTTGTCACGCCATGGTACAACTGAACAATGATCTTCAAAGGTTTTGGGAGTTGGAGATCATTCCTAAGGCTAGTCCAACTCCTTCTTCTGAAGTACTCTACTCAGAAGCTGTTACTCGCACAGAATCAGGGAGATACATGGTTGATCTACCCTTTAAATCAACTCCTGTTCTAGGTAAATCAAAATCACACGCCTTGAAGCGTCTGCAATTCTTAGAAGGTAAATTTCGAAAAAATCCCCCTTTTAAAGAGCAATATGATTCATTTATGAAAGAGTATCTGGAGTTAAACAACATGGAACCTGTTCGAACTTCAGGAATAAAGTCAAATCCAAATCCGTTTTACCTTCCACATCACGGAGTCTTAAAGGAGGATAGTACTACAACAAAGCTGAGAGTCGTTTTTGACGCCTCTGCGGTCTGACCCGAGGGGCATTCATTGAATGATTTCCTAGAAATAGGTCCAAAATTGCAACCTGATTTGTTCAAGCTTCTCCTAAGATTCCGAACATACTCGGTTGCATTGACAGGCGATATAGAGAAAATGTATCACCAGATACTAGTCAATCCAATTCATGCAGACTTTCAAAGAATTCTTTGGCTATTTCGTGCAGAGTAGTCTATCAAAAGTTGTAGATTACTAACTGTAACTTATGGCACATTTTGTGCACCGTTTTTAGCAATTAGAACTTTACACCAGTTGTCGCAAGATAACAATTTAGAGTTTCAGGAAGCGACACGAGTTGTTCTTGAGTATTTTTACGTCGATGACACTCTGACTGGAAGTGATTCTGTGGAGAAAGCTACACGCTTGGTGGTTGACTTAAATCATGCGATGAAGAAAGGTGGTTTCACACTTCGAAAGTGATCATCGAACGTACCTGAAGTACTCTATTATCTATCTGAAGACTTTAAGTCTCCAATTCAGACTGTAAATATTGATGATGATTAAAATTCTGGGTTTGGTTTGGAACGCCAAGGAAGATAACCTGCACATTAATATTTCTGAGCCTAAATCAGTACACACCAAAAGAAAGCTGTGGTTACGCTGATTTCAGACCCTTTCAGGTTTTTGTCGCCCACCACCATCATGTTGAAAATAATGATGCAAGAGCTTTGAAACGATAAAGTTTCCTGGGACGATCAAATTCCAACCTCCATCATCAAAACATGGACTGAATTCAGTTCTCAAATAAAAATTCTAAAATTAATTAATGTTCCTAGACATTTGAAAACTTTCATACTATCTGATTCTTAAGTCCAATTACATGGTTTTTGTGACGGTTCCGGTAAGGCTTATGCTGCGGTTATATACCTGCAGGTTACTTCTGCTGATAGAAAAATTTCAGTAAGTTTGATTGCTGCAAAAACTTGTGTCAGTCCTCTCAAACATGCTTCGAATTGAAATTTGCGCTGCTATGCTACTTGCACAGTTATGTGCTACAATTATTGAATCTATACACCTAACTATCCATGACATATTTTTATGATAAGACTCTCAAATCGTTTTGAGTTGGATTCATGCACCACCCATCAAGGGCAATCAATTTGTAACCAACAGGGTAAATTAAATCAAAACTCTTGTCCCACTGGGAAAATGGAAGCATGTGGCATAATTCATGAACCCCGCGGAATGCGCTTCCAGCGACATTCTACCACAGAAACTCTTAAATCACCGCCTTTGGTGAAGATGTCCTTAATGGCTTTGTTCAGATCACCCCATTCCAAATCCTGAAGTTGAATCGCTGATGGTCGAGACTCAATCACCAAATGAAAATTTGAGCCACGTCGCACAAGTTAAAATCATTCCAGAATTTTTAAGCAAGCTTTCATCTTTTACTAAGCTACTACGTGTTTTGACATTCTGTCATCGTTTCATTCATAATTCCCGGAATCCTGCTGCAAAACGCATAAGGAATCTAAGTGCATCAGAGATAGCTAATTCTAGCTTGTGTATGATTAAGATTATTCAAGAGCATGCATTTCATATAGAGCTTAGACTATTGAAAGTCCAGCAGCCTCTGCCGACTAATAACAAATATTTACCATTGAACATTTTCGTGGATGAGTTTGGGCTCATTCGAGTTGGAGGACGATCCATTGTTGAACCCTGATTAAAAGCACCCATTACTTTTACCAAAAGGTTATTTCATTACGAGCTTGATCATCACAAAGAACATTTTCATGAGGGTGTGCAACTAGTGCTCTCACTTATTCGACAAAAGTTTTGGTTTGTTGGTGGAAGATCAACCGTGCGTCAAATCTTAAGCAAGTGAATTTGGGGCAAAATACTTAAGGTTCAATCTTGCCAGCAAATTATAGGTAATTATGGGCTCATCGAATCACACCAGTAGGCCATTCTCAAATGTGGGACTTGATTTTGCGGGTACTTTCATAACCAAGCCAAACGTTTCTTGAAGCAAAGTCAAATTAAAATCGTACATTTGTGTCTTCATTTGCATGTGCAACAAAACACTACATCTGAAAGTAGCTTCTGATTTATCCGCAAAAGCCTTACTCGCAGCATTGCGAAGGTTTATTGGACGTCAATGCCTTCTTTTCAACATTTACTCAGATAATGGAAAAATCTTTAAAGGTGTTTCAAATCAACTGAAAGAGCTTTTTAAAATGCTTCAAAGACAGACATTCAAGATTTTGCTTCTAGTCATTCCATCTGGCATTTCATTCCGCCGTATTCGTCCCACTTTGGTGGCCTTTGGGAAGCGGCAGTGAAACCTACCAAAAATCATTTGCTCAAATCTTGCAAAGCGAGCATATTCACCTTCGAAGAGTTAACTGTTTTATTGTGTCAGATTGAAGCCTGCATCAATTCTAGGCCTTTAACATCTATGTCATCGAATCCTTCTGAACCGCGAGATCTTACACCTGAACATTTTCTGGTCGGAGCTCCCCTCTTGGAAATACCAGATTTAAATCCGCCCAACACATTCAATTTGTCTGCTCGATAGTATAATACAAGCTGAAGTATAAAGCTGCTAGTATAATACAAGCTGAAGTATAAAGCTGCTAGTATAATACAAGCTAAAGTATAAAGCTGCTAGTATAATACAAGCTGAATAAGGCAAGTTTACAGAATGATAAAAACGAGTCTGACACTGAAAATTCTGCTGTCTCAACGACCCTTGACAAAGAGGGGCTTCAAAATGACAGTTTTCATGTAACAAATATTTATGTACTAAATATTATTGAAAACTGAAATTAAGCTTTTGAATTGTATTAAGTACTAACTTTCAAATGGTTAAAACAATTCTGCTAGTACTTGAAAAATAAAAACTGCTATAGGGAGTTCCCTTTTTGTTCGAGGATCAGATTACTTTTAAATTTTTACTTTCCGGAAAGTATTGTGACGGGGTCGAAAATTCGAATTCGAGTTTTCGACGGGAGAGCACGTTTCAAGCATCCCTGATCACGAATCGAACATTTTTGAGGTGATGTGTGTGTATGTGTGTGTGTGTGTGAAAGTGTGTGTGTGTGTCAGTGAGTCTGTGGAGACGATATCTCACGAACGAATAGAGCGATTCAAATGAAATTTGGTACAAAAATCACAATCCATGAATACTGGAAGCCTATAGTTTTTAAACGCAATCGAATGTTCAGAACCCACCTAAATTTTCGAGTGAAGTTTTGAAAAAATCATCAAAAAACCAAAACCTATAATAAAGTTACGCAAATAGACATTTCTTATGTAATTTTTCTTTAGAAAACGATTGTCATAAGCTTTAGAACGCTAACATTGACATAAGTTTTAGAAGCCTTTGAACTGTTCTCGAGATATTGCACATTTTTCAAATAAATGTATCAAAAAATACCATAAATTAAAAACAAAAATATATTAACTGTTAAGAAATATGTTCACTTTTCATATGTAATATCATGCGATAAATTAGGTGACAACATTCTCGTGGATCTAGCTCGTTCCATTCATGAGAAAAGATACTTTGAGTAATACTTTTGTATTTGAACGCCATTAGTCATTTATCTTCTGTAAGAATAACTTATTTTTACCATAACGCTTAACGAGATTTTGGCAACGAATTTGGCGGAATGTCGCCAACTTGGCAATTTTTTTAAATGTTGCCAAATTAACGAAAATTTCGCCAAATATATAAAAATGACGCTAAATCAATGAAAATGACGACTCATTGACGAAAATTCAATATCTTGGAAAGAATATGAGTGCGTACTATAAGAATAACCTATATTTTTTTGCTGTAAAAGTAGTAAATTCATTGCATTATATAAGGAAAGTTATGTGCTGCCCACATCACAGATTTTTTCTATATTTTACTCTTTCTGAACAATAATTGCCAACGGTTTCTTTGTGAAACAGTTGTTTACGACTTTTCGTTATAATGAAGTCGCTTGATGCTGAATTTCAAACGGGGACTTATTTGGGAATTTAGGGTAATTTGGGTAAAATAATTTATTGGAGTGGAAAAATTTTAATCAGTAAATTCTTTCACCGGACAGTTATGACTCCTGGATAGAGGTGGATTTATTATGAAACTAATAAAACTAAAGCTTTAAGCCCAAAAACAGAAAGACGACACCCTAAAAACTCAGATTATGAATGTTTCATTTGCACTTCACATAAATATATTTTATTTTATATTGCATTTCATTTTTTTTTACATCTTTTTTTTAAATCATAATTTAGACTACTAGGTTTTAAATTTTCATATTATTTTAGGAAGGCATTTTACTTCATGGCTGATGAAAAATGTTTAATTTTGCTCGTAAATAATTTCTTTAGACTACCGTTCCCACTGACGCCAGGGCAATAATTCTCTGGGATACAGCCGTAACAAACTGAATCAGCTTATTATGTACTACATTGAAAACTATAAAACGCGCGAAAACTAATAAATCATAGGCTTGTGATTTAGGACAAAGCTTGAAACCAATAGAATTTGATTACATAAACAATAAAATAGATAACAAGAAACTAAAAAGAATTCTTAGTAAAGAATTTGCGTATAGTAACGGATTTGCTGTCTTTGCGATGAGTTTTAGAGACGCCATTTTGTATTTTTTAGCATATTAATGAATTTTGGCACTCTATTCAGGGACCAAGACTCTAAGCAACTACTTACTTATTTCACTAAAAGTAAAGGGAAAAGAGGTAAGTGTTTAATTTACTTATGTAATAATACAATGTATATGTAAACGTACAGTATTGTAACGGGTTCAAAAACTCTTTTTCTTGGAATAGATGGATTTTAAGCATTCCAGAATACGAATCGTAAACTATTTTTTTCTTTAATTATGTCTATGAGTCTGCCTGTTTGGCAGGATACCTTTTGCACAAATTGAACCATTTAAAGGAAATTTCGTAGGATTTTTTTAATGTGTAAAAGTAAAAAGATCTATTTTCAGGGAAATTGTACCACAGAAAAGTCCTCATCTTCTCAAACATGCTATTCTCAAATCGTAAAATATTATAAGAAATTAACTATTTTAAAAATGCTATAAAGGTATTCCATATGCTAATTTTTACTTAAAAGGGAATGACATTTCTATAGGATGCCAACTTGCGTTCTTTTCGTGATACTTATTTTCACTTTCTTATACTTATTTTTACGTATTTTTTTTATACGTAGTATTGAGAAAGTATAGTTTCCACGAAATATTTCGATTTCGAGACTTTGATGTCAATATATATTTTAGGACCTTCTGAACACGTTTGACTATTTTTAGAGCGATGTCTGTCCGTCTGTGGTCGATTTCTTGTGTTTACGATAGCTGCCACAAATATTAACACTTTCCCCACGAAACTTTATATTTGGCTTTGTTATTGAAAAATCTAGAACTGGATAGAATTGAATTAATTAAATTCGACCGAAAAATTCTAAATTTATTCTAAATTTTATATTTTCTTAACATGGCAGCGTATGCCATGTTAATAAATAGCCGCGATACAGTTTTTGTGTTCGTGACGTCATCAGTCTCCACGACATGGGCGCCCATAAGGGAAGGCAGGGGGGGGGGGGGGCACGTGTCCCACCTGGACGCTACAGTCACAATAGCAGGCATCATGCTAGTTGATGTTGTATATCTTATCCTTGAGTTTGCCTCCTCCTAGTAAAAGTTCTATGGATGCCCATGCCCCCAGGTCTCAAGTTACCCCTGGGGGTACATTTTCAAGTTTGATATTAATCGAAAGGGTTTGCTTTCAAGTCCTTTAAAGTAAAAGGTTAGACGCTGTAATTGTAGTGATTTGGATCAACGGTACCGAATTTTTCCTTGTATTTTTCATTGTAAAACTGATAAAAAAAACCACAATCTATTTAAAAATGGATTCTAGAATGAGAAAGTGTCAAGTGCAGTCACAATCCAGATAATTTTATTTCAATTGAGAAAAAATCTCACTATTATTCAGTGTTAATGCTTTGTAATTACTTTTTATAAGAAAGGAATAAACAATATTGTTGTTGATTATTTAGAATGCTTCTCGAGATATCAGAAGATTTATTTAACGCACAGCTTAATATCTCTACAAGTAATAAAGTGAAATTTTGTATGTTTATTGTAACAGCATCATATTATACAATATGTAACTTGTTATGTGATCAACGAAAGTAAAGTAATTGTAATGCGGTTTAAAAACCAATTTAACTGCTGGATATACAGAAAAATGTGATATGGATTGAAAAATAGTCGAGCTTCGTTCTACAAATATTTTATAAACTCATGTTTGTAAAAATTGCAACACCATGAAGGAATCACGTGATTGAGTTGAAACTTACAGCAAATGCAAATAATTGGAATTTTAGAGTCACTGCGCATGAGTGGGCTGAGAAGCGCCCTCTGGACTGCTGTTTTAGCCGTATAAATAGAGAGATGTAGCGGGACGTTGAAAATAGTCTATGGTTGTCTGTCAGCGGTAAACGTTTCATGAGAAGTCACTATGCCTCTACGACGACAGAGTGCGCCATATGAACAAGCTATGGAGTTTGAACGGCGACGAATGATCAGCCTTCGTAAAGGGGATTTTTTTCTTGTGCAATACCACGACAGTGATACGAGTGTGGAAGCTGTGGACTAAAGAGAGTCGGACGAGTCACAAATACGGCAGTGGACGACGAAATGTTACGTCTGTAAGGAATGATAGACACCTCATCCGCATGGCAGTGATGGACCGTATAGCTTCATCTCGACAGTTGGTAGAAGGTTGGAGCACTGTTACAAGTGTGCTATTGTTTTCTTCAACAATTCGTCAGTGTCCGCTGCATTGTGGACTGCGCGCAAGAATTCCTTTGTACATGATTTATATGACGCAATACCATCGGCGTCTGCGGCTACAATGGACTCATTAACATAGATACTAGTTTGCCAATTGGCAACAGTCGTCTTTTCCGATGAATCCCGCTTTAATTTGGGGGGTACAGTGTTGGCCCCATAGACGTTAGACACTATAGCGGTGAATGCCGTCTTCTGGAGTGCGTCATCCAACATCATACTGGAGAAACGCTAAGCGTGATGGTCTGGGCGCCATTGGGTATCTTGGACGATCTCGGTTGCTAAGAATTGTGGGTAATCTCAACAGCAACTGGTTCATCAGAGAAATTCTGGAACCCGAAGTCGTACTTTCCTTTAGTACGTACCCTTCCTTTAGCGCATTCCTGGAGCTATATTTTAACAGGACAATGCCCGTTCACATGTTGTTAGAAATGTTCAAGACTTCTTTTCAGTACGACAGATACAGCTTTTTCCTTGTCCTGCCTATTCACCAGATATGTCGCCTATTGAACATGTCTGGGATTTCGTTGGCGGCGTCTCGCACGTGACGCTCGCCCCGTCGCTTATACAGCTGAACTTTGAGTTCGGATAGATGTAATCTAGAATACTCTTACAGAGGTACAAATTCAAAATCTGTTTGATTCGAAGCGACGCAGTGCGTGTTGGCTTCACCAAATACTGATTTTCGACATGTAATATTGTTTTTTTTTGGTTTTTAAATTTAATCGTTTTTTTTTGTATCAATACAGGTCGTTTGTGGAATAAATTCATTCAATGCAGATGATTCCTTCATGGTGTTGCAATTTTTACAAACAGGAGTATATTTATTTATTTTTTTGTGTACGAAATATGAAAATCTCGGCGTAAATAAGTCATAAAAATTTGAAAAGGCAATTTTTCATATTTATCCCTTGAACAAAATAAATAATAAAACGAATATAACCGTAATTCGAATTACACAAAATTCGGATTAATGGTGTTCGGATTATCGAAGTGTTGCTGTATTTGATAAAATTGCGATTAAAAAGAGGAATTCAAGGTGTTATGATAGGGATGCGTTCGCATCGCTCCTAGGTGGGGTCTCTCCAAAAAGCTTGATTGGGGCCTCGAGAAACCTTAGGAAGACACTGCATAAAGGGGGTTTCTTTACGGTTCAACGATCACAAAACTTAACAGATTCAATTATTGTAGTGACAAATAGCTGCGATACAATAATTGTGTTCGTCACATCACTAGCCCTTTCGGGGGGGGGGGGAGTTAAGACCCCCCTCGAGGGGATACATTTTTCAACTAGGTATCAATCGAAAGCGTTTACAGGCCCTTCAACTTAAAATGAAGGTAGCATGCTATAATTGCGAAGATGTAGATTAACAATACAGAGTTTTCAAAAAACTTTCAATTTGGAAAAAAAAAATCACAGGCTATTTACTAATGGTTTCTGGTATGAGATTGTGAGATTGCCAAGTTGAACTATTTATTTTCATTGCATTTTCATTTCAGAGGGCTATGATACAGTAATCGAAAACTTTTGATCTAGAAATCCGAATATGCAAAACCAGGTCAAGGACGGTCCGGATAGAGGATGGAGTTGGGTGATTGCATTCGCTTCTTTCCTTATAAGTCTGATTTTAGTTGGAACTTACAGGTAGGTTCTTCTTGAAATTCATTAGAATGTGTTTTTTCTTTTGATTTTTACTTCTTATACTATTTTGTGGAGAAATAATTGTTTTCCCAAAAAATTTTAAATTAGAGATTTTGACATAAGCATGCTGTAAACCTTCTCAACCCATTTCGAACATTTTTGGGAAAATGTCCATCTGTGTGTGTGTGTGTGTGTCCTTCTGAACCCATTTCGAACATTTTTGGGAAAATGTTCATCTGTGTGTGTGTGCAGTAGGGACTCGTTATTTCAATAACGAATGCACGAACGACCATAAAATTGCATGTGTGGATACTTTCAGTGCTTTTAGGCATACATCTGGGAGGGGGGGGGGGGGAAAGCCTCCGCCGGAGACATTTTATGTTAACCTAGTTCCTGTTTATTTGACAGCATTTAGATATATTTATACAGGGCAACGAAAACCCTCCTAAAGTTTTATTCGCCCCCCGGCCAAAAAGTTCTGGAAGAAACACTGCGGATACATTGTGTAGAAAATTTGAAATAAATAGAAATTTTAGCAGTATTAAAATTCGAATTATTTGAAATTTATTATTTTCATAGCATTATTTCCCATTTATGTTAATTCCTGAAATAATGATGTAGTATATTGTATATAAGGAAATTAATAATTTGAACTACGTGGTTGTTAATTGCATTGTGCTCTCTGTGGGAAGTAAACATTTTTCTAGTATCTCGACAGAGGCTTCTGATAATTTTTACACATGTTGTTTTTTCAATTCTGGTAAAATGTTTGCATAGAATTTCATTGTAATATAACTTGAAAAATGAACTTTTTTTGAAATTTTAAATATTTAAATTAAAGAGCGAAATAATTCGAGAACGATGCATGTTTCCGTTTAGTACATAATACAATTTCCCCTTAAATTTAGGCAATGTTTACAAATAAGGTGGCCGACCTAAAATGGCTAACTTTTGCTCAAATCAGCCCTTTGTGGTTTGTATTTTAAACAATATTAGCTCCGCAACTTTACGCCAAATGTACCTAGTGCCAAATGCTTTTATTGGTTTTAAAATTGTAATGTGTATATATCAAAACACTGGGGTGGTGAACGCAGTGTATGGGGATGAAAGTCCCGGAGTAATTTTAAATAATTTAAATTTTAAAATCTGTTTGCTTTTCAATAATTTTATTGTTAAATTTTTAAATGTTCTGTTTACTTGTGAAGTATCTTGAATTTTCCTATATCTTTGTTCGTTTTTTATTAATTTAAATATTTCCCATTTTAGTACCAGATAAAATGAATTTAATTAAATAGAACGAGGGGCGGGGCACGATAACATGATAATTATTTTAAATTTCTTCCTGCAAATAACGGGTCTGTCAATCCAGTGAATTAGATGCATTTAATCTAATCCGTATTCATGTAACATTAGTGAAATAATGTTATCAAAATCTTAAAACTCAAATACAGTGAGTTATAACAATGCAAAATACGAATAATTCTATTTAGTTACCAATTTTTATATAAATTGTCTTAATATAAAAATTTTCTGTGATCCGGGCATTCATCATTGAACTATCCTATACTCACTTGCTGCACACAGAAACATACAGAGGAAGATATTGCTTTAAACACTTTCGAAAAGTGTTTCGTATGTCTTAAAAGATGTATTTCTGTCAAGTTTCGAGGAAATAACTCTTCTGTATGAGAACGTAAAATAATTCATTAATATTTTGTCGCCTATTACCCTGCAATTTTTGGATAATCCTGTATCGAATTATAATATTTATAATCCTCTTTCTTTTTATAAATCTTATTTATATAATTTTCGATAATTTTATAGTCTTTTTACAAATTCTTATAAAAAGACTCTAGATGTCAAGCGATGGTGGCGACATCTATTGAACTTTGGAACAAATAACAACAAGCGTTTGGGTGGTATTACGTATAATTGATGCGGAAGCGAATTTGCTTTACAAGAATATCCAATTTTTCTGATATCAAATCCGTACATACTTAAAATATACAATTTACAGCTAATGTATAGCAACTTTTTGCTGAAAATGTTCACAGTTGTGTTATTTCGACCCTTAAGGAGACAGTAGACGTTAAAATCCAACTTTTTACCTTTTCATCAAATTAACATAATTTTTTGTACATATACTGTCGCATACATTTAAATATAATGAAAAAAATGTCAGTGTAGTTCAATTTTTTTAACTTAAAAAGAAAAATAATTAAATTTAAAAAAATAAATAAAATGTTACGGACCATGTATTAATTTTTTCTTCCGATTTCGTATTTTTTGATTTAACAGAGCAAAATGAACAATCAAAAATGTTTGGAAACACATCTAGAAATATTAAATTATAAACAGTAAAGACTACACTTTTAAGAGTAAACTTTTTTTTTAATAAGACGCTATATAAGACGTTAAAATAATATTACAATTAGGTCAGAGCGGCTTCTTACGTCATAACGTCTTTCATCAGTGGCAAAGGTGAAGGACGTTATGACGTTTGGAAGCAATCTGGCCTAATTGTAATATTTTTTCAACGTCTTAAATGGTGTCATATTAAAAATAATTTTTACAAACAATTATTTTAAAGTAAATTTAAGAAATAAATTCATATATCTTGTTCTTGAGTAATCTAAATACGATTTTCATTTTACATTTACCAAAGAAGAGGTTACTAATTATATTGTCAAGAAAATCACCTGATTCAGTACTGCTTTTGAGAAAAGCATTCGGATACGGTAGAAGATTAATTTCCACTCTTTTCCTTTTAAATTTTATCCGTGCTGCTAAAACTTACTGGGATCCTATAAGTTGAAATTGCTTTTTAACTGTCTCAATATTTCTGCACTTTATTATTTCCGGAACTCATTTGATTTGATTTGTTTAAAGACAAAGAATTATTCGCATCTATATAATAAAAGGCAATGTCTGTGTGTCTGTCTTATACACTATACGTTCAGCGACCGCGCGTCAGAGAGCTACGAAATTTAGCAGTCAGAGACTCTGGGGGGTGGGAAGGGGACACGTGAAAACCGATTTTTAAAATTTGAATTATTTTTTTTGTTATTTAATGTTTTATGCGATTTCGACCGTTTTTTGACATTTTTGCCCTTTTTTCTCCACGATCCAGACGTTGTAGAAAAAAACAAATCACACCATCGGAAAGAGCAGAGAATTTCGAGTAAAAATATATCAATTTCAACTCTCAATTTCGATTTCTAATATTTTTTAAAGATTTTAAAACAAAAGTCACTTTTGGCTCAAAAAAAAGATTTTTGGTTTTTAAATTCTCGCATAGTAAAAAGTACTCATAATTTCGACTAATAATTTACATTTTTAGAAAGCTGAAATATCTGGCATTCTTACAAGTCTAATTTGGTCCAGAAATAATGAAAATTGCCTTCAGGATCGCAATTTTAAAGACGCCATGATTTTAAATTTGTCGGCTACCGGCTCAGTTCTTCAACGGCATTTTCCTCCCATCCGCAGTAGTTTCTTCCCCGTCTCCATGGAGACCGCGCTTTCGGTTTTAAATGAATTACGAGCATAAGTGTTGTATACATCGGGCGAAATTATTATATTTATATGATATTTTAAATGGATATTTTTAAATGGATATTTTAAATAATTTAAATGATTGAATTATGGTGGTTTGAATTGTGGTGATGTATTTGAAATTATTATATTTATGGATTGGTGGAACGATATGGATGATTTTTTGATTTTAAATGGATATTTTAATTTATGGATATTTTAATTTATAGATATTTTAAATGGATATTTTAATTTTATGGCTATTTTAAATGATGGAACGATGGAACGAGGATGGTGGAATTAAGAGCCTAGCATATGGTCATTATAAATTTAAATTAGCGCGCGGGAAGTTAGCGCGCGAGAATTGCACTCGGTAGGCCTGGGTTCGATTCCCGCCACTGATGCGGAGTACGATCACCTTAAACATATGGGTCGATAATTCCTTCCGAGAGGTTGGTGGCAGGGAAAGGAGGGTACGGTCTCTGTGGATGCCTCCCCCACTGGGTCCTGGTCCAAATTGGGTGAATAAAAAGAAAGTTATGGAGATTGTCGCGGAGGGCGCGGTAGCCCAGTGGTTAGCGTGCGGGAATTTCACTCGGTAGGCCCGGGTTCGATTCCCTCCACTGACAAAACTGCTGCCGTGTTCACGCGGAGTACGATCACGTTAAACATGTGGGTCCGTAAGTCCTTCCGAGAGGTTGGTGGTAGAGGAAGGAGGGTACGGACCCTGTGGATGACTTTCCCACTGGGTTCCGGTCTAAATTGGGTGAATAAAAAGAAAGTTATGGAGATTGTCGCGGAGGGCGCGGTAGCCCAGTGGTTAGCGTGCGGGAATTTCACTCGGTAGGCCCGGGTTCGATTCCCTCCACTGACAAAACTGCTGCCGTGTTCACGCGGAGTACGATCACGTTAAACATGTGGGTCCGTAAGTCCTTCCGAGAGGTTGGTGGTAGAGGAAGGAGGGTACGGACCCTGTGGATGACTTTCCCACTGGGTTCCGGTCTAAATTGGGTGAATAAAAAGAAGGTTATGGAGATTGTCGCGGAGGGCGCGGTAGCCCAGTGGTTGGCGCGCGGGAATTGCACTCGGTAGGCTCGGGTTCGATTGCCGCCACTGCCAAAACTGCTGCCATTTTCACGCCGAGTACGATCACGTTAAACATGTGGATCCGTAAGTCCTTCCGAGAGGTTGTTGGTAGAGGAAGGAGGGTACGGACCCTGTGGATGCCTCCCCTACTGGGTTCCGGTCTAAATTGGGTGAATAAAAAGAAGGTTATGGAGATTGTCGCGGAGGGCGCGGTAGCCCAGTGGTTGGCGCGCGGGAATTGCACTCGGTAGGCTCGGGTTCGATTGCCGCCACTGCCAAAACTGCTGCCATTTTCACGCCGAGTACGATCACGTTAAACATGTGGATCCGTAAGTCCTTCCGAGAGGTTGTTGGTAGAGGAAGGAGGGTACGGACCCTGTGGATGCCTCCCCTACTGGGTTCCGGTCTAAATTGGGTGAATAAAAAGAAGGTTATGGAGATTGTCGCGGAGGGCGCGGTAGCCCAGTGGTTAGCGCGCGGGATTTGCACTAGGTAGGTCCGGGTTCGATTCCCGCCACTGCCAAAACTGCCGCCGTGTTCAGGCGGAGTACGATCACGTTAAACATGCAGGATCGTAAGTCCTTCCGAGAGGTTGGTGGTAGGGGAAGGAGGGTACGGTCCCTGTGGATGCCTCCCCCACTGAGTTCCTGTCTAAATTGGGTGGCACTTCCTGGCCCTCCAAACAGTTACCTTACACTTTACTGGTAGGTCGCGCCAGCGAGTGTGCCACGGTTAGAATTTGCCATGGTCAGAATTTTCAAGGGTAGCGAACAGGCTGGTCGCCAAAGGCGGCTAGTAATTGAATAAAAGTATGTAATCATTTCAAATTAAATAAAGGATTTTAGAATGTTAGGGCCCTGTCTAAAACAGGAGTTATAGCTTGTCTGTAAATCCGTTCCTGATGACTGAGGGACTGACAGATGTACCACTCGACCATTGGCCTTCAAATTTAGGGGACCCCCCCCCCCTTAGGGGACCCCCCCCCCTGGTTTTATTTTGTGTGTCTGAAAAATTTAGAAAGTTATTAATACAACTGAGAATATTAGCTTAAAGGTCAAAATTATTAGTTTATTTTTTTATATTATTTTATTTTATTTATTTTTTATTTACTTTTTTGCTGTATTTTTATTTATTTTTGCATTTGGATCGATGTGTGTTTACACTTAAAGTACTATTTTATAAATATTTATATTTATTTCACACTGTCATTTAATATGTACGGCGCAAGTAATTTTTAAAATATTTGGTCGGATGGCTTTCAAACCCAACTAAGCCCTGTCTCCATCTTCTTTAAGTCTGGCCTGACTAGTGCGAAGTTTACACTACCGAAGTGGTAGATATGCTTAAACCCCAAATTTAATTTCAGCATTTTTGTAACTAATCGAAAAGATCTGAATTGAAAAGTGCTGCTTTTAAACATTAATCTTAACGCCCTGATGCGATGTTCGAATTCTAAATAATGACTTTTTTGTATAGAAATCAGAAAATGCATTCCGAGTTAAACGAATACTGTTTAGTTTTTAAATTGTTTCATGGAATTATATGTTTCCGGGTCATCGCCTTTCAACCATTGAAGATCAATTCTAATTAATTAGTTAAATTAAAAAGTTTCATATTTCAATTATACTTTGCACACTGTATTATAATATTGTGTGTTTCGATAATTTCTATCAATGGTTGATTATTTATTTATCGGCCATACTTACACACAAATACTCGCACTAACGTTGCTGATCGTGTTTGTTTGTCGATAGTGTTGTAATGAGGCAAGAGCTTGTGGAGAATGATTATTATAGTTTATTAGTATTCATTAATAATTAAAGTTATTAAATTAAACATTTATTGATTATTATACATTTCTTCCTGAAGTCTTCCGTGCCAAAAATGCTGTTAAAATTACATTTGTTATACAATGCAGAAAACAAGAATTGCCACTGCTATCTATATATTTAAATCACAAGCAGGTTCATTGTTAAAGGTTCGTTGTCTAGGTTCATTTTTTGGGATCTATAGAACCGATTTTCATTTCATTTTAAATTCAAAGCTGATACTCCTATGTGAATCAAAAATATCGAATTTCCTTTCAAAACTCTAAATTTTAAAACAGGGCGCTATGGGAATTTCCTAAATTATTTTATTGCTACAATATGCACATTTGGTAAAATCCTTCAGTAGTATGATTGGCGAGGACGAATCCAGGGATGTGAATTAGGGCGGACGCCCCCCCCCCTATTATAGTGTTTCTTTCAATATAGTTTTCAGTGATCCAATTTTTCTCACGTTCCATTCTTGCCTTTAGAACATCTGGCATCTTGCTTGTAGCTTTCGTCAACGAATATGGAGAATCGAGGGAAGAATCATCATGGCCGCTTTTTGTTTGCTACGCCCTTGTTGACATGTCAGGTAAGTATGATGTCGAAAGCCTGCAGTCAATCATAGCTTGGTAACCATACATTATTCTTTGTGAAAATCTACCTTGAGCAAATAGGTATAAAAATAATTTTGAAAGAATACACTTTGTGTAACACGAAGAAATTTAGTTTGTGTAACGCCAAAAAATTTAGTGTGTATAACACCAAGAAATGTAGTTTGTGTAAAGTGAAGGAATATATTATATGTACTGCTAAGGAATATAATTTATACATGGGGATCATAATTATAGTATTTCTATTAAAAGTCTTTAACAGAATTATCTATTGGGCGAAATTCAACCAAGCATTGTAGAATATCCATGAAAACATTCAGTAGCGATTTTATTAAAATAATTACTTAAAAGATTACCACCAGAAAAAATTTGGCGGGCGGGACAGCTCAGTAGTTAAGGCATGGGGATTGCACTTGGAGGACCCAAGTTCGATTCCTAAACTTTTCTCGTGTTCAAGTGGAGTACGGGCACGTTAAATATGAGGGTCTCAAAGTCTTTCCGAGAGGTTGGTTGTTGGGGAAGGAGGGCATGGTGCCTGTGGATGTCGCCCCACTGGGTTCCGGTCTAAATTGGATGGCACTGTCCCGACCGTCCAAACAGATACCTTATACCCTCGGGTTGGTTCGACGGTCTGAGTTGATAGACAAAGAGAAGAAATTTAGTGCTGAAAGTATAAAAAAGTATATACAATTCGTTATCTTGAAGTCTGCAATGTAGATGTAAATAAATCCGAAATTTAAACCTGAATAGAATAAATATATTCTGTTGTTTTACCTTTCATACTATCGACTATAATCTAAATAATGCTAAGGGATATGTTCTATGAAATTCTAAAGAATATTATGTAATGCTAAGGAATATATAGACTATGAATAAGATGATCATAAATGGAACAACTCTAATTAAATTTGTTACGGAATTATATATTCGTGGGAATTTAGCCAAGTTGTGTAGCAATATCTGTAATAACACATAATTGTGTTTTTTTTTTCTTTTAACGAATAGCTTCAAAAATCATTGCCAGGGAAAATTTGGTGCAGTAGGTAGAAAAACACATAGAAAAAGAATGATTTCGAAATGGGCAGTTCTGAGGTGCCTTAACTAAAGCCTGAAGTGCGATTAATATATTTTGATATTTCTCCGAGCTAATTTCTCAAGCACAGAACCATGATTGCCCTTTTTAGATGTGAAGAACATTTATAATAGGGTTATCTGTGGCGGAAATCGGAGCGTTACGAAAATTATAAACATTTTTGGATGTTTATATCTCCGAATCTAATAGCTAAAAATGTAAATAGCTTTTATTGTTTTGTCGGAAATGGGGTGTAGATTAGGAGTATGTACATAAAAATATTTTCCATATTTTAATAATTTGAACTATATTTTTTTTCGAGAAAAAAACATTAAAATGTACCAATGTATCTTTCCAATAGAGTTTTTTCATCTTTTACTTATTTTAACTCGAAATATCTTCGAAACTATAAAAGATAGATATAAATAATAAGCGACAAAAATAACGCATTTGGAAATTTAGTTTCTAAATTTTTAGTGTTTATAGCGTTCGAGTAATCGTTTTGTAAATTTGAAGAAGACAGGAAAGTTTCCGTTTTTCAAGATAGTAATGGTTATATCTAGAAAACTAAAACTAAAACTAACTAAGAACTAAAAAACTAAAACTAACTGAAAAACTAAAACTAACTATGAACAATAAAAAATAATTTACATCTCTTTGAAAACCCTACAAATGTATATAAGTGAGTTTGTATCGAATTCTTTGTTTTTGAAGCGCAGTATAGTTAAAATTTCGATATTTTAGTGTTTTTACCTTGGTTTTTCTATGGGTGGGGAAGCTATAATATTTAAAGGGCCACGAGTGTTTCAGCTCAATGTATTTCCTTATTATTAAATATCCGTGCACAAGCACGAGTATTTTGTTTTGTTTTTAAAATTAGGAAGTTAAATGAACTTGGAAATTCTAATTACGTTTAATGATTTATGATGTTTGAACAGATTAAATGAAAATATACGTACTCATGTACGTATTCAAGTACGTATTAATGTACCACCAGGCAAGTTTAAAGACTTACTTGAATCTAAAATATCGTCATATATATTGCATAAGTTTAATTTATGTACCGTCAAGTAAGCTAGTAAAATCATGTGATATTTTAACGTGATGTCTATGGTCGAAGAATCCAGATAAAATCGGATAGAAAACTGAAAGAATAATTATAAGCAGTTAGTGAGTAATTTGTAACGATTTTAAGGTCTAGCTATAAGCAGTTAGCGAGTAATTTGTAACGATTTGAAAGCCTAGCTATAAACAGTTAGCGAGTAATTTGTAACGATTTGAAAGCCTAGCTATAAACAGTTAGCGAGTAATTTATAACGATTTAAAAGCTTAGCTATAAACAGTTAGCGAGTAATTTGTAACTATTTGAAAGTCTAGCTATAAACAGTTGGTGAGTAATTTGTAACGATTTCAAAACTTAGCTGTAAACAGTTAGCGAGTAATTTGTAACGATTTGAAAGCCTAGCTATAAACAGTTAGCGAGTAATTTGTAGCGATTTAAAAGCTTAGCTATAAACAGTTAGCGAGTAATTTGTAACTATTTGAAAGTCTAGCTATAAACAGTTGGTGAGTAATTTGTAACGATTTCAAAACTCAGCTGTAAACAGTTAGCGAGTAATTTGTAACGATTTGAAAGCCTAGCTATAAACAGTTAGCGAGTAATTTGTAACGATTTAAAAGCTTAGCTATAAACAGTTAGCGAGTAATTTGTAACTATTTGAAAGTCTAGCTATAAACAGTTGGTGAGTAATTTGTAACGATTTCAAAACTCAGCTGTAAACAGTTAGCGAGTAATTTGTAACGATTTGAAAGCCTAGCTATAAACAGTTAGCTAGTAATTTGTAACTATTTGAAAGTCTAGCTATAAACAGTTGGTGAGTAATTTGTAACGATTTCAAAACTCAGCTGTAAACAGTTAGCGAGTAATTTGTAACGATTTGAAAGCCTGTAAACGAAATAAATGAGCCCGTCAAAATTCAATAATCTTTTTACTGGAGTTTTACTGGAGTTTTATTTTTTAAAATGTTATTCACGTAAAACTATTTCGGCTCCATTGGACCTTAACCACCGCTGATTTTTTATTGAGCAGTTTCTTCAGAAAAGTATTTTCAACTACATGAGAGGAGATAAAATATTTTACTGTGCGATAGACATATAGATCTAATTTCTTTTTTTAATATGAATATAAAGTCGGATGTAATTTTGCATTACAGATATTCCATTTTGTTATAGGCATTATAGTAGGCCCTCTTGGTCAACACTTTGGAATTCGCCCTATCATTATTGTTGGTGCACTGGTCTCTGCTGTTGGTGTGTCTCTCTGCTACTTTGCACAGTCATTGAGTTTCCTCACTCTTTCTTACGGAGTTATTTTTGGCAAGTATATTTTATATTTAAAAATTTTAATATTATAAAAATATTAAATTTTATAATTTAAATTTCTATAAAAACTATATTGAAATTTAACATTTTGTTTTAATAATTAATGAATAATCTTGGAATGCTGGTCTAATATAAGTTTGAATAGTGAGTGCATTGCTAGGAGCACTTGGGCCGGTTCTACTCAGTTTAGTACATAATAGATGATGCCTGCATTAGCATCAGTGAAAAACTTGTTATATGCCGCAAATTTCCTATCCTTTAAAGAGACCGACAAGTCCAGTCTTACAATTCAACCGGAATAATTTAATAGTGGCTGAGTGGTAAGGCAAGATTTGGCGGCTCTCCATAGTATTCTACTCACTGTCATTTGGTTTTAGGCTGCTTGCCTGTACCTAATGATGTGATCCACTGAATTACCAGAACAGTTGTAAGTAAAGTAGCAAGGTTTGACATTGTAACGTTGTTTTTAACTTTTGACATCTAAAGCGAAAGGACAGCGTGATAATATGCAGACTCATACACTATCAAAGCAATTAGGGGTTATTATGATTTTGGAAATAAACTGCGGATGAGAAAAAGTTTTGTTGATCCTTAGGTGTTGTAAGATATTAGAAAAGTAAATTACGCACAGAACAAGGAATAATTAAATTTTATTCTTGTTTTTTGTCGGAAAACAAAAAAAGCACAAGCGAAAAACAAATGTGATTTCTCGGATAAAAATTAGTTTTAATAAGGGTTTTAATTCATATGTCCCATTAGTTTTAATTTATTTTTAATTAGTTTATTAATATATGATTTATTTATTAATATATGATTAATATATTAATTTATTAATATATTAATAAATAATATAAATACTCTATAATAATAATAATAATAATAAAAATAATAATAATAATAAATATAAATAATATAATATAAATATAAATAATAAAATAAATAGATAAATACAATAATTTATTAATATATGAATTAAATTAGTTTTAATTCATATGGTTTTCCCTGACCGAAACCAATGTTGCACACCTGTGAGGCATGAAATCAATGAGATTATCAAGGAGGAATTGGTGTATTCTCTCCATTCTTGTAGAAGAGCGGTTTCCATCTACTGAACTTTCTGAGGGTGATAAGTGACCAGCAACTCTTCTCCCTAGAATTTACTAAACATGTTATATTGGGTTCATGTTTGGGGAACATGCTTACCAATCCATTCGAAAGATTACTTCGTCGAAAAAAAAGCGACCACTAGCTGAACACGATACGGCCTAGTCTTATCATACACGATAATGAATTCATCCCCGATTGCTGCAGCGTAAGAAACTACGAAAGGTCTGAGGATCTTATCCCTATATCTCTGAAGCTATCAGTGATCCATTTCTGAATATGTACAGTTTGGTACGGCCACCAATAGAGATACTGTCACAGGCTATCACTCTATCTCCTCCAAATTGGACACTTTTATTCACAAATGCAGGATTATTTCGAGTGCCACGTTGTCTCCAAATGATAATCCGCCTAATCTCAGGTTGTACACTAAAGCGGAACTCGCCTGAGAAGAGAACATTGTTCAATTCATTTCGTCTCAGATGCCCTTGTGTCCACCTTCTGCGGACAGAACGGTGGCACGCTGTTAAAGAAACACAAACTATAGGTCTGTGAGCATACAAACTAATACGATAGAGTCGGTTGGAACAGTTTCAGTTGTAAAGCTGGTGCCAATAGCCCCTCCGAAGGTGCTGTTGCAAAAGAGTGGCGTTCATACTGCGATTTCTTCTGGTCGTTAGTGTTAAAAACCTGTTCTCATTTTGTGTTGTTGCATACCTACGACCTTGTCCTGGTTTTCGGCTAACATTTCCGGTTTCCATAAAACGATTACATAGTCTGGAAATGATACTTTGGGACACCCTAAGAAATTCCGCTACAACGGGTTGCTTTTGCCCCGCCTCTGAACGACCAATGGCTCTCCAGGCTACTGATTCGGCTAAGTCATGTTGCTGAGGCATCGTATTCACTGCTACGAAGCATTCAACGCATGTCAATTGCTGATAATCTTTTCCTACATAAAGAATGCTGTACATTGATTTTCACTCCTTATCTAAAGTGCGCAATTTTCAACATCACAGACAAAATTTGCATATTTCGAAGTTTGCAAGCGTGATAATTTTCCTTTTCCCCTCTCTTCTTTCATTTTTGCTAAAAAAACTAGTCAATTATATGCCTGATTCATACCGAACTCACAATATCCCCTAACTGTTTTGAGCAGTGTATTACACAACATATAGTATATATATATATAAACTTATGGAAATCCAGTTGCATTTATTAAATTTAGTATAACTAACATCTAACTATTTAAGTATTTTTTATAAAAAACGTATAATTCTCGTAATTTGCTTAATTTTATCTAAATCTTATTGATTTTATTTAACGTTGTATTGATTTCGCTTTCAGGTATAGGATTCGGACTCACTTATCATCTCATGCAAGTTCGTATCAATCAATATTTTCTGAAATATAGAACTACAGTAAGTGGTTTAGCCAATTCCGGTGCTTGCTTTGGATCTGTGGTACTTCCACTATTATTTGAACACCTCATATATTCGTACGGATTGAATGGTTCCATGCTAATTATTGGAGGATTAATTCTTCAACTCACTATATCCGGAGTCCTTATGAAACCACCATCATGGTTGAAAACAATTGCAGACGATGTAGCAATCAACAATAATTCATCAGCAACTAGCAATGATCTTAAGAACATAAAATATTCTTCACTAAAAATGAATGATTTTCGACATAACTGCCACTATAGGGAAGACTCGATAATAAATCAGGATGCTGAGAATACAAAAGACAAAAATAAGAATTTGCCAATATCAAATGATGTGAGTCAAAGCACTTTTGAGAAACGTTTGTCACTGGATAATTTAGAGTGCATAATATCAAGTGATGTGAATTACTCCAATTCTGATAGATATAATAAAGACACTGTTGAAAACATCCATCAGCTTTCTTTCCCATGCAAAGACAATTTTAAACAGAGGAAAGTAATGAACGCTTTTGAAGAAGAAATTTGCACATCTGGTGAAAATGTGCAGGAAAAAATGGATCACAATTCTATAAGCTTTCGTGAGTCGACTGATGAAAATGTAGAAGAAACATCCGAATTAGAAGAAAAGAACCAATTGATTCCAATGTTGCACAGCGTCCAAGTTGTTAAACAAAACCAAAATAATATTTTCAAAGGATTCCTAGGTTTGCAATCAAACAATACTGGTCAAACTAATTCCTTGATTCAAACCGAAAGCGTACCTTTTACGAAAGTGAATAAAAATGAGACAGTTCTTTATTCAGGAAAAGAAAATGATTATTCGAATAAAACTAGAAGTTTTCATTTAAGAAATCTGCCGTCGCAGTTCGATAGCGATTCGAAAGTACCCGAGGATGAGGTGAGAACATATGAACAAGGATCAGTGTCACAAAAAACAAATAAGAAGTGGAGTATATTGAAGTCTTATAGACATATTCTAACATGTCCAATGTTTTACGTACTTGCAATTTCTAACACACTTTTCTTCTGTAAAGAAGGAATGTTCTATGTCATAAATGTTGACTTTTACATGGACAAAGGCGTAGCCGAGACGGATACTAAGTATATAATATTTGCTTTTTCTATCAGTGACCTCGTTGGTCGAATGTTTTTTGGTTGGGTAACAGATCGAAAGTATCTTCGAAAATCCCATTTTATGATGATATGTATGGCGATAGTAGCTATAGTGTTCTTTATTTTCCCCTTTGCCACTGGATTTGCATCATTAATCATCCTTAACACCATATATGGGGTAATTCAAGGGTGCACAACTATTGTTTCTCTTGTAATCCCAGCTGATTATCTTGACAGACAGACCCAAGCTATAGCGTATGGCTGCATAGCTTTCCTAAATGGGCTTGTGATGCTAACGTTTTCTTTTTTAGTAGGTAAGTTTAAAAAGTTATAATAGCTAGAATTTATTGAGCATAATTATTGATAAATTTATTTACTATAACATGTATTAGTAACTTTTGAAGGTAAATGTTCCATTAAAGTAAATACTAGTTTTTTGGTAACCTATACTGACTCTTCAACAGAAAAATAGTTTGAAACTAGTCATTTACACCTCCCCCCCCCTTCGCTCAGGTGAAATGGATAATATAGTTACTATATGTGGCACCAGCACACTTAATAAATATTATGTTGATATTTTTTTCATCGTTGTTAGAAAAATCAATTAATTTTAGCATGATTTTTCAATTCTTTGATTTTAAGAATATCCAGCAAACGATGTCGGTATTCGAAACGTAAGTTACTAATTAATTTGAAGCATGGTTACCCCAATTGAATAAAAAACTAAAATTAAATTCGGTGACAAATCAAAAAAATAAATAGTTTTCTGCAACTGTAAAATTAAAATATCTCAAAAACGATGGATTGTGCACCAATAGAGTTAATTAGGAAAATTTAGGATATATTTTCTCTGAGCAGGAACTGATAAATAATTTTTTTTTCGTGTCTAACCGTTCGTGAGATATACCTGTTAGAACAAACAAATTTCGTAATTTATTAATTTATTGAACAACATTACAAGATTCTAGATTTTTCTCATTACTTATAGACCGTGTATGTAAAGTTTCAAGTTTCTATTTTCAGCAGTCTTAGCTGTGAAATTCATATCTTATTCGGTCTTCAATCTTACTTAGCTGTTTTTGCATAGAAAAAGAATCTGGTGTGGGCAGCACATGACCTTCACTGCAACATGTTAAAGCAATGAACATTTACTTCTTTCACAGATAAAAAATGGCGTACAAGATCCACGGATCAATGTATGTAACGTAGAATTGTGCTTTTCTGGATAACAACATGTCGTACTATTTCGAAGTACCCAATTAACTTATATTTAGCGCAAATCTAAATTGATATAAAGATTTATATCATTCAAATCAATATTGTTATCCTCCGCAATATGCAATGTAGTCCATATATTACAAGATTTTTACAATTAATCTATCAGTTTGGAGATATTTTTTCAATTTTGGTTCTATTCTCGTCAATTTCTCACCATTGAAAAAGTTGCATTTAGATGATTTTTGTATTTAGATGATTTTTGAGAACCATTTCGAAAAACAGGCAAGTTCATTTTTTTCCCGAATTGTACTAAAACGTAATAAGTACCAGGGTAACCCACAAGTGACTTACCTATATTTTATTAATTACTTTTTGAGTCAGAGTGGATACATACATTGCACATATAGACACGCACACAGGCAGCACGCTAAAAATAGTTTTATCATGTTCTAGAAGTCCCAAAACGTGTAGATCTGTCGAAAGCTCGAGTTGCAATTTTTGACACGATACCGATTATTTTTCTATACAGTACCATGTATTGTAGGGAAAGTAAATAGAACATTAAATCCCCAGAATATTCTAATTTAGTCCATTGCTTGAGCTGTAAGTTTCGGCTGTCGAAATTTTCTTTTTCCTACGAGACAGCTGGATTTTTCCATATTAAAAGTATCAGAGTGCATATATTCAGCAGTGTATATCGTGGGATTGCAAATTCATCATATAAACTGTATATTGAAAATATAGAAATACTTCACGCGATAAAGCTTCCAGAATTAATATATATACGTATATATATATATTTCGCTCCATTTTATGTTTTATACATATACTGAAGTATTTAATTGGTAGGCGTAGTTTGTATAAAATTCCAACTTTCTAATTTAACATTTTGCAGGCCATTTTCGATTTTATATTTGATTGGTAGGCATTGTTTATATAAAATTTCAACTTTCTAAATTAACATTTCTCAGGCCATTTTCGATTTCATATTTGATTGGCAAGCATAGTTTATATAACATTTCAACTTTCTAATCTAACATTTTTCAGGCCATTTTCGATTTCATATTTGATTGGTAGGCATAGTTTATATAACATTTCAAATTTCTAATTTAACATTTTTCAGGCCATTTTCGATTTCATATTTGATTGATAGGCATAGTTTATATAACATTTCAACATTTTTAACATTTTTCAGGCCATTTTCGATTCCATATTTGATTGGTAGGCATAGTTTGTATAAAATTTCAACTTTCTACTTTAATATTTTTCAGGCCATTTTCGAGACAATCTAGGATCCTATTCCAGTATATTTTACATAATGGGAGCGATATCCCTAGGAGCATCATCATTATGGCTGCTCGAAAATTGTGTCTTCAAACAGAGAAATGCTACAGAAATTGGACATGCTGTATAACTGTTGAGAATGACATATAAATTTGCATTTCATTGTTTCATTGTAATATTCCAGAAATGTTTTTACACTGTGTGCATGTGTAAATGTGTAAATATTATTTTGTACATTGTAAATATGTAAATATTATTTTATGTCATAAACACATAAATACAGTATGGCCTTGATTTAACGAATGCCATGGAAGTGGTAAAAATACTCGCTAAATCGAAATTTCTTCATTAATCTTTAAAAAGTAAAACCAATAAACTGATGAATAAATAGTAAATAAATGAAATTAATAAATAAAGAAGATATTATATCGTGTAACATCCTTTGACATTAAATTTGCTTTTTATTTAATTTATAAATTATATCATAATTTTATCAGATAAAATAGTATCTTTTAAAAATAAATAAAAATCTTGTATAGCTATGGTGTGTTTTTAAATGTAGCATCCAACACAAACTTTCCATTTTTAACAGAAATCTTTAATGGGAAACTACTTGGATTTTTTTTTAAATCGTACACTAAATATGGTCTCAATTTATTAAAGCACAAGAAAACATCATTATTAATATAAAATCACATTGTAGCTTCACACTGTCCAACCAATAATAAGACTTATTAAAAATAACTTTTTAAATTGTCTGATCGATTTCGTCAGTCGCTGAATTAAAAGAATTTTCCTTTTTCTGATGACTGAAAATTTCATCGATGCTTTGTATTTCACAAGTTAGTAAGTACATTGTCTTCGAAATTCACAGAGTAGGTGGAATCAAGATATACACTGGTGTCCAAACATTGGGCATAATCGCTAAGAGTCTGAATATTTTTGAACCAAAAGTCGAAGTAGAACGAAACTTAGTATGGGTGTGTAACAAGATAATGCAAGGAAAACAAGGACAAAAATTAATTTTAAGCAGAAATTATACATTAATAAACAAAAAATACCAAATCGTGAGTTTTGTTTTTCGTAAAAAATAACTGAAACAACTCTAGTACAAGAACATTAATACAATACTCATCACTTGCAGCCACTTAAGCATTACACCGACTTTTCAAACATTCTTTGAGGTTGCCCATGATCTATCTGCATGAGCAAAATTATTACGATTTTGATGGTTTTTATCCTATGTATTTTTGTTCTATTTTACACATAAACTCATGTTTGTAAAAATTGAAACTCCATGAAGGAATCACGCGATTGAGTTGAAACTTACAGCAAATGAAAATTGGGGTATGCTATGCAAATGATTAGAATTTCATAATCACCGTGCATGAGTAGGCTAAGCAGTGTCCAATGAACTGCTGTTTTAGCCGTATAAATAGAAAGCTGTAGTCGGACTTTGAAAATTGTCTATGGTTGTCTTCCAGCGGTAAACGTTTCATGAGAAATCCCTATGCTGCTACGATGATAGAGGGCGCCAGATGAGCAAATTATGGAGTTTAAACGGTGACGAATGCTCGGCATTCGTAAAGGGAGTTTTCTTATCCTGCAATAGCAACTCGTATGGAGTGCAATGCCACGACAATGATGCGAGTATGAATGCAGTTGACTGAAGTGAACTAGATGAGTTTACAAATTCGGCAGTGTACGATGAAATGTTACGTCACAACGGGATGATAGACACCTCATCAGCATGGTAGGTACGGACTGTACAGCTTCATCTCGACAGTTGACAGAATGCTGGACCACTGTACAGGTGTGTCATTGTCTACTCCAACAATTCGTCAGCGTCTGCTGTACCGTGAACTCCGTGCAAGAATTCTTTCGTACAGGGTTCCTCTGATGCAAAACCATAGACGGCTGCGGCTACAATGGGCTCATCAACATAGACACTGGTGTGCTGATTGGCATCAAGTCGTCTTTTCCGACGAATTCCGCTTTTATTTGGGATACATTGATGGCCACAACCACGTTAAATGCCATAGCGATGAATGCCACCTTCCAGAGAGCGTTATCCAACGTCATCCTGGACGAACGCCAAGCGTGTCTGGGGCGCCATTGGGTATCATACCCTTCATCGCATTCCTGGAGCTGCATTTCAACAGGACAATCCCCGTCCACATGTTGCTAGGAATGGTCAAGACTTCTTTTCAACACATCAGATACAGCTTCTTCCTTGGCCTGCCCATTCACCGGATATGTCGCCTGTTGGACATGGCTGGGATTTCGTCGATCGGCGTCTCGCTCGTGATATTCGTCCTGTAGCTAATGTAGCTGAACCTTGTGTTCGGATAGAAACAATCTGGAATGCTCTTCCTCCGGTACTATTCAAAATCTGTTTGATTTGATGCCACGTCGTATACAAGCACTTATTGCAGGGTGTGGAGGCATCACCAAATACTGATTTTCGACATATAGCATTGTTTTTTACTTTATAAATTTGATCGTTTATTTATATCGATGCAGGTCGTTTGTGGAATAAATTTCAATTATTTCAGATGATTTCCTCATGGTGCTGCAATTTTTTCAATCAGGAGTATATATAAGAAACAGGGTTTCCAGTCGGTTTCTGGTTTTGATTCAAAATATACCTAACGTTTTTCAATACGTCTAATAATTTAAGAACGATTGTACGTAAAAAATTGTCCATGTCTGGTTTTTCAATATAGTGACGTCATTGATACTGTGAATTGGACATATTATTTGGTTGGCGTTAAAGCACTTGGCAGTGTGTCACTACCATGATTTCACAATGATTAAAGTTTTCTATATTGCTTATACCGAAGTGTGTTCATACGTTAAAGAAATGCTTCTAGAACCACGTCGTACATAAATTGCAAAACATCGTGAATTCGGAATTTGAGATGCATGTTTCCTAAATATTTGAAATGCAAAAGCTATTCCATAATGATGAAGGTTATAAATATTTTTCCGAGAAGAGATGCGTATAATTATGTGGTACAATGCGTGAGGGAGAATCCTTTATTGAAACAAAATTACACTCAGGCTGCCAAAGATTTTGTCTAACAGAAGTCATTACAAAATCCATGTCCATATTTCAGAAAATTCTCCCACACACTTGAAAATTTGTATCAGTTGATCATGGGGAAACATTTTAAGTTTGATGAAATCCATCAAAATGGAACATTTACTAAATGAAAAAATCTGATCTGAGCAGTACATGACTTTCCTTATATAATGCAATCAATTTACTACATTTCCAGTAAAAAAAATCTGATGTGGGCAACACATGACTTTCCTTATATAATGAAATGAATTTACTACTTTTAGAGTAAAATAAATAGGTTTTTCTTCTAGTAGATACTAATATTCTTTCCAAGATATTGAATTTTCGACAATTAGTCGTCATTTTCATTGATTTAGCGTCATTTTTATCCATTTGGCTAGATTTTCGTTAATTTGGCAACATTTCAAAAAGTAGCCAAGTTGGCGACTTTCCGCCAATTTCGTCGCCAAAATCTCGCCAAGCGTTATGGACGAAGAAATAAGTTATATATATATATATAATTTATTAGATATTGAATTTTCGACATATATTATATAACTATTATTATATATTTATATATTATATAACTCATTAGATATTGAATTTTCCTCAATTAGTCGTCATTTTCATTGATTTAGCGTCATTTTTATCTATTTGGCGAGATTTTCGTTAATTTGGCAACATTTCAAAAAGTCGCCAAGATGGCAACATTCCGCCAATTTCATCGCCAAAATCTCGCCATAAATAAGTTGTTCTTGCAGCAGATAAATTGGCGTTCAAATGCAAAAGTATTGCTCAAAATATCTTTTTTCATGAATGGAACGAGCTAGATCCACGAGAATGATGTCACCCAATTTATCGCATGGTATTACATATGAAAAGTGAACATGTTTCTCAATAGGAATTTTTTTTTTCATTTTATATGACTTTTTAATAATTTTTTTTAAAAATGTGTAATATCTCGAGAACGGTTCATGTTAGCGTTCTAAAATTTATGTCAATCGTTTTCTAATGAAAAATTACATAAGAAATGTCTATTTGCGTAACTTTAATATTGGTATTGATTTTTTGACGATTTTTTCAAAATTTCATTCGAAAATTTAGGGGGGTTCTAAACATTCGATTGCGTATAAAAACAATAGGCTTCCAGTGTTTATAGATTGTGATTTTTGTACCAAATTTGGTTCGAATCGGTCCAGTCGTTCGTCAGTTATCGTCTCCTCAGATCCACTGACACACACACACACACACACACACACTCACACACACACAGACATCACTTCAAAAATGTTTGATTCGTGATCAGGGATGCTTGAAACGTGCTCTCCCGTCGAAAACTCGAATTCGAATTTTCGACCCCGTTACAATACTTTCCTTATACATTACATATATAAGGAAAGTAAAAATAGGCTATTCTTAGATACTTATATTCTTTCCAAGATATTGAATTTTTGTCAATAAGTCGTCATTTGCATTGATTTAACGTCATTGTTATCCATTTGGCGAGATTTTCATTAATTTGGAAACATTTAAAAAAGTCGCCAAACTGGCGACATTCCGTCAAATTCGTCGCCAAAATCGTTCCAAGAGTTATGGACGGAGGCATAAGTTATTCTTATACTAGATAAATGACTATTGGTGTTCAAATACAAAAGTATTACTCAAAGTATTTTTTCTCATGAATGGAACGAGCTAGATCCACGAGAAGAATGTCTCTAAATTTATCACATGATATTACATATGAAAAGTGAACATGTTTCTCAATAGTAATGTGATTTTTTTGATAAATTTATTTGAAAAATGTACAATATCTCGAGAACGGTTCATGCTAGCATTCAAAAGTTTATTTGTTTAACTTTATTAAGGGTTTTGATTTTTTGATGATTTTTTCAAAATTTCACTCGAAAATTTAGGGGGTTCTGAATATTCGATTGCGTTTAAAAAAAATAGTCTTCCAGTAATCACGGATTGTAATTTGTGCACCAAATTTCATTCGAATCGCTCCATTCGTTCGTGTGATATCGTCTCCACACACACTCACACATACTTTCGCACACACGCACACAGACATCACCTCAAAAATGTTCGATTCGTGATCAGGGATTCTTGAAACGTGCTCTCCTGTCGAAAACTCAAATTCGAATTTTCGACCCCGTCACAATACTTTCCTTATTGTACATTGTATATAAGGAAAGTAAAAAACGTCTTTTCCAGTGAGCTAGTTATAAGTGATGCATTTTAGACCCGATTTCAAGTGAGGTTTTTTGAGAGGGGGGATATTTTTTATTATAATCACTTGCAATTTCATTTAAACATTACAAAACTCAAAACTGAATTACATTTTTAAAAAATCTGATATGTGTGGCACATGACTTTTCTTATATAATTCAATGAATTTACTTCTTTCACAGTTGAAAAGGATGAAAAGATCCTCGGCACTGTGTTTGCAACGTTGAATTCTACATTTGGCATCTTTTTCAGATGATAACAAGTGAAGCTATTTCGTACCCAATTAACTTTATATTCTCCGCAACTCTAAATTATCAATTATCAATATTGATAGCATCCCCAATAAGCAATATAGTTCATATATTAAAATATTTTAATAATAAATTCATCAATTGGGCGTCATTTTCATTAACTTGGTGTCTTGTTTGATGATATTTTCGCCAATCTGGTACTAAATATAGTCAAGTTGGCGATATTTCGCTAGATTATTCGCCAAGTCCATATGCATCGTTAAGTGTTGCAAACAAATGAAGAGAAGTGCATTTCTCATGTAGTAGAAGGTATGCCCGTCATATGACTAAATTAAAAATTTGCAAAGCATTCTATTTAGCGTCATTTTTATCAATTTGGTGACATTTTTGTCAATCTGGCGATATTTTAAAAAGTCGCCAAGTTTGCGACATCCTACCAATATTTTTGCCAAGCATTACGGACGGACGGACGGCGAAATAGGTATGTATTATAATCGTTTGCTATGTTATTTCCAAGATATTCGGTTTTCATCAATTAGTCGTCATTTTCATTGCTTTAGCGTCATTTTTATCAATTTGGCTGCATTTTTATCCATTTGGCGACAATTTCATCGATTTGGCAACGTTTAAAAAACTTCGCCAAGTTGGCGATGTACCGCCAAATTCTTTGCCAAAATTTCGTCAAACGTTATGGATGGAGAAACGGGTTAATCTTGTAGAAGACACTAATTGGGCCTAAATACAAAACTGTTACCCAAGGTATACTCTCACGTGAATGGAATGAGCTAGATCCACGAAAATGGTGATAACAAATTTATCGCATATTATTATATATGAAAGTGAACATATTTCACAATAGTTTTTATATGATTTTATGATAAATTTATTTAAAACATGTGTTATATCTCGAGAACGGTTCATGCTAGCGTTCTAAAGTTTATGTCAATCGTTTTCCTATGAAAAATTATATCAGAAATGATTATTTATGTAACTTTAGTAAAAGTATTGATTTTTTGATGATTTTTTCAAAATTTCATTTCAAAATTTGGGGGTTCTGAACATTCGATTGCGCTTAAAAAAACAGGCTTCCAGTATACATGTATTGTAATTTTTGTACCAAATTTTGTACCAATCCCTTTATTCTTTTGCGAGATATCGTCTCACTATCTTACTGAGACACACACATACACACACACACACAAATATCTCATAAACGTTTGATTCGTGTTCAGGGATGTTGAAACGTGCTCTCCCGTCGAAAACTTGAATTAGAATTTTAAACCCCGTCACAATACTCTCCTTATACATTATATTATGTATATAAGGAAAGTAATATGTATATAAGGAAAGTAAAAATTACTACGAGATCCATTGTTGTCTTATTAGCCCTTCAGGACGCTCTTTAATATCTGTCAATGATCTTACACAAACGTATTTTATTCGATTTTGATAAAATTGAATTCATGAAGAATAATATTTTTCATCACAAACAAGAAAAGCCACTCATCTTTCTCTCTTCCTCTACAGGGTCGTTAATCTATCAGAATTGGTAAAAGATTCACGCACACCATCTCAGATGATGTCTCGTACGATTTAGCCAACTCATGTTTTTACATATACATTATCGTTTTACACGGCTATGTTGCAGTGAGTGGAATGTTTTCATTTAGAAATCTGAATATGCCCAACGAGGGCAAAGACGGTCCAGACAGAGGATGGAGTTGGGTGATTGCATTTGCCGCATTCCTTATAAGTTTAATCTTGGTTGGAACTTACAGGTAGATTTCTTTTGACAGTTATTAGAATGTGTTTTTACTCTCGATTTTTGCTTTCGTGTATTCGACCCTGTTATGGCAAAGTGATGTATCTTGAAAAACATCAATCTCAGACGAAAAGCATTTTCAAATAGACCTATGCCATGCAAATGTTTCATTCGTGATCTCATATCTGCTTTATTGATATAGATATGCCGTCAAAAATATTATAGCACTAATCCATTAAAAGAAAACCAACTACTGTAGTCTTGAGCGATGACCTTGAGATACGTTCTTTCGTCATCAAAAGGTCATAGAAGAAGAAGCATTTCTGCCGCGAAAAGTTTCAAATTCGTAATTTTATTTTATTTTATTTCTACTTTCCTTATATACCTAATGTATAAGGGAAGTATTGTAACGGGGTCGAAAATTCGAATTCGAGTTTTCGACGGGAGAGCACGTTTCAAGCATCCCTGATCACGAATCAAACATTTTTGAGATGATGTCTGTGTGTGTGTGTGTGTGTGTGTGTCAGCGAGCCTGTGGGGACGATATCTCAAGAACAAATGGAGCGATTCGAATGACATTTGGTACAAAAATCACAATCTGTGAATACTGGAAGCCTATTGTTTTTAAACGTAATCAAATGTTCAGAACTCCCCTAAATTTTCGAGTGAAATTTTGAAAAAATTATCAAATATCAAAACCTTTAATAAAGTTACGCAAATCGACATTTCTTATGCAATTTTCCCTTAGAAAGCGATTGATATAAACTTTAGAACACTGGCATGAACCGTTCTCGAGATATTGCACATTTTTCATATAAATTTATCAAAATATCCCATAAATTAAAAAAAAATATTAACTGTTGAGAAACATGTTCACTTTTCATATGTAATATCATGCGATAAATTCGGTGACATTATTATCGTGGATCTAGTTCGTTCCATTCATGAGAAATTATAGTTTGATCATTTGAGAAATTATAGTTATAGTCATTTATCTGCTATAAGATTAACTTATTTCTCCGTCCATAACGTTTGGCGAAATTTTGGCGATGAATTTGGCGGAATGTCGCCAACGTGGCGACTTTTTGAAATGTTGCCAAATTAACGAAAATCTAGCCAAATGGATAAAAATGACGCTAAATCAATCAAAGTGACGACTAATTGTCGAAAATTCAGTATCTTGGAAGGAATATAAGTATCTACTATAAGAAAAACCTATTTTTTTTCTGTAAAAGTAGTAAATTCATTGCATTATATAAGGAAAGTCATGTGTTGCCCACATCAGATTTTTTTAAATTAAAGTGCACAAAAACAGGGTATATATAAGACCAAATTATACTCACCCACGGATAAATACAAAATATAAAATAATTTAATAAAATACGCAAAATATATTCAGAAAAATTAATTCAAAATGTAGATGCACTACAAACAGCAAACAAGAACAAACAAATGTATTAACTTGTATTAAGTAATTAAATCAATTTAAGTATATACAATCGCTTAAATTCACAGATGAACATGAAAAAATATTCAGATCGTTATAGTAAACATTGAACAATTTATAAAAATAATTACCAAGAGAATTATTAATCGCATTGAAGCAACAGAAATATTCTTTAAAGACATTCGATCTACGTACGTCCCATACCCATTTTTTGGACAATAACAAGAAAGATTATTAATGGCGCATGAAACATTGATTATGAAACACTTTTTAACTGAAATGTAATTTTATTTAAACATCTCTAAAATGCGATATATTCAACGCTCATATTTTTAAATTATCACAGAACTACAATAATTTATTCTATTTGGAAACTTAAAACTTTATTGAAAAAATGAACCTTATTCAAATGACGTCATCGAAATGTAAATCGTCTGGCTATCTATGTAAAAGCAATGAATATTTCATTCATATCACTTTTATTCCAGAATACAGAGCTAAATAATTTTGTAAATAAATTCACTAATTTTTATACAGCTCATCTTACCATCACTTGTTTACATTCTGCATTAATTAAAATTAAGCTTTGTTGTAGAAATAAACAAAGTTTGATGATCATTTATACTTAAAAATAATGTAAATGCGTTGGTGGATAATATACATGCACAGAAAATACGTAAAAATAAAGCGATTTTAGAACGGATTTAACACTAATTATAAAATGTAAAAGATATAAATTTAAAAGAACTTTAAAAATCGCGATTTTTACATGGGAAAAAAAGTTTATTTTTGAAGTGGATCACGTCATCTCTTCATATAATATGGGTATACTTACTATTTTAATTTTTATTTAAAAAACTACCGAAAATATTTTGCTGAATTTTTTTAATATATTTTATGGGAAAATTCGAAAATTTCCTAAAATTTTCGAAGCAATTTGTGAATTTTAACTTCATTTAAGAAATGTTCGAAAAATTAAGTCCCATAGGGTTCAATGCATTTCACTTTTTCAAACAGGGTTCAATAAAAAACCAATTGGGTGATATTATTCATTTACATTCCCATTTGCCCCACAGACCGTCTTAACAACATACTAAAATTTCATTTTGAAAAAGTCATTTTTACGGCAGCTATCGTGCGAACAGACAGACAGACAAACAGACAGAATGAATGAACAAAGTCATAAACACTTTTAAACTATGTTGGAAAGTGTTAAAAACACTATTATAATTACAACATCATGTGAAATTATGCAACTATAATGTCATTATGATTCAATAAAACTTATATATCATACAAGGACCCAAAATATGAGGAAGACACTCCACTCGTTCGTGAGATATAACATACACACGAACACACACACACACACACAAATAACCAGAAAAACGTTCGATTCGAGATCAAGGATGCTTGAAACGTGTTCTTCCGTCGAAACCTCTAATTCGACCTATACGTGTGGGAGCAAATTTGCAAATAGAACCAATCAGCATGTGTCTAGAGTATAATTAGTTTATTGAACACTTCACTAGACTATTACAATTTCAAATTCAAATTCAAAACCTCCGTATTTTATCAGAACATCGTGCAATGATGCCAACTTCCAATTTAACTACTGAACAATGCAGGGAAAAGAAATGTAAAAGGTTACTTTGTGGTATGATTTCTTCATTGGCAAAAATCACCACACTTGGCACAAATGATGAAACATTTTAAAATATGACCGCGGGAAATTTCAATTCCACATACATTCTACTATATGTATGTAGATAAAAAAATCTGATGTGGGCAGCACATGACTTTCCTTACATAATGCAATGAATTTACTACTTTTAGAGTAAAAAAACAATTAGGTTATTCTTATAATAGATACTTAAATTCTATCCAAGATATTGAATTTTCGTCAATTAGTCGTCATTTTCATTGATTTAGCATCATTTTTACTCATTTGGCGAGATTTTGGTTAATTTGATTTTCGTTAATTTTTTTCGTTAATTCGTCGTCGCCAAGTTGGCGACATTCCGCCTAAATTGTCGCCAAAATCTCGCCAAGCGTTGTGGATGGAGAAATAAGTTATTCTTATAACAGATAAATGGCTATTGGCGTTTAACTGCAAAAGTGTTACTCAAAGTATCTTTTCTCAAGAAAGGAACGAGCTAGATCCACAAGAATGATCTCACCAAATTTATCGCATGATATTACATATGAAGAAAAGTGAACATGTTTCTCAGCAGTTAATATTTTTTTTAATTTATGGGATTTTTTGATAAATTTATTTGAAAAATGTACAATATCTTGAGAACTGTTCCTGCTAGTGTTATGGAAGATTATGTCAATCGTTTTCTAAGGAAAAATTGCATAAAAAATGTCTATTTGTGCAACTTTATTAATGGTTTTGTTTTTTGAAGATTTGTTCAAAATTTCACTCGAAAAGTTAGGGGGGGAAACATTCGATTGCGTTTAAAATCAATAGGCTTCCAGTATTCACAGATTGTAATTTTTGTACCAAATTTAATTCGAAACGCTCCATTCGTTCGTCAGATATCGTCTGCACAGACTCACTGACACGCACACACACACACACACACACACACACACACACACACATCACTTCAAAAATGTTCGATTCGCGATCAGGGATACTTGAAACGTGCTCTCCCGTCGAAAACTCGAATTCGAATTTTCGATCCCGTCACTATACTTTCCTTATACATTATGTATATAAGGAAAGTAATAATAACTGTAATAACTTTTAAATACTTAAACTTTAGGCTTTTGAACCAGAAATTATGATGCTTGTAAATTCGTCAAGGTTTATTTTCATCATTCATCGGAGGTTGTGCTTTATCGTATTTCTGTTAATACAATGCTCATTGATTCGTCGCTTTTTACGTTTCACTTTTGCATTTAGAGCATCAGGAATCCTGCTTGTAACTTTCGTCAACGAATATGGAAAGTCAAGAGAAGAGTCATCATGGCCGCTTTTTGTTTGTTTCTCTGTTGTTGACTTATCAGGTGAGTATGACCTCGAAACAACTGAATCAATTGTAGTGTGGTAACGTTGCGTTCCTACTTTTTGTGGAAAGAGAACTTGAACACAGAGGTATAAGAAAATATTTTAAAGAATATCCTTTAGGTAAACCGAAGGAATATAGTCTATATTATGTAATGCAAAGTAATATACAAGGTGTCCCAAAAACATTGACCTCGGCTTTTATTCTTTAAATATTGATCGTAGACATATATAATAAATTATAAAGCTGCGTTAAAGAAGGTACAGAATTTTATGAAATCGATTTAAATTTTCAAGAGAATAAAATTTTAAAATATACAAAATTTTAATTTTTATACGGCCCCCATACAAAAACATTTTCAATGAGTAAAATGTGCCCCATACATTAATAATGTGATGTACAAAATTTCAGCAGTTTATCATAAAAAGTCCCAGGGATATGAAAAGACAAAAATGCTGACTTAAACCACTTTTCGATGCATTGACATGGGTTCTCAGAGGGGAAAAAAAATGTCGGCACATTGAGTTTCAGGGGTCATACATAAACTACGAAAGAAAATAATGATTACATAAATAAATAATATTTTTGCTATTTATTGGTACAAAAGTATCTACACTGTGTAGGAATAATAATTTTACACAAAGATTACAAAGCTTGTTCAAAATGTTTTCCATCCATGCCAAAGATCCATTCAAGATAAGAGGCAGATATTATTTGCCCATGACGCATTCCTGTGTTGCGTCATTTGCACTCTTGCTGTAAACATTTACATTTTAATGTGTGATTAATCCATCACCATCTTTGTTTAAACTTATATCCGGGACTTTTTATGATAAAATGTTGAAATTTTGTACATCATCTTATTAGTGTATGGGGCACATTTTACTCATTGGAAATGTTTTTGTACGGGGACCGTATAAAAATTTAAATTTTGTATTTCTTCAAATTTAATCCTCTGAAAATTTTTGTCAATTTCATAAAATTCTGTATCTCTTTAACGTAACTTTGTAATTTATTATATTTGTCTAATATCATTATTTAAGGAATAAAAGTCGCGGTCAATGTTTTTGGGATACCCTGTATAGTATGGTGATTATAATTATAGTATTGTTACGATGGAGAAAAGGACGGAGAAAATTAGACGGAGAAAACACCCGGACAGGCAGGTATCTGCTCTAAGATCCTTTCCCATGACGTGAGTCTAGTGTTGCCATATTCCAAAGTTCGAAGAAGGGTTTTCAGATTTGACGATTTATTGTCAAATTGGCGACATTTGGAGGCTTTCCACAGCTTCGAGAGACACATTGAAATAACCAATATTCTACGTGATATGAGAGATTTCCCGAAGTTTCTATGGAGTGCCTATAAAAATGTGTTATCACTCCGTGGGAGATCAGTCCACGCAGTCGACGAGATACGAGCTGCATTGAACTGTGACTTTCGTCACTGTTTTGATAATAGCTGTTGTTTTGTAAAATTTCTTTTGTTAATGTTTAGGGAATAGTACAGGTTATTTTGTGAAATTAGTGGAGCATTTAAGTGGTGTTTAATTGCATATTGCTCCTGTTTACACTGTATATGTGAATGGACGTGTTAGTTCTCCAGACATGTGGACTCATTTTTGTATCCTGAGTGCAGACCCATGATTCCAAAGAATATATTTGCAACAGTGTCAACATTGTAGTCTCTGGAATTGCGCGCGTAATCTCAAGGGGAGTTCTGGAATAGGTGCGTACTACAAAAATGAGTACACATTTCGGGAAAACTAAGAGGCTTATTTACAAATATAGCGTAACAGGAACAATATACAACAGATAGCTCGGTAACTTTTTCACAAAATATGCCAAACAACTGTCAAGTATAGTTAAACAGTAAAATGTTCCAGTAATTTAACAAAAGAGCCGATACTGTTATGAAAATATTGGCGTATCTCGCAATTCAATATAGCGCATATCACGTCAACTGGTTTCCAACTGAATGATGTCTCCTTTCATATACTCTTTGTAGAAACGTCCAGCGGGGACACGTATGTCTCAGAATATTCATTATTTCGAGGAGGTTCGAGTACATTCGAAAAGTCGCCTAAATTCACAAAGTTGGCGATAAATCACCAAACATGGCAACCATGCTCAGAGTGTTCAAATGTAACAACCCTGCATTGACTTAATAGAAATGGCTACCGTTAAATGTGTTTTTAACTTCTGGTTCTCAAAAGAGCCTCCAAGAATTTTACGTGTTCCCAATAATATTAAAAAACTATTTATCAAATGCCAGCCGGTTGACTATTAAGTCATAAGGCTTCGTGCTCTCCAATATTTTTCCACAATACAATTACAATCAGATAATGCAGTTCATTCGTCAACGCTCGCAGCGGTCATGTCCTGTCCAGTTGTACACAAAACACACACTGGTGAATTGACAATATTAAAACGAGAGATGGGCACGAAGTTTAATCGCATGGTAAAAAAAAGACTTGGAGAGCTCGGAGGAAAGCAGTAGCAGATTTAGCGTTATCCAGGGTGCACCACGAGGAGGTCTGCTACGTTACACCCCTATTAAAAAACTATCTATTTCCCAAAGTTGAACCAAACTTTGTAGATATGAAGGTAGCGATTTAATGAGAACCATTAAGACTGTGGTTTTCAACAGGTGCGCCGAGGCTCACTAGGGCAACTTGAATGACAGACAGAAAGACATGTCGTGGATGGACGTGATTATTAACAATCACTTTATGTTTTAATTGAATGTTATTGCTGAAGACTAAATACAGCTGCAGAAAATTCGCTGTGGCCATTGAAGCCACAGGGGAGCTGCTGAAGGAAAGTGTGGTCAAAAGAGCTGTAGATTCATAGAGGTTGAAAGCCATCACCATCAAAAGAAATTTTGCGTTGGATGTTGGATACCGCATCGATAATTTATTCATTATTTGAAATTGTGCAATTTGGAGGTATATTAAACGGAAACATAAACCCGAATTGTTATTAATATATTATGACGTTTTTTCTTTATTAACGAATATAATATACGTTTTGCTAAGGAAGCCCACGTAATGTTAATGCACTATAGCCCACGTAATGTTAATGCACTATACACCACGTAATGTTAAGAAATATTGTCCATGTAATGCTAAGGAATATATGAAGGGCTCGGGGAAGAAGAGCTGAATGATCAAAGTCTACATTTTTGCGCTTTAAACTAAACCTGCCATTTGATAGGTAAAAATATGTAAAATGAGATGGTGAAGTCAGTTTAGTGACAAAACGTTCATAATTTTCTTTAGAAGCACGGTTAAAAGACGGTTGTTGAAAAAACAATTTAAGAGTCCACTGAAGCAAGAATATTTAATGCCTAGTCAAGTAACTAGACCTTGATGACTAATGCTCACGGTTGACGTTGGACTTCGTGAAAAGTATCAAAACGCAATTCCACAGACCTCTGAATATTAAAGAACCTTTATTTCACCATTATTTGGAGCAAAATACAACGATTTGCAGGCTCTACTTTGGTTTGTGCCAACTGATCAACATGACAATTGCTTTGAAATGTTTCCACAATCAAGCAATGTTCAGTATGATGATAATGTGTAGGTTGAATATGTTTTGTTTACTGCATGATTTTCATCAACGTTTTTAGCTTCAGATAGCTTTTAATACCATATTTCCAAAGTTATATTTCAATGTATACTTTTAGATTGCATTCAAAATTAACTCTTAAGCCCTTCATATAGTCTATGGGTATGATAATCATTTTATCAAAGCAATCCTAACTAAAGCTTTAAGTGAATTATTCATTGGTTGAAATTCAAACAAATTAGCATTACACATTTAGCAAGATACTTAAATTGAAATGAGATCACTATATTTTGCTATTTGCACGGGTCAATTTTCCGAGTACAGAAACATAATTGCCATCTATTATTGCGCATTTTCTTAATTAAAAGTAATTTCAATATTATAAGCGACGGTTTCAATATATACAGTGTGTTATTCAATAATATATTTATCTCTATAGATAAATATATTATTGAATATATGTTGTAGCGTAAGGGACTTCGTCAAAGAATGAGAACTTTGAGTGCGCAGAAGACGATGCGCAGGGAGGAGTCTGTGTCGGGGAAGAAGTAAGATGTGTGCGGATGGAAAGCACGTCCGCTAAATTGAATGGAAATCTGTATTTAAAAGTGTAAATATGTGTACATAATAAATGTTTTGTGCTATGAATCCAGTGACTTTCTTCTGAATTCGGTACAATATAAATTTATTATTGAACATGTATCTGTGAAAATATGTCACAGTGATTTTATAAAATGAATGGATTAAAATTTCACCGTCAGGAGAAATTTGGTGCTGAAGGCAGAAAAAAGCATAGGAAACAAGTGATAATTAAAATGTGCAATTTCGATGTACATTCAGCAAGACACTTAAACTGAAGTGTGAATATTTTTTTTCTGTTTGTACGGATTAACTTTCCGAGTACAGAAACAAAATTGCCATCTTTTATTGAGCAGCTTCTTAATTAAAAGTATTTTCACTGATATAGGAGACGGTATAGTATTTTTATAGTGCTATATTTGTATGGATAAATATATTATTCAATGTGAATATAGAGTCGAGTGAAAATTTTCATTACAGATAATTCATTTTGGTTACAGGTATTGTAGTAGGGCCTCTTGGTCAACACTTTGGAATTCGTCCTATCATTATTGTTGGTGCCTTGGTCTCTACTGTTGGTACATCTCTCTGCTACTTTGCACAGTCATTGAGTTTCCTCACTCCTTCTTTTGGAGTTATTTTTGGCAAGTATACTAATATTTTTAGAATAAGATTTAAGTATTTTGGTCAATCTCTAAATAAAGTCGTGCAATTTTAAGTAACTATATCATAAGACGGCTTTAGAATTGGATACCAACAATCATGAAATAACTGATATCTGCAAGGGAAATAAAAACTTACTATGTGTTGCTGTGAGTCTTTAAATAGATCGATAAGTTAGTTTTACCACGTAATCGGCCAAATTATTTTGTTCAGTGTTATATATTTGTTTAGCTGGTGGTCTGTTCATAATTAGGCGATACATTGAATTAACAAAACAGCTTTTAGCAATTTTTAACATCATTACGTTGTTTTATTCTTTCAGTATCTGATGATAAAACCAATGAAATTATATACAAGCTCATATACATGAAACCTATATTTAAACTTATGGTAATCCAACAACGTAAATTAATTAACTGCGTATAACTAACAAACTATTTTAAACCACTTTGTAAGCAAATATAATTCATAATTTGCTTATTTCTATATGACGTTTATTGACTTTATTTAAAGTTGTATTAATTTTTCTTTCAGGTATTGGATTCGGATTCACTTATCATCTGACGCAAGTTATTATCAATCAATATTTTGTAAGATATAGAACTACTGCAAGTGGTTTAGCTCACTGCGGTGGTAGTTTTGGAGCTATGATACTTCCAGCACTATTTGAACACCTCATATTTACTTATGGATTGAATAGTTCAATGTTACTTATTGGAGGATTATTTCTTCAACTCACTATATCCGGAGCTCTTATGAAACCGCCATCATGGTTGAAAGCAATCACAAACGCTGTTGCAATCAACAGTACTTCTAGGCCAGAAACTAGCAATGGTTTTAAGGACATAAAATATTCTTCACTAAAAATGGATGATTTTCTACATAATTGCAACTCTAGGAAAGAATTCGTAATAAATCAAGATGTTGAGATTATAAATGACAAAAATGCAAGTTCATCGATATCAAACGACATGAGTCAAAACATGTCTGGGATATGTTTGCCAATGGCAAATATAGAGTATATAATATCAAGTGATATTAATTCCCCCAATTCAAATCGATATAATAAAAATACTACTAGAAACGAAAACCAATTTGCTTTTCCATGCAAGGACAATTTCAAACACAGAAAGTTAGCAAACACTTTTGAAGAAAAAATATACACTCCTGATATAAATGGACAGAAAACAACAAATCATAACCCTTGTGTTTCATTTGATACAAATATAGAAGAAATATTCGAATTGGAAGAAAAAGACCAATTGATTCCTGTGGTAGAAAGCTTCCAAATAGTAAAACAAAACCAAGACAATGTTGGCAAAAGATTTCTATGGCTTCGTTCAACTAAAACTGTTCAAACTAATTCCCTGATTAAAGCTGACAACGTATCTTTTACGGAGGCAAATAAAAATGAAAATGAGGCAGTTGTATATCCAAGAAAAGAAAACGATTTCTTAGATGAAACTAGAAGTTTTAGTTTTGGAACAAAGCAACCCCAGTGCGATTGGAATTTAAAAGAATCTGAGTATGAGTTGAGGATGGATGAACAAGGTTCAATATCGCAAAAAATAAACAAGAAATGGAACATATTGAGCTCTTATAGAGATATGTTAACATGCCCAATGTTTTACGTACTTGCAATTTCCGACACACTATTTTTCTGTAAAGAAGGAATGTTCAGTGTCATAAATGTTGACTTTTATATGGACAGGGGCATTGGCGAGGCTGATACAAAGTATTTAATATTTGCTTTCTCTGTCAGTGATCTTGTTGGTCGAATTTGCTTTGGTTGGGTAACAGATCGCAAATTCCTTCGAAAATCCAGTTTCGTGATGATATGCATGGCTATGGTAAGTATGGTGTTATTCATTTTCCCCTTTGCCACAGGATATGCATCGTTTATCATCCTTAACAGCATATATGGAATATTTCAAGGATGCACAGCAATTATATCTCGGGTAATCGTAGCTGATTATCTTGGAGGACAGATCCACGCTGTTGCGTATGGCAGCATTGCTTTCTTAAATGGATTTCTAATACTAACATTTTCTTTTATAATAGGTAAGTGTTACAAGTTATAATTTTATGTGCGTAGCATTTTTTATACAAAATTATGTCTAAATTTATTTACTATAACCATTTCATTTATTTCCTCGTTGTTAATGGTTCAGTTAAAGTTCATTCTATACCTTTATAATTATCATTATTATAGATGACGTAGTGGAACTTTTCAACAACAAAATATATTAAAGTTATTGACGTCAGATTTGAGGCCAATATTATATTATTAACGTTAGATGTAAGTCAGATATTAAAGATTTTTCAACATTCTAGGCCAAGAACCAACGGCCCTACCGTGCTGAAAACACCGGTTCTCGTTAGCTCACCGAAGTTAAGCAGCATCGGACGCGGTTAGTACTTGGGTGGGTTACCACCTGGGAACACCGCGTGCTGTTTGCGCATTTCGGGCGCGGTAGCCCGGTGGTTTGCGCGCTGCCACAACTGCCGCCGTGTTCATGCGAAGTACGATCACGTTAAACATGTGGGTCCGTAAATCCTTCCAAGAGGTTGGTGGTAGGGGAAGGAGGGTACGGTCCCTGTGTATGCCTTCCCCACTGGGTTCCGGTCTAAATTGGGTGGCACTTCCCGGCCGTCCAAACTGTTACCTTACACCATTCTGGTAGGTCGGCGGTCTGGGTCTCAACAAAAATAACCTTCTAGGCCATAGTTTAGGGGAGTTCAGAGAAGCTTAAAACTCTCCTCTTTTTCTTGCGCAGTTGCAAAACTCGTAAAGAAACTAATTTGAGTCCAAGTTTAACGTGAGCAGATGCAGTGGGTCCATTGCAGAGAAAAAAAATACAACATAAGAAATTCCATCAAAATTGGAGCAAGCATCACTTAATTATTAACTTTTAAAAAACGAATATTTTAAATAAACCCTGGCCTCCCTTTATTTACCGATTCTTAACAGAGGATATCATGAGAGATTAGCACACTAATTCATCATATATAATGTAAATTATATATGCAAAATACTTATAAGCTAACAAACTAAAGCGCTAAAACTTCCATAATTTACAAAACATCCGAAAGTTTCCCTTTTTGTTCAATGTTTTGTATATATGTTACCGGCAATGTATGAAAGCCGGCATTCTATAGAATACCTAGGCATTATATAGAATACCGAAAACTGGTCGGCAATCTATGAAACGACTAAAATTTCACAGATTTCCTAGGCATTCTATAGAATGCCAAATGACAAACCGGCAAAGTATGAAATACATCTCCGATTCATTCCTTTTTTCATATTTTGCCTAAATAGCATTTGTCATTCTATAGAATGCCTAGGTATTACATACAATGCCTAGGGAAAGTATATAATAATTCTCATATTTCATAATTTGCCTAAAAAAGGTCGGCATTCTATAAAATGCCTGGGTATTCTATAGAATGCCGGCATTTCATACATTGCCGGTAATATAACCGGCAGTGCATGAAAGCCAGCATTCTATAGAATACCTAGGCATTTTATAGAATACCGAAAACTGATCGGCAATCTATGAAACGAATAAAATTTCGCAGATTTCCTAGGCATTCTATAGAATGCCAAATGACAAACCGGCAAAGTATGAAATACCTACTTTATGAAACTACTGTATGAAATACATACTTTGCCTAAAAAGTATGAAATACATCTCCGATTCTTTCCTTTTTTCATACTTTGCCTAAATAGCATTTGTCATTCTATAGAATACCTAGGTATTATATACAATGCCTAGGGAAAGTATATAATAAATCTCATATTTCATACTTTGCCTAAAAACGGCCGGTATTCTATAAAATGCTTAGGTATTCTATAGAATGCCAACATTTCATACATTGCCGATAACATATATATTGAAGAGTATTTGCTTGGTAGGTCAAGGCAAAGTAAAATTATACCTTTCTAATTTAACATTTTTCAGGTCATTTTAGAGACAAATTAGGATCCTACTCCAGTATATTTTACATAATGGGAGCGATATCATTAGTTGCTGCATCATTATTGCCTCTGGAATATTGTTTCGTCAAACAGAAGAATACTACAGAAATTGAACCTCCTGCATAGTTGTTGAGAATGAAATATAAAAGTACATATCACTGTTTGATTGCAGTATTCCAGAAACATTGTTTGTGTAATTATGTAAATATTATTTTATATTTTGTAAACATGTAATTATTTATTTTTTCTTTTTGTTACAAATACGTCAATGTCTCGATTTAACGAATGCCATGGGATTGACAGAATTATTTGTTATATCTAAGAATTTGTTAAATTGAAGGTTCTTCATTATTATTTGAAAAAAAAAATGACCGATAGCTTTTATGGAAGATATTATATCGCATATGAATCTTCGGCATTAAATCTATATTTTCATTATTTTACTTTTTAAAAGTTTATTCCTTAAAGAAATTTAGATTTTGCATACATGTGACGTGTTCTTAAATTTAGCATATGATACAAATTTTTCATTAAAATGTATCTTTAATGGAACACTGCTTCAATTTACTTTTGCCTAGAGGACCCAGCAAGAGTTAAAGTGGCTCCACACTATTAGATTTTCCACACCTGTTAGATTTTCCACACCCGGCCGTCTAAACGGTTGCTCGAGTCCTTAGGAGGAGTCGGACGGTCTGGGACTTCAACACCTGTGACATACGTGACCACCTGGGATCACCGCGTGCTGTTTGCACATTTCGGGCGCAGTAGCCTGGTGGTTTGCGCGCTGGATTTGCACGCTGCCACAACTGCCGCCGTGTTCATGCGGAGTACGATCACGTTAAACATGTGGGTCCGTAAGTCCTTCCGAGAGGTTGGTGGTAGGAGAAGGAGGGTACGGTCCCTGTGGATGGCTCCCCCCCACTGGGTTCCGGTTTAAATTGGGTGGTACTTCCCGGCCGTCCAAACGGTTAACTTACACCTTTCTGGTAGGTCGGAGGGTCTGGGTCTCAACAACAACATCTGTGACATACAGCCAACTGCCATACCGTGCTGAAAACACCTGTTCTCGTTAGATCACCGAAATCAAGCAGCATCGGGCGCGGTTAGTACTTGGGTGGGTGACCACCTGGGAACACCGCGTGCTGTTGGCACATTTCGGACGCGGTAGCCCGGTGGTTTGCGCGCTGGATTTGCACGCTGCCAGAACTGCCGCCGTATTCATGCGGAGTACGATCACGTTAAGCATGTGGGTCCGTAAGTCCTTCCGAGAGGTTGGTGGTAGGGGAAGGAGGGTGCGGCCCCTGTGGATGCCTCCCCCACTGGGTTCCGGTCTAAATTGGGTGGCACTTCCCGGCCATCCAAACGGTTACCTTACACCTTTCTGGTAGGTCGGACGGTCTGGTCTCAACAACAACAACACCTGTGACATACGTAAACACACACGCACACCCACGCTCAAACACACAAAAATACACATACGTATACAAATACACACACATATACAAACTTACATTCCTTTTTTTAACACTTTACAACAAAGTTGAGAAGTATTTATGAATTTGTTCATTCTGTCTGTCTGTCTGTCTGTCCGTTAGCACGATAACTGCCGTAAAAATGACTTAATCAAAATGAAATTTTAGTATGTTGTTCAGACGGTCTGTAGGACCTATGGGAATACAAATGAATAATATCATCCAATTAGTTTTGGATTGAACCCGGGTTGAAAAAATGAAATACATTGAGCCCTATGGGACCTAATTTTTCAAACATTTTTTAAGCGGATTTAAAATTCACAAATTGCTTCGAAAATTTTAGGTAATATTCAAATTGTTCCATAAAATATATAAAAAAAAATTCAGCGAAATATATTTAGTAGTTTTTAAATAAAAATTAAAATAATAATTACACATCTTATATGAAACGATCACGTGACCATGATATGAAACGATCACATGACCCACTTCAAAGTGATATATGGCATCCATCTTGTTTCAAAATCGTGTTTTTTTTAAGTTCTTTTTATTAAAACTTTACCACAAAGTTGAAAAGTGTTTATGACTTTGTTCATTCATTCTGTCTGTCTGTCTGTCTGTCCGTTAGCACGATAACTGCCGTAAAAATGACTTAATCAAAATGAAATTTTAGTATGTTGTTCAGACGCGCGGTCTGTAGGACCTATGGGAATATAAATGAATAATATCACCCAATTAGTTTTGGATTGAATCCGGGTTGAAAAAATGAAATACATTGAGCCCTATGGGACCTAATTTTTCAAGCATTTTTTAAGCGGATTTAAAATTCACAAATTGCTTCGTAAAGTTTAGGTAATAGTCAAATTGTTCCATAAAATATATAAAAAAAAATTCAGCGAAATATATTCAGTAGTTTTTTAAATAAAAATTAAAATAATAATTACACATCTTATATGAAACGATCACGTGAACATGATATGAAACGATCACACGACCCATTTCAAAGTGATATATGGCATCCATCTTGTTTCAAAATCGTGATTTTTTAAAGTTCTTTTTAATTCATATTGAGTGTTGTATCCGTCCGAAAACTACTCTATTTTTGCTTAAATTCTGTGCATCTACATACTAAAACAACACAATGACAATATATTTGAGTTTAAATTCTCATTCAAATTTGATTATTTCTACAACTAAGCCCATTTTTCACCTATGTAAAATGTAAACAGCAAAATATGTAGAATGTGTTGTATTAGAATTACTGTACTTCTTTAACACAAAATAATTCAGTCCATGGAGTCTGGTCCATGGAGTTCAGTCCATGGCTGATATGAATGAAATATTAATTGATTTTATAAACAGAAGGACGATTTTTTTCGATGAAGTTTTAAGCATAGAGTTTATGAATTGTAGCTCCATGGTCTTAATATTTAAATAAAATAAATTATTATAATATTGTGATGAATGATATGAATGGGAGAAAGTTATGAATGAAATCCTGTTTTTATAGAGAGATCCAGGCGTGTTATTTTTTCTATGACGTTATTTGAATTAATTTCAGTTGTTTTCGATGAAGTTTTCAAATATAATAAATTATTGTAGTATTATGATAATTCTAAAACTATTACCGAGGAATGTATAACATTTTAGAGATGTTTAAACCAGGCAATTTATATTTCAATGAATTCATTTGAATGAAGTTCATTTTTTTCGATGAAGGTTTAAGTTTTCAAATATAATAAATTAATGCAGTATTGTGATAAGTTTCAAAATATTACCGAGGAATGTATTGCATTTTAGACTTGTTTAAATAAAATTGCATTGAAGTTGGAAAGTGTTTCATAATCAGTGCTTTAAGCATGATTGATCTTTCTTGTTCTAATTAAAAAAGATGTAGCATTTCAAAATTATGACATTAAATGATTTGATACCTGAAACTTTAGGACAGCACAAGATATATAAATTACCTTGTTTTTTCTACTATCAATAATGAAACTGATTGCGTTGCCTTTCTTCAGCATATACATTTTTATATATGTGATCAACGTTTGAAGAACTCCATGCTATTTAAGAAGCCTCTCAGTGCAAAACGTAATTATCTCAGAAACCTTTCTGTTCTTAAATTTCACACATTGTACAATTACTTTTTATCGGTTTTAATGTCTTTTGGGGAATAATGAAAAAATCGTCTGAAGAATGTGGAGGACAATAAAAGAGTTTAGAAATGGTGGATTCTGGAGGTTGTTAAATCAGATACTGGTTAAGTAGATATTAAGTAGGTGGGAAATTTATGTACACTTCTTGAGCCATTTGTTTTATTTTAAAAAGCAATAGGATAGCTTAGTTTTAGATCCTTTATCTTTATCTTAGTTTTAGATCCTTTGAAGTGATGGGAAGTGATGATGTGCCACTGGACCTTAAGTCACTTTTGTTTGCCTGTTTTGAGGATATGAATCGAGTGAATATGAGTTTTATTTTTCCTGTTATGATTAACATTGTATTCAACATTATTCAAGGGCTTCACTGAATAATAAAACAAAGGATGTAGAGAGAAGGAATTAAAACTTCATATTGAGACTTCAATATCGTTTAAGACAACAATTTAGGTGGTGCTAGTGTAAAATAAATGCCCCTCATTCATTGCATGTATTTTTATAGCAAAAATCTTAAAATATTAAAAATCAATTTTGAAAAAATAAATTATTAGCGCAATGAAAATTGGAAGTGAAACAATAAAAATATTTCTGTATATTCAAATTTATTTTATCTTTCACTTTATTCTTATATTATGTACCCTGTCCTACAACTATCAATAAATACTGAATTATTAGGGAATTTAAATTTTAAATTAATCAAAGTACATGGAAAATATTACGCTTTCCTGTTGTGTCAAATGAAAAAAAAAAGCACTTTACTAACACTAGGGACACCAAGATATACAGGGTTTTCTTAAACTGTTTTCACAAAATAGGACGGGTGATAGTACTCATCAAGACAAATAATATTTACTATGGAATCTAGGGTCGCATTTCACTCTGAGTGTCATATAAGCATAAAGTTAAAGTTGAACTTTCAACAGTGAATATAAAGAGAATTAACGTAATCATAAGTTGTACAATCCCATTTATTCACACCAGAGAAAGACTCAAAATAGATGCTCAAAGTGACGACCAAGGGTGCCGTTGCCCAGCGAATTTACGACTGGCGTACCCTCTCGAAGACACCTGGTGTCCTGTTTATCCTCTCCGCTGCAACAGCGATTCGCGCGACGAGATTTTCTACGGAGGCCACAGGTGTCTCGTACACCAATGATTTTATGTGCCCCCAGAAGAAAAAGTCCAGTGGGTTGAGGTCCGGTGAGCGTGGAGGCCAAGCCACAGGTCCACTACGTCCAATCCGGGATATGTGGCATTCAAGAAGTGTCGGACCGCACTGGAAAAGTATGCTGGGGTTCCATCATGATGCAACAACCACATGGCTCTCTGTGTGGTGAACGGCTTGCAATAAACCGGGCAGCACTTGCATTTGGTTGCAGCAGGAAAACAGGGTACGCTGCACCGGTCAAACGTTCGGGAAAACAAGTAAGGGCCAACCAGACAATCACCTAGGATACCTGCCCAGTGCCCAGATGTTCACGGCAAATCTCTGCTTGTGTTTACGAGGGGCAGTGACGTAGGGATTGCTTTCAGCCCAGACGTGTACATTGCGAGTGTTGAAAATGCCTTCGCGGGTAAATGAGGCCTCATCACTGAATAACAGTAAGGCGGGAAACTGCGGATTGTTAGTTATCATCTGGAGCATCTACCTCACAAACTCTAACCGACGGGGATAGTCATATACGTTTAAAGATTGAACCTTTTGCACGTAGAAGGGGTGCATGCGCGCTTCATGTACAACATTCCACACCGTATTGTGGCACACACCAATGTCGGTTGCAACCGCTTGCGTGTTTGTAGATTTGAGCTGCTGCGAATCTCTGCAAGACACGCTCTTCCATTTCTGGCGTCCGCACACTTTGTATACGTCCCGTATCGCTCTTGGAAATAGCGAACGAGCCGGTTTCCCGCAGTCGTCTATTAACACTGGCGAAGGTAGGATTTGGCATACGACGCATCGGAAATCGTTCTTGGTACAATTTTTGTGTTTCGCGTCCGTTCCCATTTGCTTGACCGTACATTAGATGCATATATGTCAATTCCTCGTTTGCTTTGACTGGCTGTCTATTGAACCTTGATGAGTCAATCAGCTGCAACTGTCGCTGTTGCTTCTTGTCACTCGAAATTTGCATACAGTACATGCTTGACGGTGATGTTCTGGAAATGTGGTACTTCTTCGGCACAACAGCTATGTCGTCCGAAGTGGTGACTTGTGCTTGTTGGACGTGTTTCGAAGTTACTCTTTTCTGACACTCAGAATGGAATGCTGTTCCATAGTAAATATTGTTCGTTTTGATGGGTACTATCACACTCTTATTTTGTCAAAAAAGTTTACGAACACCCTGTATTTTTCAAGGCATTATGGCATTTTAAAGAGTTTCACCCATAGGAGTTTTACGCACCTTCTCCCTAATTCTATGAATAAAACACTTACCGCTATTTTGTTTATTCAGCCAGATATATCTGTTCACTTAAGTTGCAAATCGCTGGGGTATCTTTAAGAGGATCTCTTAATCAGAAGACGCAGTAGACATGAGATAAAACCTATGACTATAAATATTTACATTTAACTTTTTTATATTTTTAAGATGTGATTGAAGAATAAATATGCGGCCATTAATGATAGTTGTTGTAACCTTATAAATATTTGCTTTTAACTCTTTTATATTTTAATACGTGAATCGAGAAGATGTAGTTGAGGAAAGATAAAGCTTACGATCATTATGGTCGTGCTGTAAATCTATAAATTATCTTATATTTTTAATACGTGAAAGGAAAAAACTGTTTGATTTTGTATTCTTTCATAGAAGATAATATAAATAACATTATTTTTATTAAAAAAAATCTGATGTGGGCAACACATGACTTTCCTTATATAATGAAATGAACTTACTACTTTTACAGTAAAATAAATAGGTTTTTCTTCTAGTAGATACTAATATCCTTTCCAAGATATTGAATTTTCGACAATTAGTCGTCATTTTCATTGATTTATCGTCATTTTTATCCATTTGGCGAGATTTTCGTTAATTTGGCAACATTTCAAAAAGTCGCCTAGTTGGCGACATTCCACCAATTTCGTCGCCAAAATCTCGCCAAGCATTATGGACGAAGAAATAAGTTATATATATATATATATATATAATTTATATTGAATTTTCGACATATATTATATAACTTATTAGATATTGAATTTTCCACAATTAGTCGTCATTTTCATTGATTTAGCGTCATTTTTATCCAATTGGCGAGATTTTCGTTAATTTGGCAGCATTTCAAAAAGTCACCAAGTTGGCGACATTCCGCCAATTTCGTAGCCAAAATCTCGCCAAGCGTTATGGACGAAGAAATAAGTTATTCTTACAGCAGATAAATTGGCGTTCAAATGCAAAAGTATTACTCAAAGTATTTTTTTTCATGAATGGAACGAGCTAGATCCACGAGAATGATGTCACCCAATTTATCGCATGATATTATATATGAAAAGTGAACATGTTTCTCAATAGGAAATATTTTTTTTTCTATTTTATATGACTTTTTGATAATTTTTTTGAAAAATGCGCAATATCTCGAGAACGGTTCATGTTAGCGTTCTAAAATTTATGTCAATCGTTTTCTAATGAAAAATTACATACGAAATGTCTATTTACGTAACTTTATTATTGGTTTTGATTTTTTGACGATTTTTTCAAAATTTCATTCGAAAATTTAGAGGGGTTCTGAATATTCGATTGCGTATAAAAACAATAGGCTTCCAGTGTTTACAGATTGTGATTTTTGTACCAAATTTGGTTCGAATCGGTCATTTCGTTCGTCAGTTATCGTCTCCACAGACCCACTGACACACACACACGCACACACACACACACAGACATCACTTCAAAAATGTTTGATTCGTGATCAGGGATGCTTGAAACGTGCTCTCCCGTCGAAAACTCGAATTCGAATTTTCGACCCCGTCACAATACTTTCCTTATACATTATGTATATAAGGAAAGTAAAAACGAAACTCGTTGTTAAACTGTTATTTTTTACTGTTGAAGAAATAATTATTTTACCCACGCGCTTACGAAGAGAAAAAAGTAAAAATTTCTATCAAGGTTTAAAAAAAATTCATAGTAAAAGAATAGGGCAGTATTAGTCCTTGTGGGAGACCAGGCACTCCCCTACCGTCATGTAAATGCAGTAAGCATATATTTGTAATGTTGTGAATCATATATTCTCTAGTTGTTGTTCAGTTTAGTATCCCGTTTTTAAAATTCATTAAATGTGACTATTGCTAATATTATATAAATTACTAGGGAACTACCGCCCCCTGCTCACTGTTGCTCGCCAATCCCTTCCAAACCCTTCGGTTCCTCCTGCTTCGACATCGTGCAGCTGCACTCCCATTATTATAATCAACGGCCATTGGTTAGATTGTCTGATTGTAACGTACGTAAAAGGAAAAAAAAGTTGAAATGGATTCCAAAAGTCTTAATAGTCAAATTGTCGGAATCGGAAATATTCTGGAAAATAATACTTTCTCTGTGCAATAGTATGAGAAAGAAATAAAAATGCATACACTATGATCCGAATAAATCAATGAGTTCGTCTCTACTACTACTACTACTAAAAATGATAACACGGTATAACTATAAATAGATAGAGCAAAAAATTAAAAATCCTTAGATTTTGAAAAGTCATTTAATAATCCTCCATTACACGTTTACGTAAATAAACACCAGAGCACTTTCGGGTATCTTTTTACCCTTTTTCATTTATTTATGTATACGCCTAATGGAGAATTATTAAAGGACTTTTTAAAATCTATGGATTTGTCTTTAATTTTTTGCTTAATCGAGCTTGTATCTGTTCGCTATTTGTCTCTATTTTCTTAGTAAGTATCTCTAAAAGTCACTTCTTTTTTCCATTTGAAGGCTCTAAAAGAGTTTTTAGCAGAAACCTGTAAAATTCGTGTCCATGAACTGTAGGTATATGTATTCTTTACCCTTCATGTATGTTTAAACCATGGAGGTAAAGATAAAGAGTTAAAACTCTATACTAAGGAAACACCAATATCATTTGAGACAATAATTCAGGTGGCGTTGAGATAAAACAATCGCCCCTCCAATGCTTGTATTTCTATGTAGAATAGTTTAAAATATTTATTCAAACTGTCAATTTTGTAGAAATAAATTAGTAGCTCATTGCAAATTAAAACTGAAATAATAAGGAATATTCCCAAAATTATTTTATCTTTCAATTTATTTTTATGTCCTTATATTCTGAACTCTGTCCTATAACTGTGACAAAACACTGTTTAATTATACTGATAATTGCGGAGTCTTAATTTACAAGAATTCAAAAATACATATACTCAATACTATGCCTATCTTTTGTGTCAAATCACAGCCGGTCTACACACAGGCCGTGGCACCACTGAGGAGAAATTGTCGTGACGTCAAGGTAAGAGGGGAGCATTCGGAAAGAAGAGAACAAAAATCCAAGCGCGGTCAGTGTCCCTCGTGGAGTGGTTGATGATTGCAAAACGTTTTTGAGGTTTTCGGAATGTCCTATTAGTTTTATAGCATCGTGTTTTGTGCATAATAAGTTGTTTATGCACATGATTATGTTTATGACTCTTATGTTTTACTAGCAGCATACCCGTTCTTCGTACGGAGTATATAATATAAAGAAACTTGAAATTCATAATCATGCGCAAATTCTTATAGTATACTAAATGACATGTTTAATCAAAATATTCTGTTAAAATATTTAATATAATGCTCCTAAAAAGAAGTTTAAGAATCTCTGTTCTCGCTAAAATTATCTTCATGGACATATCTGAAGAATAAAACATCTTGGACCCCTTATGTAAGCAAATATAAAAAAAAATATGGAATTGAATCAATATATGCAAAATAAAAGCGTTAAAATTGTATGGGACCTAATATTAAAATTAAAATTGTATGGGTACTAATTATATACGCGAATATTAGAAAATATAACCTGTATTAGTAGATTACATGTATAAATTGAAAATACCAATAAACCCGTAATCTTTAAATCTGAAGACAGTCATTTATTCCAATATATGTCAAAATTAAAGTGCTAAAATTATATGGGAATATATACACGTACTACTTATAATGTCCGATAATTAGTAGAAGATTACCCGTTTTGCAATATGAGTCTCAAATGTTTTTTGGTAAAATACAACAGACGACGTAATAAATTGAATATATAATTAATCCCCTTAATCTTCATACCAGAAGACTGTACTTGATTCCAATATATATGCCAATATACGTCAAAATATATGCCAATATACGTCAAAATATATGCCAATATACCTGTACTACTTATATTCTCGTAGGTTAGAAGATATACCCGTGCATTCCTAGAAGATTACTCGTACAACGTACAATATGCGTGTGTCAGCAATTTTTGCCGCAATAAAACAATGGCGTAATAACTTAAAAATATCAATAATCACTGAATCAATAATTCCGGAAAATATCGATAATAATAATGTTTAAACCTGAAGAGTATAATTGATATTATCCAGTCCAAAATGAAATGGCAATGAAATTTATTTTATATACATATCTTCATTATTCAAATCGGAAAGGATTTAATAAAAATCGTCTGCCGCATAAACACATTGGATTTAAATCCGTTGCTAAGCGACATGATATCATTTGCTTCAAATAAATTGGTAGAAAAAATATCGTCTAAATAGTTATATTTCTATGGAACACTTGGCGACAGTTTCGTCAAATTAGCGACATTTTAAAAAATCGCCAAATTTATCGCCAAGTGGAACTGTAGAACTGACAGTTCCACTTTGCGACAAATTGACGAAATATCATCACAATACTATCCCCTAACAAAAAACAATTAATATCATTTATGTAGCGCCATTTTATCAATTTCAAGATATTTTTATAGATTTAAAAACATTTTTATCAATGTGGTGACATTTTAAAAATTCGCTAAATGTATTACTAAGTAGGATGGTTGGTCTGACAGATAAATACTAACCAAACATCATTTCAGTGCTCTCTTCTAACAAAACAAAAAAAAATTTCATTGATATGTAGAAGACCCAAGCCACACGACCAACCCGAAGGTTTATGGCAGCTGTTTGTGTGTCGTTTATATCAATTTGGCGATATTTCCGTCAATTTGGCAAAGTTTAAGAAAAGTTGTCAAATTAGCGATATCCCTCCAAATTCGTAGCTTTGAATTTGCAGATCTGAATGAAACATTCTTATCCCGTTTCCGTATACTAAATGAAAACACTACAATTGTATTAGAAGATATACCCGCTCTACTCTTTTTCTGTTTCAACAATCGGCTATATGAATTTATTGGCTAAACACAATATATGAGTTTAGTAGCTAAATACGATATAAGCTTGAAAACTCTTTGCCAAAATAAATGAAATTGATGTACGCAGTCAGCAATTAATATAATTAAAAGAAAAATCAAACCGTCCATTCATAAGATATACTTTTATATCCATTTATCCATTTATTTATTATTTAAATCGAAAAAAAATAATAAAAACATTAACAAACACATTTAATTTAATCCGTTATTCTTACGGAGTGTATAATTTAAAGAAACTTATAGTTCGCAATCATGTGCAAATTCTGTTAAAATATTAAATTTATTGCTCCTAAAGAGAAGTTTAAGAATATATGTTCTCACTATGCAAAATTATCTTCACGATCAGATCTGAAGAATAAAACATCCTGCCCCCTTTTGTAAGCAAATTTACAGAAGAAAAAATAGGAATTGAATGAATATATGCAACCTCGTACTAATTATATTGTCGCAGATCAGAAAATATGCCAATGTGTTAGTAGAAGATTACCCGTATTACAATATGCGTCTCAAAAATATTTGCCAAAATAAAAGAGATGATGTAATAAATTGAAAACATCAATAATATCCGTACTCTTTATACCAGAAGGTCGTAATTGATTCAAATATATGCCAATATATATCAAAACATATGTCAATATACCTGTATTACTTATATTCTCTTAGATTAAAAGATTTACACGTGTATTTGTAGAAGATTCGTACAACATACAATATATGAGTTTAAACAATTTTTGTCATAATAAAATAATTGCATAATAACTTGAAAATATCAGTAATCCTTGAATCAATAATCCCCGAAAATATAAATAATAATAATTTTTAAACCTGAAGACCGTAATTGATATTATCCAGTCAAAAATGCTATAAGAAAAATCAAATCGTTCTTTTCTAAAATATATTTTTATATCCATTTATTTATTATTCAAATCGAAAAAATAATTATTAAAATTAACAGACAGATTTAATTTAATTGCGTTTCTGAGTAACATGATATAAGATAGAATCTTATAACATGTTAAATATGTCATGTCTTCTTATAACATAAACTGCGAAATTAAATAACGATTTTGATTTCTCTATACTTCTCATTGTTCCGTAAAAGCTTGTTTTAAATAAACCATGAACCATGGAGATAGATTTCCCCTTTAAATCATGTTTCAAACAATACATGTTTTCAGAAAGTGACTAATTAACGCAAACAATCTCCCATCAAACTCAGAGATTAAATTTTAATTCACTTTCAAACGATTTTCAAGCTTTTCGTTTGGATAAACCACGGAGTTAGGGAGTAGAACTCCTAGGAAAAAGTTCCGTTTTTCATTAATATCTCGACAACCCCAGGTCTTAGAAACTCGAAACTTGGACAAAATTTATGGGTGGATATTTCAAGGCTATCCACCAAATGTCATTAAATTCGGTTCAGCCGTTTTTCCGTGATGATGAGACAAACGAAAATTTCGTTTTTTACTAATATCTCGAGAACCACTGGTCGTAAAAACTCAAAACACGGATATAATTTTAAGTGGGGCTATTTCTGGGCTACCCACAAAATTTCATCAAATTCGGTTCAGCCGTTCTCCCGTGATGATGGGACAAACAGACAGACAGACAGACAGACAGACAGACAGATTTTCATTTTTTATATATAGATAATGAATTATGAAAAGAAGCATTTTAAATTAATATAAAATTTAATTCGATAAAAATACTGATAGTTAAGAATTAAAAACTTAATTTGCTATTAAAATTTGGAGATATAGATTATGTATTGATGTATGATGTCCTTGCAGTGCTCGGTGTCTTGAGCCTAGTACAGGTACTCTAATCACCTAGAGACATATTAGTATTTTATGTTTGATTATTGCGCACAAAATCTTAATGTACAAATGCTTTAAATAATTATTTACTTTTCTACGATTTAATTTACATTATATGATTTAATTTAATCGAAATATACAGTAAACTATAAACGATAGATATAAATAGTAAACGTCAAAAATGTGTACTAGAAAATTTAGTATTAAAATCTATATTTATTATAAAAAGTAAGTTCTGATAGGTTTTTAGTAATCGTCTTATTAATTAGAAGAAAATGGAAAACCTTCCGTTTTTCATGATTGTAATTCTTATATCTTAAAAACTAAAGGAGCATTGAACAATAAGCAAGATTGTATACTTTGAATGCCCAAGAAATGTATATAATTGGATTATAGATTGAACCCTATTTAATAAAAAAACTTAAAAAAGCATCTGTCAGAGCGAGTTTTTTTTTTTACATTTCATACTTTCATTCGAAATATATAGTAAACTAGAACATATTGATAGTAAACGACAAGTATTGTAAACGACAAGTATTGTAAACGACAAGTACAGTAAACGACAAGAATATGTATGAGGAAATTTGGTTTCTAAATCTATATTTATTTTTAAAATACCTCAATTTTGAATAATTGCCTTGTTAAGTGGAAGAAGTATGAAAATTTTACGTTTTTGAAGTTTGTAATGCATATAGCTTAAAAACTAAAAGCGACAGTTATAAACAATAAGTAAGGGTTTGTAGCTCTTTGAAAGCCTTATAGGTGTATCTAATCAGATTTTGGATCGAGATCTTTTTCTTCGATATTACAAAAGTTGATTTTAATTTAACAAAATGTTATTCACACAAAACCATTTGGGCTCCATCGGACTGGAGCCACCGCCGATTTATTTTCATTAATAGCTAATATACTTGTGATGTAAGTGAATACTTACACGTTTCAGCAAAAATGATTTTAACGACCGAACTGTTCATGATTTGCTGACATGCTTGCTATTCATTTATTCATACACAGATCAAGATGTATTTCAGGGCCAGAAATTATAAAAATATCTGTTATATAGAGGTGTCCGCTATTCTATAGTGTCCTTTGAGAAGTTTTACTGCAATAGTTATTTTATATTAACATTGTGTATTAGTGTCTGTTATTTTTCCTTTTTCGTATTAGTATAGAGAAAGTAATATTTTCACGAAAATTTTCGAATTCGAAATTTTGATGCCAATATATTCTAAGACTTCCTGAGCACGTTTTGACTATTTTTGGAGAGATGTCCGTCTCTCTGTCAGTCTGTCTGTCTATCTGTCTGTATGTCTATTGTCGATTTTTTGCGTACAAGATAGCGGCCACAAATATCAATGGATTTTCCCGAAACTTTGTTATTGAAAAATCAGAAACTAGGTAGGATTTTTTTACATTCGAGCGAAACATCCGAACCTTATTCGAAATTTTATATCTATTTTTAACATGGCAGCATAGGATTAAATTTGACATAATTATGTATAAAAAGGGTTATTCATGGCTCAATGATAACGGGTTAAATTTAAATTATTGTTGTGAAACCGTGAAACAATTTTTTTTTTGTTCATGGCGTCAAGCCCTTTAAATTGAAGAGTAACAAACTATAATTGTAGTCATTTGGACTCACAATACCAATTTAATTTTTCCTTGTAAAATTTGTGAAAAAGAAGCTACTTAAAAATGAATTCTGGTTGAGCCACACTTCAGTTAATTTAATTTTAATGCTAGAGAAGAATAGATCTCTGGGGATGTATGACAAGTAAACCCCCATGCTTACGTCATTACTTTCTTCGATTTCCATTTCAAAATATCCCAGATAGATGTTTCTTATGATTTCGCCAACTCATGTTTTTACATTTATCTTATGCATCAAGGTAACTGCGGTTCAGATAGAGGGTTGTATGGCGGCATTTGCTGACTTCCTGATGATCTGATATTCATGGGAACTTTCAGATAGATGTAATTTACTACAATATGATTATACTTCCGCTTTTTACTTTCTTACACTATTGTGTGGAGATGATATTGTTTTCGAAATTTTTTTTTTAATTCAAGGTTTTGACGGTTAAACGCATTTCAAGGCATCTTCAATCCATTTAGAACACTATTAGATAGCCGGTCAATGTGTTCGTGTGTGTATGTGTGTGTGTGACGTGGACAGAATAACTCAAAAACAAATCCATATACAGCCATGAAAATTTTGCTGTATGATGCATTGTGTAAAAAATAAGAACTAAATAAAAATTTTAATAGTTGTCATTATCAGAAGTCAAGTTGTTCGAAAATTAATAATTTCTTACCATTCATAATTTCCCTACATACATAATGTATTGTATATGGAAGGTATTGTGATAGGTTAGAAAATTCGAAACTGCACATTTTAAGGATCCCATATTTTAAAGAACATTTTAAGGATCCCATATTTTAAGGAACATTTTAAGGATCCCACATTTTAAGCACATTTTAAGGAACTTGAATTGAACGTTTTTGAGGTGATGTATATATATATATATATATATATATATATATATATATATATATATATATATATATGTGTGTGTGTGTGTGCGTATGTATCTGTGTGTGTGTGTGGTCCGCGAGTCTTTGGATGCGATATCTCACGAACGAATGGAGCGTTTTGAACGCAATTTGGTACAATTAATACAATCAATAAATACTTGAAGCCCATGGATTTTAAACGCGATCTAGCGTCGGAAGCTCCTCAAATTTTCGATTGATTTAAAAATAATCGTGGAAATATACGAACACTCAGTAATGTAAAATAAATAATTATTCTATACTTAATTTTTTATATTAAAATGAATGACACAAAATTTTAATGCTAGCTTTAAGGTTTCTTCGACATATTGCAGGTTTTTCAAATAAATGTATCTAAAAATGTAACATAAATCTGAACAGTGGTATTATGAAATATGCACAACTTGGTGATAATTTTGTCGATCTTAATGACTACTTTGGATAAATACCTCCAACGTGGCGACTTGTTTTAATATGGCGCCAAATTGACACAGATATTTGAATAAATTTTTGAAAATACCATAAAAAATTAGGACATTTAAGATTGTTATATAAATAAACTATTTATAAGTATTTTTTATTCAAAAACGAATGGTAGAAACTTTAAAACGCTAGCTTAAGCCGTGTTTGAGACATTACACTTTTGTCAAATAGATGTATCTTAAAAACTGCATAATAATGAACAGTAATATCATCAAATATGTAACACTTGGAGACTAATTTTTGCGAAATATCGCCAACTTGGCAACTTTCTTAATGTAGGGCCAGATTAACGTAACTGGCGTGAAAGTTCTATTAATGACGCCAAATTGTTGAATAAATGATTAATATATTTTAATATAATAGAGTATATTGCTTCGAAGATGCTAGCAATAATTCGATTTGGCGAGTTATATTTGAGCGAAATATAAGCTAATTTGATATTTTAAAATAATTTTATATGTTGTCATCCAGAAAGCGCCTAATGTCGGTATTTACGTTAGCTGCATTTCTAAGTTATCTATTATATATGTCATCGCATCAGAAAACCAAAGCACAATTCTATAATTTGGTTGAAAGTTCTGAAAAAATCTTAGTATGCTAACAATGAAACACATTTTTGATTAAGTAATTTTAATTTTGCCAATTTATTAAGCGAGCGATCTTGTAAGATTTTCGGTGCCTGGCGTTTTCTTTCACAGACCAAGAAGAGGTTTATATTTTCGCCATAGGTTGAGCGGTTGCACATGTTGTTAAAGAAAGGACTTCCTTTTGAATATTTTATTACTTTCCTTATATACATAATGTATAAGGAAAGAATTGTGACGGGGTCGAAAATTCGAATTCGAGTTTCCGACGGGAGAGCACGTTTCAAGCATCCCTGATCACGAATCAAACATTTTTGAAGTGATGTCTGTGTGTGTGTGTGTGTGTGCGTGTGCGTGTGTGTGTGTGTGCGTGTGTGTGTGTCAGTGAGTCTGTGGAGACAATAACTGACGAACAAATGGACGGGATCGAACCAAATTTAGTACAAAAATCACAATCCGTAAACACTGGAAGCCTATTGTTTTTATACGCAATCGAATGTTCAGAACCCCCCTAAATATTAGAATGAAATTTTGAAAAAATCGTCAAAAAATCAAAGCCACTAATAAAGTTACGCAGATAGACTTTCTTATGTAATTTTTCATTAGAAAACGATTGACACAAATTTTAGAATGCTAACATGAACCGTTCTCGAGATATTGCACATTTTTCAAAAAATTATCAAAAAGTCATATAAAATAAGAAAAAAATTCCAATTGAGACACATGTTCACTTTTCATATGTAATACCATGCGATAAATAGGATGACATCATTCTCGTGGATTTAACTCGTTCCATTCATGAAAAAATATACTTTGAGTAATACTTTTGTATTTGAACGCCAGTAGTCATTTATCTGCTGTAAGAATAACGTATTTCTCCGTCCATAACGCTTGGCGAGATTTTGGCGACGAATTTGGCGGAATGGCGCCAACTTAGTGACTTTTTGATATGTTGCCAAATTAACGAAAATCTCGCCAAATGGATTAAAATGACTCTACATCAAGGAAATTGGCAACTAATAGTCGAAAATTCAGTATCTTGGAAAGAATATTAGTATCTACTATAAGAAAAAACTATTTATTTTACTGTAAAAGTAGTAAATACATTACATTATATAAGGAAAGTCATATGTTGCCCACATCAGATTTTTTATTAATGTTTTGATTAGTCAAACGGGATCGGAGACATTTTAAAGGGAGGGAGATGAAAGGGGTATGGGTTTTTATCATGCACGTCTTCTTTTTTCGCATTTGCATGAGTTCAACATGAGTTTCGGCGTTCGTATTATTTGTAAGTAGTGTGCGCTTAGTTGGAACCCGGGTAACAACGGTTAATTCATTCAACGGTTAATTCACAAAATTATTTAATAACATGCCATGTGACTAAAACTGTCATAACCTGAACGGCTATCGTATTTGAAGAATTTTTACTTTCCCCTGTACATAGTATAATGTAAAGGGGAAGTATTGTAACGGGAGTGTCCGTGACTCTGTGAAGAAATATCTAACGAGCGAATATGGCGTTTCAAATGAAATTATAACAATTAAGAGAGATCAATCATGCATAAAGCATTGATTATGAAACACTTTCCAATTTCAATGCAATTTTATTTAAACATCTCTAAAATGCGACACACTCCTCGGTAATATTTTTAAAATTATCACAATATTACATTAATTTATTATATTTGAAAACTTAAAACTTCATCGAAATATTGAACTTCATTCAAATGACGGCATTGAAATATAAATTGCCTGGTTTAAACATCTCTAAAATTCGATACATTCCTCGGTAATATTTTTAAAATTATCATAATACTACAATAATTTATTATATTTAAAAACTTCATCGAAAACAAATGAACTTTATTCAAATGACGACACCGAAATATAAATCGTCTGGCTCTCTCTCTATAAAATCGGCATTTCATTCATAAACGTTTTAAAATTCCTTTCATTCATCACAATACTATAATAATTTATTTTATTTAAAAACTTAAAACCATGGAGGTACAAGTAATTTAACTCTATACCTTAAACTTCATCGAAAAAATTGTATGTTTCTCTGTGTAAAATCAATGAATGTTTCATTCATATCAGCTATATTGCAGACTCCATGAGCTAAATAATTTTGCGTTAAAGAAATGCAGCAATACTTATATAACTCATTCTACATCCTTTGGTGCTTACGTTATCCGTAAGTGAAAATTAGGCTTTGTTGTAAAAATAATCAAAGTTTGATGATAATTTAAACTCAAATATATTGTAATTGCGTTATTTCAGTATGTAGATGCACATAATTTAAGCAAAAATAACGCGATTTTAGGACGGATACAACACAAAATATGAATTAAAGAGAACTTTAAAAATCACGATTTTGACACAAGATGGATGCCCTATTTTATTTTGAAGTGGGTCACGTGATCTCTTCATGTAATGATCACGTGATCTCTTCCTATAAAGGGTGTAATTATTATTTTAATTTTTACTTAAGAAACTACTGAATATATTTTGCTGAAATTTTTAATTTCCTTATATACATAATGTATAAGGAAAGTATTGTGACGGGGTCGAAAATTCGAATTCGAGTTTTCGACGGCAGAGCACGTTTCAAGCATCCCTGATCACGAATCAAGCATTTTTGAAGTGATGTCTGTGTGTGTGTATGTGTGTGTGTGTGTGTGTGTGTCAGTGAGTCTGTGGAGACGATAACTGACGAACGAATTGGCCGATTCAAACGAAATTTGGTACAAAAATCACAATCCGTAAACACTGAAAGCCTATTGTTTTTATACGCAATCGAATGTTCAGAACCCCCTAAATTTTTGAGTGAAATTTTGAAAAATTCCTCAAAAAATCAAAACCGCTAATAAAGTTACGATAATAAACATTTTTTATGTAATTTTTCATTAGAAAACGATTGACATAAATTTTAGAACGCTAACATGAACCGTTCTCGAGATATTGCACATTTTTCAAAAAATTATCAAAAAGTCATAAAATAAAAAAAATGTTTCCTATTGAGAACAATGTTTACTTTTCATTTGTAACACCATGCGATAAATTGGGTGGCATCATTCTCGTGGATCTAGCTCGTTCCAGTCATGAAAAAAGATACTTTGAGTAATACTTTTGTATTTGAACGCCAATAGTTATTTATCTGCTGTAAGAATAACTTATTTCTTCGTCCATAATGCTTGGCGAGATTTTGGCGACGAATTTGGCGAGATGTCGCCAACTTGGCAACTTTTTTAATTGTTGCCAAATTAACAAAAATCTCGCCAAATGGATAAAAATGACGCTAAATCAATCAAAATTACAGCTAATTGAAGAAAATTCAATATCTTGGAAAGAATATAAGTATCTACTATAAGAATAACATTTTTTTAACTGTAAAAGTAGTAAATTCATTGCATTATATAAGGAAAGTCATGTGTTGCCCACATCAGATTTTTTTATATATTTTATGGGATAATTTGAAATATTTCCTAAAATGTTCGAAGCAATTTGTAAATTTTAAATTCGCTTAAAAATGTTTGAAAAATTAGGTCCCATGGGGTGCAATGTATTTCATTTTTTCAACCCGGGTTCAATCCAAAACTAATTGGGTGATATTATTCTTTTTTATTCCCATAGGTCACACAGACCGTCTGAACAACATACTAGAATTTCATTTTGATAAAGTTTTACGGCAGTTATCGTGCTAACGGACAGATAGACAGACAGAATGAACAAAGTCATAAACACTTTTCAACTATGTTGTAAAGTGTTAAAAAAGTATTAAATATTGCGAAATATGTTGACTTTTTACATGTAATATTATGCAATAAATTTGTTAACATCATTCTCGTGAATCTAGTTCGCTATATTCACAAGATACTTTGTATAATAGTTTTGCATTTTGATGCCTAAGAATTCGTCAACATTCTCTCCGTTTGTTTGCAACGTTGAGAAAAATGGGCAGAGTTTCAACCCTGATTAACGAAAATATCGTTAAAATTGTAATAATGAAAATAATGAACAAAAATGATACAAAAATTTATGAATTAATTATTACAAAGTTTTAATATGTGGTCTATATTGCTTATTGCGGATGCAATCCATATTGGTAATTGTCAATTACGAGTTGCGCGGAATAGAAGTTATATGAATAATTCGAAATAGTTTTGCATGTTGTCATCCGGAAAAGAGCCAATTATGCAGTTCAACATTAAAAACATTGTACCGTAGATCTTATACGCCATTTTTTCACTATAAAATAAGTAAATTCATTGCATTATGTGAGGAAAATCATATGCTGCCCACATCAGATTTTTTAAAATTTAGTTGTTTCATACGACTAATGAGAAACATCCTCAGTTGTTAAAAAAAAATTAGGTATTTAAAATTTCACTTTATGAATAATTACTGGAGGATTAATGATAAAACCATGCTGTTACAGATTAGCTCTTGAAATCAGTATAATTTGTGAGTGCACATAAATCCAATGTTTCTTTTTAAATTATTTTCTACTTGATATACCTTCTGAGACTACAAAAAAGCTTAATCGCACAAATGTTACAAATCTTGTTCACATTTCCGTAGTAAAGAAAAATTCTTCGTAGTTTGATTGGCCAACTATTTTACACACCATACGAAAAATATTTCAACTTCGTAGCGCGCCCACACTTCGCGAAGTCCCAAAAAGGTGAACTAGCTTGGAAAGCTGTAGATATCCTAGGATATCTACTTGGAAACACCGGGGGTGTTGCCCCGGCTCTGAACATCAGAGGCCAAAACTGGTTTGCAGACCCGGTGGCTTTTCTTATCAAAAATATGACCAATTTGTAAGCATTACTTCTCTTTGGAAAGACAAGCGACCTCCGTTGTCGTAAATGTGTGGGTGCATGGACTAGTGAAAATGGCAGTGAAGATTTAGGTTGCAGTTAATACAGGTGGAGGATATCGTTATGTTCTTAGATTTTGATGCCTGTGGCATTTCTAATTTTTGTGATATAGAACAGATGTTATGTGTGAAACACGAGTAGTGTTGCGCGTTGAAGAAATTGTTAACGAAGTAATGGAGAAATGGTTGTGCCAAGAGCTCGAGTAAGTGTCCTTCGTTGATCACTTAAAACTTTTGTATATATATATATATATATGTATATATATATATATATATATATATATATATATGTATGTATGTGTATATATATACATATATATATATATTATATATATGTATATATATATATATATATATATATATATATATATATATATATATATATATAATATATATTATAATATATATGTATATATATAAATATATAATATATATATGTGTGTATATATATATATATATATATATAAAAATAAATTATTAAATCCAAAGTTAGAATGTATGTAGTAACTCATAATACACTATTCCAAGATTTTCTACAAATACAAAGAAATTAAGACAAAAAGAGGAAATAATAAAGCATAATGCAAGTCATAAGGACAAAGACAATCAACAAATTTCAAAAATGAGGAATGCAAATAAGAAAACAAAAAAATCAAGCAAAAAAGCTTGCACATGGAGGAGATTTAGGCTTACGAGATTAGGCTTACGCAAAGTTCATTTCGAAAAAATTCTCATCGGGTCCATATATCTTTTCGAAATGAACACAAAAATGCTTGTTTCTGAAACACAAGATAGATTTTATCTATAAACTTGTGTTATATGGACGACAAGCATAAAGATTGGAACAATAAAGGAAACATAAATACCTCAAAACGCACCTCTTCAACGCAACCATGACTAGCAAAATATGACTGGATCTTCGTTGCCATATGCCAAAATGAAAAGATGTGATTTGCTGTTGCCAAAGAGAGTAATAAAAACAGTACTGCGCAAAAGCAATAAAATGAGTTATTCAACTGTTAAAGCTTCGAGATAAAAAGATGAAAATATAATTGCAGGAGAATGAAGAAGTACGGCTAAAATAAGATAATAAGGGGAGAATATGAGAATTTTAGGCTAATCGAAACTTATTAACTATACTATTGACTAAATATGCAGGATATTGATACATTTTACTGGTAATTTTGAGGTTATTAATGTGATATATATATATATATATATATATATATATATATATATATATACATATATATAATATATATATATATATATATATATATATATATATATATATATATACATATATATAATATATATATATAAGTATATAATATATATATATATGTATATATATACACATACATACATATATATATATATATATATATATATATATATATATATATAAATATATGTATATATATATACATACATACATTATAATTTTATAATATACTATAAAATATACTATACACAATTTTATAATATACTATAAAATTGTCTGCTTCTCTATGTAAAATCAATGAATATTTCATTCATATCACCTATATTCAAGACTCCAGAGCTAAATAGTTTTGTGTTAAAAAAAAGTAAGCAATTCGCATACAACTCATCTCACAGCTTGATTTATTTACATTCTGCATACATTAAAATTAGGATTCGTTGTAGAAATAATCTGAGTTTGATGATCATTTAAACTCAAAAATATTGTAATTGCTTTGGCGCAGAATATAGATGCGCAGAAAATACTCAAAAACAAAGAAGTTCTAGGAAGGATGCAACTCTAAATATAAATTTAAAAGAACTTTAAAAATCACGATTTTGTCAATAGGAAAAAAGATGGATTTCAATATTTTATTTTGAAGTGGGTCACATGATCTCTTCATATAATATGGGAGTAATTATTATTTTAATTTTTATTTAGAAAACTTCTGAAAATATTATGCTGAAAGTTTCTTCATATATTTTATGGGATAACTTAAATATTTCCTAAAATTTTCAAAGCAATTTGCGAATTTTAACTCCACTTAAATAATGTTTGAAAAACTAGGCCCCATAGGGTTCAATGTATTTCGCTTTTTTAACTCGGGTTTAATCCAAGACTAATTGGACGATATTAATAATTTACATTCCCATATGACCCACAGACTGTCTGAACAACATACTAAAATTTCATTGTGATAAAGTCATTTTTACGGCAGTTATCGTGGGAACGAACAGAATGAGCAAAGTCATAAACACTTTTTAATTATGTTTGAAAGTGTTAAAAAAACTCATCTGTGGCACATCCATTACAAATAAGCGTTAACATAAGTAACTATAAACCAAGACAAAAAGGATAAATATAGTAGGTAATTTATTGATATAATGGTAAAAGGGGGATGAGGGGAATAATTAATGGAATGATAAACTATAATCGAAAAGGACACGAGTATAAATGTATATGAAAATCATTAATAGAAATATAATTATATATATAAGAATATATATAAAAATTATATGAAAAAATAAACATGCCAAAAAGAGAAAAAGCAATAACAATTAGCTCAAGAAAAACCGAAAGAATACCAAGTTTCCGACAATGGCGATAGTATATCACTATAACCCCCATTGGTACTGTCTACTGGCTAAGTTAAGGAATGTTTATATATATATATATATATATAAGATTTAAAATGAGAAAAGAAAATATATAGGTGGAATGATTGTGTTTACAGGGTTGCAGAAAGGTCAAGGGGGATTGCGTCCCCTATTTCCTGGTTAGAAGCTAGCTTTGACTTCATGAAAACGCTCCCAGAGACTCTGCACGCCCGAAACAACAATCGATCATGCCCGTGGGGAAAAATGGCCGTATCCCAGACAACATAAAAATGATCAAAATAACAAAAATTGGAAATTTTACTAACCAGCAAGACGAGAATCATGGAAGAGTTGCATAAAGCGTATAAACTTCGAATAGGAAAGCATACATAAAAAAGTCGCGTCTAACTTATAGAGCCATCTGGATGTGTATCAATCAGATAATCCTAGGTAAGAGTTGTATTGTATGATGTCGGATAAACAATACAACATACAATACAACTCAACAATACAACTCAAACAATACAACTCAACTCTTACCTAGGATTATCTGATTGATGCACATCCAGATGGCTCTATAAGTTAGACGCGACTTTTTTATGTATGCTTTCCTATTCGAAGTTTATACACTTTATGCAACTCTTCCATGATTCTCGTCTTGCTGGTTAGTAAAATTTCCAATTTTTGTTATTTTGATCATTTTTATGTTGTCTGGGATACGGCCATTTTTTCCCCACGGGCATGATCGATTGTTGTTTCGGGCGTGTAGAGTCTTTGGGAGCGTTTTCATGAAGTCAAAGCTAGCTTCTAACCAGGAAATAGGACGCAATCCCCCTTGACCTTTCTGCAACCCTGTAAACACAATCATTCTACCTATATATTTTCTTTTTTCATTTTAAATCTTATATTTCAAGACTCTGATAGTGCGGCAATTTGCGCCTTTCTCTTTCTTGAATTTCATACTTTTTGGGATTGTATTTCTTTATATATATATATATATATATATATATATATATATATATATATACATATATATATATATATATTTATATATATATATATATATATATATATATATATATATATATATATAATATATAAATATATTTATTTCACAAATTCAAAATTATTGAAAGAGAGAAGATGCTAAAAATACTAAAAATGTACAGTATGTTAAAATATCGAAACATTATCTTCAGCAAAAGTACTGTACACTGAAATTACATATATGTATTGCGCTAAATGCGGCATATAAATATGATGAAATTAATATTTTGATTAAAAAAATAAAGTGCAATTGAAACGACATTGCATATCACCTTTTACTAGTTAAAATATTCTTAATGACTACTGGAATAAGAATTCATTGAAATGTAAGTGAATAAAGAATAAATAGTTACGATAAACACAACAACAATTCATAGGAAATAATACTAGTTAAAAATAGAATGCATAACAATGGATAAACGGCAAAAAAATTTGTAAAATCTTCAGGAGGTGTATACAAAAATGTGCATTCTGGAACTAATTCATTTCTTTAAATGAGCTTGTTACAATGAACAAAAAAGTTATTTTACACCCCCAATAAACTATATAAAAAACCCATGAATAATATTGGAGAAAAATAACAAAATTTTGTCAAAAATGGTAAACCAATTTAAGCCTATTACTTAAATTATTTATTTCGTACAATACTTTGAAATATTTATCATACCTTATTAAAAATTTATTTAATTTCACTTTTTAAGAGAGAGAGAGAGAGAAAATTATATATAGAGCTTGGTAATTATTCTTTTGCGTAACATTTTTGTGTCCAACTAGGGGGATGTGTCTTAAGAATACTAGCTAATCTATATTTTTATGAAAAGAAAAATATAAGCCCGGTTTCAAGATGCTCATGCACATATGTTTTACGTGTATATCATAACATCAATCCTAATACAGCCTTTAACTTTTATCCTAATAATCCTTAATTGACTGCTAGTAATAATAATATTAATACTGCCAACTTCATAACACTTTCCAACATAGTTGAAAAATGTTTATGACTTTGTTCATTCTATCTGTCTGTCTGTCCGTTCGCACGATAACTTCCGCAAAAATGACTTTATCAAAATGAAATTTCAATATGTTGTTCAGACGGTCTGTGGGACATATGTAAATGTAAATGAATAATATCACCCAATTAATTTTAGATTGAACCCGTGTTGAAAGAGTGAAATGCATTGAACCCTATGGGACCTAATTTTTCAAACATTTTTTAAGCGAAGTTAAAATTCACAAATTGCTTCGAAAATTGTAGAAAATATTTAAATTTTCCCATACAATATATATAAAAAAAATTTAACAAAATATGTTCGGTAGTTTTTAAAATAAAAATAATATTTGTACCCATATTATATGAAGAGATCACGTGACTCATTGCAAAATAAAATATGGGATCCATCTTTTTTTCCAGAGTAAAAATCGCGATTTTTAAATCTTTTTAAGTTCATATTTAGTGTTTCCTCCGCCCTAAAACAGCTTTATTTTTTAGTAATTTCTGTGCCAACGCAATTACAATATTTTTTAGTTTAAGTTATTATCAAACTTTGATTATTTCTACAAGCCTAATTTTAATGAAATAGCATGGAAACACGTCAACTAATTAATTCATTAAAATAAAAGACAAGCAAAAAAAATCTGATGTGGGCAACACATGACTTTCCTTATATAATGTAATGAATTTACTACATTTACAGTAAAAAAATAGGTTTTTCTTATAGTAGATACTAATATTCTTTCCAAGATATTGAGTTTTCGACAATTGGTCGTCATTTTCATTGATTTAGCGTTATTTTTATCCATTTGGCGAGATGTTCGTTAATTTGGCAACATTTCAACAAGAAAGATCAATCATGCATAAGCATTGATTATGAAACACTTTCCAACTGAAATGTAATTTCATTTAAAAATTTCTAAAATGTGATTCATTCAGTGGTAATATCTTTTACATTATCACAGTACTACAGTAATTTATTATACTTAAATATTTAAAACTGTATCGAAATATAAATCATCTGATTCTTTATGCAAAATCAATGAATATTTCATTCATATAACTTGTATTCCAGACTCCAGAGCTAAATAATTTTGTGTGAAAAAAATTCAGCAATTCTTATGTAATTCATCTTACAATCGCTTGAGATATTTGCATTCTGCATATGTTAAAATTAGGCTTCCTTGAATAAATAATAAAAGTTTAGGGATCATTTAAAATCACAACTATTGTAATTGCATAGGCACGGAATTTAGATACACAGATAATACACAGATAATATATATGTGTATGTGTATATACTCAAAGTATTGGAATCGTGCCGAAGATCGGAACTCGAATTTTCAAAGGATCTACACGTTTTGGGACTTCTAGAACACGAAAAAACTACTTTTAGGAAGACGTCTGTGTGTGTAAGGGTGTATCTGTGTATGTTTCTGTGTGTCTGTGTGGATATTACATCCACTCTAATTGAAAAACTAATGGACCGAATTTCATACAATTTGGTAGGTATGTTTTTTATGGGAAATCCTGATGTTCATTAGATTATAGTACGATTCGTAATAAAAGAATCTGCCTTCTTTGCGAAATGGCCGCAGAAATTGCCTTTATCCACTCTAGCTAAAAACTAATTAACCAAATTTAACAAAATTTGGAGTATAATATTTCAATAACCTACAAGTGATTTATATACTAAATTTAACAAAATTTTGTATATAAATCATTTGTAGGTTATTCTACTACGATTCGGGAAAAAGGAACGGGCTATTTTTGCGAAATGGCCAGCAAAAATCGTTATATATAAAAATAAAAGACTACGTGTGCTCAATTATATCAATTAAATTCCTATTTTATATGTGATTTTTGACAACAAAAAGAATAAGACTAACCCCATTACTCTAGGACTAGCCGTTCTTGAGATATTCTAGTTTTTTCGCGTTTTTGCTACGCCACCTTTGACAATAAGTCCAGCTATCAAATGAGAACCAAATTTAAGTTTAACGTGTAAATTCAATGTCATTTAAAATACTTATGTTGTGCAGATAAACTCAAATTATCATTAAATAAATAAAGAGAACGAATATGAGTCTGCAGAGAAAGACATGTGCTGTCCACATCAGAATTTTTAACAATATTACACCAATGATTTATAGAAGTGAACGGGGATTATTTTCAGGCCATTTCGAAAAAAATGTATGATCTATATTTAAAGATCCATCAAATTTTTGTCGAATAAAATGGTCAACAAATTTAAGCTGTGTACCAAATTTTAACTCTCTAGGACGTAGGAAAGTGCATTTAAAATGCCATCAATTAAATTTATCAAGAAGAGTTATATAAAATTTTAAAAAAATGAAAAATTGTTATCTACCAAATTTATTTTAAAATATGAAGCCACTCCCATATGCAAAACGTTTAAACAAAGGGAGAGATATTTATTATATAATATCTCTCTCTTTTCTTTCTAGAAGATATCCCAAAGTCAGAATTTAATTGAATTTGTTTTTTTCCCTATAATAAATAATTTTTTTAAACTACTTAACATATTTTACTGAATTTTTTTTTATATATTCTATGGGATAATGTGAATATTTCCTAAAAATTTCGAAGCAATTCGTGAATTTTAAATTTACTTAAAAAATGTTTGAAAAATTAGGTCCCATAGGGTTCAATGTATTTCATTTTTTCAACCCGGGTTCAATAAAAAACTAATTGGGTGATATTATTTATTTATATTCCCATAGGTCCTACAGACCGTCTGAACAACATACTAAAATTTCATTTTGATAAACTCATTTTTACGGCAGTTATCGTGCTAACGGACAGACAGACAGACAGACAGACAGACAGACAGAATGAACAAAGTCATAAACACTTTTCAACTTTGTTGTAAAGTGTTAAAAAGTCGCCAAGTTGGCGACATTCCGCCAAATTTGGCTCTAAAATCTCGCCAAGCGTTATGGACGAAGAAATAAGTTATTCTTACAGCAGATAAATGACTATTGGCGTTCAAATACGAAAGTATTACTCAAAGTATCTTTTTTCATGAATGGAACGAGCTAGATCCGCGAGACTGATGTTACCCAATTTATCGCATGGTATTACATATGAAAAGTGAACACGTTTCTCAATAGGAAATATTTGGCTTTTTTATATGACATTTTGTTAAATTTTTTGAAAAATGTGCAATATTTCGAGAACGGTTCATGTTAGCGTTCTAAAATTTATGTCAATCGTTTTCTAATGAAAAATTACATAAGCAATGTCCATTTGCGTAACTTTATTAGTGGTATCGATTTTTTGACGATTTTTTCAAAATTTCATTCGAAAATTTAGGGGGGGGATTGAACATTCGATTGCGTATAAAAACAATAGGCTTCCAGTGTTTACGGATTGTGATTTTTGTACCAAATTTGGTTCGAATCGGTCCATTCGTTCGTCAGTTATCGTCTCCACACACACACACACACACACACACACACACACACACACACACACACACACATAGGTGGGCAAGACCTGTAAAACGAGGACGCTGTGTGTATCCTATCAAACTGAGAACCCTATTAAGGAATATATTTTTGGTGAAAACGTTAATGATTTCCCAGTTAAAATACAGTATACTTTTCATTTCTACTTCGTAATTTTAAAAAAATTAATTATTTCAACGCATGTTTTTTTCAACCAAAATGGGGACCTGGTGTTACACATCTAATATGTACACACCGTAAATCGCGGACCCGTGTCACACACCGTAAATCGCGGACCTGTTTCACACACCGTAAATTGCAGACCTATTTCACACACAGTAAATCGGGGACATGTTTCACACACAGTAAATCGTAGACATGTTTCACACACAGTAAATCGCGGACCTGTTTCATACATCTACAAACCGGGGACTTGTCTCATAGTGACGTATATACAAAAATAGTTTTTGGGCGGTTTACTCCGGCTTAGTTTGATTTTTGTTTAACATGGATCCGAAGCATCGCTAGACCCTTTTTGGGAGGGCACAAGCCCCTCCTACCTAATGTGTGTGAGGAAGCGTCCCCCCTCCCCCCAAAAAAATCAAAATTGTATAAATATATTTTTCTTTACTATTTGGAATAATATTTATATTTTCGCATTTAAAGTTTGAAATTTTCAACGTATTACCCTCTCAATTTTTTGCAGTGAAATTTCACTAGTTCTAAATATTAGTCACTTGAGACCGGATATCTTATTAAGCTTAAGAAATAAATAAAACGGTAGTCAACAACCATCTGACACTTATCCAGTCTCGGTCTGAACCATTGACATTATAGGCGCCTGAAGGATATTTTCCAGGAGGAGGCAAAAGATGCATTGCACACACGCACGCACATATATGCATAAAATATACAATGAAATCTGTAAAATCCACAGGACAGGAAGCGACAAATGCCTGTCTCCGGCCCCCAATCTTCGGCGCCAATGATTAACAAGTGTCATAGTCTATAAGGGGTAATTAGGTATCGTCGGAAACGATAGGCTTTTGATTTAAGAAGCTTTTAAATACTCTGAAAAATTGAAATTGCTTTTTATGAAACAAAAATTAAAAGTCACTTTTTTTCATTTTTGTCCCCTTGTAAATCAATTATTATTTTATAAAATAAATTAGCCTAAATTGACAAAATTGTATAACTGTTTATGAACATTGATAGAGAAAGTTTTTATTGTTTTAAAATAATAAATTTTACTGATTTAAAATAATAAATTTCCACATGTTAACATGGAAAATTATTAAGGCATAGCTGTTATTTATGTTTATACAAGCAAACACGGGCACCGGCACAGAGCCATGCCCCCCCCCCCCCTTCAGTTTTCGATTTTCTATATAATAAATTTTTTTTAAAAATTTCAACATTTTTTAACTTTGAGAGAGTTATATTTACTGATACGGTTCCAAACTGTCATATGAAATAGACATGCAATTAAAAATAAAACTGCACTTCCCCAAAGTTTTCACAACATTTATTAGAAGAAAAAACAATAAATGCGGACGATCCGCATTAAAGCGACCCCCCCCCCCCACCTCAAAGCGCCAACGTACTTGGTGAACGACTCCATATCCAGAAGAGTATATGCGAGAATTGAGAGTTAAATTTAAAATACGTATTGATTGAATGCCAAATGAGGTAGGAGGGTGGGAAGAAGACGCTTTTCGCTCGATATAGAATAATTTCGTTAGAATCGTTATGCTGAACATACGTTACACAGTCAAAACTCGATATAAGGTATAAAGTCACCCTTACGTATTTGAAAAAACTGACCCTATAAGCGGGGAGATCTTATATCTGGATATGGAACATTTCAGCCTGTAGCGATGGAAATTTAACTGCATACTGATCAGTAGTGTAAACATGAAATAAAAATAAAATTACATTACATTTTAATTTAATTCATTTTATTTATAAACCCAGAACTATGATAAATACTACAATAACAGTTTTGATAAGGAAACAAAAAACACGCACTCATTGAAGCTCCCCTTCTCCCCCCCCCCCTCCCAGAAGCAGAAAAGTAAGTCTCTATTGTCTATTTTTAGATTTTGGATTTAGGTACAATTGACAGCTTTAGCGGCACTTTCACTTTGACCATTGTTACGAGAATGTCAAACTCTATAACTCTGTTTGTCGAGTTGACAAAATTGTCTTTTTGTGTAGACACCAAGGCAGGATGGCAAAAGGAGCAATTTGGCGGCAGGTACTAGGTAGAAAGGGGTGGTGGTCCTGAATTCCCTTGGGTAATTTGCTGCTGGTGAGAGTCGAACCCTTTTTCATTTTCACCTGTTGTAGAGTAAAAGGTTGGGTGTGATGTAAACAAAATCCTGGTCACGTTTGGATAATGCCCAGTTGCCCATCGAAACAGACTGCTTTAACTGCAGACACAACTTCATTGCATTATTTAAAGGTTTACAGTATAACCTGAAAAACTTAGAGCTTTATAGGTATGTACATGTGTTACAACCATGGGCAGATACAGACTTTGCAAAAGGTGGAGGGAACCATTCAAAAGGAGGGCCCAACATTCAATTTCAACTTTGTTCCCATACGCATAGAACTAATGTTAGTTTTCATCATAAAGGGTGGGGGGCACTAGGTCCCCCGGCTCCCCTCTCAATCCCCGCCTGGTTCCAACCAGTGGCGTAACTATAAGCTTAGGGGCCCTTAGCACAGTTTCAAAGGAATCTAAGAAAAAATGGCCGAGGGAAAATATAACCGTGGAAAAAATGGCAGAGGGAAATAAATGACCGCTGAAAAATTTTATTGTAAATGAGGGGACCTTTATTTTTAGCTTTGCCCCAAATAGAGGTAATGCCATTTTTGTAAATTTGTTTACATCCTGGATCAGGATATTTTATTCTTCCGATCTCCCTCTGAAGATAATTTTATATAGCAGAAACAGAGATTCTGATACTTAATTTGGGAGAATTAAATGGTTTAATAGAGTGCTTTGAATAACAATATCATTTAGAATACAAAGAATTTGCAAATAATTGTGAATTTAAAGTTTTTATATTATATATTCCGTACGAATAACAGATATTCCTGCTAGTAATTCCATATATTTAATCAATGATTGAACCCATTGGTAATATTTTAGCGTATTCCGATTTATAATGAAATATTAGTTTTACAAAATTTATAGTCACCACTTCTATTGTATGATATGAAAATGTGAGTTACATTTTAATTGCATAAATAAAGGTCTAGATCTTAGAACAATCTAAAATAAAGGTGTTGATCCTATAAAATTGGTTTTTGTTTGCTAGTTTTCTACTTCTTTAGACACATTAGGTTCAAAATCCAAGGAAAGAAAATATGATACGAAAGGCAAATATATGACAAATGTGAGATTTCTAACTTCTCCGGTATTCAAGTTATTATTCTAAAAATACACGTATACATTCCTATTGCGCGGCCCCAGGATGGACTGGGATGATAATTTTCAAAATTCAATAATACTGAATCCGTATCAGTCATTATCTGAGCTATCTATATCTATAACAGTTTCCGATAAATAAGTGTTTTATGCAAAAATTTTTGAAACGAAATTAGAAAATATACCGAAAGTGGAAATCTTTAGTGACCTACTACCCTATACCTCTTCTTAAATTGGATGCTGAATCCTTATCATTTATCATCTAAGCTATCATTTGTTATCAAAGATTTTAAAAGAGATCGAACCTTTTACAAAAGATCGGATTTTTTAAATAAAAAATATTTAAAATTTTTAAATAATAAATTACATATAAAAACTATTTAGGCAATACATTTTAAAGCATATTTATCTTTTATAATAATTTTTTGATTAAAAAAATGCTAACATTTTATTAGCTTCCGCACGTAATTTATCGTACTATATTTCATTCGATGTATTTAATATATCTGGGATATTATGCTCCATAGCAAAAAATAAAATTCCCAATATCTCGAAAACCTCTCTTAATAATAGGGTCTACCACTATTCTGTTAAAGTAACTTGCAAAGCCTTCACCACATTTGTTAATAATGAATGTATTTCAAATTTCCTACTGTTTATATTGAGAATTGCGCATTTTGCAAATCGCATTTAATTCACTTATAAATAGAAAAAATATATATTAAAAGTAATCTGACGTGGGCAGCACATGACTTTTCCTACAGACACAAATATATTTTCTTATTTTGTATTTCATGCTGCGTTAAATTGAGTTTAATTGCAGAAAACCACATGGACACTTTTCTGATATTATATCGAATTTGCATTTTTAATGTACCTTAGTTTCATTCAGCAACTGCGCTTTAAAGTCTTCATCAGATCCTCGATATTCTTTATTCGAATCGCAGTAACATCTAATCAGTACGAGGGTAACCCACAAGTGATTTATCTACCGAATTTTGTGAAATTTGATCAATTAGTTTTTTGGCTAGAGTGGATACATGGGATTTTTGAGGGTCATTTCGCAAATAAAGGCGGTTTCTTTTATACTGAATCATACCGAAAAGTAATTAGCACCAGGGTCACGCACAAGTAACTTACCAACCAAATTTTATGAAATTTGGTCCATTAGTATTTGAGCTTCAGTGGATACATACATCACACAGACAGACCACACACACAGACGTCACGCTAAAAGTAGTTCATTCGTGTTCTACAGGTCCCGAAACGTGTAGATCCGTAGAAAACTCCAGATGTGATTCCATTATTCCAATACTTTATCTATACATTAGCATGTATTGCAGCGAAAGTAAAAATATATTACAAGAAGGAAGATCAGTCATATATAAAACATTGGTTATGAAACACTTTCCAACTGCAATGTAATTTTATTTAAACATCTCTGAAATGCGATACATTCAGAAGTGATATTTTTAAAATTATCACAATTCTACAATAATTTATTATATTTAAAAACTTCATCGAAAACAAATTAACTGTGTTCAAATAACGTCATCGAAATATAAATCGCCTGGCTCTCTATATAAAAGCAGTGAATATTTCAATCATAAACTTTTTTCATTCCTTTTTTTCAGAAGCGATATTTCTAAAATTATTAAAATACTACAATAATTTATTTTACTTAAAAACCTAAAACCATGGAGGTAAAAGTACTTTATAATTCCATGCTTAAAACTTCATCGATAAATCAATACAATAGAATCGTCTGCTTTTCTATATGAAATTATTGAATGTTTCATTCCTATCAACTATACTGCAGACTCCAAAGTTAAATAATTTTGCGTTAAAGAAATTCAGCAATTCTTATACAACTTCTCTTACAGCTTTATTTGTTTACATTCTACATGCGTGACAATTTGGCTTCATTGTAGAAATAATCAAAGTTTGATGATCATTTAAACTCAAAATATTGTAATTGAGTTGGCGCAGTATATAGATGCACAGAAAAGATAAAAACTAAAGCGGTTTTAAAACGGATACAACACTAAATATAAATAAAAAAGAATTAAAAATCACGATTACACTGGGAAAAAAAGTGGTTGGCATATTTTATTTTGAAATGTGTCACGTGATCTCTTCATATAATGTGGATGCAATTATTATTTTAATTGTTACTTCAAAATATTCCGAACATATTTTGCTGATTTCTTTTTATATACTATATGGGATAATTCGACTATTTCCTAAAATTTTCGAAGCAATTTCTGAATTAATTTCGCTTAAATAATGTTTGAATAATTAGGTCCCTTAGAGTTCATTGTATTTAATTATTTCAATCTGGGTCCAATCCAAAACTAATTAGGTGATATTATTTGTTTACATTCCCGTATGTCCCACAGCCCGTCTCAGCAACATACTAAAATTTCCTTTTGATAAAGTCATTTTTACGACAGTTATCGTGCGAACGGACAGACAGACAGACACAATGAGCAAAGTCATAAACACTTTTTATCTATGCTGTAAAGTGTTAAAAAGCAACGATATGCTAAATTTGAACTAAATTTGAACGTTTAGGGTTCTCGAGCTGTAACGTGTACTTTCCTATTGTTGGTTTAAAAAATATAATACGAATTTAAAATTTGTGCTTTTTAAATGACTTGTCTTGTTGCGTTTTGAAAGATAATATTATTGTAATGATTTTCTGTAGCACTTAGTCTCTTAGTCTAACTATCCCACATTCCGACAAATTTGACTACTTTTTAATATGCTGTCAAATTACTGAAAATGCTGCCGAATTGATAACATGATACTAAATTAATGACAATTATACACCCAATTAATGAAAATTCAATCTTTTGAAAAATTAAGTTCAATTTCCTTGAAAATCCCTGTCGCCCTGTGGTAATTAGAAAATAGTTTTTGTAAATTTGTTTACACACAGGACCAGAATGTTTTTACCTTCAGAGCTGCCTGTGAAGATAATTTTGTATAGCGAGAATAAATATTCTTATACATCCATTAAGGATAATTAAAATAAATACAAGCCGAATACCAGTTGAAAAAATACTGTGTCGCAATAAGCAACTCTCGAATAATGTAAATGTTTGATTAATTCGCGTTTCACATTTATTCGTCAAATCGAATATTTTAGTGTGCATACCCCCCCCCCCCCTCCCCCCCAAAAGAAACTATTGGAAAACTTAAATTGCACAATTCTTTCTTTCAAACAATCTACCCGTACACCAAATTAAAGTCTCAATGTCTTCCCGGAGCATGCTATTTTATCATTTCACATTTCGAACGATTTTTCCTATAGTGCACACCCATAAATGTGGTCTGGGCCTTCGACATCGACACCCGTAAATGAACATTTTTGAAATAGTTCGTCTTTTATCAGATAATTGGTTCATATACCAAATATCAAGCCTCAATCACATTTAAATGGAAGTGTGTCTCATTTATTCGGAAAATCGAACGTTTTGGTGTGCGGCAACACCTAAAGTAACAAATATTGGAAATCTGAAATTGCACACTTTCTTTTCTTCAAACTATTTACCCATATTCCAAATTTGAACTATTCTATCACGAAGCATGCTTTTCCTTTCGTTTCACCTTTCAAACTTTCCCTGTGTAGCACCCCCCTATGAACATTGCTGGAAAATTGTATTCATTTTGTGTTTTTTTATCAAATGATTTGTCCATATACCAAATTTCAAGCCGTTGAAAAGGAGGCGATTTTCATTTGTTTGTCAAATCGAATATTTTATTGTGCGGCACCCCCCTGCTTTAGCAAATGTGGGAAAACTGAAAGTGCACACTTTCATCTTTTCCAACTATCTACCTGTACAATAAATTTGAAGTCTCTGTGTCATCACAAAGCATGCTTTTTCTATCATTTCACCTTTCAAATGTTTCTGTGTAGGGTAATCACCCCCTTATATACACATTTTTTAAAAATTCCGTTTTTCTTGGGTATTGTATCAGATTATTGGCCCATATATCAAATTTCAAGCATCTATCACATTTCAAATTGACGTTTCTCATTTATTCCGAAAATCGAACATTTTGATGTGCGTCATCCCTACGGTAGAAAATATTGGAAAATTGAAACTGTACACTCTCTGCCTTCCAAACTATCTATCCGCACAACACATTTGACATCTCTATCTCATCCCGAAGCATGTTTTTTTTCTTTTTCATAAATTCATCTTTCGGACGTTTTTCTCTGAAGCACCCCTTAAACGAACATTTAAAAAAAAACTGTATTCGTATTGAGTGTTTTCATCACATAATTAGTCCATGCGCAAAATTTCAAGCCTCTATCAAATTTTAAAGGAGCCGTTTCTAATTTATTTGGAAAATCGAACATTTTAAGGTACATGAAGGTCTATTTTGCCCACGAAGTTCTTTCGAACATGAAGGTATATTTTGCCCCTCGGACCTTTGCCATTCCCCCTGGAGTTTTTGAACTTTTTTTTTTCTTCCGGAAAATAAAATCCCATGATCTCATGTAAACTATTACCAAGTTTGATAGCATTCTGTCCAGTAGTTGTCCATTTATGGCCATTTCAAAGTGGAACTTTAATTGTAAAGACTCTGTATAAACTCTTTCTCAAAACGTTCGAATACCTACCTACACTCTTTGGCCATTAGACGAATATTTTAGTGTGCGGCAGCCCCCTGCTTAGCCGCAAAGAAAGATTAGTGTCAATCATTATCCCCTTGGAGTCCCAAATGAGGGGTGAAATACATTCTTCCCTGAAAAATTCTTCTCTACCGTGGGAAACTGAGAGCAAGGGGCATTCTTCTGATTTTCACCAAAACCTTTGTTCATTGCTTTTTGCTGAAAACTTTAATTCTTTATATAAAACACATACTCTAGATTTTTTGTTGCATATAATATTTTTTTACGCATACGTGTACATGTACATAAACATTTTATATTATGTTGAAATTATATTATTTCTGCAATGAAACACGCATTTTCTGGATATCGTTTGTGCGATATTTCAACATTTAATTCAAGCTAAAATGACACGAGTATTTACATATTTTTAACATTTTACAGCATAGTTGAAAAGTGTATATGACTTTGTTCATTTTGTCTGTCTGTCTGTCCGTTCGCACGATAACTGCCATAAAAATGATTTTATTAAAATGAAATTTTACTATATTATTCAGACAGTAGGTAGGACATATGGGAAAATAAATGAATAATAACAAACAATTGGTTTTGGATTGAACCCGGGTTGAAAAAATGATATGCATTGAATCCTATGGAACCTAATATTTCAAACATTTTTTAAGAGAACTTGAAATTCACAAATTCCTCCGAAAGTTTTAGGAAATATTAAAATTATCCCATAAAAAAATGAAAAAAATTCCGCAAAATATATTCAGTAGTTTTTAAAATAAAATTTTAAATAATAATTACACCTATATTATAAAAAGAGATCATGTGATCCACTTCAAAATAAAATATGGCATCCATCTTGTGTCAAAATCTTGATTTTTAAAGTTCTTTTTAACATTTTGCAACATTGTTGAAAAATGTTTATGACTTTGATCATTCTGTCTGTCTGTCTGTCTGTCCGTTAGCACGATAACTGCTGCAAAAATGACCTTATCAAAATTTTAGTTGTTCAGGTGGTCAGTGGAACCTGTGGGAATAGAAATGAATAACATCACACAATTAGTTTTGGATTGAACCCGGATTGAAAAAATAAAATACATTGAACCCTATGGGACCTAATTTTTCAAACATTTTTTAAGCGAATTTAAAATTCACAAATTGCTTCGAAAGTTTTAGGAAATATTCAAATTATCCCATAAAATATATAAATAAAAATTAGCAAAATATATTCGGTAGTTTTTTAAATAAAAATTAAAATAATAATTACATCCTTTTTATGAAGAGATCACGTGACCCACTTTAAAATAAGATATGGCATCCAACTTGTCTCAAAATCGTTATTTTTAAAGTTAGTTATTTTTAATTCATATTTAGTGTTGTATCCGTCCTAAAACCGCCTTATTTTTGCTAAAATTCTGTGCATCTACTAACTGAAACAACACAATTACATTATATTCGAGTTTAAATGATTATCAAACTTTGATTATTTCTATAACGAAGCCTAATTTCCACTTATGAAAAATGCAAACACCAAAAGATGTAGAATGTGTTGTATAAGAATTGCTGCATTTCTTTAAAGCAAAATTATATAGCTCATGGAGTTTGCAATACAGCTGATTTGAATGAAACATTCGTTGATTTTACACAAAGAACCCAGACGATTTTTTCAATGAAGTTTTAAGCATAGAGTTAAATTATTTGTATCTCCATGGTTTTAAATTTTTAAATCAAGTAAATTATTATAGTATTGTGATGAATGAAAGAATTGGAAAAATGTTTATGAATGAAATGCTACATTTTTATAGAAGCGATTTATATTTCGATGACGTCATTTGAATAAATTCCATTTGTTTTCGATGAAGTTTTTAAATATAATAAATTATTGCAGTATTATGATAATTTTAAAAATATTACCTAGGAATGTATCGCATTTTAGAGATGTTTAAACCAGGCATTTTATATTTCAATGCCGTTATTTAAATGAAGTTCATTTTTTTCGATGATGTTATAAGTTTCCAAATATAATAAATTAATGTAGTATTTTGATAATTTTAAAAATATTACCGAGGAATATATCGAATTTTAGAAATATTTATATAAAATTGCATTGAAGTTGGAAAGTGTTTCATAATCAATGCTATATAAATGGTTGATCTTGTTAATTTATATTGAGTGTTGTATCCGTCCTAAAACAGCTTTGTTTTTGCTTATTTTCTGTGCATCTATATTATGAAATAACGCAATTACAATATATTTGAGTTTAAATAATCAATGCCATCCACCTTGGGTCGAATTCGTGATTTTTAATGTTATTTTTAATTTATATTTAGTGTTGTATCCGTCCTAAAATCGCTTTATTTGCTTAATTTCTGTTCACCTATATTCTGAAACAACGCAATTACAATATATTTGAGTTTAAATGATCATTAAACTTTAATTATTTCTACAAAGAAGCCTAATTTTCATTTATGGAGAATGTAAACTTACCAAGCTGTAAGATGAATTGTATAAGAATTGCTGAATTTCCTTAACGGAAAATTATTTAGCTCATGGAGTCTGCAAAATAGCTGATATGAATGAAACATTCATTGATTTTATATTGGGAAGCAGACGATTTTTTCGATGAAGTTTTAAGCAGACGATTTTATAGCAGACTTTTTCGATGAAGTTTTAAACACAGATTCAAGTTACTTTTACCTCCATGGTTTTAAGTTTTTAAGTAAAATAAATTATTGTAGTATTGTGATGAATGAAAGGAATAAAATAAATGTGTATAATGAAATATTTACTTCTTTTACATAGAGAGCCAGGTCATTTATATTTCGATGACATCATTTGAATAAAGTTCATTTTTTTTTCGATGAAGTTTAAGTTTTCAAATATAATAAATTATTGTAGTTTTGTGATAATTTTTAAAATACTACCACCGCTGAATGTATCGCATTTTAGAGATGTTTAAATAAAATTGCATTGCAGTTGGAAAATGTTTCATAATCAATGCTTTATGCATTATTGATCTTTCTTGTTTATAATATTTTGTATTTATATGGTGTATATCACATAGATATTCGTGTAGTAGTATTACATACATAATCGTTTTCTCAAATTCGAGATTTTGATGCCAATATGTTTTAAGACCTCCTGAACACATTTTGCCTTTTTTTTTAATGATGTCCCTCCGTCTGTCTGTGGTCGATTTCTTGTATTCCCGATAGCGGCCACGAATATTAACGGATTTTCATGAAATCTTATATCCAGCTTTGTTACAAATAATCTAGAACATGATATACTTTTTTTTTTAATTCGAGTTCGAAATTTATTCTAAACTTCATATTTTTTTAACATGACAGCATAGAACAAAATTTGAGATAATCATACATAAGAGTTTATTTATGGCTCAATGACCACGTGACTTCATAGTTACAATCATTGTTGTGAAAGATAACCGCAATATAATTTTATTTTTCGTGATGTCATTAGTCCCACCGGGAGGCAAGTTACCCCCTCCACCCACTGTTAGGTATACTGTTAGGAAGTGCGGTTTTAATCGATTTTTTTTGCTCTTTAAAGTGAAGGGTAACACACTATAATTGTAATCATTTAGGTTCTTTATACCGATTTTTCAAAAAGATTTTGTAAAATAAAACAAAATAAAATAAAAAATAAAGAAACTATTAAAAATAAATTATGTTATGAGAAAATCGAATTGAGCCAAACTGCAGTTAATTTTCCCCGAATATCGGAACTATATTGAAACGTAATTACATTTAAAAATTTCCTGCGAAAATTGCCAATTAATATGTAAAGTTCTATTTAAAAGCAAATGACATAATTTTTAGAACGATAATCTACACCGTTCTTGCGATATAGTCGTTATTGATCCAAAATGGGGAAAATCCTAAAACATTATATATTTTCACAATTATTATGTAACAAAATAACTTAAGTACATTTTACCAATAATTAATGGACACTATTGTTTAATAGTTAGTTTAATAGTATGTTTAATAGTTACTTACTAGATATTAGATATTTTACTTTTCTCCAGAAACACCATATCTCACGAAATAATGAACCAATTTACTTCAACTTTTTGTGCATATTTTAATTGGTAACTGCAATAAGCCTATTCATTTTAGTGATATCTGGTTGAAGAAAGTTCTAATTTGTGTTGCTGTTTTCCAACAAAATAAGAATCTGTTAATCTGTAGTGGAAATCATGAGTTGCATACGTTACTTATCTATATTTCATTTTCTTTTTGAAAGAAAATACGCTGATTTGGAAAAACAATGTTTCTCTATTGTACTCCATTGCAAGTATAATGATAAATTCTGTAAATCGAATGATATATACTTAATCAACTCTGTCATATTTATTGAGACCTAATAAGAATGAACAATAGAAAAAGTAAAAAATTAGGACGGAAATCCAAAGTTCCCAGATTAAATTCACGGACTTATTTTGTGGCTTAAGGTTTTGAGAGCTTGAAAATTGTAAAGAAATTGAAAATGAATATATATAAATAATATAGAGTATTTATGTTAAAAATGTATAAACTATGGAAGTATATTGGATGAATAAGAAACTCCTAACAAATTTTATTCTAGAGGTCACTGTTTGAAGGATTAAAATTCTCCGCTCTCAAATTCTTTTATCTTCTTCCTGTGGGTCAGGAGAGTCGTATCCTCTGATCTATTGTACGTTATCTCTGATGGGTGGTGTCAAAGGTGTCAACTGCCTGCAAATGGGGGTCAACCTGTTTGGGATAGGGTTTGTCCCATAGCCGTGTTTTTGAGAGATTCTTCCACCCGTATGTTCGCATGTCCAAATTTAAGTCAATGTAATTGAAGCGCTTATAGTGTTAGTTGGAACGTCCGTAGCTTGGAAAACGTCGAGGTTTGCATTCCATCTCGAACGAATATCCAAATGAAGCTTGCGAAAACCAAATGTCGCTACTTGCTTCGAAAATTCGACAGTAGACAATTTATTTTGGACTAGCCGCCTTTGGCGACCAGCCTGTTCGCTACCCTTGAAAATTCTGACCGTGGCAAACTCGCTGGCGCGACCTACCAGAAAGGTGTAAGGTAACTGTTTGGATGGCCAGGAAGTGCACCCCCCCCCCAATTTTGACCAAAACCCATGACATCCACAGGGGAGGCATCCACAGGGAACGTACCCTCCTTCCCCTACCACCAACCTGTCGGAAGGACTTACGGTCCCACATGTTTAACGTGATCGTACTCCGCGTGAACACGGCGGCAGTTTTGACAGTGGCGAGAATCGAACCAGGGCCTACCGAGTGCAATTCCCGCGCGCTAACCACTGGACAACCGCGCCCTCCGCGACAATCTCCATAACTTTCTTTTTATTCACCCAATTTAGACCGGAACCCAGTGGGGGAGGCATCCACAGGAACCGTACCCTCCTTCCCCTATCACCAACCTCTCGGAGGGAATTACAGACCCACATGTTTAACGTGATCGTACTCCGCGTGAACACGGCTGCAGTTTTGGCAGTGGCGGGAATGGAACCCGGGCCTACCGAGTGCAATTCCAACGCGTTAACCACTGGGCTACCGTGCCCTCAACCCCGTGGAGTTAACAAAGTTTGGTTTAGTTTAATGACGTTAAAACTAAAAAGGAAATTTTAAGGCACCGTGACAATCTCCATAACTTTATTTATTTTTATTTTTTTATTTCTTCAGTGTTTACGCTTTTCATTAATATCATTTAAAATATTCTCATTCCATAGTCGAAATCATTAGTACTTTTTGAGATGAGAGGATTTAAAAACCAAAGTTCGTTTTTTTTTAACCGAAAGTGACTTTTGTTTTAAAATCTTTAAAAAATATTATAATTTGTTCCTGAGATTTGAGATTGATATATTTTTACTCGCATTTGTCTGCTCTTTCCGGTGGTGTGATTTGTTTTTTTCTACGACGTCTGGATGGTGGAGAAAAAAGGGAAAAACCGTCGAAATCGCATAAAACATTAAATAACTAAAAAAATAATTCAAATTTTAAAAATCGGGTTTTACGTGTCCCTCCCCCCCCCCCCCGGATCTCCGATTGCGAAATTTCGTAGCTCTCCGACGCGCGGTCGCTGAACGTATAGTGTGTAAGTCACACACACACAGACACACACATAGACATTGCCTTTTATTATATAGATAGCGAGTTTTGTTTTATCCGCTGTCATTTGACCATCTGTGAAAACGGTGAATTTTACACCAAAGACGTGTCCGCCACTCCATCTAATATTAAATATTGGAAAAAAGCTAAATTTAAACAAAACGTTTTGGTCTATATACCGATTATGCCAAAGGGCATCAGCCAATCATTTATCCACAAATCTGGATTACCAAAAAGAATGTATTACGCGTAGGCTCATTCATCATATACGTGTTAATTATAGAAAAGGTGAATATGTCTTTTGACCTGACCGAGCCAACACTCATTTCGCAAAAATCGTATAGGAACCTTTGAAGTCAGAAAATGTCGAATTTGTTGATAAGTACATCAACCGTGCTAACGTCCCAGAAATTCGTGCCATTTAAGACTTTTGGTCGTATTTGCAGTCTTTGGTATATGCAAATCATTTCCTTTTGGATGGATTTTAATCTAGATTTTGAACCTCATTGGGCTAGCCTGTCTTGGATCAGCTGAAGAATGCATTCGCTTCTGAAGAATAACGCGAGAAGTAGCTAAAATTCCAAGTTTAACATGTCGTTGGCTTTTGGGGTATATTTAAAAGTCTTAGGATTTGAACTTTATCGGTGTAGCTCGTCCTGGGCCCGACCTTGGACCTATTTTTTAGAATAACTGGAAAATCGGGGAAACTAGAAAATATAAATTTAGTACATTCTTATATTTTAAGGAATATTTTAATTCCTTCGATTTAGAACCGTTTTGGGCGAACCCGTTTTGGGCCTGTCTAGAAATTCACTTTTTGGGGGAATAACTCTAGAACCGGAGTATCTAAAATTTCCAAGTTTAGAATGTCGTTGTCATTTGCGATATGTCTTATATATTATTTCTTTGGATTTTGATTCTTTCGGGCTCGACCGTCTTCGGACCCGACATAGTGATAATGTATTGTTTTTCGAGAATAACTCGTGAATCGGAGCAGCTAAAAATTCTAAATTTAGTATATCAATTTCTTTTGGGGTTTATCATAATTTATAATTTGAACCTCATCGGGCTATCCCGTCTTGAGTCAGCCTTAATAATGCGATCGTGTTAGGAATGCGATCGTGCTAAACTTGCTCCCCCAAAACGAGTGCATTCCTAAGACGGGCCTAAAACGGTCTAGCACAATAAGGTTCAATATCTAAAGAATTAAAATATACCCCTAAAACAATGATTTATAAAATATTTTAGCTGTTCTGCTTGAGTTATTTAAGAAACGAGTACATTACTATGTCGGGGTCAGGGTGGGCTCTCCCGATAGGGTTCAAATTCGAAAGTATTAAACTTTATCCCAAAAGAAAATGATATACTAAATTTTGATTTATTTATCTGCTTCGATTTTCGTGTTATTTTCGAAAAACTAGTACATTTCTACGTCGGGTCCAAGACGGGCTAGCCTGATAAGGTTCAAAATCCAAAGAAATAAAATATACCCTAAAATACAATGATATACTAAATTTAGACATTCAAGCTGCTATAGTTTTGGTGTTATTCTTAAAAAAACGAGTACATTCTTTTTTTTAGGCCCAGGACGGGCTAGCCCGATAAGGTTTTAAATCCAATGAGCTAAGATATACCGCAAATGACAACGACATTCCAAACTTGGAACTTTTATATACTCCTGTTCTAGAGTTATTCCCTACAAAAAGTGAATTTCTAAGGCGGGCCCGATACGGCTCAAAATCGAAGGAATTTAAATATTCCTCGAAAAGTAAGGATGTACTAAATTTATATTTTCTAGTTGCCCCGATTTTCCAGTTATTCTAAAAAAGCAATGTCCATTCCCATGTCGGGCCCAGGACGGGCTATCCCGATAAAGTTCAAATCCGAAGAAACTTAAATATACCACAAAAGCTAGCGACATGTTGAACTTGGAATTTTTAGCTATTGCAATTCTCGAGTTATTCTTCAAGAACGAAAGCATTCTTCAGCGTACCCAAGATGGATTAGCCCGATGAGGTTTAAAATCTAAATTAAATTCCATCCAAAAGGAAATGATATACTAAATTTACATTTTTAGCTACTCCGATTGATCGAGTTATTCTTGAAAAGCGAGTAAATTTCTATGGTGGGCCAAGACGGGCTAGCCCGATAAGGTTCGAAATGCGATGAAATGTAATATACCCCAAAGGACAATGATATATAAAATTTAGACATTCTAGATGCTCCGAATTTTGAGTTATTCTAAAAAAAACGGTATATTCCTCTTGTTGGGCTCAGGGCGGACTAGTCCGATAAGACACTCATGTTGATAGGATTGTTTCTAAAGTCTCGTCACAACTTTATATTTTTAACCAACTCATTCCTTATCTTAATGAGTCGGGCGCGGATTTTCATGCACAATATTTAGGCCAAATAATATGCAAATATGCTCAACATTATATATGAATATTTTTTTCTGATGCTCAAAATTATTGCAAAATATTCACAAAATATGCACCTAAGTGTGGAATATATGCACTTAATTGTGCATATATATCGATACATTTAGTTGGTGGGGCACCCAGATTTTTCTCTGGGGGGGATTAAGAATTTCTTTTAGAGAAATATTTGCTATTTTTACTCTTTTTGTATATTAAAATGGCGTCTCGGGGGCTTCATGCCCATAAGCACCCTTATGTGCACCTATGCAAGGGCGTAGCTAGGGGGGGGGGGGGTATATGAAATCAAATTTTGATAACTTTGAATTTCTGGCATGGGGGATATACCCCGATATCACTCCTGATTACATGCCTGCACCTATTATGTATTCAGTTCCAATAAAATCCTCTATGTTTCCTCCGTACTTAATATGGAAAACATTTTACTGGGTTCTTTTTCCTACTTAACTGAATAATTTGCTACTTAGATATTTGTTTAGTAATACTAACTTTAAATACCCGTCATTTTTTAAAATACATTTCCATTATTTGTTTTTTAATATATGCAATTCTTTACATTTCATATTGTTTTTAACTTTCTTTATTAGCAATAAACACATGTTATGGAGGCATGAGTTAATCATAACATATAGAGAAAAACATTAATACAAAACGAAGATATAGTAAAGAATAACTTAACTATTAAAAATAATATAATAAAATGAAATAATGTTTTCATTGTTCCCTACACGGGCGGTATATCACACTGGACATGGAACGTAAATTTTTAACATTTGGATTTTAGAATAATTTTGTAAGCTTTTCTATTTTCTAATAAACGGTACGTAATGAATTTCTTTGATTAAAAAGTTCTTGAATTTGGAATATTAATAGTTTGATGTTCGGTATATAAGTTGCTAAGAATTCCTAATAATAATAATAGTCTAGCTAATCGATAATTTCTGTCCCCGTTCTATTGCGTATAAAAATGTCCGCATTCTACTGAGTGTGAAAAATGTCCGCGTTTTACTGTGTGTAAAAAATGTCCGCGTTTTACTGTGTGTAAAAAATGTCCGCGTTTTACTGTGTGTAAAAAATGTCCGCATTCTACTGAGTGTAAAAAATGTCCGCGTTTTACTGTGTGTAAAAAATGTCCGCGTTTTACTGTGTGTAAAAAATGTCCGCATTCTACTGTGAAAAATGTCCGCGTTTTACTGTGTGTAAAAAATGTCCGCGTTTTACTGTGTGTAAAAAATGTCCGCGTTTTACTGTGTGTAAAAAATGTCCGCGTTTCACCGAGTGTAAAAAATGTCCGCGGTTTATTGTGTTGTTGTTGTTGTTGAAACCCAGACCGTCCGACCTACCAGAAAGGTGTAAGGTAAACGCGGTTTATTGTGTGCAAGATTTGAAGCTTTGTTTATTGCTTTATTTGCAGTTTTAAGTCCCCAAAATAAATCTTTGGCTATCTCAGGCGGGACCAACCTTAACGCGATCTCCGACAAGAACCTACAGCCTATGTATAACTAACAATAGCATAAAAATAAATGCGTGTGTGAAATGAAATATTACTAATTCCATTGCAATAAATTTGAAAATAGATGAAGCCTGTTCTGCCAAGTTAACTTTTTGCACAGCTAAAAATTAGATTTATTGAAATAAAGTCTACATGCTGAACTACAAAATATAACTGATCGACTACACTGAATTTTATTCTAAATTAAAATTAAAATTTGTTAAAGTGAGGATTAGAATGATTAAAAATAATTGGAACACTTTTTTTCATTCTATTTTAGCACATTGAAAAATGTAGCGAAACGTCTTGTTTCTGACAATAGCGGATTTGAGGGCTTCCCCCTCCCCCCTCCCCAGCTTCACGTCCGAAAAATATATCCTTAAGCATTCACAAAAAATAATCTGTGTTGATAACAGATCAGGCCAGCATCATCCCCAGCTGGGACCCTGACAACTTTTTCCGTGATAGCCCCCTCCTAAATATGAATAATAAAGAGGGGGGGGGGTAGGTCTGGTACGATCTTATGTTTACGTACTTTTCATAGATTTTTTCCGAAGAGAGATTAACCCCAAAAAACTACTCCTTGCTTACGGACTTGAAAAGGGAATTATGCATATATCAAACAGTTAGAAACGGCATTAAAGTAAAAATACAATTCAATCTTTAAGCGCAGAATAAAATAATCAATACGATGAATAAAAAAACCTACAATTTTGACTTGTAAGTACCCAAAACCGGTTGTGTAATATCAAACGTGTGGAAATTGCGAGTAACCGAGGACCTCCGTCCAAACACATTTTATAACATGAAAGCGGGGACCTCGATTTTATCGGATACACACCTGATGAGCGCGTCATACACACAATACACTATAAGCCTACTAATCGAGGACTACCTCCAGATTTATAAAAAAAAACTTTTACATTATAAATTTAGTCCTCAGATTCACGTTTTCGCAATAAAACAAACCGAGGACGTCCTCGGTGTGAAGGTGGTCCGCGGTTTGTTGGTGTGTAAACATACGAATGTCCCCAGTTTCCAGGTCTTGCAAACACACACACACACACACACACACACACGCACACACACGCACGCACACAGACATCACTTCAAAAATGTTTGATTCGTGATCAGGGATGCTTGAAACGTGCTCTCTCGTGGAAAACTCGAATTCGAATTTTCGACCCCGTCACAATACTTTCCTTATACATTATGTATATAAGGAAAGTAATAGGTTCGAAAGTCTTTTATTATTAATATCTCCTTTTTACGACGAATGAAATCACATGGCCACTGATTTTGCACGATGTAAAAAATATTTTAATAAACCTATTTTTAGTTGTCTTTGATTTTAATGTACTACTTTTAATGGACGCAAAATGTAAACAAGTGATTGTAAAATGAGTTGTAAAAGAATTGTTGAATTTTTTCTCGCGCCAAATTATTTAGCATTGCAGTCTGGAATAAAAGTGATATGAATGAAATATTCATCGCTTTTCATAGAGATCCAGACGATTTATATTTCAATGACGTCATTTGAATATAGTTCATTTTTTCCCTTGGCGTTTAACTTTTCCAAAGATAATAAATTATTGCAGTACTGCGATAATTTAAAATACTCGTATATCAGCGCTGAATGTATCGCATTTTAGAAATGTTTAAATAAAACTGACTTTTAGTTGGAAAATGTTTCATAATCAATGCTTTATGCATGGAGCTTTCTCGTTAGATTTAAATTTTGTTATACGGAATAATAAATTGGAGATCTATATCTATCTTATGGCTGAGATACAGAATCCTGAAAACAGGCTTTGTGACGTAACTTATAATGTACATGCCAGCTACATATTAAGGAAAAACGACTTGAAAAGGCGGACATATGCCATGTTCCTGAAATAAACTTCCTGCCTACTTATTCGGATATACTCTTCGAGGGAAGAAACACTGCCACTTTACTAAATTAAAATATATTACAATCTTTCTCAGAAAGAGAACTTAAATAACATCTCACGTTTCTACCTCTGTATTACCATTTCAGATGGCGTGAATTGGAATTTGTCCAAATATAAAATGGGGATTCAAACAAACCTTCACTGAAGATGAAGAATGCAACGGAAGATGGCCCTGATAAAGGATGGAGTTGGGTTGTTGCATTCGCATGTTTTTTAGTAACTCTTGTTGTGGTGGGAATTTACAGGTAAGCATTATGAGGACAGTACATTTTGAATATGCAGAAAACATTCAAAACATGACCTGCGTTTTATTTTATAATTATTATTATTATTATTATTATTATTATTAATAATTATTTTATAAATCTTCTACTTGAGATAATTGCATAAAAATTTCAGACATTCTAAAAATATATTTGGTTTTAGGTAAATATTCAGAAAGGTAAAGTATTGATATTTATATAGTTAAAAATGCAATAATTATTCATTTATTTCATTTTATTTTTTAAATTTGTATATTTGATTGTGACAATATAATCTATTTCATCATGGTTCAATTCAAATAATTATCACATCAAAAATCTCACCAGTGTTTAATTCTTGAATTTTGAAATTCATATAATTTCTATTTCTAACACATTCTACTATAGTTGAAAAGTGACTAGGTCATTTTGCTTGTTTGCTCGTACACCCGATAACTGCCGTAAAAACGGCTTCATCAAAATGAAATTTAATATATTGTTGAGACGGGCTGTGGGATGTCTGGGAATGAAAATTAATATCACCCAATTAGTTTCGAAATTAACCCGGGTTAAAAAATTAAATACGTTGAACCCTATGGTATATAATTTTTTAAACGGAGTTAAGCGTCACAAATTGCTTCGAAAATTTTAGGAAATATTCAAATTATCACATAAAATGAGCAAAAAAAAAAAGTCACCAAAATATGTTAGGTAGTTTTTTAAATAAAAATTGGTGTAATAATTACACTCATGGTATATAACGAGATCACGCAACTTTAAATTTTGTGTCACCGCGAGTACAATCTTTTTGATTTTAAATGATCACTAAATTTTGATTATTTCAACAACGTAGCCTAATTTTAATGGATGCAGAATCAATCAAGCAATTGTAAGGTGAGTTGTATAAGAGTTGTTTCAATTTTTACTTTCCCTGCAATACATGGTAATGTATAGGGAAAGTATTGGAATCATGCCGAAAATCACAAATCGAGTTTTCGACGGATCTACACGTTTCGAGACCTCTAGAATACGAAAATACCATTTTTAACGTGACGTCTGTGTGTGTCTGTCTGTCTGTCTGTCTGTGTGTCTGTCTGTGCAATGTATGTATCCACTCTAAATAAAAAACTAATGGACCGAATTTCATAAATTTTGGTAGGTAAGTCACTTGGGTATGACCCTGGTGCTGATTAGTTTTTGGTACGATTCGTAAAAACAGAACCCGCTTTTTTTTGCGAAATGGCCCATAAAAATTTCATGTATCATCCACTCTAGCTAAAATACTAATTGACCAAATTTCACAAAATTTGGTAGATAAGTTACTTGTACGATACTCTAGTGCTGATTAGATTTTGGTATTAAGCGGAAAAGATCAACCTGCCTTTTTTAACGAAATGGCCCGCAAAAATGTCATGTATCCATTCTAACTAAAATATTAATTGACCAAATTTCACAAAATTTGATAAATAAGTTACTTGGGGGATAGTCTGGTGCTGATTAGATTTTGGTATTATTCGGAAAAGAACAATCTGCCTTTTTTTACGAAAAGGCCCTCAAAAATCGCAAAATCTAAAAAAAGCTACGTATGTTCAAATATATCAATTAAATGCTTGTTTTATACGTAATTTTTGTTGAGGAAAATAATAAGAACAACTCTAGTACTGTAGGACTAACCATTCTCGAGATATTTGAGATTTTTTGCATTTAGTTATGCCACTTTTAGAAACATGTCTAATTACCAAATAAAAACAGAAATTGAACTAAAAATGCAAATTTAGTGTATTTTTGTGCAATTAAACTCAATTTAATGAATTATTAAAGAAAAATAAATATGAATTTGAGTCTGCAGGGAAAGTCATGTGCTGCCCACATCAGATTTTTACTTTCCCTGCAATACATGGTAATGTATAGGGAAAGTATTGGGAATCATGCCGAAAATCGCAACTCGAGTTTTCGACGGATCTACACGTTTCGAGACCTCTAGAATACGAAAAAACCATTTTTAGCGTGACGTCTGTGTGTGTGTCTGTCTGTCTGTCTATCTGTGTGTCTGTGTGTCTGTCTGTGCAGATTTTGTATCCACTCTAACTAAAAAACTAATGGACCGAATTTCACAAAATTTTGTAGGTAAGTCACTTGTGGCCGGGGCTGGTGCTGATTAGTTTTGGGTACGATTCGGAACAAAAGAACCTGCCTTTTTTGTGAAATGGCCCGCAAAAGCTTGTATCCACTGTAGCTGAAAAACTAATGGACCGAATTTTACAAAATTCGGTAGATGAGTCACGTATAGGTCACCCTGGTGCTGATTAGATTTTGGTACGATTCAGAAAAAAATAACCTGCCTTTTTCTGCAGAATGGTCCGTAAAAATTATCAAAATCTAAACTAAAAAGCTACGTATGCTCAAATATATCCATTAAATGCTTGTTTAATGCGTAATTTTTAACGAAGAAAAGAATAATACCAACCCCATTACATTAGGACTAGCTGTTCTCGAGATATATTAGTTTTTTTCGTATTTTTCCACGCCACCTTTGAAAATAAGTCCAGTTATCAAATGAGAACGAAAATTGAATTAAAAGTTAATTAAATTTAATTGAAATAAATTGAACGTGGATATAAGTTTGCAGGGAAAGTCATGTGCTGCCCACATCAGATTTTTACTTTCCCTGCAATACATGGTAATGTATAGGGAAAGTATTGGAATCATGCCGAAAATCACAACTCGAGTTTTCGACGGATCTATACGTTTCGAGACCTTTAGAATGCGAAAAAACTATTTTTAGCGTGACGTCTGTGTGTGTGTCTGTGTGTCTGTCTGTCTGTGTGCCTGTGTGTCTGTCTGTCTGTGCAGATTTTGTATCCACTCTAACTAAAAAAGTAATTGACCGAATTTCATAAAATTTGGTAGGTAAGTCACTTGTGGGCGACTCTGGTGCTGATTAGTTTTGGGTACGATTCGGGATAAAAGAACCCGCCTTTTTTTGCGAAATGGCCCGCAAAAGCTTGTGTCCACTGTAACTGAAAAACTAATGGACCGAATTTCACAAAATTTGGTAGATGAGTCGCTTGTGGGTTACCCTGGTGCTGATTAGATTTTGGTACGATTCGAAAAAATATAACCTGCCTTTTTTTGCAAAATGGCCCGCAAAAATCGTCGAAATCTAAACTAAAGAACTAGGTATACTCAAATATATCCATTAAATGCTCGTTTAATACGTAATTTTTAACGACAAAAAGAATAAGATCAACCCCATTACACTAGGACTAGCCGTTCTCTAGATATTTCAGTTTTTCGTATTTTCTCTACGCCACCTTTGATAATAAGTACGGTTACCGAATGAGAACGAAAATTGAATTAAAAGTGAAATAAATTTAATTTATTAAAGAGAACGTGAATATAAACGTCTGCAGGGAAAGTCATGTGCTGCCCACATCAGATTTTTTCACATGAAATTAATTGGTTTTGGAGTCTGGAATATAAGCGATATGACTGAAATATTTACTGATTTTACATAGAGAGGCAAACAATTTATACATTGATAGCGTTGCTTGAATAAAGTTCGTTTTGTGTAGCATTGTTTATTTCAATGAAGTTTTAAGTTTTCAAGTACAATAAATTACTGTAGTAAGTAATAAACACTATGTATGAAGAATAAGGAAGACAAGAGCAATGTAAATAAGCACAAGTCAACGGTAATGCAGCATACAGCTGTTTCTAGGATACGCGGAATCCCATTCGTCAGTGCAGAGGGACCGACAAATTCGAATTTCGAAAGAGGAATGGACCAGATGAAAGAAGCAGGGGCATTATATACCCAACATATGGATAAAGAGAAATATAATCAGAAAGCAGTAGGATGTGTCTATTTATTAGATTTTAGTACCTTTTTAAAGCGTCTATACTAAACACTTTTGTGCGTTTTTCCTGCCTATTTTGCAAATTTTTATGTCTAAATTTCCGGGCTCTATAGTCATATTGTTATGATGATTTGGGTATATATATATGCACAGTGATTCAAATAAAACGGGCCAAACTTTACGAGGTGGTACTAATTACCAAACCAAGCATTTTTCGTCATAGTTTACTGGTTCGAAAATGAAATGTAAAGACGTTACAGGACTCTTATTGTTGGGAAGCCGCTGCATCTCAAACTTAAAAGTGTCATTCAGGTTGTTAGTTTTTGGTTGAAGAAGAAAACCACGTATGTAAATTTTATCTGAGGAAAAAGAAGAACCTTATGCACATTTTTTTAAACTCCGAATGTACGGCCTTATCAGTTTGCAACAGTTATTCGCTGCTGCAACTTTTTAGATGATGGAGAAATTTACAAATAGGGAAAAAGCCGATATGCATTTCATCTGTGGAGCTGCAAATGGGAATAGCAGAGATGTATAAAGGCTGTACGGGGGACGTTTGCGCCATAGGCGGTTGCTCAATCGTAAAACATTCGAACGTTTGCATCGGCAGCTCTGTGAATCGGTATCCTTTCTCTCTACCAGGTCTGATGCAGGTCGTTAAAGGAGTGCTGGAACATCAAGTGTGGTACAGGTGATTCTAGACACAGTAGAAGTTCTGCCAGACACAAGCACAAGATCAATTGGACATATTCTTGGTGTGCCACAGTCCACGGTATGGCGGGCTCAGCATGGGGGCATCACATCCATACCATCTCCTTCGAATACAAGCAATGACTGCAGCAGATTATCCTCAGTTCGTGGGACAGAGTGCAACGCAGCCAGATTTTCCGGCGACTGTGATGGAGGATGAAACCCTTTTTGCGCATGGTAGCACATTTAACATCTACAATGAACATGTGTGGACGAGTGTAAATCCACGTGCAACATATCCACATGCAAATCAGAGACGATACTCCGTCAATGTGTGGGCAGGAATCATCGGCGACCGCCTAATGGGACCATATCTTGTGTCAGAAAGACTTGAAGGGAGAATGTACCGTATTTCCCTGCAGGAGGTTTTGCCAAAATTGCTGGAAGATGTTCCAACAGACATCGGGCCGCGTATGAGGTTCCAGCATGATAGAGATCTAGTCCGTTTTGGGAGAAAGGTAAGGAACAATTTGGATGTCACTTTTCCGGACCGATGGATTGGGCGAGGTGGTCACAGAGCTTGGCCTCACGATGCCCGAAATGTCGTGTCTTGACTTCTTTTTGTGGCGATATCTCAAAAGTCTCATCTATGACACTCCCCTTGAATCTGAAGAGGAACTCGTCGTCAGAATTTTGGTCGCTGCTGCCAAAGTGAGCGATATGCCTGGTCTGTTCGAGAGAGTTCGCCAATCCCTCCATCGCCGCTGTGAGACGTGTATTTAGGTTGGTGGATGCTATTTTAAGCCATTAATGTAATTATTGTTCATTAAATGTCATTTTATAACTTTATTGTTGTGTTTAAGTTATTCTTGTGTTTTCGCCTCACTTCATCGGTTTACCATTAAGCGCCCACTGGAGCTTTTACGTTTAATTTCCGACCCTGTAAATTGCGATGAAAAATGCTTGGTTTGGTGAGTGCCACCACCTCGTAAAGTTTGGCACAATTTTTATATATATGTGGGAAAAGAAACATAGCTGCTATAATAGAAACTTTTTATGCGAATAATTATAATTTCAATATTCTTGTATGCTTTTGTACCTCACATATTAAATCTTTCTTGATGTCGTAGGTAGAAATTCCTACCAATTTAATTATTAATATTTTTATGGTGATAGAGCTGTCATTGGAACTACATTTTGTAGATTTAGTTTCAGATATTTTATGTCCGTTTTTTAGATTTCAGTGCCATTTTTAGTGCATATTTTAATCACTTTTTGTGCCTTTTTGCCTGCCTATTTTGCGAATTTTGCAAACAAAATAACAGCCATAAGTATTTTAAATGACACTGAATTTGCACGTTAAACTTAAATTTGATTCTCATTTGATAGCTGGACTTATTGTCAAAGGTGGCGTAGCGAAAACGCAAAAAAACTAGAATATCTCAAGAACGGCTAGTCCTAGAGAAATGGGGTTAGTCTTATTTTTTTTGTTGTCAAAAATCAGGTATAAAATAGGAATTTAATTGATACAATTGAGCACACGTAGTCTTTTATTTTTATATTTAACGATTTTTGCTGGCCATTTCGCAAAAATAGACCGTTCCTTTTTCCCGAATCGTACTAGAATAACCTACAAATGATTTATATACCAAATTTTGTTAAATTTGGTATATAAATCACTTGTAGGTTATTGAAATATTATACACCAAATTCTGTTAAATTTGTTCCATTAGTTTTTAGCTAGAGTGGATAAAGGCAATTTCTGCCGGCCATTTCGCAAAGAAGGCAGATTCTTTTATTACGAATCGTACTTTAATCTAATGAACATCAGGATTTCCCACAAAAAGCATACCTACCAAATTTTATGAAATTCGGTCCATTAGTTTTTCAATTAGAGTGGATGTAATATCCTCACAGACACACAGAAACATACACAGATACACCCTTACACACACAGACGTCTTCCTAAAAATAGTTTTTTCGTGTTCTAGAAGTCCCAAAATGTGTAGATCCTTCGAAAATTCGAGTTCCAATCTTCGGCACGATTCCAATACTTTGAATACATACACACACACACACACACACATATTATCTGTGTATCTAAATTCCGTGCCTATGCAATTACAATAATTGTGATTTTAAATGATCACTAAACTTTTATTATCTCTTCAACGAAGCCTAATTTTAACTTATGCAGAATGCAAATATCTCAAGCGATTGTAAGGTGAGTTACATAAGAATTTCTGAATTTTTTCCACACAAAATTATTTAGCTCTGGAGTCTGGAATACAAGTTATATGAATGAAATATTCATTGATTTTGCATAGAGAATCAGATGATTTATATTTCGATACAGTTTTAAATATTTAAGTATAATAAATTACTGTAGTACAGTGATAATGTAAAAGATATCTCCACTGAATGTATCACATTTTAGAAATTTTTAAATGAAATTGCATTTCAGTTGGAAAGTGTTTCATAAGCAATGCTTGTGCATGATTGATCTTTCTTGTTCACTTATGTAAAATGTAAACAGCAAAATAAGTAGGATGAGGTGTTGAAGACCCAGACCGTCCGACTCGTCCTGAGGACTTAGAGTAACTAGTTGGACGGCCGGGAGGTAGGATGAGGTGTATAAGAATTGTTGTATTTTTTTAACGCAAAAGAATTTAGATCATGGAGTCTGCATAGCTGATATGAATGAAATATTCATTGATTTTACACAGAGAAGGACGATTTTTTTCATGAAGTTTTAAGCATAGAGTTTAATTACTTGTAGCTCCATGGTCTTAAATTTTTAAGTAAAATAAATTATTTTAGTACTGTGATGAATGAAATGATTGGGAAAATGCTATGAATGAAATGCTGCTTTTATAGAGAGAGCCAGGCGTGTTATTTTTTCTATGACGTCATTTGAATGAATGTCAGTTGTTTTCGATGAAGTTTTTCAAATATAATAAATTTTTGTAGTATTATGATCATTTTAAAGTTATTACCGATTAATGTATCGCATTTTAGAGATGTTTAAACCAGACAATTTATATTTCAATGCCGTCATTTGAATGAAGTTCATTTTTTTTTCGATGAAGGTTTAAGTTTTCAAATATAATAAATTAATGAAGTATTGTGATAAGTTTTAAAATATTACTTAGGAATGTATTGCATTTTAGAGATATTTAAATAAAATTGCATTGAAGTTGGAAATTGTTTCATAATCAATGCTTTAAGCATGATTGATCTTTCTTGTTTAAATAAATGTTAGTAACTTAGTAATTTTTAAATATGTTATCTAAGCATTAACCTTGTTCGAGGGTTGGAGTTAGACAATCCTTCATTAGATCTTGGGTCAAGTAAGGACGGTATTCCTCTACTCCCTTTCCTCCGAGAGACAAAATTTAGGATGCTTTATAAAATTATTAATGCAGCCATATTTGGACTTCAAAATGAAAAAAAAAATTCCAAATGATAAACCGACGGAGCTCCTCTTCCCACCCAGGATCAGTGATTTATATGTTCCCAATTATGTCCGCTAGTGCAGTGCGTGAATCTTCATTAGGAAAAGCGTGTTGGCGCTTTAATGTTCACAATAAACACCAGGAATATTTTGACCGAAACCTAGAATCTAAAGTTGATTCTGAATAATTAAGGGTAATTACTAGAACACACACAAACGTCTCCACCCGTATCAGAGATTCAAATTCCATTTCTATGGTTTTAAAAACCAGAGTTTGAACCGTTTAGCCAGAGTTGAGCTTTGCAGCTTGAGGAAAGTCTCTTATAAGTGGAATGTTTGTTAAGATCATAAGAAATCTCTTGTTAAAAGTGCATTTGTCTCGGAAATCAGTAAATCTTATGAAAGAAAATGTCTGCCGTTTGCTAATATTTTTTTCTTATTAGCGAAGAAATCTTAAGAAGTATTTTACAGTGTGCGTTAGAGCTTCCACATTCAACGATAGCATAATTTTGTGTGTGCCAGACAGAAACTTTATTATCAAAATTTTGCTGGACATAATTTGATGCCAAAAACAAAACATTTCTAAACATGAGTATTGGTTCTGGAATGTGTGGTGTGTTGGATCGCTGTATGCCCCAATGTATTCAAGAAATGTGTTGATGACTTGAACAAAATACGAAAGTGCCAGATTCATATTTGGTTCACTTGATGCCATCCATATGAGATACTATAGGATGTTGATATTTATGACTTGATAGCAACTTTCATGAGGGCCACGTGAACCCTCTGTCTAATGGCAGTCTCCTAAAACTGCTGCCATGTGACGTTAATTAATGAATATGTGAGACAAATTTGAAGGAGTGTTTATACCATCAAGCTTAATAGAATTGGCAGAGTTGACGAGGCTATGAAAAATTTAAGTGACTCCAAAAGTAGGGTTCTGAGGGGCGGATTTGATCACTTGATATAGACGGGAAGAGTGATAAAATTCTGGCAATGTGGACACTAGAAACACAGTTCCCGGATGACGATGGGGGCAATGAGAGACCTTAGAAAATCTCAATAATGGTGGAATATGCGAAGTGCACAAGCAGCTGTAACAATATTGATGTGGTTGTTGTTGTTGAGACCCAGACCGTCCGACCTACCAGAAAGGTGTAAGGTAACTGTTAATATTGATGTGGTGTCAGTACTAAACATTTTACTCTTTGCATCAAATTTAATAAATCCCCTGAATGCCATGAGAATGATTCGCAATTCAGCATTGTTGTAAATATTAATTAAATTTAACAAATACATAAATTAAATTAGAAATATATATAATTAATGACCTCCCAATTGCAAAATTTATCACAAAGTGGCACTTATGTATTCAAATGTTTTGACTCAGCAACAAATTGGGGGGGGGGGGAGTAAACAAATAACATAATGGAAAGCAATTGAATAATAATCTTTATGTTAACTATACTTATTATTAATAATTATTTTTATAATTTATCCATCTCTTTCTATTTTTTTTACTACGTAGTATTTTTAGCACCTCAATTAATTTAAAGAGGAATGTAAAGGTGATAATTGTATTTTCTTGAACTTCCACTCGGAATTACATATTTTTTTTTAATGTAGAACATCAGGAATCTTGCTAGTGGCTTTCGTCAATGAATATGGAGTTTCAAGGGAAGATTCATCGTGGCCGCTTTTTCTTTGCTTCTCACTTATCGACATAGCAGGTAATAATGTAATTTCTTATACTCATTGTGTGTGGATTCTTTACATTATTTAAATAAAAAAATACATAGATTGTAAGTCGCCTCTCAAATTTCTAATACATTCTAATTTCATATTTAGATTTACTTCCATCGAAATCAGCATCAAAAGATGAAATATCAAATTAATTTCTCTCCTTTCTTTTAGTAATTCTCCAAAAAATCTGATGTGGGCAACACATGACTTTCCTTAAATAATGTAATGAATTTACTACTTTTACAGTAAAAAAATAGGATTTTCTTATAGTAGATACTAATATTCTTTCCACGATATTGAATTTTCGACAATTAGTCGTCATTTTCATTGATTTAGCATCATTTCTATCTATTTGGCGAGATTTTCATTAATTTGGCAACATTTCAAAAAAGTCGCCAAGTTGGCGACATTCCGCCAAATTCGTCGCCAAATCTCGCCAAGCGTTATGCACTAAGAAAAAAGTTATTCTTACAGCAGATAAATGACTATTGGCGTTCAAATACAAAAGTATTATTCAAAGTATATTTTTTCATGAATGGAACGAGCTAGATCCACGAGAATGATGTCACTCAATTTATCGCGTGGTATTACATATGAAAAGTGAACATGTTTCTTAATAGGAATTTTTTTTTTTTATGCGACTTTTTCATAATTTTTTTGAAAAATGTACAATATCTCGAGAACGGTTCATGTTAGCGTTCTAAAATTTATGCCAATCGTTTTCTAATGAAAAATCACATAAGAAATGTCTATTTGCGTAACTTTATTAGCGGTTTTGATTTTTTGACGATTTTTTCAAAATTTCATTCAAAAATTTAGGGGGGTTCTGAACATTCGATTACGTATAAAAACAATAAACTTCCAGTGTTTACGGATTGTGATTTTTGTACCAAATTTAGTTCGAATCGGTCCATTCGTTCGTCAGTTATCGTCTCCACAGACTCACTGACACACACACACACACACACACACACACACACATACTTTCACACACACACACACACACACACACACACACACACAGACATCACTTCAAAAATGTTTGATTCGTGATCAGGGATGCTTGAAACGTGCTCTCCCGTCGAAAACTTGAATTCGAATTTTCGACCCCGTCACAATACTTTCCTTATACATTATGTATATAAGGAAAGTAAAAATTATAAAAATTCTTAAATTTTATTTCTATAAAATTTGACATAACGTTAATGAAAATCTTAAATGTTCATTTTTTTAGATAATAAATAATGAAAATTACTAAGCATTCTATCTAGATCTAGTTTTTAACACTTTCTAACATAGTTGAAACGTGCTTATGTCTTTGTTCATTATGTCTGCTTTCTAAGTCCGTTTGCATGATAACTGCTGTAAAAATGACGTTATCAAGATGAAATTTTTGTATGTTGTTGAGATGGTCTGTGGGACATATGGGAATGTAAATGAATAATATCAACCAATTAGTTTCGAATTGAACCTGGGTTGAAAATGTGATATACATTGAACCCGATGGGACCTTTTAAGCAAAGTTAAAACCCACAAATTTTTTCGAAAATTTTAGGAAATATTCAAATTATCTCATAAAATATATAAAAAATATGTCAGCACAATATATTAGGTAGTGTTTTAAATAAAAATTAAAATAATAATTACACCCATATTATATGGTGTAATTATTATTTTAATAAGATATCACGTGACTCATTGCAAAATAAAATATGGCATCCATCTTTTTTTCTCAGTGCCAAAAGTTATTTTACATTATTTTAAAGTTATATTACATTATTTTAAAGTAGTTTTTAAAGTTATTTTACATTTATATTTAGTGTTGCATCCGTCCTGAAACCTCTTTATTTTTGCGTATTTTCTATGCGTCTATATTTTGTGCCAACGCAATTACAATATTTTTGAAATTAAATAATCATCAAATTTTGATTATTTCTACAACGAAGCCTAATTTTAACGTATGCTGAATGTAAACAAACGATTGTAAGATGAGTAGTATAAGAATTTCTGAAATTTTTTATGCGAGATTATTTAGCTCTGGAGTCAGGAATAATAGTGATACGAATGAAATATTAATTGCTTTTACATAGAGAGCAAGATGATTTATATATCGATGACGTCATTTGAATAAAGTTTATCTTTTTTGGAAGAAGTTTTAATCTTTCACATATAATAAATTATTGTAGTATTGTAAAATTAAAAATATATCAGTGCTGAATGTATCGCATTTTAGAGATGTTTAAATAAAATTGCATTTCAGTTGGAAAGTGTTTCATAATCAATGCTTGCTTTATGCATGATTAATTTTTCTTGTTTATATAATGTATCCACACATAATTTCACAGTGGTACTATACTACCGTAATTATCTCTGTCTGAAATTTCGAATAATTTGATATCTAATAATGAAAATTACTAAAATGTCTACCTAGTTCAACAATTTCGTTTAATATATCCACACATATCATTTCAACGGTTACCTTACACCTTTCTGGTAGGTCGGACGGTCTGGGTCTCAACAACAACAACACATATCATTTCGTAGTGTAGGAATATTTATATGTGAGTTATCTCACACGCTACCTTAATACAAAATGCATGATTTTACAAAGATAAAAATATGTTTCTTCGTTTATTTACACATAACACATTAGTGTATGTAAATTAAAATTTAATTCAATTTTGTAATAACCCAGGATGAACTGGGAAATTCTAGTGAGCATTATTTATTCTTATAATATTTTTAAATCGATACAACTTATTTACTTATCTCGAAATGTAATTGACCTGTGTACGTAATTTAAAGGCGCTATCTTTTTGAATTTATTTCTTGCATTTATTTGATATAGCCACTATATCTGTGTGTGCAGTATACTTTCAATTATAAATAACTATATTTAAAAAGGAATATTTAATTATTTTTACTGTTAGCATTACACTTCAGATTCGACGACTTTCAATAAACTAATGACAATATTTTTTTAAAAAGTTAAAACCTCTTTATTTGTATTGTTTTGAATTTAAAATCGAATTCAATTCCGTAAATCATCCAAATTAAACCAAGGCATTTCGACCAGTATTAGGGTCATTCCATGTGAAATGAGCACAACGGTTTGCTCGACCATTTTATTATTTTTCTTATATTCCTACCATAGTTAGTTCCAATTGTGTATATAGCAAAACAATTTTCAGTTTTTTTTTATTTGACACTATTTTTGACCTGGGCCTATATTTACTTGCCAGGGAGGGTCAAATTTCGGGTTTTCTGGGTTTCACGAAAAAGACTATAACTCAAAAACTATCCAAGATAACTAAACAACCCCCTCAGCCCCCTCCCCCCAAAGAAAAGTAAAAATTTGAGCTTTCAGAATAGGCATTTAAGTCCCATTCAGTTTTTATTTTAATAATATTTAAATGGACTGAAATTCTGCAAATATGGATGGCAAAATCGCCATTTTCAGCTGGTTATATCTTCAAAAGGGCAAAAACTCGGAGCTAATATTATTTCTTCACAAACTAAAGGAAAACAGTTTGCAGCTTATCAAGCAAAAAAATCAATTTTTAATACCCCCTTTCTACCCTTTTTTAACAATACTTCTTTTTAGAAGAATTAAATTAAATATTTCGGTAGAATGTTCTGAATAACAGTGTCATTTTAAATTCTATACATAATTGTGCATTTTAAGTTTTTTATATTATACATTCCGTACGAAGAACGGGTATACTGATAATAAATAATAAAAATCATAAAAATGTAGGGTAAATAAATTTGGTTATTTAATAAAAACGGCAGACATGTACATGAAATATAATTTAATTAAAGGCTAGAAAATATCAGAAAGGAAGTTTGTGTTTTTCTTTTTAAGGCAGGAAGTGAAATCTTGCATTCATTATGAATAGCAAAGTAAGTTCAATATATAACATTTGCACATATTAGACAAAATGCATATATTTTTTGTTTATGTTGAGACTACTTTTCTACCACCACACTTTGAGTGTGGTAGAAAGTATCATCATATATTCTAAAATCATACTGAACCACAAAATGAAATTTGTACCACTTGCTACTGGAGCAGTTAACTCAAAACATTTTAATTTTGTCTTCAAGATATTTGACCTTGAAATATGCAACATTTGAATTTTTGGCAAGTTCATTGTTAATAAATGCAGAAAGATTCTTTTAAAGGTATTTTTTCTTAATAAGCTAAAAACTGTCTTCCGCTAGTTTGCGAGGAAATAATATTAGCTCCTGGTCTTTTAGCCCTTCTGCAGTTACAGCCACCTAAAAATGGCGATTTTGCAATTCATATTTGCTGAATTTAAGTCCATTTTAATCTTGTTAAACTAAAAACTAAATGCAACTTAAATGCTTATTCTGAAAGCTAAAAATGTCTACCTTTAGGGGATAAAATTTTATTTAGTTAACTTTGATAGTTATCGAGTTATAATCATTTCCGTCAATTCCAGAAAACCAGAAGTTTGCCCTGCCGGGGCAAGTAAAAAGAGGCCTAGATAAAAAATCTGATGTAGGCAACACATGACTTTCCTTACATAATGCAATGAATTTACTACTTTTAGAGTAGATAAAATAGGTTTTTCTTACAATAGAAACTTATATTCTTTCCAAGATATTGAATTTTTGACAATTAGTCGTCATTTTCATAGATTTTGCGTCATGTTTATCCAGATGGCGAGATTTTTGTTAGTTTGGCAATATTTCAAAAAGTCGCCAAGTTGGCGACATTCCGCCAAATTCGTTTTCAAAATCTCGCTAAGCGTTATAGACGGTGAAATAAGCTATTCTTATAGCAGATAAATGACTATTGGCGTCCAAACACAAAAGTATTACTCAAAGTATCTTTTCTCATGAATGGAACGAACTAGATCCACGAGAATGATGTCACCAAATTTATCGTATGATATTATATATGAGAAGCGAACATGTGTTTCAACAGTTAATATTTTTTTAATTTATGGGATTTTTTGATAAATTTGTTTGAAAAATGTGCAATATCTCGAGAACGGTTCATGCTAGCGTTCTAAAGTTTATGTCAATCGTTTTCTAAGGAAAAATTACATAAGAAATGTTTATTTGCGTAACTTTATTAAAGGTTTTGATTTTTTGATGATTTTTTCAAAATTTCACTTGAAAATTTTGCGGGATTCTGAACATTCGATTACGTTTAAAAGCAATAGGCTTCCAGTATTCACGGATTGTGATTTTTGTACCAAATTTCATTCGAAACGCTCCATTCGTTCGTGAGATATCGTCTCCACAGGCTCACTGACACACACACACATACTTTCACACACACACACACACACACACACACACACACACACACACACACACACACACACACACACACACACTTACACACGCGCAGACATCACCTCAAAAATGTTTGATTCGTGATCAGGTATGCTTGAAACGAGCTCTCCTGTAGAAAACTCGAATTCGAATTTTCGACCCCGTCACAATACTTTCCTTATACATTATGTATATAAGGAAAGTAAAAATGGCGGGAAATAAAACAAAAACTAAAAATTGCTTTGGTATATACACAAATGACACCAACTATGGTAGGAATGAAAAAAAAATTGGTCGAGCAATCCGCTGTGCTTATTTTACGTGGAATGACCCATTATTCGTTCTCACAATATTTTATTATTAATGCAACTTATTTACTTCTGTATTAGGTCTTATAACGGGTCCACTAGGTCAAAGATATGAAGTACGGACAATAACTTTTATTGGCTCCTTAATCTCTGCTGCTGGTGTTTCACTGTGCTACTTTGCCAACTCACTTACTTTCATCACGGTTTCATTTGGAATAATTTTCGGTGAGTAACAAATAATATATTTTTATCTGATAATTTAAGGTCATTCCATGTCAAGTAATCCAATGAAAAAACCTTAACCTCTAAAAATTTGAACGAGGTATAATGAGGAAAAACATATTAAGGAATAACCGTCTTGTTGTTGTTCCTAATCCCTAATTGGTCCAACAAAATTAGACCAATCCCATCAGTCCATGAACTTCTAGAAAGTCTAAAAACTAAAGAGGATTTGAAAACACCTCATCCAACTTAAAGTCAATACAGTTTAAAATATGCTCAGGCGAAGCCTGAGTTGTCCTGCCCTTAGTGCAGAGCTTAAAACCTTCCGTCTATGCTCATAGGTGAGCCTCCTCAAATGTCCACTAACAAAGCGAGACAAACAGGTCTGCCAGGATCTCTGACCCTTAAAGGAAAGGGCACCACCAGGACGCCTTCCTGAGTACCAGCCATGTACCGGAGGGACATTCCACAGATCGCTGTAAGTCCTCATGCACTCCGAGAATACCTCACTAAAAGTAGAAGGCATATCATGCCAGAGAGATTTCATTGAAACAGCCCTCACCAACGAGTCCGTTTTCTTGTTTTCCACTACACCCACGTGGGGCGTGGGTGTAGTGGGAACTTCTTAAGTTACACTGTTTTAGTAAAATGTACTAAAATGTAAAACAAAAATATTTTTTTAAATCACAATACTCTCGGTCTGTCATATGCGACTAAAAATAAAATCATGATAGATAAAACCCCTAAAAGAATTATATCTGGACATTACCAGAATTTCAAGGAACAATAGAAGTGATAACATCGAATTGGCATATATAAGAATGATCACATTCAATTTATTTAAAGTTTTCTTTGACAATTTTGATTTAATAATTTGCCATTCTTATATATGTCATTTCTATATTATCACTTCTATTGTTCTTTAAAATTCTGTAAATGTTCAAACACAATGTTTTTATGATTGAGTCACGGTTTTGTTTTCAGTCGCACATGACCCAGAATGTTGTGATAGCTAAAAATTACTTTTACTTTTTAGTGTATTTTACTAAAATAGTCTAAACTTAAATTACTTTATATTAGATTATGTTATACATTTTAGTTTTTTGCGATTTTGTAATAAATTTTTCGTTAGATGTCCAATCAAACATTTAAAAAAATATTACTGAATTCGTCATGGTCGTTGGTTGTCTGTTTCAACTTCTTTGATAACATTTTTAACGCACTTCCCTACGTTCTAAAGATCTGTAATTTGGTACACAGCATAATCCTCTGGAACATTTTAATCTAATAAAAATTTGGTGGATTCTTGAAAAACAGAACCTGTAACTGTTTACCAAATAGCTCGCTAAAAATCTCCTTTAGCTTCTATCTCATCACGGATCTCCTGCTCTGATCATCTAGGTCTCATCAGCATGCTTATCTACTTTAATTCTCTGTTATACTGATCTGACTTCCCAGGGTACTTATCTTAATGCTAGACAAAAGCATCTTTTTGCCTCGGATCAACACGCCCTAGGGACAACACGCATTTATATAACCCCATTGTTGTAAGACAGTTAAATGCGATAAATAATAATAAATGGGTCTAGCAGTTTGGTATTAGTCCTAAGCCCATGCAGACATTTAATACATATTTTGGGTAGCAGCACTTCAGCTCAAATCAAGCGCACACTATGGGTCTGGTTCAGCCATGGGCCAACTTGTTAGTATTAATTACTTACTATGAGTGAAGTACTTACAGGGTGCCCAATCTAAACCAATTCAAACTAAAGACAAATAGGAAGTATTCTAGAATTGTAACAATAAAAAAATTAGTTTATTACGAAAAATCTAAAAAATCTATATAAGTTTAAATAGGTAGTATGTAGTATATTAATCCATTTCTTTAAAGCTTCTGTTTATATTTTAGGTATAGGATGTGGTCTTACTTATAACCTACTGCCCATCATTATCAACCAGTACTTTCTAAAACATAGAGCTACTGCAAATGGTCTTGCAAACTCTGGTGCATGTTTTGGATCCATGATTTTTCCTCCAGTTTATGAATACCTCATGTTAACTTATGGATTAAATGGCTCCTTGCTTCTTATTGGAGGAATTATACTTCAACTTGCTATATCCGGTGCCCTCATGAAACCACCCTCCTGGCTCAACTTCAAAGCATCTACAGATATTTTAACAATTGACAGTAATAAATCGCCGTCAAGAAAAATGTGTACTGATATTAAATATTCCTCCTTAAAAACAGATGATATTCTCGACAATAGCACTAGTATGACTTATGAAGATGCAGCAAAAGATGAAGTTATAATTAAAAGAAGAATATCATTACCATTAACGAGTGACGGATGTCAATGCATTTTTGAGAAAAATATGCCACAGCAAAAAGTAGGATGCAGATTCAACCAAACATCAACTAAATCTTTTGATAACTATAACGAATATAATTCAAGAAGTACCAGTAAGCTTGAATCACCCTCTAAAGACGAGGTGAAACACAAAAAGGTAATAAATAAATTTTACAAAGAGGAGTTCTCGTCAGTTGAAAATGATCAAAAGGAAACAAAGAGTTGCTGTAGCTCTAATGATATAATTGAGGAAGTCGTTGACGAAAATCCTGAAATAGAAGAAAAGAAGACATTAATTACAAATTATAACTATGACCAAGTTGTAAGTAATAACCAGATAGATATATTCGTGAAACGTTTAGCTCCAAATACAGATGAATTATATGAAACTTGCCATACCATAAATCCTGAAACGAGTATTAAGTGTTTAAACGAAACTGAAAATGACGTAGCAGAAAATCATGGCACGCATATGATAAAAGCGAAGGAAAAGTTCAGTGTCCTGATGTCCTTTAAACATGTTTTGACATGTCCGATGTTTTACGTAATTGCAATTTCCAATGTACTTTTCTTTTCGAAAGAAGAAATGTTCTTTGTCATAAATATTGATTTTTATATAGACAAAGGTATTGATGAGCATGATACAAAATACATAATAATTATATTTTCAATCTCTGACCTTTTTGGTCGTCTATGTTTCGGATGGGTAACAGACCGTAAATATCTTCGAAGGTCTCATTGTATGATGATCTGCATGGCCTTAGTTAGTGTAGTGTTCTTCTGTTTCCCTTTTGCTAATGGATACGCATCATTGCTGGTACTTAACAGCCTATACGGAGTACTGTTGGGATGTACAACGATTATATTTTTTGTTATCCCTGTGGACTATCTTGACATGGAAACTCATGCAGTTGCATTTGGATTCATGGCTTTCATAAATGGGTTATTGACACTAACGTTTTCGTTACTGATAGGTGAGTATATATTCTTTTTAATTTTAGTTATGACAGCACTGCTACAGCATAATATTATGTATTTACCATGAATTTTTGTTTTAAGAAGTAAATAATAATCTCAGTTACTTACATATTTCACACTCCCATTTAAAAATTGCTCAGATTTGAACCTGGTGAACTCTGTATGAAATCATTTTTAAAACATACTAATGATCTGATAGATGTTATCCAGTTATATTTCATGTGCTTTTTTCCCTTTAACAATTAATAAAGAACTTAATGCTATTTATTCAAAAGGGAAGACAATGTAAAATACATCAACCTATTGCGTATTAAATAGGGGTCTACTTGCATCGGTGGAGACAGCCTCGTGGAGTTTTAACTTTCTACAATGTTATTAAGATAATGTTAAGACCACAAAATTTAATGCTTTCTGGGCTTATATAGTATTATGCATTAATAGAGAAATTACAGTAACAGGGCCAAGCAATTGAATTAAAGTTTTGGGTGGTTTTACTCGTTTTGACAATCCTTGAACACGAACTGAACTTTTAGTATACAATTTCTGTGCGTATGCGTGTGCTGCCTCTTATCGGGAGCAAGTCTCATTGCAGATAACTCCTGAATCTGTAGGTAAGGGTCCGTCTTCTTAGAGTGTACATTCATACAAACTGCAGTGTGTTCGTGGTTTTTATGACCTTTGGCAAACCAGTTCGATTCTCTCACTATGTGATCTCGCAAAATCTTCTAGATGATGGCCTTGTAAACTAATATTTTAATAAGTGCCATTGCCACTTCGTCTGCGAGTTTTGTTTGGGGGAAGCTAGACTTCTTACTTTGAGAGGAAATGATTCCCCCAAACACGTTTTAGCACCCACCGATTTCTTTTGAGATATCGGAACGCTCCCGTGAATGGGGCTTCCCGGGAATTGCTTGCATGGAGGGCCGTCAGTGTAGCTTATGTGAATCCACTCATCGTTGTCATTGTTGATCCATTACCAAAGCTGCCTATCCATGTGCATACATGTCTGCCTATATGTGTGGATTCACGTATATTTTATAAATACAGCAGCGTTCCTCTTCGTAAAGTCGTCAAGCCCGAATCCGTAGCTGGCGATACTATATTATACCTGAAGTGACGAATCCCAATTTACTGGGGTTTATATCTTAACCCTTAAGATAGCCGTAGAATTTTTTACATGACCACAAAGCAGATAAAAACAAAACAAAGTAAATTGCAATTGCTACGACAGCACCGGAGGAAAAATAACTTTCCTTCATGCACATTTTACGCTATTCGGCTCAGTCTTAGCTTTTGTTGACGGCTCTTTTTGGCCGGTAACTGTTGGTTACAAAACATATTTAAAACAGGCTAATGATAAACTACTTGAAATTTTAAAATATGTCATTCCCATAATAAAAAAACAAGGAGCTTATATTGTATTTAACAGTTTTGAAGTAAAAACAATACTGGAGGGAGTATCGGATGAGGTTTATTATAAAAGTTATGATTTTTCAGATCTCTTTAATAATGTAAATATAAATGACCTTTACGACATTTTAATAATAGCATTCGAGAAATATGACCTACAGGCTTACATGAATTTCAATAAATATAAAACACTGGTACAAATGGTGCTTTTTGAAACAGTTTTGTTTAATGGTATGGATTTTTATAAACAGCAAGTTGGAATACCTATGGGGGGGGTAGTTGCTCCTCAATCTTGGCAGATGTTTATCTGAATAGTTACGAATCTGGAATACATATCTTGAATGAAATTATATTCATAAGATACGTCGACGACGTTTTGACAGTTTGCGAAAAAGAAGATTACAGTGTGGATTTTACTTTTTACCCTTGTGGTTTAAACCTAATAGAAAACACGAAAAATGATGATGGCGTCGTTAATTTTTTGGATCTTAGTATAGCTAATAGTATAAGTAACGGCAAAAAACATAGAACAATTTTTCTTATATATGATAAACGAAATGATTTTAAATTTTAAATAAATTATCTTATTCCATGGAAGTCTAATATCCACAAACGCGTGTTCAGAAACGTAATAAGGAATTATTTGATAAGAAGTAGTAGATTAAACACAGTGGAAGAGGAGCAGTATATGTGTGTAAAACAATACTTCAAAGAAGCAGGTAAAGTTGGATATCCGAGACGATTCCTTCATGGAATCGCATCGAACTTTTATCATATCGATACGCAGGATTGCAATTTAAGATTATCATAATGGACTGAATCTGTGGCAACAGCCCCTGGTGTATAAAATCAATGATTCCCCAACTTTCGAAGTTATTCTTGCGAGACAGAGGGCGAGGTCTTTGGGATGAAAGTAGTGTTGAGTGGATCGTTGTGTCGGAGTGTATGGTTACTTTTTATTTCACACAAAGGTATTTCTTTCATACTTTAATTCTGATGGCTTAATTTTGGTTTCATATTCTTGAATCTTGTGTCGAATTTTTTCGGAGATTGTTTATGTCGGAAGACATTCGATGGACGGTACCGGTCTTCCGGGAGTGTTTGCCGCGGCTCTAAAAGCATGCTTCAACCGGGGAGTGGGGGGTCACAACCCCGCACAACCAATTTATGGTACTGTTCATTCATTCCATTTGAATTTATATATATATATAAGAAAAATCTACATCGGAATGGAAGGAAACGCGGTATGAGGGTTATAGAAGAAGAAAAAAATGCAAAACAAGAATAATAACGACTTTTATTATCCAAAGAAAATGCGGAAAGAAGAAAAAGGGTCACAATACGAATGTCAACTTCAGTGAAACAGAATGATTTACCTTATACTTACGTTTGGGACAGCGTCAATCTCAAACGAAGAACCTCTCAAAAAGACAGGTATTTGATGTACCCTATCCCAAATAGTTCGATCCCCCTTTGCAGACATTTGCGTCCATGGACGCCAATCTCATCAGGACGCCAATCCCATCAGGACCAAAGCCCATCAGGACGGTGAAAAATGCTTTATTTGTTTGGATATATCCGTGACTAGTTCCACTAGTTCCCATAATATCATCTAACATGATTAAAATAAAATTGTAATAAATATAAATTTTCTTTCAGGACATTTTCGAGACCACCTAGGATCATATTCAAGTATTTTTTACATAATGGGAGCAATATCTCTTATTGCATCTTTATTGTGGCTTCTAGAAAATTGCTTCATCAAACAGAAGATTGAATTAAAGATAGCTGAGGATGCCTAGATTTAAAGAATGAACTTTAGAAATGTGAAAAAGCTTATTTTTGTAATACAGTGACACTTCTCTTAATATTGTTCCTACCGGACATAGTGCTTACAATTATCAGGCAGGCCGGTTGTACATAATTTTTTAGAACCCCACCGTATAACTTTGTTTATAATGGTAGTACTAGAACTTGTAAAAGTTTCAAAGCAAGTGGTCGATAATTTAGGATTAAGTATTTTGCTTTCCAATAGCACATGCGAACATATTATTTTTGTGAGTCTTTGTTTTTAGAAAGTTGGAAATATCTTTCAAAATTGAGAAATATCATTGCAATTTCTCATTTTTGAACAAGTCGGTATTAGTGTGCATATGTGTTCATTTCCCTATTTCCATAAAGGGAATCAAGACGTGGCACATATTCAAAACAGTTTAGTAGCTCAAAAAGTAAAATAAGTTCTTCCACTTACAAAAACTATATAATTTATGCACCTTTTATCTCATAAAAAGTAAAAAACTATATATTAAGATGTAAACAGCAAATACCAAGTTCATTCAAGAGCAGTGTTTCTCAGCCGCAGGCCCGGGATCCGGTACCCTCATCTGCCATTAATGATACCGGGTTGCGAGAAATTCTCCTGGAATTTGCGGTTTCCGTTTTTTAGGTATTTTTTATGAATAAATAATTCATAATGGAAGTATTCTTAGGAGAATAATAATCGTGAATGTGTCGAAAAGCTCAGAACCAGAGCGCCTAAATAACAGTTTTGAAGCATATGTCAGTGTAACAAAGCTGCATTTAAATTTTAATATGAATAAGACTGCTCAGCTGACTTCTATAGCGGATAAACAATGGATACACATTTTTTTCAATACCTTTTCCTTTTTTTCAAGCCAAAATGAATTTAATAATACAATAATCAATTTTATACTGAATATTAATATAACTTTTTGTTGGTCAGAATGGGATATATCAATGAAAATCAGCAGAAATTAATTTAATGATGAGGAATTTACAGTATGCTACACGATTTAATGAGTTCAGTGATTGATAACTTATTTAAATGTAATTTTATATTTGTCAATATGCCACACCATATACATAAATGTACAAATGCACTTTATGATTATGCCATGATTAAATATTAATACTGAAGTTAGTTTTTGTATGAACTTAAAAAAATGTAGGAATCGTATTTATATATATATATATATATAAGATTAAATTTATTGGGACCGGACCCCAGTCTTATATAAAAGTATTTACCGGGTCGCGATCTTACAAAGGTTGAGAAACACAGTTCTAGAAGACATTTAAGTGTATTTTCTCAAAATGCGATTTTTCCTACATAGTACATTTTGTGTAAATTTTATAGTATCTGCTTTCATCAAATCTTGCAAAAGCATAAAATTTAGCACAAAACTTTTCAACTTAAATTGCTTAGTATTTAAAAAATGTTTACGAGTTTGGAAATTATTGGGTATTAATAATAGGGATATTTTCCAATTCTTTTCAAAAATGCTAAGGAATTTAGGTAGAAAAGTTCAGATTCACTTGTTGCATAATTATAAATTTTACGTTCTTGCAAAATTTCATGAATGGAGATGTTTTTGGATTTACATAAAACATACTACAAAACGTACTTACAAAAAACACAATTTGATAAAATAATCTTTGAAAGTCCTCTGGAATGGAACTGACGCTTGCTGATTGCATCTTTAAGAAATTTATTAATTTACACGAGATGGAAGATACATAAATTATATAGTTTTGTAACCAGAAAAATCTATTTATTTTATTTTATTTAATTATTTTTTTGAGCTACTAAACGAAAAATTGATTTATAATGTCCTAGTCCTTTTAATATATTTTTACTGCCCTCATCTAGGTCTCCATTTCTCATTACTATATATCTTTAAGATCGTTTAAAGTCTTAAGGTAAATTATTGACATGTTACAATTGTTAATACCAATTAAACATATGTATTCAAAATAGTATTTTACATGCTACATCACAACTACTTTGAATAAAGCAGTTTTTACATAATTTATAAATAGCGAAGGAACTGCCATTCGTGGATATTGCACAGATGGCTGATACATCACACTCTGAATATTATAAAGAAATATATGTACACAACAATGAGTTGAAAAAACTAACTATTATAAACATCAAATGTTATACTGGGCAATCATAAATAAATTATGTAAAGCACGTGCAGTGATATCAATTGGTTAAAAGTCAAGCGAAGTTAAACAGTGTTTTTCAAGGAAATGTCTTTAAGATGTTGAGAAGAATATTCCTGCTAAGTTTGGTGGAGTTTCTGCTGCTAGATAAATCTGAAGAAGGTTCTGACCAAAGATACAGACATCTGCAAAAATAAATACCTTGTTAGTGAAAGTATAAAGAATTGATTAAAAGTATAAATCGGTTTCGGAGCAGCCGCATTGGAACAGATTGAAAGCCATAGCAGCAATTTTGTAATCAAAATTATACACTTATACTTACAAAGCATTTATGCTTGCAGATTAATTTAGAGAGCAGTTTAAACTAAATTTTATATTTTGCATTTTTTACAGATACGTACATAAGACATCTATCTGTACGCTGAAATGTAAGACATTAAAACACCGTTTATAAGCTTTTAAGAGCTTATAAATGCAACTTATAACTTCGAAAGCTTATAACAGCAAAATTTTATAACAGCAAAAGCTTATAAATGTAAAAGATTATAAATGAAAAACATACTAGGCTACCTCAGATAACAATCCGATACTATAAGAGTATTTATTTACAGGTTTAACAAATGACAACTCGTGGCTCGGGCTGGGCCTGGGTTGTCTAACAATGTTTCTGGACGACCAGGACCCGGATTTAGTTGTGGTATGTGCAAAACACACGAATGCATTTATTTGCTTTTTAAAACCTCTATTAAATTTTACGCAAAGAAAGCACTATAATATAAACATTACTTTTTTAAAAAATTTTTGAAAATATTCAGATAAAAATTAAAAGATTATAACACCAAATTTTCGTTTAGTTTGTGGATTATCAACTTATGTACTTCCCTTTTCTTAGGTTAAAAAGGGAATAGCTTTTAGTTGTCATGAATTTTCTCCCTCTTTAATTCTTCGTATAACAATATCAAAATATCAAAATTTTTACACATTTGAATACAAATCATTTCGAACTGGACCGGACAGAGACTAATAGTCTTCGGACAATAGTCTTCTGATCGGGCCGGTTTAGGGTTCTGCATTTGAAATTCATTTTGGACTTGAACCGGGTTTAATCTCTGCTACTGTGGAGCCGGCCAGGATCAAATTCTGAAATTTCAATTAGTGGAATCCTCTAAGCTACGTTCGAAACTCGCTTTGCTCCAATATCCAAAATTCAGGTGATTGAATAGAAATGTTTCCGAACCAACGAAATAACCTGATGTGGGCAGCACAGGACTTTCTCTACAGACTTAAATTCATTTTCTCTTTTATGTTTTTAATAATCCCTTAAATTGAGTTTTACTGCACAAAATAACACGCATCTCTATTTGAAATTACACTGGATTTGCACTTTTAATTCATTTTTACTTTCCCTGCTATACATGGTAATGCATACAGAAAGTATTGATCATGTCGAAAATCGCATCTCGAGTCAACGAATCTACACCTTTCGAGACCTCTAGAATACGAAAAAACTATTTTTAGCGTGACATCTGTGTGTGTGTCTGTGCAGATATTGTATCCACTCTAAGTAAAAACCTAATTGACAAAATTTCATAAAATTTGGTAGGTAAGTCACTTATGGGCGAATATGGTGCTGATTAGTTTTGGGTATGATTCGGGATAAAAGAATCCGCCTTTTTTTTTTTTTTTTTGCGAAATGGCCCGCAAAAATTGCCTGTATCCCTCTAGCTGAAATACTAATGGACCGAACTTCACAAAATTCAGTAGATAAGTCGCTTGTGGGTTACTCTAGTGATTAGATTTTGGTACGATTCGGAAAAAATAACCTGCCTTTTTTTGCGAAATGGCCCGCAAAAATTGTCAAAATCTAAAATAAAAACTACATATGCTTAAATATATCCATTAAATGCTTGTTTTATACGTAATTTTTAACGAAGAAAAAAATCAGACAAACCCCATTACACTAGGACTATCCGTTCTCGAGATATTTTAGTTTTTTTATATTTTCTCTACGCCAACTTTGAAAATAAGTCCAGTTACCAAATGAGAACGAAAATTGAATTACAAGTGAATTAAATTTAATTAAAACAAGAAAGATCAATCATGCTTAAAGCATTGATTATGAAACACTTTCCAACTTCAATGCAATTTTATTTAAACATGTCTAAAATGCAATACATTCCTCGGTAATATTTTAAAACTTATCACAATACTACATTAATTTATTATATTTGAAACCTTAAACCTTCATCGAAAAAAATTAACTTCATTCAAATGACGGCATTAAAGTATAAATTGCCTGGTTTAAACATCTCTAAAATGTTATACATTCCTCGGTAATAATTTTAAAATTATCATAATGCTACGATAATTTATTATATTTGAAAACTTCATCGAAAACAACTGAAATCCATTCAAATGACGTCATAAAAAAATAACACGCCTGGCTCTCTCTATAAAAGCAACATTTCATTCATAAATAATTCCCCCATTCATGTCATTCATCACAATACTATAATAATTTATTTTATTTAAAAATTAAGACCATTGAGCTGCAGGTAAATAAACTCTATGCGTAAAACTTCATCGAAAAATATCGTCCTTCTCTTTCTAAAATCAATGAATTCATATCAGCTAAGCAGACTCCATGGACTAAATGATTTTGTGTTAAAGAATTACAGCGATTCTAATACAACTCATTCTACATATTTTGCTGTTTACATTTTACATAGGTGAAAAATAGGCTTAATAGTAGAAATAATCAAATTTGGAAGAGCATTTAAACTGAAATATATTGCCATTGCGTTGTTTCAGTATGTAGATGCACAGAATTTAGGCAAAAATAAAGTAATTTTAGGACGGATACAATACTCAATATGAATTAAAAAGAACTTTAAAAATCACGATTTTGACACAAGATGGATGCCATATATCATTTTGAAGTGGGTCATGTGATCGTTTCATATCATGGACACGTGATCGCTTCATATAAGAGGTGTTATTATTATTTTACTTTTTTTTTAAAAAACAACTGAATATATTTCGCTGAATTTTTTTTTATATATTTTATGGAACAATTTGAATATTGCCTAAAATTTTCGAAGCAATTTGTGAATTTTAAATCCGCTTAAAAAATGCTTGAAAAATTAGGTCCCATAGGGCTCAATGTATTCCATTTTTTCAACCCGGGTTCAATCCAAAACTAATTGGGTGATATTATTCATTTATATTCCCATAGGTCCTATAGACCGTCTGAACAACATACTAAAATTTCATTTTGATTAAGTCATTTTTACGGCAGTTATCGTGCTAACGGAAAGACAGACAGACAGACAGACAGACAGACAGACAGACAGAATGAACAAAGTCATAAACACTTTTCAACTTTGTTGTAAAGTGTTATTAAAGAGAACGTGGATATAAGTTTGCAGCGAAAGTCATGTGCTGCCCACATCAGATTTTTACTTTCCCTGCAATGCATGGTAATGTGTAGGAAAAGTATTGAAATCATACGGAAAATCGCAACTCGAGTTTTCGACGAATCTACACGTTTTGATACCTCTAGAGTACTATAAAACCATTCTTAGCGTGACATCTGTGTGTGTGTCTGTGTGTCTGTCTGTCTGTGCAGATTTTGTATCCACTCTAACTAAAAAACTAATTGACCGAATTTCATAAAATTTGGTAAGTCACGTGTGTGTGACCCTGGTGCTGATTAGTGTAGGGTACGATTCGGAAATAAACAACGGGTTTTTTTTTGCGAAATGGCCCGCAAAAATCGCCTGTATACACTCTAGCTGAAAAACTAATAGATCAAATTTTACAAAATTTGGTATAAGTCACTTCTGGATTACCCTGGCGCTGATTAGATTTTGGTACGATTAGGAAAGAAAGAACCTGCCTTTTTATTCGAAATGGCCCGCAAAAATCGTCAAAATCTATAATAAAAAACTACGTATGCTCAAATACATCAATTAAATTCTTGTTTTATACGTAATTTTTAACGATCAAAAGAATAAGATCAAGCCCATTACACTAGGTCTAGCCGTTCCGGAGATATTTTAGATTTTATGCATTTTCGCTTCACCACTTTTGAAAATAAGCCCAGTTACTAAATGAGAAGGAAAATTTAATTTAAAGTTCAAATTTAGTGTAATTTTAAATAATTATGGGTGCTATTTTGTGCAATTAAACTCAATGAAATAAATTATTGAAAACATAAAAAGAATGTGAATATGAGTCTACTGGGAAATCATCTGCTGTCCACATCAGATTTTTCGTATAAATTTGGTAACTCCACGTATTTTCAAAGACGGCATAGCAAAGATGCAAAACACAAAAATATCTCGAGAACGGCTTATCCTAAAGTATTAGGATTTGTCTTAGTCTTTTTATTGTCAAAAACTGCGTATAAAACAAGCACTTTATAGATACATTTGAGCACACGTAATTTTTATTTGTCATTTTTGTTGGTCATTTCGCAAAAAAACAAAAACAAAAAAAAAACAGCTTCTGTTTTTCCGAAACATACAAAATCCAGTCAGCACCAGGATAACCTACAAGTGACTTATCAACTAAATTTGTGAAAATTAATCAATTAGTTTTTTAGTTAGAGTGAATATGGGCGATTTTTGGTGGTCATTTCGGGAAATCAGCAGTTGTTTTTTGTACCGAATTGCACCAAAATCTAATCAGCACCATGATCACCCACAAGAGACTTGGCTACCAAATTTTATGAAATTCGGTCAGTTAGTTTTTCAGTTTGATCAGAGACAGACATACAGACGTCACAATAACAAAATTTTTATCGTGTTCTAGAAGTCCAAAAACGTGTAGATCCGTCAAAAACTCGAGTTGCGATTTTCGACATGATTCCTATACTTTCCCTATACATTACTATATATTATAGGGGAAGTAGAACGTGTTTAAATGAGAAGCATATTAACGGTATTTTACTGTATTTTATTATACCCAACTTAAGCCTCAAAGAAAATACAATATTTTCAGTATCATTGTTTTTCAAAACGGATATTAGTCAAAACTATTATGAATAATTATCACCATTATGAATGACCAATAATAATTGTCTGTTATTTAGATATGTTACTGTATATTATATATCAACAGACTATATATGAATGCACCTTAACTCTTTGTTATTGTATATATTGTAAATATGTGATTATTGAAATCTGCAATATACATCTGAAAAATTTTTGTATGTCAATAAAATTGTATGTCATGACAATTTATGCATTCTGGAATCTAAATATGTGATAAGTGAAATATTAGTTACCATTATAACATCGTACACTACGGTGTGTTCTTCTACATTGCACACTAAATTATTCTGCACTTAAAAGAGGATCTTCTGCTGTTATTTTGAAAATCTGCTGGAAAAGCAAAGATTAACATTTTTTCCACATAAAGAGAATGCTGTTCTTTTGAAATTATTTATTTAAAATACTTTTATTAATATTTCTTATTATATAAAATGACATTACAAAAGTCCTATAAAATTTCAATGAACTGTTGTCTTCATATTCAAAACCGTTGACTAACATTATGAATTTGATAGAATTCTAAAATAAACTATCAATATCATGTCGTTCTTGAGACGATCATCCAAAAGTAGAATATTAATTTTTTTAATTAAGCTTTTTATCATTGAATAAAATGTGCTGCTCATAAACATTTTGTTTATGAGAATCGAATTGAGTACGTGTAAATAGGTTGGCAATTCTTTCTTTGGAGATAATTTAATTCTCCTTCGGATCTGGACTGTGAGAAATTCATTTATTTCTCTATAAAAAGCACTGCTATAACGTCTTTGTTATTTTCCGAATGTTTTAGAAATTACTTACTATATAGGTAGTCATATTTATATTCTTTATTGCACTTAACATTTTGCGATTTTGCTCGTCTTAATAGTTTATGTAGTCCTCTACTGCAGGTATATTTCCTCCTTTTGACAATGGAAGTTATTGTCAGAAAGAAAGACTTAACTCAGTTAAGTGAGTTCATATATTCGCCTTTAGAGAAGCTACATTGTAAATAAAGCCACATTTTATAAGAACTTTGCTGTCCCAACCGAGGTTCGATCCGCGAATCTTTGAACTGGCCAGCCGAGACTCGAACCGTGGATCTTTGTACTGGCCAGCCGATGCTCCACCGATTGGTTTTCTGGGACGAAATTGCAAGACCTTATGGTCCAACTGGACTCTGCATAAGGTTTTTAAGTTTATTTTCTTCAATCGTTTGAAGAGTATCAGTTTAGATCATTTGTAATGCAGCAAACTGACGACTGCAGTTTATTAAATAAAAATTAATATTTGGTGGAAGAGATGATTAATCTATATTGTTAAAAGTGAATCGGTAGAAGTTCTAGTGTTGCTTGCCAAATTTTCGCTAAACGACGAAGTATATGAGTAAAGGAAATTTCTCTCGTACCAAAACGTCACAAAAATGAGTAATTATATGTACTGTGCCTCCGTTTGTTTTATATGCACGAGTTAAAATATATAAAGCATGTATCTGCTTAAATGTCTGAAATATTTAGTGATTATTAAAAAGTTCCATTATAAAATAAAATAGTCCCTCTTATATGAAATTCTTGGAAATGAATTAAAACCCAACAGTAGGGAAATATCATGCTCAAGCAATAAGATTTTGCAAGAAATCACATCTTTTGAAAGACAGAATTTGAAAATGAGATATTCTATAGATAAAAAAAATCTGATGTGACCAACACATGACTTTTCTTATACATGCAATGAATTTAATACTTTTACAGTCAAAAAATAATCCTATAAGATGCACGGTACTGTGTTTTTATCGTTGAATTGTGCATTTGGCGATTTTACGGATAACAACATGTAAAACTATTTCAAAGTACCCAATTAACTTGTATTTCGCGCAACTCTGAATAAACAATTATCAACATTGCTGGCATCCTCAATAAGCGATTTAGTCCATATATTAAAATATTTTCATAATTAATTCATTAATTAGATGTCATTTTCATTTAGCGTCAGGTTTGCAATTTGCAATTTTGACGATATTCTCGTAAATCCGGGACGAAAGATCGCCAAGTTGGGGATGCTTTGCTAAATTATTCGCCAACTTTATCAAATGCAACACTAACTGTTACAGACAGAGAGAAGAGCATTTTTTATATGCTGGAAGGTATGCCCGTCATTTGTCGGAAATCAAAATTTGTGAGACGTAACTTCCCATTTGGCGTCATTTTTATCAATTAGGCGACATTTTTGACACAAAATCTAAATTTCTCGTCAAACGTTACGGACAGTGAAATGGATTATACATATATTATATTCTTATGTTCTTTCCAAGATATTGAATTTTCGACAAATAGTCGTCATTTCATTGAATCAGCGCCAGTTTCATCAATTTGGCGTATTTTTATTAATTGGGTGATATATTTGTCAATGTCGCAACATTTAAAAAGCCACCAAGTTGGAGATTTTCAGTGAAATTCGTCGCCAAACGTTACGGACGTAAAACTAGGTTATTTTTCTAGTACCCGCAGATTCTTATATTCTTTCCAAGATAATGATTTTCACAAATTAGTCGTCCATTCCATTGATTTAGTGTCATTTTCATAAATTTGGCGACATTTTCATTAATTTGGCAATATTTAAAAAGTCGCCATGTTGGCGACATTCCGGCAAATTTGTCGACAGGAAATAAGATATTCTTTTAGCAGATAAATGACTATTAGCGCCCAACTAAAATAATTACCCTAAGCACCTTTTTCCATGAATGGAACGAACCGCCAAATTCGTCGCCAAAATCTCGCCAAGCGTTATGGACGGAGAAATAAGTTATTCTTACAGAAGATAAATGAATATTGGCGTTCAAATACAAAAGTATCAATCAAAGTATCTTTTTTCATGAGTGGAACGAGCTAGATCCACGAGAATGATGTCACCCAATTTATCGCATGGTATTACATATGAAAAGTGAACATATTTCTCAATAGTTAATAATTTTCTTTTATTTTATGTGATTTGTTGATAAATTTATTTGAAAAATGTGAAATATCTCAAAAAACGGTGCATGCTAGCGTTCTAAAATTTTTGTCAATGGTTTTCTAATGAAAAATTACATAAGAAATGTCTGTTTGCGTAACTTTATGAAAAGTTCTGGATTTTTTTGGTGATTTTTTTCAAAATTTCCTCGAAAATTTAGTGGGATTCTGTACATTTCATTGCGTTCAAAAACAATGAGCTTCTAGTATTCATGGATTGTAATTTTTGTACCATATTTCGTTCGAATTCCTCCACTCTTTTGTCAAACATCGTCTCCACAGGCTCACTAACACACACACACATACAGAGAAAGAGAGAGAGAGACATCACCCCAAAAACGTTTGATTCGTGTTCAGGGATGCTTAAAACGTCTTCAATTTGTCAACGTTTAAAAAAAACTCGCAAAGTTAGCGATATACCCCCAAATTCGTCACCAAAATATCGTCAAGCATTATGGATGTAGAAATAGGTTAATCTTGTAGAAGACAAACGACTAATGGGGTTCAAATACAAAATTATTACCCAAAGTATCTTCTCACTCGAATGGAATGAGCTAGATCCACGAGAATGATGCTAAAGAATTTATCGCAAAATTTTACATATGAAAAGTAAACATATTTTACAATAGGTAATATTTTTTATAAATATTATGCGATTTTATGATAAATTTATTTGAAAATGTGCTATATTTCCAGAACAATTCATGCTAGCGTTCTAAAGCTTATATCAATCGTTTTCCAATCAAAAATTATATCAGAAATTATTATTTACGTAACTTTATTGAAATTATTGATCTTTTGATGAATTTTTTATAATTGTTCTTATATTAAATAAACATCTAATGGCGTCAAATCAGAATGCTATTACCTAAACTGTCTTCTGTCGAGAATGGAACGAGCTAGATCTACGAAAATGATGATAACGAATTTATCGCATAATATTACATATGGAAAGTGAAAAGATTTCACAATAGTTAATATTTTTTATGAATTTCATGTGATTTTTTGATGAATTTATTTGAAATATGTGCAATATCTCGAGAACGATTCATGATAGCATTCTAAAGTTTGTATCAATCGTTTTCTAATCAAGAACTACATCGTGAATGATTATTCATGTAACTAACTCTATTGAATGTTTTAATGTTTTGATGATTTTTTCAAAATTTCATTTCCAAATTTAGGTAGATTCTGAATATTCAAATGCATGTAAAAATAATAGGCGTCCAGTATTCACTGATTGTGATTTTTGTGCCAAATTTTGTTCGAATCGCTTCATTTGTTCGTGATATATCGTCTTCACACACACACACACACACACATACACAGAGACATCACCTTAAAAACGTCTGGTTCGTGTCAAGGGTGATGGAAACGTGAACTTCCGTCGAAAACTCGACTTCGAATTTTCCACCCCGTCACAATACTTTCCTTATACATTATACTATGTATATATGGAATGTAAAAATGTAAACAAATTTTACTTATTTTGTCGGATACAACTTATATATATATATATATATATATATATATATATATAAGAATAATTTCCATGTTTAAATATTGATTAACTCGAAGTCGAATTTTCGACCCCTTCATAATACTTCCTTTATACATTACACTATGTATATCAAGAAATTAATAATGAAAGTAAAAATGTAAAGGTAAATATATTTTTTCAATGCTGAAAGAAAGGTGTCTCAGAATCATCGTCTTTCAGGTAAAGAAATTTTAGAAAACACATTTTCAAGAAAAATATATTGCTCAAAACATTGTTTGGTTATATAACGACTTTCAGCAAGATTGAAAAATCTGTTCTGAGCAGCACACGTCTTTCCTTATATAATCACGATCTACTTTTCTTCGGATCACGATCTACTTTTCTTTGTACAAACAAGAGCATTAGAAATCATATGTGATCTGTTACGTCATCATTTTGATGTAAACGTAATTACACAAGCCTAAATAAACATTAGATATTTATTTAAAACATAATAGAGGTGGACAATATTTTAGTCATTTCGTTGAGTTTAACATAGTGAGTTGGTGGGTGAATTTTAATACATATTTTCGCATTACGAATTGAACTTGGAATTAAATTGTAAATATAACATGCATTTTCAAAACAATTTGTTATAAGCTTTAAATCTTTCTACCTTTAGTGCAACTACAGCATCATTTGGATAATTAAAGAAATTAACACTAAATACTGAGTAACTAATTTTTCTAAATTTTAAATTTGATATATAGTCACAAACATATTATTTTGAGCTAAACTTTATAGTGACTGTTCTATCTTCAACATACACACATATTTTACTTGGATAGTAACAGAAATCAAAAATCAACATCAATTAAAAATTACAATCCGTGATTACTGGAAGCCTATTGTTTTTAAATGCAATCGAATCTCCCTAAATTTCCGACTGAAATATTGAAAAAAATCATCACAAAAATCAAAACATTTAACAAAGTCATTCAAATAGTTATTTCTTATGTAATTTTTCCTTAGAAAACGATTCTCATAAACTTGAAAATGCTAGCATGAACCACTCTCGAGATATTGCACATTTTTCAAATACATGTATCAAAAAATCGCATAAAAAATATATTTGTGAAATATGTTCACTTTTCATGTGATAAATTTGGTGACATCATTCTCGCGTATTTAGTTCGTTTCATTCATAAGGAAAGATACTTTGAGTAAAACTTTTTTATTTGAACGCCAATAGTTATTTATCTGCTGTAAGATTAATGGCTATTATAATAACTTATTTCTCTACCCATAACGCTTGGCTAGATTTTGGCGACGAATTTGTGCTAATGTCGTCAACTTGGCACTTTTTTAAATGTTGCCAAATTAAAGAAAATGTCGCCAAATTGTAAAAAATAACACTAAATCAATGAAAATTATAACTAATTGACAAAAATCCAATATCTTCGAAATAATATAAGTATCTACCTTAAGAATAACCTATTTTTCGGTCCGTTACGTTTGACAAAATTTTGGTGACGAATTTGTCGGAATATATCCAACTTGCTGTCTTTTAAATGTTGCCAAATTGACGAAAATATCACCCAATTAATAAAAAATTAACCAAATTGATGAAACTGACGCTAAATCAATAAAATGCCGACTAATTGAGTTCAATATCTTGGAAAGAACATAAGAGTAGAGACGAAAAGAATAAACCATTCCTCCGTTCGTCCGTCCGTTCATCCGTCCATCTGTCCGTAACGCTTGGCGAGAAATTTAGCATGATTTCGTTAACTTTGCGACTATTTAAAATGTTGACAAAGTAACAAAAATGTCGCCAAATTGATAAAAATGATGCTAAGTTGGAAGTAATGTTTCTCAAATTCTGACTTCCGTCATATGACGGGCATACCTTCTAGTATATAAGAAAATTCTCTCCATTTTTTGTAACACTTGTTGCAGTTGGCGAACTTGGAAATTAATCTAGCGATGTATCGCAAATGTGGCGATATTTCATCATAGATTGACGAAAATATCGCCAGAATTGCAAAGATGACGCTAAATTAATGGAAATGACGCCTAATTGATGAACGACACATTTTTCAAATAAATTTATCACAAAAATCAAGTAAAATAAAAAAATATTAACTACTGTGAAATATGTTCACTTTTCATATGTAATATCATGCGTTAAATCGGTGCCAGCATTCTCGTGGATCTAGCTTGTTCCATTCATGAGAAGATACATTGGATAAAAGTTTTGTATTTGGACGATAATATTCATTTATCTTCTACAAGATTAATTCTCTACAAGACATATTTCTACGTGCATAACGCTTGACGAAATTTTGATCATGAATTTGGTGGAATGACGCCAACTTGGCAACTTTTCTAAATGTTGCCAAATTGAAAAAAATTTCGTTAAATCAATGAAAGTGGCAACTAGTTGATGAAAGTTCAATAACTTGGTAATAACATAAGTACAGACTATAAGAATAGCCCATTTCTCGTCCGTCTCTCCGTAACTCTTGGCGAGAAATTTAGGGTGCCGTTGCCAACTTAATGACTACTTTAAATGTAGCCAAAGTGACAAAAATGTCCCCAAATTGATAAAAATGACTAAAAATGGGAAGTAATGTTTCGCTAATTCTGATTTCTGGTATATAAGAAAAACTCTTCTCTTTGTTTGTCTGTAACACTTGGTGATACATTTGGCAAACTTAAACAATAATTTAACAAAGTATCGCCAACTGGGTGATATTTCGTATCAGACAGACAGAAATATCTTCAAAATTGCAAAAGTAATGCTAAATTAATGAAACTGACGCTCAATTAAAGAATTAATTATTAAAATATTTTAATATATATACCATACCGCTTATTGATGATGCAATCAATATCGATAATTGTTTATTTAGAGTTGCGCAAAATATAAATTAATTGGGCACTTTAAAATAGTTTTACATGTTGTCATCCGGAAAATTCCCAAATGTAGAATTCAACGATAAAAACACAGTACCGTGTATCTTATACTCTATTTTTTTACTGTAAAAGTATTAAATTCATTGCAGTATATAAAGAAAGTCATGCTCTGCCCACATCAGATTTTTTTTTAGTTAAACATTTTATCATTGCCTAAAATGTGATGAAAACAGTTTACTTATGATGATGTATTGTTTGTGTGTAAATAGGTTCACACGATGATTTTATTCTCCTTCTGATCTGGGCTGACGGAAACTCATTTATTTTTCTATGAAAAGCACTGCTTTTTCGTTGTAGTTATTATCCGAATAGTTTAGATTTTACAATATTGGTTTTTTTTTCACAATATTGGTCGTCATATTCATATTATCTATTGCACTGAACTGTGTGTGATTATAAACAGTTTTTGTAGACCTCTACTGCAGACACATTTTTTCCCATTGATTTTTTTTAAAATTCGGTCAATTAGTTTTTCAGTTAGATTGGATATATTCATTGCGCAGACAAACACACAGTCACACCAACACATACACATACGTCAGGACAAAAATAGTTTTTACTTTTCTTATATACATAATGTATAAGGAAAGTATTGTGTCTGGATGGAAAATTCGAATTCGAGTTTTCGACGGAAGAGCACGTTTCAAGCATCTCTGATCATGAATCAAACACTTTTGAAGTGATGTCTGTATATATGTGTGTGTGTGTGTGTGTGTGTGTGTGTGAAAGTATGCGTGTGTATGTGTGTGTCAGTGAGCCTGTGGAGACGATAACTGACGAACGAATGGACCGATTCGAACGAAATTTGGTACAAAGATCACAATCCGTAAACACTGGAAGCCTATTGTTTTTATGCGCAATTGAATGTTCAGAACCCCCTAAATTTTCGAGTGATATTTTGAAAAAATCGTCAAAAAATGAAAACTGCTAATAAAGTTACGCAAATAGATATTTCTTATGTAATTTTTCATTAGAAAACGATTGACATAAATTTTAGAATGAACCGTTCCTGCACATATGAACCGTTCCTGCACATTTAAAAAAAAATTATCAAAAAGTTATATAAAATAAAAAAAAAAATATTTCTTATTGAGAAACATTTTCACTTTTCATATGTAATACCATGCGATAAATTTGGTGACATCATTCTCGTGGATCTAGCTGGTTCCATTTATGAAAAAAGATACTTTGAGTAATACTTTTGTATATAAACGCCAATAATCATTTATCTGCTGTAAGAATAACTTATTTCTCCGTCCATAACGCTTGGCGAGATTTTGGCGACGAATTTGCCAAATTAACAAAAATCTCGCTAAATTGATAAAAATGACGCTAAATCAATGAAAATTACCACTAATTGAAGAAAATTCAATATCTTGGAAAGAATATAAGTAATCTACTATAAGAATAACATTTTTTTAACTGTAAAAGTAGTAAATTCATTGCATTACATAAGGAAAGTCATGTGTTGGCCACATCAGATTTTTGTTTACTGTAAAAATAGTAAATTCATTGCATTAAGGTGCGTCTCAAAAGTTTATGCACTTTAGTATAAGCAATAGATATCAGAATAAGAAGAAAATAAAAAATGCAATTTCATCGCTATATATTTAATAATGACTAATAAACAATATAAGACCATGAACATACCTGTTTGATTTGCAGGTTTCAATAAACGAAGTAAACACAAGAAAGGAATCAAAAAACTTGTTTCAAAAGTTTATGCACAAGTAACAAAAAATTATCAAAAAGTTATTTAACAAATGTGATGTCCATTTCGCTTTATAACTTGAAAAACACGATCTGGCATTGACAGAATAAGAGAATGAATAATTTCTGGGTCTAAATTATACCAGCTGTTTCCAATTTCACACTTTAATTCGGCCAAAGACGAAAACTGTCGCCTATTCGCATCAACTTCTCTGGGAAGGATCCCCCAAAGGTTTTCTATGGGATTCAAGTCGGCACTTTTAGCCGACCAATCCATAACCATAATGTTATTACACTGCAACCAAAGTTTCGTTGGTTTTGCCGCATGAATGGGAGCATGATCGTGCTGAAACAGAAGTTTGGTCCTGCTAGATTCGCAGTTTCTGGTAATATGTGATTCTTTAACGTTTGTTAGTAATTTAGCGCATTTTGCTTACCGTTAAGAAAGGCTAAGGATAACGTACCATTAAAGCAAAACGCTCCCCACACCATCAAGGAATGACTTTGTTTTCTACTGAAAAGTAAACTCTCTGCTCGTTGCGCAGGTCATGCCAGAATGATGTCCATCCATCTGGGCCATTAATATTCCATTTCTTTTCATCACTAAATATAGCAGTTATCCATTGGTCGTCCCAGTTCATGTGTTCCCGAGCCCATTCCATACGACGTAATTTATGATTTTCAGTTAAACTCGGAATTCGCTTCACACGTGCGAGCATTATATTGCAATTACTTAGTAAACGTCTGTGAATAGTAGATAAAGATACTTTTAAGCCTGATTCACTTTGTATTTCAGATAACGAAAGTTCTTGAGTCGATGCAAGACGAAACAATTTTCGGTCATTTCGAGAACTGGTACATTTTGGATAGTCTGATCTATCTTTTACTTTAAAATCGCGCTCTTTTTGTAGCACAGCATAAATGTCTCGTTTTGACCGCCTTAATATTTTCGCGATATCAAGAACAGACTTTCCATAAGCTTTTAATCTCCAAATTCCACACACATCGTCTTTGGTAAACTATTTCATACACAGCATTGTACTGAGTAGTGAGATGTGAAACGCAGCAGTCTTATATATAGTGGGAAAACGTCTGCAGAACTGTTTTATGCAAATTACTATCTTATTTGCATATTTCATTTTGATTTTCCACTTTTCTGCTACTTGTGTATAAGCTTTTGAAACAATTTTTTTACGCTTTTTTGTGTTTACTCCGTTTATTAAAACCTGCAAATTAAACAGGTATGTTCATGGCCTCATATTGTTTATTGGTCGTTATTAAATATATAGCTATGAAATTTCATTTCTTATTTATTTCTTTTTCTGATATCTATTGCTTATACTAAAGTGCATAAGCTTTTGAGACGCAGCTTATATAAGGAAAGTCATGTGTTGCCCACATCAGATTTTTTTCTTACTGTACAAGTATTAAATTCATTGCAGTATATAAAGAAAGTCATGTGCTGCCCATATCAGATTTTTTTCAGTTAAGCATTTTATCATTGCCTAAAATGTGATGGTTATAAACATTTTATTTATGATGTATTCTTTGCTTGTAAATAGGTTCACAGTTCTTTCTTTAATGATGTTTTATTCTCCTTCTGATCTGAGCTGACGGAAACTCATTTATTCCTCTATGAAAAGCACTGTTATTTCGTTTGAGTTATTATCCAACTAATAAAGATTAGTATCACGTCTGCATTCAAGAGATAAAATCAAGGACAAAGAGTTTTAAAAAACGAAAGGTTCTGGGTAGGATCCCCCAAAGGTTTTCTATGGGATTCAAGTCGGCACTTTTAGCCGACCAATCCATAGCCATAATGTTATTACACTGCAACCAAAGTTTCGTTGATTTTGCCGCATGAATGGGAGCATGATCGTGCTGAAACGGAAGTTTGGTCCTGCTAGATTCGCAGTTTCTGGTCTTTTAAGAAGTCATTATTTAACACATCCTAAAAGACGTACAGAACATATATTAAAAACTGTCAGAGCGCTTTCGGACGTATGTACGCCCTTCATCAGTGGCTATGCATGAAGAGTAAAAACATAAAATGTTTATATGCATAAAGACCAGTTTAAAGCAAATTTTCATAAAATACAAAATGGTAAATGAACTTACAAAAATAATACAAGAAATATACACGGAAATTACAAAATAAGTTTAAACGCTTACGAATTTTAAAATACTACAAGAAAAGAACTAATACAAATTTTAGAAAAATGTCAAGCTTGATATTCCTGAGAATGACGTCACAAATAACTAAGAGGTTTGAATTGCATAGAGTCGTGAATGAGTCGACAAGCATAACTTAAACTTTGAACAGGATCAAAATTGCAAATTGATTTACGGTAAATATAAATAAACAGGGATTCATAAAGCAGAATACTACGGGGATTGTTACAACGAACCAAAAGGAAAGTTTTTTCAAAAACTGAAAGAAATTTATCATTAACCACATATTGAGCAAGAGCCGTAGAAAGTTTACCGGATTTGACATCGCGAGCATGTTCTGCTAAACGGATGCCAACGGTACGTTTTGTACTACCAATGTAAAATTTATAGTCACCAGCAGGGGTAACAGGGGAACGACATACACCCCAGCAAGGTATTAAACATCGTTTGGTCCATAAATCTAGTGTTCCTTGCCATCCTAAGATTTCCCCTCCTTTTATTAATTTCTGTCAGAAATTTGGTTTCAAACCCTCTCACTCTAATATTACCACTTTATTTAATCATATTCGATCCGATAAACAGGGGAATTTTGATGACTTTAAAAGATTTGCTGGGGTGTATGTCGTTCCCCTGTTATACCCTGCTGGTGACTATAAATTTTAAATTGATAGTACAAAACGTACTGTTGGCATCCGTTTAGCAGAATATGCTCGCGATGTCAAATATGGTAAACTTTCTACGGCTCTTGCTCAATATGTGGTTAATGATAAATTTCTTCCCATTTTTGAAAAAAACTTTCTTTTTGGTTCGTTGTGTAAAAGCGTTTTCTATGATTTAAAAGACTCTTCTGCTTTCACATTCAAATGTAGAAACTGAAATAAACACAATTATCAACTAGTGGTAAGTACTTAACTCCAGGACGAATCCGTCTCCCTGGTGAGAAGCGAAACTACTACTCAATGGCTGGTAAAATAAATGGCAAGGAAACAACTCATTAAATGATGAGATTAATGACATTTTGAAATTAAAACACAGTCTTTAATTAAATTGTAGTTAGGTAATTCAAATACAAGCATGACATCAAAATTCACATTTTACTCGGAACATCTGCGTTCCTATCTTTTCAAATAGATATATATGATGACATGAAAGCAAAGATATATGCTTAGGTTATTACATTAATTCTTAAAATTCTTACATCTATAATGGCTGGTGTCTTAGAACTCTCGAATATTTTTAGTAGTCAAAACTGGAATTTAACAAATTCACCAGCTCTAATATGATAAGTATTTATACTTACAAAACTTCTCTTTACTCTTGGTAGGGCAGTCATCATTAGAAGGTGAGATTTGAAAAACATCTTTCAATTTAATTCAATTACCAACACTTTAGCCATTTTTAAATTTTGACGAGAGAAATTTTTATTGACTGCCCCTACCAAAATTCTGTTCCAAATCTGAAGACAAAAAGCCAAGCGCGTCCCTTTACATTTTCTGCGCTGACGCCACACACACATATACATATCACACATACCAAACAGAACATTGGAAATAATCAAAAAACAAAATTAAACACTCAACGGTCTTTCTTTCTCTCTCTCAGTTGGCTGGCGCGCCTTCAAGGTCGCCCACACTTCACACATTGACCAATTTCCACCGAAAATCGGCTGAGAGATTCTACATTTACATGACATGAAAAAGGAGCATTTTAAACAGAAATATGCATCGCAGATTTCGATGCCACAAATATCTTCCCCCCCCGGCAAAAAATTTTGCAACCGCAGGGCAGGAAAATTTTCTCCAAGAGAATCCTGTAGGAGCATCACCTCCAGCAGGGCGATCGCTAAAGCAGCAACTGCCGCAGGCAATTTTGCACAAAATTTTGAGGGTGAGCAATGTACGTACGTCTACACTACCACCCCACTCAAGGAGTCCAGAGACTTGATCAGGGTCCCCGTTGTCCAAGAGTCAAAACATCAAAACATGGCCAAAAGAGAGGACACAATGCTGTCCCAAAACTGCTATAGGATCCTTTCAAAAGAAAACACACAGTTAAAACATATGCAAATACACTGAAATACACATAATATGCTCTTATCAAACTTTCTCAAATTCTTAAAACAAAATACACTTGTAAAATACACTAAAGATTCCTGCTGTGTAACTGTACAGAAAAATATGTTTCCAGAAAGAGTAAAATCAGCGGGGATCTATACGGGTTGCCATCACAAGAAAAGGTGTGTAGAAAATGAAAAAAAAATATCCCGCGTGCAGGGCTTCCGGTGCATCCAGACGAAAACAGGACAGCCACGGTCCAAAGCACAAGTCAATTCAGAAAGGATGAGAAACCCAACTCCGAAGCGATGAGTCCTCCATCACAGCATCACTCCTCCGACACACAGGGGTTCCAGATGATACGCTTCTCGCCTCCGCTCTGGAAACAACGGCGAGATCTGTCCAGCCTCGACCAGGTGTAGCAAAAAGCCGGGATTTTAAATTGTTTCATTCACATCCCTCTCGAAACACAGGGTGTAGCTTGTTTGTGTAAACACCTGCAATTCACTCAAAAGAAAAAACATTTGCAACATTGAACTCACGGGACAATGGTGACTAACGAAACTACTGTACTCTTTGTACCAGTAGGGAAGTGAACTTGTGAAAATGTAAACATTGAATTGCAGATCAAAATAAAAAAAATATGTAAAGCAGGAACAGAAAAACATATGAAATAAATTTTCAAAAACTGAAATATTCAAAATTTTTTGTCAAAATCAGGTAAGTTGTCAGAAGTGTCAACTCATGCACTTCACAACAGTTTTTTCATGTCAGGTACTAAAATTCTGCACATTTGAAATTAAAATTTTCATCACCACATGATATTAATTTTCTTAAAATTATTGTAAATATTAAAAATTTTTGCAGAAGAGGTTCCATCACAACCTCAAACAGATGAACTTGATCAAACACAGTCACATCCTCAAACAGAAAAGTTTTTTGAAGAACTCCAAAACAAATCACAAAACTCACAGTTCAAAATTACGAAAAGTTTCCAACTCCAGATTCAAAAGGTTTATCAAAAGATAATCAAAAATTTCTGTAGAGTGAAGAGTTTCAGTCGATATCACACAAATCACAAGATTAAAATTGCATGTAAATTCACAACAGTAAAATTAAAAAAAAATTTGTATTTTCACAGATGAAGTATGTTTCACAGATGAAATAATCTTCCATTACAATTGAGCAGAGATGTGTGTAAATAAAAATATTTAGAATAAACAATAATAAATTTCAATAATCAGATAATACTTTCAGAAAAATTATGCACAACAATCAATTAAGCTTAAATATCAAGATTCCAAAAATTTAACAAGCTGCATTAACAATTACTGTATCACTATTTCTTAAACAAATTTTGTAAACACTGGAATTTTGCATCACAGAAGAAGAAGATTTTGAACATTGTTGTGCACAGATGAAAAACTGGATTAATTAAATTGTCTGAGAGAGTATCGACTGTTCACTCTAGGACGCTGCTGGTTTAAAGCTCTATTGTAGACCACTCTGGTATGACGGTTGTCACAGTTTGTGTGACTGGAAGAAGAAAGTTGTTTGTTTACACTATTTGGATCACTGGAATTCTGAACACTGGAAACAGGTTGTTTGTTTGCACTGCTTTGAGAACTGGAAATTGGAGCACTGGAATTTTGCCGCTGGAAAACACTCGAGGTTGATGAGGACACTGTTTGTTTATCACGACCAAGTGCACTATCTTTTGGAAGAGTTTGAAGCTCAACTCTTCTAGGTGGTAGTAATGTAAGTCTGTTGACATGGACTCTCTGCTCGTTCTTCGGATTTAGAACATGTTGTATTATAAAGTTGACTGGAGAGATTTTCTTGATCACTTTAAATGGACCTCTATTATATGAAGAAAGTTTTTTGGACTGGTCGCGTGGTAAATATGGTGTGTATAGATACACATGATCCTTTACTTTAATCACAGGTTGTTTTGCACCTTTATGTTGTTGTTGCATTTGACTCTGTTGTGCTTTATCCAAATTGACTTTTACAATTTCATATATTTTCTTTAATCTATATTCCAAATCTTGACCATAATCATGAACAGACTCATATTTTGTGCTTTTAAATCCTGTTAAAAGGGTATTTGGTACTGTTAAATCTCTGCCATACATGAGGTATGCAGGAGTTTCTCCAGTTGATGCATGAACAGCATTTCTGTGGGCCAGAAGGGCAAAAGGAACTGAACGATCCCAGTCGTCTTTTTCTTTATATGCAAGATTCTTCAAACTTCTGAGCAAAGATTTATTTGCTCTCTCGCAGAGGCCATCAGATTGGGGATGATAGCTACTGGTACTATGTTTGATGATTCCCAACTTCTTGTATAGGCTCTGAGCAGCTTTTGAAAGAAAATTCGACCCTTTGTCAGCAATCAGGTGGTGGGGAATACCGTGAGACGATATGAATTTCTCAAAACATTCCAAAATTTTCTCTGAAGTAATAGATGACAATGGGTAAGCTTCTGCCCATCTTGTGAAGTAGTCTGTAATGACTAAAATATACCTTTTCCCAGAATTTGAAACTGGAAAAGGACCTATACAATCCATCGCCACTCTTTGGAAGGGAAAATCAGATGTATCAAATTTCTGTACTGGTGCTTTAAAATTTCTGAACCCATGGTTCATGACACAAACATCACAAGAACTGACATAATTCTGTGTTTGAGTGTACATGTCTTGCCAATAATACTTTCTGCTGATACTAGACAAAGTTCTGCGAAAACCACAGTGAGCAAATGCAGGACAGTCATGATGCAACCACAAAATTTCAGATACCAAGGACTGAGGTACTACCAATCTTTCATTAAATTCGTGTCTTCTTTTGGGGTGCTTGTGAGTGCACCACAATGCATTTTCTTTCTCAAAAAAGGTTAATCTCTGTGGATATGGAGCCACATTTTTTTCTAAGAAATTCTTAATTTTGTTGCATCTGCTATCAGATTTTTGAGCGTTAACTATTCTAGTAAACAAAGTGGGTTCCACTGTTAATTGCTCTAAATTTTCACTCTGAACATTTTCTTCATCATTTAGGTTTGTGTTAATTGCATTCACCTGTTGAATTTCTGAACTCTTTGAAGATTTCTGATTTTGTGCATTATTGACTTTCTTTGGTTTTTGGGCATTAGCCGAATTTTTAGTATTTGCAGAATTCTTTGATAATGGATTTTCTTTGTCACCGACACATCTTGATAAGTAATCCGCCACAACATTCGCCTTTCCTGGCTTATGAATGATCTCATAGTCGAACTGGGAAAGAGAAGCTATCCAACGTGAAAGTCTGGAGGTTGGATCCTTGAATTTGAAAATAAATGAGAGGGAGTGCTGATCAAAATAAATTGTGAAATGAGCTCCAATTAAATAGTGTTTGAAAAAATTTGTTGCCCAGACTACAGCTAAAGCTTCACGCTCAACAACACTGTATCTGGTTTCAGCATCATTTAGCTTCCTGCTGGCATATGAAATAGGGTGTAAAAAACCATTTTCATCTTGCTGTGAAATATATGCTCCAAGTGCATATTTAGAGGCATCTGTGTGCAATATGAATTTCTTTTTAAAATCAGGTAAAATCAAAATTGGTTCTTTCAAAAGTTCTTTCCTCAAGATGTCAAAAGATTCTTGTGCTGCTTCATTCCACTTAAATTTTTCACCTTGTTTTGTTTTTAAAAGTTGTGTGAGGGGTAAAGCAACATCTGCAAAATTCTTCACAAATTTTCTATAAAATCCTGTGAGACCCAGGAACTGCCTCACATTCTTTATGGACTTTGGCGTCTTAAATTTCTGAATTGTTTCTAGATTATGTGGATCAGGCTGCACTTTCCCATCTGAGACCAAAAATCCCAGATATTTAATTGTTCTTTGAAAGAAAAAACATTTTGATGGTTTTAATTTTAGATAATGTTCTTGCAATTTTAAAAATACTTCTTCCAATTTTTTTAAATGTTCTTCAAAGGACTTTGAAGCCACAACAATATCATCAATGTAAACATTCGAAACACCTGCCAAAACCAATGACATCAATCTCTGGAAAGATGCAGGGGCATTTTTGAGCCCAAAAGGAGTGCGACACCACTCAAAATGGCCTTTGTTGGTTGAAAAAGCTGTCTTTTCACAGTCATTCGGGTCCAAACAAAGTTGGTAAAACCCAGAAGTAAGGTCCAGAGTGGAAAAATAAGTTGCTCCTGCCAAATTATCGATGAGCTCACTGATGTTAGGTATTGGATAAGGTTCGTCAATCATGACTTCATTTAACTGCCTAAAATCACAGACCAAATGATATGACCCATCTGCTTTCTTGACAAAAAGGACAGGCGTATTATAAGGCGAAGTACTGGGCCTAATAATACCCGCACCAAGTAGTTCAGTCACTTGTTTATTTAATTCTTCTTGAAGGTGATGAGGCACTCTGTAATTTTTCTTTTTTATTGGTATGTTAGTTCTTAAATTTATTGTATGGAAAATTGTATCACAACCCTCAATTTCTGAAACAGACTTTGCAAAAACTCTACGATGCTTTTTAAGAAGTTCCAATAACTTCCTCTTCTTCTCTCCATATAAGTGACTTAAGTCAAAGTCACCACCCCACGCTTCAAATTTTTCATTATTTTCAATGGGTGTGTGGTCAGTTACTGTATTTACTGGCAATGCTTGTACTTCTTTTATACTTTGTAATTTTGCAATTTTCATTTTCTTGTTCAAATTAATTACATTTTCAGAAGGATTTGCAATTTTCACATATAAATAATCTTTCTGAGGTGTCTTGTACACTGCTCTCGCCACAAAAAATTCTTTTTCTCCCTCAAGCGGTTCAATCAAAATAGTATCATTTTCTTGAAATTTATGATTTACTCTTATTTTTACAAAAGATTCAGTAAGTGGATTAAGCTTACTTTTCTTAAATACAGTTGCTACAATAAATTTATTTTCTTTAATTTCATTAATATTATTGATTCTTTCTTCCTTTTCATTATAAGTGTTTTTGTACAAAGGTGGTCCCAAAACTGAGTTATTCGGGCTGGTCAGAAAGTAAGGAATTTCCTTCCGATTTGCATTGTTTACATTTGTGAATGACTGTCTGTCATGTACTTTTTCATTTCTATTTCCAAAATTCTGATCAAAATTTCTAAATAAACTTCGTCTTTCCAAATAATTATCTTCTTGTAAGCTACACACATTCGCTTGAGAAAATTCCTGACTGGAAAAATTTTCTCTGCTTTTAAATGGAATATTCTGTCCACACATGATCATGTTATTGTTTTCAAAATTAATTACAGCTTTATTTTCTGTTAAAAAGGAGTTTCCTATAATAGCTTTGTAATTTGATGGTGCAGGAGAATTCAAAACCCAGAACTCAAGAATAAAATTTTCGTCCTGTATGGTTAATTTAATTGAAATTTTATAATTCACAATTGTATCTCCTCCGTTAAATCCACGCAGTACAGCAGGTTTTCTATGCACTGTATACTGTTTTTTGTCAAATAAATTTAAAATTTCTTCATATGTGATATTTATGCTGGACCCTGTGTCAATTAGCATGTTTATGGAATTTCCTGCAAGTTTAGCAGAAATGACTGGTAAGTTTGTTGCATTTTGAGATGCATTCTGTACAATTGTACTAATTTCATAAGTGTTACCAAAATTTCCAAAGCTCTTTCTTGAATTTTGGTTCAAATTACCAAAATGTACTTGATTGGCTGATCTGTCTTTTCTAAAATTTCTTCCATTAACATTGTTTTTGTAGCCGAAATTTGTATTATTACTATTATTTCTCCTAAAATTTGGACTTTTGTAAGTGTCAAAAGTATTTCTTCTATTGTTGTTGTTTCCTCTAGCTCTTGGTGTAGCCGGAATAAAATTATTTCTTTCACCAGGTTTCCTGTAACTACGAAATCCTCTCTGTTGATTTACTTCTCTACGGTAGTTATTTCTGCTTTCTTCTCTCTTCGGGGTAACCGGAATTCTTCTTTCGAATTTTCTTCTATTTCTGCTTCCCGGGGATATGTACGTCTTCATATTTGATCGAAAATTTCTTAATTTAGGTGTTCTAGGGGATTTCTGTGTTACTTCATTTTCTTCCCATATTTCTTCTTCATCTTCCCAATTTTCTTCCTGTCTGTCCCTTTTTTCTAATTCATTCTTAAGTTCATCTAATTGATTACTTTGAATTTTAAGTAGTTTTTCTAGTTTTGTTATTTTCTCATCTTCTAAATTTTTCTTTTCAACCGAATTTACTTCTAGATGTTCTTCATTTTCGTTTTTACACTGCTCTTCCAGCACCGCTAACTCTTTAGCTGATTCAAATGTTTTCGGATTCTGCGCTAGGACTAATCTTCTAAAATCAGGATTTAATCCCCTTATGAATGCATTTTTCAAAAGCGCTTTTCTTATGGAATAATTATTGTTTTTTTCTAACTCTTCAGGTACCGCTACGTACGAAGCTGATTCAATTCGAACAGCGAACTGGCGTACTGTTTCTCCCGATTTCTGTCTTATGTTAACCAGTTCCGCGATATGCTTTGCCATATCTTGTGTATTTTCAAAATTATCCCTAAGAGCCGAAACTAATGCATCATAATTCTTCGAATTCTTTAAATTCGGAATGCCGTTTACTAGCCGACTCGCTGGACCAGACAGTTTCATTTTCAAACAAAAAATTTTCTCTTGAGACGTCCATCCCGCATTCTCTGAAATTAATTCCAATCTATCTAAAAATGATTGAAGTGAACTATCCTCCGCTCCGGAGAACTCTGGAACCGAGTTCCAAAATTGAGTCTTCCCGATATTTGATTTAGCAGTCCCAGTGGTGCTTACAGAAAGTGACCGACGCTGAGGAGGTGAGCGTACCGGTGAAGGTGACGCTTGTCTGACATTATTAGCGTTTCTTTGAACTTGTGAGTTACTTCTCACATTTCTTTTCCTTCTACTTTGTCTGCCTGACATTTTTAATCTTTTTGTCAAATTTATTCTTAACAAATGTTTATTTTAATCAAGTCGAAAATGTGTCGTGTAAAAAGTGTTCTTGTTGTGAAAAATGTTTATACTAAAAATATGCAGCAATTCCATACATTTATTTCATATATAAATGATACTGACTTACTTCGGTGGTCTCTGCATCTATACACATTATACACTTTCTTTTCACAAATATATCAAATATATTTTTATTTCAATAAAACTCTTGCCATTTCAAAATCATTTTTTTGAAACCGAAAATAACACAAATATCTTTTTGAAATCGAAAGCGTTCCAGTACTCAGGGAGACAAAAGGGCGCGGCACCAAACATGTAAAAGCGTTTTCTATGATTTAAAAGACTCTTCTGCTTTCACATTCAAATGTAGAAACTGAAATAAACACAATTATCAACTAGTGGTAAGTACTTAACTCCAGGACGAATCCGTCTCCCTGGTGAGAAGCGAAACTACTACTCAATGGCTGGTAAAATAAATGGCAAGGAAACAACTCATTAAATGATGAGATTAATGACATTTTGAAATTAAAACACAGTCTTTAATTAAATTGTAGTTAGGTAATTCAAATACAAGCATGACATCAAAATTCACATTTTACTCGGAACATCTGCGTTCCTATCTTTTCAAATAGATATATATGATGACATGAAAGCAAAGATATATGCTTAGGTTATTACATTAATTCTTAAAATTCTTACATCTATAATGGCTGGTGTCTTAGAACTCTCGAATATTTTTAGTAGTCAAAACTGGAATTTAACAAATTCACCAGCTCTAATATGATAAGTATTTATACTTACAAAACTTCTCTTTACTCTTGGTAGGGCAGTCATCATTAGAAGGTGAGATTTGAAAAACATCTTTCAATTTAATTCAATTACCAACACTTTAGCCATTTTTAAATTTTGACGAGAGAAATTTTTATTGACTGCCCCTACCAAAATTCTGTTCCAAATCTGAAGACAAAAAGCCAAGCGCGTCCCTTTACATTTTCTGCGCTGACGCCACACACACATATACATATCACACATACCAAACAGAACATTGGAAATAATCAAAAAACAAAATTAAACACTCAACGGTCTTTCTTTCTCTCTCTCAGCTGGCTGGCGCGCCTTCAAGGTCGCCCACACTTCACACATTGACCAATTTCCACCGAAAATCGGCTGAGAGATTCTACATTTACATGACATGAAAAAGGAGCATTTTAAACAGAAATATGCATCGCAGATTTCGATGCCACAGTTGTAACAATCCCCGTAATATTCTTCTTTATGAATCCCTGTTTATTTATATTTACCGTGAATCAATTTGTAATTTTGATCCTGTTCAAATTTTAATTTATGCTTGGTGATTCATTCTCGACTCTATGCAATTCAAACCTTTAAAAGTTATTTATGACGTCATTCTCAGGAATATCATGTTTGACGTTTTTCTAAAATTTGTATTAGTTCTTTTCTTGTAATATTTTAAAATTCGTAAGCGTTTAAACTTACTTTGTAATGTCCGTGTATATTTCTTGTATTATTTTTAGTAAGTTCATTTACCATTTTATATTTTAAGCAAATTTGCTTTAAACTGGTCTCTCTATATATAAACATTTTATGTTTTTACTATTCATGTAGAGCCACTGATGAAGGGCGTATTTACGTCCGAAAGTGCTCTAGCAGTTTTTTATATATGTTCTGCACGTCTTTCAGGATGTGTTAAATAAAATACCTTTCGTTTTTTAAAACGTTTTGTCCTTGATTTTTCCTATTATCCAAATAGTTTAGATTTTACTCACAATATTGGCAGTCATATTCATATTTTTCATTGCACTGAATTGTTTGTGGTTTTGAACAGTTTTTGTAGACCTCTACTGCAGACACATTTTCTCCCACTGACAATGCTTGAGGTTTGGCAGAAGGACTTAACTGAGTAGCGGATCCATACATTCGCCTTCAGAGAAGCTACATTTCATAGGAACCTTGCTGTCCCAGAAGATGCTCGAACCCCGGATCTTTGTACTGGCCAGCCGAGGCTCAAACCCTGGATCTTTGTACTGGCCATCCGACGCTTCAGCGATTGATTTTCTGGGGCGGAATTCTAAGATCTTATGGTTCAACAGGACTCTGCAAAAAATTTTTTTGTTTATTTTCTTTTATCTTTGAAGAATATCAGTTTAGATCATTCGTAACGCTGCGGACTGACGACTGTCGTTTATTAAATAAAAATTACAATTTCGTGGAGTTATTAAATAACAATTACCATTTTGTGGAATTATTAAATAACTATTACCATTTTGTGGAAGAGATGGTAAATCTAGAGAGTTAAAAGTGAATTGGTAAAAATTCTAATATTGTTTGCCAAATTTTTTCTAAACGAATAATTATGTGAGTAAAGGAAATTTCTCTCGTACAAAAACATCACAAAAATGAGTATTTTTAAATACTGTTCCTCATTTTTACTTTCCTTATATACATAATGTATAAGGAAAGTATTGTGACGGGGTCGAAAATTCGAATTCGAGTTTTCGACGGGAGAGCACGTTTCAAGCATCCCTGATCGCGAATCAAACATTTTTGAAGTGATGTCTGTGTGTGTGTATGTGTGTGTGTGTGTGTGTGTGTGTGTGTGTGTGTGTGTGTGTGTGTGTGTATGTGTCAGTGAGTCTGTGGAGACGATAACTGACGAACGAATGGACCGATTCGAACCAAATTTGGTACAAAAATCACAATCCGTAAACACTGGAAGCCTATTGTTTTTATACGTAATCGAATGTTCAGAACCCCCCTAAATTTTCGAATGAAATTTTGAAAAAATTGTCAAAAAATCAAAACCGCTAATAAAGTTACGCAAATAGACATTTCTTATGTAATTTTTCATTAGAAAACGATTAGCATAAATTTTAGAACGCTAACATGAACCGTTCTCGAGATATTGTGCATTTTTCAAAAAAATTATGAAAAAGTCACATAAAAAAAAAATTCCTATTGAGAAACATGTTCACTTTTCATATGTAATACCATGCGATAAATTGAGTGACATCATTCTCGTAGATCTAGCTCGTTCCATTCATGCAAAAATATACTTTGAATAATACTTTTGTATTTGAACGCCAATAGTCATTTATCTGCTGTACGAATAACTTTTTTCTTAGTGCATAACGCTTGGCGAGATTTTGGCGACGAATTTGGCGGAATGTCGCCAACTTGGCGACTTTTTTGAAATGTTGCCAAATTAATGAAAATCTCGCCAAATGGATAAAAATGATGCTAAATCAATGAAAATGACGACTAATTGTCGAAAATTCAATATCTTGGAAAGAATATTAGTATCTACTATAAGAAAAACCTATTTTTTTACTGTAAAAGTATTAAATTCATTACATTATATAAGGAAAGTCATGTGTTGCCCACATCAGATTTTTCTTTATATGCACGAGCTAAAATAAATAAAGCATGTATCTGCTTAAATGTCTGAAATATTTCGTAACTATTTAAAAGTTCCATTGCAAAATAAAATAGTCCCTCTTATAATCACTTCTTGGAAATGAATTAAAACCCAACAATAGCGAAATATCATACTCAAGCAATAAGATTTTGCAAGAAATAACATGTTTTGAAAGAAAGAATTTGAAAATGTGATATTCTATAAAAGAAATAGTTCAAATGGCTGTGCCTATTAAAATAGAAATGAAAAGGGAAAACTATTTTTTCAACGCTGAATGGAAGGTTTTTCAGAAACATTGTCTTCCAAGTAAACAATATTTTCAAAAAAAAATATTTTGCTCGGAGCATCGATTGCCTTTAATGACTTTTAGCAAGATAAAATTATAGCACAACAAACTAATTCAAATGTGATAAAAATATATCATTATATTATACTGATAATGGTGTAATGCTAAAGTCATGAGCTGCCCACGTCAGATTTTTGAACTTTCTACCGGGTGATTACATCTAAACTATCACGGATGACGATCTACTTTTCATTCTACAAAAAAGAGCGTCTTATAACCTATGATGTCGGAGTGCAAAAGTTCATTTTTAGAAATCAAACGTGATCTGCTACGGCATCATTTTGTAGCTGTAGCACAACTCCGAAGAATCTTTAGTTATTTATCTAAAGCAGAAAAGTGGTGGAACACATTTTAAACATTTCTTTTCATTTAACACAGCGGTAAATTTTAATACATTTTTTCGCATTACGAATTGAAATTATAATTGAATTGTAAATGTAACATGCATTTTAAAAACAATTTGTTTTAAGCTCTACATCTTATTACGTCTAGTGCAATTCTAAATTACGCATCACTTGGATAATAAAAGAAATCAACACTAATTACTGAGAAAGTAATTCTTCTAAATTTTAAATTTAATATATTGTCACAAACATATTATTAAGTTTACCTAAACCTTATAGTGACTATTACAACTTCAATATATACACATATCACTAGGATAGTAAAAGAAATCAACACTAACTACTGGTAAGTGATTCTTTTAAATGTTAATGATCACCTATAGTGGAAAATATTGTTATCAGGAAAATTTACCATATAAAGACTTTGAATAAAATACATTTCCTAAATCAGTTTGAACATGACGAATTTCATCCCGTTTGTGCAATTTTGTGTGTACCTGTGGATATAATGACATGAGTACTTACGTACTTATCACCATGAAATTTCGTATATAGAAATACTATGTAAAAACGTAGAAACAGATAGGCATTTATACATTTTTCATGAATGATTTGGCAATTGTGTGAAATTCTAGGTCTTAATAATCTTATTAGTTATAGAGAAAAAATGATATTTTCCGCATATAGGTTATGTAAATATATATAAATATATCATCAGGTATTATGTGCAGTGCGCTGAAAAGTGCAAATTTGTTCCATGGATGCCAGTATTTGCAATGAGAAAACATTCCTTATAGAATGTAATTATGCATTTTAAACTGTTTATGATTAAGGATTTTAAAATATTTATAAATATGTAAATGCAATCGTCGTTTGTAAGCAATTTTATATGTCCCGATTTGGAATAATAATATATTTCTACTTTCCTCGTATAAGTCAAATGCATGGTAATATGTATAATATATTTTGACCTCGCTGTGTATAAAATAGTATTAAAAGTGTATTATGTATAATAATCATTAGATAAAATGCTTCTAATTCGTTGAATTCACCGACACATTTCCGAAATGATGATTATTAATATATTCATAAACAGGGTGTTTATGAATATAAAAATATTTTTCTGTAAAATTTATATTACAGTTAAAATTAAATGATAATTCCAATGTTTAATGCCGAAGCACGTGTTAAAAAGCCTCCACCAATTCACTGACTTACACAGAAAGAAATGGCTGAAATGTGACACACAACATTTCTGTTTTAGATAAACTTAAGGTTATTTTGATCAGTGCTCTCGCATCTACATCGATATATTGACAGGAAACAATGCATCCTAAAATAGCCGAATATTATCCGATGCCAGCTTTTTTGATTAAAAACAAATATTTAAATATATATATATAAAAGGTGTCCAGTGCTATCGGTGCCCAATGGCTATTTCCTCAACCGTTAGTCACAGAGATACACTTTTAATTGCAAAAATGTTCTAAATTTTAAAATCTATTATCTTAGAAACAGTTTAAATCAATAAATGCATTTCTGAAAGAAATACGAAATATAAATTTTTATACAGTCCCCCGGTCCTACCAATTATATTTAGGAAAATCATCCTCATACAATTTTATGCAAAATAAAAAAATATCACCCTTTTACGACCAAAATTGACCGACTTATAGCTGTTAAAATTTGGAGCATTTTTTGTGCTCAGAAATGGCCAATACGGTTCCCGATTGGTTGGTTGCCTGGAGATATGGTCAAGACGGTCCCTGATTGGTTGGTTGCCTCTGAATCGGGACATTCTTAAGCGTGGAAAAGCGACTTAAGTCATAAAATTATATATATATTAAGTCATATATATATGTGTGTGTGTGTGCGCATGTGTGTGTGTATATATATATATATATATATATATATATATATATATATATATATATATATATATACATTGATAGATTTTAATCGAAAACTATGCATAAACTACTGTATGTACAGAAAACCCATCTCTAGCATATCTGTTACAAATGAGTAACTATAGACCAAGACTAAGGATAAAGATAGAAGGTAACATATCACTGCAATGGAAAGGGGGATGAGAAAAATATTAGGATACAAAAATCACATTTAAAAAGTATATATAAAAATTAATAAAAATGAAAAATAAAACACGCCGAAAATGAGAAAAGGCAATAATAATTAGTTCAAGATAAAATATTAAGACATTGAGAACAATCAATTGAAACTACACAAAAAATGGCGGTCAGTTCGAAATTGCATTCTCATCAGGACAGCTATACAATTCGAATTAAAACCGATAGAATAGCCAGTTTCTGATAATGGCGATAGTATTTAACTATAGATACCATGACTTCAACCCATGGACTTGTCCAGGGTGCTCCTGACTTCACCACGGTCCAACTGAAACTGCTCATTCCCTCCATTTCTCGATCCTGAATTCAACAGCAACAAACATATTAGCCACCTAGTTTCAAAGGCTCGTAAGCGCCTTAGCATTCTTAAATATCTAGCTGGCAGGGATTGGGGAGCTGATGCAAACACTCTTAGAACCACATATATTTCTCTTATAAGACCTATTCTGGAATATGGCTACCCAATTTACTCTTGCGCGTCTGAAACCAACCTCCAGAAATTAGAACGTGTACATCTGAGTGTCGCTCGAATCATTCTCGGACTCAAAAATAGCTGCCCTTCTGATATAGCCCTGTTCGAGGCAAACTTAGAACCACTGCATATTAGAAGAAGAGCCAACTTAGAAAAATACTTTAATAAAATCTACAGCTATGGCCCCCAACATCGTACTTCCTTGTATCTGCACACCTGGCACAACAATCAAAGACTAAAGAAATCCAGCCCGTTTAGCTTCGCGGAAACTCAAAACCTGATCTCTCGTGATGTTGAATCTCAATCTTTAAGATCTTGTATTGATCCCTCAGAGGGGATGCCAAGAGTTTTCTTCCACTTTGATTTGAATTCCACTGCAAACAAGCAAACGCATCTTGACGATTATCTTAGACAGCTGGCCCTAGAAGTTATTAGTTGCATTCCTAAAGATGCAGTGTAGGTCTATACTGATGGTAGTCGTACAGAAAACCGTACTGGCAGCGGTATCTATATTAGAACCCCTCATTTTGAGACTTCACTAAAACAACGTAATCCGAACACTTGTTCTGTCTTCAGGAGCGAGTTAATTGCGATCAATGTAGGGCTCGACGCCATCATATCTCTTGATTATAATTTTGGTGAACTTTGGATATTGTCGGACAGCCGCAGTGCACTTCTTCAACATCTTAGTGGCTGGTCCTCTGCAGGAGATGAAACCAGTATATCTATTCTGCTCAAGCTAAAGAAGATTTCTCAAAACCACAATGTCCATCTCCAATGGATTCCATCACATGTAAACATTAGTGGTAATGAGGTTGCGGATAGATTGGCCAAAGAGGGCAGTGAGGACGAAACGGCCACTGGTTCTTCGCTTACTTATCAAGAACTGTACTCAAATGCAAGATCTAAATTAAATTTAATTTGGCGTACTCCACCTGCGCACCAATGGTACACCGGAACATCCCCTGGCGCTCTTCTGGAAATTAAATGTGATCGTGGCTCCCAGACAGCACTTGCTAGACTTAAAAGTGGCTACCTTAAGTGTTTTTCTTTTGAACGCGGTGGAAAAATCCATCCCACTTGTAATAAATGTTGTGACCATCCGGCCTCCCCGGAGCACATATTGAGTTGCGTCGGACTTTCCAAGGAGGATTTGACATCTGCCCCCCTTTTAGTTATTGATTTTCTGGAGGTCAACAACCTACTGGAGTTGATCTGACTTATGTCAGATCTGTTAAAGAGGATAAGCAACAACAACAACAACATAGATACCAGTGGAACTGTCTATTGGCTAGTGGAAGAAGAAAAATATATCAATTGAATTACAAATCAGAAAAATAATATCTCTTCGAACAGAAATATTAACTCACAAGCATTACTACCACGTGTAGGTTGAACAAGCGACTGAGCATTTCTTCTCACTTCGTCAATGCGAGTGGGCGCCGGAAAGGATAGATTTGAACGATACATAATATGTATATATATATATATATATATATAATTGAAGCATTTTTATTTTACTTGTATTATATATACCACAGATTGATCATTAATAGAAAATGTTCTGTATAGCAAAAGTGAATGGAAGATGGGCTGAAATGTAAATGTGATATCAAAAAGACTATACGACAAGCAGTGGAATATTTAAAACAAGAAAAATCAAATATGCTTAAAGCATTGATTATGAAATACTTTCCAACTTCAATGCAATTTTATTTAAACATATCTAAAATGCAATACACTCCTCGGTAATATTTTAAAACTTGTCACAATACTACATTAAATTATTATATTTGAAAACTTAAACCTTCATCGAAAAAAATGAACTTCATTTAAATGACATCATTGAAATATAAATTGCCTGGTTTAAACATTTCTAAAATGTGATACATTCCTCGGTAATAATTTTGGAATTATCATAATATTACGATAATTTATTTTATTTGAAAACAACTGAAATTTATTCAAATGACGTCATAGAAAAAATAACACACCTGGCTCTCTCTATAAAAGCAGCATTTCATTCATAAATAATTTCCCATTCATGCCATTCATCACAATACTATAATAATTTATTTTATTTAAAAATTAAGACCATGGAACTACAAGTAATTAAACTTTATGCGTAAAACTTCATCGAAAAAAATCGTCCTTCCCTTTGTAAAATCAATGAATATTTCATTCATATCAGCTATGCAGACTTCATGAGCTAAATGATTTTGTGTTAAAGAAATACAGTAATTCTAATACAACTCATTCTACATATTTTGCTGTTTACATTTTACATACGTGAAAAATAGGCTTCATTGTAGAAATAATCAAATTTGGATGAGCATTTAAACTCAAATATATTGTAATTGCGTTGTTTCAGTATGTAGATGCACAGAATTTAAGCAAAAATAAAGTGGTTTTAGGACGGATACAACACTCAATATGAATTTAAAAGAACTTTAAAAATCACGATATTGAAACAAGATGGGTGCTATATATTATTTTGAAGTGGGTCACGTGATCTTTTCATATAAGAGGTGTTATTATTATTTTAATTTTTATTTAAAAAACTACTGAATATATTTCGCTGAATTTTTCTTTATATATTTTATGGAATAAGTTGAATATTACCTAAAACTTTCGAAGCAATTTGTGAATTTTAAATCCGTTTAAAAATGTTTGAAAAATTAGGTCCCATAGGGCTCAATGTATTTCATTTTTTCAACCTGGGTTTAATCCAAAACTGTTTGGGTGATATTATTCATTTATAGTCCCATAGATCCTACAGACCGTCTGAACAACATACTAAAATTTCATTTTGATTAAGTCATTTTTACGGTAGTTATCGTGCTAACGGACAGACAGACAGACAGAATGAACAAAGTCATAAACACTTTTCAACTTTGTTGTAAAGTGTTAATAAAAACATGATAAGTAAACATTATAAAAAAAATAGGCACTAAATTGGTATAAAATACTCCTTTTTTCCTGTTCCCTATATAAGTTAAAGAATGGAATAAGAATTACATGTGGTAAAGATGGGTGAAATTTTTTTTTAATACATTTAGATGAAAGTATTTTTATAAATTATATATGTAATGCAGGTACTTGAGGTATTAAACCCATTATTCCCTGCATAAACATGCATAGTGTAAATGCAAGAAATATGTGTAAGATGAAAAGTTGCAGAACAGTAAGTAACATTGTTTTGACGATAAGCTAGGCCTTTTCTAGCTCCCAAAAATAATTTAAAATTGAATAAATTGAATAAAGTGAAAAGCATTTCCGAAACCATGTACGTTATCAAGGGCCATACATATTTCGTTAATGCGGATTCTACGTTTCTGTGCGCATTACTGTATATTGTATTACAGAAATAATACACATGGCCCGTCGTAGAAGAAAATATAGATTGGATCAGATATATAAGAAATCAAATAGAAAAATCAAATGTACCAGCGTGTGGCTAAGTATTTATAGGAGAATACAATGTAATCAAAAGGAATAAGAATATAATAAAATAATTGTATGCATGTATATATATATATATATATATATATATATATATATATATATATATATATATAAATATACAGGGTGTCGAGTGATATTGGTGCTCAACGGTTATTTCCTCAACCGTGTTGCAAAAATGTTTTAAATTTTAAAATCTATTAACTTAGAAACAGTTTAAATCAATAAATGCATTTCTGAAAGAAATACGAAATATAAATTTTTATACAGTCATAAATAAATAAACTGTTTTTCACAACGCGATCAGATAAGTCTTTATATTACGTAATATTTTCCCGGCAATTTATTGTGCTTACTAAGCACTCGTTAAACATACAGGCTGGCACAACAGCGGCCATCTTGACTCCAAGTTGAAGCGATGGTTATACAAAACGAGAAGAAGGTTACTTCCTTGTCTTTCTCTCGGGAGCTAAAAAAAAATTAAAACATTCTACACTACTTTCTTAAATAATTGGTACAATGTTTCGAAAGGAGAATTACCTAATTTCCCGCTAAATTGAGTGTCAAAGATCAGCTTTGCAACATGCACCCACCATTAAAATAGACGATAAGTCACTGAACTGGTTGGAAACAAATTGGCGGTCGCGTCAGCCTCTATATTTAGGAGTCTTACGATCATTTTCTGGCATTATTGGAGGACCTCGAGATTTTCTGCTTGTGCTCTTTCGTGACACGCTGTTATTCGACAAATAGGAAAACTGCGCGTGTAGCCAAGTTTCTAAATTATAGACAAGGAAAAAATTTGGGATACCATTGGAAGTAGGTGAAAATTATATCTGTAATACATTGTTTTATTTTGAAATAAATTAACTGGAGAGGAACTCAGCAAGACTTTCTCATACAAAAATCAATTTTTATATAGCTTTTCTTTTTCTTTCTTTTCCCAAATTTTACCAAAAAAATTTTGAAAAATTGATATTGCTGGTCCTCTTATACAGTGTTGTCGTTCACTTTTAAAGTGAACGACAAAAAAAAATCTTTGGCTTAAAAATCTTTGGATTGATACCTTAGTTGACAATGTATCCTCCGGGAGGGGGCTAATGACGTCACAGGCACAAAAAATTGTATCGCCGCTATTTTTTACAGCAATGATTGAAACTGTGAAGTTTCGTGACCATTAAACCATAAATAATTTGTTTTCTGCTCGATAATGTCAAATTTTTTCCTATATTGCTATGTTAAAAAAAATAGCTTTCACTCGATTTAAAAAAAAAGTCTATCTAGTTCTAGATTTTTATAACAAAGCTGGATATAAAGTTTCGTGAAAATCCATATAATATCTGTGACAGCTAACACATACATAAGAAATCGATCACAGACATAGACAGACTGGCATCATTTCTAAAATAGTTAAAAAGTGTTCAGGTGGTCTTAAAGCATATAGTGGCATCAAAATTTCGAAAACAATACTTTCTCTGTACTATATTATAGCATGAGAAAGCAAAAATATATGAAAGAAACTTTTCATCTTACACTGTTTTAGCAAAATGCACTAAAAAGTAAAAGAAAGTAAATTTTAGCTACCACAACATTTTCGATCGTATATGACGAAGAATAAAATCGTGACACCCACGAAAGAATTGTATTAGTTGGCAATGCATATTTTAGTAAAGAGCAATTTTGAATATCTTTTGAAATGAAAGTGATTTATGCAATTGTCAGCATATTCATGTGTACAACATATATTTTAACTTCTTATGTATATAGAAATATGCTGACGGATTGTTAAATAAAAATTGTCAAAGATAGACATAAGTGAATCATTCTCATACAATGTCAATTCTATGTTATCACTTCTATTGTTCCTAAAGTTCCGTTAATGACAGGTAGTTGTTGAAACCCAGACCGTCCGACCTACCAGAAAGGTGTAAGGTAACTGTTGTTAATGACAGGTAGTGTCAAACCTTTATATGATTTTCTGAAAATGTTGTAGTTGCTTTATATCGTTTTTTGACAACATTCCTATTGGTTTAACATTTAATTTATGAACCTTTTCCTTTTATTGTAATTTGTATTTTATAATTAAATTATATTTTAAATGCCTCGTATTAAAAATGTAACAAGAAAGATCAATCATGCATAAAACATTGATTATGAAACACTTTTCAACTTTAATGCAATTTTATATAAACATCTCTAAAATGCGATACATTCCTCGGTAATATTTTTAAAATTATCACAATACTACATTAATTTATTATATTTGAAAACTTAAAACCTCATCGAAAAAAATGAACTTCATTTAAATGACGGCATTGGAATATAAATTGCCTGGTTTAAACATCTCCAAAATGCGATACATTCCTCGATAACATTTTTACAATTATCATAATGCTGCAATAATTTATTATATTTGAAAACGTCATCGAAAACGAATAAACTTTATTCGAATGACGTCATCGAAATATAAATAGCCTCTATATAAAAGTAGCATTTCATTCATGAACTTTTCCCATTCCTTTCATTCATCACAATACTATAATAATTTATTTTATTTAGAAACTTAAAACCATGGAGGTACAAGTAATTTAACTCTATGCTTAGATCTTCATCGAAAAAATCGTCTGGTTCTCTGTGTAAAATCAATTAATGTTTCATTAATATCAGCTATATTGCAGACTTCATGAGCTAAATAATTTTGCGTTAAAGAAATGCAGCAATTCTTCTGCAACGCTTTCTACGTATTTTGGTGTCTACATTCTCCATAAGTGAAAATTAGGCTTCGTTCCAGAAATAATCAAAGTTTGATGATCATTTAAACTCAAACATATTGTAATTGCGTTGTTTCAGTATGTAGATTAACAGAATTTAAGCAAAAATAAAGCGGTTTTAAGACGGATGCAGCACTAAATATGAATTAAAATGAACTTTTAAAAATCACAATTGTGACCCAAGATGGATGCCATATTTTATTTTGAAGTGGGTCACGTGATCTCTTCATATAATGGTCACCTGATCTCTTTATATAAAGGGTGTAATTATTATTATTATTTTTATTTAAAGAACTACTTAATATATTTTGTTGAATTTTTTTTATATATTTTATGGGATAATTTGAATATTTCCTAAAACTTTCGAAGCAATTTGTGAATTTTAAATTCGCTTAAAAAATGTTTGAAAAATTAGGTCCCATAGGGCTCAATGTATTTCATTTTTTCAACCCGGGTTCAATCCAAAACTAATTGGGTTATATTATTCATTTATATTTCCATAGGTCCCACAGACCGTCTGGACAACATACTGAAATTTCATTTTGATAAAGTCAGTTTTGCGACAGTTATCGTTCTGACGGACAGACAGACAGACAGAATGAACAAAGTTATAAACACTTTTCAACTATGTTGTAAAGTGTAAATAAAAATTACTCGGTGTTAACAGATGATACTTGAATGATTTTTTTAAACATTTGCCTCAGATGAATAAGGCAGGTATCGAATAATGTATATATATATATATATATATATATATATGTATATATATATATATATATTATATATGTATATATATATATATATATTAAAAAAATATCTGAAAAATACTATACATAAAATACATTATCATAACATTGCTAAATACTGCAAAATATTAAGGCGCAATGCCGCACTTTCATGTTAAGCAGATATATTATAGTAAATACAAAAACAGATTTAAAAAAAGGGGGGGGGGGCAGAAAGGAAGGAGGGAAAAAGGGTGAAAAGAAGGGAGAGTGTTTACAGGAACGACAGTAAAAAGTCCGGGAGAGGGGTTGCGACCCCCCTGTTCCCGGTTAAAGCGCTTTTATTCCCAGGAAACACTCCCGGTGCCTCTGTCCTCCCGAAGCACCCCTTCGTCAGATGAAATCAATCAAACATCCAGAAGTAAAAAGACCAGGAAGCACAAAAGGGCTCATAATATGAAAATAAATCAAACCTGTCTCTACAGCAAAATGCTCGAAGACCACGAGAAACGTCTTGTAAAGATACTGCACCGATACACAATCCTCATGCAATACCGTTTCTTTCCTTCTTTAAGACCAAGCGTACATAGTGCCTTAGATATCGAAGTGGATAATGACACCTTGCTGCTTCTTGGAGTAATTTATGAATACAGTGTTGCAGTTCTTCTTTTTCTGTATTGAGACGTCTATATCGATTTAAATGATATAGATGTCTCAATACAGAAAAAGAAGAACTGCAACACTGTATATATATATAGTATGGGTCCCATACAATTTTAACGCTTTTATTTGCATATATTTATTCAATTTCAAATTTTTTGTAAATTTGCGTACAAAAGAGGCCAGGATGTTTTATTCTTCAGATCAGCACGTGAAGATAATTTTGAATAGTGAGAACAGATATTCTTAAACCTTTTTCAGGAACAATAAATTTAATACTTTAGCAGAATATTCTGATTGACTATGTTATTTAGTATACTATAGAAATTTGCACATGATTAGAATCTTAAGTTTCTTTATATTACATACACCGTACGAAGAACGGATATGCTGCTAGTATATACACTCTTTTGCAAAAAAAAACCCCTTAAGCACCGCTAAAACAAAATCCGTTCATCTCGAAATTTCGCATGCAAATTCCTGTATAACATGTATGCAAATGATTAAATTTGCAAGGCCAGTGAATGTTAACTTCGGTCATAGCGCGCGTTTCTCCTGCGCAACTAGCATCCTATAAAACAAGTTAAAAATGTGGACGGTTTATCTTTGCTCGTTATCGGTGTTGCAGTTCCGTGGAGACGCAACCAATAATGCCATTACGACGTGACCGAAGTCCTTATAAGCAATTAGACGAGTTCAAACGTGGTCTTATAGTCGGAATGCATGAAGCTGCTTGATCATACCGAGCAATAGGCCGCTACCTGCACGGAACGGACACTGCTGTGCCAAGGTGCCGGCAGCAACGGTTGCTGCAAGGAACTCACCGGCGGAATGAAGGCTCTGGAATGTCAAGGTGCACGAATGCGAGGCAATATCGGATGATTGTGCTACAGGCCCGAACTAACCCAACAGCATAATTGCCCGCCATCCAACGTGCTGCAGCCTCTTTCATACCACCGTGATATCTTCCACCATCTCACGGCGCTTAGCTGAGGTGAGGTTATGCTCACGGCGGCATTTAAGACGTCTGCCCATAACCCCACAATATCGACAGAGTCATTTGAAGTGGCGTCGTAGACGAGCATCATGCTTGCCAGCAGACTGGCATCGCATAGTGTTCAGCGATGAATCACGCTTCAGTCGTTCAGCAGATGACCATCGGGTACATGTGTGGAGCCGCCAGGGACAGCAGTCTCAATGAGTCCTTGTTTTAGATAGGCACACACCCTATTGTGATGGTGAGGGGTGCTATTTCTTACGACAGCAGATCGCCCTAGTTATCCTAGTCATCCTAGATCGCCCCTAGTTCCATAGTCAGCAAGGTCACCAGACCTTTTGCCAATCGAGCATGTATGGGTCAGACTAGGCTGCCAGATTCGGGCACCCCAAAATGCAGCATATCTGGAGCAACAATTAAAGAATGCCTGGCAGAATATATCGCAGGATGATATTAGGAAACTTTCACTCCTTACCTAGAGAAGCATGCATTGCCGCCAAGGGGGTTTAACCAATTACTGATTTGAAAATTCAATATGCAATTGCTAACCATAGATGGGTCCCGCGGCCTTGATTTTGTAATCATTTCATTACCTGTGTATGGGCTGTACGCATATTTAATTTAAATAAAAACAGTCACTTTCTTTATGGGGCTTCTTTTTTTTCTTGCAAAAGAATGTATATATATGTGTGTGTGTGTGGCGACTCAAATCCATTTGACGTTTACACATTTGAACTTTCAAACTTTAATTTTAGTGTATGCTAATATATATATATATATATATATATATATATATATATATATATATATATATATATATATATATATATATATATATATATATATATATATATATATATATATATATATATATATATAGGGGTGTTGCCTTGAAGTGGCGACAAACTCAAAGGGGGTGATATTAGACATCAAGAGGAATAAAAATTGCCATAGAACATGGTATCGCAAATCATGTTTAGTCGGTGAAAATCGCAAAATTGACGTTGCGAGAACAGAGAAAGAAGCTGTCGGTCGGTCGCTGATTTCTCGCCGTTCATGGGTTGGCTCACAGTGCCTGACGTAAGTAGCGTGGCAAAACGAATGCGCTGGTGTAGGAGCACTTGTAGCTACGTGCAGCACTTACTTTGCAGCTGCCATTTCCCCTTGAAGCAAACACAGCGACTGGAGCCTTTCCTCCCTGCACAGACGGCGCGGTTGAGAAGAAGAAATCCTCTTTATGCAAATTTCTCATTTGTGTGGGGAAAATAAAAGCTGTGAGTCAGCGTTGGATTGGGCGCGCCGGACCTGCTGCTTGGCCTCCACGCTCCCCGGGCCTCAATTCTTTGGACTTCTTCATTTGGGGACACCTTAAATCACTTGTGTATTAGACGCCTGTGGAGAAATTGAAGGATCTCATAGCACGGATCGTCGTCGCTGCGGTAAATATTGCCAGCACATCCGGTATCTTTGAGCGCGTCCAACAAACGTTACTCCATCGCTGTCGACTGTGCAATGACTTTCGCGGCCGCAACTTCGAACAATTCCTATAATCATTTCTCTTCGTCTCCTTTCTAACATTGAACTGTGCTGGACAGGCTGTATTATAATCATGCTGTCAAGTAAATGGTTTTTGTACTTATTTATTTTACTTTTTCGTACTTATTATTGTACTTTATTTTGTACAGCTCAGGCTATGTTCTAATCATGCTGTCAAGTTAATGGTTTTTTCTATTTCTTATTTGCCTTTTTGTCCCACTCGACGTCACACTCTTCATAAGTATTTTTGTGATTTTCACCGACTAAACATGGTTTGCGATACCATATTCTATGACAATTTTTGTTCGTCTTGATGTCTAATATCACTCGTCTTAGTTTGTCGCCGCTTCAAGACAATATGTATATATATATATATATATATATATATATATATATAATTTAACTAAAAATTGAACTTAAAGAGATATTAAAAACCACCTAAAAAAATCTGATGTGGGCAGCACATGACTTTCTTTATATAATGCACTGAATTTACTACTTTTACAGTTAAAAAATGTTATTCTTGTAGTAGATACTAATATTCTTTACAAGATGTTGAATTTTCTTTAATTAGTCGTCATTTCCATTGATTTGGCGTCATTTTTATTCATTTGGCGAAATTTTCGTTAACTTGGCAGCATTTAAAAAATCGCCAAGTTGGCGACATTTCGCCAAATTCGTCGCCAAAATCTCGCCAAGCGTTATTTATGGAGAAATCATTTATTCTTACAGCAGGTAAATGACTATTGGCGTTCAAATACAAAAGTATTACTCAAAGTATCCTTTCTCGTGAAAGGAACGAGTTAGATCCACGAGAATGATGTCACCCAATTTATCGCATGATATTACATATGAAAAGGGAACATGTTTTTTAAGAGTTAATATTTTTTTTTATTTTACTTGATTTTTTGATAAATTTATTTGAAAAATGTACAATATCTCGAGAACGGTTAGTGCTAGCGTTCCACAGTTTGTGTCAATCGTTTTCTAAGGAAGAATTAAATTGGAAATGTTTATTTGCGCAACTTTATTAAAGATTTTGATTTTTTGATGATATTTTTCAAAATTTAGGGGGTTCTGAACATTCGATTGTGTTTAAAACCAATAGGCTTCCAGTATTTATGGATTGTGATTTTTGTACCAAATTTCATTCGAATCACTCCATTCGTTCGTGAGATATCGTCTCCACAGACTTACTGACACAGACATCACTTCAAAAATATTTGATTTGTGATCAGGGATGCTTGAAACGTGCTCTCCCGTCGGAAACTCGAATTCGAATTTTCGCGAATTCGTCACAATACACACACACATACTTTCACACACATACACACACACAGAGACATCATCTCAAAAACGTCTGATTCGTGTTCAGGGATGCTTGAAACGTGCTCTCCCGTCACAATACTTCCCTTATACATTATGTATATAAGGAAAGTAATTAAATAAAAATCAAATTATAGGACCCAATTATAAGACGCTGATAGAATTATCTAGAAATGGGTATCAGAGTTGACTTCGACGATAAGAGTTTGCAATGACGCCCTAGTAACTTAGCGGTAGAGACAGTGCAAAGATTCGTAATTCGATTCCCAGTTAGAATATCAAAGTTCTTTACAGTGGAGCTGGAATTAATTAAGCCTGTAGATTAGTGCAGTGATGTTGGGGTTCTGTCTTTCTGTCGATCTAGACTTACCCAAAGCTATAGGGTATCAGTTTGGACGGCTGGGACAGTGCCACACAATTTAGACCGTAATCCTGTGTGTGTGGGGGGGGAGATCAAAAGGAACTATTCCCTTCTCTCTGCCACGCCACCAACACCTTTAAAGGATTTTTGGACGCACTGATTTAATATGTCCGTACTCCGATTAAACATTGAGATAGTTCAGGCAGAGCCGATAATTGAGCTCCGGTCCTCCGAGTGCGATCTTCGTTAATCACTGGGCTATCCCACCCTGAATGTTGAGGATTTATACGATTAGTACGGATTCAGTAGCCTCTGTTTTGTTAGTTACGATTTTAAATCAGACCAATGACCAAGCAGGATACTAACTTGGATAAAAATAGTAGTACCCCGGGAGACTAACCTAACGTAATAGTAACATGAGATGGTCGGGTAGATTGTCAAGTTGCACGTCAATCTGATATTTGCGGTAGGAGAATGCAGAGTTCACTTGGACGATAAGAGCTTGCAATTCCGTACGCGTAGCTCAACGGTAGAGCGTCGGTTTGTCAGTACGATCCCAGGTTTGATTCTCGGTTATACAGCAAGTTCTTTATTCGTAAATCCCATAAAATTTACCATAATCTATGCAATAATTTTTTAACGTGTTTCTAATTCTCAAGACTTTTCAGAAGCCCCCCCCCCACCTCCCCATTAACCTATAACACTGAATCCCTGCACAGTAAAATTAACCATATAGTTTACCATATATAGTATAGTTTACTGCATATAACCTATCGGGGTCGTACTTTAGACCGCCAAGGAGACGCAGAAAATTGTTTTTTCTTTCTTCTTTGCTCTAACCCCCTGTATCTCCCAATCTCGGTCTTTTTGAAGTTAAGAACTTGGCGCACTTATAGTATCGATGACGAAACAGAATCTAACGCATCCGAAATTTCAGTTTATTTCCGCGGGGCAAACTAAACGGGGAAGGGGTCTAAAGTGTTTTACAGACCCTCCAGAAGTTCAACGGTGACCTAAAAGGTTGAAAAACTTTGCGCACTTACAGTATCGACCGATATAACAAAACCTAATTGTGTCGGTTTTGATTGAGACCACTATTTTTGACTCTAAGTGACATTCATTGTGAAACAATTTAGAACTTATTATAAAAAATCTGATGTGGGCAACACATGACTTTCCTTATATAATGCAATGAATTTACTACATTTACAGTTAAAAAAAAATGTTATTCTTATAGTAGATATATTCTTTCCAAGATATTGAATTTTCTTCAATTAGTCGTCATTTTCATTCATTTAGCGTCATTAGTATCAATTTGGCGAGATTTTTGTTAATTTGGCAACAATTAAAAATGTCGCCAAGTTGGCGACATTCTGCCAAATTCGTCGTCAAATTCTCGTCAAGCGTTATGGACGGAGAAATAAGTTATTCTTACAGCAGATAAATGACTATTGGTGTTCAAATACAAAAGTATTACTCGAAGTATCTTTTCTCATGAATGGAACAAGCTAGATCCACGAGAATGATGTCACCTAATTTATCGCATGGTATTACATATGAAAAGTGAACATGTTTTTCAATAGGAAAACTTTTTTATTTTTTATAACTTTTTGATAATTTTTTTGAAAAATGTGTAATATCTCGAGAACGGTGCATGTTAGCGTTCTAAAATTTATGTCAATCGTTTTCTAATGAAACATTACATAAGAAATGTCTATTTGCGTAACTTTATTAGCGGTTTTGACTTTTTGACGATTTTTTCAAAATTTCACTCGAGAATTTAGGGGGGTTCTAAACATTCGATTGCGTATAAAAACAATTTGCTTCCAGTGTTTACGGATTGTGATTTTTGTACCGAATTTCGTTCGAATGGGTCCATTCGTTCGTCAGTTATCGTCTCCACAGACTCACTGACACACACACACACACACACACACACACACAGACATCACTTCAAAAATATTTGATTCGTGATCAGGGATGCTTGAAACGTGCTCTCCCGTCGAAAACTCGAATTCGAATTTTCGACCCCGTCACAATACTTTCCTTATACATTATGTATATAAGGAAAGTAATTAACTTGAACGGGGAGCAACTCGCCTTTCTCATACTATGATCTATTTTTAAGTAGCCTGTGGGGTCCTCCCCCCAAATTTTACAAATACTACCCTTATCGTGGGTCCAAATGATTACAGTTTTTGCTTATTACCCTTGGTTTTAAAGGGCTCGACAAAATATCTCGATTGATACGATACTTGACATTGTAACCCCCTGGGGGTAACTTGTTACCTGATGGGGAGGGGGGGCGGTCAATGACGTCACGAACAAAACATTTTGACAACAATGATTGTAACTATTAAGTCTCGTGATCATTGAGTCATGAATAATATCTTTTATGAATGATTATGTCAAATTTTGTCCTATGCTTCCATGTCAAAAAATATAATTTTAAATAATTTCGAAGTTTTAGCTCGAATTAAAAAAAAATAATCTACCTAGTTTTAGATTTTTCGATAACAAAACCGGTTATAAAATTTTGTGAAAATCCGATATTACTTATAACAGCTATAGTTGACACAAGAAATGGACCACGGATGTGAAACAGACAGACGGACATCACCCCAGAAACAGTCAAAACGTGTTGAGGAGGTCCTAAAACACATATTGGCACCGAAATCTCGAATTCGAAAACTTTCGTGAGAGCGATACTTTTTCTATTCTATTCACTGTATTGGATATTAAAAATGTCAGTTAAAAAAAGGCGTTAGTTGTTTCCCTGTCTTTGACATGTTTAAATGTTATTACTTTCCTTATATACATAATGTATAAGGAAAGTATTGTGACGGGTCAAAAATTCGAATTCGAGTTTTCAACGGGAGAGCACGTTTCAAGCATGCCTGATCACGAATCAAACATTTTAAATGTGATGTCTGTGTGTGTGTGAAAGTATGTGTGAGTGTGTGTCAGTGAGTCTGTGGAGACGATAACTGACGAACGAATGGACCGATTCGAACGACATTTAGTACAGAAATTACAATCAGTAAACACTGGAAGCTAATTGCTTTTATGCGCAATCGATTGGTCAGAACCTCCCTAAATTTTCGAGTGAAATTTTCAAAAAATCGTCAAAAAATCAAAACTGCTAATAAAATTACACAAATAGGCATTTCTTATGTATTTTTTCATTAGAAAACGATTGACATAAATTTTAGAACGCTAACATGAACCGCTCTCGAGATATTGAACATTTTTCAAAAAAATTATCAAAAAGTCATATAAAATAAAAAAAAAAGTATTTCTTATTGAGAAAGATGTTCACTTCTCATATGCAATACCATGCGATAAATTTGGTGACATCATTTTTGTGGATCTAGGTCGTTCCATTCATGAAAAAGATACTGTGAGTAATACTTTTGTATTTGAACGCCAATAGTCATTTATCTGCTATAAGAATAACTTATTTCTTCGTCCATAACGCTTGGCGAGATTTTGGCGACGAATTTGGTGGAATGTTGCCAACTTGGCGACTTTTTTAAATGTTGCTAAATTAGCGAAATGGATAAAAATGACGCTAAATCAATGATGACTCATTGATGATGACGACATGGAAAATGACGACTCATTGACGAAAATTCAATATTTTGTAAAGAGTATAAATAACTACTATAAAAGTAAACTTTTTTTTTTCACTGTAAAAGTAGTAAATTCATTGCGTTATATAAGGAAAGTCATGTGCTGCCCACAGCAGATTTCTGTTTCGTAATAGTTTCATCTGTAGAAACATTCATTTACTTTATAGTAAATATACTCACAGCTATACAAACCTATTCCCGGTGACTGTCAATCCTCTTCATTTCACTTGGTTTTACAGGTGATAAAACTAATAACTCGATCCTAAAATTACATGAACTTAGCTGGATAGATATACAATAACGTATACTATTAATACGTAGATATTCAACACTTAACTATATACGATTTATGATAAAAAAAACTTTTATATTGTTCACAGAAATTCTCTTTTTATGACACTTCTGAAAGCATCGCAATAAGATTTCACGTGGTATTGCTTCCTCCTTTTGGGATTCATTGTAGAATGAGGTACGACATGTTTTACTGTAGTCAGATTTGTTATTGAAGTTGGTATTTTTGTCATAATATCACAATACAAATCTCGTTATGCTATAATAAAATTTATACAGGTAAGTCTGAAGATAATATATATCCATGTAAGTTTATATTCAAATATGTATCTTTTTTCTAAATTATAATGAAGTGCTCAGCAGTGGTAAATAATCGACCACTACACAAATAACGCAGATACAGATAATGCTACTCAATATAACAAATCACCTGTTTTGAACTAACATCAGTATCACGACACAAATGAATAAAAATACTTGAAGTCATAAAATCCTAACAGTTCGTTTATTCCTTTAATAATTGCTATCTTAGCATTATATCTCAGCATTATGGCATATATATACCATATATATATATATATATCCACTAGCCAGTAGACAGTTCCAATGGTGTCTACAGTTAAATACTATCGTCATTGTCAGAAACTGGCTATTCTATCGGTTTTAATTCGAATTGTATGGCTGTCCTGATGAGAATGCAATGTCCAACTAACCGCCATTTTTTTTTGTGTAGTTTCAATTGATTGTTCTCTATGTCTCAATCTTTTATTTTGAGCTAATCATTATTGCCTTTTCTCATTTTTGCCGTGTTTCCTTTTATTTTTATTTATATTTATATACTTTTAATTGTGAATTTTGTATCCTAATATTCTTCTCATCCCCCTTTCCATTGTAGTGATATGTTACCTTCTATTTTTATCCTTAGTCTTGGTCTATAGTTACTCACTTGTAACAGATATGCTAGAGATGGGTTTTTTTGTTTATACAGTAGTTTATGCATAATTTACGATTGAAATCTTTCATTTTATATATACATACATATATATATATATATATATATATATATATATATATATATATACATTATATATATATATATATATATATATATAATGATTAATTAATATATATTGATTATATATATATATATATTAATGATTAAAAATTATATATATGTAATTTTTATTCAACCAACTTAACATTGACAGAAACAGCAAGTAATTCTAATCAAAGCATTAATTTCCTGGACTTAACTATATTCAAACAATCAAATGGATACGTTGGTTTTCGTCTTTATGATAAAAGAAAGGGTTTCAATTTTAAAATAAATTACATTGTGAAATGGAATACAAGTTTACATCGAAATATATTCAGAAACATTATATTAAACTTTTTAATCAGAAGTAAACGATTAAATAGCAATACAACATATCGTTAATGAAAGCGATATATACTTCCTGAATGAGGCAATTGCAAGGGGTTACCCTTTGCGTTTTCTTACCACTACCTAGGACGTATCGGTTGCAAAGTTAAAGGGTGTTTAGTTTTGGCTTTGTGGAAGTTGTTTCTATAACTGTATGAGAGCTGAGATGGTAATGTGAGTGCGAGATCAGTTCATATTGTTATCTCTTTGATATTAGTTATTATATGTTGTCTTTTGTGTAGTTGTAGGTAACACTGTATCTTGAAATTTCATTTATTGTAGTTGAGTCTATTTGGGTCTTTTGACTTTACATTTTTCATATGGATTTTTAAATTTTGTGTACTTGGTTTTTGACAGTGTATCCGCTTCCGGGAGTGTTGTCATGACGTTAAGCTGACTTAACCGGGAAGTGGGGGTCACAATCCCCCCCCAGCGAATTTTTGATACATTGTCGTTCTTTCTTCTCTTCATGTTATATATAAATGTACTTGGAAGGGCTGCATCGCGTCTTGGGGTATATTTTCTGTAAGCTGTTTAAGGAGATGTCGATAAATTTATATATTTGGATATATATATATATATATATATATCAACTTCTTCAGTCTATATCATTTGATTTTGATAAATTCTTATATCAACTTGCTTGTTCACATTCAATTCCTATTGAAGCATTCCATCTATGGAAGTATACTACCTTACATCTACTTAAAAATGTCATTATAAACATTAAATTCACGAAGCCTAGGTATCCTTATAAACAACTCCTATCTGCCATTAAAGAACTACAACAACATTTTGTCATAACTTATGTATATAAAGCTTCTAATAATTATGCCATCATTTGTAAAAAATATTATGTTTCTCTGTTACAGAATTACTTAAAAAATAATCAAATTTTTAAACCCATTAATAATCAGTCTATCAAAATCAAAACTAAAATGCTAAAATTATATACACAATAAAATATTAATTGTAAGTTTTTAAAATTTCCTTATGTTACTTTGGTTCCTAAATTCCATAAATCACCTCTAAGTTTTAGAACAGTGGCTTGTGGACATAATACCTTTATCACTACAGCTAGTAAATACTTGCTTAACTGTTTAAATAGAATTAATGAATCTCTTAAATTTAGGAATTCAGGATATTTCATTTTGAACAATAGTTTTGATATAGTAAATCACCTTAGCAAACTTCCACTAATTCTTGGTTTCCATACCTTTGATTTTAAAGACCTATTTAATAATATTGCCATTAAAGATTTATATAAAGTTATTATCTCTCTTTATCAAGACTATCTATCTGCCAATAATGTTGCATTTAATGTCAAAAACTTTCCTATGCTCTTACACTTTGTGTTATACAACAATTATATTATCCAAGGTGATAACATTTATATACAAACATCTGGTGTACCACAAGGTGGCTGTAGTAGTAGTATACTCGCTAACTTATATCTTTATTATTATGAATGTCATTTTAACTCTAATTCATATATTATATATAGATATGTTGACGACTTAATTTGTATTATCATTGATGATTCCTATCCAATTAATATTGATTTTTACCCATCTAACCTAGAATTAATTCCTAATGAGCCTAGCGTTAGTCAAACTGTAAATTTTTTAGACCTAAATTTAGATACCCTCAATAATCATGTAATCACCAATTTATATGACAAAAAAGATTCTTACAACTTCAGTATCATCAATCTGCTATCATATCAATCTTGTAATTCTATTCAATTGTTTAGAAACATCATTTTAAACCAGCTATTTCGAATACATCGACTTTCTGATCCTCGGTTTCACTTTCTCCACATCAATAATCTTAAACGCATTTGTCAAAGTTACCAATATCCGGAAGTATTTGTAAATAATATTATCAATAATTTCAAATATACCACGTAATCATTTTACACATGCATTATTTATCTTTGATTGGATAACTCAATTTTGAGAATTCACCCATTCTTATCACCTAACTTACCACTTGGCCTGAGTCTAATATTGTTTACTATTTTCGAATGACTGTTTTCCACTTTTCCTGAGTCCTATACTGATTACTATTTTAGAAAGTCTCCATACATATTATGTATCGTTCAAATGTATTCATTCCGGTGCCCACTCGCATTGACGAAGTGAGGTGAAATGCTCAGTCGCTTGTTCAACTTACACGCGGTGGCAATGTTTGCGGGTTCATATTTCTGTTCGAGGAAGTATTATTTTTCTGATTTGTAATTCAATTGATTTATTTTTCTCCTTCCACTAGCCAGTAGACAGTTCCAATGGTGTCTATAGTTAAATACTATCCCCATTGTCAGAAACTGGCTATTCTATCGGTTTTAATTCGAATTGTATGGCTGTCCTGATGAGAATGCAATTTCGAACTAACCGCCATTTTTGAGTAGTTTCAATTGATTGTTCTCTATGTCTTAATCTTTTATCTTGAGCTAATTATTATTGCCTTTTCTCATTTTTGCCGTGTTTTATTTTTATTTTTATTTATATTTATATTTATATACTTTTACTTGTGAATTTTATATCCTAATATTCTTCTCATCCCCCTTTACCATTGTAGTGATATGTTACCTTCTATCTTTATCCTCAGTATTGGTCTATACTTACTCATTTGTAACAGATATGCTAGTGATGGGTTTTTTGTACATATAGTAGTTTATGCGTAATTTTCGCTTAAAATCTTTCAATTTATATATATATATATACATATATATATATATATATATATATATATATATATATATAAATATATATATATATATATATGTGTGTGTGTGTATATATATATATATATTCTAAAGGAATAGTTTCTTATTTATATGATAAAAATAACTATTTTATGTTTAACATTAATAAATTATTACCATTTAATTCATTTAACTCGATTCAATTGTTTAGAAATATTATACTTAATCATTAATTATACTAATTATTATACTAAACTATTCATTATACTAAATTGGGTGGCACTTCTGGCCGTCCAAATAGTTACCTTACACCTTTCTGGTAGGTCGTGCCAGCGAGTTTGCCACGGTCAGAATTTTTAAGGGTAGCAAGCAGGCTGGTCGCCGAAGGCTGCTAGTACATAATAAAACTGTATTTCCCTTTCTGAAAAATATAAATCATCTCAACGTTTCGTATCGGTTTTTGAAACCAGTTAATGTTATAGGAGGCGATGTTATTTTTAATGAATTTTGTTTTAAATACGCGACTTTACATAAATATGTTCGGAAAGTTTTCTAAACAAACAATCATTCTAAAATTTTTATTATACACAAATAAACATCGCGTAATTTCTTTCTAAATGCATATAAATAAAGTCAGACTATAACTTCTTCTTTTCAATCTTCAGATATACATCAGATATTTCACACCAGCAAATCAATCAAAACAGAGTAGAAAATTTAAAATAATCCTACTTTATATCAGTTGATCAACTAGTCACAAGAAAGCTTAGATGCGCATTTACTTATGCTATTGTTCTAATGTGTTGAGAAATCTAGAGTAGGAAATTAACCTTGCTGCCAGCCAATATTAATTACCACGCGCCTGCCGCCCCCACCATGTGCAGCTCTGCAAATAAACTCCATCTGACGTCTCACCACAGGAGCAGAGGTTCGTGTGCAAAGGAGTGACACCCCTTTGGGTCGTCCCCGGCCACACAATTTGTTACCATAAACCCTTGGGTTGGTCGTGTGGTCTGGGCTTTCTACCCCTTTGGGTCGTTCCGTTTTTGCTCTGTGTTTTTCTTTCAGGTTTCTGAAGTTAAAGATAGAGAAGGTTAGTTTTTCGTAGTATTTAAGTGTATAAGCTTAGTACCCCCCCCCCCCCTTAGCATCCTTTTATTTGTGATTTTTCTGTATATTTTGTGATTTAACTGCATTTTTGTACTTAGCGTTTTCCCTCATAGGAATAACGTATCCTGTACCCCTTATACTGTGTTCCCTCTTGGGCGAATTCGCCTTGTTCTTGCTGTGTAAGTCTTCTGAAGACCCCCTCTAGCTTCCCTGTAATTTTCAGCCCCACGGCCTATTTCTCCCCCCCCCCCCCTCATTTCTTGTGTTTTCGGACCATTTTGCCCCCCCTCCAGGAGGTGTAATTATTTTTTGTATTTTTGAAAGTGATTTATATTTGTGTATAAGTGGATTTATTATCTATCCTCCGCCCCTGATTTTTTGTAATTCGGTGTATTATTTCCGTTTTCATAGGCGTTTTTATACCCGTTCCGTTTTTCGAGTGACTTCAGCACTTCAAAGCCAATTAATTACTCGTTAATTAGTGGCAGGATCCGCTTAATTTGTATCTTAATCTGTAGGAAATTTAATTCTCTACATTTTACATCTTCTGATTTTTAGTTTCCCTCTGTTTTAAGTGCTTTTCCGTACTGTGTTTATCTTTAATGTCGTCCTGTGAATCGTTCTTGTTGAGTGTATATTCATATTCATATTGTTCCTTTCCATGTTTTGACTTCCGCCCGGGTCGCATGTATTGAAACGGAGTGTCCAAATTACTACTTACTACGGCTCCGCCTCCAACCCGCCCATATTGGGCACGTCTGAAGGTGGGTTTAATGTGACGTAACAGATATACGTAGCGAGATATGTCAATCAATAAGACATTCAAGCTATATAAGCTGGATATAATTTTTGAAAGAATTTAAAGTTATTTGATGTATTTCAGAAAGAGGATTTTCATTAATTGCCATTTATGTTCTAAAAACAAGGAGATTTAATTTTTATGTCTTCATCGTATTACGGCTGGATATCTTTTTCTATTTACGTATGTCTAATTATCGAAATTCGTTCAAACTACGATTTGTATTTGAGCACATAATGTAATTTTTGAAATATTTCAGCGAGCTGGGTATTTTTCTTTGGATTAGGTGGATTTTAAAACATCTGATTCATTGTAAATTTATCTTGCTCGGATTTTTAAAATCATTTTAATCATCAGTATTATTTTGTGTTGAAATCAAGTTCCTCTTACTTTCAAGTTTTCTATAACACATTTAATTGCTTGTAAACATAAATATTAAATATTTTATTCTGTTTTAAATGTTTTCTTGCCACAATTACAAATGACAATTAGTAAATGGTATTGCATGATTCATGTATGTGGTTACAATATTTCACAATTCTCTAATATTTCACCCACTGCATTTTAATAAACAATAGCCCACATTCCAAAATATTTAGTATAATATACCATTAAAGCATTGGTAAATATGTCACTTAAAGCATTGATAATCTAAATTATTTCATAGGAATGCTGTTGTGAATCTGAGATTTAATTTGAACTTTTATGTGAGCTTTCATAGGCGCCGACTACGGGTTACATATTGAGCCCTCTTTAACAGCCTACACAGATGGCTCTAAAACTGATGATGGAACTTCTTTTGCCTACTGTATTCTTCAGGAAGGGCACATTTTACAAGAATTCCAGCAAAAAATCAGACCAGAGAATACAGTGTTTCAAGCAGAGCTAGCTGCCATCTCAGCGGCTATTGACTGGCTTGTGATCTCTGACACTAATGAAATGAAATTATAAACGGATAGGTAGTCTGCTATGAAATTATTGCTTCAGCCCTTCCCAACTAATAAAATGGCTCAACAAGTACATATTAAACTTTTACATGCAAATAAGTCTCTAATATTGGTTGGATCAAAGGTCACATTGGGATTTTTGGCAATGAAATTGCTGACACGCTGGTAAGTTCCGCAACTAAATTTATAAACTGTGATGAAAGTATTCTGCTTCCTCCAAAAATAGGGACGATTACCGATCCCTTACCTAAAAGTTTACTTTTCTTTTTCTCTGGAAAGGGTCCCTTTCCAACTTTTTGTCACTCTATTAGATTAACTTCGACAGACTTGTGTACCTGTGGTGAAACAGGTTCACCTGACCACTACCTCTTTGACTGTCCCTTAACCGACTGTTTTCACGTCAGGAGACCTTCGAATGACAGAATGACAACCTTGCCCCTTGGGCAAAGAATGTCCTTAAAACCCTACTGTACAGGAGAAAATAAGAAAACTAATTTATTTTCTATATGATAATAGTGTGTCGCTAATAAATACAAACAACTGACCCTCTATCAGTTAACTGTCCTTTTTATAAAATAAATTGGCAATCACTAAAATTGTAAATAATGACTTGTAAATAATGATAAATAAATACATCTTGACTGACATAATGATCTGATGATAAATAAATGTAAGTGATTGAGGATAAATTATGACCTGTAAGTATTAACAGAAAGTTGTATACTGACAGATAATAGCCTTTTTATAAATGGGTAAATAGTTAAAGAGAACGCATGTTCGTTCTTTTGTTACTCGTGTCTTCATAGTCTTCATAGTGTTTATTGCTTATCCCCAACCCGTCTCTCTCTGAAGTTTGCTGAGTCACTAAATAATATGTACATAATTTGTATAAACCTGCATTTTTACATATTTTTATTTATCTGTTTATATAATACGTAATCTTGCTGAGCTTCGGAGCAGAGAGCGGAAAGGTTTAAGTTCTTTGTTTGTTTGAGGAGGAGGAGCTTTTCCTCGAGTGAGTTCATCGGGTGTGTTCTTCGAGTTATGTGTATTGTGTGTGCTCAGATGTGATCATTGAGTGTGCCCATTGGGTGTATTCATACAGTGTGCTCTTCGAGCGTGTTCATCGAGTATGTTCATTGAGTGTGTTCTATGACAGCGTTTATTGAGTGACTTCCCCGAAGTGTTCATCTGGAAGTGTGCTCATTGTTCATCGAGTGTGCTCATCGAAATATCTCCAATGTGTCCTTCAATGTGTCCTTCATTCTTTAATGTATCCTTCAATGTGCCTTCGACCATGTTAATTGAGTGTGTTCATTGATATTTCTTCGCTGTGTGATCTTTGAACCTGAGCTGTTATCATCGTGAGCAGGAGCCTGGGTTTCCTGTAACGTCCTTCCTGAACTCCCCTTCTCTCTCCTGGTGAACTTGAGCTCAGATTGTCTCTAGACTCTTTGAATGTGCCCACCCCGAATATGTTCTTAAAGTGTGTTATCCGGTGTGTTCCTTGACGTGCTCATCTAGTGTGCTTTTCGAGAGTTTTCATTAAGTGTATTCATCAATGTCTCTTCGAGGTTTCCTCCGAGTGTACTCATCGAGCGATTCCTGCCGAATGATCATCGAACTTGAGCTGCTTTCTTAGTGAGCTGAAACCTGAGACTCCTGGAACGTTCATCCAGTCTTCCCACTTTTTCTCACTCGTCGAACTGTGCCCTGTGTGTTCATCAAGCTTGAAAAACCTCATCTTATTTTCACGCTAGGCGAACTTGTGCCCTGTGTATTCTTCGAAATTGAGCAGCCCACATCGAGCCAGAGCCTGGTCCGACAGCTCTATTAGCCATTAGATTAGGCTCAGACTTTAGTTAATTATCTTGTGTGTTCATCGAGTTTCAGCAAGCACTAAAGTAGGTTTTCTGTCACATGTGCACATTTTCCTTCTTTGTTCAAATCAGTCAAGTGTTGTACATTATGGTTAACTACTCGGCGAACTTGTGCTTTTTGTGTTCTTCGAAATTGAACAGACCATATAGAGCCTGGTCAGGCAGCTTTGATAGCCAATAGATTAGGCTTAGACTTCAGCTAATTATCTAGTGTGTTCATCGAGTTTCTGCAAACACCAAAATCAGCTTTTACCTGTCACCTGTGCACACTTTCCTTCATTGTTCAAGTTAGTCAAATGTACACTACGGTTTGTTCCTCCTCCGCTGAGTGTTATCTAGAGAGTTTGTTTTCTATTGGAATTTTATACAGATTTTGCATGAGAATGAGATGAACTGTTCTCCCTCCTGTAACTTAGCTTTCTCCACTCCTGATTGGGGGAACTGGAGTTCGTTGTTACCTGCCGCTTTCTGCTCCTCTGCCCACACAGGTTGTGGATTGCTCATATGATTGTATACTTAAGTTGCTTGGGGTGATTTTGTTGTTTATTGTGTAGGTACCTGCGAGTACCTTTAACCTTCGCCTTATGGACTCTGTTACCCAAATCTGTAACTAACCTATTTTTTTTAATTTCTCAATAAAGCAATAGGTTGGACAGAACCTCTGTTCCGACTGATCTTTTCCCTTGACTGGGGTTTTCTTTGGATAGTAGCTAGTGCAATGGTGAACCAACGGGCGTAAACCCCCAGGTCGCCTTCACCATGGTCTTTAATCTGTCCAACAACAGCTGAGTAACATACAGTGTCCTAAAGACGTCAACGTACAAAGAATTATTAGAACTTGAAGCGGGGGCATCCTCATAAGATGCAATAACCAACAGGAGGCATCGAAACTAAAAGAAACGCTTGAGGCCAACACGGAATTTACATCAACCACCAAGATAACACAGCAAACTCCTCGTCTGTCGAAGGTCATCCTGTTTCACGTTCCGCAGGTGTCGAATTCCAACGACGTCAAGGCTGCAGTTGCCAGGCAACTCAGGATAGCTGACTCTGGGCTCGTCAAGGTGAAGCCCCCATAAGAGCGACCGAGGACTCCAATCACTGGCCGATCGAAATTCCATCGGCCCTTCTTAGCACGGCACTAACATCTAGATCTTTCTGCGTGGGTTTCAAACAGTGCCCTGTTAAGAAATTCCACATGATCAACAGGTGTTACCGGTGCCAGGAGTTCAGCCACATGCAGAAATCGTGCTCAGCGTCAAGTCCTAGGTGCGGTTACTGTGGTCACAAGCACGAGAACAGGGACTGCCATCGATCTGAAGAGTCGCCTTAGTGCACGAACTGCATCCAACTCAATAAGAAGGACACCACGGTGGACAAGGTCGACACAGGGCACACGGCATTCTCGAGGGAGTGTCCGTCCTACAGAAGATTCTTGGACCAACAAAAGAAACTGGAAATTAGGGAATACTTAATTGCCCAAACGGCACGGATGGAACAACATCGAGCAAAGTAAGCTACTGAAACCCAGGTTAGTGGTAGGGGGTTACATCTTCTCGGGCCAACGTCCGAAGTTATAACAACTGATGGACACACCGAATAACAAACAACCAACATCGGCAGTGAACTCTCCATCTTTGATTCAGCCTCAAAACCGCTGGACCTTCGCGTGACCAGGGACTTGCCAATATAGGGGGTTCAACTAATGCTTTGCCGCCCTCGTCGGATCAAAGGAGGACCAATACACTTAGCCGACCATCCCAATCGACAGGCTCTGATAACAAACAGAAAATTCATACAGATCAATCTTAGAAATATGTAGTAGAGCGACGACTGTGCTCCTCAACGCCCATCTTGGCGATAATAATATCAACGTAGCCCTTCTGCAGGACGCCTATGAGAACGCAAACACGGGTAGGCCGATAGGTCTTAGTAATAGCTGGAGGTGCCATAATTCACTAAATAACAAGGTGATAATAGCAACAAAAACTGGAACAACACCAATTAATATAGAGTGCACGAGAGTCAACAGCTATTGTTCTACAGAATGGAATGGCCAAGCTATCGATTACAAACACTTACGTTCCTCCCTCGGCAGGTTTTAACAAAGTTCTCCTGGATCTGTCACAGATACTCGGAGCACTTGGTGACTCGACTCTGGTCTGTGGCGACTTTAATGCCCACTCATCATTTTGGGGCTAGACTTCACGGCACAGACTTCATGGACTTCCTGCTCCAGCATATCTTAAACGTAGTAAATGTTCTCGGCAGTAGGCCGTCATTTCAGACTCGGTCTTGCAAGGGATGGCCATATATCACAGCGGCAACAAGTAGCATAACAGACAACATCATCAATTGGTCAGTTCTTGACGAAGTTACTTTTAGTGTTCACAAATACGTAATGTTCCAAATGAGAGACGACGAGGGCATTAAATCCGACAATTCCATACATTGATTGGAAACTAAATTTGGTAATCACAAGAGATTTAGAAAAGAAGTAAAAACAATAGCCAGCCAATGGGTGGGAAGAATTAACTCAATAAATAATGCTCAACACCTTGATCAGGCAACGGAGGAACTTCTGGGAAATCTTACTGACACGGCTAGGAATAACTATAAGTTTCGAAAAAATAAGACACAGAAATCTCCTAATTGGTGGTCCATTGAACTTAAAGTGAATTGTAGCAGGATTCGAGCCCTCCGACGCAGGTTTTAAAAAGAGCAGAACCCAGAGACAAGAGAAAAGTACAAACTGGAACATAATAAGGAAAGAGCAAAATGCAAAAGGTAACTGATAAAGGCTAGGAACAATACCTGGAAAAAGTTCTGCTCAGACACAACTGACGCATTTGGCTCCCAGTTTAAAATCATAACCAACAGGAACACTTCAGCTTAGCTCGGAAGCAGACCTTCCCAACAACTTGGAAAACTTCATCGACACACTCTATGATACGGACTACATGCACAACACTGATCTACACCACAACATAGATAACACAGATTTCCCAGGAGTAACTCATGGGGAAATTTCAAGAATACTTAATAAAATCATAAAATCAAAGTCATTAAAGCACCAGACTTCAACCTGATAGACTATACCTTGCTTAAAAGAATAAACAATTCGGCCTCCTGAAGTCCGTCAGTTCCGTATATTGATGTTTTTGACGTCTACCCACCATTCTTTGCACTCCGTACTTGTGCTTGAGTCGCCCGAAGCTTCTCGCATTGATGAGGCGTCGGCTACACTCCGGTTTATAAGACCGCTGACTCCTGCTGGCAGCGCCACTCACGGGAGAACGGTCATGCGCAATCACACCAGACTGGGATCATTTGTATACCAGCCCGCCCTCTATCTATTTACATCACTTCGCGGTTGTACCATGTTTTCTTCTTGGTGCGAAACTTTCATTGTCCGTGAGTATATATATATATATATACTATATATGTGTGTGTGTGTGTGTGTGTACCCGGTGGTTAAAATTAACTTATCCCTGTGCAGAGCACTGTAGATTAAAAACCAGTGGTCATAAAAACGCCAAATCTGCGTGGCATGCATTTCAGAAAAAGGGGAAACGAATGAGGCAAAAAAAAAATAGTTCCGAAAATAACCGATAGGAAAAAGATGGCGCTGCAAACAGCCCCTGGTAAAACCATAATTCAATGAATCGGCTTTGCAGTCATGATGCATATTAATTATGAATTGTAAATGAGTATAAGCGTGCGATATATACTGACAATAGTCATAAACACCCAAATATCAATTTAATGTATCCAGAACATATTACACATCGAACGCAGAAGGAAAGAAGGCTGTATAAAGACAAATCATTGGCAGTGTTCAATGTCCACCGTGTTGAAAAAACAGCAACTGCCAACTGGTTCCGTGTGACAGCATGTTCAGCAGCAGCACGTAACTAATCTGTTGTCATGATACGTTTTGGGCAAGATGACTCTGTCCTTTAAATCTGAAATGTTACGAATATCTCACTGAAAAAACATGGTTTTCAGATAACCCTACAGCTAAAAGTCACAAGGATTCAGATCTGGTAAACGGGTTGACTAAAGATGGGAATGCGCAACTGATTACACGATTTTCTATAAAATGCTGTCGCAACAATTATTGAACTGGACGACCAATGTGAGGAGGTGCTTCATCTTGTTGGAATATGGTTGAGCCGATACGCTTCGTTGTTGGAGATGCAGAATAACGAAGTTCTGCAACATGTCTCTATCCCGGCCGTCCAAATTGTTGCTCAAGTCCTTGGATGAGTCGGACGGTCTGGGTCTTCAACATGTCTCTATAACGCTGTGGAACAACTGAGAAGATCTTTGTCCCTGTGGATGGTTTTCTTCAAAAAATAGGTACCAATCAAAAATGTTGCTGTAAACCCAATCCAAACGTTTAGTTTTGAAGAGTGTAAGGGAATATTTTGAAACTGTTGGGGATTTTCCATTGCCCAGATACTGCTGTTTTGGGTACTTACTGCCATACACAGAGAAAACTGTGCCTAATCACAAGATATTCCAGGGCCAGTTGGCGTCTACCTGCATGTGTGAAAGGAATATCAAAGCAAATGCTTCACGGATATCTGTATCAGAACCTTATAACGCTTGGCGACGCTGGATCTTATACGGATAACCTTCTAAAATTTTTCGCAAATACTTCCGTACTGTTGCGGCAAATCCCATTGTCTTGCTACAGCTCGAGCACTAATGATTCCTGATTCATTGTGACTGGTTTGCTCAACAACAGCTGTTGCAACCTCTTCGACACATACGTTGTCACAGGTTTTCAGCTTCATCCTGGTCGAACTCGGAAGCTTCCAGTCTCCTCAAATCTTTGAACCACTCTCCGGACGCCACATGCTGTCAGGGGATCTGAACGCAACGATTTCAAACGTCTACACGTGAAGAGCTCCAGCAGCATTTTCGTCATTCGTATAAAATAATAAAGTGTGGTCAGGCAATGAGAGTCCCATAGCGATCGTCGAATGTTTCCACAAAGCTTTGAACGCATTTTTATATCAAATTGTGATTAAACAATTCTTTTGTTGATGCCGTACGGAACATTTGCAAAATGCTTACTTAAATTCCATATTCAAGGTTTATGACAGTTGATGGTCGCGTATACCACTTACAATTCGTTATTAATATGCATCACGACTGACAAACCGTTTTATTGAATTTGTTTTAACTGGGGACTAATCGCAGGGTCATATCATCATTTTGCGTCAGTTTTTCCCATTTTCTAAAATGCATTCCACGCAGATTTGACTTTCTTATGACCACTGGTATTCTGTCGGCAGTGCTCTGAACAGAGATATTTTAATTCTAACCACCCTGTATATATATATATATATATATACATATACGGATGCGGTAACAGTGTTTGTTCTTCGATTTTTCCGATGGTGGAAACTTTGTGATAATATTTTTGGTGGCTAAGAAACCGATTTGTATTAAAATACTGTACATAAATTAACTAAAATATTAATTCGAATATTAAAAAAATAACGTCACAGTGCACCAACCCTGGTCTTTTGGTACCAGTGCATCAAATTTCATCGCAGAGAGACCCTTAGATTTCTACTACACACATAGACGCACAGACATATTCTTTTATGGAAGGTATAGCTATATACATTTATATATAGATTTAACGAAAGTATTTTAACCTGAACGGTGAAAATGATAATAACTTACTGAAATGCATATTTAATAAATTTGCTGAAACTGCTAAATTTCGCTACAATAACAAATACAGCAGCTTAATAATAGCGTGAAAAGGTTGGTTAAAATATCAATTGGTTTTAGGGGCAACATAAATCCTCCTTCCTGAGGATATAAGGTTACAGCTATTTATAAGATACTAGAAATTACTGTTCTTGAGATATTGCACATCTGGTTTTAAAATAGAGGAAGTCATAGAAAATTGTTATGTCCACAACAATTACATGAGTGAATTCCTTCCAAGTATTTTTAACGAGAAATTAACAGTCCCCCCCCCCCCAGTGTTTAGAGCCTATCGCGAACCTTTTCAATAAATATGCCTTAAAATAAATGAAAAAAATTCAGTATTTAACAGAAATAAATGTGAAAAATGAAAAATAATAAGAAACAATAACCCAATATTATATCCTAGTCATTACTGTCTGGGCAGCGTAAATGATTACAATATGTTCTTTCAGGATTCTGCTTGAATGTGTTTTAATACAATTAATGTGTGTTTTATACAAACATGTGTTGTATACAAATAATTTTGTATAAAGTATATTTATATTATTTTCTAAGGTCACAGAACTTGCTACAAAACTGATTTCTATAAAAAAAATGGTTGCTATATTTAGTGACAGCTAGCTGGGGTTACCTCAGCTAGTTGTACTGTACGAAATTTGTTAATATTTGGAAAATAAATGCAATTCTGTATCAATTTAGATGGATTTAAAAGAATAAACTGCAGTTTTTTATGCCTCTCTAACAAAGCTATGAAGAACCAGCCGGAAGAAGGTCCAGACCAAGGATGGAGTTGGGTTGTAGCTTTTGCTGCTTGTTCAGTCAGTTTAATAGTCGCTGGAATTTGCAGGTAAATTTTAAATAACATTAGAGTATCAGCTAAAAGAAGTTATCTAAAATACTGCTACGGCACTTCTCCTTGTGACATTCCTGATTTGTTCAAATACATATTATTGCACTGAAATAAATACATATATCTCTCTCTATTATAAGAATAGTAGCTGACACCGCCGCAGCTGCTGCTGTCTGACAAATTTTACGTCCTTCGAGTTTCTCTGCCCCGTACCGTAAAGACTATAGCATACAAAAATATGAAATTTGATGCATCTGTAGAGAAATATTAGGATATAAACCTTTTTTCGATTAACATTTAGTTTAGGAAATATTTAATGTCAAAGTTAGAGAAAGAGTATTTGATCTGCGAGCTTGTATTCTGGACAAACTACCAATAGCAGGACCTCGAATTTTCGTAGGCATGTATCTTAGTTGAATTTTCATAAGACGGAGCCCTTTTTTAATTTCGATTTAGTTAATGAGTTATTCAATTTTTTAAGCTGTTCTGAGGTGTAAAATTTTCTTCTTAACAGGATGAAATTTAATTAGTCAAGCCGGATTTCCAACTTCTCGGTGATTTGTCGCTAGCAGAAACGTCACATGGCCGACGACCGAATTATTGAAGCACTAAAAACATTAAAAGTAGGGATATTTAAGTCTAAACATGACTGCAACGTTAGTTAGTGCATTTGAGGCAATGTGGAAGGTTGACAATCATATGCCTTATTGTTTATTCGTACAAACAAACAGAGAGTTTCTCAGTTATGATTGCCATGAACATTAACGATTAATTGTAATATTGCACAGCAATTATATGCTTTATTGTTGTAAATCTCTCTATACTGAAAACGTAACACGATATTTTACAGCTGTATTACGAACAACCGGCAAACCGTACAGTTATGAAATTTTGCGGCTTGTCCCTAATACAGTAAACAATCTTGCGTAATAGCAGGCGAGATCGGATTAATGAGAGTCAGTGAACGGGGGGCGGAGCCCTGGAATTTTTTCAGCAAGCATAGGACACGTAGGTGGGAGTGTTCGCCGCCTGGATTGAAAAATCTAACGAACTCCATGGATTTGTGGCGGTTAACTATCGCCATTTATGCCACCTGCACCAAAACGAACTGTAAGCTGCGTTTCTCTGTGTATCTGATAACTGAGGAAACCGCATACCGTTTCCTGTTTTTGACGCCTGACTTCTGAAGACTCAGGATGGGGATTTACACATAACTTTAACGCCGGTGACAGTATGTTGGCATTTGAACGCCATAATTTTCGTCACCGGCATGTTTGAAAAACAATACAATGGTGCACATCAAAAACACGTGGCGTGCATGGGGGATACTCCCATAAATGAGCCCCAGATCGATGACGACCAATTAGATGATCGGTCACTCCTGGGGCGTATACAAAATTCAGTCGAGAGAAAAATTTTCATTATTTCGGACGAGACTCGCTCCTGAAATCTCGACTTGATAGGTCGAACCTCCACTCGATTGCTTCGAATTTAAAGTTCCAAAAATCAAGACTTATGCGCCTGCCGCAGAATCTCTCTGCAAAGTATTTTTATGATGTATATAGATCTGTAAAGTTTACTGTAAATAGATGTTACTTTATGCAACGTTAACGTTTTGCCTAGAGAACAACAACAAATGTCAGGAGATTATGCCGGGCATTAATACCGCATGTCAGGTTTATCCCACACAATCAAGCAGAGTACAAAAATTCCGCAATGGTGACCCTAAGGACTTGAACGAACGAGCATATGGAACAATTCTCTACGGATGTCAACAATGGAGCAATACTCTACTGGTCAACAGCAATAAATCACTGCACATATAAGACTGCTCTCAGAGACAAGCATGCTCGCAGACGGAAATAGTGCTACTCAACAACTGATGGCAACTTCGCAAAGCAACTAAGTTCCTGATACCGATGTTTCCGATGAATGGCCGCTTCCGATTACAAGCAATGAACGAAAAGTCAACCCAGGAGAATCCCCATGGTGCATCTTTGCCTTCCTCGGACCCCGTCTATTCAACTCTGTGATCCTTTTCCTCAGCCGGGAACTCTCCCCCTTCCATGCCAACATAGACGTCGCTGAAAGGCAGGATCCCCCGAAACAACTGCAGTTCATTATAAGGTCACAGGTCAGTTCCTTTTTCCCAACCTTCCCTCAAAATTAGATATATATATTTCTATATCTTAAACATGAATAGAAACCACGAGCAACCACAAATTAACAGGGTTACATTCAAAATCCCTCCTTTTTGCAAAAAGAATCTAACCCTATGGCTAGCTCAAGTTGAGAATGCGTTCCAAATTTCGCATATCACGAAGGACGAGACGAAGTATACTTATCTCGTAGCGGCGATAGACTCGGCGGCATTATCCCACATAAGTGATCTAATCTTGAATCCACAGCAGAGAAACAAATTCAGGGCCTTAAAAGATAGGGTAATTACAGAATTTGCAGTTTCGGAATTATAACGCAGGCGAGAAAACTACTATCAGATTTGCAACTCGGTTACCTCAAACCATCCGCATTTATGAGGCAAATGAGAGAATTGGCTCTTGATAAAGTGAACGAGGATTTTTCAAAATCGCTATGGCTAAATCGCTGACCATCAAACGTCCGCGCAATTCTATAGGAGATCACGGAACATTTAAGCCAATTGGCAAATTTGGCAGACAAAATACACGAAGTTACGGCAAGCTCGGAAAATATCTGCGCAGTAGCATCGTGTAATGAAAATGCTGCATTAACGGAGCTATTGAGCATGCAAAAGCAGATAGCTGACTTAGCCTCGCAGATCGAGCGCGTATCTAGATCAAGATCATACTCAAGGGATCAATTTCGTGATAATAGACCACGCTCAAAATCGCGTAACAACGCCCGATTTTTCAGAAATCATTTCATGGGAAACGACGTAGGAATTAATAGTGATTTTTACTTCTACCATAGACGTTTCGATAAAGAAGCAAATAAATGCCATACCCCTTACAAATTTGTCGACCAAAAAACTTGTGAAGCCTGTCATTCCAAGCATAGGAATGACAGCGGAAATTAAAATCGATCCTGCTAGTAGAATTCATGTTTATGAATGCAAAACTAATTGCAAGTTTTTAATTAACACTGGTAGCGACATTTCAATTATTCCAAAACCGCTAAATAAAAAATTTCAACCATCTTCGTTTGAACTTTTCGCGGCAAATAACTCAAAAATCCAAACTTCGGAACAAAATTAGTAGATGTAGATTTAGGTCTAAGACTCGCATTTCGCTGGGAATTTGTCATCGCATCTGACTCCCAAGCCATTATCTGGGCAGATTTTTTGAAAGAATTTGGGCTTCTCGTGGATCTAAAACAAAAAAACTGATAGATTCCATTACAAAGTTGCACATTCCAGGCAAGTTAACGAAAAGGAGCGAAATTGATTTCAGGCGACACGCGCTTCCACCAAATTCTCCGACAATACCCAGATATTGCTAATCCAATTCCTAAATTCAAAAATGTAAAGCATAAGACGGTACATTATATCGAAACTTCAGGACCACTGGTTTATACACAACCCAGACGATTACATCCGAAGCTATACGAATCTACAAAGAAGGAATTTGAATTTATGCTAGAGCGTGGAATCTGCCGCCCCTCTAAATCGAATTGGTCGTCCCCTCTCCACGTAGTGCCTAAAAGTTCCGGCGAAATCCGCTGCGTAGGAGACTATCGTCGTTTGAATCAGGTATCATTGCCTGACCGTTACCCGATAAGGAACATTTTAGATTTTTTGAACGTTCTAAATGGCAAGCGAGTATTTTCTAAACTAGATATTTTTCGCGCATATCACTCTTTCCAGTTTACGAAACGGCAATAACGAAACCATTTGGCCTATATGAGTTCCCCTATCGTAATTTTGGATTATGTATCGCAGCTCAAACTTTTCAGCGTTTCATAGATAAAATTCTAGGCGATCTAAATTTCTGTTTTGCTTATTTAGATGATAATTTGGTTTCTTCTGAGAGTGAAACTCCAGCACGAGATCCATCTGAAACAGATATTCCAACGTCTAGATAACTACGGAATTAACCTAAATATTTCTAAATGCGTTCTGGGAGTATCCGAGCCGAGGTATCATTTTTAGACCATCTCATAAATTCTAAAGGCACTAAACCCTTGCCCGATAAAGTACAAGCGATATTGAATGTTAAGCAACCTGAAACAATTAAGGATTTACGCGCATTTCTTAGCTTGATGATTTTTTTATCAGAGACGCCTACCCCATGCAGCGCATACGCAAAGGCCCCTCAATGAGTATCTAAAAGGGGCACGAAAAAACGATAACAGAAAAGTTAATTGGATTAATGAGGCTACGGACTCAGTTTTAGCATGTAAAAATCAATTAGCTGAGGCAACGCTACTCGCGCACGCTGCTAAAGATGCGGATTTAATTTTATTCGTCGACGCATCAAATTTTGCAATATGTGGTTCTTTGAATCACGTTCTTGATACGGGTATCGAACCCCTGGACTTCTCGCGGAAATTATCCCCGGCAGAGGCAAGATACAGTACTTACGACAGAGAACTTTTAGCTGCATATTCGGCTATCAAGTACTTCAGGCATATATATGCTGGAAGCGCGAAATTTTACCTGTTTACTGACAACAAGCCGCTAACGTTCTCATTTCAACAAAAATTGTACAAATGCTCGCCTCGCCAAAATCGGTAACTCGCATTTATATCGGAATTCACTACTGATATACGTTATATAGAGGGTACTAATAACATCCCGGCCGACGTAATGTTCCGCATAAATATGATTCCGGTACCTGGTCCAATTGATTATGAAGAACTCGCAGATTTACAAAACAACGATCCGGAGCTTCTAGATATTTTAAAAAGAACATCCTCGATCGATGTAAAGCAAATCGCTATTCCAAATGTGTCGACTAAATTATTTTGCGACGCATCCACGGGTACGGCGCGTCCTTATGTACCGAAGCTTATGAGATTAATCGCTTTTTCAAACTTACATAATTTAGCACATCCAAGTATAAGGAAAACTTCGAAGTTAGTCCGCGATCGTTTTGTCTGGCCAAGTATGAATAAAGTTATTAACGATTAGGCGCGAAAATGCATCCCTTGTCAAAAGAGTAAAATTCAACGACACACTGTCCCACCCATTGGTTTTTTCCCCAAAATTTCTCGGAGGTTCGAGCACATACATATCGACCTCGTGGGCCCCTTGCCCCCATCTGAAGGAATGACCTATGTACTGTCTATGATTGGCCGGTTCACAAGATGGCCGGGGGCAATCCCGATTCCAGACATCACGGCTTCTACAGTGGCGCAAGATCTGGTCGACCATTGGATTTCTTGATTCGGTGTTCCTTCCAGAATCACCAGTGATCAAGACCGACACTTTGAATCTAGACTTTTTCAGTCTTTAGCACAGTGCTTGGGAGTCCGTCGAATACGCACAACTGTTTACCATCCTTCTAGCAATGGAATTATTGAAAATTTCCACCGGCCGCTGAAAGCAGCCTTAAACGCACACGGAAATAAACAGTGCACTAAGACACTGACAATAGTTTTGGTGGGGCTTCGATCTACAATCAAACCGGACATAGCTGCAACGCCAGCTGAGCTTCTCTACGGAGAAACGCTGCGTCAGGCGATTTTTTTCCCCAATGGCTCCCAAATCACTGGTCCCTCAGACTTCATAGTGCAGCTAAGAGAGGCAATGCGGGACCTACGTCCCCCCAACACCTCTCACCATCGGAAACCGAGAATTGTTCTTCCACCCTCTCTTCATACAGCGTCGCATGTGTTTGTGCGTAATGATGCGGTTAAAGCTCCACTACAAGCTCCATACGATGGACCATATCAGGTTTGAAAGAGAAACGATAAATTTTTTAAAATCGAGATCAAAGGTAGGAAATTGAACATTGGACTTTATCGTATTAAACCAACATTTTACGTGAACGATGATGAGCTACATGCACCGACAACCGGCCAACCGGTTTCGACCACTCAAGCTTCACCAGTGCCAAAAATGCCTCCGAAAATTACAACCCGTTCAGGCCGTCGTGTTCGTTTCACGGAGCGTTATGGTTTCACTGGAAACCTTTAAGGAGGGGAGTGTGTGGCGGTAACTATCGCCATTTATGCCACCTGCACCAAAACGAACTGGAAGCGGCGTTTCTCTGTGTATCTGATAACTGAGGAAACCGCATACCGACCGTTTTCTGTGTTGGACGCCTGACATCTGAAGACTCCCGATGGGGATTTACACTTCACTTTAACGCCGTTGACAGTATGTTGGCCTTTGAAAGCCATAATTTTAGTCACTGGCATGAGTGAAAAACAATACGTTGGTGCACATCAAAAACACGTGGCGTGCATGAGGGATACCCCCATAAATGAGCCCCAAACCGACGACGACCAATGAGATGGTCGGTCACTCCTTCTGGGGCGTATACAAAATTCAGTCGAGAGTAAAACTTTCATCATTTCGGACGAGACTTCCTCCTGAAATCTCGACCTGATAGGTCGAATCTCCGTTCAACTGCTTCGAACTTACCGTTCCAAATATCAGGACTTATCCGCCTGTCGCAGAATCTCTCTGCAAAGTATTTTTATGATGTATATAAATCTGTAACGTTTACTGTAAATAAATGTTACTTTATGCAACGGTAACGTTTTGCCTAGAGAACAACAACAAATGTCGGGGGACTGTGACGGGCATTAATACCGCATGTCAGGTTTAGCCCACACAATCAAGCAGAACACGAGAACCGCCGCAGATTGGTGAGTATCAGTTAACAAAAAATGTTACCAAAAAGGCGTATTTTGTCTGTGTAGCAGGCGGCATGAAAATGTTCACGAAGCGAGCTCACCGATCAGGGTACGGTGACCCTAGTTTATTAAAAAATACAATGTGTAACATTAAAAAGTTGTTTATTTTTAAATTATAACTATTAACTGCAATGTAACCATTATACAGAAAGAAAATAATTCTATATAACATTTTAATATTAAAAGTATTAAATAATACATTGAATTCAAACGTTTTAAATACAAAAATGTGAAGATTTTTGTATAATATTAATTAAATCTGAACTAGTTTTCCGCATGAAATACTAACCAGATGCTTTAAATCTAAGAATATCATTAATTTTATTTAAACAGTTTAATAAATATTTACTAGCTGTAGTTGTATATGACCACAAGTTACTATTCTAAATGATCTATGAGGACATTTAAAAGGGTTTTATGTAATTGGGAACTGAAAATGCATTCAGAAATTTAAATCATTTTGATATAAAATTTAATTAGGTATATACTTCAAAATTTTTGTTTTAATCTATATAATAAAATGCAATGTCTGTGCGTCTGTATTATACACTATAGGCTCAGCGACCGCGCGTCGCAGAGCTACGAAATTTGGCAATCGGAGACCCGGGGGGGGGGGGGGAGGAGGTGACACGTGTAAACCGATTTTTAAAATTTTAATTATTTTTTTTTTTTGTTATTTAATGTTTTATGCGATTTCGGCTTTTTTCCCTCCTCTTTTCTCTACCATCCAGACCTCGTAGAAAAAATCAAATCACACGACCGGAAAGAGCCGACAATTGCGAGTAAAAATATATCAATTTTAAATCTCAGGGATAAATTCTAATATTTTTTAAAGATTTTAAAACAGAAGTCACTTTCGGCTCAAAAAAAATAAATTCTCGTTTTTAAATCCTCGCGACGGGAAAAGTACCGACAATTTCGACCAATAATTTGCATTTTAAAAAGCTCAAAGATCAGGCTTTTTTATAAGACCAATCTGGTCCAGAAATAAGAAAAAAGTAGTCGCACGATCCGGATTTTAAGGAAGTAATGATTTTCAATTTCTCGGTCAAACCGCGAAAGCAGGGATCGATTTTTCTCCCACATGCGCGCGAAGACAGAGGCGTTTCTATGGTGGAGGGGAGGTGGGCGAGGTTCTGACGTCACAACGACGAAAACAATGGTTAATAAATAATTGGATATCCGGTACTATAGCATACTTGTGCGACCTATAAGTCCTACAATATTCTAATTGAAACATCTTTTTTTATATAAAATATTTATTTTAAACACTTATTTCATAATTTCTGTAACTGTAGTATGGAACCCTATGGGCTTCAATATGCTTGATAAGTCAGCCTGTAGTAGAGGAGCTCTAGTTTTGACGAGGTTTTGACGTCAGATACGTATAGCGAAATCAAATGGGACGTGTCATTAAACTAAAACAAACCATCCATTTTATTTGAATAAATTATTCATCCATTTTATTGGAATAAGATTATTATTTTCGAAATAAATTACTTTTCATTTTAAATTTCTACGCATAGCGAAATCGAAAGGAACATTCTATATTTGTGCCTGCCAAATAACGAATGTACATCATTAAACTAAAACAAACCATCTTTTTTATTTGAAAATTATTCAGGAATTAATTATTATTTTCGAAATAAATTACTTTTCATTTTAAATATTAATTTGCTTGAAATGCATTTATTAATTTTTTAAAAACGTCATTTTTTCTTTCAACTCAACCCAAACCTTTCACTCTGTTGTGTTAGCAGTTTCTTTGGAGCGGTTTATCCGTATCAAGATAAGAATTTATTTTACTTCATTATTGTTCTTTTAAGAACATAAACTTCTCTTTTTTCTTTTTATAACATTATGTATTAAGTGTATTTACACTTTTATAGTGTATTTTATTTATATTGTTTTAAAATTGTTCTGATTTAAACAGGGGCTATATATTGTTCTGATTTAACAGGTTTTCGACTTCTATTCTAGAATTTGTATTTAGATTTTTGTATAATTTGTAAACATTCTGTTCAGTTTAGAGTTTATTTTAACAATGGACTATTGGTATTATGGGTGTTTATAATTTTGTTTCCTGTTTTTATTAAAAAACAAAAAGGCTTTTAATATATACAAACTTAAATAATGAATGTTTTTGTTTTTGGAATACATTATTTTTCATCTTAAAATTTAGTTATTAGTGTTAATGTCATTAAACAAAAACAAACCATATAGAGGAGCATACCTCTATAAAAAACATAGGACCAGCTGATCCAGGCTGTGAGTACACATCAAAGGGATCCCTTTCCTAGGGTTACAGGTACAGAAATCCTCAGAATCTCACAGTTCACAAACATTAGAATAAATTCACTTTACAAATCAATTTTCAAGAATCCCCCTTAGAATATTTTTCATCTTAAAATTTAGTTATTAGTGTTAATGTCATTAAACAAAAACAAACCATATAGAGGAGCATACCTCTATAAAAAACATAGGACCAGCTGATCCAGGCTGTGAGTACACATCAAAGGGATCCCTTTCCTAGGGTTACAGGTACAGAAATCCTCAGAATCTCACAGTTCACAAACATTAGAATAAATTCACTTTACAAATCAATTTTCAAGAATCCCCCTTAGAATATTTTTCATCTTAAAATTTAGTTATTAGTGTTAATGTCATTAAACAAAAACAAACCATATAGAGGAGCATACCTCTATAAAAAACATAGGACCAGCTGATCCAGGCTGTGAGTACACATCAAAGGGATCCCTTTCCTAGGGTTACAGGTACAGAAATCCTCAGAATCTCACAGTTCACAAACATTAGAATAAATTCACTTTACAAATCAATTTTCAAGAATCCCCCTTAGAATATTTTTCATCTTAAAATTTAGTTATTAGTGTTAATGTCATTAAACAAAAACAAACCATATAGAGGAGCATACCTCTATAAAAAACATAGGACCAGCTGATCCAGGCTGTGAGTACACATCAAAGGGATCCCTTTCCTAGGGTTACAGGTACAGAAATCCTCAGAATCTCACAGTTCACAAACATTAGAATAAATTCACTTTACAAATCAATTTTCAAGAATCCCCCTTAGAATATTTTTCATCTTAAAATTTAGTTATTAGTGTTAATGTCATTAAACAAAAACAAACCATATAGAGGAGCATACCTCTATAAAAAACATAGGACCAGCTGATCCAGGCTGTGAGTACACATCAAAGGGATCCCTTTCCTAGGGTTACAGGTACAGAAATCCTCAGAATCTCACAGTTCACAAACATTAGAATAAATTCACTTTACAAATCAATTTTCAAGAATCCCCCTTAGAATATTTTTCATCTTAAAATTTAGTTATTAGTGTTAATGTCATTAAACAAAAACAAACCATATAGAGGAGCATACCTCTATAAAAAACATAGGACCAGCTGATCCAGGCTGTGAGTACACATCAAAGGGATCCCTTTCCTAGGGTTACAGGTACAGAAATCCTCAGAATCTCACAGTTCACAAACATTAGAATAAATTCACTTTACAAATCAATTTTCAAGAATCCCCCTTAGAATATTTTTCATCTTAAAATTTAGTTATTAGTGTTAATGTCATTAAACAAAAACAAACCATATAAAGGAGCATACCTCTATAAAAAACATAGGACCAGCTGATCCAGGCTGTGAGTACACATCAAAGGGATCCCTTTCCTAGGGTTACAGGTACAGAAATCCTCAGAATCTCACAGTTCACAAACATTAGAATAAATTCACTTTACAAATCAATTTTCAAGAATCCCCCTTAGAATATTTTTCATCTTAAAATTTAGTTATTAGTGTTAATGTCATTAAACAAAAACAAACCATATAGAGGAGCATACCTCTATAAAAAACATAGGACCAGCTGATCCAGGCTGTGAGTACACATCAAAGGGATCCCTTTCCTAGGGTTACAGGTACAGAAATCCTCAGAATCTCACAGTTCACAAACATTAGAATAAATTCACTTTACAAATCAATTTTCAAGAATCCCCCTTAGAATATTTTTCATCTTAAAATTTAGTTATTAGTGTTAATGTCATTAAACAAAAACAAACCATATAGAGGAGCATACCTCTATAAAAAACATAGGACCAGCTGATCCAGGCTGTGAGTACACATCAAAGGGATCCCTTTCCTAGGGTTACAGGTACAGAAATCCTCAGAATCTCACAGTTCACAAACATTAGAATAAATTCACTTTACAAATCAATTTTCAAGAATCCCCCTTAGAATATTTTTCATCTTAAAATTTAGTTATTAGTGTTAATGTCATTAAACAAAAACAAACCATATAGAGGAGCATACCTCTATAAAAAACATAGGACCAGCTGATCCAGGCTGTGAGTACACATCAAAGGGATCCCTTTCCTAGGGTTACAGGTACAGAAATCCTCAGAATCTCACAGTTCACAAACATTAGAATAAATTCACTTTACAAATCAATTTTCAAGAATCCCCCTTAGAATATTTTTCATCTTAAAATTTAGTTATTAGTGTTAATGTCATTAAACAAAAACAAACCATATAGAGGAGCATACCTCTATAAAAAACATAGGACCAGCTGATCCAGGCTGTGAGTACACATCAAAGGGATCCCTTTCCTAGGGTTACAGGTACAGAAATCCTCAGAATCTCACAGTTCACAAACATTAGAATAAATTCACTTTACAAATCAATTTTCAAGAATCCCCCTTAGAATATTTTTCATCTTAAAATTTAGTTATTAGTGTTAATGTCATTAAACAAAAACAAACCATATAGAGGAGCATACCTCTATAAAAAACATAGGACCAGCTGATCCAGGCTGTGAGTACACATCAAAGGGATCCCTTTCCTAGGGTTACAGGTACAGAAATCCTCAGAATCTCACAGTTCACAAACATTAGAATAAATTCACTTTACAAATCAATTTTCAAGAATCCCCCTTAGAATATTTTTCATCTTAAAATTTAGTTATTAGTGTTAATGTCATTAAACAAAAACAAACCATATAGAGGAGCATACCTCTATAAAAAACATAGGACCAGCTGATCCAGGCTGTGAGTACACATCAAAGGGATCCCTTTCCTAGGGTTACAGGTACAGAAATCCTCAGAATCTCACAGTTCACAAACATTAGAATAAATTCACTTTACAAATCAATTTTCAAGAATCCCCCTTAGAATATTTTTCATCTTAAAATTTAGTTATTAGTGTTAATGTCATTAAACAAAAACAAACCATATAGAGGAGCATACCTCTATAAAAAACATAGGACCAGCTGATCCAGGCTGTGAGTACACATCAAAGGGATCCCTTTCCTAGGGTTACAGGTACATAAATCCTCAGAATCTCACAGTTCACAAACATTAGAATAAATTCACTTTACAAATCAATTTTCAAGAACCCCCCTTAGAATATTTTTCATCTTAAAATTTCATTATTAGCTTTAACGTCATTAAACTAAAACAAACTTTGTTAACTACACGGGGTTATGGCGCCAGCCAGCTTTCCACGGTCAGAATTTTCAAGGGTAGAGAACAAGCTGGTCGCCGAAGGCGGCTAGTGTTTAATAAATTATTTGACATAAATTTAAAACTATTATAATCTTTGAGGTAATTTTGTAAACAAGACATAAAATTGGTTACAAATAATGACATAATTATCAGATGATTTATCAATGTTGTTTATGACATGACAATATCTCGCTAAAGTTCTTTAATTACTGTAGTATCTCTTCAACTACGCATTTTGTTTCTGATTCCAGGACATTTGGCGTGCTGATGGTGGCCATCATCAGTGAATTTCACACTACAAGAGCGGAAGCATCATGGCCTTTTTTTCTGAACTTCGCAGTATTTGAATTAATAGGTAAGATATTAAGCAGTATAAACAGTAAAACAATATGAATCCAGTAGATCTGTAGAATGAAGGAAACCAGCAGCCCTGTAAAAAAAAGTTTTCTTTTAGAATATTAACAGAAGAACTTTTCTCGTGCGATCCTTGCAGCTTTTGAAATAAACAGCGTGGGAGTGGTTTCGCAATTTGGGTACGCCTATTATAGGTGGGTGTTGTGTTCATAAATCACCTTCATGTGGCCTGAGCTAAATTGCAAATGGCTTTTATGCCGAATACGTAGAAGGTGTGAAATTATTAGTTCCCAAAGCAGTTCACAAAAATTGTGGCTTAGACCAAATTTCGTGTTGCCATTGCAGGTACCGGCTAGACCATGCCGACGATAACCGCAAAACCGGTCCGGGGATTCTGGTATCTGCAATGGGGGAATCGTCCGAATATCTATACAGTTATTGTATCCCTCTGCGAGATAATGGTTACGCCTATAATCTATAATTACACATAATTTGCATCTTATATATTAAAAGAAAACATTGTTCTGTCTGCGTGTGTTTGTTGTCTGTAGTTGAAAATCGAAGCTTAGGACAGCGGTGAAATTCGGTACAAAGGTTCTTCATGATCTCAGACTACACAGCCTGGTGAGATTTTTTAAAAATTCGACTGACTTTTTTATTTTATTTTTTAGCAATTTTTTTGACAAATAATAACGTTGGCGACAGTTTCATAAATTTGGCGACATTTTCGTCAGTTTCCCAACATTAAGAAAAGTCGCCAAGATGACGATATCCCGCCAAATTCGTCGACAAAATTTTAGCCCAAGCGTCACAGAGACGGACGAACACAGAGAGAAATAAGCTATTCTTTTTGTGAATGTAAGTAGATAATAAAAATTATGTTTTCCTTAAAAATCACTTTTGATTTTTTAAAAAATAAACATTTGGAACCGAATGTTTATTTATGTATGTATCTGGAGTATCGAATAATATGATTTTCAATAACATGGAACACAATCCTTACATTTGCATGGATTCTAAGTCTCATATAACACTGTTTTGAATAATATTTACATTTTCCTTTAATTGGCAAAATTTTGATCAACAGTTATTTCTGTGTGTGTTGCCATATGGAAATGGTATCATTTACGTTATTCAAAAAAATTATTGCAGATATACTTTTTCATTGATCAAATTGATCAATTCTTTGTCAAGCAAATTCCTTTAAGACATCAATATTTGAAGAGACATAAAATCGTGTCTGACATGAAATATCGTTCGCTTGTCAATGAAGTCAATCAGTGATTGCGTGATTTCAAATTTAAGTCCACCCAATTTGTATCTTATTATTAATGTGTATATGCCATTATAGTACGCAACATATTGGACGTTTAGTAGATGTTGTTATTCCATCATTTTATACAAATATATTTTTGATGTAACAGGAATCGTAGTAGGACCTCTTGGACATCGATTTGGCGTTCGTCCGCTTTTCATTCTTGGATCTTTGATCTCCACTGTTGGTTTTGCTGCTTGCTACTTCGCCACATCCTTGACATTCATTACTATCTCCATTGGAATTATTTTCGGAAAGTATATTTAATTATTTCTTTAAGGGACCTTAGATATCTTAAAAGTGCGATTAACGGAGCTAATTAATACCCATGGCTCACATTTTATTTTATACCTCTGCCTTTATACGGCAATAATACCTAACATTATCTATGGCTAATAAGTGAAAATGAATACCTGTAGCATATATGATAATTTTTTCAACAAGGTGAATCTGAAAGAAATGTTTTTTAAATTTTTATAATATTCATGAATTTATTAAAATTTTATTTTGATATACGTTGCTTGCGTGCATGACTACAATAAAACTATTACTTCCGCAGAAGCAAAAGTATTGTTGATTATGATGCAGGAGCGCCCATTCAAGAAATTATACTTCAAAATAAAACATTTATATAATTAATATTTCAAAAAATTAAATTTTAATTTTAATTTACATTTAAATTTAATTTTAAAGACGTTGAACAATGACTTGGATTTTATTTGAAAATAACTGTTTGAAAGGCGTCCGTTTACTTTTGAATCGTAATCAGTAGTATTTTTACTTTCCCTGCAATACATGGTAATGTATAGGGAAAGTATTGGAATCATGCCGAAAATCACAACTCGAGTTTTCGACGGATCTACACGCTTCGAGACCTCTAGAATACGAAAAAACTATTTTTAGCGTGACGTCTGTGTGTGTGTCTGTGTGTCTGTCTGTGTGTCTGTGTGTCTGTCTGTCTGTGCAGATTTTGTATCCACTCTAACTAAAAAACTAATGGACCGAATTTCACAAAATTTGGTAGGTAAGTTACTTGTGAGCGAGTCTGGTGCTGATTAGTTTTGGGTACGATTCGGGATAAAAGAACCCGCCTTTTTTTGCGAAATGGCCCGCAAAAGCTTGTATCTACTCTAACTGAAAAACTGATGGACCGAATTTCACAAAATTCGGTAGATAAGTCACTTGTGGGTTATCCTGGTGCTGATTAGATATTGGTACGATTCGGAAAAAAAATGACCTGCCTTTTTTTGCAAAATGGCCCGCAAAAATCGTCCAAATCTAAACTAAAGAACTGGGTATACTCAAATATATCCATTAAATGCTGATTTAATACGCAATTTTTAACGACGAAAAGAATAAGACCAACCCCATTACACTAGGACTAGCCGTTCTCGAGATATTTTTGTTTTTCGTATTTTTCCTACACCATTTTTGAAAATAAGTCCAGTTTTCAAATGAGAACGAAAATTGAATTAAAAATTAATTAAATTTAATTTAAATAAATGGAACGTGAATATAAGTCTGCAGGGAAAGTCATGTGCTGTCCACATCAGATTTTTGTTTTTGGAAGCAATAGTTCTGTTGCAATCATTAGCGAAAGCAACATATATCAAAATAAAATTTTAATAAATTAATGAAAATTATACAATTTTTACTTTCCCTGCAATACATGGTAATGTATAGGGAAAGTATTGGAATCATACCGAAAATCACAACTCGAGTTTTCGACGGATCTACACGTTTCGAGACATCTAGAATACGAAAAAACCATTTTTAGCGTGACGTCTGTGTGTGTGTCTGTCTGTCTGCCTGTGTGTCTGCCCGTCTGTCTGTGCAGATTTTGTATCCACTGTAACTAAAAAACTAATGTACCGAATTTCACAAAATTTGGTAGGTAAGTCACTTGTAGGCGAGTCTGGTGCTGATTAGTTTTGAGTAAGATTCGGGATAAAAGAACCCGCCTATTTTTGCAAAATGACCTGCAAAAGCTTGTATCCCCTCTAACTGAAAAACTAATGGACCGAATTTCACAAAATTCGGTAGATGAGTCATTTCTGGGTTACTCTGGTGCTGATTAGATTTTAGTACGATTCGGAAAAAAATAACCTGCCTTTTTTTGCAGAATGGCCCGCAAAAATCTAAATTAAAGAACTAGGTATATTCAAATATATCCAATGAATGCTCGTTTAATACGTATTTTTTAACGACGAAAAGAATAAGACCAACCCCATTACACAAGGACTAGCCGTTCTCGAGATATTTTAGTTTCTCGTATTTTTTCTACGCCACTTTTGAAAATAAGTCCGGTTACCGAATGAGAACGAAAATTGAATTAAAAGTGAAATAAATTTAATTAAAATAAAGAATATAAGTCTGTGAATATAAGTCTGCAGGGAAAGTCATGTGCTGCCCACATCAGATTTTTAAAAATATTATTATCAGATTCACCTTAATTGAAAAAATTATCATATATGCTACAGGGATTCACTTTTAAGTTTTATCGATGTATATGAGAGGTAGATAATAAAACGTGAATTATGGGAATTAACCCTGTTTATGGAACTTTTAAGACTACTGAGGCCACTTAACTTTCTTTTAATACAGGCAATATCACAAATCATTCTTATCATTCCTTTAATACAGCCAACATCTTTCTTTTAATACAGGGAACTTCACAAGAAATCATAAAAACTACTTCCACCAATTCTATGTGCATGCACAGTATATGAAGTGTTTTAAACACAGTATATGAAGTGTTTGGACGGCCGGGAAGTGCCACTCAATTTAGACCGGAACCCTGTGGGGGAGGCATTCACAGGGACCGTACCCTCTTTCCCCTACCACCAACCCATCGGAAGGATTTACGGACCCACATGTTTAACGTGATCGTACTCCGCATGAACACCGCGGCAGTTGTGACAGCGTGCAAATCCAGCGCGCAAACGACCGGGCTACCGCGTCCGAAATGTGCCAACAACACGCGGTGTTCCCAGGTGGTCACCCACCCAAGTACTAACCGCGCCCGATGCTGCCTGAATTCGGTGATCTAAAGAGAATCGGTGTGCTGTCAGTGCGTAATAAGGAAATATGTACTGAATAAGGAATCGCAATAAGGAAATATGTACTGTAAGAAAAGTAATATATTATGCAATAAATACATATTCAATTATGTGTTCATTTGTTTGGTATTAATCGCATTTGGATCTTCTGTATGCGAAATGTTTTAGCCTGTGCCGGGAACCGTACCATCCTCTACTTGGCTCTCTTGTTTTTCCTCACTCGCTAATGATGTCATCGGTCATCCCCTGTTGCTCATCATAATTTATCCATGAATGTTTTCGGCCACAATAAATTCTGAACCTGTAAGATTTTTTATTAACTGCGTGAGAGAAAGATTATAAGCATCATTGTCGTACTCTTATTCCTCTGTTTCACAGAAAAATTTCCAGGACTACACTAAATAATAATTTCAACACTTCTTTTAAAATTTCAGGTCTTCGGAAGTTTATATTTCAACTATATCAAAAAAATAATGAGTCCATGAAATTAAGAGCTAGCTCAGATAGAGAGATTATAAGCATCATTGGCGTACTCTTATTCCTCGATTTCACTGAAAAATTTCCAGGACTACACTGAATAATAATTTCAACACTTCTTCTAAAATTTCAGGTCTTCGGAAGTTTATATTTCAACTATATCAAAAAATCTAATGTGGGTAACACATGACTTTCCCTGCAGAATTAATTTCATATTTTCTTTATTTTTTTAATAATTCGTTGGATTGAGTTTTATTACACCAAATAACACTAAATTTGCATTTTTAATTCAATTTTTGTTTTCATTTGGTAATTGGACATTTTCCCGAAATTGGCGTAACAAAAATGCAAGAAATCTCAAATACCTTGAGAACGGTTAGTCCTAAAGTATAATGGAGTGTGTTATATTCTTTATCCTCGTCAGAAATTGCGTATAAAACAAAAATTCATTTGATATATTTGAGCATATATAGTCTTTTTGTTTTCGATTTTTGCAATTTTTGCGGGCCATTTCGTAAAACAAGGCAGATTGTTCTTCGAATTGTACCAAAATCTAATCAGCACCAAAGTATCCCACAAGTAACTTATCTACCAATTTTTGTGAAATTGGGTCAATTAGTATTTTAGCTAGTGTGAATAAATGAAATTTTTGCGGGCCATTTCCTAAAAAAAGGCAGGTTATTCTTTTCTGAATCGTACCAAAATCTAATCAGCACCAGGGTCGACCAAAAGTGACTTATCTACCAAATTTTATGAAATTTAGTCGATTAGTTGAGTTTGAGTGGAAATATACAATTTTTGCCGGCCATTTCGTAAACAAGGGCAGGTTGTTCTTTTTCGAATCGTATCAACATTTAATCAGCACCAGGGTGACCTACAACTGACTTATGTACCAAATTTTGTAAAATTTGATCAATTTGTTTTTCAGTTACAGTGGATACAGGCAATTTTTGAGGACCATTTCGCAAACAAAGGCGGGTTGGTTTATTCCGAATAGTATCCAAAACTAATCAGCACCAGGGTCGCATACAAGTGACTTACCTACCAAATTTTATGAAATTCGGTCCATTAGTTTTTGAGTTAGAGTGGACACATACATTGCACAGACAGACACACACACAGACGTCACGCTACAAAATAGTTTTTTCGTATTCTAGAGGTCTCGAAACGTGTAGATCCGTCGGAAACTCGAGTTGCGATTTTCGACATGATTCCAATACGTTCCCTATATATTACCATGTATTGCAGGGAAAGTAAGAAATAATGAGTCCATGAAAATAAGAGCTAGCTCAGATAGAAAGATTATAAGCATCATTGGCGTGCTCTTATCCCTCGATTTCACTGAAAAATTTCCAGGGCTACACTAAATAATAATTTCAACACTTCTTCTTTTAACATTTCAGGTCTTCGGAAGTTTATATTTCAACTATATCAAAAAAATAATGAGTCCATGTAAATAAGAGCTAGCTCAGATAGAAAGATTATAAGCATCATTGGCGTACTCTTATTCCTCGATTTCACTGAAAAATTTCCAGGACTACATTGAATAATAATTTCAACACTCCATCTTCTAAAATTTCAGGTCTTCGGAAGTTTATATTTCAACTACATCAAAAAAATAATGAGTCCATGAAAATAAGAGCTAGCTCAGATAGAAAGATTATAAGCATCATTGGCGTGCTCTTATTCCTCGATTTCACTGAAAAATTTCCAGGACTACACTGAATAATAATTTCAACACTTCTTCTTTTAAAATTTCAGGTCTTCGGAAGTTTATATTTCAACTATATCAAAAAATAATGAGTCCATGAAAATAAGAGCTAGCTCAGAACATCGAATAACAGAGAACCTCGGATAACCGGAACTCGGCTAATCGGAACTCTGCTGTAATCACAGTTTTATACTTCAGTGATTGTATTGAATGAATTTTTCTATGTGTTGTACCATGTATGTAGTCTAAATATTTTTTCGAGTTTAGATAAAAAAAATAATAAGCTAATTATTTTTAGGTATCGGCTGCGGTCTGGCTTTTACCCTGATGCCAGTAATTGTCAATCAATATTTCTTGAAATTTAGAGCAACTGCAAGCGGCATAGCACACTCTGGTTCCTGCTTTGGTTCTGTAATTCTCCCATATGTCTACGAGTATCTAACATTCAACTTTGGCGTGAGAGGCTGCTTCCTTCTCACTGGAGGAATTGTACTACAAACTGCCATATCTGGAGTTCTCATGCGGCCCCCTTCTTGGATTAAGAAATCTAAAACTAAGCGAGTAGCAAATATAAAAATCTTGGATATGATTTGCAGTAATGTTGATCGCATCCCTAGCTTATCTACTAAAGCCGGTAATGAAAAATCATCTGAAATAAATATCTCATATATTGTGACAGAGAACGATAGTATGAATGTAGGTGCTGCCAGACAAGGGGGAAATTTATATCGTTTGGACGAAGAAAACAATTCTTTTAATTATATTAAAAAATATGAAATGGATAATGCACCTATAGTTGCAATGGATTCAGGGGCTGGCATAAAAAGACAATTTAAAAGGCAAAATATATCGGAACATTCTAAAGTATTTATTCAAAACGGAAATAAGTTGAACAAAGGAAGTGGACTTTCATCAGCTTATGAAACGCAATCGCAAGATAATGCACAAAATATGAACTGCACTATCAGGAATGAAGATCAAAGAAGTTTTAAAACAGAATTTCAAGTTTCAGTGAAAGAACATTCCAAAACACATCAAGATGCGAATGTAAGAGATCATGCCATCCTTAGTTTTTCGAAGGAAATCACAGCCATTTCTGGAAATTTTGAAATTTTAAACTGTAACCTTGGGCATGAACAGCCAAATGAATCAATCGTGAAAAGTGAACTACTACAAAATACAGACACCGAAACTTTAAAAGAAGAGAATGTAGATTCCGTTTGCAATTTTACCACAAACAAGTCAGTAATTGACAGTATTTCCGAAGGTGTTCCATTAGGAATTATGCAGTCTTTTAGTCATGTTGTGAAATCACCAATGTTTCATATAACAGCAATTGCCGATGTTAGTTTCTACTTCTTGTATCATATGTATGTTGTCATAATCATTGACTTTTTGATTGACAGGGGAATTTCTCATGAAAAGAGCAAACATATACTTTTTACTTTTGCCTTATCTGACTTGATCGGCCGTCTTTGTTTTGGGTGGATAACAGACCGGAAATTCCTCCGAAGGTCCCATTTTGTGATGATTTGCATGATCTTAATGGGATTGGTATTCATCTCTTACCCCTTTGTCCATGGATATGAACAACAGATAATCATAAGCTGCGTGTATGGAGTACTTCTGGGATGTACATTGGTCATATTGCCTATACTTTTAGTGGATTATGTAGGACTAGAATTCATTGAAATAGCGCAGGGCTGTGTATGCTTCTTGAATGGAGTGGGAACGCTTATTTGGCCGTTTGTAATCGGTAAGTTATTATGTATAACTAACTATAAATCTCTTTTATTCATAAATAATTAATTGTTCTTTAACATTAACTAGCTTTGTTACTTTTTTGTTGTGATATTCTTCTACATTAAATTGCTATAGCAAAATAAACAGGAATAAATTCACATTTACAAGTATGAACACCCAATGAACATGTAAGGTTAAACATTAATGTTGAAACCGTTGTTATGTATTTGACTCTACAATATAAAGACATAATTTGTAATTATATATATTAGATCGTAGAACGATATACCCGACGTTGTTTGTGCCTTAAATAAAAAAAAGCCCGTTAATTAAATAATACATTTACAGAGAACACTACTGAATTTCTCAATCCCCTTCAAAGCGTTTCAAATTCCAAACCATTTCCCTTTTTCCTTCAATTAAAATCTTCACTCATGCGCTCAGCAACTATAAAAGGGGAAATAAAATAAATAAATAAAAGAACCACAATGACATCCTTTCTCTAGGAGAGAAACTGTGGTGTAAACTGCACCATGAGTTCCAAAGTATGACGGACATGTATACTAACGTTCCCTTATCAGAAAAATGATGCACACTTCATTAACGAAATCTGAGACTTCAATTTTTATGCATTTGCTTAATAATTCACAGAAAACAAAATTATTTAATAATTCAATATTTTTTCTTTTGTTAAAATGGGAAGCTATACACACATATTTTTGCCAAACTATAGAATTGTGCTAATCTTACTTTTTTGGATACGGCATAATAAATATCAGACAACCTATATAACGCAAAACTCGATGTATTTAAAAGTAAATATATAAATATGAAAGAATTGCAACATATGCAAAAAACTCCAATTGAATCAACAACCCACCTAACCAGACCCACCTAACTTTCGGCGCACACACACACAGCATACACCCTGCCAGGGAACACATAATGAACCACATAATGTCCAATTTAAGTTACGCAATAAGAATACGTATGAAGCTAATGTTACATTAATGTTGCAAAACTTTTAAAGACTAAAGTATATATATGAAATCTTTTCATGTTTTGAGATATGCATTATTGCCTAAGTATAAATCAAAAAATAATTTTATTAGGAAACTTATTATGATAGTGGATAACGGAAAAAGTAATATTGGAAAAATTTTAAATTAAAATTCTTTACTCGGATAATTGATTTACTTTAAAATAAATTTTATAGTTTAATATATGAATTATATTTTGAATGCAAATTGATTATCTATTTTATACTGAACATTAAAAATAATTACCTCATATGTATAATTGATTTCTAACTTTCTTAAAAGACTAATGTTGAATGTTGAATCAATCTTTTATTCATTCTTATTGTCTTGGATACTCATCTCTTTGTCATTTGATTATGTTGATGCTAAAAATATTTTGAATATATCTGTTACATATAATTTTTAAAACGTTATTAAATAAAAAAATGATTAGTTGTAGGAATAGTTTAAATTCTAATGTAATAGATTTTGGGTCCCCCTAAATGCGTTGGGGCCCAAGGCAAATACCCCATGTGCCCTTCCAGTTAACAGGCCCTGTTTCGCGGCGCACTAATGTGGGGAAGCACACCATTTGAGAAACGCTAGTGTGCAAAACATTCAGGAGATCATTTCAAGGAATGTAAGCAATCACTTAGTTTGCATATCGGTAAATCTGTACCTTTATTTAACTATATTTTATATAATTATATAATTATGGGATTTTTAGGCGTAATTTCTGCATACTGTTTATAATGTTCTACACTGATTTTTCATCTTTTGTTGTGATAAAACTTAATATGATACGAAAATTTTTAATTTCTGAATTAATATTTTCTTTAAATTTCAGGATATTTCAGAGACAACTTGGGATCCTACTCCAACATGTTTTACGTTTTAGGTGCCATATCACTCATCGCATCTCCTTTATGGCTTCTAGAAAACTACTTCATCAAAGTTTATAATAGATCTGCCATATTTCAATCATAGTAAAATTTCTTTTGTAAATAAACAGGAAATTTTAATTTTGCTATGCATGTACTAACAACTCTTAAAATTGACACTATTTATTCGCATGATTTGGAACTTGGCAAACCTGTTACAAACATACTTCCCATATCGATTTCTTTAGGTCCGTATATTCTTGGGTTGGGTCAATTAATAAGTTTAAGGCTGATATATTTATATAAATAGAATTGAAAATCTGTCTGTCTGTCTGTTTGACTCATTATCACGGGAGAATGACACTCACATACACACACACGTTTGATGTAACGTTTTCGAAAATTACATCAAAAACGTTCGATTCGCATTCAGGGATGCGTGAAACGTGCTCTCCCTTCAAAAACTAGAATTTGAATTGTCGACCCCGTCACAATATATTCCATATACATTATATTATGTATATAAGGAAAGTAAAACTGGGGTTTAAATAAACTTATTCAAAGGGCTGTGCCTATTAAAATAAACATCTATTGCGAGCAGCACATGACTTTCCTTATATAATGCAATAAATTTACTCTATTTACAGTAAAAAATATCTATATAAATAACATTGAAAATCTGCCTGTCTGTATGTTTGTCTCATCATCACTGAAGAACAGCTAAACCGAATTTAATGAAATTTTGTGGGTAGCCTTGAAATATCTCCACTTAAAATTTAGTCCATGTTTCGAGTTTCTAAGACCAAGAGTTGTCGAGATATTAATGAAAAACGAAATCTTTCATAGCAGTTCTCCTCTCTAACTCCCTGGTTCCTCCAAACGAAAAAGATTGGAAATCGTTAGTTTAAAACTTAAAAGTGAATTAAAATTCTATCTCCGAGTTTGGTTGGAGTTTATTGCGCTAATCAGTCACTTTTGAAAATCGCAGGTTTAAAACATGAATTAAATGGAATCTCTATCAGCATGGTTTATTTTTCACAGACTCTTACTCAACAATGAAAAGTACGAGTATTAAGAAATCAAAATGGTTATTTAATTGTCAGCATTTTATGAGGAAGGTGCTTTCTTATATTATGTTGCTCAGCCACGCAATTAAATCAAATGTATTTGTTAATTTTTATTATTATTCTTTCGATTTGAATAATAAATAAATATATATAAAAATATATCTTATAAATGAACGTTTTTTTTAATTATATTAATTACGGACTGCGTACATCACTATAATTTATTTTGGTAAAGCGTTTTCTAACTTATATATTGTGTTTAGCCATTATACTCATATATTATGTTCAGTCAATATATTTAGCCGATAGTTTAAACAAAATAAGAGTATATCTTTTAATACAATTTTAGTGTTTTCATTTAGTATATACAAACGGGATCGGGATGTTTTTTTCTTCAGATATGTAAATTCAGATCTACGAATTTGGTGGGATTTCGCTAACTTGGTAACTTTTTGAACAAAACGACGCTAAATCAACGAAATTAATTTTGTTTTGTTAGAAGAGAGTACTGGAATGATGTTTCGGTAGCATTTGTCTGTCAGTCCAACCGTCCTACTTAGTAACACATTTAGCGAATTTTTAAAATGTCACCAAATTGATAAAAATGTTTGTAAATCCATAAAAATGTCTTGAAATTGATAAAAGTGAGCTAAATAAATGAAATTAATTGTGTTTTGCTAGGGATAGTATTGTGATGATGTTTCGTCAATTTGTCGCCAAGTGGGAGTGTCGGTTCTACAGTTTCACTTGGCGATAAATTTGGCGATTTTTAAAAAATATTCCTAAATTGACGATAATGTCGCCAAACCTTCCATAGAGGTAGTATTATCCAGACGATATTTTTTCCACCTATTTATTTGAAGCTAATGATATCATGTGGCTTAGCAACGGATTTAAATCCAATGTGTTTATGCGGCAGGTGATTTGTATTAAATCTTTTCCGATTTGAATAGTAAAGATATGTATATAAAATAAATGTCATTAACATTGCATTTTTGACTGGATAAGATCAATTAAGGTCTTCAGGTTTAAACATTATTATTATTGATATTTTCAGGGATTATTAATATTTTCAAGTTATTGTGCCATTGTTTTGTTATGGCATAAATTGTTGAAACTCATATATTGTACGTTGTACGAGTTATCTTCTACAAATGCACGGGTATACTTCTCATCTACGAGAATATAAGTAGTACAGGTATATTGGCATATATTTTGATATATATTGGCACATATTTTAATCAATTACGGTCTTTTGGCATAAAGATTACGAGGATTATTGATATTTTCAACTTATTACGTCATCTGTTTTATTTTGGCAAAGATTTTTGAGGCTCATGTTGTAATACGGGTAATCTTCTACTAACACACGGATATATCTTCTATTCTACGATATTATAAGTATTACAAGTATATCTTCCCATATAATTTTAGCACTTTCATTTTGGCATATATTGGAATCAATTACTGCCTTCAGGTTTAAAGATTATGGGTTTACTGATATTTTCAGTTTATGCATGTAATCTACTAATACACGTTATATCTTCTAATACTCACGTATATAAGTAGTGCGGATCCCATACAATTTAAACGCTTTTATGTTGCATATATTGATTCAATTTCATGTTTTTTGTAAATTTGCCAGTATGTTTTATTCTTCAGATCTATCCGTGAAGATAATTTTGTGTATTGAGCCCAGAGATTCTTATACATTTTTTAGAAAAATTAAATTAAATATTTCAATAGAGACTTTTGAATAACTTTTTGATAATTCCTATAGTCATTTAGAATACTATAGGCATTTATACATAATTGTGAATTTTAAGTTTTTTATTATATTATAAACTCCGTACGAAGAACGATATATATATATATATATATATATATATACGATATATATATATATAAAATAATTATAATCCAGTGCATTTACTGAGCAATTGGGCTTGCAAAGTTTGCTGTAATTACTGAAACTTTCCATAATTACGAAGCTTCCTGTAGTTGCGAAGCTCACTGTAAAGAAAAGACATGCATTTTCTTTGTGATTTTTTTTAACTTAAGGGTGAGCGTCAGTAAATCTTCTGCCCTATCCGCGCTTTGTTAACTTTCGCGGCACACATTTTACGCCGAAATTCTGCTCAAACAGTTGCGAAATATTTTCTGAAAGATAAAATGCAATGCTTAGATTATATTAAAACTAAATTTAATACCCAATAAAACATAGAATATATGTTTTATTTTAATTCAAAATATTTTTGGTGCTGCCATCTGTTGTCGTAATTTAATTTATACCGACTATTTTTATTTTTTAATGAACAATTTTAAATGAATATTCCTTCTAATACGCTATTAAATACAACAACAGATCATATATAATAATGCCTCAATCACGAAAACGTAATTGAACTTGGACTTGAAGAGAAAGGAACTTGAAAACTTGAAGACAAAATTGCAGTCCTCAATGATGCACATTCAGATCCCCTTATTAAATTTATAGAATGAGAAATTGCATTTCCTTGATTGTAGCATTATTATATATGATCTGTTGTTGTATTTAATACTGTATTAGAAGGAATAGATATTTAGAAATGTTCATTAAGAAATAAAAATAATCGGTATGAATTAAATTACGACAACAGATGGCAGCACCAAACATATTTTTGATTAAAAAACAAAATATATTCTATGTTTTATTAGGTATTAAATTTAGTTTTAATATAATCTAAACATTCCATTTTATCTTTCAGAAAATTATTTCGCAACTGTTTGAGCAGAATTTCGAAGAAATATGTGTGCCGCGTAAGTTAACAAAACGTTGATAGGGCAGAAGATTTACTGACGCTCACCCTTAAACTAAACTTCTAAAATTTAATATCCACTGCAATTTAATGTTATTTTACTGGGTGTTTGCACACATATTAATAATGAAGGCATTATATTAAACATAATGCACATAAAGTATATATTTTTACAATTTACGTAAAAAATAAATGTTTTTATTGTAAAATATTAACAAATTTTACATTGATCTTAATAGGTATAAGATATTATCCCACCCTTTGAGGGAAAACTACGTGCTTTGCAATTTTTTTTATATAATTTGATACCACAAAAATGTGTATAACACTTTCAACCCAATTTGTATCCCATAATCCTGTAAAAGAGTTAAACATCACGGTGATAGAAAACAAGCTTCGTTTTCAATTCATTTTGAAGCATTAGATGTGTGGGGCACAAAACAAAACAATATTTAAACTTAAATTTGGAATTTTAGATCATTATTTTAAACATATATTAACATGGCCGTAAATTGATCGTATTTGTGAAACTCATTATTATTTTATACATTGCGTTGCTTGCCGCTGATAACCCTCCAATTATTTATCTTTCGCGCGAGTTCTGTAAAAGAATATTAATTAATATAATACTAAATTGATTGCACCATTTTAACTTTAACAATAAAACATTTATTAACAACATAACATACTTATTAAATTCATTACACAATTATTCATATTATTTCGGCAGAGAGAGACAATCTGAAACCATTATTTAAAATACTTAAAATGTATTTAAGACCTGGTATATTATTTGAGGAACACATATCTTCAAGTCTGCCTTGGACTTTGTTAACAGCACGTACTTTATATTATCCATATTACCGGAATTAACTCGAAGTATAATTCACCGACACGTAATTTGCCGATCATATTGTACTGCTGACTCGAACACTGGTACTTATGTCATTCTCTTAGTCTGTTCTCTAATTACCGTACTGTCGTCTCCGTTCTTATATCATACTCGTAGTTTACATTTTAAGTGTCTTCACATATCTAGTTGTTCTGTATATCCATCTAGTCGTTGTGTAAGTCTGTATTAACCAAGTGTCCTCGTTCTTATCTTTTCGTTCTGCCTTAGGTTGTGGTTCTTTTGCCTCAGGACTGACACTCCTCTTTTGCTCCTATTGGCCGCATTCATGGCAAAGCCACAAGCAACTTCTCCATTGGTCAGCCCTTTTATCCAATGTCGTTATTTCACACTTTCTTAAGAGTCCTGCGACCCCCCTCTGTCTTGACACCCCTAAATTCATGGTTTTCTGACCTTTGGGTCAGCATGCTGTAAACTTTGGCGTCATTGATACTGAAGATATTGTCTGATGTTTCAGAAACAATAAATAATGTACATAAAACTGTCTCACATTAACTGGAGTGAGATCTATTTCTGGTCTCACAAGATGAATATAAATTAGCTCCCTAATTCTGTACGGATATCACATATATAGAGCAATATATAAGAATAGTTTCGTGGAGTCGAAAATATGAATTTTATTTTGCAATAAATATACACGATTTGAGAATAAATACATCTTTAATAAATATAAGAGATACCGTGTCCACATTGTCTTATGCCGAATACAATGTGCAACATGAGCTTGAAGAAAGATTATTCATAAACAATTTTGGCACTTCATACATATTTTATCTTTCATGATTGTTTAAAGCAGACTAAAAGAATCAAAATACAATTTCCTTGTTAAAATACAAGTGTTACTCGTCCGTGTGTGCCTGGAATGCCCTGGTTTCTTTCTATCTTCTGAACTGTTTATGAGATTTAGCTGTCATTTGAATGCCACTCACAGATACGACTCGTATCACTCTGTGGATTGTCTTTTTGTTCTGAAAATGATTCACAGATACTGCGAATATAAGGAAGGTTTTATGTGGCATGCACATTTTTTCAACATGCTTTATTTTCAAATCTATAAGCTTTTTTACAGCATTTCTGGAACAATGATGGACGTCGGACAAATACTTTTTAATGGCGTTGATAAAACAAATTGGTTTATTTTTGCATCGAATAGAGTTGTGACGTTTTAAGTCAGGTGAAAAATAAAATAAGAAATGATGATAACCTTGGTTTGAGGCCAAAAGTATAAATTTTCTGGGAATACAGGTAAGATTTGTTACAGCTATGTTCAATATATATTTTTTTATTATTTTGATTTTCCCTGCAATACATGGTAATGTAGAGAGAAAGTATTGGAATCATGCCGAAAATCGCAACTCGAAATTTCGGATCTACACGTTTCGAGATCTCTAGAATACGGAAAACGACTTTTAGCGTGACGTCTGTGTGTTTGTGTCTATCTCTGTGTCTGTCTGTCTGTGTGTCTGTGCAATGTATGTATCCACTCTAACTTAAAAACTTATGGACCAAATTTCATAAAATTTGGTAGGTAAGTCACTTGGCTATGACCCTGGTGCTGATTAGTTTTTGGTACAATTCGTAGTAACAGAACCTGCCTTTTTTTGCGAAATGGCCCGTAAAAAAATCATGCATCCACTCTAGCTAAAATACTAATTGACCAAATTTCACAAAATTTGGTAGATAAGTTACTTGTGGGATACTCTGGTGCTGATTAGATTTTGGTATTATTCGAAAAAGAACAACCTGCCTTTTTTTACGAAATGGCCCTCAAAAATCGCCAAAATCTAAAACAAAACTACGTATGTTCAAATATATCAATTAAATGCTTGTTTTATACGTAATTTTTGATTGGGAAAAGACTAAGAACAACTATTACTCTAGAACTAACCGTACTCGAGATATTTGAGATTTATCGCATTCAGTTATGCCACTTTTGGGGAAATGTCCAATTACCAAATAAAAACGGAAATTGAATTAAAAATGCAAATTTAGTGTTATTTTGTGTAATTAAACTCAATTTAATGAATTATTAAGGAAATAAAGAATAAATGAATTTGGGTCTGCAGGGAAAGTCATGTGCGGCCCACATCAGATTTTTTTTATTCAAATGCAGTTAAATGGAATAAGACAATCTTATTTCAAGATATTTTTTTAGGAGCGAAAAAGTTATGTTGTGAACACATGACTTTACTTCCTTTTTCAAAATTACAAAATACGTTCTTGCAATAAATGGTAATGTATAGGGAAAGTATTGGAATCATGTCGAAAATCGCAACTCGAGTTTTCAATAAATCTGCAGGTTTCGAGACCTCTAAAACACGACAAAACTATTTTTAGCGTGAAGGCTGAGTGTGTGTGTCTGTCTATGCAATGTACGTCTCCATTCTAACTGAAAGACTCTTTAACCAAATTTCATAAAATTTAGTAGGTACTACTTATGGATGACCCTAGTGCTGATTAGATTTGGGTATAATTTGGGATAGAAAAATCAGCTTTTTTATTTTCCTTGCAATACATGGTAATGTATAGGGAAAGTATTGGAATCATGTCGAAAATCGCAACTCGAGTTTTCGAAGGATCTACACGTTTCGAGACCTCTAGAATACGAAAAAACTATTTTTAGCGTGGCATCTGTGTGTGTGCCTATATGTGTGTCTGCCTGTGTGTCTGTCTATGTGTGCGTATGTCTGTGAAATGTATGTATACACTCTAAATCAAAAACTAATGGATCGAATTTCATAAAATTTGGTAGGTAAGTCACTTGGATGTGACCCTGGTGCTGATTAGTTTTGGTACGATTCGTAAAAACAGAACCCACCTTTTTTTGCGAAATAGCCAGTAAAATTTCATTTATCCGCTTTAGTTAAAATACTAATTGACCAAATTTCACATTATTTGGTAGATAACTTACTTGTGGGACACTCTGGTGCTGATTAGATTTTGGTTCGATTCGGAAAATAACAACCTGCCTTTTTTTACAAAATGGCCAGCAAAAATTGCCAAAATCTAAAAAGAAGACTACGTATGCTGAAATGTATCCATTACATTCTTGTTTTATACGCAATTTTTTACGTGGAAAAGAATATAAAACAATCCATTATACTTTGGGACTAACCGTTCTCAAAGTATTTGAGATTTCATGCATTTTTATTATGCCACTATCGGGAAAATGTCCAATTACCAAATAAAGACAAAAATTAAATTAAAAATCCAAATTTAGCGTTTTTTGGTGCAATTAAACTCAATCGAATGAATTATTAAGGAAATAAAGAAAATACGAATTTAGTTCTGCAGGGAAAGTCATGTGCTGCTCACATCAGATTTTTACTTTCAATGCAATATATAGAGATACAATATACAATATCACATGGTAATATATAGAGAAAGTTTTGGAATCAGGCCGAAAATCGCAACTCGAGTTTTTGACGGATCTACACGTTTTGAGACCCCTAGAATACGAAAAAACTATTTTTAAAGTGACATCTGCGTGTGTTTCTGCGTGTCTGTGCAATGTCTGTATCCACTCTAACTGAAAAACTTATAGACCGAATTTCATAAAATTTGGTAGGTAAGTCACTTGGGTACGACCCTGGTGCTGATTAGTTTTTGGTACGATTCGTAAGAACAGAACCCGTATTTTTTTGCGAAATGGTCCTTAAAAATTTCATGTATCCACTCTAGCTAAAACATTAAGTGATCGAATTTCTCAAAATTTGGTAGATAAGTTACTTGTACGATACTCTGGTGCTGATTACATTTTGGTATTAATCGGAAAAAAACAACCTGCCTTTTTTTACGAAATGGCTCGCAAAAATGCCATGTATCCACTTTATTTTAAATACTAATTTACTAAATTTCGCAAAATTTGGTAGATAAGTTATTTGTGGGATACTCTGGTTCTGATTAGATTTTGGTATTATTCGGAAAAAAACAACCTGCCTTTTTTACGAATTGGCCCTAAAAATTGCCAAAATCTAAAAAAAAGCTACGTATGGTCAAACATATAAATTAACTGCTTGTTTTATGCGTAATTTTTGATGAGGAAAAGAATAAGAACAACTCTATTACTCTAGGACTAACCGTTCTTGAGATATTTGAGATTTTTCGCATTTAGTTATGCCACATTTGGAAAAATGTCCAATTACCAAATATAAACAAAAATTGAATTAAAAATGCAAATTTAGTGTTATTTGGTTCAATTAAACTTAATCTAATGAATTATTAAATAAATAAAGAACATATGAATTTGAGTCTGCAGGAAAAGTCATGTGCTACCCACATCAGATTTTTTCATTTCCTGTTCAAAATTTTTATTTTACTTGAAATGTCTATATTCCAAAATTGCCTATAGATAGAGCTTAGATGATAACTGATTTGGATTCAAAATCAAATTCTGGAGGAGGTAGAATGCACTCACTAAATATTTTCCCTTTTATATTTTCACTTCCATTTTCGGTTCAAAAATGTTTCTTAAAACTGTATTTCTGATTGGCAGATAGAGCAGAGATAACGACTGATATGCAATCAGCATTAAATTTTAGAGGAGGGTAGGAGTTAAATAAAGATTTCCACTTCTGTTTTTATTTTATCTCACTTCTGTCTCTACTTTTTTTTTCCGATGCAAAATTTTTTATTGAAACATCGATTTCTAAAAATTGGCTATATATAGAACTTAAATAGCGTCTGATATGGATTCAGCATTCTGATATGGAGTTGACTGATGTGAATTCGACGCATGGATTCAACGTTCTAGAGAGTGTGTGGGGCTAAGTAAGTATTTCTATTTTCGGTTTTAAGGATAAAACTTTGGTTTTTCTGAAAATTCGCATGATAGTACGAAACATGCATGTAAAAGAGAATTAAAATGCTTGGTAGTTCCGTAAAAAATGAAGTGAACAAACCATCTGTCATCATATGAAAGTTTCCTCAGAAATTTCTATTATTTTTAATTATATCTTTGTTTTATGAAATGTGTTCTCCTATAAATTCATCTATTTTCTTTATTTGTTTTTACTTTATTATCATGGAGATTTAAAGTTCAAATGTTTAGTCTTTAAAGTCATACATTTCTGATATATTCAAATCCTTTTAAAATGCTAATGTTAATATTTAACAAGCATAGAAAGTTTGTTAATTTCTACTAAAATAAATGACAAATGTAAATGACATGAAAATTCAATCCAGTCCAACACGCACCAGTGTTTAATTTTCTAAAATGCATTTTGTATTTTGAATGTATTTTGAAAATACATGTATTTTGTATTTAGTATTTTATACCCTAAAACCTGTGTATTTTATATTTTTTTATCAAAAATACATTTAATGTATTTTCTCCAACTCTGGCAGACACCCGACTACAGGGCAAAATATAACTGGACCAATTTTCAATTAAGACAACTATTTTCAAGACTAAACATTATGCGTTTTTAAACAAAACAAAACTTATTTTAAAAAAAGTTGCATCTTAAAATTTTTAAAATCACTAGCCTTCATGCCTTTGACAGGTTTAAATAGTTGTGGTTATAAAACGCAGACAAACTCCAGCCTAAATATACCCAATTTATAAAGAGAGATTTTCTTACTGATGGAATGTAATTTCTTATCTGACAAATAAACTAAAAGCAAAAATGCAATCAAGTATGCCTTTCAGCTAAAAAAAAAATAACAAATTTTCTTGACGCAATGCTTCTACGAAATTATCCATCACTTCCCGGTTCCCTGCAACAACTAAATGGCCCATTGAGCTCAAAAGAATGACCCGATAAAATATGATTTAGAAGAATATTTTGCACTGGACAGAATCTAATGAATTTATTGGGGAATGAATGAATTGTTTATAATTCGCGGAAACGGCTTGAAGACATATAAACTCCAGAGCAAATAATACCTTCAAATATCTTAGAATTATGTAGAAAAAGTTGTCATTGCCTCATCCTAATTTCTTGATGATAAATAAAAGCGCTTGCTGCTTGGTTTCTACATCTTTATGCAATAGGTAAGTAAATTTTTTTTCTACATAGATCATAGTTCTTTTATTTTGCGGATGTTAGTCTTTTAGCCATCTAATATACTTCATATTTACCCATAGATTAACATATTCTGAGGGTTGTATCATGTGCTTTTAGGTCGTTGTTCATCATGGCCGGATATTTGAGGGCTTTTTTATTCATTCTTTTCTACTGGACATATGATGTAGTTTAATTTTTTTTTCTATTTCAAATTTTATTCTTTAAATATTTTCGCTCAAACATTTTGTTGGTTATCATGAAATATTAGTTATCATTAGATGTAATTTTTATTATTTTTCTTCTTCAGATTTGTTTATTTTTAGTTTTGTAAGTTGTTATTTCTAAATAAATAACCTCAATACATAATTTTCTGCAAGTCATACTTAGTCAGCAAGTGATGGTAATGTGTACATTTGGAAAAGTCAAATAAACAAATAACGTTCGGAGTTGTAGAAACTATAAAGTAGACAGCGATACTTGCTTTCTGAACGTTGTGAACGTATTGGTATGAAAATCCTTAAAAAGGCTGAACATCATGATTCAGAAATAAATGTATGAAGAAGCCTATATATATCATCTAAGCTATGAATTTATTGGAGAATGAATGGTTTATAATTTGAGGTAACAAAGACTTATAAACTCTAGTTATACACATCCACACCCATATACCCCCCTCATATATATATATATATATATATATATATATATACATATATATATATATATATATCTGTATACGTATAATTGCATTAATGTAAGATAGTTAAATATGAGTCCAATATGCAGCTAAGCTTATATATGTATATATATATATATATATATATATATATATATATATATATATATATATATATATATATATATATATATATATATATATATATATATATATATTTATATATATATATATATGCATATATATATATATGTATGTATATATATATATATATATATATATATATATATATATATATATATATATATATATATATATATTTATATATATATCTGTTGAACTATTTAAAAACTATCTATAATCGATTTTGAGAAATAGATGCTTCAAAAACATTTTTGAACTTGAAATGTAAACAGAACCAGAAGTGGAAATCTCTGCTGAATCATTCAACTCCTTTGGAATTTAGTAATAAAATCAAACCAATCATCATCTGATCTCTATCTATTGCAAATCATGAGAAATAGATGTATCAAGAGAAAAAATTTCAAAAAAGTGGTATGGCAAAGAATTTTCACCAATAAATTAATAACTGCTATATTTTTAAATTTTCGATGCAAATATATGCAAATATATCTCAATATCGTTGTATATTTTACAGTTAGTAAATATTGGAGTGTAAAGACAAATTGAGAAATTTCTGATTATTGAATCAAAATGTACAACCATTTATTCTTCACGTTATGAAGTAATCAATATTATAAAATATATATATAAATAAGAATAATATGTAAAGAATGAGTTACTGGAACGAATTTACAAGTTCATATTGGATTCAGTGGACTCTGGTATATTAAGCTCTGATTTAAAATCAGGGGCAAAACGACCACGTAGGAAGTTAACTTGGAGAATAAAAATCTGATGTGGGCAGCACATGACTTTCCCTGCAGACTTATATACACGTTCTCTTTATTTTAATTACATTTAATTAACTTTTAATTCAATTTTCGTTCTCATTTGATAACTGGACTTCTTTTCAAAGGTGGCGCAGAGAAAACACGAAAAACTAAAATATCTCAAATATCTCGAGAATGGTTAGTCCCAGTGTAATAGGGTTGGTCTTATTCTTTTCTTCGTCAAAAATTACGTATTAAACAAGTATTTAATGGATATATTTGAGCATACGTAGTGTTTTATTTTAGATTTTGACGATTTTTGCTGGCCATTTTTCAAAGAAAGCCAGGTTATTTTTCTCCGAATTATACCAAAATCTAATCAGCATCAGATTGTCCCACAGGTAATTATCTACCGAATTTTGTGAAATTCGGTCCATTAGTTTTTCAGCTAAAGTGGATACACACTTTTGCGGTCCATTTCGCAAAAAAAAGCGGGTTCTTTTATCCCGAATCGTACCCAAAATTAAACAGCACCAGACTCGCCCACAAGTGACTTACCTACCAAATTTTATGAAATTCGGTCCATTAGTTTTTTAGTTAGAGTGGATGCAAAATCTGCACAGACAGACACACACACAGACATCACGCTAAAAATAGTTTTTTCGTATTCTAGAGGTCTCGAAACGTGTAGATCCGTCGAAAACTCGAGTTGCGATTTTCGGCATGATTCCAATACTTTTCCTATACATTACCATGTAATGCAGGGAAAGTAAAAATCTGATGTGGGCAGCACATGACTTTCCCTGCAGACTTATATTCACGTTATCTTTATTTTTATTACATTTAATTCACTTTTAATTCAATATTCGTTCTCATTTGATAACTGGACTTCTTTTCAAAGGTGGCATAGAGAAAATACGAAAAAACTAAAATATCTCAAGAACGATTAGTCCTAGTGTAATGGAGTTGGTCTTATTCTTTTCTTCGTTAAAAATTACGTATTAAACAAGTATTTTATGGATATATTTGAGCATACGTAGTTTTTTATTTTAGATTTTGGCGATTTTTGCGGGCCATTTTGCAAAGAAAGGCAGGTTATTTTTTTACAAATCATACCAAAATCTAATCAGCACTAGAGTGTCCCACAAGTGACTCACCTACCGAATTTTGTGGAATTTGGTCCATTAGTTTTTCAGCTAGAGTGGATACAAGCTTTTGCGGGCCATTTCGCAAAAAAAGGCGGGTTCTTTTATCTCGAATCGTACCCAAAACTAATCAGCACCAGATTCGCACTCAAGTGACTTACCTACCAAATTTTATGAATTTCAGTCAATTCCTTTTTTAGTTAGAATGGATACAAAATCTGCACAGACAGACAGACAGACACACACACACAGACGTTACGCTAAAAATAGTTTTTTCGTATTCTAGAGGTCTCGAAGCGTGTAGATCCGTCGAAAACTCGAGTTGCGATTTTCGGCATGATTCTAATACTTTCCCTATGCATTACCATGTAATGCAGGGAAAGTAAAAATTAGCATCATGAGGTAAGAGCCTGAGGTAAAAATAGCAGGAGGTGGTCAGTCAGATTGTCAGTTGGACGTGAATGTGACATTAGAGGGTGGAGAATGTAAAATCCACTTCAAGAGTTGAATGTATAGTCCACATATGAGCTTGCAATTTCGTTCCAGTAGCTTTAGCGGTAGAGCGTCGGCTGGTCAGAGGGAAACCCGCCGTTCGATTCCTAATTTAGGGCAGCTAGGTTTCTGACACAGTGAGCATGTTGGATAATACATACTATACATTTTGTAATTTTTTTAGCTACATTTGTTTAAACACTTCCATTATCTTGAAAACAGTTCATGCTACCCCCTCTAAAGTTTACATCATTCTTTTACCGGTGACTGAAGAATTACCTATGAAATGATGACATTTTATCATTATAGAAAATGACGATTCTTTTAAAAAATTCATTCGATAATTAATTGATCTTTCCTGCATTCGATTGCGTGAAAAATCAATAGAGTTTCAGTATTCACTAATTGCAGTAATTGTACCAAATTATGAATTCAAACGTGAGATACGTAAGATACGTCTTCGTTCGTGAGATATCTCACACTCACACACACACACACCAGTACTCTTACACACACTCACACACACACACCAGTACTCTTACACACACTCACACACACACGCACTAGTACTCTTACACACACTCACACACACACACACACCAGTACTCTTACACACACACACATACACACACACCAGTAGCGTAGCGTAATATTTCTGGCTAAGGAAGCTGAGCGATTGGTGTTTTAGATTAGATAGGGTTTTACTCTTCTTACATGTGAGATTTATATTTGAATTCGCTCTTTATTTTATTTATTTTTTAATAGTATAATGTAGCATAAAAATGCAATAAATGCATGAAATGCACGAAATTTTAAAATGTCACCGATGTAAGATGAATACATACAAGATATATATTACTTTCCCTATATACATAATGCATAAGGAAAGCATTGTGACGGGGTCGAAAATTCGAATGATAATACTTACAAGATATATATTACTTTCCTTATATACATAATGCATAAGGAAAGCATTGTGACGGGGTCGAAAATTCGAATTCGAGTTTTCGACGGGAGAGCACGTTTCAAGCATCCCTGATCACGAATCAAACATTTTTGAAGTGAAACATTTTTGAATCAAACATTTCTGTGTGTGTGTGAAAGTATGTGTGTGTGTGTGAAAGTATATGTGTGTGTATGAAAGTATGTGTGTGTGTATCAGTGAGTCTGTGGAGACGGTTTGTGTGTGAAAGTATTTGTGTGTGTGTGAAAGTATGTGTGTATGTGTGAAAGTATGTGTGTGTGTGTGTGTGTATGTGTGTATCAGTGAGTCTGTGGAGACGATTTTCGAGTGAAATTCTGAAAAAATCATCCAAAAATCAAAACATTTAATAAAGTTACGCAAATAGACATTTATTATGTAATTTTTCCTTAGAAAATTATTGACATAAACTTTAGAACGCTAGCATGAACCGTTTTTGAGATATTGCACAGTTTTCAAATAAATTTATCAAAAAATCCCATAAATTATAAAAATATTAACTGTTGAGAAACGTGTTCACTTTTCATATGTAATGTCTATGGTCTATGGAGACGATATGGAGAGTCTATGGAGACGATAACTGACGAACGAATGAACAGATTCGAACGAAATTTGGTACTAAAATCACAATCCGTAAACACTGGAAGCCTATTGTTTTTATACGCAATCGAATGTTTAGAACCCCCCCCCTCCTCATCATCTCGGTGACATCATTCTCGTGGACCTAGCTCGTTCCATTCATGAAAAAAGATACTTTGAGTAATACTTTTGTATTTGAACGCCAATAGTCATTTATCTGCTGTAAGAATAACTTATTTCTTCGTCCATAACGCTTGGCGAGATTTTGGTGACGAATTTGGCGGAATGTCGCCAACTTGGCGACGTTTTTAATTGTTGCCAAATTAACAAAAATCTCGCGAAATTGATAAAAATTAACTAAATCAATGAAAATGACGACTTATTGACGAAAGTTTAATATCTTGGATAGAATTTAAGTATCTACTGTAAGAAAATAACATTTTTCTTAACTGTGAAAGTAGTAAATTCATTGCATTATATAAGGAAAGTAATTTGTTGCTCACATCAGATTTTTTTAAATGTTTTCATACTTATAAATTAGATCAACCTTTGCAACCATCATATTAAATATAAAGTAGATATAAATTAGAATATTATAAGCAAGTGACAGAAAAGATATATTAGTTTTGTAAATATAAACAGCTAGATCTAGCAAAATTGAACAATTCAAGACTTCATTGAAAATGTGTGAAAAATAAATTTGGAACGTAACAAATTTAGTAGAAAATGTCTGTAATCAACAATATCCTTAAGCAATTTTGTATATTAATTATTGAAAAATACTATACTGTGAAAACTTAATATCTTATACTTACAATATTCTAAAATCTACTAAAAATATTATCAATATGTTCTGTAAAAAAAATTTTCATGTAACAGGTGATTACCAAAGCCGATTTTTTCCTTCTAAATCTCCCAAATACGCAAGCAATACTTCGCCATATTAATGCCGAAATCTACTTCACTTACTAACTTCTATTGATGTCGAAGGTTACTTACTAACAAAATAGTAGTCATTATCAGTGTATTTCTTCGTCCTGATCTTGTTTAAAGTTAGGTGAATGTCAAGTTATTCGTGAAAAATCACTCAAATTATTTAGAATTACAAAAAGTTAATATTTTCTGCGAAATTAGCACTTCGTTTGGCTCAAAATGGCGGATCCATTCACCCACATCATGTCTGCTCACATCATTCAGAAACGTCACGTCTCACATCCAATTATTGTCGTTTGCAAAGGGAGAAGCAATAGCCACACCCCTTTTCGAGGCTATCTTCCACGCAGCCGTTACACACGATGATTAGCCACGGAAGAGTCCGGATGTTTCAATATCATGCTAATCGTTATTCACTTCGTAGGTTTGAATATTTGAGCTTAGGATACTTTAAAAGATGAGTTTTAATGGAAAAAAGTACTTTGAAACGTGTTACTTAAAGCAAATAAAGTGTAACCTTTTTCTAAATTATACATACACATTCGTGAAGTTATTTAAAAGATAAAATAAGTAAAAATGTTTAAATAATTCCTTAAACTAGATTTTAAACTGGGGAGGCTGAGCTTTAAAGCCTTTATGGACGGTACGTCACTGGACACACACATACTAACATACATACACACTAACATACTCACACACACACAGACAATGCCACAAAAACTTTCGATTCGAGTTCAGGTATGCGTGAAACGTGCTCTACCATCAAAAACTCTAATTCAAATTTTCGACTCCGTAACAATACTTTCCCGATACATGAAAAAATGTATGTAGGGATAATACAAATGCAACACATCTACACTCTAAAAAAACTTTTTGGATTGTTATATCGATTTTAATTCATATACCCAAGTTATAACGATATATATTTAACAACTAGAATATTACATTGTTGTGACACGTCACAACACTTTTTTATTTTATTATTCCAAATTAACATTTTTTTTATAAATCATTAAATATTTTATTTTACTTTATTATTATTCCATTCAAAATTGCTTTTATTTTATATACTCATTAATAGGCCAATTGTCTCTTTTATTAATTTAAATTATAGCGTGCTGCTATCCATTCATATTTTTATTCATATGGCTGGATACGGGCACACAGTTTCAATTGGCAAGGCGTTGTTTATGGAGGAAATTTGGTTCTTCTGCCTCTTAAATTTTGACCTCCCTGGTTGAGCAGGAGTTTTTTTTTTACGGATGGCAACATCCGGTTTAGCGGGAGATTTTGTGCTGACTCGTCTTCTTCTCTCGAAAATTCTGGATATACGTGAAGGTCGTGATATTGGTGGGGTCCCCTTTAGGGGGGATGCCTCGTGTCCTTGCCATTTTTATATTCATGTGATTTTAAGTTTTAAGTGCTCTAAATGAAATTATTTTTTTTTTACGGATAAAAAAAAACCCAATATATATTTGTTTTTGTGTTTCTGTTTATGAATCAAGTCTGAATTTCTTGGATTTATTTCCTGTGGAATGTACATTTTACAAAGTGTAAATACAGGAGTCTGCAATTGTCAAGTGATTTCTTGTGCAAGTATCTCATCGATCACTTTTTATTAAAGTTATTTTGACCAAGTTAAAGAAATATTTATTTATTTCACAGTTGACAGCAGCATATGCCTCTATAGATATTTTTTGTGGATTTCATTTTTTTGCCAATTACTATGCAATTCTGGTCTTATGCAAGGATCGTTATGTCTGTTACTTGACATAATTATTATAAACATCTTTCACCTGCCTTTAGTGAATTATTCTAAAAGAATTGTTCTCAGGATATGGAAACGAGTTAACAAGTCATCATGAAGATTGATAATTTTCGCCATTTTATTTATACGTAGGGAAACATATTATACAGCAAAGTGCATATTGGTATTTCTGTGTGCAGTGTTATATTTTACATTTTGGACCCGCGCTCTGCTATTATTTCCATTTTCTTTTCGCACTACGTGTTTGAAACTTGACTTTAGCGGAAAAGGGGCTCTAGATGTGGCCATTACCATTGTGGAACCTGAGACTTAGCATGTCTGATTGTTCGAAGTTAACTTCATATATATATACAATTCCAAAAGAAAATCGATGTGGTTAAAGTAACTTTGACTTTAGATGCATATATATGATATGAGATAAAATAAAGAACCTTAAATTAACTTATGATGTCTGATCATCTTATAAGAACAATTTGAATTTTTTTTATTTAATAACTGATTAATTAGTTGTGACTAATAGTTACAAGATGAAATATAATTCTATTTCCAGTATTGATAAAAAAGATTTAGAGCGAATGAGATCAAGTTACAGGTAAGTAATTTTAGGCGCTCACATACAAAATGGTTTTTTTATATTTTAATTACACAACGCATTGTTTTATATTCAAAATTCTATTCCCCACTATACGGTCCCATTACATTAAGTATTTAAATAATTAATTTCCCTTTTTATTGTATGTGAGTGTCCGACCCAATCAGGTGTTGAGATATGATCGTTCAATTGATTTTATTTTCTTTAATTAAGTCCCTTGAATGGTTGTATCACAACATACATCTTATCTTGTAAGAAAACGTAAAGCAGGAAATCAATCAAGTACATTTTTTTATCTGGATTGCTACCATATGTTCTTGAAACAGTGTTTCTGAGAAAATAGCTATCACTTCCGGGATCTGTGTTACGATTCGACCATCAGATAAAATTATTTTCAAGGCTTTTTTGATACTGGACACATACATCGCAGGAATTTGCTGAGGTATAGGAAATTAAAAATGTTTATAATTTGAAGGAATATCTTGCAAGATTATCGATTGAATCAAATAACATATACATTTATTATTGATATTGAAGTCATATGGGAAAAATTATCAGCACACTATACTGATTAATTGATGGATAATAATGCTACTTTCTGCTGGGTTGTTGTTCTTTTATGCAGTGGGTAAGTACAGTTTAATTTTTAGAAAATTCAAATTCACAAGTAGTGCTAGTAGACGTATGTTACATTGATATTTCGATGAAATGTAACACTATGGCTTGTGACCGGCCGTCCAAATGGTTGCTCAAGTCCTTGCTGACGAGCCGGACGGTCTGGGTCTTCAACTATGGCTTGTGGAACGAAGATCACAAATTAGAAAATCTGATGTGGGCAACACATGACTTTCCGTATATAATGCAATGAATTTACTACTTTTACAGTAAAAAAATAGGTTTTCCTTATAGTCTTGGAAATATTCTTTCCAAGATATTGAATTTTCGTCAACTAATCGTCATTTTCATTGATTTAGCGTCATTTTTATCCATTTGGCGAGATTTTCGTTAATTTGCAACATTTTAAAAAGTCGCCAAGTTGGCGACATTCCGCCAAATTCGTCACCAAAATCTCGTTAAGCGTTATAAACAGAGAAATAACTTATTCTTATAACAGATAAATGAATACTGGTGTTCGAATACAAAAGTATTACTTTTTTTATTTTTTTATTTATCAAATGCCAGTCACATTGGCCGCTAGGCCATTAAACTTCTAGCTTGCCAGTATCTTTCGAATCTACAAGAAAAATTGGATAGTGCAGCGCACACGTCTAGATGATTTGCCGTCATTGGTTGTCCAGAGTCATATAAAGTACATGATGGTGAATCAACAAGTCCAGTACGGTATAAATGAGACTGTAGACAATCATGCCCCGTCAAAAGTCGAAAAGAAGCAACAGCAATAGCCCGCGGGAGGTCTGGTATAACAGAAGGATCCACAGAGAGTACACTCCATGACTTTCCAGTACTTGCATGAGAGGCAAAGTCTTTGAAAAATTGTCGATAGAAGAGAGAGGTCAGAAGCTTTATTGAATGATAACTCCTGTTCATTGTAGGTTTTTGTGGGACCGCTGCCCCCTTTTTGGCAAGCTGATCTGCCATTTCATTCCCGTGAATTCCGCGGTGAGAAGGGACCCACTGGAAGTAAACCCTATGGGATATCTCCCTAACAACATCTCTACACTGCTGGACACAGAGGCTCGTGCACTCTTGTCTAGAGGAGATGGTCTGAAGCACGGACTAATTCCGTGGCTTGAAGTGCAGAAATCGAATCTGAGAGGGCAACCGCCCTCTCAAAAGTTTTCTGGTGCAGTGTTAGTTGTTGGAGTGTCACAAAAATGGTTTAAGTTCCCCGTCAAAATGTGTAGTATAAGCTCCTACTGGGAGGTAGAAACAAGAAAGCCTGCTATAAACTCCAGCACCCGCCCCTTGGCTCCTATCGGACAGAGAGCCATCCGTATAGATATGGAGCAAATCCTCAGCATGGAATCGATATTCAATAGTTTCCAGGGTGATAGCTCTTATTTGTTCAGGGCACATTTTTTCCTTGCTCACCTCCATCTCCAGATCCAACCTCACATCAAGCAGATAATATCTTATAGCTTATAATCTCACATCAAGTAGATAATATCTTATAGCTTATTAGCTTATAATCCAAGGGATTTGACAAAAACATCAGTTCTTTTTTCAAGCCCTCAATTTCCCTATCTATTATCTATATATACTAATTGCCAAGTGTCCGTCTGTCTGTCTGTCTGTCACGCTTTTTTCAGGCACTTTCCGGATAGATAGAGACTTGCAATTCGGTACACGGCTCGGTAGTTCGATAAAACCCCCTGGAAAAATCGAATTTTCCGAAAACGTTCTATAGAGGGGGTGCCCCACACCAAAACGTTCGAAAAGTGAAAAGATGGGAAAGCATACTTTGCGATGAGATAGAGACTTCAAATTTGGTGTATAGGTAAATCATTCGAAAGGAAGAAAGTGTGCAATTTCAGATTTCCAATATTTTCTACTTAAGGGGGGTGCCGCACACCAAAACGTTCGAAAAGTGAAATGATAGGAGAGCATGCTTTGCGATGAGATAGAGACTTCAAATTCGGTGTATGGGTAAATGGTTTGAAACGAAGAAAGTGTGCAATTTCAGATTTCCAATATTTTCTACTTAAGGGGGTGCCGCACACCAAAACGTTCGAAAAGTGAAATGATAGGAGAGCATGCTTTGCGATGAGATAGAGACTTCAAATTCGGTGTATGGGTAAATGGTTTGAAACGAAGAAAACGTGCAATTTCAGATTTCCAATATTTTCTACTTAAGGGGGTGTCGCACACCAAAACGTTCGATTTAACGAATAAATGAGAAAAGGCGCCTTTAGAATTTGATAGAGGTTTAAAATTTGGTATATGGGCTAATAATTTGACGAAAACACCCAAGACGAATACGGTTCTTCAAAAATGTTCGTTTAAGGGGGTGCTCCAGAGCAAAACGTTCGAAAAGTTAATTGATAAAAAAACCATGCATTGGAATGAGATAGATGTATCAAATTTGGTGTAAGGGTAGATAGTTTGAAAGGAAGAAAGTGTACAATTTCAGTTTACCAATATTTTCTACTTTAGGGGGTGCCGCGCACCAAAATGTTCGATTTTCGGAATAACGGAGAAACGCTCCTTTTAAAACGTGATAGAGGCTTTATATTTGGTATATGGGCGAATCATCTCATAGAAATCACAAAAGAATAGATTTTTTATAAAATGTATAGTTAAGGGGGTGGGTACTCCGCACAAAAGCATTCGAAAGATGAAATGCTAGAAAAGCATGCTTCACGATGAGATAGAGACTTCAAATTTTGGTGTACGGGTAAAAAGTTAAAAAGGAAGAAAGTGTGTAATTTCAGTCTTCCAACATTTGCTATTGTAGGGGGTGCGCTCACTAAAATGTTCGATTTGACGAACAAATGAAAAACGCCTTCTTTACAATGTAATAGAAGCTTGAAATTTAGTATATGGGCTAACCATTTGACAAAAAACCCAAACATGAATACAGTTTGACAAAAATGTTCATTAACGGGGTGCTACACAGAAAAACGTTCGAAAGGTGAAGTGATAGAAAAAACATGCTTCTCGATAGGATAGAGACTTCAAATTTGGTGTACTGGTAGATAGTTTGAAAGGAAGAAAACGTGAAATTTTCGATTTCCAATATTTGCAACTTTAAGGGGTGCCGCACACTAATATGTTCGATTTTCGGAATAAATCAGGCACACTTCCTTTTAAATGTGACAGAGGCTTGATATTAGGTATATGAGCCAATCATCTGATAAAAAACCCAAGACAAAGAGAGTTTTTCAAAAATGTTCATTTATGGGAGTACTTCACAGAAAAAGTTCAAAAGGAGAAATAATAAAATAGGGGTGCCTCGGGATGAGATAGACTTTAATGTGGTGTACGGGTTGGAATTCGAAAGGAAGAAATGCGCAAATTTAGTTTCCCAATATTTTCTTCTTTAGGGGGTTCTGCACACCAAAATATTCGATTTGTCGAATAAATGTGAAACTCGAATTATTAAAAAATTTACATTATTCAGGGGTTGCTTATTGCGAGACCGTTGATTTTCAACGGGTATTCGGCTAGTATATACTAATTGCCAAGTGTCCGTCTGTCTGTCTGTCTGTCACGCTTTTTTCAGGCACTTCCCGAATAGATAGAGACTTGCAATTTGGTACACGGCTCGGTCGTTCGATAAAACCCCCTGGAAAAATCGAATTTTTCGAAAACGTCCTATAAAGGGGGTGCCCCATACCAAAACGTTCGAAAAGTGAAATGACGGGAAAGCATGCTTTGCGATGAGATAGAGACTTCAAATTTGGTGTATGGGTAAATCACTCGAAAGGAAGAAAGTGTGCAATTTCAGATTTCCAATATTTTATCCTTAAGGGGGGGGGGGGTGCAGCACATCAAAACGTTCGAAAAGTGATATGATAGAAGAGCATGCTTTGCGATGAGATAGAGACTTCAAGTTTGGAGTATGGGTAAACCGTTTGAAACAAAGAAAGTGTGGAATTTCAGATTTCCAATATTTTCTACTTAAGGGGGTACCGCACACCAAAACGTTCGAAAAGTGAAATGATAAGAAAGCATGCTTTGCGATGAGATAGAGACTTCAAATTCGGTGTACGGGTAAATCGTTCGAAAGGAAGAAAGTGTGCAATTTCAGATTTCCAATATTTTCTACTTAAGGGGGTGTCGCACACCAAAACGTTCGATTTAACGAATAAATGAGAAAATACGTCTTTAAAATTTGATAGAGGCTTAAAATTTGGTATATGGGCTAATAATTTGACGAAAACGCCCAAGGCGAATACAGTTTTTCAAAAATGTTCGTTTAAGGGGGGTGCTCCAGTGTAAAACGTTTGAAAAGTCAATTGATGAAAAAAACCATGCTTTGGAATGAGATAGAGATATCAGATTTGGTGTAAGGATAGATAGTTTGAAAGGGCGAAAGTGTTCAATTTCAGTTTACCAATATTTTCTACTTTAGGGGGTGCCGCACACCAAAATGTTCGATTTTCGGAATAAAGGAGAAGCGCTCCTTTAAAAACGTGATAGAGGCTTTATATTTGTTATATGGGCGAAACATCTCATAGAAATCACAAAAAGAATAGAGTTTTTAAAAAATGTATAGTTAAAGGGGTGGGTACGCCACACAAAAGTATTCGAAAGATGAAATGCTAGAAAAGCATGCTTCACGATGAGATAGAGACTTCAAATTTGGTGTACGGGTAAAAAGTTGGAAAGGAAGAAAGTGTGCAATTTCAGTCTTCCAACATTTGCTATTGTAGGGGGTGCCGATGTCTCTCTATCTATTCGTTCGAAACGTTCGAAAAGAGAATTGATAAAAAACTATGCTTCGAAATGAGATAGAGATATCAAATTTGGTGTAAGGGTAGATAGTTTGAAAGGAAGAAAGTGTGAAATTTCAGATTTCCAATATTTGCTACTTTAAGGGGTGCGCACACTAATATGTTCGATTTTCTGAATAAATGAGGCACGCTTCCTTTTAAATGTGATAGAGGCTTGATATTTGGTATATGGGCCACTCATCTGATAAAAAACACAATACAAACAGAGGAAGAAGTGCGAAAATTTAGTTTTCCAATATTTTCTCCTTTAGGGGGTTCTGCACACCAAAATTTTCGATTTGTCGAATAAATGTGAAACGCGAATTATTATAAAATTTACATTATTCAGGGATTGTTTATTGCGAGACCGTTGATTTTCAACGGGTATTCGGCTAGTATATACTAATTGCCAAGTGTCCGTCTGTCTGTCTGTCTGTCACGCTTTTTTCAGGCACTTCCCGAATAGATAGAGACTTGCAATTTGGTACACGGCTCGGTCATTCGATAAAACCCCCTGGAAAAATCGAATTTTCCGAAAACGTTCTATAGAGGGGCAGCCCCACACCAAAACGTTCGAACAGTGAAAAGATGGGAAAGCATACTTTGCGATGAGATAGAGACTTCAAATTTGGTGTATAGGCAAATCATTCGAAAGGAAGAAAGTGTGCAATTTCAGAATTCCAATATTTTCTACTTAAGGGGGGGTGCCGCACACCAAAACGTTCGAAAAGAGAAATGATAGGAAAGCATGCTTTGCGAAGAGATAGAAACTTCAAATTCGGTGTATGGGTAAATCGTTCTAAAAGAAGAAAATGTACAATTTCAGATTTCCAATATTTTGTACTTAAGGGGGTGCCGCACACCAAAACGTTCGAAAAGTGAAATGATAGGAAAGCAAGTTTTGCGATGAGATAGAGACTTCAAATTCTGTGTATCATTAAATCGTTCGAAAGGAAGAAAGTGTGCAATTTCAGATTTCCAATATTTTCTACTTAAGGGGGTGTCGCACACTAAAACGTTCGATTTACCGCATAAAGGGAAAAAATGTGCCTTTAAAATTTGATAGAGGCTTAAAATTTGGTATATGGGCTAATAATTTGACGAAAACACCCACGACGAATACAGTTTTTCAAAAATGTTCATTTAAGAGGGGTGCTCCAGAGTAAAACGTTCGAAAAGTCAATAGATAAAAAAACCATCCTTTGGAATGAGATAGAGATATCAAATATGGTGTAAAGGTAGATAGTTTGAAAGGAAGAAAGTGCACAATTTCAGTTTACCAATATTTTCTACTTTAGGGGGTGCCGCACACCAAAATGCTTGATTTTCGGTATGAAGGAGAAACGCTCCTTTAAAAACGTGATAGAGGCTTTATATTTGGTATATGGGCGAATCATCTCATAGAAATCACAAAAAGAATAGAGTTTTTAAAAAATGTATAGTTAAGGGGGTGGGTACTCCACACAAAAGCATGCGAAAGATGAAATGCTAGAAAAGCATGCTTCGCGATGAGATAGAGACTTCAAATTTGGTGTACGGGTAAAAAGGTGGAAAGGAAGAAAGTGTGCAATTTCAGTCTTCCAACATTTGCTATTGTAGGGGGGTGCCGATCACTAAATTTTAGATTTGCCGAACAAATGAAAAACGCTTCCTTTGCAATGTGATAGAAGCTTGAAATTTAGTATATGGGCTAACCATTTGACAAAAAAACCAAACGTGAATACAGTTTGACAAAAATGTTCATTAACGGGGTGCTATACAGAAAAACGTTCGAAAGGTGAAGTGATAGAAAACACATGCTTCTCGATAGAATAGAGACTTCAAATTTGGTGTACGGGTAGATAGTTTGAAAGGAAGAAAGCCTGAAATTTCAGATTTCCAATATTTGCTACATTAAGGGGTGCCGCACACTGATATGTTCGATTTTTCGAATAAATGAGGCAAGCTTCTTTTTAAATGTTACACAGGCTTGATATTCGGTATATGGGTCAATCATCTGATAAAAAACCCAAAACCAAGAAAGTTTTTCAAAAATGTTCATTTATGGGTGTGCTTCACAGAAAAACATTCCAAATGAGAAATACTAATATAGGGATGCCTCGGGATGAGATAGACTTTAATGTGGTGTACCGGTAAATAATTCGAAAGGAAGAAATGCGGAAATTTAGTTTCCCAATATTTTCTTCTTTAGGGGGTTCTGCACACCAAAATATTCGATTTGTCGAATAAATGTGAAACGCGAATTATTAAAAAATTTACATTATTCAGGGGTTGCTTATTGCGAGACCGTTGATTTTCAACGGATATTAGGCTAGTCTACATATACTAATTGCCAAGTGTCCGTCTGTCTGTCACGCTTTTTTCAGGCACTTCCCGAATAGATAGAGACTTGCAATTTGGTACACGGCTCGGTCGTTCGATAAAACCCCCTGGAAAACTCGAATTTTCCGAAAACGTTCTATAGAGGGGGTGCCCCACACCAAAACGTTCGAACAGTGAAAAGATGGGAAAGCATGCTTTGCGATGAGATAGAGACTTCAAATTTGGTGTATAGGTAAATCATTCGAAAGGAAAAAAGTGTGCAATTTCAGAATTCCAATATTTTCTACTTAAGGGGGGTGCCGCACACCAAAACGTTCGAAAAGTGAAATGATAGGAGAGCATGCTTTGCGATGAGATAGAGACTTCAAATTCGGTGTATGGGTAAACCGTTTGAAAGGAAAAAGTGTACAATTTCAGATTTTGAATATGTTCTACTTAAGGGGGTGCCGCACACCAAAATGTTCGATTTACCGAATAAATGAGAAACGGCTACTTTAAAATTTGATAGAGGCTTGAAATTTGGTATATGGGCTAATCATTTGAAGAAAACACCTAAAACAAATATAGTTTTCTTAAATGTTCGTTTAGGGGGTGCTCCACACCAAAACGTTCGAAAAGTGAAATGATGGGAAAGTGTGCTTTCCGATAAGATAGAGACTTCAAATTTGGTGTATGGGTAAACCGTTTGAAAGGAAAAAGTGTACAATTTCAGATTTTGAATATGTTCTACTTAAGGGGGTGCCGCACACCAAAATGTTCGATTTACCGAATAAATGAGAAACGGCTACTTTAAAATTTGATAGAGTTGAAATATGGTATATGGGCTAATCATTTGAAGAAAACACCTAAAACAAATATAGTTTTCTAAAATGTTCGTTTAGGGGGTGCTCCACACCAAAACGTTCGAAAAGTGAAATGATGGGAAAGTGTGCTTTGCGATAAGATAGAGACTTCAAATTTGGTGTATGGGTAAACCGTTTGAAAGGAAGTAAGTGTACAATTTCAGATTTCCAATATTTTCTACTTAAGGGGGTGCCGCACACCAAAATGTTCGATTTACAGAATAAATGAGAAAACGCTCCTTTAAAATTTGATAGAGGCTTGAAATTTGGTAGATGGGCTAATCATTTGACGGAAACACCCAAAACGAATATAGTTTTTCAAAAATGTTCGTTTAAGGGGGTGCTCCAGAGAAAAATGTTCGGAAAGTGAATTGATAAAAAACCATGCTGCGGAATAAGATAGAGATATCAAATTTGGTGTAAGGGTAGATAGTTTGAAAGGAAGAAAGTGTACAATTTCAGTTTACCAATATTTACTACTTTGGGGGGGGGGGGGGGTGCGTGCCTCACACCAAAATGTTCGATTTTCGGAATAAAGGAGAAACGCCCCTTTTAAAACGTGATAGGAACTTGATATTTGTTATATTCTTTATATACTAATTGCCAAGTGTCCGTCTGTCTGTCTGTCATGCTTTTTTTAGGCACTTCCCGAATAGATAGAGACTTGCAATTTGGTACACGGCTCGGTCGTTCGATAAAACCCCCTGGAAAAATCGAATTTTCCGAAAACGTTCTATAGAAGGGGTGCCCCACACCAAAACGTTCGAAAAGTGAAATGATGGGAAAGCATGTTTTGCGATAAGATAGAGACTTCAAATTTGGTGTATGGGTAAACCGTTTGAAAGGAAAAAGTGTACAATTTCAGATTTTGAATATGTTCTACTTAAGGGGGTGCCACACACCAAAATGTTCGATTTACCGAATAAATGAGAAACGGCTACTTTAAAATTTGATAGAGGCTTGAAATTTGGTATATGGGCTAATCATTTGAAGAAAACACCTAAATCAAATATAGTTTTCTAAAATGTTCGTTTAGGGGGTGCTCCACACCAAAACGTTCGAAAAGTAAAATGATGGGAAAGTGTGCTTTGCGATAAGATAGAGACTTCAAATTTGGTGTATGGGTAAACGTTTGAAAAGAAGAAAGTGTACAATTTCAGATTTTGAATATTTTCAACTTAAGGGAGTGCTGCACACCAAAATGTTCGATTTACCGAATAAATGAGAAACGGCCGCTTTAAAATTTGATAGAGTTGAAATTTGGTATATGGGCTAATCATTTGAAGAAAACACCTAAAACAAATATAGTTTTCTAAAATGTTCGTTTAGGGGGTGCTCCACACCAAAACGTTCGAAAAGTGTGCTTTGCGATAAGATAGAGACTTCAAATTTGGTGTATGGGTAAACCGTTTGAAAGGAAGTAAGTGTACAATTTCAGATTTCCAATATTTTCTACTTAAGGGGGTGCCGCACACCAAAATGTTCGATTTACAGAATAAATGAGAAAACGCTCCTTTAAAATTTGATAGAGGCTTGAAATTTGGTAGATGGGCTAATCATTTGACGGAAACACCCAAAACGAATATAATTTTTCAAAAATGTTCGTTTAAGGGAGTGCTCCAGAGAAAAATGTTCGGAAAGTGAATTGATAAAAAACCATGCTGCGGAATGAGATAGAGTTATCAAATTTGGTGTAAGGGTAGATAGTTTGAAAGGAAGAAAGTGTACAATTTCAGTTTACCAATAGTTACTACTTTGGGGGGGGGGGGGGTGCCTCACACCAAAATGTTCGATTTTCGGAATAAAGGAGAAACGCCCCTTTTAAAACGTGATAGGAACTTGATATTTGTTATATTCTTTATATACTAATTGCCAAGTGTCCGTCTGTCTGTCTGTCACGCTTTTTTAGGCACTTCCCGAATAGATAGAGACTTGCAATTTGGTACACGGCTCGGTCGTTCGATAAAACCCCCTGGAAAAATCGAATTTTCCGAAAACGTTCTATAGAAGGGGTGCCCCACACCAAAACGTTCGAAAAGTGAAATGATGGGAAAGCATGTTTTGCGATAAGATAGAGACTTCAAATTTGGTGTATGGGTAAACCGTTTGAAAGGAAAAAGTGTGCAATTTCAGATTTTGAATATGTTCTACTTAAGGGGGTGCCACACACCAAAATGTTCGATTTACCGAATAAATGAGAAACGGCTACTTTAAAATTTGATAGAGGCTTGAAATTTGGTATATGGGCTAATCATTTGAAGAAAACACCTAAAACAAATATAGTTTTCTTAAATGTTCGTTTAGGGGTGCTCCACACCAAAACGTTCAAAAAGTGAAATGATGGGAAAGTGTGCTTTCCGATAAGATAGAGACTTCAAATTTGGTGTATGGGTAAACCGTTTGAAAGGAAGAAAGTGTACAATTTCAGATTTTCAATATTTTCTACTTAAGGGGGTGCTGCACACCAAAATGTTCGATTTACCGAATAAATGAGAAACGACCACTTTAAAATTTGATAGAGGCTTGAAATTTGGTATATGGGCTAATCATTTGAAGAAAACACCTAAAACAAATATAGTTTTCTAAAATGTTCGTTTAGGGGGTGCTCCACACCAAAACGTTCGAAATGTAAAATGATGGGAAAGTGTGCCTTGCGATAAGATAGAGACTTCAAATTTGGTGTATGAGTAAACGTTTGAAAAGAAGAAAGTGTACAATTTCAGATTTTGAATATTTTCAACTTAAGGGAGTGCTGCACACCAAAATGTTCGATTTACCGAATAAATGAGAAACGGCCGCTTTAAAATTTGATAGAGTTGAAATTTGGTATATGGGCTAATCATTTGAAGAAAACACCTAAAACAAATATAGTTTTCTAAAATGTTCGTTTAGGGGGTGCTCCACACCAAAACGTTCGAAAAGTGAAATGATGGAAAAGTGTGCTTTGCGATAAGATAGAGACTTCAAATTTGGTGTATGGTTAAACCGTTTGAAAGGAAGTAAGTGTACAATTTCAGATTTCCAATATTTTCTACTTAAGGGGGTGCCGCACACCAAAATGTTCGATTTACAGAATAAATGAGAAAACGCTCCTTTAAAATTTGATAGAGGCTTGAAATTTGGTAGATGGGCTAATCATTTGACACAAACACCCAAAACGAATATAGTTTTTCAAAAATGTTCGTTTAAGGGGGTGCTCCAGAGAAAAATGTTCGGAAAGTGAATTGATAAAAAACCATGCTGCGGAATGAGATAGAGATATCAAATTTGGTGTAAGGGTAGATAGTTTGAAAGGAAGAAAGTGTACAATTTCAGTTTACCAATATTTACTACTTTGGGGGGGGGGGGGGTGCCTCACACCAAAATGTTCGATTTTCGGAATAAAGGAGAAACGCCCCTTTTAAAACGTGATAGGAACTTGATATTTGTTATATGGGCGAATCATCTGATAGAAATCACAAAAAGAATAGAGTTTTTCAAAAATGTGTATTTAAGGGGGTGGGTACTCCACACAAAACATTCGAAAGATAAAATGCTAGAAAAGCATGCTTCGCGATGAGATAGATACTTCAAATTTGGTGTACGGGTAAAATGTTGGAAAGGAAGAAAGTGTGCAATTTCAGTTTTCCAACATTTTTTATTGTAGGGGGGTGCCGCTCACTAAAATATTTGATTTGCCGAATAAATAAAAAACGCCTCCTTTACAATATGATAGAGGAATTTAGTATATGGGCTAACCATTGGACAAAAAAACCAAAGATGAATACAGTTTGACAAAAATGTTCTTTAACGGGGTGCTACACAGAAAACGGTCGAAAGGTGAAGTGATAGAAAAACATGCTTCTCTTCGCGATAGGATAAGGACTTCAAATTTGGCGTACGGGAAGATAGTTTGAAAGGAAGAAAGTATGAAATTTCTGATTTCCAATTTTTGTTACTTTAAGGGGTTCCGCACACTAATATGTTCGATTTTCCGATTAAATGGGGTACACTTCCTTTTAAATGTGATAGAGGCTTGATATCTGGTATATGGGCCAATCATCTGATAAAAAAAAAAAGACAAACAGAGTTTTTCAAAAATGTCCATTTATGGATGTTCTTCACAAAAAAAAGTTCCAAAGGAGAAATAATAATATAGGGGTGCCTCGAGATGAGATAGACTTTAATGTGTTGTACGGGTAGATAATTCGAAAGGAAGAAATGCTCGAATTTAGTTTCCCAATATTTTCTTCTTTAGAGGGTTCTGCACACCAAAATATTCGATTTGTCGAATAAATGTGAAACGCGAATTATTAAAATATTTACATTATTCAGGGGTTGCTTATTGCGAGACCGTTGATTTTCAACGGGTATTCGGCTAGTATTGTTGTAAACGTGTAACACATTGCAAGAATCCATTTTGCGTTTTCAGTTTTCGCTTGCGGGTACTGTCAACATTCCTCTAGTAAGGGTTACTTGGAAGGCGTATATAGTTTCTGAAAGAAGAGGAAAGCTTTTTTCTGTATTAGGTTTACCGATGACTGTGTATTGGTCATCAGTTGCAAGGCCAGAATGGGAGTGGTTTTAGTAGCTCCAGTCACTATGCGAAGTGCTTGATTTTGGAAAGTGTCAAGGCGCTGGTGCGTCCCATTTGGGGCCGAAATCAAGATCTCACAGCAGTAATTTAGAATTGGCTGGATGTACATCTTGCACGTGATATTTAAAGTTTCCCTGCTACATCCCCACTTTACACCTGCAAGGCGCTTTAGGATAGATAGTCTTCGCTCAGCCTTGGCAACAACATGCTCAGCGTGTTTTCTCCAATTTAGACGATTATCAAGTTTACATCCAAGATACGTAGCACTGTCAGATTGCTTTAAAAGAGACCCCTCATAGATTAGCCTAGGTATAAAAGGCAGTCTATTAAGGGTAAAAAACTGACACAATGTTTTATCCAAATTAACTCTCATATTGTTATTAGAACACCACTCCCCAAGTCTCTGTAGAGCCAAATTTAGAGTCTGATTTAGCCCATCCTGGTCTTTCTTCTTGCAAAAGTATTACTCAAAGTATCTTTTCTCATGAATGAAACGAGCTAGATCCATGAGAATGATGTCACCAAATTTACCGCATAATATTACACGTGAAAAGTGAGCATGTTTCTCAACAGTTAATATACTTTATTTTATTTATGGGATTTTTTGATAAATTTATTTTAAAAATGAGCAATATCTTGAGAACGGTTCATGCTAGCGTTCTAAAGTTTATGTCTCAGTAAAACTCTTTCAGTACTAATAAAATTAATTATAACAAGAAATATCAATCATGCATAAAGCATTGATTATGAAACACTTTCCAACTGACATGCAATTTTATTTACACATCTCTAAAATGTAATACATTCAGCGTTGAACAGTACTACAGCAATTTATTATACTTGAAAACTTAAAAGTTCATCGAAAAGGACAATTCTAGTTACACAAAATGAACTTTATTATATATTTTTCGGACGGTCTGTGGGACCTGTGGGAATAGAAATGAATAATATCATCCAATTAGTTTAGGATTGAACCCGGGTTGAAAAAATGAAATACATTGAGCCCTATGGGACCTAATTTTTCAAACATTTTTTAAGCGAATTTAAAATTCACAAATTGCTTCTAAAATTTTAGAAAATATTCAAATTGTCCCATAAAATATATAAAAAAAATTCAGTAAAATATGTTAGGTAGTTTTTTAAATAAAAATTATTTAATATAGGGAGAAAAACAAATTCAATTAAATTCTGACTGTTGCTATGTCCTCCAGAAAGAAAAAAAGATATATTATATAATAAATATTTTCCTAAGTGTTTAATTATTTGATGTATAATAGAGGTTTAACATTTTAAAATAAATATGGTAGATAACAATTTTTCAAATTGTTAAATAAAATAAATGATTATAGTATTGTGATGAACGAAACGCTGTTTGCATATAGAGGATATATATTTCGAGATATTATAGAGATATTATATTTCGATGACGTTATTTGAATAAAGTTCATTTGTATTTGATGAAGTTTTTAAATATAATAAATTATTGTAGTATTATGATAATTTTAAAAATATTACCGCGGAATGTAATGCATTTTAGAGTTATTTAAACCAGCCAATTTATATTTCAATGTCGTCATTTGAATGAAGTTCATTTTCTTCGATGAAGTTTTCAAATATAATAAATTAATGTAGTATTGTGATAATTTTAAAAATATTACCGAGGAATCTATCGCATTTTAGAGATGTTTATATAAAATTGCATTGAAGTTGGAAAGTGTTTCATAATCAATGCTTTATGCCTGATTGATCTTTCTTGTTATATATTTAAATTTGTTTCCTCATTTTCTAAATGTTTAAATGGTATGTGGATTTACGTACGAAAACAGTCACTACAGCCGCATCAACCTTGGTGATTTGATATATTGTTTTCAGTGTTCTAGCCAGACGTGAGGCAAGTTCCTCGGAATAGACATATGAAAGGAATATCCATCATTCTTTTTTGTATAAATGCAAATCCGCTCATAACAACTTCAGCGTACAATATTTTCTTGCACCATTTATTGGCAGGTGAACTTCGGTTCCAGCCGGTATTGGATTTTTCGCCTTAAACACTCTATCATTAAAAATATTTTCGAGTCCTATTAACAAGTTTTCTGTAACTAATATATTTTTCATAATAATGCTGCTCGTTGTTTGATTGATCCATTATTATTCTTGGGTAAGTAGAGTTTAATCATTAAGAAATTCATTCCAGTGTTGGGTAATTCAGTGAATATTTCAATATTAGTGATACCAATAATTGTAGAGTATTTGTACCGATATGTGGAATTAAAATTTCGATATTGTTTTTTATGTGAAGTCAAATTATTTAGTAATTAAAATTGTCGAAAATATCTTTAACATCATTAAGCATTACGTTGCGTTATAACTTTTCAATTCATTGTTGCATTTTGCAAAAATAAGAAAATCTGTTGTGAGCAGCACATGACTTCCCTTATATAATGCAATGAATTTACTTCTTTCACAGTTAAAACATGCTGTATAAGATTGTAATGAACCTTGCCCCAACCGGTAATAGAACCTGGATATAAGAACTGACCGGACGACGCTCTACCGTTAAGCTACTGGGGACAAAATTGCAAGCTCTTACTGCCGAATGGATGTATAAGATGCATGACTGACATACTGTATTTAACGTTGCATTGTAAATTTGTGACTTTTCCAGATGACAACATCTAAAATTTTTTCGTACCCAATTAACTTATATTTCGGCCAACTCTAAATTAATAATTATCAATACTCTTTTCATCCTCAATTAGCAATATAGTCCATATATAAAAATATGTAAATAATAAGCTCATCAATTAGGCGTTATTTTCATTAACATGAAGTCATTTTTATAATTTTGATGATATATTCTTCAATCTGGAGTTAAATATTGATAAATTAGCGATATGTCACTAGATTATTCACCAAGTTCGCTAAATTTATCGCCAAATGCTGCAGACAAATGGTGAGAAGAACTTTCTAATAGGAGTATGCTAGAAGGTATGCGTGTCATATGACGGAATTAAAAATTTGCACAACATTATCTCCCATTTAGCGTCATTTTTATCAATTTGGCGATATTTTCATCAATTTTGCAACACTTTCGTTAATTCTGAAATATTCAAAATGCCGCCAAGTTGGCGATATCCTGCTAAAGATATTGAATTTTCATCAATTTGGAGAAATTTTAGTTAATTTGGCAACATTTTAAAAGTCACCAAGTAACGACATTCCGTAAAATATGTCGCTAAAATATCGCCAAGCGTTATGGATGGAGAAATAGGTTATTCTTACAGTCGATAAATGACTATTGACGTCCATATACAAAACTATTACCCAAAGTGTATTTTTTCATGAATAGAAAGCGTTAGATCCACGAGAATGATGTCAACAAATTTATCGCATAATACATATGAACAAGAAAGATCAATCATGCTTAAAGCATTGATTATGAAACACCTTCCAACTTTAATGCAATTTTATTTAAACAAATCTAAAATGCAATACATTCGTCAGCAATATTCTAAAACTTATCACAATACTACATTAATTTATTATATTTGAAAACTTAACCTTCATCGAAAAAAATGAACTTCATTCAAATAACGGCATTGAAATATAAATTGCCTGGTTTAAACATCTCTAAAATATTATACACTAGCCGCCTTTGGCGACCAGCCTGTTCGCAACCCTTGAAAATGCTGATCGTGGCAAATTCCAACCGTGGCAAACTCGTTGGCGCGACCTACCAGAAAGGTGTAAGGTAACTGGTTGGACGGCCAGGATGTGCCACCCAATTTAGACCGGAACCCAGTGGAGGAGGCATCCACAGGGAACGTACCCTCCTTCCCCTACCACCAACCTCTCGGAAAAACATACGGACCCATATGTTTAACGTGATCGTACTCCGTGTCAGTGGCGGAAATCGAATCCGGGCCTACCGAGTGCAATTCTCGCGCGCTAGTGCAAATCCCGCGCGCTAACCACTGAGGTACTTCGCCCCCCGCGACATTTTCCATAACTTTCTTTTTATTCACCGAATTTAGACCGGAACCCAGTGGGAGAGGCACCCACGGGGACCTACCCTCCTTCCCCTACCACCAACCTCTCGGAAAAACATACGGACCCATATATTTAACGTGATCGTACTCCGTGTCAGTGGCGGAAATCGAATCCGGGCCTACCAAGTGCAATTCTCGCGCGCTAGTGCAAATCCCGCGCGCTAACCACTGAGGTACTTCGCCCCCCGCGACATTTTCCATAACTTTCTTTTTATTCACCGAATTTAGACCGGAACCCAGTGGGAGAGGCACCCACGGGGACCGTACCGGGGCCGGCGGGATTAGTTCTGCTTCTTATCGGGCCTATGCCTGCGGCACTGCTGTAGCTCGTGATGTCATAAAGTACATCCCACAATTTGCAACTTACAGCATGTGTTTGAAAGTATGATCGTGTAAATATTGACGAAGATACAGATGTATCCTAATAAGGTAAGCTATATCGTTAATATTTTTATTATCTAGGTAATAATAATAATGCATGGTGTTGTTAATTTCTAATATTTAAGGGAAAATGTAATCAATTTGTCCACATTTTTCAAGATACTTAAAGTGATGCACATGCAGTATAGGTCTAACGAACGTATCACCGAAAGGGGTTTTCTTTTAAGTGTATTTTTAAAATCTAGAACATGATTAGAAGTGATCTAGAACTAACTAGATACATGGATGTCAAGATTTTAGGTAGCGTAATTTATTCAAATCCAACGTCAAATTCGTCCGTTGAACGAGTATTTTTGCTACGTAAGAAGCTGATGGAAATCGGGTATAAATAAACATACCTTAATGGATAAGTAGAATGCAAATACATGTTTTTTTATTTATGCATTAGCATAATGAAATTTTTCTTAGTAAGGTTTGTTGTTGTCAATATAAACAATTGTTCGATTTATATATGTAAAGTGTAGAGTTAGACATTTTTGCGGATTGTTGTTGCACCTCCCCAAAATTTTTGGTACCCCCCCCCCCCCCCCCAAAAAAAAAAAAAAAAAAAAATCATGGATTATACACCCTCAAATTTTTTGGTGTAAGTAATTAAAAAAGTAAATGTGCAGAAAATTTCATGTAAATAAAATTTTTACGTTATCTTGTTCTTTTTGTGTACGTGTTTTGATTTTTTATTAGTGAGTCAAAAAGGAATCATTGATCTGCAATTTGTAAATGGTCTATGGGCAATTGTCATATTGTCGTAGCAAAAGGCAAGATTAAAATTGAGAATGTTTTTGCTACAGTACTATCAATTAATGAATAATGTAACTTTATTCTTTCAATCATCTGACCTCCAAAGAGACTGGAAACCAATGGTTTTATTTATTTCATGCACATGTGTATTAAATATAAAAATGTGAAATACACAAATCATTGTTTTTTTTTTTTTTTTTCACATGCATTTTTTGTAATTAGAAAAAAAAAATCTGAATTTCATAATTTTTTTTTGGAAAAACTGACATTCATATTGGCTCCGAAAACTTTTCGTGGATTATTTAGCTTATTATTGTTTCATTAAAATGCAGATGACAACACTCAGCAACCTTAAAGTGTTAAAAGTAGAATTTTCAAAACTTCACATCACAGGTGAAAATCGTCTGTCAATAAGTAACGTCTAAAATTATTTTCGTTGAAAAAAAAAAAAAAAAAAGGCAAGATTTAAGCTATTAAAATAAGTTTTGTAAAATAGTTTGTCATTGTAATACAGTATTATATTTGATATTTAACCGATTTATTCAAATTTATTAAATTATTTCTGTTGTAAAAAAGCGTATCACCCGAAAGCGATTTTTTAGTTTTTTTTTAAATTATTACTATTTGAGACTACTGTCTTTTCCTGTCATTCACGCTAATCTCTACATTTCATTTTACCAAAACAGGGATTTCAATTTAATCTGAAAGTGCACAATAACAAAAAATAAATATTTTTATATCACAACCCTGCTGTCAATTATAAATGTAACTTCCGAAATAGTCGTTCATAATGGGCGTGATCACTTATTGACGCTTAAAATATAAATCTAATGTCTGTATTATTATGTATGTATATTATTATTAAGTATGTATGCATATTATTATTATGTATGCATATTATTATTAAGTATGCATATTATTATTAAGTATATATATATTATTAAGTATGTATGTATATTACTATTAAGTATGTATTATTATTAAGTGTATATATATATATATATTATTAAGTGTATGTATGTATATTACTATTAAATAAGTATTAATATTATATTAATTAATAGTATTAAACAATTATTAATAGTATATTAATTATTAAATATTATTATTAAGTATGTATGTATATTAGGATATATGTTATGTAAATCTGACAGTTAAAACTTTTGAAAGACCTTATTACAAAAATGTTTTAGGAGAACTATGTAATTAGAAATTTAATTAACTCTGCCCAAAAGCATTATTATATATATATATATATATATATATATATAAGAGGTCATAATGTGTTTCTGTGCATTAGGCTATTTAAGAACAAAAGCCAGATTTCTCAAGTAAATGAATTTTATGAAAAAATAAAATTCAAAAGGTTAAAATCTGGCATTGAATCTTTTAGAAGAAAAGAAGAAAAAAAAACTCGTAACTACGGAAATATTCAGTACTTTTTTACTTTACAATCTTATTTATATTCCTTCTTTATATATATAATTTGTTTTCGTTATTTTTATTCAATTAAATCATTTTTACTTCAACCAACTTCTATTACTCTAAAATATCGACTCCATAATCGACGCTGATTAAGAACTGGAGCAAAGTGTAAACGCCATGGATGGGATGTAAGTTGTGACGTCACGAATCCTGCATCTAGGCCCGATAACAAGAAGAAATCCCGTCGGCCCCGACCGTACCCTCCTTCCCCAACCACCAACCTCTCGAAAGGACTTACAGACCCACATGTTTATTCCGCGTGAACACGGCGGCAATTTTGGAAATCGAACCCGGGCCTACCGCGTGCAATTCCCGCGCGCTAACCACTGGGCTACTTCGCCCTCCGCGACAATCTCCATAACTTTCTTTTTATTCACCCAATTTAGACCGTACCCTCCTTCCCCTACCAGCAGCCTCTCGGAAGGACTCACGAACCCACATGTTTAACGTGATCGTACTCTGCGTGAACGTGGCGTAAGTTTTGGCAGTGGCGGGAATCGAACCCGGGCCTACTGAGTGCAATTCCCGCCGCGCGCTAACCACTGGGCTGCCGCGCCCTCCGCGACAATCTCCATAACTTTCTATATATTCACCCAATTTAGATGGGAACCCACCTCCACAGGGGCCGTATCCTCCTTCCCCTACCACCAACCTCTCGGAAGAACTTACGGACCCACATATTTAACGTAATCGTATTCCACGTAAGCACGGCGGCAGTTTTGGCAGTGGCGGGAATCGAACCCGGGCCTACCGCTAACTTCCCGCGCGCTAATTTGCAATTTAAAATGACCATATGCTTAATTCCACCATCCTCATTCCATTGTTTCATTGTTCCATCATTTAAAATATCCATTTAAAATATCCAAAAGTTAAAATATACATTTAAAAAATCCATATCGTCCCATCATTTAAAATATAAATATAATAATTTATATAGAGCAAAGGAGCTCTATTCAGAACCGTGACGTCACCTCCACCTTGACGTCCCCACCCACCACCTTCCCTCTTTCAGCGGGGGAGAAACGAAGCGGCACGCCGAGCGGAACGCCGAGAAATTGAAATTCGGAAACTTTTAAAATCCCGATCCTGTGGGCAATACGGAATATTTCCTGACCAGATTGGACTTGTAAGAATGCCAGATGTTTGACCTTTCTAAAAATGTAAATTATTAGTCGAAATTATGAGTACTTTTTACTATGCGAGAATTTAAAAACCAAAAATCGTTTTCTTGAGCAAAAAGTGAGTTTTATTTTAAAATCTTTAAAAAATATTAGAAATCGAAATTCAGATTTTAAATTGATATATTTTTACTCGCAATTGTCTGCCCTTTCCGATGGTGTGATTTGTTTTTTTCTACGACGTCTGGATCGTGGAGAAAAAAGGGCAAAAAACGGTCGAAATCGCATAAAACATTAAATAAATAAAAAAATATTAAAATTTTAAAAATCGGTTTTCACGTGTCCCCTTCCCTCCCCCCCGGGTCTCCGATTGCCAAATTTCGTAGCTCTCCGACGCGCGGTCGCGAAACGTATAGTGTATAAGACAGACACACAGACACACACACAGACATTGCCTTTTATTATATAGATTCCTCGGTAATAATTTTAGAATTATCATAATACTACGATAATTTATTATATTTGAAAACTTCATCAAAAACAACTGAAATTCATTCAAATGACGTCATAGAAAAAAATAACACGCCTGGCTCTCACTATGAAAGCAGCATTTCATTCATAAACAATTTCCCATTCATGTCATTCATCACAATACTATAATAATTTAATTTATTTAAAATTTAAGACCATGGAGCTGCAAGTAATTAAACTCTATGAATAAACTTCATCGAAAAAAATCGTCCTTCTCTTTGTAAAATCAATGAATATTTCATTCATATGAGCTATGCAGACTCCATGAACTAATTGATTTTGTGTGAAAGAAATACAGCAATTCTAATACAACTCATTCTACATATTTTGTTGTTTACATTTTACATAGGTGAAAAATAGGTTTCGTTGTAGAAATAATCAAATTTGTATGAGCATTTAAACTCAAATATATTGTAATTGCGTTGTTTCAGTATGTAGATGCACAGAATTTATGCAAAAATAAAGTGGTTTTAGTACGGATACAACACTCAATATGAATGAAAAATAACTTTAAAAATCACGATTTTGAAACAAGATGGATGGCATATATCATTTTGAAGTGGGTCACGTGATCTCTTCACATCATGGTCACGTGATCGCTTCATATACGAGGTGTTATTATTATTTTAATTTTTATTTCAAAAACTACTGAGTATATGTCGCTGAATTTTTTTTATATATTTTATGCAACAATTTGAATATTACCTAAAATTTTTGAAGCAATTTGTGAATTTTAAATCCGCTTAAAAAATGTTTGAAAAATGAGGTCCCATAGGGCTCAATATATTTCATTTTTTTAACCCGGGTTCAATCCAAAACTAATTGGGCGATACTATTCATTTATATGCCCGTAGGTCCTACAGACCGTCTGAACTACATACTAAAATTTCATTTTGATGAAGTCATTTTTACGGCAGTTATCATGCTAACGGACAGACAAACAGACAGACAGACAGATAGAATGAACAAAGTCATAAACACTTTTCAACTTTGTTGTAAAGTGTTAAAAATGAACATATTTCACAGTAGTTAAGATTTTTTTTATGTGATTTTTTGATAAATTTATTTGGATAATTTGCAATATCTTGAGAACGGTTCGTGCAAGCGTTCTAAAGTTTATGTCAATCGCTTTATAATGAAAAATTACATAAGGAATGATGATTTGCGTAGCTTTATTAAAGTTTTTTTTTAATTTTTTTTTTGAAAATTTTGGGGGGATCAATCAAATGCGTTTAGAAACAATAGGCTTCCAGTATTTACGGATTGCAATTTTTGTACCAATATTTCGTTCGAATTGTACCATATGTTCATGGGATATCGTCTCCACAGACTCACTGACACAAACACATGCTTTCACACGCACACACACACACATACACAGACATCACCTCAAAATGTTTGATTCGCGTTCAGGAATGCTTGAAACGTGCTATCCCGAAATCGAATTTCCGATCTCATCACATTCTTTCCTTATACATTACACTATGTATATAAGGAAAGTAATAAGTTCATTATATAATAGCTTATTACTAAAGCTTAAAAGTTGAGGTAAAATGCCTTAGAAGGTTTTTTTTTATACTTTTGTCTAATATTTGAAGAAAATGCATTTTTAACACTTTCCAACATAGTTGAAAAGTGTTTATAACTTTGGTTATTCTGTCTGTCTGTCTGTCTTTCGCACTATAACTGCCGTAAAAATGACTTTACCAAAATGAAATTTTACTCTGTCGTTGAGACGGTTTATGGGACATACAGAAATGTAAATGCATAATATCACCCAATTAGTTTCGGATTGAACCCGGGTTGAAAAATTGAAATACATTGAACCCTATGGGACCTAGTTCTTCAAACATTTTTTTTAGCAATGTTAAAATTCACAAATTGCTTCGAAAATTTTAGGAAATATTCAAATTATCCGACAAAATATATAAAAAAAATTTCAGCAAAATATGTTCAGTAGATTTTTAAATAAAATTTAAAATAAAAATTATACCCATATTATATGAAGGGATCACGTGGACCACTTCAAAATAAAATATAACAGCCATCTTTTTTCCCAGAGTAAAAATCGTGATTTTTAAAGTTCTTTTAAATTTATATTTAGTGTTGCATCGTTCTTAAAACCGCTTTATTTTTGTAATTTTCCGCTCATCTATATTCTGCGCCAAGGCAGTTACAATATTTTTTAGTTTAAATGATCACTACATTTTCTCTACAACGAAGTTTAATTTGATCTCTAATCTACAGCATGTAGAATATGAACAAATCAAGCGATTGTAAGATGAGTTGTATAAGAATTGCTGAATTTTTTTCACACAAAATTTAGCTCTGGAGCTTAGAATATAAGTAACATGAATTAAATATTCATTGATTTTACATAGAGACGCAGACGATTTATATTTCGATGACATAATAAATTCATTAATAATAATCATTCATTTATAATAAAATTCATTTTGTGTAATTAGAATAGTCTTTTTCGATAAATTTTGAAGTTTTTATAGAGTAGTACTGTGATAAATTGAAAAATTTCAGCGCTAAATACATCATATTTTGACTATGTTTAGATAAAATTGCATTTCAGTTCAAAAGTATTTCATAATAAATTATTTATACATGATGAATCTTTTTTGCAGCGTCGCAAAACACTCTAGAAAAGTGTATCAACTTTAAAATTTATTTAAAATTTTAAAATTTATTCCCTGATGATTTTGCATAATAATATCTCCATACGCAAAAACTCTGAAAACTGTCTTTTCTTTATTCTAAATATTTAAAACATTATTAAAGACACAAGTTTCAACATAGTGATTTATGTTGAAATTTATATCTCACTTTACATATTATTCAAATACATATACGCATCGCATAAACTGTGTTAGCAGTTGGAAAAAGACTAAGTTCCAAATATTTTCCAGATGAAAATGTAATGTGCGCATAAAATGATAACCTCTTTAACTAATTAATTCTTCCCTGTTACAATGTTTTTCATCCTTCGACACAAACCCAAAACATATGTTTGAGAAAAAAGTTTCGAAGACATCTTTCCATTCTTATTGTCTTGTTGTCTCAGCTCCACCTTCTGCTTGGTTTATCACCGATGCTTCAAGGACGTGGTTGACTAGCAGGGCCACCATTCGAAGGAAGGTGAAATTTCAACCGAGCAATCATTTTCAGTTTAGGAGACATTGGATGGAACTTGTTGCTTGGTTTGCTGCCAAACACATGAAAGACACAAGTATTTTAGGTAAATTTTGTACAAAACAACGTCTTTCAATTTTTTTACAAAATTGAGCCTTGAATACTTTTCGAACATTTCAACTCGTAAATGCAATATAGATTCTATAACTCGTGATTTCAGAATATTGCGTTTATTGCCTAAAGGCGACGCTGTAATGTCACAGCAAATGCCACTTTAAATAAGGATTTTGTAACTGCTGAATAACTAGATGTCAAGTATAAGAACCACTGAAAATTATTTTTCTGTTGTATTCCGTTCATTAATTATGAATTTTTATATAAAATATCTTAAATTTTCAAAAGAATTCTAACAGCGCGATGGACGAATCTCCGTCCTTGAAAACACCTTGGGCGGGGTCAAGGTTTGTATTTCGATGCAACGTCATCTGTGCAAATGACGTCATTTGCTTGGATTTATTTAGATTTCCAGTTGATACTAGAATATAAAATACCCGTATTCTCGGAGTTTTCAAAAATTGTCATTTAGAAAATGTGCTGGTGATTTTAATCGAAGACGCTTATGGAGCTTATTTAGTAAATCAAAAGAGCATATTTAAAGCGTATTAAGCCCACACAGAGAGTAAAAGGACTTATTTGGGGCGAATCAAAAGTGATTATTTATCGAGTATCAAAAGAACTTATTTAGGATGTAATAAAAGAATTTATTTAGGGTGCATTAACAGCTTATTTAGGGAGTATCAAAAGATCTTATTTGGGGCACATCAAAAGAGCTTATTTAGGGCGTATAAAAAGCTTATTTAGGGCTTGTCTAAGGAGCTTATATATCTGCGCACATGGCAAAATGCGTATTTAGAGCGTAATAAACAGTCGTATTGGACTGTAGCATTCAATGTGTTCGAGACCAAGGCGTTGCGTACCTGAACAGCGATCTAAGGTGTCGAAAGCTCAGACCGTCCGACTCGTCCTAGGATATTAGTAGCAATTTAGACGGCCGGGCAGTCTAAGGTGTGATTACTCGTGTGGTCTAAGGTGTGATTACTCGTGTGTGTTTCGCAATTTAAGTGTGTGCTGGCACAGCAGATGACTATGTCTTTCGAAAAACTTTGAATTCAATTAATACGAAGATGAATTCAATTAATACCTGCTTTAAATCCAGGATATCGCCGGATTTAAAGCAGGGATCTAGTTACCAATAATAAAAGTCTGACCTTCGTTAAATTTATTATAAAGTGCCATACTTTGGAACCTCTGTCATTTCATTATCCTGCATTCTACAGGTGATGTTAACAGAATGACCTAAGTGTAGTTCGTCGCCATGAAGCCAAAGGAAGGCCCAGACAGGGGATGGAGTTGGGTCATTGCCTTCTCTTCTTTCCTCATCTCTCTTATTCTATTCGGAATATACAGGTAAGTGCCATCTGAAAAGTATAAATTCCATTTAATTAGCAATAAAATTACATTTTCCCTCCAAGTTCAGAAGTTATGGCGAAAACGGAGGAAGATAATTTTGCTGTAATTATTGTTAATATAAATTACTCATTACTCTAAATCTAAGTTATGAAGAATAATATTTATATTTAACATGTTCCTTTCTACAAATATAAATACTTAACTTTAACTGCGTAAAATATTGAATAAAAATAGTATACATGTTCTTAAATTAAGGAAATATTTATTTTTACTGATTGATTCAGACAGAAGTTTGATCGAATTGGTATTATCATTTCTTTACCGTACTATCATTTTGTACATTTGCCGTACATCGTTTCTTTACTGTACTATCATTCTTACCTTAATAATAAGTGAATACATAGTCTTAAAGTTAGCTCTAAATAGACAGTACAATTTGACGTTACAAATTACAAATTTGGTGCTACTAATTAAACATTTCCTAACAAATTACATTGCAAATTAATCAATGCTATATTATTAATAATGCTATTTTAACTCGCATATATGTTTTTTTAATTCAACCAAATTACCTTTCAACAAATTTATTGTTGTTGTTGTAGAGACCCAGACCGTCCGACCTACCAGAAAGGTGTAAGGTAACCGTAGCAAATTTATTGTGTAAAATTTTTCAGATCTTACCAGGAAAGGCAGTCTGAAGGATAGAGAACGTAAAGCAACGACACCTCTTGAGAAGGCCTAGGACAACTTATCTCACAATCCAAAGTTACGGGATAGAAATTGTAATGAAATAATTTGATAAATTTCAGCTGTGCACAAAATTATGACTTAAAGCAATATATCTTATCTCATTTGCAAGTGTGGCAGTGTCACACTTGCTTGTCAATCCTTCCATTTTGTTCAACATTGAAGTTCACAGAAAAATCATATTCAAATTTCAACGCGGTTTACCGGCTTAATCCGATTATGGTAGTCTTTTTGTCACATCAACATGGGCGCCTATAGAAGGGGAGAAGCAAATGGAAGAAGAGCACTTGCCCCTTCCTGGATGTTCAAGGTCACAAAATCAGGCATCAAGCTAATTGATATTGTACGTATTATTCTTGAATCCGCCCCCTCCCCCACTGGAAAAAGTTCTATGGGCACACATGAACATCAATAATTAACATGCTGTGAAAGTATTGAATTTAATATATATATTGAGTACACTGTAAAAGCAATTTGCATTGGTTTCTTGAACAAGAAATTAGAACTACCCCGTAGGATGAATAAAATGTTCTGGTCAAAGAAATAATTTATATTGTGGTCGACCATTCCCCATACAGATTCAAATATTTTGACATTATATAATCATTTCATGTAAAATTTGTGATTTTACCACTTCGCAGTGGTTAAGTTACTTGCATTTAATTTTGAATGAAATCCCGTTGAATGGAAAATGAATCTGAACGTAAAATTATGGGATGATACATTTCACAATGCAAAATATTTCATAACATTTTTCATATTAGAAAAGAACATGCTCCGATTCCATGTATAAAGTATAGAATATTTCAATAAAAAATATTTCTTTATTAAGGAAGAAATTTACGACAAATTTCTGTTCAATTCCATTTATGATATCCATCGACGACTTGTATCGGTCAGTCGTATCGGATGAATCAAAACGTAAATTTAATATCCGATAAATAATTTACACAATAGGGCAGGAATAATTCTACGTACAGCTCAAGCTGCTGCTGAAGAAAATTAAAGTAACTTCGTTAAAAGCTGAATATAATCTAAAAATTCATAGTATCTAATGTAAAGTTGCGCAATTATACTAATACTTATTGTACATAAAAAGTACCATTTATTTAGTATACACTGCAGCTTTATTAAAAGGATAAAATTACAGGAGCGGACAAAACAATGCTTATATCATGACTGCTAAGCTCGAACAAACAGGTAGACAACTTGAGTAGAAAGAAAGTTAGCTTATTACCAGGTGATCGCAGCGCCATATAGCCATTGGATATTTACAATTTATTCAACATCTAAGACCGGCTTCGAAGGCAAAATTCGACCTTCTTCTTATTAATTACTATTAATTTCTATATTATATGCTGCTTTGAACGAAGTTACTTTAATTGTAGGAATAATTCTAATAAGAAATTTTAGACTGCTGTTGCACAGTGCTTTTTATCCTTTTTTTTTTCTACACTATTGCTGAAGTTTTCACAAATGGTATCAAAATCTTTTTTGTACTCTTTTAGGACATCGGGGATTTTGCTTGTGGCTTTTGTCCACGAATATGGAGTTACTAGAGAAGAAGCATCATGGCCGCTTTTCCTTTGCTTTTCACTCGTCGACATATCAGGTGAACTTTATTTTTGTCTTACAGAAAAACTACTTCAATAAGATAAATCTAGATTCTAAAAAATCTGATGTGGGCAGCACATGACTTTCCCTGCAGACTTATATATACGTTACCTTTATTTCAATTAAATTTAATTAACTTTTAATTCAATTTTCGTTCTCATTCGGTAACCGGACTTATTTTCAAAGGTGGCGTAGAGAAAATGCGGAAACTAAAATATCTCGAGAACGGCTAGTCCTAGTGTAATGGGGTTGGTCTTATTATTTTCGTCGTTAAGAATTACGTATTAAACGAGCATTTAATGGATATATTTGAGTATACCTAGTTCTTTAGTTTAGATTTGGACGATTTTTGCTGGCCATTTTGCAAAAAAAGGCAGGTTATTTTTTTGTTAATCGTACCAAAATCTAATCAGCACCAGAGTAACCCGCAAGTAACTCATCTACCAAATTTTGTAAAATTCGGTCCAGTAGTTTTTCAGTTAGAGTGGATACAATCTTTTTCGGGCCATTTCGCAAAAAAAGGCGGGTTCTTTTATTCCAAATCGTACCCAAAACTAATCAGCACCAGACTCTCTCACAAGTGACATACCTACCAAATTTTGTGAAATTCGGTCCATTCGTTTTTTAGTTAGAGTGGATACAAAATCTGCACAGACAGACACACAGAGAGACACACAGACACACACACAGACGTCACGCTAAAAATGGTTTTTTCGTATTCTAGAGGTCTTGAAACGTGTAGATCCGTCGAAATCTCGAGTTGCGATTTCCGACATGATTCCAATACTTTCCCTATACATTACCATGTATTGCAGGGAAAGTAAAAATCTGACGTTCTTTATGCCCGAATCAATCAGTGAATACTTTTCCTTGATACTTGCTTTTTCAAACTGTTGTTCTGTACAAATTTCGCTTTCCTGAAAATTTTTTAATTCGAGATTTGTATGAATCAGCACGTTTTAAGATCTCATGAACACTTTACGAGCACTTTTGGAAAAGTCGGTATAGAAGTAAACTTTGAGCACAATCAATAATAAACTAGATCGTAACGTAAAATATACCACAAATTAAATCAAAAGAGCTTTTTTAACTAAACGTTAAAATTTTACTAAAGTTAAAAAAGATTTTTTTTTTCTCAGTGCAAACAAGTCTGGACATAAATGGCACAAATAACCTTTAGAACGATGTCCGTTTGTGTGTATGTGTGTGGACACGAAAACTCAAGAATAAATGCACTTATAGCTATGAAATTTTATGTGTAGATGGATAATGTGAAAACAAGAACTGGATAGCATTTTTCGTAATTCGATGCCTTCGAGCTTGTTTACTAGTCAAAATCTCATATTGGAAAATTGTTGCCAAAGCAGTAGTTTCTTTATGCAATAGTATGAAAATACGAAAATCGCAATGAAAATAAAATTGAATTCTTATTTACCCAGAAATAACAATACAGCCAGAAATAACAATACACATAGATATAAATAAACATACATGGACATAACTAGATATAAATAAACATACATATAAACAATATACATTGACATATAGTTTCACAGGTACATGCCAGAAAATTTAGAGAAAATATCAAAATAGTGCGGTGAAAGAACAGGTACCTCAAATTTAAATTAGGAAATAATTAGCAATTTAGAACGAAATAAAATATGAAACCTCTGAAAAAGCATTAAAAAATAAACAAAAAAGTATATACAAATAAAACATAAATCAAAACTAAATAATTTGAGTAATATAGAAAGCCAACAACATTGACCAGAAAAATTTAAAAGCAAAAATAATACCACTCATCAGTGAAAAAGTATTATTTATTCTTATAATATTTCATATTAATACAACCTAAATTTCCTTCTTTATGTAACAGGTCTCATAACAGGTCCTCTTGGCCAACGATTTGGAATACGCTCAATCACCATCATTGGTTCTTTAGTCTCTGCTATTGGCGTCTCACTCTGCTACTTTGCCAGATCATTAACTTTCATCACTGTGTCATTTGGAATCATTTTCGGTGAGTATTTCATTTTTACTTTCCCTGCAATACATGGTAATGTATAGGGAAAGTATTGGAATCATGCCGAAAATCACAACTCGAGTTTTCGACGGATCTACACGTTTCGAGACCCCTAGAATACGAAAAAACCATTTTTAGCGTGACGTCTGTGCGTGTGTCTGTGTGTCTGTCTGTCTGTCTGTCTGTCTGTCTGTCTGTGTGTCTGTCTGTGTGTCTGTCTGTCTGTCTGTGCAGATTTTGTATCCACTGTAACTAAAAAACTAATCGACCGAATTTCACAAAATTTGGTAGGTAAGTCACTTGTGGCCGGGGCTAGTGCTGATTAGTTTTGGGTACGATTCGGAATAAAAGAACCCGCCTTTTTTTGCGAAATGGCCCGCAAAAGCTTGTATCCACTCTAGCTGAAAAACTAATGAACCGAATTTCACAAAATTCGGTAGATGAGTCACGTATAGGTCACTCTGGTGCTGATTAGATTTTGGTACGATTCGGAAAAAAATAACCTGCCTTTTTTTGCAAAACGGCCCGCAAAAATCTTCAAAATCTAAACTAAAGAACTTGGTATACTTAGATATATCCATTAAATGCCCGTTTAATACGTAATGTTTAACGACGAAAAGAATAAGACCAACCCCATTACACTAGGACTAGCCGTTCTCGAGATATTTTAGTTTTTCGTACTTTCCCTACGCCACCTTTGAAAATAAGCCCGGTTACCGAATGAGAACGAAATTTGAATTAAAAGTCAATTACATTTAATTGAAATAAATAGAACGTGGATATAAGTTTGCAGGGAAAGTCATGTGCTGTCCACATCAGATTTTTACTTTCCCTGCAATACATGGTAATGTATAGGAAAGTATTGGAATCATGTAGAAAATCGCAACTCGAGTTTTCGACGGATCTACACGTTTCAAGACCTCTAGAATACGAAAAAGCCATTTTTAGCGTGACGTCTGTGTGTGTGTCTGTGTGTATGTGTGTCTGTCTGTCTGCCTGTCCAGATTTTGTATCCATTCTAACTAAAAAACTAATTGACCGAATTTCATGAAATTTGGTAGGTAAGTCATTTGTGGGCGAGTCTGGAGCTGATTAGTTTTGGATACGATTTGGGATAAAAGAACCCGCCTTTATTTGCGAAATGGCCCGCAAAAGCTTGTATCCACTCTAGCTGTAAAACTAATGGACCGAATTTCACAAAATTTAGCAGATAAATCACTTGTGGGTCACCCTGGTGCTGATTAGATTTTAGTAGGATTCAGATAAAAATAATCTGCCTTTTTTTGTAATATGGCCAGCAAAAATCGGCAAAATCTAAAATAAAAAACTACGTATAATCAAATATATCCATTAAATGCTTGTTTAATACGTAATTTTTAACGAAGAATATAATAAGATCAACCCCATTACACTAGGACTAGCCGTTCTCGAGATATTTTAGTTTTTTCGTATTTTTTCTACGCCACCTTTGAAAATAAGTCCAGTTATCAAATGAGAACGAAAATTGAATTAAAAGTGAATTAAATTTAATTAAAATAAAGAGAACGTCGATATAAGTCTGCAGGGAAAGTCATGTGCTGCCCACATCAGATTTTTTAGTAGATAAAATTGTTATTCTGTAATGACTTATTTCGGGCCAAAACCTCCTAAATATAATTCCAGGTCGCGAAGGAGGCTTGGAGCACAATTAGTAGGCCTATTCTGGAATTCAAAGCATAGCATCTGCTATATAACTCTTCTTGTTTCTTGTTAAAAATTTACTAAAATCTCTTCCGATAATGGAAATTATTCTTATATATCTTTCCATGTTTCAATACTGCAGTGAAAAATGTATTTGATCTTATTTGCCTTTATAACGTTAACTCCTGTAACGAATTGAAAGGGAAATTCCATTTGCAGGTCATGGAATTGAAAAGAAGCTAATGTATGCACTAAAAGATAAATTGTGAATAAAATCTGTTCCTTAAAATGTATAGTTTTAAATATTTTAGCTAGAAAAGCCAGGTGAATTTTTAATTTTAAAAATTTAGAACATTTCCATGTATGTTTAAAATTTTTATATCCATGACATAAAAACTATAACACTATAACACAACTATAACTTTATAATACTATAACTGCATATGAAAGTGTTATCATGCATCGTTCAGAATTATTTTTACTTTCCCTGCAATACATGGTAATGCATAGGGAAAGTAGTGGAATCATGTCGAAAACCGTAACTCGAGTTTTCGACGAATCTACACGTTTCAAGACCTCTAGAATACGAAAAAACCATTTTTAGCGTGACGTCTGTGTGTGTGTCTGTCTGTGCAGATTTTGTATCCACTCTAACTAAAAAACTTAATTGACCGAATTTCATAAAATTGATAGGTAAGTCACTTGTGAACGAATCTGGTGCTGATAAGTTTTGGGTGCGGTTCGGGATAAAAAACCCGCCTTTTTTGCGAAATGGCCCGCAAAAGTTTGTATCCATTCTAGCTAAAAAACTAATGAACCGAATTCCATAAAATTCGGTAGATAAATCACTTATAGGACACCCTGGTGCTGATTAGGTTTTGGTATGATTCGAAAAAAAATAACCTGCCTTTTTTCTGCCCGCAAATGACCCGCAAAAATCTAATTTTAACGAAGAAAAGAATAAGACCAACCCCATTACATTAGGACTAGCCGTTCTCGAGATATTTTAGTTTTTTAGTATTTTCTCTACTCCGCCTTGGAAAATAAGTCCAGTTATCAAATGAGAACGAAAATTGAATTAAAAGTGAATTAAATTTAATTAAAATAAAGAGAACGTCGATATAAGTCTGCAGGGAAAGTCATGTGCTGACCACATCAGATTTTTTACTTTCCCTGCAACACATAGTAATGTATAGGGAAAGTATTGGAATCATGTCAAAAATCGCAACTCGAGTTTTCGACGGATCTACACGTTTCAAGACCTCTAGAATACGAAAAAAACCATTTTTAGCGTGACGTCTGTGTATGTGTCTGTCTGTGCAGATTTTGTATTCACTCAAACTAAATAACTTTCGTGTTTTTGCCAGTTCTGATACGATTATTTGTATTTATAATACCCTTGTTAAACCAATTTTGGAATATTGTGCAATGATTTGGAACCCTGTTTACGATCTACATTCTCAACGGGTAGAAATCGTGCAAAATAAACTATGACGTACTATTGATTACAGATTGACTGGCTATTATCCTTATGATATGCATACAAGGGAACTCAGACAGAAATATAGTTTAATGTCTCTTAAAAAAGAAGAAGCTGGTCCTGCCTCTTGTTTTATTATAAGGTTTTAAATAATACTATTGATTACCCTATTTTACTTTCTTGCCTGGAATTTCACATACCTGTCAATAATAGTAGGAAAAAAACTCTTTTTCACAATACTACTGTTAAACACAACTACATTAAATAGTATTCTATCTATAAATTTCTTGATCTATATAATACCTATTGTGCTGAAATTGATATATTTAACTTGACTCCTGCCTGTTCTAAAAAACCTGTTTCAATGCGCTTGACATGTTTACTACTTAGTATTCTTGTATCCTACGTTCTGTACTTTTTAATTTCTTGTGTGGCTACTGTAACTGGATTTCTTCTGTAGTTGCCACGTAAATTGAATAAAATAAAATAAAAAAATAAAAAATAAAAATAATTGACCAAATTTCATAAAATTTGATAGGTATGTCACTTGTGGGCGAATCTGGTGCTGATTAGTTTCGGGTATGATTCGAGATAAAAGAACTCGCCTTTTTCTTGCGAAAGGCCCGCAAAAGCTTGTATCCATTCTAGCTGTAAAACTAATGGACCGACTTTTACAAAATTTGGTAGATAAGTCGCTTGTGGGTTACCCTGGTGCTGATTAGATTTTGGTATGATTCGGAAGAAAATAACCTGCCTTTTTTTTGCAAAATGGACCTAAAAAATGACAAAAATCTAAAATAAAAAACTACGGATGCTGAAATATATCCATTAAATGCTTGTTTGATACGTAATTTTTAACGACGAAACGAATAAGACCAACCCCATTACACTAGGACAAGCCGTTCTTGAGATATTTTAGTTTTTCTTATTTTCTCTACGCCACCTTTGAAAATAAGTCCGGTTACCGAATGAGAACGAAAATTGAATTAAAAGTGAAATAAATTTAATTAAAATAACGAGAACGTGAATATAAGTTTGCAGGGAAAGTCAGGCGCTGCCCACATCAGATTTTTACTTTCCCTGCAATACATGGTAATGTATAGGGAAAGTATTGGAATCATGTCGAAAATCGCAACTCGAGTTTTCGATGGATCTACACGTTTTGAGACCTCTAGAATACGAAAAAACCATTTTTAGCGTGACGTCTGTGTGTGTGTCTGTTTGTCTGTGTGTCTGTCTGTGCAGATTTTGTATCCAATCTAACTAAAGAACTAATTGACCGAATTTCATAAAATTTGATAGGTAAGTCACTTGTGGGCGAGTCTGGAGCTGATTAGTTTTGGATATGATTCGGGATAAAAAAAAACCCGCCTTTTTTGCGAAATGGCCCGCAAAAGCTTGTATCCATTCTAGCTGTAAAACTAATTGGCCGAATTTCACAAAATTTGGCAGATATGTCACTTGTAGGTCACCCTGGTGCTGATTAGATTTTGGTAGTATTCAGAAAAAAATAATCTGCCTTTTTTTGCAAAATGGCCCGCAAAAATCGGCAAAATCTAAAATAAAAAACTACATATAATCAAATATATCCATCAAATGCTTGTTTAATATGTGATTTTTAACGAAGAAAAGAATAAGACCAACCCCATTACACTAGGACTAGCCATTCTCGAGATATTTTAGTTTTTTCGTATTTTCTCTACGGCACCTTTGAAAATAAGTCCAGTTATCAAATGAGAACGAAGATTGAATTAGAAGTGAATTAAATTTAATTAAAATAAAGAGAACGTCGATATAAGTCTGCAGGAAAAGTCATGTGCTGCCCACATTAGATTTTTTTTACTTTCCCTGCAATGCATGGTAATGTATAGGGAAAGTATTGGAATCATGCCGAAAATCGCAACTCGAGTTTTCGACGGATCTACACGTTTCGAGATCTCTAGAATACGAAAAAACTATTTTTAGCGTGACGTCTGTGTGTGTGTCTGTCTGTGCAATGTATGTATCCACTCTTAACTCAAAAACTAATGGACCGAATTTCATAAAATTTGGTAAGTAAGTCTCTTGTATCTGACTCTGGTGCTGATTAGTTTTGGGTACTATTCGGAATAAATCAACCCGCCTTTTTTTTTGTGAAATGGCCCTTAAAAATTGCCTGTATCCACTGTAACTGAAAAACTAATTGAACAAATTTTACAAAATTTTTTACATAAGGCACTTGTAGGTCTACCTGGTGCTGATTAAATTTTGATATGATTCGGAAAAGAACAACCTGCCTTATTTTATGAAATGACCCGCAAAAATTATATATTTCTACTCTAACTTAACTAATCGACTAAATTTCATAAAATTTGGTAGATAAGTCACTTGTGGTCGACCCTGGTGCTGATTAGATTTTGGTACGATTCGGGAAAGAACAACCTGCTTTTTGTTTAGGAAATGGCCCGCAAAAACTTCATGTATCCACACTAGCTAAAATACTAATTGACCCAATTTTACAAAAATTGGTAAATAAGTTACTTGTGGGATACTCTGGTGCTGATTAGATTTTGGTACATTTCGGAGAAGAACGACCTGCCTTTTTTTACGAAATGGGCCGCAAAAATCGCCAAAAGAAAAGACTATATATGCTCAAATATATCAAATGAATTTTTGTTTTATACGCAATTTTTGACGAGGAAAAATATATAACACACTCCATTATACTTTAGGACTAACCGTTCTCAAGATATTTGAGATTTCTTGCATTTTTGTTAAGCCGATTTCTGGAAAATGTCCAATTACCAAATAAAAACAAAAATTGAATTAAAAATGCAAATTCAGTGTTATTTGGTGCAATAAAACTCAATCTAACGAATTATTAAAGAAATAAAGAAAATATGAATTTGAGTTTGCAGGGAATGTCATGTGTTGCCCACATCAGATTTTTCATTCAGAACTGATATTTTTCAAAATATTTCCTATTTGTTTTTTAATGCTGCCGAATTAAATTCTTATTTTCATTCTTTCTGATTCATTCTGCGATTATGGTTCAATCACCAAATGGCGCGAAATGTAACGTATGGGATTTTGTTTAAAATATGTTATTCATTATGTTGTATGTTATTCATTATGTTGTATGTTATCAGTTCTTGGTCATTATTTAAACGTTTATTTTGGCCAAGTTACTTACAAGGAAGGTCTCCTGACCGACCCCCATCGATTTTAATGAAAAATTTACTGTGAATAGTATTGGTCTGTCACAACACATTGTGTAAGTACCAGGCGCCCTATAGCAATAGAAACGACACAATAAAATATTGAAAAAATTAGTTTTCATCGCCAAATGTAACCCTACTGTAGAACTCGGCGACAACGTTGGCGTACAGTATACGTCACATTCCCCGAGTATAAGTACGGAAACAGTGCATCGGCTCGTTTGCTTTGCTCTTCGATTCGCTTACTGTTCTGTAGTACTGCACATTTCGTATTTCCAGCGATATTTTTTATAGTTTATTCCTCTTTACTGTTTGTTTGAATGCAAGCTTGTTGCATGATTTTCTGCTTTTTTTTTTACACTATCAAAGGCTGATAGAACAGCGTGTTTAAACTATTTGAATATTTTTTACATTTGCAATTTCGCATTGTTTATTTATTTATTTATTTTTTGTAATTTTGAACCCCGTTAATTCGAAATGACTAGCATCAACGTATGTAACGTAATACGGATGCTTCGTCAGGAATATACTCAAAATTATTTTTGAATAACTTCTTTCACCCAAGAAGAAAGAGATCTGAAAAACAGAATCAATGAAGTCATACATGAATATGTTACTTCGATGCAAAGTGCGGGGATTGAGGAAGAACCCTCTGATTACGAGCTTGACGACGAAAGCGATCCTGAATGTATTAGTGCTGATGCTAATTTGGATTCTGATGAAGACGACGTACAGATACCGAAGATAAGCTTTGAATATAAGGAAGCTGCAGTGCAATATTGGAGAAATACAAGTAAACATCATGTCGCCCTCTACGATCTGTACAACATGGCTTTAAATTAGTAAAAAACCTGCGCCAGTTAAAAAAATTGGGAAAAACAAATTGGAAATTTGAGTGATCGCGGACACAAATTAAAAAGCATTCAAGATTTTGTATACGAACAATTCCAGAAAACAAGACAAAAATGCATCGCTGTACATGATTGAGATTTAAAGCGTTGGGCCTGTTCTAAAGCCATTGATTTAGGAATGAAATTCTCGGCATCGCGAAAATGGCTAACCACATTTAAGAAAAAGTACCGTATTGTCGGCAGGAAAATAACAAAAACCATATCGCCTCGGGAAACAGTCGAACAGATGGATATAAAAAAACTCTGCAGAAGCTTTAAACAATGTTACTACTTTTGTCAAACATTCAAATATGACGCTCATATGCCTAGGATCTAGGCATTAACCGAATTTTTATAGTATTACATATTCAGAGGTTTTCAGCTTTCATGATTGTCAAAACAGTAATCATAATGTATAATCGCCAAATCGGGATAACGTATAGATTCTGGTAACCCAGAACCAATTTTCAATATTTTATTGTGTCGTTTCTGTTGCTATAGGGCCGCTGGTATTTACACAATGTGTTGTGACGGACCAACACTATCATTCACCAACACTTTCATTTTCATTAAAATCGGTGGGGGTCGGTCAGGAGACCTTCCTTGTTTAGATATATTGTAGAATTCCCTTCAGCTTTTCCTTCGCATAAAACATGTTGGTAACAGTTAAGAGTTAAAACTTAATTTGATGAAAGTATCTGTAAAATAGTAAGCATTGAAATTAGGAGGAATAGTAAAAAATGTTCGAAATAAAAATATGTGCAACACCAACTACATTTTGCAAACCTTTGGAAAGAGCAATGAAAAGAATCTGATGTATGAAAAACAAAATCAACTGGATTTTGAAAATATCCTGAAAAAAAATAAACAACAAGGCGAAATTGCAAATGCAAAAAATATTCAAATAGTTTAAACACACTGTTCTATCAGCATTTGATAGTGTAAAAAAAAAAACAGAAAATCATGCAACAAGTTTGCATTCAAACAAACAGTAAAGGGGAATAAACTATAAAAAATGTCGCTGGAAATACGAAATGTGCAGTACTATAAAACAGTAAGCGAATCGAAGAGCAAAGCAAACAAGCCGATGCATTGTTTCCGTACTTATACTCGGAGAATGTGACGTATACTGTGCGCCAACGTTGGCGCCGAGTTCTACAGTAGGGTTACATTTGGCGATGAAAACTATTTTTTTCAATATTTTATTGTGTCGTTTCTATTGCTATAGGGCCGCTGGTACTTACACAATGTGTTGTGACAGACCAATACTATTCACAGTAAATTTTTCATTAAAATCGGTGGGGGTCGGTCAGGAGACCTTTCTTGTTAGTAACTATTCAAACAAATTCTTTATCAGTACTGATATCTAGGTGACTTTCTATTATTGCATAGCTGTCATATTTACACTGGATTGCATTATGGTTATTTTCTACGAAATTTCTGTGCTTGGTTAAATGAATGAGTGTTAAGTAAACAAAAAGTTGTAATGTTAATGATTTTGAAGAATATGTGCAGTAAAAATTACTTGGTGTTCATTTCACACGTTTGAAGTTTGTTTGCGATTGTTCAGATGGTAATGATAATACTTGAATATCACAACATAAGCATTATCGCAAGTCTTTACAGAGATACTTGTACTCCCATAAAACTAGCATAATGTTTGGTTGACTTAAAATTTATGACTCATCATTTTGAGAACCATCATCATTTTGAAACTGACTTATCATGACTCATCATTTTGAGAACCATCATCATTTTGAAACTGACTTATCATGACTCATTATTTTGAGATTGTAATGTTGTATGAATTTATATATCTACTAGCAGCGATTACACGGCGTTGCTCAGGATTTACCATGCAAAACTATGATAAAAATTACACCGGAACATATAGGGCCGATTGCGATATATTACCGTTGAATATATCGCAATTTAGAGATGTTTAAATAAAATTAAAGTTGGAAAGTGTTTCATAATCAATGTTTTATGCATGATTGATCTTTCTTGTGCTTTCTTAATACTTTTCGTTGTTAAGTAAGCCTTTGAGAAATAATAAACCATGGTGAAAGATTCTATTTAAATTCATATCTCAAACCTGCGATTTTCAAAATTGTCTAATACGTTCAATAAACTCCCACAAAACTCAGTATTGAGTAAGCCTGTGAGAAATAAACCATGGTGAGAGTTTCCATTTAAATTCATATCTCAAACCTGCGACTTTCAAAAGTGTCTAATACGTTCAATAAACTCCCACAAAACTCAGAGATTTAATTGAATTTCACGTTTTAAACCAACGGTGTCCAACCTTTTTCGTTGTGAATCATGGAGTTAGAGAGTAGAACTCCTAGGAAAAAGTATCGTTTTTCACTAATATCTCGAAAACCACTGGTCGTAGAAACTCGAAACATGGCCTATGTTTTTTGTCGGGTGGTTTCAAGATTACCAAGACAAATTTCATGAAATTCGGTTCAGCCGTTCTCCAGTTATGGTGAATCATACATACACACTTTTCTTCTTTATACTGTATATATGATATACAGGGTTTTTAGGAAAATCGCTATATCTCCTATAACTTTTAAACCCCGTATCGTATTGCCATAGAAGTAATGTGCACCTTTAGGAAAGTGACCATTCGCAGTCGAGTGAATGTACTTGTAGCGCCTCTAGTGATGAACTTCAGAAAAATCACTCCAAAACCAACAGAGCTAGGCCGAATAGTCCAATTACAAGATGAAAGAGCTATTTAATGGAAAACAATGCGTGCTTCTGTCACATAGGAACCGTGCCACAAGTCACAGGGGAACATTTTATGTGACGGAAACACACAGTCCTTTTATGTGCACCAGAATGTGTATCCAAGGACAGGAGGGCGGAAAGGAACTATGAAATTAAGCTTCCTTCCAAGGATCACACAAACAGAAATAAATTTGATATTAAGTACAATAATCTACTTCAGCGTTGTTTTTGCAATAACCTCAGATCCGGTTGCCCAGGCTTACAAAATGCAAACTGGACACACAGGCACACAGCAAAATAACAACAATCAGGTTAGGAAAACATGAGTCAAATTATCATAATAAAATCTTTATATATATATATATATACATATATATATATATATATTTAAATAAAGAAGCGAAGAAGGCAATTCTGGCCATTTTCTGTATTAAATATATCTAGATAATATTTGGCCTTTGTACTTATGGCATATTCTATAATACTAGAAGCATTAAACACGACATTTTATATATATATTCAAATAGTGAAGATAATTAATCTTGATGTAAATTAAGTATGGTTTCACTTTATCGACTGAAATTCTGGCCACAATTCAGATTCAGAAATTCTCTTTTAAGAATTTCGATGTTTTCAATATATGCTACTTGAATAATTTAAATACCTGAATACTTCATCACTGTTTCGAATACCCAATTTCACACAAGCACCGATTTAGATATGAGTACTTCGACTCAGGATCTCAAAGGATCAAGAAGCGAATCGTGCACACACACTGGTTGAATTCCAGCCGAGAAAATTCACTCCAATATTTTGATGGAAATGGTCCAAATACTTTGACAGTATTCACACCTCTTTATTGTAGAACATCCAAATAAATCTCGAGACTTAGCAAGCTTGGCTGGGGTAACCTATGAGCTCTTCGAAACGGCTAGTCATACAGGATGTCATCGCACCGATTTAGATATGAGTACTTCGACTCAAGATCTCAAAGGATCAAGAAGCGAATCGTGCACACACACTGGTTGAATTCCAGCCGAGAAAATTCACTCCAATATTTTGATGGAAATGGTCCAAATACTTTGACTGTATTCACACCTCTTTATTGTAGAACATCCAAATAAATCTCGAGACTTAGCAAGCTTGGCTGGGGTAACCTATGAACTCTTCGAAACGGCTAGTTATACAGGATGTCATCGCGCTCGACTTCTTTTGTCGACTATTCAGAACTTTCCGAAATTAGATCTGAAATAAATAAATGAGAAATTAGTAATTTTGAAATTAAAGAAATTGTCTTGGCCCACATGGATTATAAGATTTCTTTTGAATCAGAATTATAATCCGAAACACAAAAATGACCGTTGGGTCATAAATTCCTTTGTGTCCGACTTTTCGGAGCGGGAATTACGAGCTCCTTCTCCAACGAAAACTCAGGGCCAAGAGAGCCCTCTACTGTGAAAAATGGTAATATAGGTCGCCTCGACCTTCAACTCCTTGCACAAATTTAAAATGTAGCATCAAACGGTCTGTGCGGAACCTCGTGCCACCGCCTAGAGAAACGAAACCGCAGCTCCCGGGCATGAAATAAAGTAATAAGAAATTAGCTTCGGAACATCTGCCCGAGCGAAATTCGCACACTTTCAGCATGAAAGTGCAAACGCATTCAGAATTAAAAACTTGGAATAAAAATGGCTTCCGAAGGAGAATAATTTCGGAAAGAACTGAAAAATGTCGTGTTTCACACTTAAACCGTCATAAATCACTATGACACTTCAAACAAGCTTCATAAATTTACTCATCGCCAAGGCCTGTGATTCTGCAATCCTTGCGATGATGAATTGAGTTTTATGATTTTAAAATTATAACGTTTTCAATTATAATATATAATTTTTATAACGCACGACTGCATTCTTTTTAACAGTTCGTATTTTAGAAAACAATGTATCTGAATGTTATTGATATTTGTGATTCTTCCTAGGTATTGGATTTGGTCTAGCCTATAACCTTATGAATGTGATCATCAATCAGTATTTCTTGAATTACAGAGCAACTGCTAATGGCATAGCTAATTCCGGAGCGTGTTTTGGATCTGTGATATTCCCTCCACTATATGAACATCTCTTGTCCACATATGGATTAAACGGTTGTTTGCTTCTTGTTGGAGGAATTATTTTGCAGCTTACTATATCGGGAACAGTGATGAAGCCACCGTCGTGGATTGAAAATGAAACAAATGCAGACGATAGCACAACCGGCAATAGTAAGTCAGTGACTGGTAAAGATTTTAAAAATGTTAGATATTCTTCCCTAGAAGATAATGATATCCGTGATAACTACGCATCTAGTGAGGTTGCTGTTATAAATCACTGTGAAGACGTAATGAAAGTAGAAAATACAAATTTGCCAATATCAGATTGTGAAAGTCAGGAAATCAAGTACGGAACTGCAAAGAATAGCAATTTAATTGAATCTCTTAAAACTAACACTGAAGACGAAGTAAATAATATCAACCAGCGTCGTTTGCTATCTGGAGATAATCCAGAAGAGAGATTAAAAGTGATAGCTTCTGGAGAAAATTCATTTGTGGAACATGATCAGGGTGCATTTATTAACGTTGAAAGCGGGTTATATGAAAAAACATCTGATAAAAATTCTGAAATGGAAGAAAAAATGTCATTAGTTAGAAGCTCGAAGATTGGAAATGAATACCAGGAGGATATTTCCAAAAGGTTTTCACCTTCGCAGTCTTTTGAAAACGATCTAAATAATCAAAGAACTAATGCTACTACAATGTCTTCTGCAGATATAAGCGGAAGAAAAGATATACTTTCTGATTCGGAAAATGGTTTAGAAAATGAAAATGCAATAAAAACTTCAAACCCATATTTAGAAACAGAGCAATTTCAAAATGACCTAGCAACAGATCAGCAGTTAAGATCTAAACAAGAGTTGAACGTGGACTATACAAAATCAAAATTACAAAAGAAAAGTGAAATGATAAGTATTCTTTTGTCTTTCAAGCATGTTCTAACATGTCCGATGTTTTATGTCATAGCAATCTCCAACGTCTTTTTCTTTTCTAACGAAGAAATGTTCTTTGTCATAAATGTGGATTTTTATGTTGACAAGGGTATTGCTGAAGAGGATGCAAAATATTTAATCTTTGTCTTTTCAATCAGCGATCTCATTGGTCGTCTTTGCTTAGGATGGATAACTGATCGTGAATTTGTCCGGAGATCCCATTTTTTGCTAATATGCATGGCAATAGTAGCTGCATTATTCTTTTGTTTTCCATTTGCTAATGGATATGCATCATTACTCATTCTCAATAGTATATATGGATTAATACTAGGATGTACAACTGTTATTTTCTGCGTTATTCCGGTAGACTATCTCGATATGGACGTCCAGGAAGTAGCATTTGGCTGTATAGCTTTTCTATGTGGAGTGTTGACTTTAATGTTTTCTTTGTTAATTGGTAAGTATTAAAACTGTTTATAGATTTTCTTTATCAAGAATCTTAATACATTTAACTAATCATTAGTGAAATGCATCTATTTTTTCAATATTTTATTCGAGGCAAAATAGTAATGTTTTAGGTGCATGTATTTGTTATAATTAAATTGAAGGTGTCTGTGAATCTTAATCTGTGTATGCATGTACGGTTTTGTACGATTATTTGTGAAAGTATGCTAAACTTTAAAAATTTAAAGCAATATGTAAGTGTTCATGACTTAGATCCTGGAAAACTGTAATATTAAAGTACCATTTGGGTTCTTTTTCTTAAATTATCTATATGTACTAATTGCCAAGTGTCTGTCAGTCTGTCTGTCTGTCCGTCTGTCTGTCTGTCCATCTGCCTCTCACGCTTTTTTTAGGCACTTCCCGAATAGATAGAGGCTTGCAATTTGGTACACGACTCGATCGTTCGACAAAACACCCTGGAAAAATCGAATTTTTCGAAAACGTTCTCTAGAGGGGGTGCTCCACACCAAAACGTTCGAAAAGTGAAATGATAGGAAAGCATGCTTTGGGATAAGATAGAAATTTCAAATTTGATGTATGGGTAAACCTTTCGAAAAGAAGAAAGTGTGCAATTTCAGATTTCCAATATTTTCTACTTAAGGGGTGCCGCATACCAAAATGTTCGATTTACCAAATAAATAAGAAACAGCTCCTTTAAAATTTGATAGGGGCTTGAAATTTGGTATATGGAATAATTATTTGTTAAAAACACCCAAACCGATTATAGTTTTTCAAAAACATTCGTTTAAGGGGGTGCTCCAGAGGAAAACGTTCGAAAGGTGAATTGATAAGAAAACATACTTCGGGATGAGATAGAGATTTGAAATTTGGTGCACGGGTATATAGTTTGGAAGGAAGAAAGTGTACAATTTCAGTTTTCCAATATTTTCTACTTTAGGGGGTGTCGCACACAAAACACTCCTTTTAGAACGTGATAGAGGCTTGATATTTGGCATATGGGAGAATAATTTAATTGAAAACCCAAGAGGAATGGAGTTTTTCAAAAATATATATTTAAGGGGGGGGGGGGGTTACTCCACAGAAAAACATTCGAAAGGTGAAATGATAGAAAAAGCATGCTTCGCGATGAGATAGAGACTTCAAATTTGGTATACGTGTAGATAGTTAGAAAGGAAGAAAGTGTGCAATTTCAGTTTTCCAACATTTGCAATTGTAGGGGGTGCCGCACACTAAAATATTCGATTTGACGATCAAACGCCTCCTTTACAATGTGATAGAGGCTTGAAATTTAGTACATGGGATAATCATTTGATAAAAAAACCCTACGACTATTACGGTTTTTCAAAAGTGATCATTTAAGGGGCTGCAATACAGAAAAACGTTCGAAATATGAAGTGATAGAAAAACATGCATCACCATAGGATAAAAACATCAAATTTGGTGTGCTGGTAGATAGTTTGAAAGGAAGAAAGATTACTTTTTTAGATTTCACATATTTGCAACTTTAGGGGGTGCCGAACACCAATATGTTCGATTTTCGTAATAAATCAGATACGCTTCCTTTAAATGTGATAAAGGCTTGATATTTGGTATATGAGCCAATCATCTAATAAGAAACCCAAGGCGAACAGAGTTTTTAAAAAATGTTCATTTATAGGTGTGCTCCACAGAAAAACGTTCGAAAGGGGAGATGATAAAATAGTATGCTTCGGTATGAGATAGAGACTTTAATTTGGTGTGCTGGTAGATAGTTCGAAAGGAAGACTTGCGCAATTTAAAATGTAAAATATATTCTTCTTTAGGGGGTTCCGCACACTAAAATATTCGATTTGCCGAATAAATGTGAAACACGAATTATTAAAAAAATGACAATATTCAGTGGTTGCTTATTGCGATATTATTGATTTTCAACGGGTATTCGGCTAGTTTAATTCTAATTTTACGCCTCAAAATACAGGCCATGGGTATAAAGAGCAGGAGTTCAAACGTCATGTTGGCAAAACGCCAAATTCGTTTGAAACAATATATCGGGTGTCGCTGTGCCAAAATAAGTTCCACGGCATTGCATGTACGTATTTCAATGGCAAAAGGCTCAAATTGAATTAAATGCCTATCAAAAGTGTTAATTTTGCAGAAATAAATTATCAATGCAATGCAAATTATAACTCACAAAATTAAAAAAAATATATTTCTAGATATTTAAATTTACATTCCCTTTCAATTTATATTTATACCCATATATTCTGTATCCTGTTCTACAACTAGAAAAAATACTTATTGCTTCTACTCATAATTAGGAAATTTTAGTTTAAAATATTCAAATATGCATAGCTAAACACTACGCCTATTGTATCGAATGAGATGAGACTTTGCTAACTCTAACGACACCTACATATAATGCTTAAAGTATTGTGGTATTTAAGATGTTCATCCATAGGAGTTTAACCGCCTTCTATCTAACTCCATTATCCAAACTTTTATATTTTTAAAATCATTTATACAATTGATATTCAATACTAAGAAATATTTCAGTTATTATCGCCAGTTGGCAGGAAAATTGACCAACTTAAATGCAATATCTTTGTTAACAAACTGATAGTAGACTAAATTAAAACTATCACAAAAGATGTTAAGGTTTAAACATTTGAACTACAGTTGTTAATGGATTAAAACAATTTTTAAATGCATTGATTGTTATTCGAAGCTCTGATCATAGATTTGTATTTCAGACTTTCGTTAGTGTTGAGTAATGAAATTAATTAGCGATTTGATAGATACATCCCACAAAAGCGATTCTGAAAAACAGAACGATACGAAACTATGGTTGACCGTTCTTTTGCTAACACATGGCTCTATTCGTACGAAAACAAACAAAAGCTGAGTTTGGAATACACTATTTTCCAATAAATTGTAACGACATTTCAACAATGTTTTTTCATAAATTGCTACATGAAAAATTAACTTTAAGCCTTTAAAATGTATTTCAAGGAGAGCCATCATTTTACATTGCTGATAAAATTAGAAACATCTTAAGTATGACTAGGTTGCTTGTTTTGTAAATACATTACACTATGAGCTCATTTTAATGATCATTTAAGGCAAAACAACACACTTCATAAAGAGGGGCGCGATAGCCCATTGGTTCGCGCGCTGAAATTGCACTCGGTAGGCCCGGGTTCGATTCCAGCCACTGCCAAAACTGCCGCCGTGTTCACGCGGAGTACGATCACGTTAAACATGTGGGCCGCAAGTCCTTCCGTGAGGTTGGTGGTAGGGGAAGTAGGATACGATCCCTGTGGATACCTCCCCCACTGGGTTCCGGTCTAAATTGTGTGGCTCTTCCAGGTCGTCCAAACAGTTACCTTACACCTTTCTGGTAGGTCGGACGGTCTGGATCTCAACAACAAAAACACTACAGTAAGACTGCTATATGTACGGGCTGCCGCAATAGCGGCCATCTTGACTCCCAGTTTAAGCAGCATCGGGCGCGGTTAGTACTTGGGTGGGTGACCACTTGGGAACACCGCGTGCTGTTGGCACATTTCGGGCGCGGTAGCCCGGTGGTTTGCGCGCTGGATTTGCACGCTGCCACAACTGCCGCCGTGTTCATGCGGAGTACGATCACGTTAAACATGTGGGTCCGTAAATCCTTCCGAGAGGTTGGTGGTAGGGGAAGGAGGGTACGGTCCCTGTGGATGCCTCCCCCACTGGGTTCCGGTCTAAATTGGGTGACACTTATCGGCAGTCCAAACAGTTACTTTACACCTTTCTGGTAGGTCGGACGGTCTGGGTCTCAACAACAACAACACTTCATAAAGAGTGTAGAGAATCGTGCTGGTATAACCGAGAATTGAACCACAGATCTTCGTACTGATAACTCGACGATCTATCGTTGAGCAACTGGGGCGGAATTGCCAAGCTCTTATCGTCGAAGTGGACTCTGCATTTTCCATCCTATATTGTCAGATTGACATGCAACCGATAATCTGACTGACCATCTCCTGCTATCTTTATCTCTCGCTAGCCTTCTGCTGCTATTTCAATCTTCCAGGTAGCTTCCTTCGTGGTCGTTGACCTCCCGATTTGATATGGCGCTCAATATAGCAGAGTCCACAGAATCCGTGCTAGTCGTACTAGGCTTACTTTCAGACCCCCGACAACTTTTCACTAACCAACAGGGTTAATTTGTTCGGACGCCATTATAAAGAATCTTGCTCACCCGTGAATCGCACTGACCAGCCGACGCTCTGTCGTTGAGCTACTGGGGCGGAATTGCAAGCTCTTATCGTCGAAGATCTAATCCAAGATCCAATTTCATTTTGTCTGGTGAAAATTGACAAACAATATGCATCTGGTCAGAATTGAATACGTTTATTGTTTTCGAAATTCTGTGTGTACACTTCGAAAACGGTGATAGTAAGCTGAGCGATCAAAAGGTGAACCCCTCAAAATTGGATCTTAAATTAAGTGCATTAAATTCTAATTTAAGTAAATTAATTATTTTAATATATTTTTCTTCTTTCAGGATATTTCAGAGACAATTTAGGATCTTATTCAAATATATTTTACATAATGGGAGCAGTATCGCTGCTCTCTTCCGGACTGTGGCTTCTAGAAAATGTGTTCACGAAGCCAAAGAATTCTCCGCAAAATATTCCCTCTGAAGACATGTTGTAAACAAACTTTTACATAATAGGAGCAGTATCGCTGCTCTTTTCCAGAAAGTGGCTTCTAGAAAATGTCTTCACGAAGCCAAAGAATTCTCCGCAAAATATTCCCTCTGAAGACATGTTGTAAACAAACTTTTACATAATGGGAGCAGTATCGCTGCTCTCTTCCCGAAAGTGACTTCTAGAAAATGTGTTCACGAAGCCAAAGAAGTCTCCGCAAAATATTCCCTCTGAAGTCATGTTGTAAACAAACTTTTACATAATGGGAGCAGTATCGCTGCTCTCTTCCCGAAAGTGGCTTCTAGAAAATGTGTTCACGCAGCCAAAGAAGTCTCCGCAAAATATTCCCTCTGAAGTCATGTTGTAAACAAACTTTTACATAATGGGAGCAGTATCGCTGCTCTCTTCCAGAAAGTGGCTTCTAGAAAATGTGTTCACGAAGCCAAAGAATTCTCCGCAAAATATTCCCTCTGAAGACATGTTGTAAACAAACTTTTACATAATGGGAGCAGTATCGCTGCTCTCTTCCCGAAAGTGGCTTCTAGAAAATGTGTTCACCCAGCCAAAGAAGTCTCCGCAAAATATTCCCTCTGAAGTCATGTTGTAAACAAACTTTTACATAATGGGAGCAGTATCGCTGCTCTCTTCCAGAAAGTGGCTTCTAGAAAATGTGTTCACAAAGCCAAAGAATTCTCCGCAAAATATTCCCTCTGAAGACATGTTGTAAACAAACTTTTACATAATGGGAGCAGTATCGCTGCTCTCTTCCCGAAAGTGACTTCTAGAAAATGTGTTCACGCAGCCAAAGAAGTCTCCGCAAAATATTCCCTCTGAAGTCATGTTGTAAACAAACTTTTACATAATGGGAGCAGTATCGCTGCTCTCTTCCAGAAAGTGGCTTCTAGAAAATGTGTTCACGAAGCCAAAGAATTCTCCGCAAAATATTCCCTCTGAAGACATGTTGTAAACAAACTTACATAATGGGAGCAGTATCGCTGCTCTCTTCCAGAAAGTGGCTTCTAGAAAATGTGTTCACGAAGCCAAAGAATTCTCCGCAAAATATTCCCTCTGAAGACATGTTGTAAACAAACTTTTACATAATGAGAGCAGTATCGCTGCTCTCTTCCAGAAAGTGGCTTCTAGAAAATGTGTTCACGAAGCCAAAGAATTCTCTGCAAAATATTCCCTCTGAAGACGTGTTGTATACAAACTTTTGCATAATGGGAGCAGTATCGGTGCTCTCTTCCAGAAAGTGGCTTCTAGAAAATGTGTTCACGAAGCCATAGAATTCTCCGCAAAATATTCCCTCTGAAGACATGATGTGAACAAACATTTACATAATGGGAGCAGTATCTCTGTTATCTTCCGGAAAATGGCTTCTAACAAATGTCTTCACGAAACCAAAGAAATCTCCGCAAAATATTTCCTCTTAAGACATGTTATGAACAAACTCTGATTTTCATCTGTACATTTATGTTGTAATATTTAAATGTATTGTATATGTAATGGTTTGCAGGATATGTGACCACTTCTTGGAAAATTCAAAATTAAGTTTAATGCATTGTTTATGTTAAGTTTAATGCATTAAGTTTACTGCTTTTCAACCTGATTCTTAAACCTTTTTTTACTTTCCTTATATACATAATGTATAAGGAAAGTATTGTGATGGGGTCGAAAATTCGAAATCGAGTTTTCGACGGGAGAGCACGTTGTAAGCATCCCTGATCACGAATCAAACATTTTTGCGGTGATGTCTGTGTGTGTGTGTGAAAGTATGTGTGTGTGTCAGTGAGTCTGTGGAGACGATAACTCACGAACGAATGGAGCGATTCGGAGAAAATTTGGTACAAAAATCACTAACCGTGAATAATGGAGGTTTATTGTCTTTAAACACAATCGAATGTTCAGAACCCCCCCCTAAATTTTCGTGTGAAATTTTGAAAAAATCATCAAAAAATCAAAACCTTTAATAAAATTACGCAAATAGACATTTCTTATGTAATTTTTCCTTAGAAAACGATTGACATAAAATTTAGAATGCTAGCATGAACCGTTCTCGAGATATTGGACATTTTTCAAATAAATTTATAAAAAAATCCCATAAATTAAAAATAATATATTAACTGTTGAGAAACATGTTCATTTTTCATATGTAATATCATGCGGTAAATTAGGTGACATCAATTTCGTGGATCTAGTTCGTACCATTCATAAGAAAAGATACTTTGAGTAATATATTTGTATTTGAACGCCAATAGTCATTTATCTGCTATAAGAATAATTTATTTGTACGTCCATAACGCTTGGCGAGAATTTGGCGGAATGTCGCCAACTTGGCGACATTTTTAAGTGTTGCCAAATTAACAAAAATGGATGAAAATAACGCTAAATCAATGAAAATGACGACTAATTAACGAAAATTCAATATCTTGGAAAGAATATAATTATCTACTATAAGAATAACCTATTTGTTTTGCTGTAAAAGTAATAAATTCATTGCATTATATAAGGAAAGTCATGTGCTGCCCACATCAGATTTTTTTTTACTAAAATTATTGTTTAAACCAGGGTTGAAAGAATTTTCTTCTCTTTAGAAAAAAAACAGTTTCTTTTTCAACCCAGTTTGATACTAAAAAATTTAACTTCTCGGAATTAGCAACATAAGCAGAGCATAATGAAAACTTATTAAGAGGCATGCAGCTATTCCTCACTGAAAAGGGTATAGTTGTGTGTATAAGGGCAATATATGCCATTATTTCAGATCTAAGATTACCGACAACTGTATCCTGTTCCTGTAAACCAACATATATTGAGTTGTAATATGTAATGCCTGGAACAAAACTTTTATTCATGATTTTATGCGGTGTAAATATTGTACTTCTACTTCTGATTTGATGTGGTGTAAATATTTTGTATAAATCTGAAAAGTTTGTGCTGTTTGTTAAATCAATAGGATTCGTATTGTTATACTGTTATCGTTATATCGTATTGTTATATCCATGTTGCGTTTATATTGTAATTTTTATATCAATAAGATTCGTATTTTTATACGTTTCAATACACCGTGCAGTTATAATATGAAAAAATGTAAGTAAATATAAAAAATGTAAATGTACAAAAGTGAATACAAAATTGTTCTAATATATATTTTAACTTCAAAATAAAGAAGAAAAAATAAGTCGATTTTTAATATGTAGTGTTTTCAATTTCCTATCGTCTTCCCCGTTGTATAATACTCGTGTATACATATGCATACACCTATGTAGTTTCAAAATGTTTGTAAAATCAAAGCGGATTTGTAACCGGAAAATTTATGTTTGATAAATTACTAGCACACATGACGTCTAAATATGGAGGTTCTCACCATGGTTCTGGTTACATTTCCCCCAAATAAAAATAATTTCGCGATATTCTTCATTAGTAAACATAGTAAACATGGCTTATGGAATTAAAATTAAAATAGGACGAAGTAACAAACACATAGCATAAAGATACAATACTGCAAATAGTATGTTTCTTCAACCTCAGATAGGTTTATTTATTTATTTTTACTTCGATTACGTTGATGTTTACCGACAAATCGTCTGTCAATTAAAACAATTAGCTTTCAAACTAAATTTATTGAATCGTTTGTTATACAACTGTCGCCAGAAGAATTTGCAGTTTAAAGAATCATATGCTTTTAAAATTAACTGTAATGTGGCTCAACTCGGATATCTCATATCAGAACCATCTTTTTTTTTTCAAATTTTACAACCGCGCAATGTAACATACTATAATTGGAATCATTTGGAACAAAGATTTTTCCAGATACGGTTATCGTTAGACCAACAGACAAACGCTACCGATACATCATTACAATACTATCTCTTAACACAACACAATTAATTTCATTGATTTGTCGTCGTATTCATTAATATCGCGATATTAATATCGATTTGGAGATATTTTTGTCACTTTGGTAACATTTAAAAGAAAAAAATCGCCAAGTTGGCGATATACCGCCAAATTTTTTGCCAAACTTTATGGACAGACGGAGAAATGAGTTATTAAGATAATAATTTCCACAAAGCAACTTTTAGAGAAATCATTATTAACCTTCCGCTAGAAAAATGAAATAATATTACAAATTCATTAAAATAGGTAAATTAGACCGTATTTGACCCCCATGTACCTAGGCATTACCTCTTCTTCTGCTCACAGAAAGTTGTTTTCAATCTTTTTCAATCTTTCACCCTTTGCAGACATTGGCGTCCATGGACGCCAATGTCTGTTAAGGGGGATCGAACTATTTCGGATACTGCATGTCAAATACCTGTCTTTTTTAGAGGTTTTTCGTTTGGGATGGACGCTGTCCCATCCGTAAACAAAAGGTTAAGGAAATTAGACGTATCAAAGAAATTGAACTATTATTATCAAAGAAATTGTACTATTATTATCAAAGAAATTGAACTAAATTTTGCAAAATATTGAATTTTCATCCATTATGCATCATTTTTATCAAGTTAGGGTCATTTTATCAATTTTGAGGCAATTTCGTTTATTTAGCGATATTTTGTTCCATTTGGCGACATTTAAAAAAGTCGCCAAATTTGCAGCCAAATGGGACGGTGGGATTGACAGACAGACATTACTGTACTATCTTCTAACAAAACACATTTAATTTAATTGATTTAGCGTCATTTTATTCAATTTGGCGACATTTTTATCGATATGGCGACATGTTCATTTCGCAACATTTAAAAAAGTCGCCAAGTTAGCAATATTGCACTAATTTTGTCGCCACACGTTACAGAGACGGACGAATGGAGAAATGGGTTATTAAAATAAATTTTAAGTAGCTTGTGATATACCGGGTGGTCAGAATTAAAACATCCCTACTCTGAGCTCGCTATACATCGAACTACTCAGTGTAAAAGCTCCAAAATTGTTGAACCTACTATTCAAGACATGGGGAAAGAGAAAAAAATTACGCGAAAAAAAAAATTAGCTCCAGAAACACCGATAGGTGGCTCTGTACAACAGAAAATATGCTGAAAAGACACAAAATAATCACAAAAAAAACAAACACATGCGATATGGAATTTTTCCTTTTTGATTTCTTTTGCTGATATGAAAAAAAAGAAGATAAAAAAGTGAGGAAACTTAAACTGTCATTGTAACTGCAATTTCGCACTGTAAGCACAAAAATTTGCATAAACCCTTGGTTTGCAGCTACTATGTTCTGGGCATAAAAAGGCATAAGACTGGGAAATTTTCATTCTTTTCAGTGATGGCTGTCACACTGCCAGAACGCGCTTTGCTTGTGAAGTTGTTTTATGAAAACAAAGGACATGCTTCAACTGCACTTCGGGAGTTTCGTCGACTTAAGAATTTGCGCAAAGGACCATTACTTCCACAAGCTCTCAGGAGAAAGATCGCTCGATTCGAAAAAACTGGACATTTTGGAGTTCAGCCGGTCAAGGACGCAAATCGACTCGTTCAGATGTCGTTGACGATGTTGCCGCCGCTATTGTTGAACAATTAATGGATAACGTTATAGGCTGTAGTAGTGCACGTGGAGTGCCACGACACTTGGGTGTTCCCTACAGCACAGTGCGGAACGTACTGAGAAACATAGTGCATTTTTTCCTGTACAAAATTAGTCACAATCACCACTTGCTGACCATCGACAGGGAGAAGCGACTGACCTTTATATTGACATTTCTGGCTAGAGTTGAAGTGGATGCATCGTGACCATATCAGATTCTATGGAGCGATGAAGCGCATTTCCATCTAAGTGGAACAGTCAACACCCATAACTATCGCATTTGGGACACGTAAAACCTCATACCTTCCAAGAGATTCCACTTCACTCACCGAAAGTTACAGTCTGGTGTGGATTCACAGCCACATTCATTCCCGGACCTTTCTTTTTCGAAGAGGCTACTCCCAATGGCCCTGTGACATGCACCGTGACGACCAGGAGGTACAAAAACATGCTCGAAAATTTTGTTGTACCCTAACTGCAACAGCATCAATGTCTTAATTCAATTACCTTTATGCAAGATGGAGCGCTTCCACACATTGGACTCTGTGTACAGCAGTTTCTTCGGCAACATTTTACTAATAGTAGAGTAATTAGTCGTGCGTTTCCGACAACCTGACCATCTCGTTCTTCAGAACTTTATCCCTGTGATTTTTGGCTGTGAGGATACTTAAAAAGTCTTGTTTATCGAAGACGTCTGGCAACCTTGGAAGATTTGAAAGACAGTATCACTCTGGATGTGAAAAGCATCTCAATCGACCAATTACGATCTGCAGTTGAACAAGCTGTCCACAGACTGCAGATTTTACATCTTGAAGAAGGGAACCATATTGAGCAGCATTCCCTGCATCGGTAAGGTCCTTGTGATATGAGTGTTTGGTACGTTCGAATAAAATGTGTTACAAATGTGTATTTTGTGTCTTTTCAGCATATTTTCTGTTGTACAGCGCCACCTATCGGTGATTCTGGAACTAATTTTTTTTGCGTAATCCCTTTCCCCATATCTTGAATAGTATGTTCAACAATTTTGGAGCCTTTACACTGAGTAGTTCGATCTATAGAGAGCTCAGAGTAGGGGTGTTTTAATTCTGACCACCCGGTATATATATATATATATTGCAAGAAAAAATTTGAAAAATCTGTATTGTTGGTCCCAATGATCACAATTATAATATGGTACCCTTGACTTTAAAAGGCTTGAAAAAAATCTTTCGATTGATACCATTTTTGATAATGTACCCCCGAGGGGGGATAGTGACGTCACGAATGTAAAATTTGATAAATTGCTTCGATACGGACTCTTCTAGACACGATGTTTAGCAACAATAGTTAACATCAGTATATTTTTACTTTCTCATACTATGTAATATAGTATAAAATATTGTTTTCACGAAAATGTTCGAATTCGAGATTTTAATGCCAATGCATGTCTGTCTGTGGTCGGTTTATTGTGTACACAATAGCGGCCATGCATTTCTCTGAATTCTCACGAAACTTTATATCCGGCTTTGTTATAAAAAAGTCTAAATCTAGATATAATTCTTATAATTTCGTGAGAAAACTTCGAAATGATAAATGTTTCATAACATGGCAACATAGATCAAAATGTGACATAATCATGCATGAAAGGGTTTATTCATATCTCAATGATCACGAGACTGAATAGTTTCAATCATTTTAGTGAAAAACAGCCGCGATACATTTTTTTTTGTTCGTGACGTCATTAGCTCCCTCTGAGGGCAAATTATCACTCCAGGAGGCACATTTTCACGTATGGCATCAATCGAAAGATTTTTTCAAGCCCTTTAAACCTTTAAAGTGAAGGGTAAAAAGCTATAACTGTAATCATTTGGCACCATGATAACGATTTTTCAAAAAAAAAATTCGGAAAACAACAACAAAAAACAAATGCAAGGTACTTAAAAATGGATTCCGATATGAGAAATTTGAGTTGATCCACACCCCAGTAAATTTAACATTAAGATTGTAATTGACGTCGACTAAGCAACGTTGACCTATAGGAGCAGATGGCAATCCACACTGTGGGTGATTTTTGTTGGATGACCACCCTCGGTCTTTAGTATTTATCGCTTTTAAAGAAGATAACTCACACGATGCGACGCTAAGGGTGATACCAAACTCTTTAGTCCCACTTACAAAAGTTCACTTTCCTCGAGCTTTCCAATAGTTCGATGACAAATAAAATCATCAATATGTCCTTCCTCGACTTGTCATTTGCTCACTTCTACCACACAACAAATATAATCGAGCACGTCTGTAACAGTTATGCACACCTTACAGTGACTTCCTTTCAGCTGATGCTATTGGACTGTTCAGTTATTTTATGTTTGGGTATTGCTGCTATATACGGCGTTATATTATTCTTCTCACTCTGTCTTTTTAAATTTTGCATACCAGTGTATTATCAGTCATACCATATATTATATTGTTACGGCGTATCCTCTGAAATCGTGAGTGTACGCTTAGGATAAAAGAACGAACGAATCCGAATTTCTGAATAACTAACACGTTTATTTCCAAGCACAGCGTATACAGGAACCAATTTGATTCTCCAAAGTTCGTTCAAATCCCTCTTCAATAGATAAAATTAAAAACTGCATTCTTGTTGCCATGGAAATTTCTAATAAAATGACCTAAGCTTATGAGTAGATTCTGCTCTCAATTAATTTTGATCAATGAATACCATTATTTCATTCTTATTAACTTATATGCATTTATTGTATTCACTTCATATTTTCTGTTTTCATGTAGATAATGAAAAAAAAAGCTGTGTTAACTGTTCTTATTTTCTCAATTCTTTCTTTTACTTTTGACCCTTTTTATTTGTATATTTTCTAAATTTCCTTTTCTAAATTTTATTCTAAATTTTTTAAATTTTCTGTTTTCGTTCTCCATGTGCCTAAATTCCTTTCCTTTTCCATATATCTTCTTTTTTTATACATTTTATAAATTTTCCTTTTAAAATTTTATTATTTTCTTTAATTTTAATCTATTTTTCATTATGTTGAAATACCCCACTATAAATATTATTTTTCAATCTTTCTATTTATATTCGCAATAACTCTTTTCCCAGTTTCGGGAAATGGACGTACTTCTCAAGTTCACATATGATGTAAAACTGTCTGTTTGACCACAATATTTTTCTTCGGTTGCTATCTTTTTAGACCCAAATAAATGTTCTTTTGCCCGGACTAGTAGGCAATGGGTGCCTCCTGAGTGGAGGAGGTATCCTTTCCCGGCTGTGGAGCTAGCTACTCTAAACCCACTATGTGAATCGCACGGTCTGGGGTCTTCAGCGTAAACAGGAACAATATGCAGTAAAACAGCACTTAATGCTCCACTAATTTCGCGAAACTGCAAAAACTATTTTAAAAACATTGACGATATCACAGTTCAATGTAGCTCGCATCAAGTTAACTGCTGTCCAACTGAATGTTGACTCCTTTTGTAGACTCTATAGAAACTTCTGGAAATCTCTCATATTTCGTAGAATATCGGTTACTTCGAGGTGTTTTTCAAACCTTCAAAAAGTTATCAAATGCAGTAAAATTAGCGATCATTCGCCAAATCTGGCAACACTTTCCCGAACTTCAGCATATGGCAAACCTAGATGCAAGTTATAGGAAAGGTTGCTGTACGATTGTTTTCTCTGTCTGGTTTTCAAAAGAAACCCCAGCGAGAGCATTTTACAAGTTCAATACACAGTCATACACCGGATATTATATGTATACCGTCGACTTACCTGCGCTCGCACTTGAGTGTACTTTGTATTGGGACCATTCTTCGAAATTACAATGGTTACTTCTTGCAAACTTCATGTATTCTGTGTATGCTGAAGCCTGCTCAGAGTAATGGTGTTATTACACGGGCAATTTTTATTGCCGAACTTCGGCAATTCCGCCCGTCAATCATACTTTAGGCTCCTCCTCTTTAACAGGTCCCTTCTCTCTAATCTCGTCGATTTCATTTTAGAAAGCATTCTTTGGTGTGTTTTTCGTATAATTTGAATCTTTTATATCCCAAAGGTGTCTGTAATTTGTTAAAAGTTCTATTATTATTTTTCCATCTCCAGACTTTAGAAATTGCTCCCGGCAATAAACTTTAGGGCCCGCCTTTCTAAAACTCCCCGCCTTTCAAGGTCAAAAATTTCGAAATCGAATTTTCGACGGAAGAGCACTTTTTAAGAAGCATCCTTGAACTCGAATCGAAAGTTTTTGACATAATGTCTGTCGTATGCACGTATATGTATGTTGGTTTGTGTGTATGTGAATCTGTGGAAGTATATTAGTGAGTGTGTCTGTGAATCTGTGGAAGCAATATCTCACAGATGTCGCTAAGTTGGCGACATCCCTCTAAATTTATTGAATTTTCATTAATTAGTCGTCATTTACATTGATTTAGCGTCTTTTTTATCAATTTGGCGAAATTTTTGTTAATTTAGCAACACGTAAAAGGTCGGCAAGTGGCAGCATTCCGCAAATTTGCCGCCAAGATATCGCCAAGTGTTATGGACGGAGAAATAGGTTATTCTTGTAGGCGATAAATGACTATTTGCGTCCAAATACAAAACTATTACCAAAAGTATCTTTTCTCATAAATGGAAAGACCTAGATCCACGAGAATGATATCAAAAAATTTATCCAATTATATTACATATGAATAGTGAATATATTTCACAATAGTTAAAAATTTTTTTTAATGTGATTTTTTGATAAATTTATTTGGAAATTTTGCAATATCTCGAGAAAGGTTCGTGCTAGCGGTCTAAAGTTTCTGTCAATCGTTTTTTAATGAAAAACTACATAAAGAATGATGATTTGCGTAACTTTATTAAAGGTTTTGATTTTTTGAATATTTTTTCACAATTTCGCTCGAAAATTTCGAGAGTTCTGAACATTCGATTACTAGGCTTCCAGTAAAACACTAGGCTTCCAGTATTCACGGATTGTAATTTTTGTACCGAATTTCCTTCAAATTGCTCCATTCGTTCGTGAGATATCGTCTCCACAGACTCACTGACACACACACACACACACACACACACACACACACACACACACGCACGCACGCACACACACACACACACACACACACACACACACAGAGAGAAATCACCTCAAAAACGTTTTATTCGTGTTCAGGGATGCTTGAAACGTGCTCTCCCGTCGAAAATTAGAATTCGAATTATCGACCCCGTCGCAATACTTCCTTATACATTTTACTATGTATATAAGGAAAGTAAAAATAATGTGTAGCAACATATTTGTTCAAAACCTTTAAGGAAATAAGTACGGGAAAATGGGATTATGGGACTAAGTTGCATGGGACTAAAAAAATGAAATTTTATATGAGGAAGATTCCTATTATGAAAGACAAATGCCAGTATGTTAGACTTTCGATTTCAACCAACCCCGAGGGCTAAAAAAAAACTCTATACTAATTCGAACAACCAATTCTGAATCCAAATCTGAAATACATTCTTAAAATTACCTGCTGGATTTGAAGAAATAGCCTCTCAAAGTTCGACTTTTGCAAATTTAAAAAACTTCGATATATATCGTTCAGAACAAGTTTTCTTGGCGAAAACGGCCCTGCATAGTGGGATTTCAAGTTCGAAAGTTTGAGAGAATTTTTACTCGCTGGTTCTAAAGTTATTGTATTGCTTATCACAATTACAAATTTAAACAAATTCGATCCCAGTTTTAGTGTTCTCAAATCAGATCAAGCACTGCATAGCCGGCGGACTCTGCTGGTAACGAAATACAATTTTCAGGACAAATTATAAAAAAAAAAAAAAAAAAAAAAAAAAAAAATTATAGTATAAATTGAAATAGATTGCACAACTACTTCTATTCGAATTCTCTTTTGAGAACAGTATTAATTAAATAAAGTGTAAAAATCGTAAAAGCTGTGTCAAAGTGGGCTGAAAAAAGACATATATTTAAAAGAATTCTTCGCATTAAGCAGATTTTAGTTTGAGTAGAAATCATAAAGACATAATTCTTATACTTATTTTCGGGATCATGAAAAGTTACCATAATCAACAGGATTTCGTCATCAGCATCAACATATACTAATTTGGTTATTTCTCTATTTTAGATTATATGGTAAAATCAACTTGAAAAATAAATAATACCAGTATAATTTTGTCTTTCCACAACAGATGGCAGCACTACAACAATACGGATGGAGCGAAAACGATTAATTTAAAAAGCGTTGATGTGCTCTGAGTGGACTCTGGTAGAGCTCGTAATAACATAATTCCTATACTTGTTTTCCATACATTAAAAAGTTACCAAATTTAACAATTGTTTTTTTATCACTTTTGAAAAATAATAATAATCAATTTAATTTCCCCTTTCTACAGAAGATGGCAGCACTTAAATCTCATAAAGGCAGCTCAATAAACATGATAAATGGTAAGCTAAATTTACTACTTTCCTTATATGCATAGTATAATGTATACGGAAAGTATTCTGACGGGGTAGAAAATTCGAATTCGAGTTTTCGACACGAGAGCACGTTTCAAGCAGCCCTGAACACAAATCAAACGTTCTTGAGAAGATGTCTGTGTGCGTGTGTGCGTGTGTGTGTATGTGTATCAGTGAGTCTGTGGAGACGATATGTCACGAACGAATGTAGCGATTTCAACGAAATTTGGTCAAAGATTACAATCCGTAAAAATTGGAAGCCTATTGTTTTTAAATGCAGTCGAATGTTCAGAACTAAATTTCGAGTGTAAAATCATCAAAAAATGAAATCATTTTATAAAATTAAACAAATAAGTTAAGCAGTCTCATATGTCATTTTTCATTAGAAAACGATCGACAGACCGCCAGCATCTCAAGAAATTGCACATTTTTGAAATGAATATATCAAAAAATCACATAAAATGAAAAACATATTAACTATTGTGAAATATGTTCACTTTTCGCATGTATTATCATGCGATACTTTTGGTGACATCATTCTCGTTGATCTATCTCGTTCCATTCATGAGAATTCATGGGTAATACTTTTCATTTGGACTTCAATAGTCATTTATCTGCTATACGAATAAGTCATTTTTCCGTCCATAATGCTTGGCTATATTTTAGCGACGAATTTGGCGGAATGTCACCAACCTGGCGAATTTTTAAATGTTTTCAAATTAATGAAAATGTTGTCAAATTTATAAAAAACAACAACGCTAAATCAATATCAATGAAAATGACGACGACTAATTGACGAAAATTCAATATCTTGAAAAGAATATAAGAATCTATTATAAGAATAACCTATTTTTCCGTCGGTGACGTTTGACAGAATTTTGGTGACGAATTTCTCGGAATATCTCCAACTTGTTGAACTTTTAAATGTTGCCTAATTGACGAAAATGTCATCTAACTGATAGAAATTTGCCAAATTTATGAAACAGACGCTAAATCAATGAAATGTCGACTATTTGATGAAAGTTCAATATCTTGGGGAAAACATAAGAGTAGGCTATAAGAATAGCCTATTTCTTCGTATGCCCTTAATGTTTGGCGAGAAATATAGAGGACGTAGCCAACTTAAAGACTATTTTAAATGTTGCCAAAATGACAAATTGATAAAAATGATGCTAAATGGGAAGTAATGTTTCTCCCATTTAGTTTCTCCCAATGTTTCTTCCATGTTTCCCCTTTTCTAATTTCCGTCATGTGACGGGCATACCATCTAGCATATAAGATATTCTCTCCGTTTGTCTGTAGCACTTGACGATGCATTTGACGAATAATCTAGCCAAGTATCGTCAACTTGGCGAAATTTCGCCCCAGATTGATGAACATATCGTCAAAATTGAAAAAGTAACACTAAATTAATGAAAATGACATCTAATTGAATCAATTATTAAAATTAATTGAATCAATTATTAATGAAAATGAAATGACGAAATTAATGATGAAATTAATGAAAATGACGTCTAATTGAATCAATTATTAAAATAGTTTAATATATGGACTATTTCGTTTATTGAGGATGCTATCAATATTGATAACTATTTATTTAGAGTTGTTCGAAATATAAGTTAATTGGGTACTTTAATGTTGTTTTACATGTAGTCATCCGAAAAATCGCCAAATGTATAATTCAACGTTAAAAACAAGGTACCGTAGATCTTATACATTATTTTTTTACTGTAAAAGTTGTAAATTCATTGCATTATATGAGGAAAGTCATGTGGTTGTCCACATCAGATTTTTCGTATGTTGAAACTACACTCATCAACAAAACCCAATAAAAAAAATCTGATGTGGGCAACACATGATATTCCTTGTATAATGCAATGAATTTACTGCATTTACAGTGTAAAGAAAATAGGTTATTCTTATAGTAGATACTTATATTCTTTCTAAGATATTGAATTTTCGTCAATAAGTCATCATTTTCATTGATTTAGCCTCATTTTTAACCATTAGACCCGATATTTGTTAATTTGGCAAGATTTAAAAAAGTCTCCAAGTTTGTGACATTCCTCCAAATTCGTCGCCTAAATTTCGCCAAGTGTTATAGATGGAGAAATAAGTTATTCTTATAGCAGATAAATGACCATTGGAGTTCAAATACAGAAGTATTGCCCAAAGTGCCTTTACTCATGAATGGAACGAGCTAGATCCACAACAATTATGTCACCAAATTTATCGGATGATATTATATGAAAAGTGAACATGTTTCTCAACAGTTAATCTTTTTTTTTATTTATGGGATGTTTTGATAAATTTAATTGAAAAATGTGCAATATCTCTAGCGTTCATGCTAGCGTCCTAAAGCTTATGTCAATCATTTTCTAAGGAAAAATTACATAAATATCTATTTGCGTAACTTTATTAAAGGTTTTGATTTTGGGATGATTTTTTCAAAATTTCACTCGAAAATTTATGGGGTTTTGAACATTCGATTGTGTTTAAAAACAATAGACTTCCAGCATTCACGGATTGTAAATTGTGTACCAAATTTCATTAGAATTGCTCCATTCGTTCGTAAGACATCGTCTCCACAGACTCACTGACACACGCACACACACATACTTTCACACATACACACATACTTTCACACACACACAAATACTTTCACACACACACACACACACACACAGACATCACCTCAAAAATGTTCGATTCGTGATCAGGGATGCTTGAAACATGCTCTCCCATCGAAAACTCGAATTCGAATTTTCGACCCCGTCACAATACTTTCCTTATACATTATAATACGTATATAAGGAAAGTAATAAAGTGAAAACAAACTACTTTCTATTGATAAGACAAAACTTTTTATATTATCAAATAATCATTATTTATAAATTTGATACAAGCGTAATGCCTAGATAAATAGTTTATCAAAGTACTAGAGACACAAGCAAAGCGACTTATATTTTACCAGTGTATTATAAGGTAGAAGTAATGCTGTAAAATTTAGGACCTCGTAGCGATTTGAGTAAAAGTCAAAAATGGAACAAAAGGAAACGGTGCTTTTGGTCTTTGACCACACAAGTGGTGGAGGTTTTTCGTTTTTATTTTTACTTTCTTTATATATATATATATAATGCACTATAAGGAAAGTATTGTGATGAGGTCGAAAATTCGAATTCATGTTTTCGACGGGAGAGCACGTTTCAAGCATCCCTGAACACGAATTGAACATTTTTGAGGTAATGTCTGTGTGCGTGAAAGTAAGTGTGTGCGGGTGTGTGTGTGTGTATGTGTATGTGTGTGTGTGTGAAAATGTGTATGTGTGTGTGTGGGGTGAAAGTATTTGTGTGTATGTATGTGTGTGTGTGTATGTGTGTGTGTGTGTGTGTGTGTGTGTGTGTGGAGATGATATCTCACGAACGAATGGAGCGATTCGAATGAAATTTTGTACACAAATTACAATCCGTGAATACTGGAAGCCTATTGTTACTTTCCTTATATACATAATGTATAAGGAAAGTATTGTGACGGGGTCGAGAATTCAAATTCGAGTTTTCGACGGGAGAGCACGTTTCAAGCATCCCTGATCACGAATCAAACATTTTTGAAGGGATGTCTGTGTGTGTGTGTGTGTGTGTCAGTGAGTCTGTGGAGACGATAACTGACGAACGAATGGACCGATTCGAACCAAATTTGGTACAAAAATCACAATTCGTAAACACTGGAAGCCTATTGTTTTTATACGCAATCGAATGTTCAGAACCCCCCTAAATTTTCGAATGAAATTTTTAAAAAATCGACAAAAAATCAAAACCACTAATAAATTTACGCAAATAGACATTTCTTATGCACTTTTTCATTAGAAAACGATTGGCATGAATTTTAGAACGCTAACTTGAACCGTTCTCGAGATATTGTACATTTTTTAAAAAAATTATCAAAAAGTCATATAAAATAAAAATAAAAATATTTTCTAGTGAGAAACATGTTCACTTTTCATATGTAATACTATGCGATAAATTGGGTGACATCATTTTCGTGGATGTAACTCGTTCCATTCATGAAAAAAGATACTTTGAGTAATACATTTGTATTTGAACGCCAATAGTCATTTATCTGCTGCAGTATAACTTATTTCTTAGTGCATAACGCTTGGCGACATTTTGGCGACGAATTTAGTGGAATGTCGCCATCTTGGCGACTTTTTGGAATGTTGCCAAATTAACGAAATTCTAAAAAATTGGATAAAAATGACGCTAAATCAATGAAAATAACGACTAATTGTCGAAAATTCAATATCTTGGAAAGAATATTAGTATCTACTATAAGAAAAACCTATTTTTTTACTGTAAAAGTAGTAAATTCATTACATTATATAAGGAAAGTCATGTGTTACCCACATGAGATTTTTTTAAACACAATCGAATGTTCAGAACCCCCCTAAATTTTCGAGTGAAATTTTGAAAAATTCATCAAAAAACCAGAACTTTTAATAAAGTTACGCAAATGGACATTCCTCATGTAATTTTTCCTTAGAAAACGATTGACATAAACTTTAGAGCTCTACCAAGAACCGTTCTCGAGATATTGCCTATTTTTCAAATAAATTTATCGAAACATCCCATAAATTAAAAAAAATATTAATTGTTGAGAAACATGTTCTTTTTTTATATGTAATATCATGCGATAAATTTGATGACATCATTCTCGTGGATCTAGCTCGTTCCATTCTTGAGAAAAGATACTTTATGTAACACTTTTGTATATGAACTTCAATAGTCATTTATCTGCTATAAGAATAACTTATTTCTCCAAATATATAAATACTCCTAGTTAAAAACGTAGTACATGGGTAATGTGGAAAAATAACGGGTTTTGAGGTACTGAAGTAGTCACTTCCTCAACTATAATCAAATAACTAAAGAACGAACTACTTTAAAAGTATCAGCGTATGATACTGAAATTAAAAATATAAGTAAAAAAAAGTAATCGTGTACTAAGGTTATATGAATTAACAATCTGTACTAAATACACATAACAAACGAATAATCAACAATTACATAACCTTCATGGTTGTGTGAGTATTTTCATTTTAAGTTTGGATCATGCCTTACTTATTGTTAATTTAATATCTACAGAAGGCTTTGGCGCTAGTCGTAATTAAATATAGCAACCAGTTTTATAGCAATCAGTTTTTCAGCAAATTCTACGACCGCTGCGCGGCCGCATAAATCGCACAGAAACAAAAGTTGGTTAAGATCGAAGCAAAAGTCGCTAAGATAGATAGAACGAATATTTTAATTACAACCCACTGGCTTCCCTCCCCCCCCCCACACACTCCTCCAATCTAATAGCTAAGCATGTTTTTCTATCATTTCACATGTCAAACGTTTGGGTGTGGAGCCCCGGCGCTAATAGACATTTTTAAAAATTCGATTTTTACACAGGGTTTTATCGAACGATTGTCTAGGGTACCAAATAGCAAGTTTCTATTTATGCGAGAAGTGACTAAATAAAGCGTGATAGACGGACGGACACTTGGCATGTGTGGTTTCAGGATATTAAACATGCCTACGAAATTTAAATGTGTAATTTGGTATTTCAAAAAAAATTAAGGTACAGCCAAACCTTTATGTACTTCATGAACCATGTCCCTAACAGCATTTTTTTTTTCACAGTGACGTAAGATTTACGTCACACTGTGACTTTGAGACGTCACAGGACGTCGCAGTACGTCTCTGCAATGTCATATTGAGGTCACAGCGAAGTCATTTTGGTCATTTTCATGGTCGTTTGTGATGTCGCATATTAACTTGTTTGTGACGTCACATTACAATTGCCATTGTAAAGTCGTCACATTGTTACGTGTTAATTGAATTGTGGAAACGTCACAGAATATAGTCACAATGAAGTTACAAAGTTACTAAAACATAACGTCGCATAGAAGTCACAAATATGATGTCACATTGTGACCCAGATGTTACGTGACTACAATGTCACTGTCACACATGTGACGATCTTTGCTGTGAGGGGTACTATGTGAACCATGTACCACCTATGTACCATGTGAACTTCAGTAAAGGAGTTGTGTACTGTGCCTATTCTATTAAAAAAATTGGCAATGGTTTCATTCCAAAGGAGTCAAAAGTGGTTTTGCGCGAATAACTTCTTTTGCTTAGACATTTTCAAATCAGTTCAGAATGTTAAAATATCGAAATTATAATCACTTTTTCAAAATAAGGCAAAATATTCAAATTTCGAAATTATAATCACTATATTTCGAGAACTAACAACTTGATCTGAAATTCAGTTATGTATCCTCGTAAAGCTTTTAAAGGATTTGAAATTACTATTATAGCTAACACGTTTAATTTTCCAGATATAAGCATTACAAACTTGAAAAATGAAAAATTTTCAATCTTCTAAGCATGAGAAGACGGTTCCTCGAAAACTGTAATACCTTCGTAAATACAAATTATTAATGCAGAAACTGGATTTTTGTTGCTTACTGTTTATATTTATTTTTTATATTTTAGAAGATATTTCGAGTGAAAGTAAGCAAAATGAAGTAAAATCTTACTCCGGCAAAATTTTTATAGTTTCCTTGCAATAAAAAAGGAAATATTCTTATATATATGTGTGTGTGTGCGTTGTATCCGACAAAACAAGTAAAAATTGTTTACATTTTTGTGTATTACATTCGGAGATATTAGCGTCCAGCGTAATTACATTTTTCGCAAAGCTCCGATTTCAGCCAGAGATACATACCCCAGCTATAGATGTTATTCACATGAAAACAAAGTGTGGTTTCATGATTTGCACGCTCTCTACATTTCTGTAAGATGTGAATAAAAAGAAAAATTAAATTACATTTATCGATATCTTAAAAGTTATCCAGAAAAGGAAACTTCATCAGCTGTAAAATTTGCTTTTTAACATTTTGAGAAAAAAAAAAGTGCTATACGAGAATATTAACTACGTCCACTAACTTTGAGAAAAATTTTCGTCTTGAAAAAGTATTCAAATTAAGGTTTCCTATTTATATATATATAGTATTATATTTTTTACATATCATAATATTATGGCTCCATCCCCATTTAACTTTTCCCCTGTAAATCTAAATTGCTTGCAGGAGTACTAGAGAGCTACATTTCAATTTGTTGCGTCATTATCTAAATGCAACTTTCCGGAATAGGTGACATGGATTTGAAACTAATACGCCGAAGCTACACGAATTCCCAATATATGATTAATCTACTTTAAAAAAATTTCCGGTGCGCACGATGAATGTCTTTTACTATTAATTTATAAGAAAACTCTCTCTCTAGAAAGCAGTGGTTCTTAACTTTCTTGAAATCAGGATACGGAACACTTTTTATTAGAAGAAAATTAGCGGAACACCTAAATCATCAAGATCAACCACTCAAACTAACTTTGAGAGAGATTTGCATGTTGAGAAAAGTATTCAAATTTAGGTACACTATTTTTAAAATGGGTTTTGAAATGATAAGTGGACTTTTGTATGGATCGAGGTCAGATAATATAATATTATCGCCCCTTCCCCATCAAATTTTTTCGCTGTAACTCCAAATTGCTTCCAAGCATATTAAATTGATTCAATCCGCCGCTTTTTTGTTTAAAAGCAACTTTCAGGAATTGACTTCCTGATACAACCCAAGTGATTGCCGAGCTTGCTGACCAGTGTTCAGCGTGGATGGAGTCCCTAGTCGTAAAGACTTTTACCTCCGATATGAAAACAGTATGTGCATTCTTGGCATCATTTGAGCAGAATAGGTATGAAAACACAAAAATACAAAAAAGGAAAAAAAAGAAAAAAGACTGCAGTAAAAAAGCTGCAGAACCCAAGGTTACTATATCTATACAACCAAGGCAGAACCTTCCAAAAAAGGAAAGGGAATTAAAAGATTTTAAGTAGCAGAAGTGCTGCCCTCTGTGTTAGAAAAGAGTCGATAAAAGTGTGAGATGCAATTACAAATTTAAACAAAAGTTAGGATTAGAAAAATAAATATGTACAAATATATGAAAGGTGAGGATAAGCTCACGGGGTGTCAAATAAAATTTGCCCGGGGACGCTTTCTACAGAGTCTGGGATCGTAATCCGGGAGATTAAAAAGAATTTCATTACGAATACTCGGGAGGTTCTGAAAAAAAAAATTTGGCGTGTTTTCTGATGGTGAATTTGACAGTTTTAATTTTGAAATCTTTTCTAATCACACCGTTGCGTAGAAACCTAGGAGCTTTTCTGATGATGCGAATGATACTATTTTGTTCGATTTGAATTCTTTATGGAGGTTTTGCAAGCAAAACCCCAGATGGGATAGATTCAAAGAATATACATATACAGATTGCCGAGCTTAAGCAAATTCTTATTATATCATTAATCCACTTTTAAAATATTTCCGGTATGGACGATGAATGCATTTTACTATTAATTTATACGAAAACTCTGTCTCTAGAGCAGCAGTTCTTAACCTTTTCGAAGTCACGGAACACTTTTGATTATTAGAAAAATTTGCGAGACGCAAAAGTCTTCAAGGTCAACTAACAATAAAAATATTCTTGAAGATACCTTTTATTAACAATTATAGATTACAGATTACATAACAATAAAAAAATAAAGCATTAATTAAAAAATATTATATTTCTAAAAAACTGTAAATAAAATAACTCTTTTATCAAAAATGGAACTTTAAATCAATAATTAATGTGATACTCGATCTTAAAGTCATTTGCTGATTTCAAGAATATCAGGTCTAATAATACGTGATATAACTATTCTCCTATCTTTGTCTGTAATAATAAATCTTTCACGGTTTTTTACTTTCCTTATATACATAAATGTATAAGGAAAGTATTGTGACGGGGGTCGAAGGTTCGAATTCGAGTTTTCGACGAAAGAGCACGTTTTAAGCATCCTTGAACACGAATCGAATATTTTTGAGGTGATGTCTGTGTGTGTGTGTGTGCGTGTGTGTGTGTGTCAGTGAGTCTGTGGAGACGATATCTCACGAACGAATAGAGCGATTCGAATGAAATTTGGTACAAAAATCACAATCCGTGAATACTGGAAGCCTATGGTTTTTAAACACAATCGAATGTTCAGAACTCCCCTAAATTTTTGAGTAAAATTTTGAAAAAAATCATCAAAAAGTCAAAACCTTTAATAAAGTTACGCAAGTAGACATATCTTATGTAATGTTTCCTTAGAAAACGATTGACATAAATTGTAGAATGCTAGCATTAACCGTTCTCGAGATATTGCACATTTTTCAAATAAATATGTCAAAAAATCAAGTAAAATAAAAAAGATTTTAACTGTTAAGAAACGTGTTCACTTTTCATATGTAATATCAAGCGATAAATTGGGTGACATCATTCTTGTGGATCTAACTCGTTCCATTCACGAGAAAAGATACTTTGAATAATACTTTTGTATTTGAACGCCAATAGTCATTTATATGCTGTAAGAATAACTTATTTCTCCGTCCATAACGCTTGGCGAGATTTTGGCGACGAATTTGGCGGAATGTCGCCAACTTGGCGACTTTTTTAAACGTTGCCAAATTAAAGAAAATATCGCCAAATGGATAAAAATGACACCAAATCAATGAAAATGACGACTAATTGAAGAAAATTCAATGTCTTGGAAAAAAAATAAGTATCTACTATAAAAATGACATCTTTTAACTGTAAAAGTAGTAAATCCATTGCATTATATAAGGAAAGTCATGTGCTGCCCACATCAGATTTTTTTATATTGGTTATGTGAAGAAACCGAGATCAAACAAATATGATGTGGAAAACTGTAACAAAATTTTCAGTGCTCTTGTGGTTAGAACTGGGTATTCAACGTGGACAAAAATCCAAAATCCCGTAAGAATTATTTTTGTCCTTGCCAAAGATAAAACAGGGTAATCAATTCTTTTTCTTGTAGCAAAAATTTACATCTCGATGTATTAACTATGGCAAATATATTTCGTATCCAATCATATCTTCTATATTTACTGAAAGGAAGTAACATAGAACCTTATCATCCGATTGTGTTAAATGTTCTGTTATAGCAGACGTAATTCCATCATCATTTTTATTATGAAGCGAAGAAACATATCTACTATATATTTTTCTAACATGCGATTTCTCTAACATGCATATAATTTTTTTTAATGCTGACAGTTTGTCGGGGGGATGTCAAAATATTTTTCTTTTTTTTTCTTGGATATTTCTATTAACGCTATATAAGTAATTAAAAATATAAAAATAACTTTTAAATATGTCATTTTAATACGGCAAATACCATTTTAAAGACATTTTACAAGAGCATATGTATCTTTATTCTGGAAGAAAGCCAATAATTCATTCTTAAGTTCTAAAATTCGGCATAGCACCTTTACCTCTGAATAACCATCTTAATTCAGTTTGTAAAAGCAAAGATTCGTACTAAAATTCAATAGTAGATATTAAAGAAAAATTAAAAATGCGTGATTTCAAAAGTCTTGATGCAAATTACCATATTTGCAACTTGGTCTAGTACAAGGTTTAACTCTGCAGGTAACGTTTTTGAAACTAGGGTTATCTGCTCAAAAGTCAGAACGTAGATATAATATTTGAGATTCGTGCATTTGCAAGGGTAAAAAATCCTTTAATAAAGCCTACCATGGATGGAGCACCGTCCTTACAAATTCATATACACAGCTCCTACGGTATTTAAATTTTCTCTAAATAGGACGTACAAGAGTCTAAAAAATCTTGTCCTGTTGTACGTTCGATAAGTTCTCTGCAGCATAGAAATTGATTCACTATTTCATTTCCCATGAAGAAACGAACGAATCCTATTGCCTGAGCTTCACAGCTAATGTCGGACTCGTCAATTCGTGAAGCAAAATGTCGTTATTAAAGCTTACCAGTACCTGTTTTCCAAATATCACCTAACATATTTCTATTTACAGTTTTTTTTTTATTGTATAGTCCGAATAAAAAAATTTCATAATTTCCTTTTTGTTTCGTCACCAAACATAATTTTTACTGTTTCACAACATGATAATAATAAAATAAAATACTCTGCTATAGTATGTGGCTTCAACTTTAAATCAAATAATTCAGCTACCTTATATGACGCAATCTGTGCTTTATTGGAAATTTCAAAATGTGTTACTGTTTTAGCTTGCATGTCCAACAATCTTGTGAAATAATCTTTATATATATATATATATATATATATATATATATATATATATATACATTATAAAACTTGAAAAATTTATTTTCAATTTTAGTGAACAGATTAAAAAGCTAAAAGCAAAAAATAATTTATAATACATCTTGTAAAGCGCTATGCTGCAATATTTACATGTGTATTCCTATATAAATTCCCAAAAAGGACAAGTAGCAATGTACTCGTACAGATTCTAGATGTGTGACAGAAGTACCGGCCGGGGGGAGTTGCGACCCCCAGCACTCCGGTTAAAGCTTTTTCCGCCATGGCAAACGCTCCCGGTAACCGATACTCCCTACACGATTTCCTTCATGACCTTTTATAAATCCGCAAAAATACATACATATACAATTTCAATAACATGTAAAATCTAAAAGTTTACTTTTCTACGCTAAAACTATCCATGAAGCATTCTGTAAAAATATAACAAATAATTTAAAATACAAAATTCTTAAGACTAAAGAAATCCCAGTCTGAGAGGATATTTTTTTTAAAAAATGGATATAAGACCCATAAACCGCATTATTTCCATATAAAAACCTGTGTGTAAAATTACCTCACAATTAGTCATTTAATCCTTTTAAACCCTTTCTATTCAAAACTAATGTTTGAAATACTAGTCAGAGTGTCTGTATTTTTAAATATGGACTCAAGACCTATTGGCAACTCCATCGCCATATATATACTAATGTTTGAAATCATTTCACTTATGGTTAATTATTACTTTAAAAACTATATATTCAAGACTATTGAAATCCATGTTATTATTATTAAAATCCTTTCTGGATACCAAAACCTATTGGCTTCTTTATCACCATAAAAATCCTAATGTTTGAATTTACTTCACTTGTGATAGTTTAATGCTCATAAATCGATATATTCAATTCCAAAGACATTCCAGTCAGAGAGTTATTTTTAAATATTGGATACAAGACATTTGGTGATAATATTGTTTAAATGTCTTGTATCCAATATTTAAAAATAACTCTCTGACTGGAATGTCTTTGGAATTGAATATATCGATTTATGAGCATTAAACTATCACAAGTGAAGTAAATTCAAACATTAGGATTTTTATGGTGATAAAGAAGCCAATAGGTTTTGGTATCCAGAAAGGATTTTAATAATAATAACATGGATTTCAATAGTCTTGAATATATAGTTTTTAAAGTAATAATTAACCATAAGTGAAATGATTTCAAACATTAGTATATATATGGCGATGGAGTTGCCAATAGGTCTTGAGTCCATATTTAAAAATACAGACACTCTGACTAGTATTTCAAACATTAGTTTTGAATAGAAAGGGTTTAAAAGGATTAAATGACTAATTGTGAGGTAATTTTACACACAGGTTTTTATATGGAAATAATGCGGTTTATGGGTCTTATATCCATTTTTTAAAAAAAATATCCTCTCAGACTGGGATTTCTTTAGTCTTAAGAATTTTGTATTTTAAATTATTTGTTATATTTTTACAGAATGCTTCATGGATAGTTTTAGCGTAGAAAAGTAAACTTTTAGATTTTACATGTTATATAAATTGTATATGTATGTATTTTTGCGGATTTATAAAAGGTCATGAAGGAAATCGTGTAGGGAGTATCGGTTACCGGGAGCGTTTGCCATGGCGGAAAAAGCTTTAACCGGAGTGCTGGGGGTCGCAACTCCCCCCGGCCGGTACTTCTGTCACACATCTAGAGTCTGTACGAGTACATTGCTACTTGTCCTTTTTGGGAATTTATATATATATATATATATATATAATATATATATATATATATATATATATATATATATAATATGTATATATATACATATATACATATATATATATATGTATATATATATATATATATATATATATATATATATATATATATATATATATATATATATATATATATATATATATATATATATATATATATATATATATATATATATATATATATATATATGTATATATATATATATATATAATTAAGCTGTTGAGGTTGATCGCGTATACACCTGATGGAAGAAAAAGGGTTCATGCCGCATGGTAATACAAATTTTGTTAATGTATCTTATTTTCCTTTTTTCATTTTTTATGCCTGTATTCTGGGTTGGAGTATTTATAGTAATGTACTATTGCTGTATCTGAAACAGGCATGTGTTTGGGTTTGTTAGAGTTAAATACTCAGACCTGAGGAGGAATTTAACTCTGACTAACCATCGAATTTGGGCTGGTGCTGTTCTCTTCTTTTATCGGCATTATGGCCGTGAATTTGCTTCTTTGGTGATGTTAATATTACTTGATTTTTTTTTATTATTACATATTTCTAATATATATATATATATAAAATATATATATATATATATATATATATATATATATATATATATATATATATATATATATATATATATATATATATATATATATATATATATTATGCAAGATTGGCGGGCTTCGTAGTAAAGCGGCGTTTGAATTTAGCAGGAATCATTGCGCTATTGGACAGTTCTTTTAAACATATAAAACACAAAGAAATGTGACATTCTTTCTTACCGGTCAACATTGATTCAAAACTTCAATATTCATCAGAATATTGTCTGTTAATTTTTCTTATTTTACTATGTATTATTTTGTCTTCTTAACGAGACGTATTTGCAGACACTCTGTATTACTACTCATTTCACTTGTATTTGCTCTGTCATTAATATTTTACTGAAAATTATGTTTTCCTTTATTAATAAATGTATCCATATTGCGCTATTATTATGTTAGATAAATATTTCGAAAACTAGCAAAATGCCGGCCTTTGGATGGACTAACGCATGTGAAGTATGAGAGCTGTTAAAGATTTCAAATTAAAATTTAATGTAGCAAATAATTATGAAATTATCAGTATAAGAAATTTAACTTCAATGTTTGAGAATCCTAGTACAAAGAGTATACGTTATAGAATTTAAATAGTTAATTAAACAAATTAGAATACAGGAAAACAATGAAATTAAAGTAACACGTTTAAATCGCAAGGACGTGTTTAATATACATGAGGAGGTTTAACTCACAAGGCATGCAAGTGCACACGCCTTGATTAGTTGTTAAAAAGTTGATGTTTACTTATTAAGTGTAGAAAACGTATAGCGAGCATGAGCAGTTTAACCCTGTGACAGTTCGTTTTGCCATGTTACAGTTCGTTTCTCCCTGTCACAGTTCGTTTTAATAATCGAACTTGTGATTCTGCGAATCTGCGTTCCATTTCATGTATGTGTGCATAATTTCATCTTCCTACTATTGTAACTTCCAGTAAAAGGGAAAACAAAATTCAGTTAAATATTGATTTCACTTCGTTAGGAATGAAGAATAGACATCACTTCGCTCTTCGGTAATAATGAGGTAAAAGTAATTTAACTCTGTGCTTAAAACTTCACCGAAAAGTCTGCTATAAGATCGTTTGTTCTCTATATAAAATCAATGACTGTTTCATTCATATGAACTTTATTACAGACTCCAGCGCTAAATAATTTTGCGTTAAAGAAATTCAGGAATTCTTAAAAACTCATCTTACAGCTTGATGTGTTCACAATCTCTATAAGTGAAAATTAGGCTTCGTTGTAGAAATAATGAAAGTTTGACGACCATTTAACCTCAAATATATTATAATTACGTTGTTTCAGAACATTGATGCACAGAAATTAAGCAAAAATAAAGCGGTTTTAGGACGGATATAACACCAAATATAAATTAACAAGAACTTTAAAAATCACGATTTTGACACAAGATGGATTCCATATTTTATTTTGAAGTGGGTCACATGATTTCTTCATATATTGGTCACATGATCTCTTTATATAATGGATGTAATTATTATTTTAATTTTTATATAAAAAACTACTGAATATATTTTTCTGAATTTTTTTTTATATATTTGTGATAATTTGAATATTTCCTACAACTTTCGAAGCAATTTGTGAATTTTAAATTCGCTTAAAAAATGTTTGAAAAATTAGGTCCCACAGGGTTCAATGTATTTCCTTTCTAAAACCCGGGTTTAATCCAAAATTAATTGGGTGATATTATTCATTTATATTCCCACAGGTCACACAGACCGTCTGAGCAACATACTGAAATTTCATTTTGATAAAGTCATTTTTACGGCAGTTATCGTGCGAACTGACAGACGGACAGACAGACAGAATGAACAAAGTCATAAACACTTTTCAACTATGTTGAAAAGTGTTAATTAAAATGAATAATGACAAATAGAGCTTTAACGTTTATACGTCAAAGGGATTTCATTCTATTTTTCCCAACGCATGTATTTTTCACATCGAGTACTTGTGAATACTGTAGAATTGTTACTGATTTCAGTGGACTATTGGTGGCAATATTTTTGCCCTATGGTTTTAACAAAATATATTTTCTTGTCAGCACAAAAGAAGTAATTCAATACGTTTAAAAAATCATCGTCTTTTTAACACTTTACAACAAAGTTGAAAAGTGTTTATGGCTTTGTTCATTCTGTCTGTCTGTCTGTCTGTCTGTCCGTTAGCACGATAACTGCCGTAAAAATGACTTAATCAAAATGAAATTTTAGTATGTTGTTCAGACGGTCTATAGGATCTATGGGAATATCACCCAATTAGTTTTGGATTGAACCCGGGTTGAAAAAATGAAATACATTGAGCCCTATGGGACCTAATTTTTCAAACATTTTTTAAGCGGTTTTAAAATTCACAAATTGCTTCGAAAATTTTAGGTAATATTCAAATTGTTCCATAAAATACATAAAAAAAATTCAGCGAAATATATTCAGTAGTTTTTTAAATAAAAATTAAAATAATAATAACACCTCTTATATGAAGCGATCACGTGACCATGATATGAAAAGATCACGTGACCCACTTCAAAATGATATGTGGCATCCATCTTGTCTCAAAATCGTGATTTTTAAAATTCTTTTTAATTCATATTGAGTGTTGTATCCGTCCTAAAACCACTTTAATTTTGCTTAAATTCTGTGCATCTACATACTGAAACAACGCAATTACAATATATTTGAGTTTAAATGCTCATCCAAATTTGATTATTTCTACAACGAAGCCTATTTTTCACCTATGTAAAATGTAAACAGCAAAATATGTAGAATGAGTTGTATAAGAATTGCTGCATTTCTTTAACGCAAAATTATTTAGCTCATGGAGTCTGCATAGCTGATATGAATGAAATATTCATTGATTTTATAGAGAGAAGGAAGATTTGTTCGATGAAGTTTTAAGCATAGACTTTAATTACTTGTAGCTCCATAGTCTTAATTTTTAAATAAAATAAAGTATTATAGTATTGTGATGAATGACATGAATGGGAAATTATTTATGAATGAAATGATGCTTTCATAGAGAGAGCCAGGCGTGTTATTTTTTCTATGACGCCATTTGGATAAATTTCAGTTGTTTTCGATGAAGTTTTCAAATATAATAAATTATCGTAGTGTTATGATAATTCTAAAATTATCACCGAGGAATGTATTTGTGAGACCAGAATATGTTCTCACATGAGACATTTTTATTTGAGTATTTATGGTGGCCAGAACGGCAAAGAAAGCGGTAGTCTGGCTGGCGCCGGGGTTTATGAGGACTTGAACTTTAAGGTCAAAAGGACTATGAATTTAGGTTTGCAAGACCAAAGGGGCTGAGAGGAGCCTTGCTAAATGTGAAATGATGCCATTGGTTTGAGAAGAGCCAATGAGCGCCAAGGGGAAGAAGGGCGGAGCTACCCCCCCCCCCCCCCCCCGCCGAAGGAACCACAGCTTGGAGCAGACGAAAAAAATCAGAGTTCAAGTGATAGACGAAATCAGATGGAGACAACGAGAAGTAGAGATAGAGATCGGACATGAAAAGAAAATAATTACGAATTTTGACTAGAGCACGAGTAGAGAAAAATGAAAAACAAACAGATTTGTAAAGGTTCCGTAGATGCTCCAAATTAATGGAGGTAGATCAAATTGCGAGTGCATTAGTAGTACGAGGAGGAGCCGCACACTACAGAGTTATGGCAGTATAAGACTGATGTAAGCGAGATGATGAGCCCAAGACTAAACTGGAAGGTATGTGCTCAAAATATCACAGGTTCTAGACACTATCGTAAATCTAATAATTCTGGTCGCATATGTCCCCTGGCTAAAATAATTAAATGAAAATTGATATAAATGAAAATTGATGTTATTGATAAATTGATGTTGTTAATAAATGATATTGTTTAAGTTTAAATAGTCTAATCTGTTTATATTAATTAATAATTCTTTTCAGGACTTACACAAAAGGTAAAAATAATTGGAGGGTTTATTGCGGCACAACAACGAGCAATGTACGTTTAATGTTAATTCCACTATATATGAATTTACGGCAATGTTAATGTGATTAAAAATAATGAATTTAATAAATAAAAGTGTAACCTTTATCTATTTTACGTCGCACAGTATCACATTTTAGAAATGTTTAAACCAGGCAATTTATATTTCAATGCCGTTATTTGAATGAAGTTCATTTTTTTCGATGAAGGTTTAATTTTTCAAATATAATAAATTAATGTAGTATTGTGATAAGTTTTGAAATATTACCGAGAAATGTATTGCATTTTAGACTCATTTTGCACTGTCACGTGTTAAAAGTATACATAGAAGCGAAGCTGGATATTATACTCTTTTTAACTATCTTATAACTACTCTAATATCTCATTTTGTATTGGCACGTGTTAAAAATGTTCTTTATTATTAATTGATTTACAACAAGCATATATATATATATATATATATATATATATATATATATATATATATATATATATATATATATCCATATATATTATGGTTGTTGCCATTCGGCAAATGAAATAACGTGAGTAAATTACTCACACTCGATATTATTTATGCTGTTTGATCATTACAGCAGATTCTAGATAATCCGCTTTCCGTTCTTCTGAGTTCCACTTAATGCAAGTATATTTCTTTGTTTTATTTCTTAGAAAATGGCGTAAAAAGTGTGCCAGAAATTAATCTTTACAAGAAGAAAAAAAAATTATTTGATGATTTCTTTTTTTTACCATTAATAAACCATGATATTTATATCTATAATCACAAAACAAGCCGATAGGGACTTTTCCCCCCCAATATATTATGTACCAATACATTTTCCATACATGAGGTTTATGTTTCTTGTGCATTGACCACGAAGCTACATACTATACAGGGTGTCCCCAAAAACATTGACCTCGGCTTTTATTTCTTAAATATTGATGTAAGACATATATAATAAATTACAAAGTTGCGTAAAAAAAGGTACAAAATTTTATGAAATCGATTAAAATTTTAAAGGGAATTAAATTTTAAGAAATACAAAATTTAATTTTTTTTATACAGCCCCCGTACAAAAACATTTCCAATGAGTAAAATGTGCCCCATACGTTAATAAGGTGATGCACAAAATTTCAGCATTTTATCATAAAAAGTCTTAGAGATATAAAAAGACCAAAATGCTGACTTAAACCATTTTTCGATGTATCGACATGGGTTCTCAGAGGGAAAAAATCATGTCAGCAGATCGCGTTTCAGGGGTCATACACAAATTACGAAGGAAAACAATAATTACATAGATAAATAAAAATTTTGCTATTTATTGGTACAAAAGTATCTACACTGTGTGGAAATAATAACTTTACACAAAGATTACAAAGCTTGTTCAAAATATTTTCTATTCATGCCGAAGATCCAAGTTAGAGGCAGATATTATTTGCCTATGATGCATTTCTGCGTTGCGTCATTTGCACTCTTGTTGTAATTACTCCCTCACCAACTTTTTTTAAACATATCTCTGGGACTTTTTATGATAAAATGCTGAAATTTTGTACATCACCTTATTAGTATATATATGGGGCACATTTTACTCATTGGAAATGTTTTTGTACGGGGGCCGTATAAAAATTTAAATTTTGTATTTCTTAAAATTTAATGCCCTTGAAAATTTTTATCGATTTCATAAAATTATGTATCCTTTTTACGCAACTTTGTATTTTATTATATATGTCTAAGATCAATATTTAATTGAATAAAAACCATGATCAATGTTTTTGGGACAACCCTGTATATTAAAGGTAAGTTTTAACACCTTTGTGGCGATTGGGATTCGCCGGGCCCAGAACCAGGGACCCTTTGCTTACAAGACCGACATTATAATCACTGAGCAAAAGCTAGCTTCTCCTCCGTTCTTATAATTCGGGTACAGGTTCCAGGCATCTTTGATCAGATGTCTTTGCTGCCGCACCTTCAATGCCAAATTCCCTACGATGTAGATTTTTAACTATGGTGCAACCATTCCACAATGATCCAAGTTTGGTGAGGGCAAGATATGTCTCAAAATGTAAAAACTCCAGATGTTGGTCGAAAGGAGATATTCGTTTCGTGCATTTCTGATCAGTACGGAAGACATAAGATAGCAGAAATTTGGGCAGCAATTTGATGCAACAATTTGTTAAAATTTTTAAAACATTGACTTAAATAGGGAGCCTCTACAACAATATTAGAAAGTTATTTCCACATCTCAATCTCTGCATAGGGGTTTGTTTCTTCTTATTATTATTATATGACCCAGGCCGCCCGACTTATCCGAAGATGTAAGGTTTGGAAATCCGGGAAGTGCCCCCCAATATATAAAGGAACTCAGTGGGAACAATATCCACAGGAACCGTACCCATCTTCCTTCCCCTACCATTCACCTCTTGGAAGGACTTACGGATCCACATATTTAATGTGCCAGCACTCCACGTGAACACGGGATAGTTTGGGCAGAGGCAGAAGTATAGGGGTTTGTTTGTAGTCTGTTTTCAAAAGATCACAGTGGTGTATCTTGATGAAGCGATTTTGTAGTGACTGCCAACTGGTTTCGCTCCTGACAGAGTCATGTCTATTTCAAAGATATACAGAATAAAGTTCAGACCCATTGCCTCTCCCGATCAGAAGGGGACTTCGATAATTCCCTGCGATGACACTTAAATATAAATACAGGAGCATCCTCCGTTTTTGGAACTCGTTGAGGTTTTGCCAATCCTCTACATTAATAGTTTTTGTGTTACACAATGTGTGTTTGTAAACATTTGTGAGTTTTAAGTGCGTTAATATTTTCAATTTTGCTCAGTGGGTGCTAGTAGGCATTTATAAATTCCAGCTAGTGTGTTGTTCTTTGAAAATGGACCTGTATTCGTTGCTGTCAATTTCCTTGAACAAATAAAATGTAATATATTCCTTTCATAAAAAATTATCCGCTTGCTGAATCTCAGCCAATAGCCTCTGTAGAACAATTTGAATATATATAATTTATCACCCTGCAATCCTTAATTAAATAATCAGATTTAATTCATGGCGCAGAAAATTAGTCTTTATCTGTGCACAAACTGCACCCATAAAATTTATCTGAAAAATGCCCTGAAACAAGATTTCTTAATAGAAAATTACTACAACACAATCAACAGTTTATTAAACTTGGAAGATTGTTGATGTAAGATGCATTTTATACTCTTAATATAAATGATTTTTCACCCAAATTATATTGCATGTTAAATATTGAAAATGTTAATTACCTCTGTGGCTTTCGTATACGTTAGTGTTAGACTCCAATTCTGAGTATGATAAGCCTGAATATGCAAGAACCTACAGCTAAGACACCCTAGATTTTGTATGAAATATCTTAGGGCGCTGTGTATGGTATAAATGATGAAACAAAAATGTGATGGAGAGAAACGAAATTATGTAAAGAAAATATCACAATACTTTTTCTGCTGAACTAACTCAATACAGAACCAGTATGCAATTTTCCTTATGATTATACATACATTTTAGGTTGTGTTGCAAAATAATTCTGGTAGATAAGTGCAAAATATTTAAATTCTAGATCTGTGTTATACATCAGTATGTGTTTATTGCTTGCATCGATCGCACTCTGGCCTGGTGGAGTTATAGCAAACGTTACATCCAAACATATCATCTGCCATAATTACATAGTTTGTGTCGGATTCAGACGAAACAAACTGCGTTCTATTAATCTATCAAAACTGTATAATTTTTCTCAAAAGATTAAAAATCAAAACATTTAAAAAAAATATCGAAAAATATCGAAAACTTTCCCTAAGAAGTTGTACCATCATCACACACAACACACTTTTTTTTACTATTCGAAATATGCGAAAGGAATAATGTTTCGACTATAGCGCGTGAAAGAAGTTACTATTTTTACTTTCCCTACATACATGGTTGAATGTATAGAAAAAGGATTGTGACGCGGTCGAAAATTTGAATTGGAGTTTTTGACGAACGAGCCCGTTTCAGACATCCCTGAACTCGAATCGACCATTTTTTAGTGATGTCGTCTGCATGCATGTTTGTAAATGTGAATGTGTATGTACGTTGTGTGTGAATCTGAGGAAACGATATCTCACTAGGTAATGGACCAATTAAAAAAATTGGTACGATTATTACAATCAGTAAATAATGGAATCCTATTGATTTCACATGCGATCGAATGTTCGTATCCCCCAACCCTCCAATTCTCGAATGAATTTTTGAAAAAATCCTTAAAAATTAGGACATTTAACAATGTTAAAAAATAATCATTTCTTACGCAATTTTGATTAGAAAACGAATGCCATACACTTTAGAACGCTAGCACGAATCGTTCTCGAGATATAGTACGTTTCAGACAGATTTATCAAAAGTGTTACATATATTAAAATAAGGCGCAAGTATCCTTAAGTAGGTTGAACTTAGCGATACATTTGTGGAAATATTACCAACTTGACAAAAATCTTACCAAATTGTCAAAAATAACTCTTATAAACGAAAATGACCCTTAAATTGAGGAAAATTCAACATTTTTAAATGATTAAACTAGTTTAACATGTGAACTATATTACTTAGTGAATTCTAGCCATATTTCTAAACGTCAAGTTAGATTTGCGCGAAATGTAAGTTAATTTGGTACTTCCAAATATAAAACAGTAACCATAGTTAAACATTGTAGTCCAGAAAATCGTCCACTGTTAATGCCGAATTCAACGTTAAAGTTAAAAGTATATACCGGCCATGGATCTTGTATATCATCTGTTTGCTGTGAATGATATGAATCTTTATATAGGGAAAATTATGTATTTCCCATATCAGATTCTTTTATTCACTACGATCTATCAAATAACATCTTAAAATGCACATCCAGATATTATTTACACATATTTCTGTATCGACTGTACATATCAACTGTATGATCTTTGTACGACCTCTGTACGATCTCAACTGTACGATTTTCAACTGTATCAATTGTACGATTTTCTGTATTAACTGTACGCTTTTTTATTACCTACTATATGTTCCCCTTGCTACTTTACAAACATTTCAACTCATTAAAATAACAAATATTTCTCAAACTAAGTTCATACGTGATATGACTGGAAGAATGAACGAATATTAATAGCTTTCCTGCTTGAAGGTAAATATAAAAGAAAAGTTTATGAAACATCTCTTCGTTGTTATTGAAATCGCCCATACCACTCTTTGAGCTCATGAAGGACGAAAAAAGTTGAAGGACGGTCAGAAGAAACATCAGGAAGTATAAAATATTATTCATGGGTATATTTTTATTTGAACTTTCTGGTGGTGGAATTGATAGAAAATAGTTCCATATAGTAAGCTGACATCTTATCTATTGCCTTGAATATTAAATATTATTATTCCGCGTGGTTATTCAAAACACATTAATTAAACTGTTTTAGATCAAGTGCGCTGTTAAACATTTCCTTAAGATTTCTATATTGAAAAGAAAACGTTGGTAAAAGTCAGTAGTTTTCTTGTAGATTTATCAGGCCGAGGAAGCATAACAAGAGTTATTTAGAGTCGCAGAATTCTATATTCGTAGGGAATTTTACGTGAACTGTAAAGCCCACCTGTGGCCAGATGGATTATTCTGTGGCCTTCAAATCCATGGGATCCGAGTTTGAATGCAATATTCGAGGTGTGGGTGGAATCTTCGTGTATACATAAAACTCGTAGTTTTGCAGAATACATTTTAAACTGCAGATCACTGTTATAAAAGCGCACTGCTATAGCATGTCAGTCTACCGATTAAAAATTTAATATACACTAATTCGACCAGACAAAATCCAAATCTGAAATCTATTTTACAAATTATCTTTAGGTTCTGGAGAAACAGCTTCCCAATGTTTGGATTTGTTTGCTATTTTGTGAGAAAATACTGTAGAAAAGTCATTAAAGGATCGTTTAACGAACTGAAAAAACATATGTCAAAAAATATGGATCAACTAACTCACCGATGCTGAATCCGATGACAAAAACCGTTTTTTAAAAATCCCTCTTAAATAGAGTTATTTCCCGTAGAAGCTAATATCTTCACAAAATTCAACCCCTTGTCGACAGGAGTTTGATATCCGTCGGTTTCTACCTGTTTTCCGTACTGGCTGTGATGTATTTATTCAGTCCAAATTAATCAGAACATCAATCACACAACAGCGCATCACTCATGTCCGATGAAAACAAGAAACGTCTCATTCAATCAAATGTACACAAAATGGAGGTAAAAAAATCTGATGTGGACAGCACATGACTTTCCTTGTATAATGCAATGAATTTACTACTTTTACAGTAAAAAAAAAAATCTGATGTGGGCAACACATGACTTTCCTTATATAATGCAATGAATTTACTACTTTTAAAATAAAGAAAGATTGGTTATTCTTATAGTAGATACTTATATTCTTTTCAAGATATTGAATTTCCGACGATTAGTCGTCATTTTCATTGATTTAGCGTCATTATTATCCATTTGGCGAGGTTTTCGTTAATTTGGCAACATTTTTTAAAAAGTCGCCAAGTTGGCGACATGCCGCCAAATTCGTCGCCAAGCATTATGGACGGAGAAATAAGTTATTCTTATAGCAGATAAATGACTATTGGCGTTCAAATACAAAAGTATTACGCAAAGTATCTTTTTTCACACACACAGGCTTCCAGTGTTTATGGATTGTAATTTTTGTACCAAATTTCGTTCGAATCGGTCCATTCGTTCGTCAGTTAACGTCTCCACAGACTCACTGACACACACACACACACACACACACACACAGACATCACTTCAAATTAAAAATGTCGCCAAGTTGGCGACATTCCGTCAAATTCGTCGCCAAAATCTCGCCAAGCGTTATGGACGGAGAAAGAAGTTATTCTTACAGCAGATAAATGACTATTGGCGTTCAAATACAAAAGTATTACTCAAAATATCTTTTTTCATGAATGGAACGAGCTAGATCCGCGAGAATGATGCCACCCAATTTATCGCATGGCATTACATATGAAAAGTGGACATGTTTCTCAATAGGAATTATTTTTTTTTCATTTTAAATAATATTTTGATATTTTTTTTAAATATGCAATATCTCGAGAATGGTTCATGTTAGCGTTCTAAAATTTATATCAATCGTTTTCTAATTAAGAATTTCATAAGAAATTTCTATTTGCGTGACTTTATTAGCGGTTTTGATTTTTTGACGATTTTTTCAAAATTTCACTCGAAAATTTAAGGGGGTTCTGAACATTCGATTGCGTATAAAAACAATAGGCTTCCAGTGTCTACGGATTGTAATTTGTGTACTAAATTTCATTCGAATTGGTCCATTCGTTCGTCAGTTATCGTCTCCACAGACTCCCTGACACACACACACACACACATATATACTCCCCCCCCCCCACACACAGACATCACTTCAAAAATGTTCGATTCGTGATCAGGGATGCTTGAAACGTGCTCTGCCGTCGAAAACTCGAATTCGAATTTTCGACCCAATACTTTCCTTATACATTATTGTATATAAGGAAAGTAATAAAGAATTAACACTTCATATTAGGGAGACGCCAATATCGTTTGAGACAATAATTCAGGTGGCGCTTGGGTAAGATAAGTAGTCCTTCATTGCGTGTATTTATATTGCGAAAGGCCTAGAATATTTATTAAAATTGTCAATTTTGTAAAAATAAATTATTAGCGCAATGCAAATTAGACTTGGAACAACAAATAATGTTCCAGTGTATTCAAAATTACTTAATCTTTCAATTCATTTTTATCTCCAGATGTTCTGCAGTCTATCCTATAACTATGAAAAAACTCTGTTTAATTATACTCATAATTAGTGTCCCCTTAATTTAAAAATAATCAAAAACAAATATACTAAATGCTACACTATGTCAACTAATAATAGTGACTACTCTACTAGCACTAGCGACACCTAGATATAATTCTCAAATCATGTAGACATTTTCAAGCGTTTCACCCATAGGAGTTTTATCTCCCTTCAAACTTCATGGTACAAAAACTTTCACAGCAAATTTGAAAAACTTCCTTATATACCCTTTCCCGACGGCGGCATTCCGCAGCTCCCGCTGCCCAAAAGACGGAGCGCTTCGCTGGGCTCGTCTAGTTTCAGCAAAAATAGGTCACGTGTGCTTAAAAACGGTGAAGGACCAAAATAGTCTAATTCGATAGTTACAAGTATCTACCGGAAAAGTTTACTTGTTACTTTCCTTATATACATAATGTATAAGGAAAGTATTGTGGCGGGGTCGAAAATTCGAATTCGAGTTTTCGACGGGAGAGCACGTTTCAAGCATCCCTGATCACGAATCAAACATTTTTGAAGTGATGTCTGTGTGTGTGTGTCAGTGGGTCTGTGGAGACGATAACTGACGAAGGAATGGACCGATTCGAACCAAATTTGGTATAAAAATCACAATCTGTAAACACTGGAAGCCTATTGTTTTTATACGCAATCGAATGTTCAGAACCCCCCTAAATTTTCGAATGCAATTTTGAAAAAATCGTCAAGAAATCAAAACCAATAATAAAGTTACGTAAATAGACATTTCTTATGTAATTTTTCATTAGAAAACGATTGACATAAATTTTAGAACGCTAACATGAACCGTTCTCGAGATATTGCACATTTTTCAAAAAAATTATCAAAAAGTCGTATAAAATAGAAAAAAAAAATTTCCTATTGAGAAAGATGTTCACTTTTCATATATAATATCATACGATAGATTGGGTGACATCATTCTCGTGGATCTAGCTCGTTCCATTCATGAAAAAAGATACTTTGAGTAATACTTTTGCATTTGAACGCCAATTTATCTTCTGTAAGAATAACTTATTTCTTCGTCCATAACGCTTGGCGAGATTTTGGCGACGACATTGGCGGAATGTCGCCAACTTGGCGACTTTTTTAAATGTTGCCAAATTAACGAAAATCTCACCAAATGGATAAAAATGACGATAAATCAATGAAAATGACGACTAACTGTCCAAAATTCAATATCTTGGAAAGGATATTAGTATCTACTAGAAGAAAAACCTATTTATTTTACTGTAAAAGTAGTAAATTTATTTCATTATATAAGGAAAGTCATGTGTTGCCCACGTCAGATTTTTAAATTTACATGTAACAAGAAATATTTTTGCTTTCCATTCTGGATTTCTATTCCCTATGAAATAGCTGGGGGCATATTACTTTCCTTATATACATAATGTATAAGGAAAGTATTGTGACGGGGTCGAAAATTCGAGTTTTTGACGGGAGAGCACGTTTCAAGCATTCCTGATCACGAAATGAACATTTTTGAAGTGATGTCTGTGTGTGTGTGTGTGAAAGTGTGTGTGTGCCAGTGATTCTGTGGAGACGATAACTCACGAACGAATGGAGCGATTCGAATGATATTCGGTACAAAAATCACAATCCCTGAATACTGAAAGCCTATTGTTTTAAAACACAATCGAATGTTCAGACCCCCCCTAAACTTTCGAATGAAATTTTGAAAAAATCATCAAAAAATCAAAACCTTTAATAACGTTACGCAAATAAACATTTCTTATGTAATTTTTCCTTAGAAAACGATTGACATAAATTTTAGAATGCTAGCATGAACCGTTCTCGAGATATTGCACATTTTTCAAATAAATTTATCAAAAAATCCCATATATTAAAAAAATATTAACTGTTAAGAAACATGTTCACTTTTCAGATGTAATATCATGCGATAAATTTGTTGACATCATTCTCGTGGATCTAACTCGTTTCATTCACCAGAAAATATACTGTGAGTAATACTTTTGTATTTGAACACCAATCAATAGTCATTTATCCGCTATAAGAATAACTTATTTCTCCGTCCAAACGCTTGGCGAGATTTTGGCGACGAATTTGGCGGAATGTCGCCGACTTGGCGACATTTTTAAATGTTGCCAAGTTAACGAAAATCTCGCCAAATGGATAAAAATGACGCTAAATCAATGAAAATGATACCTAATTGAAGAAAATTCAATATATTGGAAAGAATATAAGTATCTAGTATAAGAATAACATTTTTTTAACTGTAAAAGTAGTAAATTCATTGCATTATATATAAGGAAAGTCATGTGCTGCCCACATCATATTTTTTTCATCAAACACTAAGTGTATTCTAAGTGTATATTTAACAGTGTATTAATTTTTACTATTCAAAACTCCTTAATGGACAGCCTGTTTTCGTTTAAACTCTTCTCTGTTAAAAAGGAGTGTATGTGTCTATTTAACTCTCTCACACATTCACATTTCATATTGTTTACGTTCTTTTTACAATCTGTATAAGATTGAAAATAAACAACTGATGTTACTCTACAGGCTGATATTCATTTTCTCTTGCTTTATTTCGCAATGCATTACATTGCGTTAAATTGCATAAAATAGCACGGACACTTTTTTTTTAAATGACTCTAGCTGTTTCACCTGGCTGCACTTCTTAATAAAATAATAAAATGAAAAAATAATCTCATTAGAAAAAAGCTGCATTTTTAGTCATAAATTTGTCCTCGATATTTTTTTCTGTTCCGAATAAGTATAGATGTTACGATGAATGCATTAAATCGATGGATTGTGTCACAGCCACCTGCGATTTTATACAATAACAAACCTTGTGAGTTAATATATGGGATTTTCTACACTGCAAAATAATTTCTTGAGCTTTCTATACCAGTAAAGAAAAGTTTGATGTTTCGTTTCAGGATACGCGGTGATTTCCTAGTCAGTTAGCCATTAACAAGGAAACAAAAAATAAAAAAAATCTGATGAGGGCAGCACATGACTTTCCTTATATAATGCAATGAATTTACTACTTTTACAGTAAAAAAATAGATTATTATTATGGTAGATATTTATATTCCTTCCAAGATATTGAATTTTCGTCAATGAGTCGTCATTTTCATTGGTTTAGCGTCATTTTTATCCATTTGGCGAGTTTTTCGTTAATTTAGCAACATTGAAAAAAGTCGCCAAGATGGCGACATTCCACCAAATTCGTCGCCAAAATCTCGCCAAGTGTTATGGACGGAGAAATAAGTTATTCTTATAGCAGATAAATAACTATTGGCGTTCAAATAAAAAAGTATTACTCAAAGTATCTTTTTTCATGAATGGAACGAGCTAGATCCACGAGAATGATGTCACCCAATTTATCGCATGGTATTACATATGAAAAGTAAACATGTTTCTCAATAGGAAATATTTTATTTTTATTTTATATGACTTTTTGATATTTTTTTTTGAAAAATGTGCAATATCTTGAGAACGGTTCATGTTAACGTTCTAAAATTTATGTCAATCGTTTTCTAATGATAAATTACATAAGAAATGTTTATTTGCGCAACTTTATTAGCGGTTTTGATTTTTTAACGATTTTTCAAAATTTCACTCGAAAATTTAGGGGGGGTTCTGAACATTCGATTGCGTATAAAAACAATAAGCTTCCAGTGTTTACGGATTGTGATTTTTGTACCAAATTTCGTTCGAATCGGTCCATTCGTGTGTCAGTTATCGTCTACACACACACACACACACACACACACACACACACACACACACACACACACATACAGACATCACTTCAAAAACGTTTGATTCGTGATCAGGGATGCTTTAAACATGCTCTCCCGTCGAAAACTCGAATTCGAATTTTTGACCCCGTTACAATACTTTCCTTATGCATTATGTATATAAGGAAAGTAATACATTATGTATATAAGGAAAGTCATACATTTTATGCAAAGGATAAAGAAAACTTGAACAATCTAATGAAGCACAAACGACTCGGCTTTAATTTTGACTACTTTGTTTAGTTTTCTTCCACAGAATCATACAAAAATACACGTCGGTTCATAATCTTGCCATTTTTAAGACTTCCATATGTCAAAAAAATTCTATTAATTTAGTTAATAGTTGTTCAGCCCGCACTATAAGTATTATAGCCCAGTACTCCATTTTTATTCACGGCCTGGCGTAGTGCAATGCAATTTTAGATTTGTTCCATTTCACAGTCTTTGGGATTCTTGTGTGGGTTTCGACTTATTTTTTGTCTTGTTGGGACTCATTTATTCCTGTTCGGACTTGACTGGTCTTGTTGGGACATTTTTGTTGTTTTTGGTGCATTCCAATCTTGTGTGTTAATTCTTGTTCCATATTGACTGAACTGTTCATTATTCTTTCAGACTGGCTGCCTCAGCTGGATAATTAACGACGTATAATTAACGGCTTGAGTAATTAACGACTTTTAATCAACGAATTGGCTAGGTTGACCCTTTTGCATCATGTATTTGTATTCATTTCGCCTTCTTGACATCGATATTTATTTTCCCTGCAATACATAGTAATGTATAGGGAAATTATTGGAATCGTTCCAAAAATCGCAACTCGAGTTTTCGATGGATCTACACGTTTCGAGACCTCTAGAATACGAAAAAACTATTTTTAGCGTGACATCTGTGTGTGTGTCTGTGTGTCTGTCTGTGTAGATTTTGTATCCACTCTAACTCAAAAACTAATGGACCGAATTTCACAACATTTGGTAGGAAAGTCAATTGTGGGCGAGTCTGGTGCTGATTAGTTTTGGGTATGATTCGTGATAAAAGAACCCGCCTTTTCATGCGAAATGGCCTGCAAAAGCTTGTATCCACTCTAGCTGGAAAACTAATGGACCGAATTTCACAAAAATCGGTTGATAAGTCACTTGTGAAATACCGTAGTGCTGATTAGATTTTGGTACGATTCTGTAAAAACTAACCTGCCTTTTTTTGCGAAAGGGCCCTCAAAAATCGGACAAATCTAAAATAAATATATACGTATTCTCATATATATCCATTAACTGCTTATTTTATACGTAATTTTTAACGATGAAAAGAATAAGATCAATCCCATTACACTAGGACTAGCCATTCTCGAGATATTTTGGTTTCTTTCGTATTTTCTCTATGCCACCTTTGAAAATAAGTCCACTTAAGAAATGAGAACGAAAAGTGAATTAAAAGTGAATTAAATTTAATTAAAATAAAGAGAACGTGGATATAAATCTGCAGGGAAAGTCATGTGCTGCCCACTTCAGATTTTTACTTTCCCTGCAATACATGGTAATGTATAGGGAAAGTATTGGTATCATGCCAAAAATCGCAACTCGTGTTTTCGACGGATCGACAGGTTTCGAGACCTCTAGAATACGAAAAAACTATTTTTAGCGTGACGTCTGTGCGTGTGTCTGTGTGTCTGTCTTTGTGTCTGTCTGTCTGTCTGTCTGTTCAGATTTGGTATCCACTCTAATTAAAAAACTAACTGACCGAATTTCATAAAATTTGGTAGGTAAGTCACTTGCGAGCGAATCTGGTGCTGATTAGTTTTGGGTACAATTTGGGTTAAAGAACCCGCCTTTTTTAGCGAAATAGCCCGCGAAAGCCTGTATCCACTCTAGCTGAAAAACTAATGGACCGAATTTCACAAAATTCGGTAGATAAGTCGCTTGTGAGTCACCCTGGTGCTGATTGAATATTGGTATGATTCGGTAAAAAAATAACCAGCCATTTTTTAAAAAATGGCCCGCAAAAATCGCCAAAATCTAGAATAAAAAACTACAGCTAGTTTTACAATTAGTTTTTTAATTAGAGTGGATACCAAATCTGCACAGACAGACAGACAGAGAGACACAAAGACAGACGTCACGCTAAAAATAGTTTTTGCGTATTCTAGAGGTCTCGAAACCTGGCGATCCGTCGAAAACTCGAGTTGCGATTTTTGGCATGATTCCCTACAATGCATTACCATGTATTGCAGGGAAAGTAAAAATCTGATGTGGGCAGCACATGACTTTCCCTGCAGACTTATATCCACGTTCTCTTTATTTTAATTAAATGCTTGTTTTATACATCATTTTTAACGATGAAAAGAATAAGACCAACCCCATTGCACTAGTACTAACCGTTCTCGAGATATTTTAGTTTTTTCGTATTTTCTCTAAGCCATCTTCGAAAATAAGTCCAGTTACCAAATCAGAACGAAAATTGAATTAAAAGTGAATTAAATTTAATTAAAATAAAGAGAGTGTGGATATAAGTCTGCAGGGAAAGTCATGTGCTGCCCAGATCAGATCTCTTTGGTTATCTAGCAGTGATGAAGAGGATCCGGTGTATTCTCTAAGCAACTCTTAACAACAGGTTTCCTGCAGTTATAAATAATGATTCATCTCATACAAATGTTTTCGTGAGCTGCGAAATCCAACTGTGGTCAAGAAATTTTCTTGTAGCTCTCAGAACCATGGAAATCGGATTTTAATTCCTATAACGAATAGAGATCTCTGTATATGCATACATGGTTAAAATTTTTGTAATATACTTTAAAGTTTAGGTCCCCATCGATGTAGTCCTGGCGTACAATCTGATGTGGGCAGCACATAACTTTCCATATATAATGCAATGAATTTCCTACATCTACAGTTAAAAAAATGTTATTCTTATTGTAGATACTTACATTCTTTCCAATATATTGAATTTTCGTTAATTAACCATCATTTTCGTCGATTTAGCGTCATTTTTATCTATTTGGCGAGATTTTCGTTAATTTGGCAACATTTAAAAAGTCGCCAAGTTGGCAGCATTCCGGGAAATTCGTCGCTAAAATCTCGCCAAGTGTTATGGACGGCGAAATAAGTTATTCTTATAGCAGATAAATGGCATTCAAATACAAATGTATTAATCAAAGTGTCTTTTCTTATGAATGGAACGAACTAGATCCACGAGAATGATGTCACCGAATTTATCGCATGATATTACATATGAAAAGTTAACATGTTTCTCAACAGTGAATATATATATTTTTTATTTATGGGATTTTTTTATAAATTTATTTGAAAAATGTGCAATATCTCGAGAACGGTTCATGCTAGCCTTCTAAAGTTTATGTCAATCGTTTTCAAAGGAAAAATTACATAAGAAATGACTATTTGCGTAACTTTATTAAAGGTTTTGATTTTTTGATGATTTTTTTTCAGAATTTCACTCGAAACTTTAGGGAGGTCATAAACGTTCGATTGCGTTTAAACACAATAGGCTTCCAGTACTCACGGATTGTGATTTTTGTACCAAATTTCATTCGAATCGCTCCATTCGTTCGTGAGATATCGTCTCCACAGACTCACTGAGACACACACATACACACACAGAGACATCACCTCAAAAATATTTGATTCTTGATGAGGGATGCTTGAAACGTGCCTTCCGTCGAAAATTCGAATTCGAGTTTTCGATGGGAGAGCACGTTTCAAGCATGCCTGATCACGAAACGAGCATTTTTGAAGTGATGCCTGTGTGTGTGCGTGTGTGTGTGTGTGTATGTGTGCGTGTGTGTATGATAGTGTGTGTGTGTATGATAGTATGTGTGTGTGTATGTATGATAGTATGTGTGTGTGTGTATGTGTGTGTGTGTGTGTATGATAGTATGTGTGTGTGTGTATGTGTGTGTGTGTTTGTGTGTGTGTATGATAATATGTGTGTGTGTGTGTGTGTGTGTGTGTGTGTGAGAGAGTCTGTGGAGACGATAACTGAGGAACGAATGGACCCATTCGAACGAAATTTGGTACAAAAATCACAATCTGTAAACACTGGCCAATTGTTTTTATACGCAGTCGAATGTTCAGAACCCCCCTAAATTTTCGAGTGAAATTTTGAAAAAATCGTCAAAAAATCAAAATCGCTAATAAAGTTATGCAAATAGACATTTTTTACGTTTTTACATTTTTCATTAGAAAACGATTGACATAAATTTTAGAACGCTAACATGAACCATTCTCGAGATATTGCACATTTTTCAAAAAAATTATCAAAACGTCATTTAAAATAAAAAAAAATATTTCCTATTGAGAAACATGTTCACTTTTCATATGTAATACCATACGATAAATTTGGTGACACCATTTTCGTGGATATAGCTCGTGCCATTCATGAAAAAAGATACTTTGAGTAATACTTTTGTATTTGAACGTCAATAGTCATTTATCTGCTGTAAGAATAACTTATTTTTTCGTCCATAACGTTTGGCGAGATTTTGGCGACGAATTTGTTGGAATGTCACCAACTTGGCGACTTTGTAAATGTTGCCAAATTAAATGTTGCTAAATTAGCGAAAAACTCGCCAAATGGATAAAAATGGCGCTAAATCAATGACGACTCATTGATGATGACGACATGGAAAATGACGACCCATTGACGAGAATTCAATATCTTGGAAAGAATATAAATAACAACTATAAAAATAATCTATTTTTTTTACTGCAAAAGTAGTAAATTCATTGCATTATATAAGGAAAGACATTTGCTGCGCACATCAGATTTTTAAAAAAATTGTTTGAATTATTGAATGTAAATAAAACTGAATTTATTGAGCTAAAGGTTTGAAATGTGATGCAAAGATAGATTAAATGATGAACACCAACATGGATAATTGACGTTTTCAAATATTTATTATTACTTTCCTTATATACATATAATGTATAAGGAATGTATTGTGACGGGGCCGAAAATTCGAATTCTAGTTTTCGACGGGACAGCACGTTTCAAGCATCCCTGAACACGAATCAGATGTTTTTGAGATGATGTCTGTCTCTTTGTGTGTGTGTATGAAACTATGTGTGTGTGAAAGTATATGTGTGTGTGTGTGTGTGTGTGTGTGGGTGTGTGTGTGTGTGTGTCAGTGACTCTGTGGAGACGATAACTGACAAACGAATGAACCGATTCGAGCGAAATTTGGTACAAAACTTACAATCCATAAATACTGGAAGCCTGTTGTTTCTATATGTATTCGCATGTTCAGTAGCTCCCTATATTTGCGAGCGAAATTTAAAAAAATCCTCAAGAAATTAAAACCTTTAATAAAGTTACGAAAATAGTCATTTCTTACGTAATTTTTCATTGGAAAACGATTAAAACAAATTTTAGAACACTAGCATGAACTGTTCTCATGATATTGTACATTTTACAAAAAAATTATAAAAAAATCATATAAAATTAAAAAAAAAATTATCTAGTGTTGAAATATGTTCACTTTTCATAAGTAATATGCGATAAATTGGGTGACATCATTCTCGTGGATCTAGCTAGTTCCATTCATGAAAAAATATTCTTTAGGTAATACTTCTCTATTTGAACGCCAATAGTCATTTATCTGCTACAAGAATAACTTATTTTTCCGTCCATAACGCTTGGCGAGATTTTGGCGGAATGTTATAAAAATGACGCTAAACCAATGTTATAAAAATGACGCTAAATCAATAAAAATGACGACTTGATGATGAAGTAATTATTAAAGTATTTTAATATATGGACTATATAGCTTATTGAGGATGCTATCAATATTGATGATTGTTTGAGTTGCGCGAAGTATAAGTTAATTGAATATTTTGAAATAGTTTTGCATGTTGCCATCCTGAAAATCGCCTAATGTACAATTTAACGATAGAAACACAGCGCCGTGGATCTTATGCATTATTTTTTTATTCTAAAACTAGTAAATTCATTGCATTATATAAGAAAAGTCAGGTGCTACCCAGATTAGATTTTTTAAGGAGTGTATGTAATAGACAAAAATGTTCAAGTTGTCGAATGGGTGACATTCCAAGTTTATTGAGGTAGGGACTTGAAATATGGTACAAAGGTAGATTATATGATAAAATCACCCTGGGTAATTGATGTTTACAAATATTTGTTATGTTGAGGGGGGGGGTAGGTGTGATAGACAAAAATGTTCGAATTGTCGGATATAAGTGAAACTCCAAACTTATTAAAGTAGGGGTTTAAATCTGGTATAAAGGTAGAAAAGGGTGAAAATGAAAATCACCACTGCTGACTTTAATTATTTATTATTTTAGGAAGGGGGTCAAATTAAAAATGTTCAAATTATCGAATGAATGTAACACTCCAAGTTTTAGTACCGATTTGAAATTTAGTACAATGGTAGATCATGTAATTAAATAAACATGGATGATTGGTGTTTTTAAGTATTTATTATTTCAGTGGGTGCCACAGGTAAAAAAGATCGAAATGTTGAATGAAAGTGACATTCCGTTTAATTCCGTTCATTAAAGTAAGGACTTGAAATGTGGTGCAAAAACATAGAGCATGTAACATTTCCCAACAGTTTTTTAAATAAACAATATATATTTTGTTCCAGTGACGTAGGTAGATGAGATTTGTAAGGAGCATGGCCCTCCTATTTTGGCTGAACAACATATTAGTTTTCCAAAGGGTTTATATTGGAAAACAAAATCCAGCACTATACCCCTCCCCCCCCCATTCGATCGTCGACTCCCCTTTTCTAGCTACGCCTATGATTTTATTTCCAGTTTTAAAGAATAATTTTGCCATTACTTTTTAGTCTGTCTTATTTAAGTTGGTTTCTCTGTCTGTTTGTTTGTTTGTCTGGGTCAAATTTTGAAATCAATTTATGACCTACTTCTATGGAGTCGAGTTTCTTGAAATTTTACATACATACGTATTTGCGATGCCAATACAATATTTCATCAAATTTGAGTTGATCACCCTCGTATACATGCTCAGAATGGCCAGTAAAAACCTCATTCTTATAAGAAAGTTAAAACAGAGTCCAATATTAAGCTTCGCTTATATATATATATATATATATATATATATATATATATATATATATATATATATATATATATATATATATATATATATATATATATATATATATATATATTATATTATATATATATATATTATATATATATATATATATATATATATATATATATATATATATTATATATATATATATATATATATTATATTTATCATAAAAAAGGTTTGATAGGATATCTGATGAAAAAATGATTACAAAATTGCAAAAGACTACAAAGTAAAAAATAAAATGCTACATAAAAAACTTTTTACGTTACACTGTATAGTAAAATACATTAAAAAGTAAAATATGATTTTTAGCTGTCACAACATTCTTGGTCATATGCGACTAAAAATAATGTCGTGAGAGCGTCCATAAATGTGTATTTAGAAATTAACAGAATTTTAAGGAACAATAGACATGATAACGTATAGATGACATTTATAAGAACGTCGGATTGTTAAATCAAAATTGTCAGAGAGAAATTGAAATTAATTGAATGCAATCATTCTTATATATGCCATTTCTATGTCCAAAAACAATTATTTTACGATTTTATTTTTAGTTGAACCAAGAACGCCGTGATAGCTAAAAATGATTTTTTACTTTTTAATGCATTTTACTAAAATCGTGTAACTTATGTGTCGTATTTTTATATATATTTTTTTTATATCAATACTTTTAAGATTACATTATGCATTATTATATGCATTTAACAGAAAATGTATGTCCTTATTAATACGATCAGACATAAAACAAGGTAATAAAACCTTGCCTTCACAACCAAATCCTGTAATCTTCCATTATTTCTAAGAAATTTCAAACAATTCGGGGGATTAAAACAGCGCCATCTGGCGATAAAAGCCAGGAACTTTCCCTCTCTAAATTGGAGTATCACTCAGTCGCTGAAATGGCGACGATCGGAACGGATAGTTCATGGAGTTGGGTAATAGCGGCCGCGTGCTGCTGGGTAACTTTTGTGATACAGGGTCTTGTCAGGTGCAGTGGAGTTGTTTATGTGGCCCTCATTGATGAATATGGGATCAACAGGGCCCAGGCGTCCTGGCCCTTCACCCTCAGGATGGCGGTATGGAATTTGAGCGGTATGTACCTCAGATTGCTTGTTTGCCTGAATTGTTTTTATTAAGATGTCATATTATAAATATATGTGCACAGAAGAATATAAATCGTAATTGAATTTAGTACGAAGGATATGAGCAGAGTAGAAGTTATTTATTTATTTTTACCAGAAAATTGGAACTTAGGAAAGTTTAAAATTACAATTTGATGGAACTAAATATATATATATATATATATATATATATATATATATATATATATATATATGTATATATATAGTTGAAGATTTTTATGATTACTTGTAATATATAGATACCCGAGAAATACCAAAGAAAATTGCTTGTAAACTGTAGGTAAAGGTAAAAAAATTGCAAATCAGAAGCCTAGTGTAGCACGATGAGCTATATATATATATATATATATATATATATATATATATATATATATATATATATATATATATATATATATATATATATATATATATATATATATATATATATATATATATAGTTTTATAAAATTAAATTTAAAATTGCGGAATAAATTTTGTTAGAATCGTAAAATTTGGTATTCAGTAACTTAAATTACTAATTGTCCTGTCAAAGTTAAATTTAGAAAAAGTTAAAAAAGTAGATGGTAAAGGAAGTAGAAAGAAAAATTGTTATTTTTGCAGAAAATTTAGTTAGTACGAATGATAAGGCACAAATAAAAGAAAAACAAAAAAAATATTTGTAATTATGATAATTTTACGTTTGAGAAGTTAAATTATGAAAGTGCCACTGTCAAAATTTGGCAAATTAAGAAATGAATTTCAAAACGAGAACACAAAGAAATACAATTCTGAACTGTTCTCTTTGTTCTCTTTGAACTGTTCTCTTTTTCAACAAAAAATTAAATGGAATCATATCATTATTTAATAGTTAAGAATCTATAGCAAGAAATATCGACTGGTGTATAAATGTAACATAAAATGTATTTCCAATGAATCCACATGTATTAATCTGATTGTTCACAAAGTAATGAATCATAAATTCATTATATTTAAAAGTAATTTAATAATTCATTCAAACAGAAATAGCAAACTTATATTTTTATAAATAAATTTTTATGATATCATAGCGCATTAAAAACATACTAATATATTAATGTATTCGTATATTGCACTTTGATATGGAACTCAAGAGTAGATATATCCAAAAACATGGATGGTCTTTACACGTTCAAAAACACCCTTCTTTTACTCTTGCAAATAAACATAAATAAACTTATATTTTTAGTATAAATTATGTTATTAGAGTGCATAAGAAAACATTTTAATATAGTAAATGTATTTTAAACATTCGATTTCGATGTGGTATTCTCTAGTAGATGTATTCACACGAATAGTAGGCATTCTAAGGTCAAAAATCACTTTCTCTTACACTTGTAAATATTCATAAACAAACCTGCGGAGTCCACTTCTGCAATAAGAGCTTGCAATTTCGTCCCAGTAGCTCAACGGTAGAGTGTCGGCTGTCCAGTTCGAAATTTCGGGATTCGATTCCTGGGTGGGACTGCAAGGTTCTTAACAAACTTATTACTTTTTCAATAAATTCTTATACTGCCAGAGTGCATTTGAAAACATTCTAATATATTAATTGTATCCATTTATTCTATTTCGTTGTATAATTCTATGATAAATGTATTTGCAAAAACAATAGTCATTCTACATTAGAATTTCACCTTCCGTTCCTCTTGTAAATATTCATAAACAAGCATATATTTCGTAATAAATGTTTTTTCTCATAATGCATTGAAAAACATTTTAATATATAAAAGTATTCGTATATTCGATTTCGATGTGGAACTCTATAGTAGATATATTCACAAGAATAATTGTCATTTTACGGTCAAAATTCTCTTTCTCTTACTCTTGTAAATGCTGATAAACAAACATAACTTTCGAAATGAATTCTGAAGCTGAAAGCCGTCGGATCCAATTTTTCAGGTATTTATAATAACCTCTCATGTGCCAAGCTGTCTACTGGAAACTCGGGACAAAACGTTGTCTTTAAACATCCACTGTTCTAAATCGGCTGCCAAATGTCTCTTAAATCTAAAAATGTTTCCGGCCTGCCTGCGGTTGCTGTAAAAACACGTGTAGCTACTTTACTCGTGGAAATGAGCGGGAAGTTCAAATTTCGAAACTTAGTTTGAGTTAGGAAAGGATCTGTAGGTAAAACAAATATGGAATATTAGTTACTGAAAGTTTCAGGGGAATCAACTGTCCGTAATAAGGAGCACATAAGGACAGCTGTTACCGTTCCTGATAGTTATGATAATATATATATATATATATATATATATATATATATATATATATATATATATATATATATAATATATATATATATATATATATATATATATATATATAATATATATATATATATATATATATATATATATATATATATATATAATATATATATATATATATATATATATATATATATATATATATATATATACATATATATATATATATAATATATATATATATATATATATATATAATAGCAAATACATCATCAAATTGAAAAAAGGGGGGGGAGGTACAAAGGAAAGGGGGAAAAGAAAGGAGAGTGTTTACAGGAACGACAGAAAAAAGGCCGGGGGGGATAGTGACCCCCCGTTCCCGGTTAAAGCGCTTTTACTCTAGAAACACTCCCGGTGCCTCTGTCTTCCTGAAGCACTCCTCCGTCCGATGAAATCTATGAAACATCCCGAAGTATATAGACCATGAAGCAAAAAAGGGGCTTAAGATGGGAATAAACCTAACCTGATTACTCAACAGAATTCTTGAAGTCCACAAGCCATGCCCCACAACCATATCTCACCGACCTGCTATCATCAAATAAAACTGTTTGTCTTTCTGTCAAATATCAAGTCTACATAGTGCCTTAGATACCGAAGTGGGTAATTGCTTTTTGCTGCTTCCCTGAGTAATTTATTGACGCTGTGTTGCTGTTCTTCTTTTTCAGTGTTGAGACGTCTATATCTATTTAGATGATTTATTATAATATTCCCGAAAATACCACTGCTCAAATTAGATTTCCAATCTATAATGTAATTAATGTTGAAATCAAAATTATCCCTCTTGTCATAAACTTTAAAACATATTTTGTTTTTCTCATTATAGTAAATACTGATATCCAGAAAATCAACAGTTCCTGGATTTGTATATTTAGTTTCCAAAAGTTCCAGGCACTTAGGGTAAAACCCAAACTCAAAATGATCTTGTTGATTTTTATATCCAATAATCACATCGTCAACAAAGCGGTAGTATGGCATTTCATTGACTAAATATGTACCTTGTTCATACTTGTTCAGGTAAATATCTGCAAGTACCGAAGAGCAACCCCCCCCCCCCCCCATTGGGATGCCCTGCACCTGACGATAAAAACCTATACCGTTGTGCAGTATGTTTTCAAACAAAACAATATTTATCAGCATTTTATATTGGTAGAGGGAGATGGTAGAGTGGAGATTGTGATGCTCATGAAGCTCCAATAAAATTTCGGATAAATCTTTTAAATTTACATGATTAAAAAGGTCTTTAAAATCAAAGCATCTGAAAAACATTTTATCCTTTATTCTGCTTAATTTGTCAATAAGTTCAAAAGAATTTGACACCATAAATATATATATATATATATATAATATATATATATATATATATATATATATATATATATATATATAATATATATATATATATATAATATATATATATATATATAATATATATATATATATATATATATATAATATATAATATATATATATATATATATATATATATATATATATATATATTGAGCAATAGTATATATATGTACTATTGCTCAATCTGAAACAGGCATTTGTTTGGGTTAATTAGAAATAAATACTTAGAACTGAAGATGAATTTAATTCTGATTAATCATCGAATTTGGGCCGGTGCTGTTCTTTTCTCTTATCGGCAATATGGCCGTGGTTTGGCTTCTATGGTGATGTTAATGTTATTTGAATGTTTATTATTACATTTTTCTAATATATGTATATATATATGTGTGTGTGTGTGTGTGTGTACAAAAAATAACGCTTCTACAAACAATAATTAGCTGAATACTTCAGAAATGGAGCTGGAATTTTCATGAACGCCTGTAATTGCGGCTTTTCTGATAGTTTGCCGAAATTATCAACAAAGTAGCTGAAGAAAAAATGAGGAAGGGTTGCAATATGTTTTATAGTGTATAAAAGTAGTTATATTGTTATATATTATTGTTATTTGTGCTTTTATGCGTTGCTCAAGTTCTCCTTATAAGACTGCACTTGATTGTTTCATATGTTTACATTCCGTACTTTCCACTTCGATTTGTATGGCACTCATTATTCAAAGAATCGGCAGTGGCTCCACTCTGATGGAGCCGAAATGATTTTTCGTGAATCACATTTTTGTGTGTGGTTTGTCTAATTTTGACATTTTTTAAACAATTAGTGGGCGGGATAGCCCAGTGGTTAAGGCACGGGGATTGCACTTCAAAGACCCGAGTTCTATTCCTGGCTCTGCCCAAAATTATTCCTGTGTTTATGTAGAGTGCAGACACTTTAAATATGTGAATTCAAAAGTCCTTCCGAGATGTTGGTAGCAGAGGAAAAACGGTATGGTCTTTGTGGATGCCGCCCCCACTGTGTTCGGGTTTAAATTGCGTGGCACTGTCTCGGACGTCCAAACATATACCTTACACCGTTGGATAGGTTAAACGCTCTGGGATCAATAGAAAGAAATAATTCGAGATATTAAACAGGCCCAGATTTACAACTAGGCCAGCCTAGGACGTGGCCAAAGGCGGAAGGGCTATTCGAACTGCATGGGTAGCATCACATTATTTTTTAACATTGGATTTTAATCTGAATTATTTTAAAAGTGTTAAAAATATAACGGAAAATAAAATTAATAATACGTTCTTCTTTTTTTTAATCTTAAGCATTCGCTGTTTACATTTCTTATTTTAGATACAAGACGATTCTTTAATTTTTAGCCATTTTTAACGTCCGTCATGTGTTAGTTTGCAGTGGGCTCAAAATGTAGATCCGTCGAAAACTCGAAATTCCAATTTTCGACACCTTTTCAATACTTTTCCTATATATTACCATGGCTTCAGGGACAGTAAAAGCTGTGAGAAATATTGGTTGAGGAGGGGCCCCCAAACAAGACTGGCCTAAGGCCACCAAAAACTTAATATCCGGCTGTTATGTTAAAATATCAATTAATAGAACTACCTTCTAAAATAGTTTAAAATTGTAAAATGTCGAAATTATAGCCACTATTCTACCACGAAATTATAGCCACTTTCGAAAACTGAAAACCTTCTACAAAATTCAGTTATATATCCTTATAGGGCTATGAAAACGCTACATATTACTTGCAAATTGTTCATAGTCACTTTCAGTTTTAGCTCCGATTTTAGCCGGATACCTCGACCATAGACTTCAGGTCAAAATATCAAAAATATTTTACTAACTTGCTTGGAGGCATATAAAATAAACAATTATATCTAACAAGAATTTAAGATTCAGATTAATCTATAAACATGTACATAAATGCGTACTTGAATTTTATACTTACATCTTTTTTTTCAAACTTCATTATGGTCTAAGACCCTAAATGATCAAGATCAAGCATTGATATTAGAATCTCGAAATTTAGAAATTTTTAAAACTAGATTTTCAGAAGATTACTTTTGTCCCTTTACTATTTATATATATGTTTTATAGGTTAGAAACTAGATTTGCTGCTGAGCATTTCTGTGAGTTACTGTTTATATCTATCTTTTATAGGTTAGAAACTAGATTTTCTGCGGAATATTTTTGTTCCGTTATTGTTTTTAGCTACTATTTATAGTTTAGAAACTACGTTTTCTGCTGAACATTTTTGTCCCGTTACTGTTTATGACTATCTTTTATAGTTTAGAAATTAGATTTTTTGCTGAACATTTTTGTCCAGTTCCTGTTTATAGCTATCCTTTAGTTTAGAAATTAGATTTTCTGCTGAATATTTTTGTCCAGTTTCTGTTTATAGCTATCATTTATAGTTTAGAAATTAGATTTTCTGCTGAACATTTTTATCTCGTTCCTGTTTATAGCTATCCTTTATAGTTCAGAAATTAGATTTCTTGTTGAACATTTTTGTTCCGTTGCTGTTTATAGCTGTCCTTCATAGTTTAGAAATTATATTTTCTGCTGAACAATTTTGTCCCGTTCCTGTTTATATCTATATTTTATAATTTAGAAGATAAAGGAAGCAAAGTAAAGTGAAAGCTCACCCGAACAAATACTTTAGTCTTAAAAAAAAAGTTAAAATATTAAAATATTAAAAATATTTTTGTGTACTCATAAATATCACCGTATTTCCGACGAAACAAGTAAAAATTTCTTACATTTTTATCTATCAGGTTCGGAGATATAAAGCGTTCAAATTATTCACATTTTTTTCGTTACGCTCTGATTTCAACTAGAGATATCCCAATCATTACTATTAATCACATCAAAAACAAAGGAAAGTTTAGAGTCCCCGCCAAGCAATAAATTTATTTAAACGATTTTAAATAAATATAAACTAATTATTTTACTGTATAAAACCGAAGTTTCAAACAACCAACATTCAAAATAAAAATTCTACTTTTATTCCTATACTAAAAATATTTTTGGCCTTTTTGGCGACATTATTGGCCAAAACAAAATGATATATTCACATTCAATTGCAAAAGTCACATTAAAATGCATTTGCATGATAATTAATATCTGGCATAATTAATGACGATTAGTGAAATTTTTAGCATCAAGAGTACAAAAACTATTACAAAAACTATAGTGAATGGAACGAGGTATATCCTCGACAATGATGTTAATAGCTTTGCAGCATAATATTACATATGTGCAGTAAACATATTTAAGAATACTTTCTATTCTTTATGTAAATAACATCTATGTTAAGGGGTAACCGCGGCTTAAATAGGAGCATTACGAAAAATATAAACGCTTTGACGCTTATATCGTCAAGCATCATTTATAAAATTATAAAAATTTATATTTGCTTCGACAAAAAATAAGGTATCGTTTATGAATATACAAACATACTTTCAATTATTACTTTGAACTATTAAAAAGCAATTTTTTTTTTATTCAAGTGAATTTTCGCTTTATATTGCTTACTATCACTCGAAGTATTTTCTGAATTATAAAAAATGCATATAAACAACACGCGGCAAAAAATGTTTAGAAGAAAATATTCAGTTAGTTTCTAGATCCATAATTTGTTTTTGCGAAGCTCTTATAGTTTCTGAGCAATTATCTTGTTAATTTGAAAATAATTGAAAAATTTTCCGTTTTAAAAGTTTTTAATAATGTTTGCACAAAAACTAAAAATTCTACCTATAAAAAGTAACTCAGTAATTTGTAACTTTATTGAAGATATATAATTGAATATATAATTGGATTTTAGATCGGATTCTTAAATTTCGAAATATAGAGGTTTTAAGATCCTGTAAAATCTACTACGAGCTGCCAAATTTGTATAGAATTGATATTCACGCTTAATTTAAAACCGATTAACTTGTGCTTTACATTAGTTGCCATAGGCCCATAGTATGTGTTGTATAGTATGAATCGGATTCTTAATTTTCGAAATATCGAGGTTATAAGATCCTGTAAAATCTACTACGAGCGGTCAAACTTATATAGAATTGATTTAAACCCTTAATTTAAACCCGATTAAGTTGTTTCTTACATTAGTTGTTATAGGCTCATAACATGTGTTATTGAACTAAACTTCAATAAATTTATTGTTCAATAAATTTATTCGCTGTTTTTAGTCACATTTGTTTCGTTTGCAACACATACTGTGGATCTATGGCAAACACCGAATAAATTTATTGAACTAAAGTTTAATAAATTTATTCGCTGTTTTAGTCGCATTTATTTCTTTTGGAACATATGCTATGGGCCCAACCGTTCAAATAGCTGCTGAAGTCTTCGAACGAGTCGGACGGTCTGGGTCTTCAATATGCTATGGGTCTATGGCAACTATGGGCCTATGGCAACTATGGACCTATGAAATTTTATTTTACAAGGCGTTTATTCAAGCAAAATCGTTTCCAGTCCTTCGTATTGAAGCCAGAATACTATGACTCTAGGCAGAATAATAACAATTCATGATGACTCATCCGTTTTTTATGAAAAACAACATCCCAACCATACATTTCTCTAGAAACAGAATTTAAAAATAGTACAATATTATCCATTTGTGTATTTACTTCGATATAGACTCAGATAATCCTATCTCTTTATCTTTGAAGGATAAGACAAAACATGTACAGTCATCTCTTGTTTACACTTACTCTTTGTTATGAGGCTACTCATTTTATGAAGCACCAAAATGAATTACCCGGCGTTTCCCGTTATTTAAAGAATACAATTTAAGAAATATGCAATATCATCCATCATTCTTGTATTTACTTCGATATTGACTCATATAATCCTATCTCTTTATAGTTGTAATATAAGACGAAATATGTACAGTTATTCTCTCATGTTTACCAATCACTCTTTGGTATAAGGCTAGTCTAATTGTGAAGCACCAGAATGAATTATCCGGCGTTGCCCGGGTCTAAACAAGCGCCCGCTATTTAAATAATACAATTTAAGAAAAGTATAATATCATCCGTTATTTGTGTATTTACTTCGATATAGACTCATAAACCTATATCTTTATCCTTGAAGGATAAGACAAAATATATACAGTCATCTCTTGTTTACCGCTTACTCTTTGTTATAAGGCTACTTATTTTATGAAGCACCAGGATGAATTACTCGACGTAGTCCAATTCTAAATAGGCCCCGCTATTTAAATAATACAAATAACAACACTGATTTTCCAAGTCGTCTGTTTTGAACTAAAATCGTTCTCGCTACACAAATAAATGAAAATACTTATCAAGTCGTAAAAAAGTTCCTTACAATCCGAAGTAAAATATTGCTATTTCAGCGAATTTTCATTTGATCTATGTCATATTTTAACACGATATTCATAATCTGTATGTAGATTTCGCTGATATACGTAGCATGAAAACGGAACTAATTATAGTTTTCCAAATGGCAAAGAGTTTAGCCTTAATAGCATTAAGTAAGACATAATGTAAGATAATCAGGAACTGAATTTCCATAGTTTAAAAATTTTATCAAAAGTTATTTTTCAATAACTTATTGATTATGTTCTTCAATCTTTTATTCAACAATGAACAAGAAAAATGAAAAACGTTGTTTTTCTAAACACCCCCTGTTTTATTTGTACGTAACTGAAATGTCTGAAAAGTGAATTCAATACTCAGCTACACTATTATTAACAAAGTTATTTATATATATATATATATATACTAGTAAATATACCCGGGGTTGCCCATGATTTAAGATACAAATCTCTAATTAAAATTACACCAGAATTCATTGCGAATTCTCGAAAACCACAGAACACTTAAACAATACACCGGCTTACAGCAAAAAAAAAAAAAAAAAAAAAAAAAAAATTCTGCCAGGAAGCATGAAACACTGTACTATTTTTAAAGCTCTAGTTGGCAATAGCTGTTTTGCTGTAGTTCTCGGTCAAGTGGAAAATATACCCGGTGTTGTTCAGGATTTAAAACAGGGATCCATTGTATTTATTCATAAAATTCTTCAAAAAGCGAAGACGATCGCTGTTCAAGCACCCGCGCACCCGCCGTCAAGTACATCGACCGCTACACCCGTATACGACCCATATACCCTTATACGACCGCTACACCCTTATACGACCGTTACACCCGTATACGATCGCTACACCCGTATACGACCGCTACACCCGTATACGACCGCTACACCTTTATATGACCTCTACACCCTTATACGACAGCTACACCCTTGTATAACCGCTATACCCTTATACGACTGTATATTACTCCCTAAATACGCGGGGGTAATACCATCTTAAAAAGCTTTTTTGATACGAAAAAATCAAACGAAATTTTATCGAAAATATCAAGCAATTTCCGTGAAACCTAGCCCGTCTGTGTGTATGTATGTGTATGTGGACACGATTACTCCAGAATACGTGCATATATAGCTATAAAATGTAAAACTTAATAGATATATATTTTTTTAAACTCGAACCAGATAGAATGTTTATTGTTTCTCATGATTAGAATACTAATTATTTGCATTATTTTCATACAGCTATTTCCTATGGATAACAATATAGTATAAAGTATATGGGGGAATTAATAATAAAAAGAAGAAAAGAAACTTTTAATGAAGCTTAAAAGATTATTAAACTTAATATTTCAATTGAACTTAAGAGAAATATAAATTAAGATGTATATAATTAAAGAAAATATTTAATTAAATATAAAAGGAATAACTCTTTAAGTTTAATAAAGATTTTAATTAAACTATTAAATTATTTTTATTAAAATTAAATATTTTAATTTTCTAACAATGATTTAAAGAAACTTTTTATGATTGTTACAAAATATTTAAAAAAATTAATTTGAATACGAAATCTGAAAAAGATACATTAATTTTCATTTTGATAATGATTGTGATGCGAGAGCAACGAAACACTACGGAATTTGATTCTATGACAAAATAAAGTGGAGACTTACATTCCTTATATACGTTTCATTTGTAAGATTTTCGACGGTACAGCTAGGTTTTCGAGTTTTCGACGGTAGAGCACGTTTCAAGCATTAAACTCGAATCGAATGTTTTTGAAGTGATGTCTGTGTGTATATATGTGCGTGTGTTAGTCTGTGTGTATATCTGTGTAAATGTGTGTGAGTGTATGGAAAATTCGAATTTTAGTTTGCGACGGAAAATTCTGTTTTAAGCATCCCGGAGCTCGAATCCTACGCTTATGAGACGATGTCGTATGTGCGTATGTATGTTAGTGTGTGTTTGTATGTGTGTGTGTGTGGACTCAATATCTTACAAACAAATGAAGCATTTAAAAAATATTATGCGATTGTTACAGTGTTTAAAATGAATTTTAAAATATTAATTCAAAAATCAGAACCTCTAATAATAATAAATAAATAATATTTTTGGATTTGATTTTCTTATTAGAAAACGATCGATACAAATATTAGATAGCTGATATGGAGTATACTTGAGCTATTGCATGATTTACGATTTTTTTTTGAATAAAAATCAACAACAATTAGAATCTTCAACCCTGATAAAAATAATTAATTATTCCATACGTAGAGTTTTATTAGAAAACGAATAACACTAACTGTAGAATTCTAGCCTAAATTATTCTGTAAACATTGCAAGTTTTTCAAATAAATTTGCCAAAACAATTGCATAGAATCAAAAATGCAGTAAGTATCATCAAGTATCACTTTCCATATGAAGTTTTTTGCGACTAATCCGTTAACATCAATCTTATGGATCTAGTTCCTTCCATTCACGGAAGAAGATACTTTTGGAAACTTTCGTAATAGTTTTATATTTTAATGCCCGAAAATTCGCCAATAGACACTTATTTCACGAGATATTAGCGAACTATCAACTTCATTTTGAGGAGGATTTTGCATGTAAATATGAACAATTATTCCTGTTTGGACTCATAATCTGCCAAAAGAGATCAATTTAAAGTTACTTGTCATTTATTCAATGCCAAAAACATTGTTCTCTGAATCTTGCAGATAATTATTTTGCTATGCAAGAAGTAAAAAATCATGCAGGGAAAATCGTGTGATGCAAATATTAATACTAAATGGAATATATTTGAAATGTTTTGATTGTTACGGACATTTTCCGGCAAATTCCATGGACTGCTTTTCTTCCTAGAAGAAATAAATTGAATGTTAAATTAATTCCTGGAACGGATATATAAATTTAACATGTTCTGCTAATTGCAACACATTTTAGAGCTTGCAATACGAGTTCAAATTTCAAGGACAGATACCTGTGTCCTGAGTTGAATGTTGCTGCTTTAGCATTAATCTTGTCTTAGAAATTGCAAGCGAAACTTTTTATCATGAAAGTAAAAATAAGGAGTTAAAACTTTATACTAAGAAAACGTCAATATCGTTCAAGACAATAATTCAGGTGACCCTGGGATAAAATAAGTAGTCCTGCATTGTATGCATTTCTATGGCGAAAGGCTTAAAATATTTATCAAAACTGTCAATTTTGTAATAATAAATTATAAGCGCAATGCAAAGGAGAACTAAAACAATAAAGATTATTCCTACGTTTTCAAAATTATTTTACATTTCAATTTATATTTATCTCTATATTCTGTACTTTATCGCATAACTGATTAATTTTACTCATAATTAAGAACCCTAAATTTAAAAATAATCAAAAATACATATACTAAATACTACATCTTTCTCCTTTGTCAACTAACAATAGCAGCTACTTTACTAACACTAGCGACACCTAGACATAATTCTGAAAGCATGGTATTTTTAAGCGTTCCATCCATACACTGTAAAACATTTTGCAACCTTTGCCCATTTTGTTCAACTACTTCGTTGATAATTTCGGCAAACTATCAGAAACGCCGCAATTGCAGACGTTCATGAAAATCCCATCTCCATTTCTGAACTATTCAGCTAATTATCGTCTGACGAAGCGTTATTTTTGTGTGTATATATATACACACAAAAATAACGCTTCGGCAGACGATAATTAGCTGAATAGTTTCAGCTAATTATAGTCTAATTATTGTCAACAATTATTCAGCTAATTATCGTCTGCCGAAGCGTTATTTTTTTTTTGTGTATATATATATATATATATATATATATATATTTATACACAAAAATAACGCTTCGGCAGACGATAATTAGCTGAATAGTTCAGAAATGAAGATGGGATTTTCAATTTTCAAGAACGTCTGCAATTGCGGCGTTTATATATATATATATATATATATATATATATATATATATATATATATATATATATATAGATATATATATATATATATATATATATATATATATATATAAGAATGCAGCTACTTTACTAACGCTAGCAACACCTAAATACAATTTTCAAAGCATTATGACATTTTCAAACGTTACATCCGTAGGAGTTTTATCTCTTCTTTCTAACTCCATGCTTATTTCTTTTCCTATACAATACATCTTACAAAATAAAAGATGTCTGTCTGTGTTTCTGTCTGCATTCTGTGTAGCGACGGCAAAATTGAAGCATCGGACAGAGGAGAAATTTGCTACAGAGGTGCTGCACATTCTTGCAACGTGCACGTGGGCAAGATTTGTCTGAAATTCGAATTAGTTTTTTTAGTTATATTTTATGTTAACTTCCGATTTTTGATCGAAAACAGTATACTTTTTCTGTAATTTTTTCTTTTCAAATTTCATAAGAAATAAATTGAAAAATCTGTGTCGTTGTTCCAAATGATAGCAATTATAACGCGTTACTCTTCATATTAAGTGGCTCGAAAAATGTATTTCGGTTAATACCAAGGTTTGACAATTTACTCCCGAAGGGGTAACTTTTCTCTTGAGATGGCCAATGACATCAAGAACACAAAAATTGTATGACGACTACGTTTTCATTAGAATGATTGGAATTATTATATTTCGTGATAATTGACATATAAATAACTTCTTTCATGTATGATTATGCCTATTTCTGTCCTATATTGCCATGTCAAAAAAATATAAAATTTCGAATAAATTTAATTTTGCGTCTGAATTTAAAAGCAAAAATTCTATGTAGTTCTAGATTGTATGTTAATAAAGCCGAATATAAAGTTTCTTGAAAATCCATTGATATTTCTGGCAGCTATCATATACCCAAAAAATTAACCACGGTCAGACAGACGGTTGGTTGATTAGGGATTTTTGGTACAAGATCAAAAGAGAATATGCAGCGCCAGACATATGGTATCGAAATACAGATATTAACAATACAAGTTTCACAAGACAGACAATTACATAGACAAACGAACATCATGCTAAAAATATTCAAAATGATTTTATGGCGCCCTAAAATATATACTGGCAAAGTCTTAAAATCGAAAATTTTTGTGGAAACAATACCTTCTCAATATTCTATATTCTATAGTATGAGAAAGTGAAAATTGTAAGTTATACACCTGTCTGTTTAGTAACTTAGCAAGGGAATACTCACGTATTTTTCTTTTTGTGAGAATTATTACAAAATTTAAAAAAAAATAAAATAAACAAATACTTCATATATTAAAACTTCACTATAAATCCGTTCCAGTTGCTCAATTAGGAGAGCGCCAGCACGAAGATTTGCAGTTTGAGTCCCGTCTGGGATAGCAAAGTTCATTACAATGGACCTGAACAAATCAATCCTGCAGATTAGTTCAGTGATGTGGGAGGTTTATAAGTAATCCTCGCTTAGTACTTATTCAGTGGGCTCTGACATGCCTCTTGATACTATTTTTTAACTTGAAGTAAACATTTAGCAAAGAGTAAAAGTAACAAGAAGTTGTTAGTAAGATTGCACGTCAATCTCATATTAGAGGAAGGATAATGTAGAGTCCACTTCAAAGAGCTTGCAATTGTGCCCCAGCAACTGATTTGAGAAAGCGTCGGATATCTAATACAATAATCCATGATTCAAGCCTCGGCTTAAGAAGCAGGTTTTTAACAAGGTGTGCAAAATCGTCGCACGTAGCACATTTATTGCTATCAGCGCAGTAAAAAGCTAGTCAGTGTTTATGATCTGTAACGAATCTAAAACAAATTATCAAAAAAGCGAAACTAACCCATCGATATTTGTTGCACTAGTTGCATTGATCCTAAAATAGTTCTTTTTATCAGCATTATTTATGAAACTTGAACTGTCCAAGCAGATTTTCATTCCGCCCAATTTGTCTAACGCTCTTAAAATAGATTTGCATTTTCTGCAGCGCTTCAAGTGCCTGTGAAAGGATCTTGTAATTCTCAAGTTTGTACCTTACCGTATATAATCAGTAATGAAGGAAAAAGTGTGATATATTCGAAAAAAGGATGCTTTGTGATTTTGCCCCAAATAAACAAAAGTGTGGGGGTCATATTTACTGCAATTAGTCTTGCTTGACTTCTGGTACTTGGCTAAAGCTTTTTTATTTCTATCCTATATCAACTAGAAAATGATGTTAAGATGGACATATATCCGAATTTTTCTAAAAGAGAAAATGTTTTAGTGATTTTTTTTTTAAAGATTTAGATCACCTGAACACCGTTTCTTCATTTTTAAATCCGTTCATTTTTAGTAAAACCAGGAACATTTTATGGGGTACAGTAGCCCATATGTAGATTCAATGTTTTTCTTTCGATTTACTTACCCTTTCGGGACGCGTTGCGAACTTGCATTCAAGAACGACTGTCACGTATCCGCGTCGAGGAAAAACTTACCCTAAAGGACGAGTTTCACGTCAGCGCGTTTTCATATGGAACGTTTTTATTTGAATTTATTTGTCTACTAGATGGCATTAAATGCCCATGGGAACAGCTCCAATGCATTTTGCAGATATTTGACCTTAGCATAAGGAGAATCCAGTGGATTATTTCTCCATTTGGAGCGGTGAAACATGATTTTGTAATATAAACAGACAGAGCACTTCTCGCAGCATCAACAATTTTATAATTAAGTTTCGGGTCACGTTTTGATTTTAGTTTAATGAATTTGTTCGTGAATTATAGGAATATGAGAGAGTATTTTTTTTTCGGGGGGAGGGGGGGGTGTAAGGAATGTACGGCAGTGAAATGATTAGTTTATTTCGGATAAAAGAATGGCTGGGCTGAGACTTTTTCTTTCAGTGGAAGAATATACTCGTATGGTAAACGAAACAGACAGTAATGAAAGTGATGCAGATAGTGAAGATTCGTGGGCTACAAAAGACAAAAGAAAGCGCATAGACAGTTATTATGAATGCAAAGATTGTAATGTTGGTCTGTGGTGGATTCTTGCTTTAAAATATACCATATGCAAAAGGTGTATTAATTAATGAAAATAGCTACGCTATTTTCTTGTATATATATGTACATAATTTCTATTAGCTATATAAATATTTCATTACAATCATTTCAATATATTTTCTGATTGACTGATAACTATTTTAATCAAGATAACCAATCATTTTTAATACACTAAAATTTTTAATATTTTGGTAAAAGAAAATTTGTATGAAAAATATACATGAAATAGAAAATAAGTATTTCCTCTATTCATGAAAAAAGTAAAATGCTGTGTTGAATGGGTGATTTTTAGTGAATTTTTTTCGAGAGTTAGGCTTAGCGCAAAATATTAGCCGTCCTTTGGGAACGAAGCGCTCCGTTTTTCAGGCCACGGCAGTTTCGGAATGCCGCCGTCCCGAAAGGGTTAAAACCATGTTTTTCAGTGTTTGCTTTTACCAAACACTTATTGCAAAAGAAAAAAAAAATTTTTTTCATTTACTTGAAAATTTCCAAACATGTTCATCAGCTATGTTGCTGTAAAATAAGCCTCAAAAATATATTTTACTTTAATAATTTTCAGAAATTTTAGTGACGTCTTGGATAAAGGGGTGAAATACTGAAGATTTTTAATGAATTTTTGAATTTCTTGACATTTTTTAATTACTGTCTGTTTATGCTATAAATTTTGTTGGGTTATTGAACTGATCAGCTTCAAAGAAAGTTCTCTGTACCAAAAATACGTGAATATATAAACAATTATAACAGCTAGCACTGCTAGAGAAAACATAAATTTTTGCAAAATAAATCAAGATTTTATTAAAAAAATGATAAAATAATATTTTGAATTGCACTCGTGTTTTATTTCTCATGTATTGTGTAGTACTATACTAAATTATAAAAGAATAGCAGCAATAAAGAAAAAATATGTGTTCGCTCACTTAAATATGAAAAATAAGAAAAGCTTTGTTGGTAACATACAGGCATGGAGTCCTTAACAAGGGTTAGAAAAACGTATTTAATCCTATTCTACCAAGCAATCATATAATATTGTACTTGACTGGCAGCTAATTACAATGCGTTCGCTCTCTTAATTGTATAAAAGTAGGATATTCAGTTTGAGGGGTTACTTGACACAAGATGTCAGTTTTTGAAATATTTAACATTAAAAAAAATACTTAAAAATTAAAAAAATTCCAAATTTATACTTACAAACTTTAAAATTAATTTTTCGTCCTGATCCATTGTTCTGATGTCGTTTTCCTTAAAATGTCGGCTCCCACTGTCAACAGGTGACGCTCCCACCCCTAGCGACTACCCAACTATCCTTTGAATCCATCTCTACTTTCATTTCATATGAGACCTATGTTGCTCAGATACCCCCTGGCCATAACTTTTACTTCAAGATTTCCCCGGATTTCCCATCTCGGCTCCTAATTAACCGATTTTGACTCTGCTGATGGTTGTAGTCTCTTCACCATTTGTACGTTTTACTTGGATATTGATCTTTTTGTGTATCAACCCTCTGTCTTTACTTTTAATTAGCACTCTCTTCCCCCCAATTTCTTGGCTACCTAATTGAGCACTTTTGATTCTGATGGTCGCTGTAGTTCAGCGCTATCTGTATGTGCCATCTTGATATACATATTTTTATGTCAATCCCCTGAGCGTAACTTTTGCATCAACTAGCCCCCAATTTCACATTTGGACTCCTAATTGAACGATTTTGGTTGTGCTGATGGGTATAGTCTCTGTATCATCACTATTTGTCACCTGTCTAAAACAAACCTATTTTTTGCGAATTCCAATGTGACAGCGGCCTTAATTAGTTTAATATACGAGTTTTGATTTGAATGGTGTCCGTTGGAAGGGAAGGTAGCATTTAGTAATTTACCCCCCCCCCCATTAATCGAAACTTCAGTTTACAACTTCCGAATTTGTGTGCTTGCTGATTTATGATAAAAAGTGAACAAAAGTGACAAAAAGTTATGCTCTGTTGTGTACCCACTTGACCTATTTACGATGACTTCTGCCTCGCTTAACGAGAGCAGAAGTTGCTAAAAAACTGATTGCTATATTTAGTAACAGCTAGCTTCTGGCACCGCAGCTAGTATTTGTCAAGAAACGTGGTAAGTCTCAATCGCTATAACCATTCTTTCCTCTAGCTCAGCTCAAGGAAAATAGAAAATCGATTTTTTAGAAATACTAGTTTTATTAAATAGCTAAAAAATCACAGTTTACTAAAATTACCAGAAACTGCTGATGAATGGCTTTGATAATAAATTAATAAAGCGAATAAAGATATTCCTAACCTGTTTTATCCTAGATAAATGAAAATAATATTATCTCTGATAAATAAGCTTCTTATTGATAATACAAATATGTTTAAAATAAGAGAGAATTGATTATGTCCTTTAATAGGAATATGATTCTAAATATAAGGACTAATCTTGAAATAAATATTACTGTAAATAGAGATGAAGTAGATATTTAATCTAATAGTTGAAAGGAAATTAATAAAGGTAATTTCTAAAGATAAAAATATGTTATTTCGTAACTAAAATAATGGTAAGGGATTTCATGATATTATTATTACTTTGCTTATATGCATAATGTATAAGGAAAGTATTGTGACGGGGTCGAAAATTCGAATTCGAGTTTTCGACGGGAGAGCACGTTTCAAGCATCCCTGATCACGAATCAAACATTTTTGAAGTGATGTCTCTGTGTGTGTGTGTGTGTGTGTGTCAGTGAGTCAGTGGAGACGATAACTGACGAACGAATGAACCGATTCCAACGAAATTTTTTACAAAAATCACAATCCGTAAACACTGGAAGCCTATTGTTTTTACACGCAATCGAATGTTCAGAACTCCCTAAATTTTCGAGTGAAATTTTGAAAAAATCGTCAAAAGATCAAAACCGCTAATAAAGTTACGCAAATAGACATTTTAATGTAATTTCTTATTAGAAAACGATTGACATAAATTTTAGAACGCTAACATGAACCGTTCTCGAGATATTGCATATTTTTCAAAAAAATTATCAAAAAGCTATATAAAATAAAAAAATATATATTTCCTATTGAGAAACATGTTCACTTTTCATATGTAATACCATGCGATAAATTTGGTGACATCATTCTCGTGGATCTAGCTCATTCCATTCATGAAAAAAGATACTTTGAATAATACTTTTGTATTTGAACGCCAATAGTCATTTATCTGCTGTAAGAATAATTTATTTCTCCGTTCATAACGCTTGGCGAGATTTTGGCAACGAATTTGGTGGAATGTCGCCAACTTGGCGACATTTTTAATTGCTGCCGAATTAACAAAAATCTCGCCAAATTGATAAAAATTACGCTAAATCAATGAAAATGACGCCTAATTGAAGAAAATTCAATATCTTGGAAAGAATATAAGTATCTACTATAAGAATAACATTTTTTTTAACTGTAAAAGTAGTAAATTCATTGCATTGTATAAGGAAAGTCATTGTTGCCCACATCAGAATTTTTTTATCTACAAATTGATTAAATATATAAAGAATTTATCACTGGCAGTCAGTTTATCTCAGCTATATGACATAGATTCTTGGAACTTGATCTATATGTTTTAAATATATTATTGCAAATACTTTTTTTTTGTTGATTTCAAATTTATATCATATAATCGGCTCACGTGTTGAAAAGAGAAAACAAACCGTTCATGACCTCCAGACCTTGCGTTTGAACTTTGAATTGATGAGCAGTCTGTTGTGTAACCCTTTCGAAATAGTTTCATGATATTTTCGGGTAGGTTGATGGGATAACAAGAAAAGAAAAATTAAGAAAATGTTTTAAAATAGAATTTCTTCTACCGTAGACAAAAAGTTATAAATGGGATTGAAAAGGCATGCCAACTACATGAGAGTAATTATTTAACTAGGGGAATTAATAGCATCGATTATTGAAGCAGTGGAAACATTAAGACTAATATGAACGGTCCCCGGAGATGACAGGCGTGGAAAGCATGGGCCCTAATATTATAAAATATTAAGCACGATCTACTGATTGTCATTTCCACGGCTATTTCTCAACTTCACAAATAATTTATCGTTGTGGAATTGACTGATGTAAAGTTGATATTTTAGCTGTTATTTCCACAACGATTTCTCAACTGCACAATAAATTTACTGTTGTGGAACTGACAGATGTGAAGTTGACATTTTAGCGTATGTATGACTGTCATTTCAACGACTATTTCTCAACCCTACAAGTAATTTATCGTTGTGCAATTGACAGATGAAGTTGATATTTTAGCGAATTTTTTAATGCCGAACGCATGCAGTCTCATGTCCATAAAATATATCTCTAAACTGAATAAAAATTCCCCAAGTAATATACTTCGGTATCATTAGTAAATATTGCGTGCTCAAAATACAGTTGATAGGGAATCAACATACTACACTTACCTTTAAATTTTTGAAAACGATCGTTTTTATTCCACTGCATTTTCCGATAAAAAAGGAGAAAAATCTAAGCGTCATCTTCGAAAGAATGAAATAACATTAACAAAAATTTGTGTTAAATGATGTGTTGTAACCAGCTTTTGTTTAAATCTTACACAAACTTGAGGAGTTGGCCAGAAAACCACGCCATGTGTACTTATTTAGAATTAAAAATATATTCTTACACAGTTGTGCACAAATATGTTATATAAACAAAGCGAAACGATGAGGATTTGCTGTCAGGATATTACCACAGAAGTAAAACCACAGAAGCTTTTGCCTTGTTTTTAAACTTTGAAAATATTTTTAAAAATAATTTTGAGTCAAAATATTTTCTTTTAAATAAAAACAGAGTTTTAATTCTAATTTAATATTAACATTAATTTGAAGGAATATAGGGATAATTTATTGAATTATAGCTATAACACAGAAGAGATTGTCCATGACCTTTCTGGGGGAGATTAAAAATATCGATATTGCAATATCGCGAATTAAATTGCTTAAAGCGACTGATGCATTGAAGCTCATAGTGAAAACCCGGAGGCAAAAAATAGCCTCCTTCAGGATAAATATTGTCTTTGGTTAATTCGGTTTCTCTGCTCTTTTACCCTGAAGGATGCTATTTTCTGTCTCCAAAACCGATTGATACATTTACTAATTTGTATTATGCTGTTCATTTAACAAAGATTTCACTTGTTTGTTTGAAGCAGTTTGGGCTATTTCATTTAATCTCAGCCGAAATTGTCTTTTGCAATCCCTAACTTCACTCACTTTATCTTTTACAATCACTCACTAAATATGCTTCTCCACTGTAATGTGCTTACATTCGAAGAGACAGATGACAAATTTTAATATCATGCAAAATTCCCTGCCAAGTGTTTTCGCAATATTTCCATTGCGACAGGTGGGAAATAAAGACAACTGGATTTTGAAACGTTGCCAGACCGATCATATGGGAGGAGTTGAACAAGGGTGCTGTTTTTAGGCACACCCTGTGTTTGCCAAATTGTTGATATTTTTTTTCAATGGAGTTTCTTCTCTGATTAAATTTGTTGAAGTTGAATGACCAGATTTTTTTTTATGAATGGCCACAGGGGGAATCCGACGATAACGCCTCTTAATCTTAACCGAATTTTTTATTTAAATATATGGTAAAGATAAACAGTTCGCAGACCAAGTTTGATGCTGAGCGTGGTAAAATAAAATACTTTCAATGTGCCCCCATACTGCTATGCATTGACCTACGATAAACTCGGCTAAAACTAAGCCAATCTTGGCAAATGTCTGGGTGATGTGTACTTTAATGCTGATGGTGTTCGTTGCTGAACGTAAGCAGATAAAAAGTGAGTACCTCATTTAGTGATATACATTGTCTAAAGAACAAATCCTCTGAAACGTAACCATTTTTTTTACATGATTTAGATATGAAATGAAAATAATTGTGTTACAGACGAAATTCTTTGCTGAATCCGGTCGGATACAATTTTCACGTAGTATTTTTCTCATGTAAATTGTCGGACGTTAAAAGCTCTTAATCTTTACCGATATTTCTTATTTAGATATGTGATGAAAATATGTATTTTACAGGCCAAGTTTGTTACACGCGTAGTCGAAAATAAAAATGCGCCCCCAATACTGCTCTAAATTATCCGACCATAAACTGGTCTTAAACACAGCCATTTTTGCCGATATTTTCAAGTAATATGTAGTTTATTGTTGTACCTATAACGCTCGTTGATGGATGTGGCAATATTGAAATTGCGCGAACTCTGTGGCAAAATTCATTTGTGTAGCAAAAGACAACCCTATAAACATGCATTACAGCAATTTTCATGTTAATTTTCATGAATTTTAATGCTTATTGGTGCAAAATAAGACAGTGACTACAGTTGCAAATCGGGGGGGGGGGGGGGGGTAAGCCTGATTTCTTTAAGTTGCTGCGTCACTGGTATTAAGATTCTTCCGATGATTACATAAACGATGGCAAACATTATAACTACTGTAACTATAGTTTAAGGTAAAAAATACCTTCACATTGTCGTTCTCGTTATTATAAAAATTACATAAAATTAACCATTTCCTCTATAAAACCAAAGTGTATATATATTTCTTATTTCACTTTTTAATTTTGTGTCTCATATTAAGTCTTTTCTATTTTTTTATCAATTCATAACGATATCTAATCAGCATCAGGCTAACGCATCATATACAAAATTACCAAATTGCATTGAAACTGAACATATAGTTTACATACAGACGTTACGCTAATAATAGTTCATTTTGGGATTTGTGGTGCTAAAAAGTTTAAATCCTATTACAACAAACCTAAGTTACACTAGGGTTTTTTTTTCTTTCAAAAGGGTGATTATAACACTTCTCTGTATGAAATTAAATTAAGATTTGAATCCATGAAATTAAAATTTCGTTTAAAGCAATATCCAACACAAGATTAATGATGTCAACCGATTTTAAAGGCAAGTAAACCGACTTCTACGTCAGAACAAAAAAGAATCGCAAGCCATACTCGTCAGAGCAAGATTGGAAATTGCCATTGAAACAGCAAACGTGTCTGAAACTGGGAAACTAGTTGCCGATGGTATGAGGACAAAAAAATCTGATGTGGACAACACATGACTTCCCTTATATAATACAATGAATGTACTACTTTTACAGTTAAAAAAATGTTATTCTTATATAGTAGATACTTATATTCTTTCCAAGATATTGAATTCTCTTCAATTAGTCGTCATTTTCATTGATTTAGCGTCATTTTAATCAATTTGGCGAGATTTTTGTTAATTTGGCAACAATTAAAAATATCGCCAACTTGGCGACATTCCGCCAAATTCGTCGCCAAAATCTCGCCAAGCGTTATGAACGGAGAAATAAGTTATTCTTACAGCAAATAAATGACTATTGGCATTCAAATACAAAAGTATTACTCAAAGTATCTTTTATCATGAATGGAACGAGCTAGATCCACGAGAATGATGTCACCAAATTTATCGCATGGTATTACATATGAAAAGTGAACATGTTTCTCAATAGGAATTTTTTTTTTATTTTATATAACTTTTTGATAATTGTTTTGAAGAATGTGCAATATCACGAGAACGGTTCATGTTAGCGTTCTAAAATTTATGTCAATGGTTTTCTAATAAAAAATTACATAAGAAATGTCTATTTGCGTAACTTTATTAGCGGTTTTGATTTTTTGACGATTTTTTCAAAATTTCACTGGAAAATTTAGGGGGTTCTGAACATTCGATTGCGTGTAAAAATAATAGGCTTCCAGTGCTTACGGATTGTGATTTTTGTACCAAATTTCGTTCGAATCGGTCCATTCGATCGTCAGTTATCGTCTCCACAGTCTCACACACACAGACAGACATCGCTTCAAAAATGTTTGATTCGTGATCAGGGATGCTAGAAACGTGCTCTCCCGTCGAAAACTCGAATTAGAATTTTCGACCCCGTCACAATACTTTCCTTATACATTATTATTTCTACAATGAATATGTATATAAGGAAAGTAAAAAAAAATTAAAAATCACGACGAAAGTAACGATTAGTGATATGAATGAACGGCAGAAAACAAAGAGTAAACGTGAACTTCCAACAAAAAGATTCTAAACACCTGTTCAGTGAGTAAAACGACTAAACTGCTATAAATTAAAAGAGACAACTAGCCAGTTTCGATAGTTACATCACTCGTTCAACTGTTCGTATATTTAAAACGTTCTTAATTTCATTACTGTTTGGATAATTTAATTTGTAAAACACGATATATCTCTAAAATGGTTAATGCTGTGGTTTATTTAGCATATAATTTCGTGTTTTGATTTTAAAAACTTTCGATAAACTACAGGCGTTTCTATGGTTCTTTTTTGATTGAGTCTGTCGTGACGGAATTCGTCACTCCTTTGTAAATTGCATAACTTCTGTACTTTTTAAACTTTTATTTAATTAATCTGTGTCCTGGAACCCTCATGTCATTGTATATATTTTACTATATTTAAATTTATTTGAATCTGTATTGAATCGTGGCCATTTTAATTTCATAATAATTCTCTCACACTCGAGGAACAACGTACGTCGCTCAAGATCGCACTTGTTTGCTGGCGGAGACGGCTGTCTCCATGTTTTTTCGCTTTGTTGGGTGATGCAATCTTGTGCTGGATTTCGCGTGGTTCTGCACGTGCCTTGAGAATTTGTCGTTGGAAGGGGCGGATCCCTGGATGTATTTGAAATGGAAGCAATTTTGGATTGGAGGAAAGTTGAAGATGTGAGCCCCTCTTAAATTTTAATTGGCCGGGTCCTGGATCCACCCGGAGTGTTTAAAAGCTGCGAGATTCTTGTTTCGGGGCTCTCTCCCTGGAAAAACATCTTCGAACCCACGTCGGCTCGGGACTTAACCCTCAGGTTGAGTTACCGTGTTGTGGGGGTCGGGAGAGATGCCACTGCCGCTACCATCGCCACTACTTTGACTGGGACTTCGCTGATGCCGAGCTTCGACGCTTGCTGCCGCCGTTGACCGTCCGGGAACCTCCTGTTCCGGATGCCTGGAGACCACTTCGATTGAAGTCCGAGATGAAGCCTGAGCCCTGTGCGGATCGTTGCTCGTACCCTTCGTGTCGGCCTGCCGCCTCTCCTTGGTCGGGAATGATTACTCCCCGAGGGAACTCTAGCGGATGTGATGACTTCAACCATTCTGAGTCCTTCCTGATATGGAGGTAAGCGACCCCTTTTCGGTAATTGGAGGCTGCTGCCTCGACTGTCTGGTGTTCCGGCGAACTGAACCTCCTGATGTAACCTCAAGATATTCTGAACTAAAATGCTACTAAATTAATTCCATGAAGTAAAATAATTGAATTAAATTGATTAAGCCTTAAGCGTTCCTCGAGTGTGACTTTCTCTCCATGACCATACTATAGTTAATATGATTGATATGTGATATTAATATGTAAATTTTGGAATTAATGATTTATTGAATTGATATTTAAATTCCGAGCCGATGATGAGCAAAGAGCCGATGATTCTTGGTAGAAGAGGTCCAGTAGTTTTAAGTTACTCAGAAATTGTATTTGATGTGCGAACTCCATTTCTTAAATAATTAATAAATTTTAGATTTGAATTTAATTTGTGTTTTTATTTGTGTAGACTTATGTTTTTCAGCTTTGGATGAGTTCTTTAAGGTAAAGGTATTTCCCTGTTTATTTTGTGGATTTTGGTTGGGTTTTTTGCAGGTCATCAATTGGAATTCTTCCAATTGACGGGAGGTGTGTTTAGAATCTGGGTAATAGAAATTTCTCTGAGAAAGTTAGACTTTCTCGGTCAGCCGTGTCGAGCGGGAATCCGTTGTGACTTCTGATGCCCTCGGAATTCCCGTTGTGACAAAACGAAGATTGAACTATTAAACAATTAAGATAATTGTACCGAATTTCGGTCATATAATTCGTTCAATCTCCCCATCCTTAGCGTACATATACATCTCAAGAATGTTCGATTCAAATACAGGAATGCCCCAAACGGGTAAATTTGTTGATAATTCTGAATAGAATGTTCAATACTGCTAAAATACTGTCCATATGCAATATATTAGGAAAGCTATAAAATTTTATAATACACCCCCCTACAACATCTATATTTTCCATATCACAAAAATCGAAATTTATAAACACTCATTTTGTTATTGAAAACGGTAATAATGTTTAATGAAGCAGTTTTTAATTTAATAATATTAATAAAGCCATAGAATTTAATAATGTTAATAAAGCCATATATATATTATACAATGTCGTCACACAGGTGAAAGAAAAATCTCAAAATCATGAACAAAGCTAAAAAAATAAAGCTGAGATTTCTTTGAAAATATTTATTAGATTTTTTTCAATTACCTCGCTATATTTTGTAATTATTCAATATATATAAAACAAGAATGATCAATCATACATAAAACATTGATTATGAAACACTTTCAAACTGCAAAGCAATTTTATTTAAACAACTCTAAAATGCGATACATTCGGCTGTAATTTATTTAAAATTATCATAATACTACAATAATTTATTATATTTGAAAACTTCATCGAAAACAAATGAACTTTATTCAAATAACGTCATGGAAATATAAATCGCCTGGCTCTCTATATAAAAGCAGTGAATATTTCATTCATAAACTTTTTGCATTACTTTCTATCAGCAGCGATATTTTCAAAAATATCACAACACTAAAATAATTTATTTGACTTAAAAACTTAAAACCATTGAGGTAAAAGTACTTTCTAACTCCATGCTTAAAACTTCATCGAAATGGGCAATACAGAATAGTCTGCTTCTCTATATAAAATCAATGAATGTTTCATTCATATCAGCTATATTGCAGACTCCAGAGCTAAATAATTTTGCATTAAAGAAATTCAGCAATTCTTAAACAACTCATCTTACAGCTTGATGTGTTTGTTCACATTCTGCATACGTGAAAATTAGGCTTCATTGTAGAAATAATCAAAGTTTGATGATCATTTAAATTCAAACATATAACTCAATATATATATGCACAGAAATAACAAAAATTAAAGTCATTTTAGGACGAATGCAACACTAAATATAAATTAAAAAGAACTTTAAAAATCACGATTCTGACACAAAATGGATGCCATATTTTATTTTGAAGTGGGTCACGTGATCTCTTCATATAATATGGGTGCAATTATTATTTTAATTTTTATTTAAAAAACTACTGAAACTACTGAACATATTTTGCTGAATTTTTTTTTTATATATTTTATGGGATAATTTGAATATTTCTTAATATTTTCGAAGCACTTTGTGAATTTTAAATCCGCTTACAAAAGTTTAAAAAATTAGGTCCCATAGGGTTCAATGTGTTTCATTTTTTCAACCCGGGTTCAATCCAAAACTAATTGGATGATATTATTCATTTACATTCCTATATGTCTCACAGACCGTCTCAACAACATACTAAAATTTCATTTTGATAGTCATTTTTAAGGCAATTATAGTGCGAACGGACAGTCAGACAGACAAGATGACCAAAGTCATAAATACTTTGTGTATTTTGTAAAGTGTTATTTAAACTATAGTTAACTATTTTGTAAAGTGTTATTTAAAATGCATTGCAGATACACAAGTCTAAAGTTTTTTTTATACGTGAGTTACAGTGATCGCTGTTCTACTTGATAAAATACATTCATGACATTATATTGTAAATTTTTAAGTAATGTTATTCTTCCGAAACAATTTGAAGCAGGTACCTAGATGTATATAATTGACTCCAATATAATTTAATTTTCAAAATTTGAAAATTTTGTAACATTTTAAAAATGTTGCAAAACATTGTGTTTTTGAAATGCAAGAATTTACATCTTTGTTTTTTAGCCTAACCTTAAAGTTACAAATCTAATTAGATTCAGTTGAGATTTATTTCAGGAAAATGAGCTTTATTATTTACTTAAACATATGTTTTCATATTTAGATGCGATAAATTGCGATTTTGGCTGTTATGGTTAACCGAAATTTAAGGGAAACCAGAGACATTTTTACGGTGTGGGTTTTTAGTAATTTTTTCCAGAAATATAAAAGTAGCATTTATTGTATTATCTTGTTGCATTATTTGGGTGCCTAAAATTGAATTTTAGCTCTTATAGAGCAAAATGTATATATACATTTATAAAGTCAAAAAGGGATAAAAAGATGAAAATGTACGACAGACTGTCTAATCGGTCATGGTATAATTTTGTAGAATAATTCTTATTTATCGGCAATTACTAATATATATATATATATATATAAAATATATATATATATATATATATATATATATATATATAAATATAAATATAAATATATATATATATATATATATATATATATATATATATATATATATATATATATGTATATATATATATATATATATATATATGTATATATATATATATATATATATATATATATATATATATATATATATATTGGAAATTTACTATTTTAAGATCTATTAAAAATACCATTTGTAGTATTAATTTATCTAGATCCATATATAATATGGATAATATAAAGCATTCTGTTAATGATTTACATAGATCTTTTGTTATTACTTATGTAGATAAAGCCTCTAATAATTATGCTATTATTTGTAAAAAATTCTATATTCAATATCTGCTAGATTATTTAAAAAATAATAGTCTATTTAAAATTGATTCACACTCTCTTAATAGTATCAAATTGAAAATTATCAATATGTATAGTGATTTAGATATTAATAATAAATTTTTGACATTTCCATATATTGTGCTTATACCTAAATTTCATAAAAATCCTATTAAATTTAGAACTGTTACTAGTGGTCATAATTCATACTCTACCACTGCTAGTAAATTATTACTAAATTATTTAAATGTACTAAATAGCAATTTACGAGATTCTGGTGATAGCTACATTATTCTAAATAACAGTAAGGAATTAAAAAATAAATTAAAAACGCATGGTAAAATAATAGGATTTCAAACTTTTGATTTTAAAGATCTATTTAATAATATTAAGATCACTGATCTATATGATGTCATTTTAGCTTTATATAATGCTTATATTACTAAACATTCTAATCTTACAAAATTTACCAATTTTCCTAAGCTTCTCCATTTTGTTATTTTCAATAATTATATCTTTCAAGGTAATAAATTATACTTACAAGTCTCAGGTGTTCCACAAGGTGGCTGTAGTAGCAGTATGTTAGCTAATTTATACCTATATCATTATGAAAAATTCTTTACTTCAACTGATTATAAAATTTATAGATATGTAGATGATCTGATTTGTCTTGTATTTACTGATAACTATGTCATAGATATAGATTTCTATCCGGATAATTTGGAATTAATACCTAATGAAACTTCTATTAGTAATAATGTTTATTATTTGGATTTAAATCTAATTATAGAAACTGCTCATGGGATAGTTACTAAATTATATGATAAAAAAGATTTTTTTAAATTTAATATTAATAAATTATTACCTTTTAATTCCTGCAACTCGATTCAATTGTTTAGAAATATTATACTTAATCAACTTTTTAGAATTTATAGATTATCAGATAAAAAATTTCATGCTTTGCACATTAATAACCTCAAAATTACCAGTAAAATGTATCAATATCCTGCATATTTAGTCAATAGTATAGTTAATAAGTTTCGATTAGCCTAAAATTCTCATATTCTCCCCTTATTATCTTATTTTAGCCGTACTTCTTCATTCTCCTGCAATTATATTTTCATCTTTTTATCTCGAAGCTTTAACAGTTGAATAACTCATTTTATTGCTTTTGCGCAGTACTGTTTTTATTACTCTCTTTGGCAACAGCAAATCACATCTTTTCATTTTGGCATATGGCAACGATGATCCAGTCATATTTTGCTCGTCATGGTTGCACTGAAGAGGTGCGTTTTGAGGTATTTATGTTTCCTTTATTGTTCCAATCTTTATGCTTGTCGTCCATATAACACAAGTTTATAGATAAAATCTATCTTGTGTTTCAGAAACAAGCATTTTTGTGTTCATTTCGAAAAGATATATGGACCCGATGAGAATTTTTTCGAAATGAACTTTTCGTAAGCCTAATCTCGTAAGCCTAAATCTCCTCCATGTGCAAGCTTTTTTGCTTGATTTTTTTGTTTTCTTATTTGCATTCCTCATTTTTGAAATTTGTTGATTGTCTTTGTCCTTATGACTTGCATTATGTTTTATTATTTCCTCTTTTTGTCTTAATTTCTTTGTATTTGTAGAAAATTTTGGAATAGTGTATTATGAGTTACTACATACATTCTAACTTTGGATTTAATAATTTATTTATATATATATATATATATATATATATATATATATATATATATATATATATATATATATAATATATATATATATATATATATATATATATATATATATATATATATATATACAGTGCAACTTGGATAATTCGAAGCTGAAGGGACCACTAAAAAAATTCGAATTATTCAAAACTACGATTTAAAAAAGTTACATCTTTTAACTTTAGTTTCAGGTCTACTGAATGCTTGAAAAGGTTATTCTGTCAATAAGTAAATATTTATTGAGAAATATCATGGTATGAAGAACTTAAACACTACATGTATGTAAACAGAATAAGATTTACGTAAGCTACATACATGTACGTATTACGTTCAATACAGAAAATGATAGTTTTAGAAAAATTGTGCAATGTCTGATCGTTTTGTGAGTGAAAAAGCGGCTCCGACGATGTAGGGATTGGCGTCTCTTCTTCTTCTTTATATATTATCCTCGATATGGTACTCCGCTGCACTCGTCTTATTTAACACTTCAGATAAAATGTCTTGATCTGACAGTTCTCCACAAACTTCCCGGTTTTCGTTCAAATTGACGTATTCTTCGAATGTCACGCCCATATTGTTACCCCATGCCTCCTGTGGGGGGACATTTTCTTCTATGAACTCAGTTGGGACAGTTTTATTGGTAAATCCTGGCTTTCGAAAACAATTTGCTATTGTTGTTTCCGTTACTTGAGACCATGCATTGGGACACAATCGTGCTGCATCAAGGACACTTATTACTGATTTTTTGTTTTTGTCCTTGAAAGAATCTGTCAAGAGGTTTCGAACGAAAAGGCATCTGTAAAAATGCTTGAAATTTTATATGATGCCGTGGTCCATCGGTTGCAGAACTGAAGTCATATTTGGTGGGAAAAAAGTAGCATTTACATTGCCCATATGTGGAATAGATTTATGCGCAGTGCAATTGTCAATAAACAAGATAATTTTTCTGTTCTTTTGTCGATACGTTTTATCAAGTTTCAGCAGCCAATCTTTAAACATTTCTGCAGTCATCCAAGCCTTTTTATTTGATCTATACTCAACTGGTTTTGATTTGACATTTTTTAAACATCTTGGATTAGAAGATTTGCCTATCATGAGCAAAGGCAGCTTTTCACTGTCATCCATGTTAGCCCCAACCAATAAAGTGACTCGTTCTTTACTGTTCTTCTCCCCACTACAACGCTCTCCCTAAACGCTAATGTTTTGTCTGGAGCATATTTGAAAAACAACCCCGTTTCGTCAACGTTGAAAATGTCTTTAGCCGGTGTTCTCTCAATCATTTGTAAAACATCGTCTTTCCAAACAGTTGCTGTTTTTTGATTCACACTTCCACTTTTACCACACATACGCCTAAAGGAGATTCCATTGTTTTCCTTAAATCCATCCAGCCAACCAGTGCTAACCTTCAAATCACTTTTTCCGAAACTGGCAGAAAAGTCTTCCGCTTTTGCTAGAATAAGGGGGCCACTCAGAGGAATGCTTTTGTCCCGTGCTTGTTTAAACCACTTCAACACGCACTCGTTGACTTCAGGATTGTTCGGTTCTCTAGCTCTTTTGCGATCCTTTCCATTTCCACGCGTAGCAGCAGTGTTACTCAGAATTTTGTCCTTATTTTTCAAAAAAGTAGACAAAGTGTTCGGCGCTATCCCGTACTCCTTCGCGATTTGGCATTTCCTCCCACATCGCAAATGACGGCGACTTTTTCAGCAAACGCTAAATTCTTGTATTGAACGCGTGGTTTACTCAAAGACATCGTGAATGTTCACTAGCGAAACTCTCACAACACTACAGACACACTGACAGTAAGAAGCTCAAATGACGTCTGAAGCCGGTTGAACCAACACCCTCTGTAGGTTGAACGCTCGAACCGGTCGAACAAGTAGCGGGAAGGTGGGTTTCAGCTGTCACGTGTCGAACAGGTGGGGGTATTCCGGCGATGATTTCTGAACGATGAAAGGCCGAAAAGTTGTTATGGTTCGAAAGTTTTTATAAAAAACTTCGAATTAAGGAAGTTGAACTTCGAATTATCCACGATTTTTTAACATTGATTTAATACAAAGTTTATGGGATCAAGAGAAATCTTCGAATTAACGACGATTCCGAATTAGAGGCGTTCGTTTTATCCAAGTTGCACTGTATATATATATATATATATATATATATATACCGGGAATTCGAGGGAAAGACTTGGCACCATGCCAAACTGTGGTTCTACTAACCTTTCCATGATCGAGCCTTGGGCAGACGCACTAATTTGGTTCGAGATTTGGCAGAAACTCCGACGCCTCCCTAGGCTAACACTTTTCTCCGCTCAGTTGAAATGAGCAACATGAACACAGGTGATAATAAACTATTTCTGTAGGATACAGTTGCTTACATTTAATTTCCATTTTTAAAGCAATGTGTTATAATTTTTTGTTAAATGTAGATTTTATCGGAAGTATTCCTCTAATTCTAATGGTCTAGTGGCGTCATACTAACTATACCGCAACATTCGCCTCTGGCATGCATATATGTGTGTGTAAAAATGGCTCATATGTATATAAACATGTATAACATGTTTAACAGTGGTTCATAATGTACACACATACACGCAGACGGACAACTAACTAAAGGTGTTCATATCGTGTTCAGTTCCTCTTATAACATATAATGGCATCTTACAAGGTACCTTATAACAAAATATACAGAAAATTGATTTATTAAACAAGGTAAGAATTTGTCCACACTTTCCATGGCTTTCGCTTATAAGTCAGACCGCATCGCTCAGACATAAAGGCTTTCGAGGTTCCACATTAGAAAGTATCTTCTGGTATTGATGGGTTAGGCCGGTAAAAATCTGATATTTTGCCTTCTGCATTGCAGATATTATCGCCATAAGCCTTCAATAATGCTGTTTACAAAGCAAATTTTACACTTCGATGATAACTGACGTAATTTTTGAAAAAAAAAAAAAAAGTTTTGGAAAGTCAAAGGCTTGCAATCTAAACGTTTTAACGTTGACTGCCGTCAATATGACGCCAGGTCATCAGATAAGGATTATGCCTCAAAAATATTACCACCAATAAATCACCTGAGGCCACTTCAGTCATTCTGCGCAAAACCTTGTAACATCAACACTCCATTACACATCAATGACGTTCTGCATTCATCCACATGGCATTCATGGAAACCTTCTAATACCTTAACACCTATGTTTTCAGTTCACGCTACAATGCACTTCCCTCGAAATAAGATAATAACGGGTTATTTTCGGCTTCAACCATGTTTAAAATATTGTTACTTTCTGTTAGTATTGCAATAAACATGGTCATAAATAAGTATTAATTATCAGAATTTTTTTCGTAAATTATAAAATTTTAGTTTTTTATATATTTCCGGTAACTATGTTCTTTTTAATTTTAACACTGTTCGATAATTTTTAATAGATAAAGATGAAATTATATGACGATATGTACAACAAATAATTTCACTGTTATAGTCAATGTTATAGTCATTGTTTAGCATTGTAATTTAAATTCGGTTTTTGCCAGCACAAGTGGAGATGGGATAGAACGATTAGGCGGGTTTGTTTAAAATCCAAAGTTCACGTTTGAACACCTCTTATTTGCTATAAGAGGTGTTCAAACTGGGTATTGCAGATTATATCTGCTTCGAAATAATATTTAACAGTTGCTTTGGAAGAAGATTGTTTATGATAAGATCAAAATGGCGGCATTTTGTTAAAAAAATATGTTCTATTGCGTTCATTGACGGATTCTGAAAAAGCTATTCCAATATTTCACTTCAGCAGGACTTGGTACCCTTGAAAATTTTTTTATTTAAGTATTTAAAATAGTCTTATATTATGAAAGTAAACTCTTTTTAAAGTGATTCTGACATACACACACACACACATAAAAAAACGATTGTTAAAATTTCTAAAAATTTAAATTATATAAGAATGAATTGATTTTTAAAACCTTTATTATCGTTTCTTTTTTAAAATTTTCCAGACAAAATTTTTTATGCTGTTGATATGATCATTATCAACAACTTCAGGTAGCACATTTAAAATAAGTTTATTAGTGAAGGAGAAAATAAATAAAAACTGCATTTATATATGAAAAAGTAATAAAAATAAAAAGTAAAAATTGTTTGCATTATTAATTTAAATAAAATTCTATTTATGTTATTACAAAATCAATGCTTAACATTTAATAGGTTTTCAAATGAACAGAAAAAAATTACAAGCCATTTCAAACTAATTTACCAGAGTTTTAGCATTTTAAGTTGAGAAAATTTGAAAAAACGCGGACCATAAATAACTTTAAAGCTTTTAAAGATCAAATACTGATATAAAAAATAATAAATTTACTTTAATTCATTTTGGTAACTAACAATATAGTACATAACATGAACTTTAAGGCAATTAAGGTTTGAATGACAAGTATATACATTTTGAGTCCTATAATTTGCAACACCATCCGAGCAGCAGTGAAATATAAAAAATGAAAAATAAATAAATAAATAAATAAACAATAAAATAAAAATATTACAAAAATAATATTTTATGCAATTTTTATTGCAAATACATTGAAAGGAAAGTGTAATGTATTACTCTTTTAAAATATTACAGTTAAAAGGATTCTATTTTTGGGAATATCATAAATATGATGAACAAATTTCTAATTTTTGCTATATTTCCAAAATACAAAAAACGATGAAAAATACAGAAAGCGACAGCAAAACACAGAAAACAATGTAAATAACTACAATATTTCAGTTACGTTAACAAATAAAATTGTCCCTCTTCTTCTCCATTGTATACTTAAAAAGACAAAAAAATGAGAAAAAGACGCACATTATTGAGGCGTGGAATTTTAAATTTTGGATACTGGAAATTTCCAGATTTTTGAAATCTGAAAATTTTGTTATTATTATTAAATTTGTTACCGAAGTTTTCTAAATTACATACGGCACGGAAATCGCCTGCAATCATATTTTTAATATGATTCTTTTTACAAGATGTATTAAGCACAATATAGAACGTACTTAATATTTACTTAATCACCTTTTGAAATCTATTAATTTTGATACAATTCTATGTGCTTGACCGATACAATGTTAAGAAAACATCAAAATAATGAAAACAAGGTAATTATCTCAAACATGACGAATTGCAGTCGTGCGATAGTGTTTCTTTCTGTACAAGTAACTAAATCGGGATGTTGTTCTCGACCAAAGCGGAATAGAGGACATTTATTGTAAGCATAAATTGAAACAATTTTAATCCAGAAATGTATTATTCTTTCGAGAAAGAGCAAAAATGTGTTTACATAAAGGTATCGCATTTATGATAAATAAACACATAATACTTTTAATCTTTTAATACTATTACAGAGCTCTCTTCAACAATAAGAGCTTGCAATTTTGTCCCAGTAACTCAATGGTAGAGCGTCGGCTGGCTTGTTCGGAGATTCAAGGTTCGATTCCCGGTTGGTGCAGCAAGGCTCTTTACAATGGCACCCGGACAAATCAACCTTGTAGAATGTAGGTTAATGAAAATATGCCGGAGGTCAGAAAGTGACTCTAGTACGACTAGTACGGATTCAAAGGACTTTGTAAGATTGAGCGCCAATTTCAAATTGAGAGGATAATGACCACGCAGGATACTTTCCTGGGTAAAAATAGGAGCAGCAGGAGGCTAACCTGAAGTAAAAATAGCAGAAGTTGGTCAGTCAGATTATCAGTTGCCCGGCAATCTGACTGTGCCCCAACTGCTCCACTATTATATGTCACAAGGTGTCCCAACTGGTCAGATTCTTCCTGAAGGTTCCCATTCTTTTAGACTCAACTCTACAATGAACATTTTACAGCTAACTTCATAATAAACTTACGTGCCAATTTCTTTTATATGTACTTTTATTTTAAAAAAATTGAATTCTAATCCGACTGTTACTGTCTGCAAAATTTTCATTAAAGGTTTTTTGACGGTTACTAGAAATCTGATCCGAGTAGCACATGGCTTTCCCTATAAATTCAAATTCATTTTCTTATTTTCTTATTTCTTGATGCATTAAATTTATAATTGCAGAAAATAACATGGATACTTTTCTGATATTATATCCAATTTGCAATTTTGTGCATGTTTGTTTCATTTGGAAACTTAATGCACTTTAAAGTCTTCAGTTCTTCAAAATTCCAATAAACCAAAATATCTCGAAAACGGTTCATCCTAGAGTTCTGGGATTACTCTTATTCGCTATACTGTCAAAAATTACATGAAAAACAAGTACTTAATCAATGTATTTCAGTAATTTTAGTCATTTGTTTCGCAGTTCCACGATCTTTGTGGGGCATTTCGCAGGAAAAGGTTGGTTATATTTTTAAGAATCATGCCAAAATCTAATGAGTATAAGAATAACTACTAAATTTTAAGAAATTCCGTTAAATAATTTTTCTACAGTGAAACACGTCTTCAGTCCCTCAATTTAAAAACTTTATTCAATACATCTGTTTAATTAATACATCTGTATACATCATTTAATTGATACACCTGTATACATCATTTAATTGATACATCTGTATACGTCATTTAAATTATGCATCTGTATACATCTTTTAATCAATACATCTGAATACATCATTTAATTAATACATATGCATAGATCTTTTAATTGATACATCTGTATACATCATTTAATTGACTCATCTGTATGCATCATTTAATTGATGTATCTGTATACATCATTTAATGAATACAAATGTAGTATATTATTTTAGATCTTGACGACTTTTGCTGGACATTTCGAAAAAAAAAGCAGATTCATTTTTTTTTTCGAATCAAACCAAAATCGACACGGTAACCCACAAACAACTTATATGCCAAATTTTGTGAAATTTGGTTTATTAGTTTCTCAGCTAGATTGGATACATACAATTTTTGCGAGTCATTTCGCAAAAAAAGGCAGTTTAATTTATTACGAATCGTACCAAAATCTAATCAGCACCAGTATAACAAGTGATTTATATACCAAATTTTGTGAAATTTTGTTCGTTCGTTCTTCAGCTAGAATGGATACAGGCAGTATTAGCGGACCGTTTCGCAAAAAATTCCGGATACTTTTATCCTGAATCGTACCAAAATCTAATCAGCACGAAAGTAACCCCCAAGTGGCTTACCTGTAAAATTTTATGAAATTTGGTCTATTTGTTTTTGATTTAGAATGGATACATACATTGTACAGACATACAGACATGCTTACACACAAAGTCGCGCTAAAATAGTTTTATCGTGTTCTAGAGTCTTCAAAACATGTAGATCTATCGAAAACTCAAGTTGCGATTTTCGACCATATATTTTATATATATTACCATGTATTACAGGGGAAGTAAAAATCTGATGTGAGTAGCACACGACTTTCCCTGCAGACTTATATTAACGTTCTTTTTATTTTAATTAAATTTATTTCACTTTTATTCAATTTTGTTCTCATTCGGTAACCGGGCTTATTTTCAAAGGTGGCGTTGGGAAAGTACGAAAAACTAAAATATCTCGAGAACGGCTAGTCCTAGTGTAATGGGGTTGGTCTTATTCTTTTCGTCATTAAAAATTACGTATTAAACGGGCATTTAATGGATATATCTGAGCATGCCTAGTTCTTTAGTTTAGATTTTGACGATTTTTGCGGGCCACTTTGCAAAAAAAGGCAGGTTATTTTTTTCCGAATCGTACCCAAATCTAATCAGCACCAGGGTAACCCACAAGTGACTTATCCACCGAATTTTGTGAAATTCGGTCCATTAGTTTTTCAGTTAGAGTGGATACAAGATTTTCCGGGCCATTTCGCAAAAAAGGCGGGTTCTTTTATCCCGAATCGTACCCAAAACTAATCAGTACCAGCCCCGCCCACAAGTGACTTACCTACAACATTTTGTGAAATTCGGTGTATTAGTTTTTTAGTTAGAGAGGATACAAAATCTGCACAGACAAACAGACAGACAGACAGGCAGACAGACACACACACAGACGTCACGCTAAAAATGGTTTTTTCGTATTCTAGAGGTCTCGAAACGTGTAGATCCGTCGAAAACTCGAGTTGCGATTATCGACATGATTCCAATACTTTCCCTATACATTACCATGTATTGCAGGGAAAGTAAAAATTGTGATTCATAGGTATAGAGTAAATATATTTAGTCGAAGTCAGGGTAATTTTGCATGATTCAGTCAACAATCATTGAACAGTATTCGCGAAACATTTGAATTCTGAACAGAACAATACTTAGTTTAAATAGAACACTGCTTAGTTTGAATAGAACAATGCCTAATTTAAATAAAACAATGCTTGGTTTGAATAGTCCAATTTTCAGTTTGAATGGAAATGCTTAGTTGCTCCATAGGAAAAAAAATAAACATAGCCCTGATATGAAAAATTTGCTGATTCGTAATTTAGATTTAATTTATGTAGTCAATGTAAGCATGATTTCCTAAAAGTTAATCAATAATCATGTAATCGTTATCTTTGAGAAACATTTTAATTCTAAATAGAAAAATCTGATGTGGGCAGCACATGACTTTCCCTGCAGACTTATATCCGCGTTCTCTTTATTTTAATTAAATTTAATTCACTCTTAATTCAATTTTCGTTCTCGTTTGGTAACTGAACTTATTTTCAAAGGTGGCGTAGAAAAAATACGAAAAAACCAAAATATCTCGAGAACGGCTAGTCCTAGTGTAATGGGGTTGGTCTTATTATTTCCTTCGTTAAAAATTGATAAAACAAGAATTTAATGTATATATGTCAACATACATAGTTTTTTATTTTAGATTTTGTCGATTTTTGCGGGCCATTTTGCAAAAAAATGCAGGGTCTTTTTTTCCGAATCGTACCAAAATCTAATCAGCACCAGGGTGACCCACAAGCGACTTATCTACCAAATCTTGTGAAATTCGGTCTATTAGATTTTTAGCTAGAGTGGATACAAGCTTTAGCGGGCTATTTCACAAAAAAGGCAGCTTCTTTTATCCCGATTCGTACCCAAAACTAATCAGCACCAGATTCACCCACAAATGACTTACCTACTAAATTTTATGAAATTCGGTCAATTAGTTTTTTAGTTAGAGGGTATACAATATCTGCACAGACAGACAGACACACAGACAGACACACAGACACAAACACAGACGTCACGCTAAAAATAATTTTTTCGTATTCTAAAGGTCTCGAAACGTGTAGATCCGTCGAAAACTCGAGTTGCGATTTTCGACATGATTCCAATACTTTCCCTATACATTACCATGAACTATTTTCATTTCCCTATACATTCCCTATACATTATTTTTCAGGAAAAATCTCGGGATTTTTACTTTCCCTGCAATAGCAGGGAAAGTAAAAATCCTGAGATTCTTCCTGAAAAAATTGAACATAGCTCTTGAAAATATTCCAATATCTGTCTACAGTAAATTTATTCAGTCAATCTGAGATTTATTCCCTATGATCCAACAAATAACCATAGAATACTTTTACGTGAAAAATATTCTCATTCTGAATAGAACAATTCTTAAGTTTGGTGGACATACAATGTCGCCATTTACCTAACCCACCTTGGTAAACGGAGTCAATCATCCAAAAAAAGAATTATTTTAAAATTGCTGCTCCAGTGATCGGTTTAGTTGTAACATGTTTTATTGCTTTTATGGTGATCATTACCTTTAATATGAATGAAATTTGCTCATTATTTATTCATGATATTCAACAATTATCCACTTCATTTAGCAAAAGATTGCATACATTCAGTATTCAATGCACGTTTGAAAGGATTCGATGATTTATTAGTACTACTGTTTGTGTATGCTTTATGGGAACGTATTTATGTTTTAATGTGAATAGCCTCTATAGTCTAGGTATCTAACTGATATCCAAGAGTTGTGAATAACATAAATATTTTGAGCGCTTCTATCTCCGAACCTAATAAATAAAAATATAAACAATTTCTACTTGTTTTATCGGAAATAGGGTATCATTTATGAATATATAAAAATAATTTTTATATTTGACATTTAAAGCTGTTTGCTCCTGAAAATGGAAAAAAGTTTTTGATCCAAAGAGTTTTTGCTTCACTTAACTTACTTTCATTTAAAGTGTCTTCCATACTTTAAAACATAGAAACTGTAAGCGATAAAAATGTTCAGTTGGAAATCCAATTTCAAGATTTCTTCAATCTCTTATGGTTTTCGAGCAATCGTCTTATTTAAAAAAGACTAAATGGTTTTCGCTTCTAAGTCTGCAATGTTTTGTGATATGAATAGTAAGGACGTAATTTGTAACTCTTTAAAAACCAACAAGGATATTTAATTGGATTCCGGAACGGTTTCTTACTTCTTTTAACATAGTGATTATTATAGCCAAGAACGTCAGAGGATCGTGACATGCCCATTCTATTAGTTGCAGATTTTAACGTAGACATCAAAAACGCAGAAAGTGTTAAGTTATTAAACTTAATGCAGACATTGTTCTACAGAAAACAACATTTCCTATAAGATATATTACTCTTGGAGAAAGTTGTAAAGACATTAGCTCATAACTTGGAAAGACTGTTTCAATTATGCATCTTACTTTAGTAGCCATAGGCCAATTAACCATTCAATTATGCATCTTACTTAACTTAACATAGGCCAATTAACCATTTTGTGGTGCGCATAAATAAATATAACTTATCATTGGAGTTTATAATTATTAAATTACCCGTAATTAACATGATCGTACATCGTATAGCCGTATAACATTGGTCACGTAAACATTGTATGGTGCCGCATATTAAAACCCACCATATTATCTTCAGGACGCGTTCCTGGAATAAAATATATTAACATAATACTACACAATTAACTGTATCCATTTTAACTTTAAAATAACATTTTTTATATTAAGAACATTATATTCGTACTTTAATTACAATAACTATTCTTATATTTAATAAGGAGAATAGGTATGTGAGACCGGATAAATTATTATTATAAAACTGATTATGACCTTTTATATATGTTAATAAGCACATACCTTCTTGATGGCTTTAGACTTTTGTGGGTCATTGGTTATTGAACCACCTTTCATGAATTTATGATTTATGACTTTAATATCGTCACACCACACTTGACGCATATTCTACCATGACTGCACTATTGAGAATTTGATCCATGTTCGAATCTCGTCTGTTGCACCTTTTCTATGTACCTGTGTCGAACTTAATGCATATGTTCGCATTTTGTCTGTGACGCACTGCTCATTCGAGCGCCTTACTTTTTTCAACTATTCTGTTCATCTCTAAGTAGCAATTAATGCATATCTTGATCCCCTTCTATTCTGTACTCTATATTCTGATCCACCTTCTCCCTGTTGTCACCGTATTTTGCCTGAGGTCTGATATACACCTCTTCGGCGATCATTGGTTGACCTTAGGAAGACGCGACCACACTTCCTCATTGGTTAAACTTTTAACCAATCCCATGGTTTCACCTTTAACCCCCTTTATTATGGTGTTCCTGACCTCTCGGGTCAGGGATACTGTAAATTGGCGTCTGCCCGTTTGGGCCCTTTGTACATTTGTTAGAACTCATAAATCCACATGTAACCCTGTCTAAGTGTATTCTGGTCTCACACATTCAATTATGCATCTTACTAAACTGACCATAGGCCATTTAACCATTCAATTATTCGTCTTACTTAACTTATTATAGGCTAGTTAACCATTCAATTATGCATCTTACTTAACTTAATAGGCTAATTAACCATTCAATTATGCATCTTACTTAACTTACCATAGGCCCATATTATATGGTATAAACGAAACAAATGAGACTCAAAATAACTTATTGAATTTTATTGGAGTTCTATTTTACAAGATGTTATTCACGCAAAATCATTTCGGTTAATCGGACTGGTGCCAACGCCAATTTTTTTTTAATTTATTTATAATATATGGGCCATATGAATAACAAGAAAAATCAATCATACATAAAGCATTGATTATGAAACACTTTCCAACTGAAAGGCAGTTTTACTTAAACATCTCTAAAACGCGATATATTACTTTCCTTATATACATAATGTATAAAGAAAGTATTGTGAAGGGGTTGAAAATTCGAATCCGAGTTTTCGAAGGGAGAGCACGTTTCAAGCATCCCTGATCACGAATCAAACATTTTTGAAGTAATGTCTGTGTGTGTGTGTGTGTGTGTGTGTCAGTGAGCCTGTGTAGACGATAACTGACGAACGAATGGACCGATTCGAATGAAGTTTGGCACAAAAATCACAATCCGTAAACACTGGAAGCCTATTGTTTTTATACGCAATCGAATGTTTAGGACCCCCCTAATTTTTCGAGTGAAATTTTGAAAAAATCGTCAAAACATCAAAACCGCTAATAAAGTTACGCAAATAGACATTTCTTATGTAATTTTTCATTAGAAAACGATTGATATGAATTTTAGAACGCTAACAAGAACCGTTTTCGAGATATTGCACATTTTTCAAAAAAATTATCAAAATGTCATATAAAAAAATATTTCCTATTAAGAAACACTTTTCATATGTAATACCATGCGATAAATTGGGTGACATCATTCTCGTGGAACTAGCTCGTTCCATTCATGAAAAAATATACTTTGGGTAATAATTTTGTATTTGAATGCCAATAGTCATTTATCTGCTGTAAGAATAACTTATTTCTCCGTTCATAACGCTTGACGAGATTTTGGCGACGAATTTGGCGGAATGTCGCCAACTTTGCGACATTTTTAATTGTTGCCAAATTAACAAAAATCTCGCTAAATGGATAAAAATGACGCTAAATCAATGAAAATGACGACTAATTGAAGAAAATTCAATATCTTGGAAATAATAAATGTATCTACTATAAGAATAACATTTTTTTAACTGTAAAAGTAGTAAACTCATTGCATTTTATAAGGAAAGTCATGTGTTGCCCACATCAGATTTTTGTATATTATCACAGTACTACAATAATTTATTATATTTAAAAACTTAAAATTTCTTCCAAAAACTGAACTTTATTCAAATCACGCCATCGAAATATAAATCGTCTGGCCCTCTAGGTAAAAGCATTGAATATTTTATTCATATCACTTTCATTCCAGACACACTCCAGAGCTAAATAATTTTGTGTGAAAAAAAATTCAGCATTTCTTATACAACTAATCTTACACTGGTTTATTAATATTCTTCATCCATTAAATTTAGACTTCGTTGTAGAAATAATTAAAGTTTTATGATCATTTAAACTCAAAAATTTTGTAATTGCGTTGACACAGAAAATAGATGCACAAAAATAAAGAGGTTCTTGGCCAGATGCAGCGCTAAATATAAATTTAAAAGAACTTTGAAAATCACGATTTTTACACTGGGAAAAAAAAGATGGATGCCATATTTTATTTTGAAGTGGGTCGCGTGATCTCTTCATATAATATGCGTAAATTAAATTTTTAAATTTTTATTTAAAAAACTATCCAACATATTTTGTTGAAAAAATTTGTATACATTTTACGCGATAATTTGAATATTACCTAAAATTTTCGAAGCAATTTGTGAATTTCTACTTTGCTTAAAAATATTTGAAAAATTAGGTCCCATAGGATTCGGTGTATTTTATTTTTTCCACCCGGGTTCAATCCGAAATTAATTCGGTGATATTATTCATTTATATTCCCATAGGTCCTACAGACCGTCTGAACAACATACTAAAATTTCATTTTGATTAAGTAATCTTTACGGCAGTTATCGTGCTAACGGACAGACAGACAGACAGAATGAACAAAGTCATAAACACTTTTCAACTTTGTTGTAAAGTGTTAATAAAAAGTAAAAGTTGTTTGCATTATTAATTTAGGCTTCATTGTAGAAATAATCAAAGTTTGATAATCATTTAAACTCAACCATATAGCTCAATATATATATGCACAGAAATAACAAAAAATAAAGTCGTTTTATGACGAATGCAACACTAAATATAAACAAGAAAGATCAATCATGCTTAAAGCATTGATTATGAAACACTTTCCAACTTCAATGCAATTTTATTTAAAAAAGTCGAAAATGCAATACATTCCTCGGTAATATTTTAAAACTTATCAAGATACTACATTGATTTATTATATTCGAAAACTTAAACCTTCATTGAAAAAAATGAACTTCATTCAAAAGACGGCATTGAAATATAAATTGCGTGGCTTAAATATCTCTAAAATGCAATACATTCCACGGTAATATTTTTAAATCTATCATAATACTACGATAATTTATTATATTTGAAAACTTCATCGAAAACAACTGAAATTAATTCAAATGACGTCATAGAAAAAATAACACGCCTGGATCTCTCTATAAAAGCAGGATTTCATTCATAACTTTCTCCATTTCATTCATCACAATGCTATAATAATTTATTTTATTTAAAAATTAAGATCATGGAGCTACAATTCATAAACTTTATGCTTAAAACTTCATCGAAAAATATCGTCCTTCTGTTTATAAAATCAATTAATATTTCATTCATATCAGCCATGCAGACTCCATGGACTGAATTATTTTGTGTTAAAGAAATACAGTAATTCTAATACAACTCATTCTACATATTTTGCTGTTTACATTTTACATAGGTGAAAAATAGGCTTAATTGTAGAAATAATCAAATTTGAATGAGAATTTAAACTCAAATATATTGTCATTGTGTTGTTTTAGTATGTAGATGCACAGAATTTATGCAAAAATAAAGTGGTTTTAGGACGGATACAACACTCAATATGAATGAAAAAGAACTTTAAAAAATCACGAATTTGAAACAAGATGGATGCCATATCTCATTTTGAAGTGGGTCATGTGATCGTTTAATATCATGGTCACGTGATCGTTTCATATAAGATGTGTAATTATTATTTTAATTTTTATTTAAAAAACTACTGAATATATTTCGCTGAATTTTTTTTTATATATTTTATGGAACAATTTGACTATTACCTAAAATTGTGAATTTTAAATCCGCTTAAAAAATGTTAGAAAAATTAGGTCCCATAGGGCTCAATGTATTTCATTTTTTCAACCCGGGTTCAATCCAAAACTAATTGTGTGATATTATTCATTTATATTCCCATAGGTCCTACAGACCGTCTGAACAACATACTAAAATTTCATTTTGATTAAGTCATTTTTACGGCAGTTATCGTGCTAACGGACAGACAGACAGACAGACAGACAGACAGACAGACAGAATGAACAAAGTCATAAACACTTTTCAACTTTGTTGTAAAGTGTTAATTAAAAAGAACTTTAAAAATCACGATTTTGACACAAAATGGATGCCATATTTTATTTTGAAGTGGGTCACGTGATCTCTTCATATAATATGGGTGCAATTATTATTTTAATTTTTATTTAAAAAACTACTGAAACTACTGAACATATTTTGCTTTTTTTTATATATTTTATGGGATAATTTGAATATATCCTAATATTTTCAAAGCAATTTGTGAATTTTAAATTCGCTTACAAAAGTTTAAAAAATTAGGTCCCAAAGGGTTCAATGTATTTCATTTTTTAAACCCGGGTTCAATCCAAAACTAATTGGATGATATTATTCATTTACATTCCCATATGTCCCACAGACGGTCTTGACATCATACTAAAATATATAATTTTGATAGTCATTTTTACGGCAGTTATCGTGCAAACGGACGGACAGACAGACAGACAGACAGAATGACCAAAATCATAAACACTTTTCAGCTATGTTGGAAAGTGTTACAAATGGAAAATAAATTGGAAAATAAAAACTTTGATTATAGAATTGTGGTTAACATACGAATTTCAAGTGTGTATAACAGAAAACAGTTTGTCAGAATGACCACTATTTTCAGACAAACTGCAGGAGTTTGTTTAAGAAAAATGTCAAAAAAAGATGTTATGACTATAAAATATACACTTTTATAAGCATTCATAGCTTCTATGACTTTGGCTATAAAAAGTGTTCAAATTAATACCCGCTGTAGCTCCCGCAGCTAGCTATCAGCTATTTTAGCTGTTATTTTTTTAGCAGTCACTCCCGCTGCGTAGGTGCATGCAATCCGCGTACTCAATCCTTGTAACTGAATGACACTTTAATAGGTGATAAAATACGCAAAACATCAATGCAATATTTTCACGTCTTAAATTAATCTTAAAACTCATAAAACACGAGCAACAGTCATGAAATCCAATTTACTAGATTCCGACCAAGTATTACTTACAAGACTGATTTTTGATCATATAATGTGGAATAATCTGCTATGGGCAGCACCTGACTTTCCTTATATAATGCAATGAATTTACTACTTTTACAGTAAAAAAAATAGATTATTTTTATAGTAGTTATTTATATTCTTTTCAAGATAATGAATTTTCGTCAATGAGTCGTCATTTTCCATGTCGTCATCATCAATGCGTCGTCATTGATTTAGCGTCATTTTTATCCATTTGGCGAGTTTTTCGTTAATTTAGCAAAATTTAAAAAAGTCGCCAATTTGGCAACATTCCACCAAATTCGTCACCAAAATCTCGCCAAGCGTTAAGGACGAAGAAATAAGTTATTCTTAGAGCAGATAAATAACTAATGGCGTTCAAATACAAAAGTATTACTCAAAGTATCTTTTTTCATGAATGGAACGAGCTGGATCCACGAGAATGATGTCACCAAATTTATCGCATGGTATTACATATGAAAAGTGAACATGTTTCTCAATTGGAATTTTTTATTTTATTTTATGACTTTTTGATAATTTTGTGCAATATCTCGAGAACGGTTCATGTTAGCATTCTAAAATTTATGTCAATCGTTTTCTAATGCAAAATTACATAAGGAATGTCTATTTGCGTAACTTTATTAGGGATTTCGATTTTTTGACGATTTTTTCAAAATTTCACTGGAAAATGTAGGGGGGTTCTGAACATTCGATTGCGTATGAAAACAATAGGCTTCCAGCGTTTATAGATTGTGATTTTTGTACCAAATTTCGTTCGAATCGGTCCATTCGTTCGTTAGTTATCGTCTCCACAGACTCACTGACACACTCACACACACACACTTTCACACGCACACACACACGCACACACATCACTTCAAAAATGTTTGATTCGTAATCAGGGATGCTTGAAACGTGCTCTCCCGTCGAAAACTCGAATTATTATTTTCATACATTATTTTCGACCCCGTCACAATACTTTCCTTATACATTATGTATATAAGGAAAGTAATAAATATAGATAATATAATTAATATCAAAACGGTAAACTAAATAAAATGTTCATAGGTTATAATGCAAATACATTCATACCTACAATACTTTCACATTTTAAATTAATCTTCAAAACCCATAAAACCAATGCAACTGTCATTTAAATCTACATTGGATTTCGACCAGACAGTTAAAAACTTCGTTCTCGATCATTTGTTAGCAGTATATACGTTAATAAAAACTATTGATACATTATTAGCACTTTTCAACATAGTTGAATAGTGTTTGTGACGTTGGTCATTCTGTCTGTCCGTTCGCATGATAACTGCCGTAAAAATGAGTTTATCAAAACGAAATTTTAGTATGTGGTTGACACGGTCTGAAGAGCATGTGGGAATGTTATTGAATAATATCACCCAATTAGTTTTGGATTGAACCCGGGATGAAAAAGTGAAATGCTTTGAATCCTACTGGACCGAAATTCGAATAATTCGAATTTTAATATAAAAATTAATAAAATTTATAGTTCTTTAGTTATCGTGTTCATTTCCAAAAGTATTCAAAATGTGTTGGATTCAATTGACTTATGATCTTGCAACGTTCTCATTGCAAAATATGAAATTCAGAAATTTTCGGGAAAACATTACTTTCTCTAAGTACTTTCTACTAATACTTTCTCTTTACTAAAATAAATAAATTATTTTAGCAAATACTTTATTTATTTATTAAATACAATACTTTCTCTAATACTTTCTACTAATACTTTCTCTTTACTAAAATAAATAAATTCGAATAATTCGAATGCAAATATGAAAATTACTAAAAGTTCTAGTTCATTTATGAAAATATCAAAATTCGAATAGTTCGAATTCTAATATAAAAATTACTAAACTTTATAGTCCTTTTGTTATGGTGTTCACACACATACACATAAATACATATTTCCGAAATGGGATGGATTGATGGTTTTACAACGTGCTCATTGTCAAAATATGAAATTCAGACGTTTTTGAGAAAACAATACTTTTTCTAACAATAGTTCGAGGAAGTGAAAATATGATAATACAAACAAAGTGTTACGTTTTACAAGTGTCACTTAAACAAGTAGTTTCGTTTCACTCTCCACTTCGCACCTCACTGAATTACAACTCAAATTAATTTATGAAACAAATGCTACCGCGTTATATAAACCCAGTTAGCAGGATTCGTAGAAGACTCGTTCTCGCCCAGGTGACAGGGAACGAAGGAGGTCGTTGACCTACAAACGTAGATCGATTCCGCTTCTGGTTGTTTTCTGCGATGCATCGTTCTCGGTTGAGTAACTCGGCATGAATGGAAGTTGTAGTATTGTTTATGAATAGCAGTTTTACTTTCGTTTATATGGAAGTTTCAGTTTCGGTTAATGAAAGGTTTAGTTTCTTATAAAAAATACGGTTTAGTTTCGCTTAAATGGAAGTTTTAGTCTTGTTTAAATGGAAGTTTAAGTTTCGTTTTAAGGAAATTCTAATTTCGTGTAAATAGAAGTTTTGGTCGTCTTTAAATGGAAGCTTAAGTTTCGTTTTATGGAAATTTTAGTTACGTTTAAATAGAAGTTTCGTTTAAATGGACGTTTTAGTTTATTTTAAATATAAGTGTCAGTTTCGTTTGATGGAAGTTTTAGTTTCTTTAGTTCATGGAGTCTGCGTAGCTGAAATGAATGAAATATTCATTGATTTTACAAAGAGAAGGACGATTTTTTTTATTTTTTTTTAAGTTTTACGCATAGAGTGTAATTACTTGTAGCTCCATGGTCTTAATTTTTAAATAAAATAAATTATTATAGTATTGTGATGAATGACATGAATGGGAAATTATTTATAAATGAAATGCTGCTTTTATAGAGAGATCCAGGCGTGTTATTTTTCTATGACGTCATTTGAATGAATTTCAGTTGTTTTCGATGAAGTTTTCAAATATAATAAATTATCGTAGTATTATGATAATTCTAAAAATATTACCGAGGAATGTATCGCATTTTAGAGATGTTTAAGCCATGCAATTTTTATTTCAATGCCGTCATTTGAATGAAGTTCATTTTTTTCGATGAAGGTTTAAGTTTTCAAATATAATAAATTAATGTAGTATTGTGATAAGTTTTAAAATATTACCGAGGAATGTATTGCATTTTAGACATGTTTAAATAAAATTGCGTTGAAGTTGGAAAGTGTTTCATAATCAATGCTTCAAGCATGATTGATCTCTCTTGTTAAATATTTACGTTTCCCGGAGTGTCAAAGTTAAGCAGTGTTCGAATTATCTAGCAAACGTATAAATGCAATTTCTAATGATTATATTTAAAAGATTGTCATTAGATGGATCATTCTGCCAAAGAAACGAGAAAAGGAAATATTCCAAAGCTACTTCCTTTAATGCTGCGATGAAAGGACAGTCGAATACTAGAATCAATCGGAAACGCATATTACAATAAGATAAAGAAGGCATTTTGCTCAAAGCCAGACAGTTAGTTCTATAAAAATAACGGTACAAACGAAATTATCGGCATTTCATTATTTCAATCGCACCGATGTCAAAAGTTTTCAAATTATTGAGTGAATACAAAATATCTTATTTAAAGCGATGTATGAACTTCAAATTATATAGATAGATAACGAGCTTCCGCATATTTGCATTTTAAAGTATGATGCAGAATAAAACGTTCAAAGTAATGCATTCTTGAAAAAATTATTTCCAAACACGATAAAGTATATATCTATATTCAGAATATAATAATAATATGCATATATTTAGAATATATTTATACGCTGGATAACATGAAGTTCTACGTTCAATCCCAAGCAGAGTCGGTGGATTTTTTATTTAGAAAAATATTGTAAAAGTATCAATTTAGTATGTGTATATTTCTCTTGAAGGAAATGACATCATTTTTAAGACGACAATATGAGTCGTTCTCGAGATCAACTTGCTTATGCATATACTTATTACTTTCCCTATAATACATGGTAATATACAGGGAAAGTATTGGAATCATGTCGAAAATTTCAACTCGAGTTTTGGATGGATCTACATGCTATGGGACCTCTAGAACACAAGAAAACTATTTTAGCGTGACGTTTGTGTGTGTGTGTGTGTGTGTGTGCGCGCGCTCGCGCACGCGCGTTTGCCAGTGCAATGTATGTATTCACTCTAACTCTAAAATGAATTGATCAAATTTCACAAAATTTTGTGGATCAATCACTTGTGAGTTACTCTGGGGCTGATAGGATTTTGGTACTATTCAGAGAAAAAGAACCTGCCTTTATTTGCGAAATTATCCTCAAAAATCGTTAAAATCTAAAATAAAAGTGTACTTATGCTCAAATGTATCAATTAAATGCTCGTTTTATGCGTAATTTTTGCGATGAAAAGAATAAGATCAACGCCATTACTCTAGAACTAGCCTTTCTCGAGATAGTGAAGTTTTTTAGTATTTTTGTTACTCCGGTCTTGAAAATACGTCCATCTGTTACCAAATGAAAACGAAAACTGAATTAAAAGTGTAAATTCAATGTATTTTCAAATAATTATGATTGTTATTTAGCGCAATTAAACTCAATTTAACGAATTATTAATGAAGGAAAGGGAAAATAAGTTGAGTCTGTAGGGAAAGCCATGTGCTGTTCTCATTAGACTTTATATTTATATGGTCAGACACGTTTTAATAGTGTATGCATATCAAAATAATTCACCACATTTTCTAATGAAAGTCATATGCTGTGCACTTTATCTCTACTGTATATTTTAAAGGATCGCAAATAGTTATTAGTCATGATTTGGTTCAAGGAAATATATTTATCATACATTTAATCCTTTTCTGCCAAATATATTTTTTCACGACATTTTCTAATTAAAGTCATATGCTGCGCACTTTATCTCTTTTGTACTTTTTACAGGATCGCAAATAGTTATTAATCATGATTTGGTTCAAGGAAGTATATTTATCATACATTTTATCCTTTTCTGATACATATATTTTTTCACCACATTTTCTAATTAAAGTCATATGCTGTGCACTTTATCTCTTTTGTACTTTTTATAGGATCACAAATAAAGTTATTAATCATGATTTGGTTCAAAGAAATATATTTATCATACATTTTATCCTTGCCTGTTAAACATATTTTTTAAACGTGCACGACGTGTGGTAACAGAAAGAAACATAGTACATGCAATAAACAACCAATGTCATTGTATTTCTATAAGAATCCAAACAGGATTTTTATTATGCACTCCATGTATACAAGCTGAGAACGAACGCATTAGCCATAAAAGCAGGTTAAATGTTTGTAGTGAAAAGGCTTCTTAGAAAGCCCGTTGACCCCATAAAATGATCTTGAAGCTGATGTTTGTTTTGTATTTAATTATTTTTAATTTTTAGAGATAGCCTTCAGAATCTTTTCCTAATCTTTAAAACAGGTTTGGCAATTTTATATTGATAAGAAAGCTACTACATTTCGATATATCTTGTTTTGTTTTCTTTGATAATATATGAAGTAAAAGTTTAAACAAACCTGTATGTAAATAAAGTTGAAATGACTTTATTTAGGGCAGCATCCAACACAAAATTGATAGTGTCAGACGATTTCAAAGGCAAGAAATATCCTTATTCTTCAGGACAAGCATGAAGTGCAACCTTTACTCGTTAAAGTAAGATCGGCAACAACTGTTTGAACAGCAAACGTGACTGAAGCAGGAGATATTGCTAAAGGAGAGAGAAAAAATAGAGATTAAAATGAAGGAAAGAACAAGTAGTATGATACTATGAATGAAAGGTAAAATATTTAAAAGTAAAGTAAATGTTCAAAAAAATAAAAATTAAGTCACTTGTTCAGTGAGTGAAACTACTAACATAAGTATCCTGCTGAATTAGAAAAGGTAACTAACCGATTTCGGACCAGCTGTAAAAATAGCAGTTTATACATAGAAATGGAAAAGTACTACATACAATAAAGGAACAAATAGATTTCAGAGTCTTTAAGAACTAACTTTGTTCACAAATATTTGGGAAAATAATAAAATTCGGAGAACAGGTAAAAAATGACCGAAAAAAAGAATAAAGCAGACGATATTAAAAATAAAACTAAAGGTATCCAAGCAGAAGAAAAGAAATGAGAATTGTTGTGAATAAGGAAGTTTGACGGAGAAACTATCAAGAAACTTTCAAGCTAATCCAATTCAACATGGTACAGAAACAAATTTTGTAGGTCTAGCTGTTCTCGAGTTATACCTGAAAGGATGTTAAAGCAAAAACATTCACGATTTATAAATTTTTCGAACAAATTTCCTGAACTTATTACTTATGGATCTGAACCTGAACTTATCTGATCCTGAACTTATTAAGGATCTGATCTTGAACTTATTACTTAATTTCCTGAATTTATTACTTATTATTAATTTATCACTTGAGGTAGTCATTCAATCTCACTGAGTTGTATGATATATACTACCATCGTTATACGCTAAAGTAACTCTCGTACTGTAGTAGAGAAATTTTCTACAAGAATTCATTAAACAAAAAAAAAATAACTAGATATAATTCTCGTAATTTATAAACTTATGGTTTGAATTATTCGAATTTTCGAATTATTATTTCCTATGGAAAAGTGATACTTTCAACTACAATAATGGTAGTGATAGTATATGCTTAGAATTTATGAATTGAATTGCCCTATTGTTGTAAAGTGCATTTACGTAATATATATTAACACAGATTAACTATATCAAATTTATTGACATGACAAGAATATTTCCAGCTGCACAAAATAATTTTTACAAAATGTTCTAAAATAACAACTTGACTACGAGTTCTTAAAAGTATTCATGTTTTCTGTATTTTGACACTGATCGTGAAATAAATGGAACAAAACATTATGGTATATGTGAGTATATGAGAAAGTTCATCTTTGAAATAACAGACTATTATATCGACTAATATGCTTAATAACCGACTAATTGTCTATGCGTATTTGAAGTACAGTAAGTTTCCAATATTCCGGCTAGTTCGGGACTTCAGAAATGCAGGATTATCGGAAGTCAAATAAAAATGATGTAATATACGAGAAAAATCAATTTAAAGCAAAATAATTGGAAATAAATAGGGTATATATTTAAAGAAAATGTTACACAGACTGAATTACACTGTACAATATGTGAAAAACATATAAAATTTAATTAAGAATTATAAAGTAAACTATACAAAAATTTATATAAATTAAACAGAATTAGTTTTATAAATTAAACAGGAATCTGTATACAAAATTATCTAGTCTATTACAGTAAATGCACTTCAATACAGAATAACGGACTCGAGCACCGTTCAACAGGTGTGCCGGACTAGCGGGTGTATTGGACTATCGGGCGTGTCGGACTATCGGACGTGTCGGACTATCGGGCTTGCTGAACCACTGGATACAGGACAAACCGAAATTTACAGTAAATTTGAATATTCTTCGAATTTTGCTGTACCATCGAAAATCCACGGAACATCTAATTGGAAACTGGTGCTTTATCATTCCTTATATATTTTCCCTTTCGCTTTCCTTCTCAGTGCTTTAATCCACCAGTAAGTAGTTTGACAAGCAAAATTCTTTATTTGCGGTTGATGAACACACCAATTAATATTTATGAAGCACTCACATATGAAGCTAGTAACAGGTTTAAATACATGCTACGCCTGGTGAAGTTATTCTCCATGTTCTTTCTGGATTATTAATTTCTAGTTTCTCGTAAGAAAGATGTTTCAAATCCGAGATTAACATTTTCTCGGAACGTGCTAACTCTACTCTTACACCACGATTGCAGCTTTTTACACATAAAAGTGACAGTTCATGAACTTCAGAAGATACATTTCATTGGATGGTGAAGGTTCCATCGTGGCCTCCCTATGGCGCATTTGTCATGAACCGGCAAAACACTGTCCATATTAAGAGGTTTTGACCTAGGAGGTAAATCTACTGTCTTCGTAATGCCCACAGGAATTTGCTTCAGGGCGCGTAAGCGGATTTACTTGGAAGCAAATGAAATTTTAAATTCGTGGGCCCAACCAAAAAAAAAAAGGGGGGGGGGCACCAAGGACACATAATTTCCCAAACATGTTTTCCTTATGAAGAAAAGTACCAAACAATGAGATTTTTTTTATTTTGCAAATTCGGTTACTGAATAACACTTTCACACTCTAGTGACGTAATAAAATCCAGTGACTTAAAATCCAGTGACGTAAATTCTAGTGACGTAAATGAGAGCGAATTTAATTATTATGATGAGCTATCCTTGTAGGTTGCAACCCTTACAAGTACTCAATTTACGCGGCGTAGAGTGGATATGCTTTTATAATGAAACTTCGGACGTAAAGAATCCAGATTTTCCAGGATATGTATTCGTGTGAATAAATTTATCGATACATTGGTACTTTTATTTTTATTTTACAAATTCACATTCTACTGCCTGTCAAGTGATATTTTCGCATTTTAGTGCAAATTCGGTTGCCGAATGATATTTTCAAACTCCAGTGACGTAACATCCAGTGACATAAAATCTTGTGGCGTAAATTCTAATGACGTAAATGAGAGCAAATTTAATTATAATGAAGAACTATCGTTGAAGATGGACTTTCAACCCTTACAGGAATTCGCTTTAGGCGGTGCAAAGTTCATTTTGCTTTTATAATGAAGCTTAGGGCCTCAAGTACCGAGATTTCATAAGATTTTTTTCGTGTGAATAAATATATCGATACATAAGAAGTTTAATTTTTTCTTTCCCTGCAATACATGGTAATGTATAGGGAAAGTATTGGAATCATGCCGAAAATCGCAACTCGAGTTTTCGCCTGATCTACACGTTTCGAGACCCCTAGAATACGAAAAAACTATTTTTAACGTGACGTCTGTGTGTGTGTCTGTGCAGATATGGTATCCACTCTACCTAAAAAACTAATGGACCGAATTTCACAAAATTTAGTAGGTAAGTCACTTGCGGGTGAATCTGGTGCTGATTAGTTTTGAGTACGATTCGAGATAAAAAATAAAACCCGCCTTTTTTTAGCGAAATGGCCCGCAAAAGTTTGTATCCACTTTAGCTGAAAATCTAATGGACCAAATTTTACAAAATTCTGTAGATAAGTCACTTGTGGGTCACCCTGGTGCTGATTAGATTTTGATAGGATTCGAAAAAAGAGAACCTGCCTTTTTTTGCAAAATGGCCCTCAAAAATAGCCAAAATCTAAAATAAAAAACTACGTATGCTCAAATATATCCATTAAAAATTTGTTTAATACTTAATTTTTAACGAAGAAAAGAATAAGACCAACCCCATTACACTAGAACCAGCCATTCTCGAGATATTTTTGTTTTTTCGTATTTTCTCTACGCCACCTTTGAAAATAAGTCCAGTTATCAAGTGAGAAGGAAAATTGAATTAAAAGTGAATTAAATTTAATTAAAATAAAGAGAACGGGGATATAAGTCTGCAGGGAAAGTCATGTTCTGCCCACATCAGATTTTTATTTTATAAATTCACATTTTCCTAACTTCTCCTGATAATGTCTTCACATTTTAGTGCAGTAAAATCTCATTAATACTGACACATTTCGTTCAAGTTTTTCTAAAATTTAAGCTAACTTTCTGGTTCTCTAAAAGAATATCTTTGCTAACTCTTATTAATTCAAACAAAAAAAAATTCTAGAAATTGTACATATTTCAAATGCGGGTTAACAAGTATTTTCACTGCTATGTCAAGTATTTTTATAACGCCATTTTTTCTGAGGTCGAAACAAGAATTTTATGTACAAAACTATATGCACCGTTTTTGCGTGCGCTGTTATCTAAAATCGAAAAAATATTTTAACAAGAAAGATCAATCATGCTTAAAGCATTGATTATGAAACACTTTCCAACTTCAATGCAATTTTATTTAAAAAAGTCGAAAATGCAATACATTCCTCGGTAATATTTTAAAACTTATCACAATACTACATTGATTTATTATATTTGAAAACTTAAACCTTCATTGAAAAAAATGAACTTCATTCAAATGACGGCATTGAAATATAAATTGCCTGGTTTAAATATCTCTAAAATGCAGTACATTCCACGGTAATATTTTTAAAACCATCATAATACTACGATAATTTATTATATTTGAAAACTTCATCGAAAACAACTGAAATAAATTCAAATGACGTCATAGAAAAAATAACACGCCTGGATCTCTCTATAAAAGCAGGATTTCATTCATTTCATTCATCACAATACTATAATAATTTATTTTATTTAAAAATTAAGACCATGGAGGTACAATTCATAAACTCAATGCTTAAAACTTCATCGAAAAAAATCGTCCTGTTTATAAAATCAATTAATATTTCATTCATATCAGCCATGCAGACTCAATGGACTGAATTATTTTGTGTTAAAGAAATACAGTAATTCTAATACAACTCATTCTACATATTTTGCTGTTTACATTTTACATAGGTGAAAAATAGGCTTAGTTGTAGAACTAATCAAATTTGAATGAGAATTTAAACTCAAATATATTGTCATTGTGTTATTTTAGTATGTAGATGCACAGAATTTAAGCAAAAATAAAGTAGTTTTAGGACGGATACAACACTCAATATGAATTAAAAAGAACTTTAAAAAATCACGATTTTGAAACAAGATGGATGCCATATATCATTTTGAAGTGGGTCATGTGATCGTTTCATATCATGGTCACGTGATCGTTTCATATAAGATGTGTAATTATTATTTTAATTTCTATTTAAAAAACTACTGAATATATTTCGCTGAATTTTTTTTTATATATTTTATGGAACAATTTAACTACTACCTAAAATTTTCGAAGCAATTTGTGAATTTTAAATTCGCTTAAAAAATGTTTGAAAAATTAGGTCCCATAGGGCTCAATGTATTTCATTTTTTCAACCCGGGTTCAATCCAAAACTAATTGGGTGATATTATTCATTTATAGTCCCATAGGTCCTACAGACCGTCTGAACAACATACTAAAATTTCATTTTGATTAAGTCATTTTTACGGCAGTTATCGTGCTAACGGACATACAGACAGAATGAACAAAGTCATAAACACTTTTCAACTTTGTTGTAAAGTGTTAATAAAAATTCAATATGTTCATTAGTGTCAAATGGCTGAATACATTGGAATGAATACTGAATACATTGAATGGCTGAATACTTTTAATCAAAAATCAGTTGACTATACTGTTCAGCAGTTATAAGTATGAACTATATCGAGTATGAACTATTATCGAGTATATTATTGAGTATGAGCTATTATCGAAAGTATGAACTATTGTCGAGATATTATAAATTTTACTTTTCTGCATAAAGCAAGATATCCCTCGAAATAATCAAAGGAATTAGATTATACTGTGCATGTTTATTATTTCGATAACAGCAATGAATTTATTTTTAACAAAATCTAGTAATAAGGAAGCTCTAATTTGAATTATTTATTTACCATTGTATCACAATAAGTTAATATTGTGAATAATGCCAAAAATATCTTCACTGCGTATTGTCTGTCCTCGAGGCAAAACGTACATTAAGGCATAAAGTACCGTTACAGTTAAACATTGCTATTACTTAAAGGCCTGGGTCAATTTATCTTCGCGACAAGGGCATAGACCTTGGTGAAATATGGTCGTCTTGGCAAGTTTTAGGAATTTATCGAATTTTATTGATTGGTTAACAGCTCATCGAGTTACGTCGATTTCTCTAAAAGGTTTCCAGAGAGGTATAGATTGGCCACCTTTCAGTTAGAAATTGTTGATGTAATTCGAGTAAAAATGAATTTGTTGGAAATCAGTTGAACATTTAATTGGAGTTTTACTGTACCTGACAGTTGTTTACTTATTTTTTTAAATAATTATTGAGCTGTCTGCTGTATGTTGTTCCTATTTGCGTTTTTTGGTGCTCTAAATAAAGCGTTAGTTACTCAGAATTCGGACTCTCTTGTATTCTGATAATACATTCCCGATTTCAGATAATAGTACGCCCCGTAACAATATGTAGTAAAAATCATTTGTTGGACACATCATATTTCTTCTGTCATATTACTTTACCGAAAGTTCAATACTTGTTACAATATGTTACACTTTCAAGAAATGAGACCTTTTATTACTACATAGACCAATTTTAAATTTGAAAACAGTCAGATGAATAATAATAAACTGCAAATAACGGTTTAAATTGCTTAAAAACCTCATTTTTACTTTCCTTATATACATAATGTATAAGGAAAATATTGTGATGGGGTCGAAAATTCGAATTCGAGTTTTCGACGGGAGAGCACGCTTCAAACATCCCTGATCACGAATCAAACGTTTTTGATATGATGTCTGTGTGTGTTTGTGTGTGTGTGTGTCATTGAGTCTGTGGGGACGATATCTCACGAACAAATAGAGCGATTCGAATGAAATTCACTATCCGTGAATACTGGAAGCTTATTGTTTTTAAAGGTAATCGAATGTTCAGAACCCCCCCCCCCCTAAATTTTCGAGTGAAATTTTGAAAAAATCATCAAAAAATGAAAACCTTCAATAAGTTACACAAATAGACATTTCTTATGTAATTTTTCCTTAGAAAACGATTGACATAAACTTTAGAACGCTAGTAAGAACCGTTCTCGAGATATTGTACATTTTTTAAATACATTTATCAAAAAATCCCATAAATTAAAAAATATATATTAACTGTTGAGAAACATGTTCACTTTTCATATGTAATGTCATGTGGTAAATTTGATGACATTCTCGTCGATCTAGCTCGTTCCATTCATGAGAAAAGAAACTTTGAGTAATACTTTTGTATTTGAACGCCAATAGTTATTTATCTGCTATAAGAATAACTTATTTCTCCGTTCATAACGCTTGGTGAGATTTTGGCACCGAATTTGGCGGAATGTCGCCAACTTTTTTAATCTCGACTTTTTTAATCTCGCCAAAGGGATAGAAATGACACTAAATCAATGAAAATGACGACTAATTGACAGAAATTCAATATCTTGAACAGAAGATTAATATCTGCTATAAGAAAAACCTATTTTTTTTAGTGCAAATGTAGTAAATTCGTTGCATTTTATAAGGAAAGTTATGCGTTGCCCACATCAGATTTTTACTTTCTCGTATGTAGTATTGAGAAAGTATAGTTAAAAGAAAATTTTTGAATTTTAGATTTTGAGGCCAATATATGTTTTAAGACCTCCTCAACAATATTTGACTATTTTTGGAGCGATGTCCGTCTGTCTGATACTAATAGTCGATTTCTTGTGTAGACGATAGCAGTCACAACTATTAATGGATTTTCATGAAACTTTATATCCGGCTTTGTTATCAAAAAATCTAGAACTAAATAGAATTTTTTTTTAAAATTCTTCAAAATTAATTCGAAATTATATATTTATTTTTTAACGTGGCTGCATGTGACAAAATGTGACAGATTCATGCATAAAATGGTTTATTTATAGCTCACTGATCACGAGACTTGATAGTTTCAATCATTGTTGCGAAAAATAGCCGCGATACAAATTCTGCTTGTTCGTGACGTCATTAGATCCCTTTGGGAGGCAAGTTACTCGGAGGTACATTGTTAAGTATGGTATCAATCGAAATATTTTTTCAAGCCCCATAAAGTGAAAGGTAACACTCTATAGTTGTAATCATTTGGACCCGCGATACTGATTTTTCAAATTTTTTTTCTTCTAAAATTTGAAAAAAAGAAAAGAATTCTGGTATGAGAAAGTCGACTTAAGCCACACCCTAGTAATTTTTACTTTCCTTATATACAATAATGTATAAGGAAAGTATTGTGACGGGGGTCGAAAATTCGAATTCGAGTTTTCGACGGGAGAGCACGTTTCAAGCATTCCTGATCACGAATCGAACATTTTTGAAGTGATGTCTGTGTGTGTGTGTTTCAGTGAATTTGTGGAGACGATAACTGACGAACGAATGGACCGATTCGAACGAAATTTGGTACAAAGTGTACAATCCGTGAATACTGGAAGCCTATTGTTTTTATACGCAATCGAATGTTCAGAATCCCCCTAAATTTTTGAGTGAAATTTTGAAAAAATCAAAACATCTAATAAAGTTACGCAAATAGACATTTGTTATGTAACTTTCATTAGAAAACTATTGACATACATTTTAGAACGCTAGCATGAACCGTTCTCAAGACGCTTGGCGACAAATTTTGGCGACAAATTTGGTGGAATTCTACCAACTTGGCGACTTTTTTAAATGTTGCTAATTAACGAAAAACTCACCAAATGGGTAAAAAAGACGCTAAATCAATGAAAATGGCGACTAATTGACGAAAATTCAATATCTTGGAAAGAATATAAATATCTACAATAAAAATAATCTATTTCTTTACTGTAAAAGTAGTAAATTCATTGCATTATATAAGGAAAGTCATGTGTTGCCCACATCTGATTTTTTTTTCAAATATTGCGAAAACAAGCTACAAAATTATAAGTTTTATTTCCTGTATTTAAAGTGACACTCTGTTCTCGATCAAAAACCAATAATACGTAAAATTCCCCACAGATATAATTTCAATCTTTGTTCAGGCAGTTGATATCGAGTTTTCTACTTGGAATGAAATTAATTTTTCGAATTTAAACCCTTTTGAATATCCTTTGTCCCACAAATCAGTCCGTTTCAAAAGACCTCAAATAACAAACTTTGGAATGCAAAACAAACTACTTTACTGCGGTTTAAATTTATTTTTCCGTATGAGAGATTTATAGACTTAAATGCAGCATTTAACATTTTAATTTAAACGGAAATAATAGTTTTCGAGAGTGAAAATGACATATATTATGCTATGACTTTGCTTTTGAATAAAATAACATGTTTCTATATTACTTTCCCTACAATTGAAGGTAAGGAAAAATATTGGAATGGTGTCGAAAATCGCAGTTCAAGTTTTTGACGGATCTACACGATTTGTGACTTCTAGAGTACGGAAAGGCTATTCTTAGCGTGACGTCTGTATGTGTGTCTGTCTGTGCAATGTATCTATCCACTCTAACTCAAAAACTAATTGACCGAACTTCATAAAATTTTATAGTTAAATCATTTGTGTATACTCTGGGGCTGATTAGATTTTGGAATTGTCCACAAAAATGGCAAAAATCTAAAATAAAAGACAACGCATGTTCAAAGGTATCATTTAAATGCTTATTTTGTTTCATTCGTAAGTTTTGGTGACTAAAAGAATAAGACCAACCCCATTACTCTAGGACTAGCAGCGTTTTGAGCTATTTTACTTTTTTCGCCATTTTACTACTTCAATTTTCAAATACGTCGTTACCAAATGAAAACGAAAATTGCATTAAACGTGCAAATTTAGTGTAATTTCAAATAATTATGCTCGTTATTTTGGGCAATTAAACTCAGCTTATTAAGTTATTGAAGAAATAAAGAGAAAATGAATTTGAGTCCATAAGGAAAGTCAGGTGCTGCTCACTTTAGATTTCTTTTAAAGGTAAATATTTCAACATTTGCATGTTGTTAATATGAAATTATTACTGTTTTATTTATATACATCTTTGCTGAATCTTAAACATGCCATTTCAAAGATATAAACCGAAAATAAAGAGTAAATTGTCTGCAGTATTTTTAACTTAAATTGCCAGATACAACTTTTACTTGCCCTGCAATATATGGTAATGTATAAGGAAAGTATTGGAATCATGTCGAAAATTGCAACTCGAGTTTTAGACCGATCGATACGTTTCGAGACCTCTAGAACATGAAAAAACTATTTTTAGAGTGACGTCTGTGTGTGTGTGTGTGCGTCTGTCTGTGCAATATCCACTCTAGCTCAAAAACTAATGGAGCGCATTTCATAAAATTTGGTAGGCAAGTCATTTGTGTGTGACCCTGGTGCTGATTAGTTTTTGTTACGATTCGAGATAAAAAAAAAACCGTATTCTTTTTTACAAAATGGCCCGCAAAAATTGTCTGTATCCACTCTAGCTGAAAAGCTAATAGATCAAATTTTACAAAATTTGGCATATACGCACGTCAATTGTGGGTTACCTTGGTGCTGATTAGATTTTGGTTACGATTCGGAAAAAAATAATCTGCCTTTTTTGCGAAATGGCCCGCATGAAACATCAAATTTAAAATAAAAAAACTGCGTATACTCAAATATTTCAATTAAATGTTTTTTGATGCTTAATTTTTAACGATGAAAAAAAAATCAACCCCATTGCACTAGTACTAGCCAATTTCGAGATAATTTAGTTTTTTTTTTTGCATTTTCGCTTAGCCACCTTTGAAAGTAAGTCTAATTACCAAATGAGAACGAAAATTGAATTAAAAGTACACATTTTGTGTAATTTTAAATAATTATGAGTGTTGCAATTAAACGCAATATAATTTTTACATCAATGTATTGCGTAGAACTTTTACACCAATGCCCATGCGAGCAACCAATTTCTAACCTTAAAAGTAAAATCAGGCATTCAATACCCGAAACTTTCCAAAATCCATCCCTACATGACTTTCCACTATAACATAATAATGTACCATATATGATTAACTTGTCTGCCATTTAGATACTGAAAACACTAGGAAAGTCAATCATCAATTGAACTATAAAGAATTCTTAAATGCAACCAATCAGTTCTATTCGGCTTATCACTAGCCTAAGTTTTAAACTCAATATCGAAGCTTACCAAAATAGCTTTCTGGTCTTGGTTACAGTTAATCTATGAAAATCTGAAACAATATCACAAAGACATGGGGACAACCCACCCTAATAGCCTCTTTCAAAAAATGGATATAACTTTTGTATTGATCCTAACTTGAAGAATTCAACAACTTATGACTAATTGATTTATAATTAAATTTCTAAAAATGTTAGGATGTAAACACGAGGTCCATGACGTCATAAACTTTATGTCAAAATTAAAAGACTGTCGTTTATCATAAATATGATAATACTGTGAAGTTGATGGTTGCATTATTGTAATATCCAAGAAGTTGAGACTTAGATCCGCATTATATGGTGTACACCATTAATGATCTTTTAATTTTTAATGATCTTGTTTCATTAAAAATAAAAATGTTCTGATTGACCAAATTTGTCTAAGGGGGTCGTATAAAAATTTAAAAAGCGTAACTTTTTGAAAATTAATGGGAGGAGGACTATTTCATTAACGTAGTCTTATTTCCTACCTTACTTTCAACATTTTTGCAATTTACATTGCCCACCACTTATTTCCAACAGGTAAAGAATTAAAGCGCTTTTCAATCTCTTTGGGACACTCTGTATACATATATATATATATATATATATATATATATATATATATATACGTTCATTCTTTCAACTTTGAACTTGCCAAGTACCGACAGGGACTGGTTTTGATGGCTTTCACTTGTGCAACTCATGATGGCAACAAAAGCAATGATGAAGCAATTTATAATGATACCGGAAGTGACAAGTTAATTTTACCACCTTTGAACAGGCACATGAACAGACTGAAAAAATAATTGAATACTGCTTAATGGAATAGACTGCACCCTATTTAGGGTGTGCTTCAGGCGTCGATGACCCAAATCAGTCCTGTTGTCCAACCACTTTGACACCACTACTTATCTGTATAAGAAATGATCTAGGCCATGGCTTTCGTTAAAAGTAAAATCATGAGATCGTTTAAATTTTCACTTTCTTTTAATTTTGACCAGGTAACTTTTTTTTCCAAATTTACCCATGATGTAATAACATATAATACCTATGTACTATACCAATTCAGATAAGAATATCATACTGTTTTATTATTGTCATTGTTATAAAATTTCCAGCGTTGTTTAACGTGTACTCCCAGGAACCCCGGGGTTCCGGGATAGTATTCCAGGAATTCCGCAATGTGATAGCTTCGTGAAAATTTTCTTAAAAAAAAATCATGAAAAACTTTGAATGCATAATTTGAATTTTAAATGCACAATAGACTTTTTATCATTTTGGGGTTCTGCACCGAATTGAATTTCAACAGGCTTCCGTGACCAAAAATGTTCGAAAAACATTTTTAGTCACTGAACTATACTAACATTTTTGGTCATTGCAATAAACTATAGTTTCGTGCAATGCTTTTCAAACACATATTTAGCATACATATGCTGACCAAGATCACGACCAAGATCAAGACTATATATGCTGACCAAGATCAAAGTTCGTTTAAAGACATTTTTTGAAAAAAAAAATAATATGTGGACAGAATTCAAAGTTATTGGATATGTATAAAAGTATAACCAAGTAGAAAATAGACATATTATTGAATCGTGAGAATATTAAAAATTTGATATAACTGAAAATAAATCAGTTTATGCTAAACAAATGGATTCCAACAGAGCCGTTTGTTTTTCACTTTATAGAACATAAATTTACTATATTGCATTAGATCTATGGAATGTATAAATAGACAATTTGTAATATAGAAAATCTAAAACATGTATCCAAAACATGCATCCAAAACTAAATGTATTATGTTAAATATGTTCCTAATATATTCGCACTTTTAAATGCTTCTTTTCAAGTTGCTGAAACAAAAACTTTGTGAAAAGACATATTCGAATATCTTAATTTTCAGCTTCAACGGAATATGATATTCATTCAAAAACACAAAACGCACCAATACGGGGCATTTCAAAAATTCGGATGATAGTCTTATTGCAGATACCAGCATTTAGGGACCGGTTTCGCGCTTGTCAAACTCTCATCAGCATGAAATAATCAGATATCTGCAATGGCAGCATGAAACTTGCTGTAAGCCACAATTTTTGCAAACATTTACACTGTAAAGCATTTGCAAGCATGTTACTGAAATTTTCAAGCTAATCATCTGTCAGAAATAGGGAATGAGGTTCCTGATAGTTATGATAATATATATATGAAAATACAAAAATAACGCTTCGGCAGAGAATAATTAGCTGAATATTTCAGAAATGAAGCTGGAATTTTCATGAATGCCAGTAATTTCGACTTTTCTGATAGTTTGCCGAAATTATCAACAAAGTAGCTGAAAAAAAATGAGCAAAGGTTGCAGAATGTTTCACAGTGTATAAAAGTAGTTATATTTCTATATTGTTATATAAGTTATTATTGCTATTTGTGCTTTTATACGTTGCCCCAGTTCTCCCTTCTAGTCTGACCTTGATTGTTTCATACGTTTACATTCCGTACTTTCCACGTCGATTTGTATGGCAATCATTATTAACACTAAACGAACCAACACTCAATATATACCTATTAGTTATTATATATATATATATATATATATATATATATATTATTAATAATAGTTTGAAAGTCCAATGATAGAAAAGTGAGAAGCTGCAACTCGAAAAACCTAACTTTATAACAAACTTACAAAATAAATGAATAAAACAGCAAATCTTGAATCAAGTGGAAAAAAATACAACTTTCGAGTTATAAAGTTAAAGATAATCAAGATTTTATATATATATATATATATACAAAAATAGCGCTTCGGCAGACGATAATTAGCTGAATATTTCAGAACTGTAGCTGGAATTTTCATGAAAGCCTGAATTGTGGCTTTTCTTATCAGTTTGCCGAAATTATCAGCAAAGTAGCTGAAAAAACTGAGCAAAGGTTACAGAATTTTGTTTTACACTGTATGAGTTCTGACAATTTCAGTTCCTTCAGACATGGTCGTTATAAAATTAATTTACAATTTAGCTCAGACCACATGAAACTGCAAAGGTAATGCTTATGAATTATCAAAGGCAGGTTTTGTGTTCGTACGGCCTGAACTAAATTGTAAATGAATTTTATGCCGGCCACGTAAACGGACTGAAATTTCTAGTTCCCATAGTAGGTCACAAAAACGGGTGGCTTATATAGCAAGTTTTTTGCTTTTGCTGTCATTTCAGTTATAGGCTATTCCATGCCGACGAGCGCATAATAAACGCAAAACCGGTCCATTGATTCTGGTATCTGCAATGGGGGGTTTTCCGATATTCTTACATCGCTAATTTTAGTTTTCTCATAAATTACTTATCGGAAAAGATATGAGCTGACTTAATGAATATCGTTTGAAAATGTATTTTAATCAAATATGTGAACTTCCGCATAAACCAACGCATTTTAATCGAACACTACATAGTGCTGCTACACCGTATCTTCTGGACTCGTGGATTTGCGCTTAGGATAAAAGAGTGGGTAATAATTTCTGGCTAACTAACACGTTTATTCATAAGCACAGAGTAAACAGGAACAATGTACACAAAAGCAGCACTTAAATGCATCACTAATTTCATAAAATAAATTATACTATTCTCAAACCATTGACGTATTTCATTTCACAAAACAGCAGCTACTATTCTCAAAACATCAACGAATATCACAGTTCAATGTAGCTCGTGTCACGTGATCTGTCTCCCGACTGAGATGACGTGATACGAGCTATAGAAACTTCTGAAAATCTCTCTCATACAGTATTAGGTATTTCTAAGTGTTTCTCAAACTTTTAAATAGTCACCAGATGTTGCCAAAATGACGACAAATCTTCAAAGCTGGCAATCCACTTCCGCATCTGGCAACTCCAGATTCACGTCGTAGGAAAGGTTGCGGGTGCGAGTGTTTTCCCCGTCTTGTTTTCAAAAGACACCACAGTGAGAGAATTTTACACGTTCGTAACAATACTAATTAGACAGTACTCAACATATTTGTAATAAAGTTTTTTTCGTCTATCTCGCTTTGTTGCCAAGTCCGCTATCCTAACTTTTTCAGTTCTCCGCTAGATCCGCGCAATATCTTTTATTCAATCTGTAATATTCATTTTACTATATATAGACATAACTCGTTCATTCGTCGACCTTTCCTTACGAAGTTATTGGGTGGCTTAAGGATTTTCCTAGGAACATCGTATATACTTTGTATTGCAGACAAAGTTAAAAATAATCTGATGTGGGCAGCATATGACTTTCCCTACAGACTCATATTCACTTTCTCTTTATTTCTTCAATAATTCACTACATTGAGTTTTATTGCATCAAATGACACCCATAATTATTTTAAATTGCACTGAATTTGCACTTTAATTCAATTTTCATTTTCATTTGGTAACTGGACTTATTTTCAAAAAAACTGAAATATCTCGAGAACGGCTAGTCCTGGAGTAATGGAGTTGGGCTTACTCTTTTCATCTTCAAAAGTTAAGCATTTAAATGCTTGTTTTACGCGTAATTTTCCAAACGAGGGACCTCTGAAAAACACAGGCATTTGACATACCCTATCCCAAACAACTGTTTGGGATAGGGTTTGTTCGATGTTAGGGATGTGCGATCCTCCTTTGCAGGCATTGGCGTCCATGGTCGCCAATGCCTGCAAAGGGGGATCGAACTGTTTGGGATAGAGTATGTCAAATACCTGTCTTTTTGTGAGGTTCTTCGTTTGGGTTTGACGCTGTCCCTCCTGTAAGCAAAAGGTTAATTGATACGCTTCAGCAGATGCAGTCTTTTATTTTACATTTTGACTTTTTTGCGGGCTATCTAGCAAAAAAGCCAGGTTCTGCTTTCCTGAATCATACTAAAATCTAATCAGCACCAGGGTAACTCCCAAGTGACTTATAAAATTTTATGAAATTTGGTCAATTAATTTTTGAGTTAGAGTGGATAAATTCATTGCACAAACAGACACACACAAACGTCACCCTAAAAACACTTATTTCTTATTCCAGATGTCCCGAAATGTGTAGATCCGTCAAAAACTCGAGTTGCGATTTTCGACATGATGACAGTATATTCCCCATACTTTACCATGTATTGCAGACAAAGTTAAAATACTCATTTAGATTCTCCAAATGCATGATAAGAAATTGTATAGATACCTGGTAATCTTTCCTTATCTAGATTTATCGCCGAAAATTCTAAATCCGATTACAAAAGACAAAATTAAACTCGATTGATTATCGTATTAAGTCTTTTGTATGGAATTCTTGGAATCAATTTCATTACAACTATGCGATAATTCTAATCCTCCTTCGCTGTGACAGCTTTCTTTTGCAATAGATTTGTAACTGTTATTTACTACTAGATTCACGAATCCGATATGTCTTTCTTATCAGTAGTTAGAAAAGTTAAAGTGGGGAGTTTGGGCTTTGAAATTACCTACAATGAATAAATTTTAATTACGTTATTTCCTAAAAATTGCTATCGTTTATTCAAGCGTATGTATTTTCCAATTGGTGATGCAGAATTGTCTTTAACTATTATATAAAATGTTCAATATTAAATTTATTTTTGAGAACTAAAATAATTTTAAACTGTGCTGAGAATAATTTCGCCGTTGTGGTGAATATTTTAGAAAATAATGATTCTATAATAGTAAAGAACATATTGTGTGTCCAATACATAATTTTCATTTTAACCTATTGTTGAGACCCAGACCGTCCGACCTACCAGAAAGGTGTGAAAGCCCCAGGCCGTCCGGCTCGTCCAGAGGACTTGGAGCAACAAGATGGACGACCGGCTACCAGAAAGGTGTTGTTGTTGTTGAGACCCAGACCGTCCGACCTACCAGAAAGGTGTAAGGTAACTGTATGGACGGCCGGGAAGTGCCACCCAATTTAGACCGGAACCCAGTGGGGGAGGCATCCACAGGGACCGTACCCTCCTTCCCCTATCACCAACCTCTCGGAAGGACTTACGGACCCACATGTTTAACGTGATCGTACTCCGCATGAACACGGCGGCATTTTGTGGCAGCGTGCAAATCTAGCGCGCAAACCACGGGGATACCGCACCCGAGATGGCCAACAGCACGCGGTGTTCCGAGGTGGTCACCCACCAAGTACTAACCGCACCCGATGCTGCTTGACTTCGGTGATCTAACGAGAACCGGTGTTTTCAGCACGGTACGGCCGTTGGCCCCGGCTACCAGAAAGGTGTTGAAGACCCAGACCGTCCGACTCGTCCAGAGGACTAAGAGCAGCTATTTGGACGGCCGTACCAGAAAGGTGTACCAGAAAGGTGTTGTTGTTGTTGATTGTTGAAACCCAGACCGTCCGACCTACCAGAAAGGTGTAAGGTAACTGTTACCAGAAAGGTGTTGTTGTTGTTGAAACCCAGACCGTCCGACCTACCAGAAAGGTGTAAGGTAACTGTTACCAGAAAGGTGTTGTTGTTGTTGAAACCCAGACCGTCCGACCTACCAGAAAGGTGTAAGGTAACTGTTACCAGAAAGGTGTTGTTGTTGTTGAAACCCAGACCGTCCGACCTACCAGAAAGGTGTAAGGTAACTGTTTGGACGGTCGGGAAGTGCCACCCAATTTAGACCGGAACCCAGTGGGGGAGGCATCCACAGGGACCGTACCCTCCTTCCCCTACCACCAACCTCTCGGAAGGACTTTCGGACCCACATGTTTAACGTGATCGTACTCCGCATGAACACGGCGGCAGTTTTGGCAGTGGCTGGAATCGAACCCGGGCCTACCGAGTGCAACTCCAGCGCGCTAACCAATGGGCTACCGCGCCCCACCAGAAAGGTGTAAAATAACTGTTTGTACGGCCGGGAAGTGCCACCCAATTTGGACCGGAACCCAGTGGGGGAGGCATTCACAGGGACCGTACCCTCTTTCCCCTACCACCAGCTTCTCCGAAGGACTTACGGACCCACATGTTTTACGTGGTCGTACTCCGCGTGAACACGGCGGCAGTTTTGGCAGTTGCGGAAATCGAATCCGGGCCTACCGAGTGCAATTCCTGCGCGCTGACCACTGGGCTACCGCGCCCTCACTTTAACCTGTAAAGAACCTTAATGCTCCAATCAGGAATCGAACTAAGGATCTTCCTACTGGCTAGCCAACGCTCTACCATTGAGCAACTGGGACGATTTTGCAAGATCTCATTGTCGATGTGAACTCTACATTCTCCACCCTCTAATATCAGATTGATGTGCAATTAACAATCTGGCTGACCACCTCCTGCTATTACCTCAGGTTCGCCTCCTGATACTACTATTTTTACCCAGGTTAGTATTCTGCGTGGTCGTTGGAAATCTCGATTTGAAATCAGCGTCCAATATGCAAGAGTCCACTGAATCTGTGTTAGCCATACTAGGGTCACGTTCAGACCTCCAGCATCTTTGCAATAGCCTACAGGGTTGATTTGTTCTGGCGCCATTGTAAGGAACCTTGTTGCCCCAACCGGGAATCAAACTACGGATCTTCTTACTGCCATCCAACGCTCTACCGCTGAGCTACTGGGACGATTTTGCACGATCGCATTGTCGGTGCAAACTCTGAAAACCTAAAACATTTTGATTTTGTGAAAAAAAAACATAGAGGTTGAAACTCATTTGACTTCATCTCGCTAAAAATTATTGTTTCGTTGCTGTAGTTACCAATTAAAATAAGCATACTAAATTCAATGAAAAACATTTAACTCTTTCGAGAAATACTCGAGCTCTGGAAGAAACTTAACATCTAGAGAACAGATCGTGGTAACGTATTCATTGTTAATTAGTTTCTGAATAAAGTTCTTTTACAGCACTAGGTTATTAAAAAATAGCGAACAAATCATATTTTTATATAATTTTAATTTCAGTTCAAAAATATGCAATATCTTGATAATAGTTCATATTATCCTCTTATTGATGATGCAGTTTGGTTTTTAATAAAAAGTTCCACATAAATGGCCACTCAGATTCCTGCTGTAAACCCTAGGGCCAGCCGAGTGGTCGGGGCCTTCAACATAAAGGGCTATTATTCCGAGAGGTTGGTGATAGGGGAAGGAGGGTACGGTCCCTGTGTATGCCTCACCCACTAGTTTCCGGTCTAAATTGGGTGGCTCTTCCCGGCCGTCCAAACAGTTACCTTACACCTTTCTCGTAGGTCGGACAGTCATGGTTGCAACAACAACATAAATGGCTATTAGATTAACATGCTTATCATAATTGTTTTATAATATATTTTTAAAAAATCGATAAGGTGAGAACTGGTTGACAATTGCTAGGGAAACAGAGTTGTAGATTGGTATAACTATTGCAGTACAAACTATATTGAGCATCCTCTCAGGACAAGACTACTCAGGATTTCATAACTGCTATCGCTTATGTAGGATTTATTAATTGTGAAGACTTTGCTTAAGACATTTTTCCTGATTAAAACATATACCCTTTTCATCTGCTCTTTGGACACTCTCTAAAATCGGAGCTTTTATCAGGTATCGTATCATTTTCTGTTGAGAGACGTATTAGTTCATCTCATGTCGGAGCCTTGAATGTTTATTTTCCCGCCATAAATCAGCCAAGCGCAATAAGCAGAGGCAAAATGCTACTTAGTAGAGCAGAAAATAATAAAAAACGTAATTTTATTTCTGTCTCATTTTGCTTCCAAGGGCAAGATCATGTAAAACAGTATAAGCAATAGCTCTTGTAGATTTTTATCGATAAGATTCTGCTATCTACACGTTCTTGCAGGCGCTGCTTATTTCATCAGGAAATCTCTGGATTTCTTTCTTGAATTTATGCTTCACTGGAGCGGTTGGAACATTGTATGATGCAAAATGGTGTGAATGCGGAAAATGATAGGTGTCTGAAGGTTCTACGGGCAAAAATATTTAAATTTTCCAAGAGGAAGGACAATTAATTGACGTTTGATGTAAAACGGAAGTTATTTCAAGGAGCCGGGAAATAGGGTTAGGGTCGACGAATTAGCACTTTACCTTAAAGAATATTTTTCTTGAGGAATCACTAACGGAAGAGATTAGTTCCGTAAGCGTTCATCAAGTCTGGCCCAGAGAAGGACTGTGTAATTCAAAGTCCTTGCATGGGTGGGATAGTCTGTTTGGCATCATAACTGATCGTAATCCAAAAGACCCTGGTTCAATTCCCTGTTCCGTCCTATTAAGCTTTTGACATAGACAATAAATTTGCGAAAGTTAATTGAATTTAGTTGATGAATTTGCTCATGTGGCTTTCCGATATCAATTGTTTTCCTTCAATTATATTCTTAATTCTCATGTTCATCTACTGGTAATTTTATAGTACTTTGTTATTTTGATGAAGTTAGCTCATCTAAATTCCGAAACCGGTTGTTTCTTCATTTTATCATAAGTATATTTTATAAAAAATGTTGCACACAATTTTTTATGTTAGTTGATGCGATCTCATGTTTATGTCGAAACCGATTGTTCCTTAATTTTCATCATAGAACAACTAGATCACAGTTTTGTTCACTGAGAACGTATTTTGAATCTTACTTGTTCTTTATTCTTCCTCCTTGGATTTTCTTTCTTTTTCGTATTTTCGTTTGAAAACATTTTCTTGAGTCACGTGAAACAACTATTTTTAGACACACGTGTTCTTGCCCCCGTTGGTACTAATGCCACATCTGATGCATTCCGACAACGAAAGCTCATTTCTTTATCTTTTAAATCAGTTGATACTATATTCAACCTTTTTATTAACACTTTCCAACATAGTTGAAAAGTGTTTATGACTTTGGTTATTCTGTCTGTCTGTCCGTTCGCACAATAACTGCCGTAAAAATGACTTTATCAAAATGAAATTTTAGTATGTTGTTGAGACGGTCTGTGGGACATACGGGAATGTAAATGAATAATATCAACCAATTAGTTTTGGATTGAACTCAGGTTGAAAAAGTGAAATACATTAAACCCTATGGGACCTAATTTTTCAATAAAAATTTAGGCAAAGTTGAAATTCACAAGTTGCTTCGAAAATTTTAGAAAATATTAAAATTATTCCATAAAATATATAAAAAAAAATTTCAGAACAATATGTTTGGTAATTTTCTAAATAAAAATTAAAATAATAATTACACCCATATAATATAAAGATATCACGTGACCCACTTCAAAATGAAATATGACATCCATCTTTATTTCCCATCGTAAAAATCGTGCTTTTTAAAATTCTTTTAAATTTATATTTAGTGTTGCATCCGTCCTAAAACTGCTTTATTTTTTTTGTATTTTCTGTGCATCTGTATTCTGCGCCAACGCAATTACAATATTTTTGGTTTAAATGATCAAACTTTGATTTTTTCTACAACGAAACCTAATTTTAATAGATGCAAAATGTAAATAAGTGATTGTAACACGAGTTGTATAATAATTGCTGAATTTTTTTGAAGCGAAATTAATTGACTTTGGAGTCAGAAATAAAAATGTATGAAAGAAATATCCAATGCTTTCACATAGAGAGAGCCAGACAATTTATATTTAGTTGAGGTCATTTGAATAAAGTTCATTTTTTTCGATGAAGTTTTAAGTTTTCAAATAAAATAAAGTATTGTACTTCTATGATAATTAAAAAAATATCAACGCTGAATGTATCGCATTTTAGAGATGTGATACATTCAGCGGATTGTATTTCAGCTGGAAAGTGTTTCATAATCAATGCTTTATGCACGGTTAATCTTTCTTGTTTACCTTTTAAATCAGCTAATGCCATATTCAACTTTTTTATGCTGTTATCGAACGAAGTATTTCTCTTTCAGATTCTTTATCTCAGCAGTAGGAGTTAAAAAAATGTTTATAATATAAGCCTCGTTGTATTTCCTTAAAATTTCTCCAATTTTTGCAGTAAACAAAGGAGTAAAACTTCAAAATCAGAAATTAAATGTATCAATACCGGTACTATAGCTTTAAAAATTAGAAATACCAGTTTTTAACACTTTACAACAAAGTTGAAAAATGTTTATGACTTTGTTCATTCTGTCTGTCTGTCTGTCTGTCTGCCTGTCTGTTAGCACGATAACTGCCGTAAAAATAACTTTATCAAAATAAAATTTTAGTATGTTGTTCAGACGATCTCTGGGACCTATGGGAATATAAACGAATAATATCACCCAATTAGTTTTGGATTGAACCCGGGTTGAAAAAATGACATATATTGAACCCTATGGGACCTAATTTTTCAAACATTTTTTAAGCGATTTTAAAATTCACAAATTGCTTCTAAGGTTTTATGAAGTATTCAAATTATTCCATAAAATATATAAAAAAAATTTCAACAAAATATATTCAGTAGTTTTTTAAATAAAAATTAAAATAATAATTACACCTTTAATGTGAAGCGATCACATGACCATTATATGAAGAGATCAGGTGACCCACTTCAAAATAAAATATGGCATCTATCTTGTGTCAAAATCGTTATTCTTAAAGTTCTTTTTAATTCATATTTAGTGTTGTATCCGTCCTAAAACCGCTTTATTTTTGCTTAAATTCTATGCATCTACATACTGAAACAACGCAATTACAATATATTCGAATTTAAATAATCATCCAACTTTGATTACTTCTACAACAAAGCCTAGTTTTCAGTTACGGAAAATGTAAACAGCAAAATATGTAGAATGAGTTGCATAAGAATTGTTGCATTTCTTTAACTCAAAATTATTTAGTTCATGGAGTCTGCAATATAGCTGATATGAATGAAATATTCATTGATTTTACAGAGAGAAGGACGAGGTTTCCGATGAAGTTTTAAGTATAATTTTAAGCATTACTTGTACTTCCATGGTCTTAAGTTTTTAAATAAAATAAATTATTATAGTATTGTGATGAATAAAATGAATGGAAAAATGTCTATGAAGGAAATTCTGCTTTTATAGAGAGAGCCAGGCGTGTTATATTTCGATGATGTCATTTGAATAAATTTCATTTGTTTTCGATGAAGTTTTCAAGTATAATAAATTTTTGTAGTATTATGATAATTTTAAACATATTACCGATTAACGTATCGCATTTTTAAACCAGACAATGTTATTTAAGTTGAGATGGTTAAACCAGACAATTTATATTTCAATGCCGTCATTTGAATGAAGTTAATTTTTTGCGATGAAGTTTTTAAGTTTTCAAATATAATAAATTAATGTAGTATTGTGTAAATTTTTAAAATATTACCGAGAAATGTATCGCATCTTAGAGATACTTAAATAAAATTGCATTGAAGTTGGAAAGTGTTTCATAATCAATGCTTTATGCATGATTGATGTTTCTTGTTACTTTTATCCTACTATTGAATGCTATACATACAGGCGACTCTTTCATGGGAAGGAACTTCACACCTTTCTACCTCGGGCCAACGGCCGTACCGTGCTGAAAACACCGGTTCTCGTTAGATCATCGAAGTGAAGCAGCATCGGGCGCGGTTAGTACTTGGTGGGTGACCACCTCGGAACACCGCGTGCTGTTGGCCATCTCGGGTGCGGTATCCCCGTGGTTTGCGCGCTAGATTTGCACGCTACCACAAAATGCCGCCGTGTTCATGCGGAGTACGATCACGTTAAACATGTGGGTCCGTAAGTCCTTCCGAGAGGTTGGTGGTAGGGGAAGGAGGGTACGGTCCCTGTGGATGCCTCCCCCACTGGGTTCCGGTCTAAATTGGGTGGCACTTCCCGGCCGTCCATACAGTTACCTTACACCTTTCTGGTAGGTCGGACGGTCTGGGTCTCAACAACAACAACACCCTTCTACCTCAGAACCCAGACCGTCCAGCTCACTCGAGGGTATGGAGCAGTTGAATGAACGACTGGACATTCTTCTCCCTGCAAATCAAATCATAGGCTTCTTGCCTGGGCCCCTTGACAAAATAAATTCTAGGGCTTTGCATTCAACTTTTATAGTAAAAAAAGGTACATTGAGAGCAGAAGATGGGCCCCCCAGTATTTGCTACTCTTGCTTTGATCGAAAACGAGCTTATCCTTAACAGAAACTACCAGTGTGTTATTTTCTACACGTTTGATAAACTACATTGGGCTAAGGATATCTTGCCTATCCCTAATTTTGTCCAAAACTCCTCTAGCGGTACAGGTATAATACTGGTTTCCCACTTTTTAAAGTAAACAAGACAGATCAATCATGCATAAAGCATTGATTATGAAACACTTTCCAACTTCAATGCAATTTTATTTAAACATCTCTAAAATGCGATACATTCCTCGGTAATATTTTAAAAATTATCACAATACTACATTAGGTTATAATACTTGAAAACTTAAAACTTCATTGAGAAAAATGAACATCATTCAAATGACGGCATTGAATTATAAATTGCCTGGTTTAAACATCTTTGAAATGCGATACATTTCTTGATAATATTTTTTAAATTATCATAATACTACAATAATTTATTATATTTTAAAACTTCATCGAGAACAAATGAACTTTATTCAAATGACGTCATCGAAATATAAATCGCCCGGCTCTCTATAAAGACAGCATTTCATTCATTCACGTTTTTCAATTCCTTTCATTCATCACAATTCAGTAATAATTTTTATTTAAAAACTTAAAACCATGGAAGTACAAGTAATTTAACTCTATGCTTAAAACTGCATCGAAAAAATCGTCTGGTTCACTGTGTAAAATCAATGAATGTTTCATTCATATCAGCTATATTACAGACTCCATGAACTAAATAATTTTGCGTTAAAGAAATGTAGCAATTCTTATATAACTCATTCTACATCTTTTGGTGTTTACGGTCTCCATAAGTGAAAATTAGGCTTCGTTGTAGAAATAATCAGAGTCTGATGATCATTTAAATTCAAATATATTGCAATTGCATTGTTTCAGTGTTGTTGTTGTTGTTGAGACCCAGACCGTCCGACCTACCAGAAACGTGTAAGGTAACTGTATGGACGGCCGGGAAGTGCCACCCAATTTAGACCGGAACCCAGTGGGGGAGGCATCCACAGGGACCGTACCCTCCTTCCCCTACCACCAACCTCTCGGAAGGACTTACGGACCCACATGTTTAACGTGATCGTAGTCCGCATGAACACGGCGGCATTTGTGGTAGCGTGCAAATCTAGCGCGCAAACCACGGGGATACCGCACTCGAGATGGCCAACAGCACGCGGTGTTCCGAGGTGGTCACCCACCAAGTACTAACCGCGCCCGATGCTGCTTGACTTCGGTGATCTAACGAGAACCGGTGTTTTCAGCACGGTACGGCCGTTGGCCCGCATTGTTTCAGTGTGTAGATACACAGAATTTAAGCAAAAAAAAGCGGTTTTAGGACGGATACAACACTAAATATGATTAAAAAGAACTTTAAAAATTACGATTTTGGCACAAGATGGATGCCATATTTTATTTTGAAGTGAGTCACGTGATCTCTTTATATAATGGTCACGTGATCTCTTCATTTAAAAGGTGTAATTATTATTCTAATTTTTATTTAAAAAACTACTGAATACATTTTATTGAAACTTATTTTATATATTTTATGGAATAATTTGAAGATTTCCTAAAACGCTCGAAGCAATTTCTGAATTTTAAATTCGCTTTAAAAGTGTTTGAAAAATTAGGTCCCATAGGGTTCAGTGCATTTCATTTTTTCAACCCGGGTTTAATCCAAAACTAATTGGGTGATATTATTCATTTATATTCCCATAGGTCCCACAGACCGTCTGAACAACATACTAAAATTTCATGTTGATAATGTCATTTTTACGGCAGTTATCGTGCTAACGGACAGACAGACTGACAGACAGAATGAACAAAGTCATAAACACTTTTCAACTATGCTGTAAAGTGTTAAAAATATTGATTGTCAGTTATATTTCGGTATTGATTGCTCTATATGCCCTACTGACTGAAATATCCAGACACGGGAGGGAACCTTTCATCTTCCTCCCAATGAAATATCCAGACACGGGAGTAAACCTTGCATCCCCTCCCTGTAAATTGAGTCCTTGGCTCATTGACTATGGTGGATGAGCTTAAGGACACATATAATGTTATAGTAGATGAGTTTAAGGACCCCCGTAATGGTATGGTATATGAGATTAAGGACCCCTGTCATAGAGCAGTGCGTTGTTTTCTGCATCTTTTGATAAATTAAATTGTGCCACGACGATTAGTCCATGCATTAATTTGCACCAAATTTCTCCACTAAGCGGCACAAGAATGCCGAAGCATAAACTACTTTCACAGAAAATAAAGTAAAATAATCGTCGACAAGTGGACAAGAACTAGTGACCCCATTACTGACCCATGACAAGGTTCTTCCTGCATGGATGACTGACCGTTAACGTCAGGAACAACAAATGACATGCGTCTTGTTTCCGGTGGAACAATAACAGCATTCTATATGACATAGGCGTTCCTTTTTGCAGCTACTTTATCTGTGAACAATAACGACCCAATTCTTTCACAATAGAGCTTCTATGTCGTTTGTATTGTGTTTGAAAATATTTTGTATTTGGGTAAAATTGCATGCATAATGCTAAATTTGAAAAATTAAAACAACTGGTAAATATAAGTATTTATTTCCCTAACTGTACATAGTACAAATGAAACGAATTTTAGGAATTTCATAGCATTATATTTTTATGGACAAATAATGATAAGCCCTGTAACAATTATGGTAGTATAAAGCATATGGAAAAATGTGAATTAAATCGCAAACGTTGAATATTAATAGTATTAAAATCAATAGTATTATAATAAAATCAATGATATTATATAATAAAATCAATAATATTATAATAAAATTAATGGTATTATAAAACCTATGGTATTATAATAACACACGTACGGTCAATTTCACCCATCGGAATCACTAAGCTGTTGCCAACTTGAAAAAAATAAACTTTTAAAGAATTTATTCAAAATAATTTAAATGATACGAAATTTAAAATATATGTTTTTTTACTTTCCCTTCATGCATAGTATAATGTATAGGGCAAGTATGGTAACGGCGTCGAAAATTCGAGGAAAGAGCACATTTTAGGCATCCCTGAACTGGAATTGAACGTTTTTGAAGTGATATGTGTGTATGTAAGCCTATGGATGCGATAACTCACGAACGAATGGAGCGTTAAATAAAGGAATTTGGTGCCTTTATTACAATCAATGAATATTAGATCCCCTACTGATTTATTCGAAATGCGATTGAATTTTTGGAAGATTCTTCCCCTCCTAATTTTTGAATAAATCTTTAAAATATCAAGACTTTCATTAATGATAAATAAATAATCGCTTCTGAAGTAATTTCTCATTAGAAAACCAATAACAAATTTAAAACGCTACCATTAGCCGTTCTCGAGATATTAAATTATTTTGAATTAATTTATATATTATTTTTATAATTAATATAAATATTTAACAAAAATTGCATTAAAATTAAAATGTGGTATCATCCAATATATTCACTTTCTACACGCAACATTATGCAAAGTTATTTTTCGCAATAGTCTTGCATTTTCAATACCAAAAACATTGTGCTATGGATCTTGTAGTACATCAGTATTTCGGTCTGAAAGAAGTAAAGGCATTGCATTATGTAGGGAAAATCATATGCTGCCCACATCAGATTTTTTTTTCTGGTAATGATTGATACAAGTAGAATTTAGACACTACGAAATATGTATGCATGAGAAACCCAAATGGAAACTCCTATTTGAGATATTTTCTTTAACTTTTACTTACGGGTGGGACAGCGTTATTTGGGATAGGGTATGTCAAATACCTGTCTTTTTGAGAGGTTCTTCGTTTGGGATGAACGCTGTCCCACCCGTAAGCAAAAGGTTAAAAACAAATTGCATTATAAGTAGAATGTGAACATGTGTAACGATTTTTACTTTCTCATACGTAGTATTGAGAATGTATGATTTTCCGAAAATTTTAGATTTCAAGATTTTGATGTCGATATATGTTTTGAGACCTTCTGAACTATTCTGACTATTCTTCTATTCTGAACTATTCTGACTATTCTTGAGATCTTCTGACTATTTTTGGAGTGATGTCCGTCCGTCTGATGTCGATTTCTTGTGTACATAATAGCAGCCACAAATATTAATGAATTTTCACAAAACTTCAGATCCCGCTTTGTTATAAAAAAAATCTAGAACTTGATAGTATTTTTTTTTTAAATTCGAACGAAAACTTTGAATTTTATTCTAAATTTTATATTTTTTAACATGGCAGCATAGGACAAAATTTGACAGAATCCTCCACAAAAGGGTATATTCGTGGTTCAATGATCACGAAACTTAATAGCTTCAATCATTATGGTGAAAAATAGCCCTCGATATAAATTTATTTTGTTCGTGACGTCATTAGCCCCCCTCCCCCTCCTTGGGGGGCAAGTTACCCGGAGGGGAGGTACATTGTCAAATATGGTATCAATTGAAAGATTTTTTTTCAAGCCCTTTAAAGTGAATGGTAACACGCTGTAGTTGTAATCATTTGGCCCCAGAATACCGATTTTTCAAATTTTTTCTTGTAAAATTTGAAAAAAATGAATTCTGGTGTGAGAAAGTCGAGTTGAGCCACAAGCCAGTTAATTTTTAAAATATTTCACGTTTTCCCAATATAAAATGAAATAATTCATATACGCATAATTATATGTGCGCTATTATCAATTGAGTTTGTATGTTCTTTCAACAAGCAATATATAGACACCATTCGTTAGGAAATAACATAAGCCATTCTAGCGGTATTATAGAAATTTTAATCAAGCGATATCCATGAATTTTGGTATATATTATAACCCACATACTGTAAAAAATATTCACTTATCTGCCGTGTAGGAATTAAAAATCTAGCCACCTGGTAGGGAGAAGGAGGTTTTCTTATTACATAAAGAATTTAACCGGAAAACTTTCTTTGATTGATGCTTTTAGCTCATGATTCGGGCGTGTCAGGAAAGATTTCTCAATACTATGAAAGTTGGCTCAAACTGTTGTCTAAAATTATCTGAAATACAAATATTTCGTTAATAATAGCATAAAAAGTTGATTAAAAATATCTAGTAGTTAGTAGCAATATAAAAAGCTGATGAAAAATGTCTAATACTCGTACTTCTTAAGTCACAGCATAAACATTGATTAAAAGTATCTAATACTTCTTATATAATAGAGTAAAACATTGATTAAGAGTATGAAAATTACTTCATACATTACACCATGAAAAGTTGATTAAAAGTATCTAATACTTCTTAAGTAACAGAGTAAAACATTGGTAAAAAGTATCAAAATTACTTCATAAGTAAATGCATGGAAAGTTGATTAAAAATATCTAATACTTGACTAACAGCGTAAGATATTGATTAAAAGTATCAAAATCACTTCATAAATAAAGACGTGATAAGTTGACTAAAAATATAAAATTAAAATAGCAGACAATTTTAATCAACTTTCCGTGATGTTTCTAATGAAGTTTTTTTTTTTTTCTAGCAGACCACACCGACTATTCTAACCAATGTGTCATATGCGATTTTGAACAGTGAGGAATATATGTGCGGAACTCAAGTGCAACGTCAATATATTTGTACGAAAGTTACCAAATGCTCAATATTTCATCGGTTATAATGTATCCTTATTTTCTCTCTTTCAGGTCCCATAGCAGGTGCCTTAAGTTACAAGTGGAGCATACGGGCTATCACCTTCACAGGCGTGCTATTGGTCACCATTACCAACGTCATTTGCTGGTTTGCGTCGGACATCACCATTGTCACTATCTTTTTGGGTGGCCTGCAAGGTAAAGTCTAATCTGTAGGAATATAACAGCTTTAAGTAAATGAATGCTTTAAGTAATTTACAAGCAGACCCTAGCAGCTATGCAAACCGATATTTGGTGCTACACAATGTCAATTAACCTGTTTATGTCCTTCGGCACAAAATTCTAACGCAAATATTGCTGCGGGTCAGCTAATTCAGTGGTATTCTGAGAAGGTTGGAATTGAATCTACAAAGACATTGTTGAGAAAGTTTAGCAGTATGTGTTCGAGCGTTGTCTTGTCGGTAAATGGAACCTGGGCGGCGTGACAGCATAGACAGAACAGTAGATGCAGAATATTCTCGACGTACAAACGAGTCAGATTGGCTTGCAGCACAGAAAAAGGAGATTGGCTGTCCTACGAAATGATTCCTCAGATTGTCACACCACGTGTGATGACCATGTGCAGATCGACAACAAATGCAGGATCTGAGAGAAGTGGGATTTTGTGCTATAGACAACATGCCTCCAATCGGACACTATCCAGGCTGTCCGAACTCTGCACCAATCCAGATGGCTCTGCCTATATTAAGGGGCCAGTGATGCCGGATTCTACATTCTGCCGGTCTTCTCCGAGCAGTATGTCTTGATACATGATGCATGGAGGAAGGTAAATACCTTCGAATGGCTGATAACGACGCTATTGGTGTGGACGTGGCTCCTCTCCTGACAATAAGATCTTCTCGCGTAGTCAGGAGAGGATCTTTTTCTTCTTCTTCAACCCAGACCATCCGACCTACCAGAAAGGTATAAGGTATCTATTTGGACTGCCGAGAAGTGTCTCGCAATTTAGGCCGGAACCCAGAGGGGGGAGGCATCCACAAGGACCGTACCCTCCTTCCCCTACCACCAACCTATCGGAAGGACTTATGGACCCACACGTTTAAGATGATCGTCCTCCGCGTAAACACGGCGGAAGTTTTGGCAGTGGCGGAAATCGAACCCGGGCCGTCCAAGTACAATTCCCGCGCGCCAACAACTGGGCTGTCGCACTCCAGAAAAGGAACTTCTGGAACCTCTTCTATTCTTACATTCCTACGATTTCTTGTGCCTTCTTAGATCGACTGTTGCCACCACTGAGCAGTTACCATATCACGCCGACCAAGATTGCAACTGATAAGTCTGTTGGACCAATCAGCTTCCCTTAGGCCTATGATGCTACCTCTCTTTAAATCCGACTTTTGTTCGGAGCACCGTCAAATACGTCTCAAAGGCATCTTTGTACGCAACTTGTAATATTAAAGCAAAAAATCCAATTTTGATTTCTCGTGAGTGAGAACACCAGTCGTTTTAAATGTTGCACGATGCGTCGTTTTCATGCCCGTTGCATGTGTCCTATAACATGATTGGCTCTGGCAGTTTGATCATTTGCATAATTCTTAAAACGGCATTTGCATGCCGAGTTTAGCGGGTATATAGCTCAATTGTTTATGGGTGCATATATTTTTTGCAACAGAGTATATTTACGAAATACAGAGACATCTGATTTGGCACCAAAAATTTAAAACGCAAAATTCGGGAAATTGTTGTATTAAACATTGTATTACTCGGAAAGTACATAGTGATTAAGAGATATAGGAATATTGGAGCTTAAGTAAAACGACGCATAAAACGGTAAAATGGGACAAAACTCCGAGGTTTGACTGTATTTCTAATTTTTCATATCACAGCACACTTAACTACGAATGTTACATTAAAATGTATTTTCTTTAAAAAGTGTTAATCATTTCATTCACGTATTGTATCCGTGTTTTATATAATGAACTTTTCATTATCTTTGCAGGTCTAGGCGTGGGTATGGCTGTTACACTCATTCCCGTCATCATTAATCAGTATTTCTCCAAGTACAAAAGCACTGGTGCAGGCATTGCTTGTGCCGGTGCTACCGTGGGCTCCTTTGCCCTGCCTCCTATTGTCGAATATGCGGTAGAGGAGTATGGGTTGAGGGGCGCCTTCATTATGATGGGCGGCATTACGTTGCATGGTGTTCTCGGAGCTGCTCTCATGCGGCCTGCAGCATGGCTGAAAAGAAAAGATGTTGCTATTATAAAAGAAGAACAAAAATTTGGAAATGGCACATGTGGTAAGAGTGAATTAAATTAAAAGTTCTTTTAGGTGTTCCATTTTTCTTCACCTGCTATGCAGTGTTAAAAGTTATAGTTCAGAGGTTAGCATATCATTAACGCCATAGTGATTATTTATTTGAGACAGTAGCCAGTTATTATCTTCCCAATAAGCCATGGGCGCCCATATATAGGCGATAAAAGGACCTACCTTCTTTATTACTCTACAATATATACTTTTAGATTGCTTTTTATGCAGAAATAAACTTGTGTATTTTAGAATTGGATGCAAGTTGCTTGTTCAACTTTGACTCATCAATTTTTCGATTTCGAAATAGTTACTTTGTAAAGGAGATAACAAGAGAGGTCAATCATGGATAAAGCATTGATTGTGAAACACTTTCCAACATCAATGCAATTTTATATAAACATCTCTAAAATGCGATACATTCGTCGGTAATATTTTTAAAATTATCACAATACTATATTAATTTATTATATTTGAAAACTTCATCGAAGAAAATGAAGGTCATTCAAATGACGGCATTGAAATATAAATTGCCTGGTTTAAACATCTCTAAAATGCCATACATTCCTCGGTAATATTTTTAAAATTATCATAATGCTACAATTGTTTATTATATTTGAAAACTTCATCGAAAACAAATGAACGTTATTCAAATGACATCATCGAAATATAAATCGCCTCTATGTAAAAGCAGCATTTCGTTCATAAACATTTTTCCAATCGTTTCATTCATCACAATACTATAATAATTTATTTATTTAAAAATTTGAAAAATTGTTAGCTACCATATTTATTTTAAAATGCGAAACATCTCTTATACAGGGTGATTATAATTAAAGTTCCCGTTTTGAAAATGGTCTCGAATAAAAAGCACTGGTCAGAAAGATTTGAAATTTCGCCTGAACACTCGTGGAGCAATGGAATTTTGTTTGGTGAAGAAAAAAAACCAGTAGTTCAAAAAGTCGCCGCTTGGTGAATAATTGGGGCTTTACTACACTAGAATGCAATACAAAAGTAATAAACGTTGACTTGCGCAATTTTGTGTATGACCAGTTCCGTGGAGATGGAAGTGTGCTTCGTCAGTTCACAAAACGTTCCAGAGCTATTCATCGTCCACTGGTATCCGAGCCAGAAATTGAAGTGCGAACATTTCACGTGCAACATTGTCCTCAGGTAACAACTGTTGAACATGGGTCAGTTTGTAAGGATAACATTTCAAAATGTGTTTCAAAATTTTTTGCACCGTACTGGAGGGTACGTCTAATGATCGGGCAATTCCACGTGCACTCGTAGATGCATTAGCATTACGCTCTTCTTCTAACGCTGTAGCTACGTCTTCCACTACCTCTCCATCGACTGCTTTCCATCCCCTGCCAGGTTTGATGTCCAAAGAGCCAGTCTCTTCAAATTTTAAAATCATTTTGCGCAAGCTTTTGCCACACAGAGGACCAGATTTTAACTTTTTCAACGTTCTGAACTTTCTAAGAGCTACTAAACAAGAGCTGTTATTCTCATAACACAATTTGACAAAAAGAGCACGATCTTTTAATGATAGAGTCATTGCGACAGAACAATAGAGATTTTTCATTAAGTTAAAGTTATGAGAAACAAGTTCCGCTCTTTCTTTTTTATAGCAAACGTTTATTGCAACGTCACTGTCTTATACAAATTTGCAGCAGCATTTGAAGAGCAATTATGCAAAACAAGTTAAATCCGCTTTTTGTGAAGAAAGATAAGGCTTACGTTTGCTTAGAATTTAACATTGTTTCAATGGATGAAATTTTTTTTTCATTACTTGCACGCATATGATGATGAAAGATCGACTTTTAATTCAGTATTCGAAGGACAGCATATTGAACATTTATTACGTCATTAGCCAATGAGTAAATCAACGTTTATTACTTTTGTATTGCATTCTAGTGTAGTAAAGCGCCAATTATTCTCCTAGCGGCGACTTTTTGAACTACTGTTTTTTCTTCACTAAACAAAATTCTATTGCTCCACGAGTGTTCACGCAAAATGTCAAATCATTCTGACCAGTGTTATTTGAGACCATTTTCAAACCGGGAACTTCAATTATAATCACCATGTATATAAAGTAATTAAACTCTTGGAAATATATTTATTATATAATATATCCCTTTTCTCTTTCTGGAGGATATAGCAAGAGCCCGAATTTAATTGAATTTGCTTTTCTCCCTATATTAAATAATTTTTATTTAAAAAACAACCTAACATATTTTAATGAAATTTTTTTATATATTTTATGGGAAAAATTGAATATTTCCTAAAAGTTTCGAAGGAATTTGTGAATTTTAAATTCGCTTAAAAAATGTTTGAAAAATTAGGTCCCATAGGGTTCAATGTATTTCATTTTTTCAACCCGGTTTCAATCCAAAACTAATTGAGTGATATTATTCATTTATATTCCCAAATTTTTCCACAGACCGTCTGAAAAACATACTAGAATTTTATTTTGATAAAGTCATTTTTACGGCAGTTATCGTGCTAACGGACAGTAGACAGACAGACAGAATGAACAAAGTCATAAACACTTTTCAACTATGTAAAGTGTTAAAAATGATTAAATGTAGTATAAATGTTTTTGTTTTGTGTGTTCTTGATATGTATCTCTTCGTAATAATTAGATACATATTTGTAACTTTGCTACTGCCATGTTTCTTCTATCTCGCTCTGTTGCCTAGTTTATATCCTAACTTTTGAAATTCTCCACTAGCGGCTTTGCAATATATTTTATTCAATCGAGCATGGTCAATTTACTAGGATAAACCTAATGTAGCATATACTTTTCCTTACCAAGTTATTAGAATGCTTAAGGTCGTCACCTGTTTCCCGTCCAAGAAGCTTATGCTTTGACAATGAACAAGGCTCAAGGTCAAACATTTGACTGAGTAGGATTATTCATTGACCATTTTTTCACTTGGGCAATTATATGTCGCTTTGCCACGTAGTGTTTCCAGAAAAATATTAAAAAAAAATTTAAAGAAAGAAAAAGTTATTGACAACATTTTGTATAAAGACACATTTTAGGATCAAGAAGAAAAATTGTGCCCCCATAGTCCATAAACATGTCGTGTAATTAATTTATTAAAAATTGTTGCCAATCAGAGGTCAGCTCCCTTAGTTAATTTAAAGAATAACAAGAAAGATCAAGCATGCATAAAGCATTGATTATGAAACACTTTCCAACTGCAATGTAATTTTATTTAAACATCTCTATAATGCGATACATTCAGCGGTAATATTTTTAAAATTATCACAATACTACAATAATTTATTATATTTGAATACTTCATGGAAAGAAATGAACTCTATTCATATGACGTCATTGAAATATAAATTGCCTGACTCTTTATAAAAAAGCAGTAAAAATTTCATTCTTAAACATTAATTCTATTCCTTTCATTCATCATACTATAATAATTTATTTTATTTAAAAACTTAAAACCATGGAGGTAAAAGTAATTTAACTCTGTGCTTAAAATTTCACCGAAAAAGTCTGCTATAAAATCGTCTATTCTCTATGTAACTTCAATGACTGTTTCATTCATATCAACTATATTGCAGACTCCTGCGCTAAAAAATTTTGCGTTAAAGAAATTCAGGAACTCTTATACAACTCATCTTACAGCTTGATGTGTTTACAATCTCCATAAGTGAAAATTAGACTTCGTTGTAGAAATAATCAAATTTTGATGATTATTTAAACTCAAATATATTATAATTGCGTTGTTTCAGAACATTGATGCCCAGAAATTAAGCAAACATAAAGCGGTTTTAGGACATATACAACACCAAATATAAATTAAAAAGAACTTTAAAAATCACGATTTTGACACAAGATGGACGCCATATTTTATTTTAAAGTGGATCACTTGATACCTTCATATAATGGTCTCGTGATCTCTTCAATGGGAATAATTATTTTGTTAATTTTTATTTTAAAAACTACTGAATATATTTTTCTGAAATTTTTTTATGTATTTTATGTGATAATTTGAATATTTCCTAAAACTTTCGAAGCAATTTGGGAATTTTAAATTCGCTTAAAAAATGTTTGAAAAATTAGATTCCATATGGATCAATGTATTTCATTTTTTCAACCCGGGTTCAATCCAAAACTAATTGGGTGATATTAGTCATTTATATTTCCATAGGTCCCACAGACCGTCTGAACAATATACTAAAATTTCATTTTCATAAAGTCATTTTTACGGCAGTTATCGTGCTAACGGACAGACAGACAGACAGACAGAATGAACAAAGTCATAAACACTTTTCAACTATGTTGTAAAGTTTTAAAAAAAAATTTAATATTCTAAGCGGTAATACTGATGCTATCATTGATATTTACGTTATCGTTTCCCATTATCTTTAGATTCTAAATTTGTCTTATTGCTGTAAATATGCGAGCAGGGGACCTGACGTACGTTCATGGTCACACCTTCGAGGAGTAATCCTTCGAGGATTGATACTAGCTCTTTGGGTCACACGCCGATGACACGTTCTTTTTAAGCTCTTTTACCTCAAAAGAGCTTATAAAGAGCGTTCCTGGGATTAATGAGCATTGCCGAACAAAGGACGAAACCCTAAGGTGTGTTTTACGTCTTCTAGATAATTGCAACGAAAGAGCCTGACAAGCGAACTCCGGTTACTAATGGGCAACAGCAAACCGGAGTTGGAACCCCTGAGCACCTTGAGTTGGCGAGCATATTCGACCAAAGAACATAAAGGCGGTTGTATACACCAGCGGTTCTTAACCTATGGGTCGCGACCCAAAATTGGGTCGCGAAGCATATTTCTTGGGTCGCGCTGAGTCGAACCAAAAAAGTTAGTAATACACCAAATAATAAGTAATACCAACACCTCCTAGAAGAGTTATTCCCTAATACAAGTTATTCCCTAATACAATGTTTCGGTTTTACCGCTCTTCGCAAATGGCCTTCCGGAAGTGACGTCCAATTCCTGTCCTGAGGCTTTCTCTTCTAGGAGGTGTTGGTAATACGCACGCCATTGCTTTGCGTGCGCGCAGACTCAGTAAGCTCTCTGTCAAAAACTCGTTTCTGCGTATTGTGTTGTGAATAACAGTGAAACGTGAAACGTGTAATAACAGTGAAACGTGAATACAAGCATTTTAGAAACAAATTTTGTCTTATTATTAATAGTGGAGTGATCAAGCTGCAGTGCGTATTGTAAAATTGTAATCACCCTAATAATGGCAAAACGTGAATACAAGGAAGCATTTTTAGAATTAGGTTTTGCTTGCATTTATGATCGAGGAGTGAACAAGCCGCAATGCGTGTTGTGCTGTGAAATATTAAGTAATGAATCGATGAAACCGAACAAACTTAAAAGACATTTTGATGCAAAACATAAAAATTTTTCCTTTGAGGGAAAAGATCGTACTTTTTTCGAAAGAAAAAGAAGCCCATTTAAAAAGACAGCGTTTGGATGCACCAAGTAGTAGTGGTTTTATAAATTCTGTCAAACAAGCTACACTTGCTTCTTTTCATGTGGCTTGGCATATTGCAAGACAAAAGAAACCCCATAATATTGCTGAAAAACTTATAAAACCTGCTGCCATTGACATGGCACGTATCATGTGCGGAGATGAAAGTTCAAAGAAATTACAAAAGATACCATTATCAAATGATACAATTCGTTTACGAATTAATGATATGTCATTTGATATTAAGAATCAACTTATTTCTGCTATAAAAATTGCTGGTTTATTTAGTATTCAACTGGATGAAACGACAGATGTAAGTAAAGATGCTCAACTCATGGTTTACGTGCGGTATCCAGGTTTAACAGATATACAGGAGGACATTTTATTTTGCAAACCAATGTCAACAACAACTAGAGGTGAAGATATTTTTCTTATGGTCGATTCGTTTTTTTAAAGAAGAAGGATTAAATTAGAATCAGTGTTTCAGTATTTGCACCGACGGTGCAGCTGCCATGACAGCATCTCAAAAGGGATTTTCGACAAGAGCAAAACAAATGAATCCACAAATTATATCGATTCATTGTTTGTTACATAGACAAAATCTTGCTTCAAAAAAATTATTACCCGAATTATGTATCGTTTAGGATGAAATTGTTGCGGTAGTCAATTTTATCAAATCAAGAGCTCTTAACTGTAGAATTTTCCGCGAACTGTGTTTCGAATTTGGTGCAGAATAGGAACATTTATTATATTATTCTGAAGTTAGATGACTGTCCCGGGGCGAAGTTGTTCAAAGAGTATTATCATTACGGACAGAAGTCGAATTATTTTTGAGAGAAAAGAAACACCCATTAGCATCTAAATTCTCCGAGTTGAAGTGGATTACTCAAGTTGCTTATTTGTCATATATTTTATTTGAAATAAATAATATAAATACGTCTATGCAAGGACGTAATCATACTATTATTGAATTAACTGAAAAAATTACATGTTTTAAAAATAAACTCAAATTATGGAGAAATAAGGTTGAAGTAAAGAAACTTGCTTCATTCCCGACTCTTAATTTACTTGTTGAAGACAATAATATTGATATCACAGATTTTGAAATACAGAAAATTATTATTAATCATTTAGAAAAACTAATAGCAGACTTTGATCGATATTTCCCTGCAGACGATGTTTTCAAATATAATTGGGTTCGAATGCCATTTAATTTTGATGTAAGTGATTTGCATGAGGAATTTGTTAATATTAATCAATTTCAAGAACAATTAATAGAAATACAAAGTGACCAAGCACTTCGATACAATTTCTACAAAAACACTGAATCTTTATGTGCTTTCTGGTTAAAATTAAAAACCGAAAAGCCAATAATTGTTAAAGAAGCCCTAAAAGTATTATTGCCCTTTTCAACAACATATATGTGTGAGGCTGGTTTTTCGGCTCTGTGTGTAATCAAAAACAATTACCGGAACAAGTTAAATCCTGAAATAGATATAAGGTGCTCCTTGACAAGCATTCAACCGAGTTTTAAAGATCTTTCAAAATGTATTCAAGCACAAGGTTCTCATTAAAACTGTATGACTTGCATTTAAAATTTAAAAGACTTAACATATGTATTGACATTTCTTTTTTTTTTTTAGGAATAAGTTAAAATGTCAATTATTTTCAAAAAGTTATAAATATATTTTAATTTGGTCAATAAAAATTATTAAAAACACTTGATTATTAATTAAATTTTCCTTGGATCGAAAAGTACTTTTGTTTATCTTTATTATTAAAAAAATAAATAAAAAATTTGTAAGTTAAAAAAAATCATCATCGTAGGATTGAAGATTTTTTAAAAATACGATCTAAAATAAAGCAATGAAAAAATTTTGACTTTTTTTTGGGTCGCGACATGAACATATTTCTCAAATTTGGGTCGCGGCTTAAAAAGGTTAAGAACCACTGGTATACACTGTCCAGATTTAAAGAACTCGCGAATCCAGATCCAGATTTGGTTAGCGTCGCCGAACAAAGCCCCCTCCCCCCTCCTCTAAGGGATGTACTACGCTTGCGCAGTAGGCCGCAAGAAAGAGCTCGCAAAGCGAGCGTAACAGAGTAGGAGACAAAGCCTCCCGACACGTTCTCGAGTTACCGGGGGTTGGCGGGCTTGAGCGAGCAGGGGACGGAGCCCCCTAGTGATATAAATAACAATCATGCATAAAGCATTGATTATGAAACACTTTCCAACTTCAATGCAATTTCATTTAAACATCTCTATAATGCGATACATTCCTCGGTAATATTTTAAAAATTATCACAATACTACATTAATTTATTATATTTGAAAACTTAAAAGTTCATCGAAAAAAATGCACTTCATTCAAATGACGTCAATTAAATATAAATCGCCTGGCTCCTCGGTAATGTTTTTAACATTATCATAATACTACTACAACAATTTATTATATTTGAAAACTTCATGAAAAACAACTGAAATTTATTCAAATGACGCCATCTAAATATAACACGCCTGGCTCTCTCTATAAAAGCAGCATCTCATTCATAAACATTTTTCCATTCATTTAATTCATCACAATACTATAATAATTTATTTAATAACTTAAGACCATGGAGTTACAAGTAATTAAACTCTATACTTCGACTTCATCGAAATTTTTTCGACTTCATCGAAAAAAATCGTCCTTCTCTCTGTAAAATCAATGAATGTTTCACTCATATCAGCTTATTATCCCATATATTTTAGCACATTATCCCATATATTTTCAGCAAATTATCCCATAAATTTTATGGGATAATTTGAATATTACCTAAAATTTTCGAAGCAATTTGTGAATTTTAAATTCGCTTAAAAAATGTTTGAAAAATTAGGTCCCATAGGGTTCAATGTATTTCATTTTTTCAACCCGGGTTCAATCCAAAACTAATTGGGTGATATTATTCATTTATATTCCCATAGGTGCCACAGATCGTCTGAACAACATACTAGAATTTCATTTTGATTAAGTCATTTTTATGGCAGTTATCGTGCTAACGGACAGACAGACAGACAGACAGAATGAACAAAGTCATAAACACGTTTCAACTTTGTTGTAAAGTGTTAATAAAAATGACTTCATATTGTGAAGCAAGTCATTATAGTAAGGTTGGAATTCAGTGCTTTTTATTTATGTTGAAAAAAATCTGTAACGTTCTCTTGATGAACATTTTAATCTGAAACACATTTGTATAGCACTTTTCCTATTGAAACAACAAAAAGAATGACAAAAGAATGAAATGACATATTGTGAAACAAATAGTTATTATAGTAAGGTTGAAATGTTTTGCGCTTTTATTTAAGTTGAAAAAATCTGTAACGTTCTCTTGAACATTTTTATTTAAAACACATTTGCATAGAACTTTTGCTATTACATCTAAATTGTCAATACAATTGACATTGTGCACTTCGAAATAGTTACTCAAATTTTGGAGGCTTTCGACAGAAATTTTTGATGGTAAAATCTCTCTTTTTTGAATCAATTTCGATTTCTTCTGATTCGGATTTCATCAGCAGCTGTAACAATAATGGCATTATCGGTCTCATCTGCTTCTGTTTCAACACAGTCATCGCTTGCAGCATAAGTCAAAAGTTGGATTGCGTAGTAAAACTCCCTTTTCTTGTAAACTTTTCCACAGTTCTTCATGCACTAGATCGGAAACGAAGAATTGTTGGGTTTCTACTAAAATCCAAACATGATTAAAGCAATTTTACTCTTTTTACGAATGAACATAACATCAGACATCATCTAAAAATTCTCAAACAATTTCATATGTTTACGCTATTTTAACGTATCTGTGAAAGCGTCTAGTAAAGTGTTAAGGCTCAACATATCTGGGGATGGATCTTTGTTACCAAACTAATTGATGCTTCTGGGATTTTGCTTTTCAATAAGTTCCAATAAAAACATTTGTTTTCTTCTTTACCCTCCTCAAACTAAATAGTTCACAATACCCGATCTGCAAGTATCTACTTGTTCGCTATAAGCTATACGTTTAACATTATAAATGTATTGCAGATCCAAGATGGCAGATAATAATTCGCAATAACCGATACTTTACAAGATCCGATCTCTGTATAAGTGAGTTTCATTATATTTAAAAACGAAGTCCTCTATTATTTTAAGATGGAGGAATATATATAGTTGTGCTTTTAATAGCATATGTAATGTCTATAAAGAGATGTAATGCACAAGTGTTCCCTGTCGTCAAAGTATTAAATTCTAGTTTAGGGCAACAGATAAAAATACAGTAACATCAAATTTAAGATCTCTGTACCTCGTGCGTATTAACATTAGTCATTATCAGAGAAAATCTACCTGTATGTGTGTTGAAGACCCAGACCGACCGGCTCGTCAGCAAGGACATGAGCAACACCTGTATGTGTGTGTGTATGTCTGTTTGTTTCTCTCATCATCACGGGAGAATGGGTGCACCGAATTTTATGAAATTCTGTGAGTAACCGTGAAACAGGTCCATTTAAATTGTTAAAAGTCCATATTTCGAGCTTTTTGAACTAGGAATTCTCGATATACACTATCCGACACAGAAAATTCAACACCATGAAAGAGCGAACAGAGTGTGATGATAAAGAACACATAGACAGAGATGGCATATATAAATAAATGATGTTAATTCCAGAAAGATAATGCAATACAGTAATGGCATATGCAGGGTGATTAATAGGCAGTTGGACCACCTCTTGCTGTGATACAAGCAGTAACCCTTCGAAGAACAAATGCAATGAGCGTGAAGATAGTTTCCTGAGGGATGGATGACCATATGCCTTCAACCATCCTTCACAGGTCGTCCCCTGTTTGAGGCGGGGCCAGGGCTGTTAAACGGCAGCCAATCACGTCCCATACATGACCGATGGATGAGAGATCTGGAGCCTGTAGAGGCCAGGGAAGCACCTGAATACATTTCAAGGCTTGTCTGCTGATGGTTACCATGTGCGGTCGTGCGTTATCTTGCTAGAAAACAGCATTTTGAAACTGCTAAAGGTATGGCAGTGCAATCGACCGCAGAACCTCATCCACACATCGTCGTGCCATCATTGTGCCTCTGATACGAACCAGAGGTGACTGGTTATCAAAGCCGATGGCACCCCAAACCATGATGCTGTGTTATTGATCAGTATAGCATTCAACATTCGCAGCAAGATTGAATGTGTTTCCACGTCGCCTCCAGACTCTCATACGGCGACTGTCATTCGAAAAACAGAACCGAAACTCGTCGCTGAACACTACCCTGGCCCATTCAGTCGTCCAAGAGGTTCGGGCCCGACACCATTACAATCTCTCACATCGGAGTCTTGCCGTCAATAGCAGGCTTTGCAAAGGACGGTTTGAGTGCAAGCCTCTTTCGGCCAATCGTCGAGAAATTGTTTTTGCTGATATTGGAACATTCAATGTTTTAAGGTTGAAAGGTTGTAATGTTTTGAGGTTGATACAGTTTTAAGGTTGAAAGGTCACGGGATTATTGATATTTTCAATTTCTCAAGTCATCTGTTTTGTTTTGGTAAAGATTTTTCAAACACATACATTGAATTTAGGCACTTGTTGAAACAGAATAAAAATGGTACGGGTATATCTTCTAATACCAATTTAGTGCTTTCATTTTAGCATATATTGATCAAATTTAGGCACTTGTTGAAACAGAATAAAAATGGTACGGGTATATCTTCTAATACCAATTTAGTGCTTTCATTTTAGCATATATTGATCAAATTTCATATTTTTTATAAATTTGTTTACAAACGGACCAGGATGTTTTATTCTTCAGATATGGATGTAAAGATAATTTTGTATAGCGAAAACAGAAATCCTTATGCTTATTTTCTGGCGAATTAAATTAAATGTTTTAATAGAATGTTTGGAATAACAATGTCATTAAGAATACTACAGGAATTTGCACATAGTTGTGAATTTTAAGTTTCTTTACATTATATATTCCGTACGAAAAACAGGTATACTCCTAGTGAAGCAATATTTTTTTATATTATCAATTTAATTTATTTGGCTGACACTTTTAATGCTGGAATAATGGACTGCGATGTGTTTGGTTTTAGAGGCAAATCGGCAAGATCTGTCATCGGAAATAAACAGATTACATGTGATGTATTAATTGTGTCGAATCGGGGTGTATTGAAGTTGTAGAACACTTACTTGCAATCGTCAAAATATGGCACGTGATTAAGTATAGTGGTAATTCCAGGTTCACGTTCTGTGCTTGGGGATTTACCCGAAACATGGACCCGAACAAAACAGCAATAATTAAACTCAAGAACACAATAGTTAATCATTAATGTGGTATAGGTACACAAACTACTGATGAAATTTTTGCCTTCACACAAGTATTAAAGGGTGAGATTAACTGATACATAAAACAGAACATAATTAAAATATCTCTCTGACATTTGCAGAGGAAAAATATATCGTTTCAAATTAATCAAATACATACAAAACAATAATTGGAGCTTAGGAGTTTATATTTCTGTATGACATTATAGTTACTTGGAAATATTTTTAAGATATCTTGAAAATACGCTCCATCAAACACGAATAGGCATGAAAGTACTTACAGGAAATTCCGGCTTTACTAAACATCATAAGCATAACTTTATTTTTTACTGATTATACCGATGTGAAGAACCAACATATTTGAAAGGACTTTTCCGAGAAGAGGAGATATATGTCGTAACATCGGGATCCACCAAATAGCACTCTTTCCCATGATATTAAAGATCTTCACGCACAAGCTATGACCTTTGAAGTATAATTTATTAAACATTTAAATAACTGCCGAAATTATTCTTCAGGAGCTAAAAATTCCCAAAGGTCCATCTTGTTTTAGTTATTGGGAAAATCTCTCCTGGAACCAGCTAAATCCAACTAACGGGGGGGGGGGGGGAGGAGGACCGTCAGTACAACTGTATGATATACATTATTTCTTATGATCTAACAATTATGTATATATTAAACGTCAAAATACAGAAACTAGTCTCACATTGTCTTATTTTCAGTAGTGTTCACATTGTCTTATGTTCAGTAGTGTTTTCAGTAATATATTACATATAGTTTATTTCAGGAGACCAAAACTTGAATTTTTTAAAATCAAGATCTTCTGAACAATTATGTACCAAACATCAAAATACAGAAACTAATCTCACATTGTCTTGTTTTCAGTAGCGTTTTAACTAACATATTACATATTGTTTATTTCAGGGGACCAAAACTTAAATTTTTTGAAATCAAGATCTTCTGAAAAGCTGAATAGCGAGGAGATACAAAAATTACTAAATGGTGCACCGGATTCAAACAAGCCCAGACCTAAGAGTGTTCGATTCAGCTGTGATGATAAAAATATCGAAAGCGAAGAAGAATGTGAAAGTAGTTCCCTCATTGGAAATTCTACAAACCCTACAGTCGTAAACGGTAACAGCAATTCACGTAAGTCCATGACATCATCTACGACTACTGAAATTCCTGCATCAGAATACGATAGGGTATCAACTTTGGACTCCCACATTTTACCATCCATGTCGGAAATAAACAGTGACAGCGAAGTAGAATCTGTGCGCTATGGTAAACTAGAGTTCATCGACAAAGAGACAAATTATGATCCTCATATTAATCTAAAATTAACTATTTCATCAAACGGCGTTAAAGCGAATGATTCTAACCGTTCATTGCCTCATTCCAATGGAGTTGTATTAGCGGCCAGGGAGTATTCTTCTAAAAATCCACAAAACCCATCAGACTCAAATCTTCGAAAGTGCCGATGGATGCAAGGAATAATGGAACCAATCAAAGCCGCCTATCAAATCATAAAGAATCCAATGTTTATGATAATTGCAAGTAATTATTCAATCTTCTTCTTGTCTTACATGACATACCTCATCATCATTGTAGACTATTCTTTAGACCTCGGAGTCAACAGAACAGACTCGGTATTCCTTGTATCCACGTTCTCCATAGCCGATCTGTGTGGCCGCTTAGGATCTGGCTGGATTACAGACAGTGGAATTGTCAAGAGAAAAAATCTGATGATGGGAAATATGATAATTGTTGGAAGTCTTCTGATTGCAACTTCCTTTACATCCACTTACATGGCAGTCACTGCTGTGTCAGTTATCTGTGGCCTTGTCGTCGGGATTAATCTAATCCTTTTCTATGCCTTACTCGAGGAGTACATGGGATTAAGACAGCTCCCTATGGCAGTTGGACTTATGAATTTTTCCATTGGAGTCATCTCTCTAGTAACACCTCTACTAACAGGTAAAATATTTGTTCACTGTCGAATACTTAAGTAATAATTTTAATTTAAATATTATCTTTGCATTTCATTCTAACTATTTGTTGGTGATAAAAATACCTGCTGATATTTTCAGGATGTTGGCAGGATTCAAAGTCCATACCATTACATTAACAGCGATTCCATTTTTATATTAATCCAACATAAACTTAGCATTTAATGTGTTCATTCCCAAGAAAAATATTTGTTAGAAGAAAATAAGCAAAACGTACATAATATTAAAAAATCTGATGTGGACAGCACACGACTTTCCTTATATAATGTAATGAATTTACTACTTTTACAGGGGGAAAAAAATAGGTTATTCTTATAATAGATAATTATATTCTTTCCAAGATATTGAATTTTCGTCAATTAGATCGACATTTTCATTGACTTAGCATCATTTTTATCCATTTGGCGAGATTTTAATTAACTTGGCAACATTTAAAAAGTCGCTGAGTTGGCGACATACCGTCAAATTTGTCGCCAAAATCACACAGTGTTATGGACGTAGACATAGGTTATTCTTATAGCAGATAAATGATTATTGGCGTTCAAATACAAAAGTATTACTCAAAGTATCTTTTCTCATGAATGAAATGAGCTAGATCCTCGAGAATGACATCACCAAATTTATCGCATGATATTACATATGAAAAGTGAACATATTTCTTAACAGTTAATATTTTTTTTAATTTATGGGATATTTTGATAAATTTATTTGAAAAATGTGCAATATCTCGAGAACGGGTCAAGCTAGCGTTCAAAATTTATGCCAATCGTTTCTTAAGGAAAAATTACATAAGAAATGTCTATTTGCGTAACTTTATTAAGGGTTTTGATTTTTTAATGATTTTTTCAAAATTTCACTCGAAAATTTAGGGTGTTCTGAACATTTGATTTTGATTAAAAACAACAGGCTTCCAGTATTCACGGATTGTAATTTTTGTACCAAATTTCATTCGAATCGCTCCTTTCTTTCGTGAGATGTCGTCTCCAAAGTCTCATTGACACATACACACACACACACATACTTTCACACACACACACACACATACTTTCACACACACACACACACACATACTTTCACACACAAACACACATACTTTCACACACACATACCTCAAAAACGTCTGATTTGTGTTCAAGGGTGCTTGAAACGTGCTCTCCAGTCAAAAATCCGAATTCGAATTTTCGACCCGTCGCAATACTTTCCTTATACATTATATGCATATAAGGTAAGTAACAAGAAAGATCAATCATGCATAAAGCATTGATTATGAAACACTTTCCACTACAATGTAATTTTATTTAAACACCTCTAAAATGCGATACATTCCTCGGTAATATTTTTAAAATTATCACAATTAATTCATTATATTTGAAAACTTAAAACTTCATCGTAAACAATGAAATTTATTCAAATGACGTTATTGAAATATAAATTTCCTGGTTTAAACATCTCTAAAATGCGATACATTCAGGGCTGATATATTTAAAATTATTAGAATACCACAATAATTTATTATATTTGAAAACTTCATCGAAAACAAATGAACTTTATTCAAATGACGTCATCGAAATATAAAACGCTCATTCATAACTTTTTTCCATTCCTTTTATTCATCTCAATACTACAATAATTTATTTTATTTAAAAACTTAAAACCATGGTGGTACAAGTAATTTAACTCTATACTTAAAACTTCATCGAAAAAATTGTTTGCTTCTCTATGCAATATCAATGAATGTTTCATTCATATCAGCTATATTGCAGACTCTAGAGCTAAATAATTTTGCATTAAAGAAATGCAGCAATTCTTATGCAACTCATCCTACATATTTTGCTGTTTACATTTTACATAAGTGAAAATTAGGCTTCGTTGTAGAAATAATCAAATTTTGATGATCATTTAAACTCAAATATACAGTAATTGAGTTGTTTTAGAATTTAGATGCACAAAATTTAAGCAAAAATAAAGTGGTTTTAGGACGGATACAACACTAAATATAAATTAAAAATGACTTTAAAAATCACGATTTTGACACAAGATGGATGCCATATTTTATTTTGAAGTGTGTCACGTGATCTCTTTATATAATGGGTGTAATTATTATTTTAATTTTTATTTAAAAAACTACTGAATATATTTTGCTGAAAATTTTTTATATATTTTATAGGATAATTTGATTATTTCCTAAAACTTTCAAAGCAATGTGTGTTTAAATTTGCTTAAAAAGAGTTTAAAAATTTAGGTCCCATGGGGTTCAACGTATTTCATTTTTTCAACCCTGGTTCAATCCAAAAAGACGAATCGGAGATCTTCCGCTATATCGTAGAAAATATATTATTCGTAGAGATTTAAGATAAATCTCTTAACCTTTTTCTCACGGGTGAACAGCGTCAATTCGAAACGAAGAACCTCCAAAAAGACAGGTATTTGACATACCCTATCCCAAACAGTTTGATCCCCCTTTGAAGACATTGGCGTCCAAGGACGCCAATGTCGGATAGGGTATGTCAATTACCTGTCTTTTTGGGAGGTTCTTCGTTTGAGATTGACGCCTTCCCACTCGTAAGCAAAAGGTTAAAATCCGTAAGAAAAAGGTTAAAACCCGTAAGCAAAAGGTTATTAGAAGTGCTTCATTAGATATTTATTTAATAATATCTTCTCAGCTCACATGAAACCCAATTTGCATTATCTGTTTATGCCTATAGCTCCATTCGATTCCGAAAAATATGAAAGTGTGTCTTCAACCCCCTACCGTTTTCAAAATAAATTTTATTTTATGATGTTTTGAGTTACATATTTGTTTTTTCAATTTTACTATAATTCACAAAGTTGAACTTTTTAAACTTGTATTTTTCTATATTTACCCACACACTTCTTACTCCAAGGGATCGGGAATAAATATAAAAACTCTAAATGTTCACTACCAGGAATTGAGGATTTAAGGCTGTGGTGAGCTGCCAAAATGGCGATCGCACCGGATACAGTGACGAATTTACTATTAAGCTAATGTAGCTTAAGGTAGAGGTTCTCAACCAAAAAGAGTTTGCTACCGAATTTATCGCCCCCCCTCCCCTACCCCCGGAGAAAAAAGTGCGTACAAAATTTTAGTTTTCGTAACTTTTTTCTTTTACATATTTTCATTATACTATTAACATTTTTAATGCAATAAAATCTCTTAAATTTGAACAAAATTAATTCGAATATTTTCATAATACAAACGAACTTTCTAGTAGTTCCAGCAAAAATATTATATTCTTAACGACTCTTATCATTTCGATATATAAATAAGTTTCACGCAGGATAACATAATATTTTATACTTCAATTGCATAGCGCTGTATGCAAATGTTAAAAACTGCTGGAAAGCATGTTGAAGGCCCAGACCCTGACCCGAGGGTTTACAGTAGCCGTTTGAGCCGCATAGCTATAATAACCTTGCGTTTGAGTGGCTGGGAAAGCATGTGCTTGTCTTTCATATTTTGTTTGGGGCACTAAATATTACGATGCAGACGGCCCTGCTTGTCGAGTTTAAAACAAACCAGATGTCTTACTTTGATAGGAATGTTTAAAGAGCGAGACAAAACCGTAATATAACGGAAAAGTACGGAATCCTTAAGCTGAAACACTATAAATTAATGCTTACATATTACGTTATAAACCATCACTGAGCCGATAGTTCCATGGCCAGTCTGCATCTGAATGTGTATTTATAAATTTATATGATGTTTTGGATAGATTTATGAATCTATATTTTTAAACACTGATAATATGAAACATCTTAGAGCATAAATCATGAAAAAAAAAATGTGGCAGAGATAAAAAGAGAGCATGCAATGAAATTGGCATCATATTGCAACGAACAGGAAACCATTGTTATAATTGGACGGTCTAGGTAACTTAATCTTGGCGACAAATTTGATTACCTTGGTTGTGAATTTATAAAATATCGCCAAATCGGCAATTATTAGAAATTTCACGAATTTTGTAGATTGGCTAAAAACTTCATATGTTTCGTGCTTTTCCGAACTTTCAGACAGGATAGATGTGTGTGGGCGGGAAGGATTGATACTAAAATCTAAATCTTTACGTAGTCTAAATCTTTTCCTTGAGCAAAGATTTAACATTCTAAATTACCAGAGGGCAGCCTGAGGGTCTGGAAAGATATTTTTAAAAATCCATCGCTATGGGGGAGTCGAAAATTCGACTATGTAACGTTCTATCCTATGGTCGGTACTATAAATGTGCAAAAACTCAGCTTTCTAGATCACCAGTAGGGACCTTCTCGAGGGTCTGAAAATACTTTCGAAAAAAATCTATTTTCTCCGCCCCCGGAGGGTAAATTGTTAATCCAGCTGAATTAAGTTCTGACCAATGGTTGATACTATAAGTGTTGAAGACCCAGACTGTCCGACTCATTTGAAGACTTGAACAACCATTTGGACGGCCGGGAAAGGATACTATAAGTGTACAAAAATTCAACTTTATAAGTCACTAGGGGGAGCTTCTGTTGAGGAGTCTAAAAATAATTTTTCGAACCCCCCATTTCCCCCTCGTTCCTCGTTACCCTTAACCTACAAGTGCTCAAAGGTCGGACTTCTGAGTCAGAACAACACCCATTTTCGCCCCCTTGGTGGGTAGGGGTATATTGAAAACACTGCTCCTTTATGTTCTGTACCATAATCGGTACTATAAGTGTTGTTGTTGAAACCCCGACCGTCCGACCTACCAGAAAGGTGTAAGGTAACTGTTTGGACGGTCGGGAAGTGCCATCCAATTTAGACCGGAACCCAGTGGGGGAGGCATCCACAGGGACCGTACCCTCCTTCCCCTACCACCAACCTCTCGGAAGGACTTTCGGACCCACATGTTTAACGTGATCGTACTCCGCATGAACACGGCGGCAGTTTTGGCAGTGGCTGGAATCGAACCCGAGCCCACCGAGTGCAACTCCAGCGCGCTACCCAATGGGCTACCGCGCCCAGGGTACTATAAGTGTGTAAAGATTTTACCTTCTAGGTCACCAAGAGGATTCTGATAGGTTTGGAAAGACAGAAACACGTTCGACACATTAAACAAATATATCTAATGATTATTTTCAATGGCCGTAAAAGTATTTGATCAAAGATTTGAATTTATTTCATAGAAGTTGAACAGCATTACTTTAATGTATAAAACGTAAAATGATTAGAATGGCGAAATGTATTTAAGTCACTGCTTTCGTCTTTAAAATGACGAAATATTAATTCCCGCAGACAAATTGTACTGTGCACTTTTCAATAAATAAAAGATTTATAATTACAGAATATTCCTTCAACCTAAACTCTTTGATTTTTATACAAAAATTACAGCACTAATAATAGTTATAATTTAATCATTATGAAAAAATATATTTATTAAACCCAACTGCAGCACTGAAAAAAATTTGTCAGGCCATTAGGCCATTCATTTTCCATTGATCTTACCAAACTTGAAAATGTAATAGTAATAATTATTTAAAATTGACCTCTCTTAACAATATATCAGGTTCATATGTTTATCAAAACACTCAATCATAATAGCAGAAAACCAGTGGAACATTACTATCGCAAGGTTTTACTAACGTTCCACTATTTTCAGCATTTACCAATTCAGTTACATTGAAATAAAATTCGCAAGCTAACTGACATATTCAACCAGCATTTAACTTCTCGCGAGATGTTGAATTAAAAATCTCTTAAAATATACTTTATTTTTATTTTTCTGGACTTTAATGGAGTTTGTTTGTTTTTCTGTATGTTTTTACATTTTAATATTCGAAGTATTTTAGCATACTTTTTATACACTGCTCAAATTTTAGTTTCATACTTCACAAATTCTAGTTTTGTACTGCACAAATTGCGCCAGTGCACGTTAAATAAAAAGCCCTGTGCCAATCAGGGCGCTCATACAAATTGTGGGCCCCTATAAACATTTATCAAGGCACCCCTCCATATTATATTTTTCTTTCTTTGTAAATTTCTTATGTATTCTCCTCCTTCAAATAAGAATATCAGAGGTCCTGGCTGGAGCTCGTCCCCCAATCAGGTGGTGTGTGCTCCCCTCCGCCCCCTCCCTCTCCCTATGGGCAGTTTTGGACTAATGAGTGAACGAACTCTCTGCCTCTCGAAATTTTCTTTCGAAGTTTTGGGAATCATGTTTATACTGTAATTGAATACAATTTATATTTTCATCGAGTATTATATTACTTTCTATTATAACCAAGAATTTAGATTAAGAATATCTTTAACATTACAAAAGACAATAAAAAGTGCCTCCATAAAAGAATTTAAGAGCTGTTGAAACTACTAGGATTCTGCGTTCCATAACTAATCAAATTCTGCTTTTAGAGTATTAATAACCATGATAAATTTCTTGTAAGAACTTTTCAAATCCTTTGAGCAAGATTGCAGAATATTTCAATGAACCAAAAAATTATGTAATGAAAATTATAATTTTTATAGCAAGTTTTTTAAAACTTTATTATGTACGTATGATAGTGAGTTCGTTTCTGCTCTCTAACTTCAACGAGAATTCTGGTAGTGTCGCCATCTATTATCGCTTCTTGGAAGTATATTGAATTATATAGTATTGGAAGTAATATTGTATAGTAAATTAAGCATATTCTTCATAACAAGAACTTGAGCAAAGTATTCAAGCCACAAATTAAATTTTTTTTTTAATTTTATTTGTGCTTGTGTACGCTGCTTAAGTTTTTCTTATAGTTTAGACTAAGTGTTTTTTTACTTATTTATATTATTTTATTATTTTTTTTAAACTGTTAAAGGAATAGACAGACACCGCTGAAATGTGAATAATTCTCACAAAAAAAAAATATATATATAAAAAATAGTTAGACGCAGGGACTAACCTGTGCCGACTCTAATAAAACCAGATTATCAGACTTGCCATACATTTCACATTTTTACTTCCCTTATATACATAGTATATAATGCCTATGGAAAGTATTGTGACGGAGTCGAAAATTCGAATTTGAGTTTTCGACTGGAAAGCACGTTTCAAGCATCCTGAACACGAATCAGACGTTTTTGAGGTGGTGTCAGTGTGTGTGTGAGTGCGTGTATTGTGTGTTGTGTGTGCGTGTGCATGTGTGTGTGTGTCAGTGAGTCTGTGGAGACGATATCTCACGAACGAATCAAGCGTTCCGAACAAAATTTGGTACACAAATTACAATCAGTGAATACTGGAAGCCTATTGTTTTACAAGCAATCGAATGTTCAGAACCCTCCTAAATTTTGAAATAAAATTTTAAAGAAGTCATCAAAAAATTAAAGCATTCAATAAAGTTATGTAAATAATCATTTCTTATTTAATTTTTCATCAGAAAACGATTGACATAAACTTTAGAACGCTAGCATGAACCGTTCTCGAGATATTGCACATTTTTTAAATAAATTTATCAATAAATCGCATAAAATAAAAAAAAATATTAACTATTGTGAAATCTGTTAACTTTTCATATGTAATATTATGTCATACATTTATTATCATCATTCTCGTAGATCTATCTTGTTTCATTCACGAGAGAAGACACTTTGGGTAATAGCTTTATAATGTGACGCCATTAGCCGTTTGTCTACCATAAGACTAATCTATTTCTCTATAAACAATGCTTAGCGAAATTTTGGCGGCGTAGTTGGCGGAATATCACCAACTTAGCAAGTTTTTAAATGTTGCCAAATTGACGAAAATATTGCCAAATTGATAAAAATGTCACCAAATTGATAAAAATGACGCTAAATCATTGAACATGAAGACCATGAATATCCAATATCTTGGAATTGATGAAAATCCAATATCTTGGAAAGAATAAGAATCTACTATAAGAGACGATACTTTTGGTAATAGTTTTGTATTTTGATGCCATTAGTCATTTATCTGCTATAAGAATAATCTATTTCTCCGATTATAATGTTTGATAAAATTTTAGTAACGGATTTGACGGAATATCGTCAACTTGGCGAGTTTTGAAATGTCGCTAAATTGAGGAAAATGTCGCTAAATTAATGAAAATGTCGCCAAATTTATAAAAATGACGCTAAATCAATGAAAATGACAACTAATTGGTTAAAATTCAATATTTTGGAAAGAATATAAGACTCTACCATAAGACTCCGTCTGTAACAACTGGCAAAATTCTGGTGACGAATGTTGGCGGCATATCGCCAACTTGGCGACTTTTTAAATGTTGCCAAATTGATGAAACTGTTGCCAAATTCACGAAACTGTTGCCAAATTGATGAAAATGTTATCAAATTGATAAAAATGACGCCAAATAGGATGCAATATTTTGCAAATTTTTAATTCCGTCATATGATGGACATACCTTTTATTATATAAGAAATGCTCTTCTAAACAGTGCCAACTTGGCAATATTTGACCCCACGTTGACGAAAATATCATCAAAATTACAAAAATGTCGCCAAGTTAATGAAACTGACGCCTAATTGATGAATTTATTAATAAAATATTTAAATATATGGACTATATTGCTTATTGAGGATGCTATCAATATTGATAATTGTTAATTTAGAGTTGCGTAAAGCACAATTAGGTACGAAATAGTTTTAGATGTTGTCATCTGGATGTACAATTTACCGAGCCAAATGTACAATTTAACGTTACAAACACTGTGCCGTGGATCTTTTCATCACTTTTTCGCCTTTAAAGAAGTAAATTCATTGCATTATATATGGAAAGTCAGGTGCTGCCCACATCAGATTTTTAAATTTCCAAAGCCTTGTTTCCATTTTTCTCAAAGTTGCAAATAAAATGCTTCTGTGTAATAAAATGTGAAACATACGTAGTGAAATCTTTTTTTTTTATTTGTGGCGACTTTATGTGAGATTCTTTCAATCCGTGCTATGATTTGAAGAATATTCCATTCTGGCAACTCTTTTGTCATTTCTTGTCGCTTATTCGTCGCCAAGGCAAAAATCGCAACATTCCATTCTAGCAACCCTTTCCGCATTTTATCGCTCTTTTGTCGATTTTTGTCGCCGTTTTGTCGCCAAGGTAAAAATTGCAACACTCCATTCTAGCAACCCTTTCTGCGTTTTTTGTCGCCCCTTTTGTCGCCATATGTGCAACAGTTGATCTGTAGCAATTCAAACATGGGCCTACACCAGCTAAAAAAACATTACAAAATCCTGTACCGCTGGCTGTCGGAAGTCGCATGTAGCAACAGTTGTTTTTACAATAGGTGTTCTGTGGCTCATAGAGCACAACATGAAAATCATAATTTTTTTTATTTTTACCTTATCGGCAAAAGGACGATTTATACCTTGGTGGCAGAAGGGCCACAAAGGGCAGTAAAACGGCGACAAAAGGCTGACTAATGTTCCACAAAAGTCGGCAGAATGGAATGTTCTCCAAATCATAGCAGAGATTGACAGAATATCATCTAAAATCACCAAGAATGCAAAATGGATTATACAACATCTGTACATAAAATGCTTATACGAATTAATCTCATAATATATTTCAGCAATAATAACATAATGCAAATATAGTAAAGAAACTAAAGCAATGAGTAGTTGAAAATGGTGCAAATATAGTAAAGAAACTAAAGCAATAAGTAGTTGAAAATGATGCAAATATAATAAAATTAAAGAAATGAGTAGTTGAAAGTGATGCAAATATAGTTAAGAAACTAAACCAATGAGTATTTGAAAATGATGCAAATATAGTAAAGAAACTAAAACAATGAGTAGTTGAAACTAAAGCAATGAGTAGTAGAAACTAAAGCAACGAGTAGATAAAAATGAAAATCTAAGTGCCACCTCCAAATGGAAATATATAGATTCTCCACTGCATACCATGGCGAATTTACCATGATGCTAATGATACTTAAATTTTGGACCCTCATTAAAATAGAGGGTCCTGAAGAACCAAGTTTTTTCAAGTTTATTTTCGTGTAATAGAATTTATCGCAAGGCCACTCAAACAAATTTTGAACTGGCCTCCTAGAAATATTTATGACAGGCACTTTCTATATTAGATTTTCCTCTCTTTCTGGATCTGCATATCGTCCCATTCCCTAATAAAGATAAAACTAATGTTCTGACCCTCAATAACGAGTGGCTCCACGAGTGGAATCCACCCCTCCCTATAAGCGACCCTATTTATAGTTTCATCAATATTTTTATATCAAGGGCAAAATGATACATTGCATAGAAACCCGGGAGCAACAAATAAAAATATGTGGTAACTTTAATCTGTTTTTTTTAATAAAAAATAAAATGAATTAAAATAGTTGTTTAAAATGGAACATCACAACAAAATGCACGCGTCCAAGCTTATATACTGCTACTGTGGATTTGCTCAAGTCCAATGTACTGCTGGAGCAATATTGACAATGACTTCCAATGTATTTGCAGTATATTGGAAGTAGATTGAACACTTGCAAAATTTAAAATTTCAATTTTTATTATTGCAGTAAATAACCTGTTAATCAGTAACAGCAGTATTTTAGCAGTTAATTTATCATTACATTGGAATATTACAGCGGTTGATCTTCCTTTATCGTTTTTGGATTTCAGTGCATTGCTGATTCAATATTGTCTCTAATGAATAATGAAATATAACAAGATTTTAATTCGCAACTATTGAATTGTACATTAAAATATTGGAACTTTTGATCTTTCTTTGTCAATGTTGGCCTAATGTGCTACAGTCGTCATATTAACAATACACGCTATATATGTGCATTAAAACAATACACACTATCGTCGTGTCTGTACGTTGAAAGTGCATTGGATTCTTGAACCATTTGAATGTGCAATTTTGATCTGTGTATTGAAATATTGCAACTATTAACTAGTACATAGAAATAATATGTTACAACAGTTCTACTTTTGTCAATATTGAAGTCTAATTTGTTTCTGCCTAATATTAACAATGACGAATATTAGTAGTGATTTCAGAACACATTAGAATATTGCAATATTTGAATTGGCAACAGTTAATCAACATATTAGAATATTTTAGTTTTTATATTCTTATGTCAGCATTAACTCAAAGCACTTCTGAATTATATTGGCAACTGGAACTAATTACCCGGCGCTGCCAGGGTCGTAAATAAACACCCTTTACTACTTTATTCACCAAGTACGCTATTTGCAAAGCAGAAAAAATAAGAGATTCAAAACTTCTCTCCGGAAGTTTCTTTCCGGATGCCAAGAATCCATCCATTATACACAACACGCACACTTATAAAATCATTTTTTGTTTGTTTGTTAGAATGCTAAAGATTTATAAAAGCCTCCCCCCCCCTTTCTGGCAAGACTGTACATAAAAAAATTTTTGTTTTACGGCCGTTTAAAATCTTAATTTCTGGTTTTAAAAGTCATCGTAGATAAGTGATTTTTCAGGGAATGCTCAAAATACTATTACAATCTAATATTTTAAAAAAAAATTAAATGTATATCTTCTGCAAAACTCTATATTTTAAATTTCTGAATTTTAAATCCTACAGCCGAAGCGTCAGTCGTCTGGAATTGCCAGTTTCGTGAGCGTGACGCTTGTTTATGATCTTGCAGTCATGCCTCGAACGAAATTCGAGTTACATTTTTTCCCATGCGTTTTATAGTGATTTTAGCCTTAGCAAAGGAAATTCAAGTCTATGAAATAACTAAAAAATTTATTCGAAAAAACAAAAAAAAAGGAATAATGCCCAGGTGCACCTTCCCGGGCCCTCAAGTACCTGTGTGTCAAATTTCGTGGACTTAAGACGCTTAGCCTTATCGCCACTGACTACACAGAGAGAGAGAGAGAGAGAGAGAAAGTCACCTTCCTTTATTATGTAAGACACATAAAATTGTCAGGGCGCGGTAGCCCAGTGGTTAGCGTGCCGGAATTGCATTCGATAGGCCCGAGTTCGATTCCCGCCACTGCCAAAACAACCGACGTGTTCACGCGGAGTACGATCACGCTAAATATGTAGGTCCGTAAGTCCTTCCGAGAGGTTTGTGGTAGGGGAAGAAGGGTACGGTCCCTGTGGATGCCTCCCCCACTGGGTTCCGGTCTAAATTGGGTGGCACTTCCCGGCCGTCCAAAACAGTTACCTTACACCTTTCTGGTAGGTCGGACGGTCTGGGTCTCAACAACAACAACAACATAAATTTGTCAGTAGATTGTGAAGTGACAGCATATGATACTTGTGTACGAAGATGACTTTTCTACTGCTATACTAAATCAATTTAAAATTATATTTACAGGTTACTTCCGAGACACTATGGGAAGTTATGATCACCTATTCCACTTCTTGGGAACTCTTGCTGTTTTGTGTGGTCTTTTATGGTGTTTTGAACCCAGTTACGCAAGACGTAATAAGAAGAAATTGTCGATAAGACAAGAATTGTCATGCTAGTACAGCAAGAAGATCTGACAACCAACTGTGTTACAGCCTTTATGTGTTCACACGATGTTTATTGACAGTACTTATTTTTATAGTTATTGACGAAAATGTACATAAGACTAAAAAGAACATAATATGACAAACTTAACAAGCTTGGTATGATAAACTTGAAGCTTAGTGGATCTAGAAAGAATTTTAGCCAGTACTGTAGGGAGAATTTTATGACCTACAAATAGTGTTTAACTGGATAATAATATGCTCTGCTATTTTAATTTTATAATGCACTGAAATATTTAATTAGATCATTTACGTAAGCAGTACAAAATATCATTAATATAGACGGGATCTCAATAATAGGGATACTAATTTTTATATTTAATATTCACAATATTTTTATGTAATACTTTCGCTAATGCATTTATTTGATATAATATCAAAAATCTGTCAAACCGATTAGTAATGCATCTTTATAAAAGTTAACCAGTTACATTGCATAAACACAGAACTATTCTGAGCAAATTGAATTTTCTTGAAAAAAAAAACATGTTTCGGAACCTGTCCATTTTTCAAGGAATATACTACATTCAATTATGCCTCAGCAGATTTGGTTGGTTGGTTGGTGTCGTGTCCATAAGAGGTCAGATTGAACCATGTGCAGATATTACGTCTCTCAGAAAATTGGCCTCTCATGGAAAAAGGGTTGCCATTGCCTCAAGAGGTTGGACTTCTGCCTGTTGGTCCGCGGAAGGTATGTCATTTCCCTTCTACCGCCCAAAAGGGAGGCATTCCCTGATCCGTCACCTGGGGACGCGCCCTCTAGGGGTTACAGGCTTCCCCGAGGGCCTACACAGATTTCTAGAGGTTGATGTAGAAAGTGATATTTCTAAATCAACTTCTCCGTTTCTTTAGAGTAAATGCAATATTAAGGCGCAATTTTACTGATATACTTGCAGCAATTATTTGCCCATGAGATTTATGGGGTGGCAACCTCATCAATCTTTAGAAATACTTTCAGAAACGCCGCGATCCCAAATCTCACACACCCAATCCCTCTCCCTCCAAGGAGAATTTTTTGTGTGTTTCACAGACTTGAATGGGAAACTACATCATTGATTGAATCATACATGTTATCTTAAGGCAACACTTTCAACTTTGATGCAGTGAACCTCTACTTTGTTATACCACAACCCCCCACCTATTCTTTCTTTCTTGGTGCTTATTTTCTGAAATGATTGCGCCCTCTACCTTATGTTACCATATGACACTACCGAAACATACCTGAGATTAATAAGAACGCAGTTAATTTTTTGTATATAACATAGACAATCGCATCAATCAGTGATCCCATAAGGCCCGCCATAATTGTACAAATACAATGTTGAGCACACAATCAAACATGTAGTCTTAAAAGTCTGGTGGAAGACCATGAATACACTTTTGCAACAGCGCAACACTGTCGGACAACAGAACTGCAGAAAATTTCGCAGACTAATTGGAAATTCCCGCAGTCCAAACGATTTGACAGCAAGCCTCAATACACAAATCTGTTCGACTTGTCCAGTTTGGACTATTCAGGCCGAGCAGAAACCTAAATTGTACGTGTATAGCTCTTACCTAAGATGTTTACGTCTCCATCGTGACCCACAGTTTCATAAACGTTGTCTTAGAGTAGTAGTTCTTAACCGGTGGTCCACGAAATTATAAAATTGTCGTACTAGCTGGGAAACTATGCTAGGACGGACTTCAGCGTAAATGTGCAGTGCTGCTTGCAACGCAGACAAGTCGCAACTTGCTTTTTCGAGTGAACAATAGAATGGTCGTCACGAGTAGTCAAAATGCGTGCGTATGTGTACGACCCTGTAAATACGCAGAATCGTTGCTTGTGTCAGTGTACACCGAGTAAGTGTATTAGGTATTCAGTTGACCACTGAAGTGGGACGTTTGCTCTACGCCAAAGTTTGGCAAAATCCCTTTTTGATGTGTTTTTGGTTTATGTGTTGTGTATAAACATTATTATTGATAACATATTTAACTTAGATCTCTACATATAAGATTAGGTGATACATTTTTATTAATAAATAACTTTACTAATTATTATGTCTCTTTTTCAGTTTTTTTGTTTTTCATTTTGGAAATAAATTTTTAACGTCATAATTGCGCAGAATGGATAAATTTATTATTAAACGAAAACATGATTCTGAGCAAAATATTGATAATGGAGCAAGCACAAGTAGTTATAATGACGTTTCTTCAAATACATTTCGTACAAAAGATAAAATAATAGATATTAAAATAAGAAAAATTAACAAACAATATTTGAATGAATATTTAAGTTTCGGTTTTACTTGGATCTTCGAGGAAGAATGTTACATTCCACAGTGTCTTGTATATTGAGAAGAACTTGCCAATAGCGCAATGGTTCCTGCTAATTTGAAACGCCACTTTAGGACAAAGCACGACAATCTTGTTTCAGAAACTATAGATCATTTCAAAAGATTTTTGGACATGCAAATTAGACAAGTGAAATATTTTGAAATTTCTGATAAGGCACAACTTTCAGGGTAGCTACATAAATTGTAGGGTAGCTAATAAATTAAAACCACTTATTATAGCAGATTCTTTTACTTTACCAGCACGCTCTGAAATGGCAAAAATTATGTTTGTCGATAAAGGAAAAAAGAAAATTATTAAAATTCCTCATTCGGACTATACAATAAAAAATAGAATTAAAAATATGTCAGATGATACTGAGAAAACAGTACAAATTGACAAGTCCATTGACGTTACCAGTGAAGCTCATATAATAGGATTAGTTCATTTCATTATTGAAAACTAAATAGTGAGTAAATTTCTATGCAGCATCACAGAACTTACCGAATGTACAACAGGTAACAGAGTCAAAAATAGAGCCAAAAATATATTGACTGTATTACTTCAATGTGTTTTTCAAATTTTGACTTAATAGAGTCAATGTACATTGGTTCTATTACGTCATATATAGAAAATTTTAAATATCATGGGAACTGTGTTGTTGTTGAAACCCAGACCGTCCGACCTACCAGAAAGGTGTAAGGTAACTGTTTGGACGGTCGGGAAGTGCCACCCAATTTAGACCTATGGGAACTGTGTGTAGGAATTTATACGGCCGGTGTTTCATCAACGATATGCTCTTCTAAGGGATTTGTTACCCTTGTAAAGACAAGAAGAAACTCAAGTATTGTACCTAGATTAACCTGCTGCTGATTAGATTTTGGTATGATTCGGAAAAAAGAACCTGTCTTTTTTTTACAAAATGGCCCGCAAAAATCGTTAAATCTAAAAATAAAAGACTACTTATCCTGAAATATATCAATTAAATGCTTATTTTATGCGTAATTTTTGACTCGAAAAGAACAATACCAATCCCATTGCTCTAGGACTTAACCTTTCTCGAGATATTTTAGTTTTTTTTTTTAACTTTCCTACACCACGTTTGAAAATAAGTCCAGTTACCAATTGAAAACGAAAACTGAGTTAAAAGTGTAAATTCAGTGTAATTTAAAACAATTATGAGTGCTATTTTGTGCAACTAAACTGAATTAAATGAATTATTGAAGAAATAAAGAGACCGTCTGCGAGGAAAGTCATGTGTTATGCCTACATTAGATTTTTTTCAATATAGCTGAAACAAGGTTCAAAATTGCAAGTTTTATTTCCTGTATTTAAAGTGGCACTTTCTCCGCCATTAAAAACCAATAATACGTAAAATACCTCACAGATAAAATTTCAATCTTTGTTCAGTCCCACATCAGATTTTTACTTTCCCTGCAATACATGGTAATGTATAGGAAAAGTATTGGAATCATGCCGAAAATCGCAACTCGAGTTTTCGACGGATCTACACGTTTTGAGACCTCTAGAATACGAAAAAACCATTTTAACGTGACGTCTGTGTGTGTGTCTGTCTGTCTGTCTGCGTGTCTGTCTGTGCAATGTATGTATCCACTCTAACTCAAAAACTAATGGACTGAATTTCATAAAATTTGGTAGGTAAGTCACTTGGGTATGACCCTGGTGCTGATTAGTTTTTGGTACGATTCGTAAAAACAGAACCCGCCTTTTTTTGCGAAATGGCCAGTAAAAATTTCATGTATCCACTCAAGCTAAAATACTAATTGACCAAACTTCACAAAATTTGGTAGATAAGTTACTTGTACGATACTCTGATGCTGATTAGATTTTGGTATTAATCGGAAAAGAACAACCTGCCTTTTTTTACGAAATGGCCCGCAAAAATGTCATGTATCCACTCTAACTAAATTATTAATTGGCCAAATTTCACAAAATTTGATAAATAAGTTACTTGGGGAATACTCTGTTGCTGATTAGATTTTGGTATTATTCAGAAAAGAACAACCTGCCTTTTTTTACGAAATGGCCCTCAAAAATTGCAAAATCTAAAAAAAGCTACATATGTTCAAATATATCAATTAAATGCTTGTTTTATACGTAATTTTTGATGAGGATAATAATAAGAACAACTCTATTACTCTAGGATTAACCATTCTCGAGATATTTGAGATTTTTCGAATTTAGTTATGCCACTTTTAGAAAAATATCTAATTAACAAATAAAAACAGAAATTGAATTAAAAATGCAAATTTAGTGTTATTTTGTGCAATTAAACTCAATTTAACGAATTATTAAAAAAAAATTCAATTTGAGTCTGCAGGGAAAGTCATGTGCTGCCCACATCAGATTTTTACTTTCCCTGCAATACATGGTAATGTATAGGAAAAGTATTGGAATCATGCCGAAAATCGCAACTCGAGTTTTCGACGGATATACACGTTTCAAGACCTCTAGAATAGGAAAAAACTATTTTTAGCGTGACGTCTGTGTGTGTGTCTGTCTATCTGTTCAGATTTTGTATCCACTCTAACTAAAAAAGTAATTGACCGAATTTCATAAAATTTGGTAGGTAAGTCACTTGTGGGCGAATCTGGTGCTGATTAGTTTTGGGTACCATTCGGGATAAAAGAACCCCTCGGTTTTTTGCGAAAGGGTCCGCAAAAGCTTGTATCCACTCTAGCTGAAAGACTAATAGACCGAATTCCCACAAAATTCGGTAGGTAAGTCACTTGTAGAACACCCTGGTGCTGATTAGATTTTGGTATGAATCGGAAAAAAATAACCTGCCTTTTTTTACGAAATGGCCCTCAAAATTCGCCAAAATCTAAAATAAAAAACTACGTATGCTCAAATATATCCATTAAATGCTTGTTTAATACGTAAATTGTAACGAAGAAAATAATAAGATCAACCCCATTACACTAGGTCTAGCCGTTCTCAAGATATTTTAGATTTTTCGTATTTTCTCTAAGCCACCTTTGAAAAGAAGTCCAGTTATCAAATGAGAGCGAAAATTGTATTAAAAGTGAATTAAATGTAATTAAAAAAGAGAACATGAATATAAGTCTGCAGGGAAAGTCATGTGCTGCCCACATCAGATTTTTATTGTTATTTTTATGACCTTGATGAATTTGGTGCCCTGTAAATTTTTCTTATAATCAAAAGTGTACCGTGATTTTGAAAAGATTAAGAATCACTGTTCTAGTGAACGCGTTTTCATATAACTTAATAGTAAAATACATGCATCGTGTGTACCGGAAATATTTTTAAAGTAGATTCTTCATAAAATAGGAATTCCCGTCACTTTGGCGTCCATATTTTTAAGGATTGGTATTCTTTTCCAGAAAGTTGCTTTTAAATAAGAAAGCAACTAATTGAAGTGAAGCAATCCAGTATTCTTGCAAGGAGTTTGACTTTACCAGGGAAAATATTTGATAGGGAGGAGCTATAATATTATTTTATTTTTAGTTACAGTTTTTACTTTCCCTACAACACATGGTAATGTATAGAGAAGATATTGGAATTATGTCGAAAATCGCAGCTCGAATTTTCAACGAATCTACGCGTTTTGACACCTCTAGATTACGAAAAAACCATTTTTTGCGTGAAGTCTGTGTGTGTGTCTGTCTGTCTGTGGAATGTATGTATCCACTCTAACTGAAAACTAAAGAACCGAATTTCATGAAATTTGGTAGGTAAGTCACTTGTGGGTGACCCTGGTGCTAATTAGATTTTGGTACAGTTCGATATGAAAGGACCTGCCTTTCATTACGAAATGGCCCGCTAAAGCTTGTATCCACTCTAGCTAAAAATCTGATAGACCGAATTTCACAAGATTTGGTAGATAAGTCGCTTGTGGGTCACCCTGGTGCTTGTTAGATTTTGGTACAATTTGGAAAAAAAGACCCTGCCTTTTTTTGCAAAATGGCCCGCAAAAATCGACAAAATCTATAAAAAACAAAAGACTACGTGTGCTCAAATGTATCAATTAAATGCGTGTACTATACATAATTTTTGACGACGGAAAGAATAAGATCAGCATATTACTCTAGGACTAACCGTTCTCGAGTTATTTGAGGGTTTTTTTTTTTTGCATTTTGCATTTTGCATTTTCGCTACTCCGCTTTTGGAAAAGTTTACAGTTACCAAATAAAAACAAAAATTGAATTAAATTCATTCAGTGTTATTTTCTGCAATTAAACTCAATTTAATGAATTGTTAAAGAAATAATGAAAAAAATTAATTTGAGTCTTCAGGGATAGTCATGTACTGCTCACATTAGATTTTTTCAACTGTAATATTTTTTAATTAATGTTTCATTTTTTTTACTGTTATATATTCTATAATTATTAATTTTTAATAAAGGGTATGATCATTCATAATTTTTGTAGTTTTATGACATTAATGATTTTAGCGTTCCCCAAATTTTTCTTATAATCAAAAGTGTTCAGTGTTTTCGAAAAGGTTAAGAACCACGGTTAGAGCATGGGATTGTAGGCATGTTAAGTACGTGAGGCCATATACGGCCATGTTGATATATTAAATTCAAGATTTGTTTTTTTCATGGGGATTTGGTAAGGGAAAAACAAAAACATTTTAATCTATCTTTAAACTGGAATCTATCTTTATCTATCTTTAAACTGGATGTTTGAGATCAGAATTTGCAATTTGACTCTTCAAGATTCAGTGATCGACATCAAAACCACTCAACTATCAAATATTAGATATATGTAATTCTATTGAAATTCTATATTATGATATGCATCGTATCCATATATGTTCATAATAATATGTCGATAGCCATTTCTGTAATTCTTCATATTTTATTTGATTTTAAGTATTTCATATTTTTATGTTCTGCACATAATGTATATTTTTTTAATGTATCTACTAGTGTGATGGGGCTCACAATAATTGTATTTTTTTTTATATAGAATTGTTTTTTAAAGGCACTAGCATAACATATGGGGGAATTTCGAATTGAAACTTCAATGTCGTGGTTTTATATTAGCATGTATGCTTTTACAAAAGGATGTTTTAGCAAAGATAGGGAAGAGTGGGATAATTGTGAGTACTCAAGCAAGTGCTATTATTGATTTATTCATAATGGTTAACATAAATGAATTTGCAATAAAAAAAAACCTTCGCCATTATACGTTTAATATATAAAAACGTGTACGGTTTAAAACTAAACATAATGAGAAGATATTGCAAAATTCACATACAAAACCGCCATATGAAGCAATTATGCTCATTGAGGATATAATGGTCGTATCGGTAGTAATGTGTAAACAAAAATTACGACAATTTAGAGCAGTTCAAAATCTACATCTCTTTATTACCAAAGAATTTATTACTTTATTGAAGTAGAATATTTATAAGCCAATGCAAACAGTTTTATTTAATATCATTTTTACTTCTCAATTATAATTTAATTTCATATTTCAAAAAAATTCTTGCATACACACTTTTCAGGATATTCTTTTCATTAGTGCTAATAAATCAAGACGAAACCTTGATTTCTTGAAGGAGTCCGGATTGATTTGAGGGGTTTACAGTAGCGGACTTCATTTTGCAATATGAATCTTATGGGGAATTAATATAATTGATCAACTAATGGGGGGCCACTCCTAAATACTTTTCTGTTGATGACAATACACAGCCGTAACCAGAGACGAAATTGAAGAGGGGCTCAACAGTCTTAAAGAGGAGGGGGGGGGGACCCTCCCAAAACACAATTAATCATTAGCTTTTTTAAACCATAATAGTTTCTACTATATAATTCAATTCATATAAATTATTAACAATAATTGTGTATTTATATTTGCAAGTTAACAGGTGATTATTAATATCCATATAGCTACTATACATCAATATTAATATATAATAGTTGCAATTGATTTTAATGTAAGCATTAACTAGTAAAAAAGCTATTAATAATTTGTGGAAACATTCTGATAGTTAGTACAGGTTAAAGCTTAATATTAACTCTTACCTTCTCTTCAGTTGATTTTGACTCTAGAATGTATGGCAGTGAACCCCACAATAATACAAAAGTATCACAAATACTATTGTCATAATTTTTCTATATTTTTAAATTAAATATGTAAATTAATTGGTCATTAGTATAATCACAAATTCAGTTAAATTAAAAAATCTTTAAAATAAAGTAATTTAAAAAAAATCTCAAAGAATTTTTTTTTACGCAAAATTTGAATGACATTTTTTTATGAAATTTCATATCATTACTAAAAATTTAATATTTTTATCAGGGGAGGAGTGAGTATACCTCTTAGGGGGCTTAACCCCCTCTGGTCCCTGCCTGACTAAGACCCTGCGATAATATGAACGCAAAACGTAACTTTGCCACAATTTTTGCCTGCATACAATTGCCCCCATTACGATTTTAAAACTTTTCACTTAAAGCAAGAAAACGACCCTGTTAAATATTGAAATAAATGTATGCAAAAATCCAATAAATACAATGTAAATATGCATTTAGTTTAGAATATAAGGATAACAATTTTAGAATTATTTTATTATCTAAGGATAAGAAAATAATAAGAATGAGTGTTGACTTATTACTTTCCTTATATACATAATGTATAAGGAAAGTATTGTGACGGGGTCGAAAATTCGAAATCGAGTTTTCGACGGGAGAGCACGTTTCAAGCATCCCTGATCAGGAATCAAGCATTTTTGAAGTGATGTCTGTGTGTGTGTATGTGTGTGTGTGTGTGTGTGTGTGTGTGTGTGTGTGTGTGTGTGTGTGTGAAAGTATGTGTGTGTGTGTGTGTGTGTCAGTGAGTCTGTGGAGACGATAACTGACGAACGAATGGACCGATTCGAACCAAATTTGGTACAAAAATCACAATCCGTAAACACTGGAAGCCTATTGTTTTTATACGTAATCGAATGTTCAGAACCCCCCTAAATTTTCGAATGAAATTTTGAAAAAATCGTCAAAAATTCAAAACCGCTAATAAAGTTACACAAATAGACATTTCTTATGTAATTTTTCATTAGAAAACGATTGCCATAAATTTTAGAGCGCTAAAATGAACCGTTCTTGAGATATTGTACATTTTTCAAAAAATTATGAAAAAGTCACAAAAAAAAATTCCTATTGAGAAACATGTTCACTTTTCATATGTAATACCATGCGATAAATTGAGTGACTTCATTCTCGTGGATCTAGCTCGTTCCATTCATGAAAAAAGATACTTTGAGTAATACTTTTGTATTTGAACGCCAATAGTCATTTTTCTGCTGTAAGAACAACTTATTTCTTCGTCCATAACGCTTGGCGAAATTTTGGCGACGAATTTGGCGGAATGTCGCCAACTTGGCGACTTTTTGAAATGTTGCCAAATTAACGAAAATCTCGCCAAATGGATAAAAATGACGCTAAATCAATGAAAATGTCGACTAATTGTCAAAAATTCAATATTTTGGAAAGAATATTAGTATCTACTATAAGAAAAACCTATTTTTTTACTGCAAAAGTAGTAAATTCATTACATTATATAAGGAAAGTCATGTGTTGCCCACATCAGATTTTTTTAATAGATATCGTGCGTTCTCCAAAGCAAATGAGGAAATGAGGATAATGAATATGCGACACACATATAGAGCTACAACGTATAGGCGGAGTCTATAATTTTGCTGCATAATATAAAAATATTAGTAAGAAGCACGATTACTCGATACGATTAATTTCTCCACTCTTCCCTACTAGTATCTAAACGTTTGTCCATATTTCATGCTTTCACTTTCATTTGTCCAAATGCTTTTCTTAAACTGGCTGTGATATATTTCATAACAAAATATATATATATTTTTAGATGTATCTCTCTATTTTGTATTTACCTGGATAATATCTACATTTGTATTACATTTGTATAAATTTGGTGTATTTACAGCCTTCCATAAAGAATTTTACATTTACATTGACAAAATGTATAGAACTGCTTTGATACGAGTGCGTATAAAAATTGTTGCTATATCAAACTAACGTAGATTAAGTTGGTATTTATTTTTAACAACATACGAAATATATAAAATGATGAATGCTGTATGTTAAAATGTTCTGAAGCAACCATTGTTAATTTTATTGTGAATCATAATAAAGAATATATGTACAGAAATATCACTGAACTTGTTATATTTTTCAGATATTCTACTCACCAATGCATATATTAACAGGGTACAGTACGAATTTTTCTCACCGGGTTCAATATATTATAACATTCTTAAATAAATGCAGTTAAACTTCTTAATAATGGCCCTACCCAGTGAACTGAAAATTGTAAGTTATTAGAAGGCGTTCGATGCTGAGAATCAATGGCATTAAATATTTCTATTTTTCTGGTGCTATATAAGACACTAAAAATTATTCCATTTCAATATGTTGATTCATGTTACCATTTTGTGATTTACAGCTGACGTTTGAACAGAATAAATACATAAACGGCTCAAATCTAGTTCTCCTATTACTTTCCTTATATACATAATGTATAAGGAAAGTATTGTGTCGAAAATTCGAATTCGAGTTTTCGACGGGAGAGCACGTTTCAGGCATCCCTGATCACGAATCAAACATTTTTGAAGTGATGTCTGCCTGTGTGTGTGCCAGTGAGTCTGTGGAGATGATAACTGACGAACGAATGGACCGATTCGAACAAATTTTGGTACAAAAATCACAATCCGTTAACACTAAAAGTCTATTGCTTTTATACGCAATCGAATGTTCAGAACCCCCCTAAATTTTCGAATGAAATTTTGAAAAAATCGTCAAAAAATCAAAACCGCTAATAAAGTTACGCAAATAGACATTTCTTATGTAATTTTTCATTAGAAAACGATTGACATAAATTTTAGAACGCTAACATGAACCGTTCTCGAGATATTGCACATTTTTCAAAAAAATATCAAAAAGTCATATAAAATAAAAAAAAAATTTCCTGTTGAGAAACATGTTCATTTTTCATATGTAATACCATGCGAGAAATTGGGTGACATTATTCTCGTGGATCTAGCTCGTTCCATTCATGAAAAAAGATACTTTGAGTAATACTTTTGTATTTGAATGCCAATAGTCATTTATCTGCTATAATAATAACTTATTTCTTCGTCCATAACGCTTGGCGAGATTTTGGCGATGAATTTGGCGGAATGTCGCCAACTTGGCGACTTTTTGAAATGTTGCCAAATTAACGAAAATCTTGCCAAATGGATAAAAATGACGACTAATTGTCGAAAATTCAATATCTTGGAAAGAATATTAGTATCTACTATAAGAAAAACCTATTTTTTTACTGAAAAAGTGGTAAATTCCTTACATTACATAAGGAAAGTCATGTGGTGCCCACATCAGATTTTTTTAATTTCTGTGGATATGGAGTATACTTAAATAGCCAACTGATAAGGGAAACCTCCTTAAGTAGAATCCCCAATTATTCTGAAAAAAAAATAGGTTTGACATCTCTATAATACGCATTGTACTGAGTGCCTGATTGATTGGTGTGATTAGGTGACCTATCAAAATTGTCGAGTACATCCACTATAGCTTGTCGAGCACTTCCTTTCTAGTTTGTCGAGCATTTCTGCTATAGCTTGTCGAGAGCATTTAGGCTATAGCTTGTCGAGCACTTCCACTATAGACAAAATATCGGTTTCTGTCTCATTCGATCAGTTGAGGCAATTTCCAGGTCATCAGAAAAAATCTAATATTTCGGAAAATTGAATGCAGGGGTGGCGATATGAAGGGATATTAAAAAATATATCAAAATCATTTAAAACATTTGCACTAGCTAGAATCTAGGTTTCGGTGTCATTAGATCCGTCTAAACTTCCAAATCAACTGAAAATTTGTCAATTTCAAAACTTCGAATTAGTGGGGGGGAGTCACAATACAAAGGAATTTAAACAGAAATACAATAAATACAAAAATTATAAAATACGCGCCATTTTTATGCTTAAATCTGAAAGAGCTTTTTCTGAATAATATTCAGAAATGTTATCAACAACTTTTATTAAGCTTGAAGATGTCGCATTTAATGAACACTGACCATTTCGAAAGAGCTAAGCACGGGTGGATATTATGTCATTGGAAACGACCAATTATATAGTACCATTGTGAAAAATCTGATGTGGACAACACATGACTTTCACTACATATTGCCATGCCTTCACTTCTTTCACAGCAAAGTAATGACGTACAGGATCGGCAACACAAAGTTTTTGGCGTTGTATTGTATAATACAATTGGTCGCTTTTCTAGATAACACCATGTAAAACTATGTCGAAGTACCCAATTAACTTATATTTCGCACAAATATAATTTGACGATAAAAAGCAGTTACGAAATATTGTTATCATCTACTAAGCGATATAGTCCACGTATTCCACTATTTTAATTTCTAGAAGTTAAACCCAAAATACGATATGGTGTACAAAATTTTTTGGAAAATTATACCTCATTCATCCGCCTGCAGCTCTTGGTCTCATAATATTGTTACGAACGTATCCTCTAGAATCGTGGATGTATACGCAGGATAGAAGAACGAGTCCAAGTTTCAGGGTAACTTACGTTTATTCACAAGCACAAAGTAAACAGGAACAGTATACAATCAAACAGCACTTAAATGCTCCACAGCCGCTACTATTCTCAAAACATTGACAAAAATCACAGTCCAATGTAGCTCGTGTCATACCCATTCGTCAACTCTCCCACAACGGAGGGATGAGTAGTTTTTATAGCCTCGGTAGAAACTTCTGGAAATCTCTATATCTTAAAGAATAATAGTTATTTCGTGAAGTTTCTAGAACATTTCGAGAGTCGTCAAATGTTGCCAAATTGGCGATAAATTGCCAAATCTGGCAACCCTTTTTCTAACTAGGAAATCCTGGTAACCCTGGACTCACGTCATCTCACGTCATGTTGACGTCATGGACTGTGTTTTCTTCGCCTGGCTTTCGAGACAGACGAAAGAGGAGGCGCCAAAGGAAATATTGCGCGTTCGCAACAATATCCTCGAACACATTTCAGCTAAGCACTTCTCGCAATCAATATTAATAATTCTTATACGACGCTCTATGGACACAAAATTGCTGCATTACACCTTACAAAACGCAAATACTTTACGAAACCCAAGGCTCTCTAACAAAATTCACTATATTTCAAATCAGGAGTATGACTCCTCCTAAAGCGACAGGGATCATAAAAAAAACTGAACTGAAGTTTTTAAAATATTAAATTTTAATCAATTTACTTTAGTTAATTTAATGTTATTTTTGTCAATTCGGTAACATATTTATAAAAGAGGACTTATAAAATCATTTATTTAACTTTGATGACTGTACTAATTTTCTTATAATTTTTTTTTCAAATATTCATTTAGAAATTGGTGGGGGTGCATCTTTAGAGCATTCAATCCTTTTAAAAATCAATAGGGTTGCAGAATTCACTAATTGTAATAAGAGTATGAAATGTCATTCAAAACGGTCTATACATTCAGAAAAATTCGCCTCCACAGATCCACACACTAACATACACGCACACTAACATACACACATACACACACACTAACATACACACACACACACACACTAACACACACACACTAACACACACACACTAACACACACAGACATCACATCTTTGAGTTCATGTAGACTTGAAACGCGGTCTTCGGTCGAAAACTCGAATTTGAATTTTCGAACCTGTCACAATACTTTCCCTACACATAATACTACGTCTATCGGGAAAATATAAATGAATTGCGAAATTTAAATTGAATTTTATTATGAGCGAGCGAAGTGAAATCCATTCTTTATTGAAGTATCATTCTCTCCATTCTCTAACGAAGCGAAATCAATATTTGCCAACTCAATAACTACAATAGGTAGGAAGATGGAAATTTTAACACATACTTAAAATTGCACACAGATGTGCAGAATAGCATTTTCAATAATTAAAACAAATTGTAACAGAGTGAGACGCCCATTTTTAAACCGCGCATGCTTACTACGCTCACATTTCACTTTAACCGCGTATTTTCACAAATAACAAGTAAATAACTTTTAAGCAGCTTATTGTTATGAAACAACGCAATTTTTACCGCAAATTCATTCCCACCTGCTTGCTACTGCAGTACCTACTGCGTTGGGGAAGGGAAGCACTTGTCTATCCTAAGTTTAAATGCTATTTTTGTGTTTTGCTTTTCAGGATGCTGCACTCATACTACACTATGGTAATAGTGCTTTTATTAATGTGAGAGTCAGACAAGTGGGGAATGTACCAGAAAATTCAACAAAGAAATTCTAAAAAATTATATTATTGGAGAACACAAATCTTTAGAAAATTATGGTTCTTGTCAAACGGGAAGGCGATTCGAAGCCATTGCGGAGAGACGAAGGAATCAAAGGAAAATGTACGCTCGCATATAAAATGAGCATCATTTCAGTGACTAATAAAAAAAGGAAAATTAATTTCTCCCGAAAATAGCACAGGACGCTTAACAACTGGCAGGACGAGAAAATCTCGCACTCCATTCGTATACGCCCTTTACAAAAAACAAAGGTAAGATGAAAACTTCTATTAGATTCTACTAAATGTTAATAGCTTCTACTTTTGTTCTCGTTGGAAACAGATCTCAATTTTCACTGTATCAGACAGAGATCCAATTTGTCCGCAGAGTCGTCCAAAAATCATTTCGAGTTCGTTATAGAAGACCCTGGGTTTCCTTTCTTACCTATAGTGGTTGTCAATTGCCCTACAGAAGGAACAGGCTAATATGATTTAGTTACTGAATCTCTAATTGGAAATGAATATCAATGCTGTCAAGGACTTTATCAACGACGGTATTATGTTATTCCAGAACTTAATGCAATCTAAAGCCCCGTCGACGCCTATATTGAGTAGATGTTTTGCAGTGACTATATATATCTACGCTCATCAGGAGAAAATAATATCTAAGACTGTATCGCTCCTAAATTGAGAGTATGCAGTCTTTGACCTAATCGATAAATAATCTTGGACTTAAGCTATCATCGACGTCATCTAAGCTTTCCTTTAATAAATTGCTGTAAAGTATGGTTCTACGTACATAATCTTTTAAGGAGTCTCCATAAACAACGCTAAGCTATCATCGACATCACCTAAGCTTTCTTTTAATAAATTGCTGTGAAGTATGGTTCTACGTACATAATCTTTTAAGGAGTCTCCATGAACAACGCTAAGCTATCATCGACGTCATCTAAGCTTTCCTTTAATAAATTGCTGTAAAGTATGGTTCTACGTACAAAACCTTTTAAGGAGTCTCCATAAACAACGCTAAGCTATCATCGCCGTCATCCAAGCTTTCCTTTAATAAATTGCTGTAAGGTATGGTTCTACGTACATAACCTTTTAAGGAGTCTCCATAAACAACGCTAAGCTATCATCGACATCATCTAAGTTTTCCTTTAATAAATTGCTGTAAAGTATAATTCTACGTACATAATCTTTTAAGGAGTCTCCATAAACAACGCTAAGCTATCATCGACGTCATCTTAGCTTTCCTTTAATAAATTGCTGTAAAGTATGGTTCTACGTACAAAACCTTTTAAGGAGTCTCCATAAACAACGCTAAGCTATCATCGCCGTCATCCAAGCTTTCCTTTAATAAATTGCTGTAAGGTATGGTTCTACGTACATAACCTTTTAAGGAGTCTCCATAAACAACGCTAAGCTATCATCGACATCATCTAAGTTTTCCTTTAATAAATTGCTGTAAAGTATAATTCTACGTACATAATCTTTTAAGGAGTCTCCATAAACAACGCTAAGCTATCATCGACGTCATCTTAGCTTTCCTTTAATAAATTCCTGTAAAGTATGGTTCTACGTACAAAACCTTTTAAGGAGTCTCCATAAACAACGCTAAGCTATCATCGCCGTCATCCAAGCTTTCCTTTAATAAATTGCTGTAAGGTATAGTTCTACGTACATAACCTTTTAAGGAGTCTCCATAAACAACGCTAAGCTATCATCGACATCATCTAAGTTTTCCTTTAATAAATTGCTGTAAAGTATAATTCTACGTACATAACCTTTTAAGGAGTCTCCATAAACAACGCTAAGCTATCATCGACATCATCTAAGTTTTCCTTTAATAAATTGCTGTAAAGTATAATTCTACGTACATAATCTTTTAAGGAGTCTCCATAAACAACGCTAAGCTATCATAGACGTCATCTAAGCTTTCCTTTAATAAATTGCTGTAAAGTATGGTTCTACGTACAAAACCTTTTAAGGAGTCTCCATAAACAACGCTAAGCTATCATCGCCGTCATCCAAGCTTTCCTTTAATAAATTGCTGTAAGGTATGGTTCTACGTACATAACCTTTTAAGGAGTCTCCATAAACAACGCTAAGCTATCATCGACATCATCTAAGTTTTCCTTTAATAAATTGCTGTAAAGTATAATTCTACGTACATAATCTTTTAAGGAGTCTCCATAAACAACGCTAAGCTATCATCGACGTCATCTTAGCTTTCCTTTAATAAATTGCTGTAAAGTATGGTTCTACGTACAAAACCTTTTAAGGAGTCTCCATAAACAACGCTAAGCTATCATCGCCGTCATCCAAGCTTTCCTTTAATAAATTGCTGTAAGGTATGGTTCTACGTACATAACCTTTTAAGGAGTCTCCATAAACAACGCTAAGCTATCATCGACATCATCTAAGTTTTCCTTTAATAAATTGCTGTAAAGTATAATTCTACGTACATAATCTTTTAAGGAGTCTCCATAAACAACGCTAAGCTATCATCGACGTCATCTTAGCTTTCCTTTAATAAATTGCTGTAAAGTATGGTTCTACGTACAAAACCTTTTAAGGAGTCTCCATAAACAACGCTAAGCTATCATCGCCGTCATCCAAGCTTTCCTTTAATAAATTGCTGTAAGGTATGGTTCTACGTACATAACCTTTTAAGGAGTCTCCATAAACAACGCTAAGCTATCATCGACATCATCTAAGTTTTCCTTTAATAAATTGCTGTAAAGTATAATTCTACGTACATAACCTTTTAAGGAGTCTCCATAAACAACGCTAAGCTATCATCGACATCATCTAAGTTTTCCTTTAATAAATTGCTGTAAAGTATAATTCTACGTACATAATCTTTTAAGGAGTCTCCATAAACAACGCTAAGCTATCATAGACGTCATCTAAGCTTTCCTTTAATAAATTGCTGTAAAGTATGGTTCTACTTACATAATCTTTTGAGGAGTCTCCATAAACAACGCAGTACCTTGGCAGCTCTGAATATAGACGACGCGTCTACAAAGCTTCGCCACTGGGACGCTATGCAGTACAACTGAGGTACGACAACTGCTCGGTAATGTACTGTCCTTACAGAATCTTATCTTTGCTGTAAGAAACTTGGGTGAGCACATGTTCCTCTTTTCACTAAAAGTACTATAACGGAGAATCTAGACAGCTCTGCATTGGCGGTATGACTACAAGGCTTCAGTACTTAGGACTCAACACAGCACATCAATCCGCAGCATCTTCTCTTACTAACTTGTCTTCGCTAGATTTAACAAGAAAGATCAATCATGCATAAGCATTGATTATGAAACACTTTCCAATTGAAATGCAATTTCGTTCAAAAATTTTTAAAATGTGATACATTCTGTGGTGATATCTTTTACATTATCACAGTACTACAGTAATTTATTATACTTAAATATTTAAAACTGTATCGAAATATAAATCATCTGATTCTCTATGCAAAATCAATGAATATTTCAGTCATATAACTTGTATTCCAGACTCCAGAGCTAAATAATTTCGTGTGAAAAAAATTCAGCAATTCTTATGTAACTCACCTTACAATCGCTTCAGATATTTGCATAAGTTAAATTTAGGCTTCGTTGAAGAAATAATAAAAGTTTAGGGATCATTTAAAATCACAACTATTGTAATTGCATAGGCACGGAATTTAGATACACAGATAATACACAGACACGCAGATAATATATGTGTGTGTGTGTGTGTGTGTATGTATTCAAAGTATTGGAATCGTGCTGAAGATCGGAACTCAAATTTTCGAAGGATCTACACGTTTTAGGACTTCTAGAACACGAAAAAACTATTTTTAGGAAGACGTCTGTGTGTGTAAGAGTGTATCTGTGTATGTTTTTGTGTGTCTGTGGGGATATTACATCCACTACAATTGTAAAATTAATGGACCGAATTTCATAAAATTTGGTAGGTATGTTTTTTGTGGGAAATCCTGATGTTCATTAGATTATTGTACGATTCGTAATAAAAGAATCTGCTTTCTTTACGAAATGACCGGCAGAAATTGCCTTTATCCACTCTAGCTAAAAACTAATACATAGAACAAATTTAACAAAATTTGGTGTATAATATTTCAATGACCTACAAGTGATTTATATACCAAATTTAACAAAATTTGGTACATAAATCATTTGTAGGTTATTCTAGTACGATTCAGGAAAAAGGAACGGCCTATTTTTGCGAAATGGCCCGCAAAAATCGTTAAATATAAAAATAAAGGACTACGTGTGCTCAATTATATCAATTAAATTCCTATTTTATACGTGATTTTTGACAACAAAAAGAATAAGACTAACCCCATTACTCTAAGACTAGCCGTTCTTGAGGCTTCAGTACTTAGGAATCAACGCAGCACATCAATCCGCAGCATCTGCTCTTACTAACTTGTCTTCGCTAGATTTAAAAACAGCAATGTCTGAGTTTACCCAACACTGATCCTCCGCCGAGTCCTGCCTTCTTCGAATCATCATGCAGTATGATCAGACCTCAGCTGAGATGGACTTCGGCGCTCGCCAGCCATGACGACAACCTTGGGAGTCCTGAAGGCTAGTTCTATATCCCAGATACCAATTGGATCTGATGAGTAGAACCCTTTTCCCAAAGGATACTTCCCTGTCTATTCACTTACCTCTAGTGATAGAGGAATCGTGATACTTTTATAATTGGATTAATATATGTAAGGTATAATACCATATCTTATGAGTGTTACGATTAGTAAAATTATACTAATTCTATCATTTGTACTAAAATTAAACAGACACTAAACAGACTAAAATTAATAAGACAGACATACATACAGACAGACATTGCCTTTTATTATATAGATTTATTTTATCAAAAGGCACCTAAGTGTTATTCATTGTGACAGTTTTTGAATGCTTCTACTATTCTTTTCCTTTTCAGTTTGTTTTTGTTTTCATATTTTTTTATTTTTGGTGTGGCAACGATCTCTTTACTGGCCCACACGACACAAATATTTACTGGCAGATTTCTTCTCGGCCATGTTGATGTGGTTGCTCCGTCTCTTTTCCTGGAAAAGGAGGCTGCATTTTACTTATGATTGTGTAGCCTTTTTTCCTGAAGAAGGAAGCTGCTTTTGCCTTCAAATCCAGTTGATATTTTTAATTCAACTGATTATGCTATTGCTGGTCTCTAAGTATTTTACGTTATGATAGTTTTAGACAGCAATTTGGTCGAATTCTTCGATTACTGTCTTTACTTTTAAAAATAAAAATCCTTCAATAATCAAACAATTGAATAAGATACTAAAAATAATTAAATTTATGAAAATAAAGACCTTGAACCTCTACACAGTATTTATATGCATTCAAATTTTAAACCTGGTAAAAAATAAATATCTACAGACTCTTGAATTTTAGCGATTAAAATATTTGTGAAAAATATTTAATTCAAACCCCGAACAATAAAAGTAGGTCGAAATTTATAACAAGAAAGATCAATCATGCATAACGTATTGATTATGAAACACTTTCCAACTGAAATACAATTTTATTTAGATATCTCTAAAATGTGATACATTCAGCGTTGATATTTTTTAAATTATCACAGTACTACAGTAATTTATTATACTTGAAAACTTAAAACTTCATCGAAAAAGACAATTCTAGTGACACAAAATGAACTTGACTCAAACGACTTCATCGAAATACAAATAATTTGCCTCTCAATGCAAAATCAATGAATATTTCATTCATATCACTTACATTCCAGACTCCAGAGCTAAATAATTTTGCGTGAAAAAATTCAGCAATTATTATGCAACTCACTTTACAATCGCTTGATTTACTTAAATTCTGCATATGTTAAAATTAGGCTTCGTTGTAGAAGTAATCAAAGTTTAGTGATCAGTTAAAATAAAATATATTGTAATTGCGTTGGGACAGAATTTAGATACACAGATAATATACAAAAATAAACCGTGTTTATGACGGATGCAACACTAAATAAAAATTTAAACGATTTTTAAAAATCATAGCGGTAAAACTGGATGCCATATTTTGTTTTGCAATGAGTCACGTGATATCTTCATATATCATAGGTATAATTATTATTTTAATTTTTAATTAAAAAACTATCCAACATATTTTGCTAAAAAAATATTGTACATTTTATGTGATAATTTTAATATTTTCTAAAATTTTCGAAGCAATTTGTGATTTTTAACTCCGCTTAAAGAATGTTTGAAAAATTAGGTCCCATAGGGTTCAGTGTATTTCATTTTTTCAACCCGGGTTAAATGCGAAACTAATTGCGTGATATTATTCATTTTCATTCCCATATGTTCCACAGACCGTCTCAGCAACATACCAAAATTTCATTTTCATACAGTCACTTTTATGGCAGTTGTTATCGTGCGAACGGACAGACAGACAGAATGAACAAAGTCATAAACACTTTTCAACTACGTTGGAAAGTGTTAAAAACAAAAACTATGAATCTCTACACAGTATTTCTACTCATGAAAATTTTAAATCTGATAAAAAAAATATATCTCCAAACTCTTAAATCCAAACGATTAAATATTGTGAGAAATATTTAACTCAAAATCTCAACAAAAGAAAAAATGGAATGAATTTTATAAAAACGAAGACTTTAAACCTCTTTACAATTCTTATTTTCTGTTTATAACAATTTTAAACCGGAGAAATAATACATATCCCCAAACCCATAAATATTAGCGATGAAAATATTAGTGAATAATATTTGACTTAAAACCTAAACGAAAAAAAAAACGGAAGCCGAATTTTGTTACAGAATCTGTTAGTAACTACTGTCAGACAATGATGCAAATGGAAGTAAAGGTAAGGAATTAAAACTCCATACTGAGAAAATGCTAATATCATTTAAGATAATAATTCAGGTAGCGCTACGATAAGTCCTATATTTATTTAAACTGACAATTTTATAGAAATAAATTAGTAGCGCAATACAAATTAGAGCTTAAACAATAAGGAATATTCGTATGTATTCAAAATTATTTTACCTTTCAATTTATTTTTATCTCCCTATATTCTGAACTCTATCCTACAACTGTGATAAAATACTGATTAATTACACTGATAATCAGGGAATCTTAAATCAAAAGTAATCAAAATTACATATGCTCAATTCATATACTCAACGCCTCTCTATTGTATCAATTAGAAACAAAGGGCGCTTTACAAACACAAGCGATACCTAAATACAATTCTAAAAGCATTATGACATTTTCAAGCGTTTTCATTCATAGGAGTTATATCTCCTTCAGTCTAACTCTTTGATAATGCATATAACTAAATATTCATTGCCCCAAACCCAGTAATGAATCCAGAATTATACTCACAACAGCGAATTCGACATAACTTCTCATTCGATAAGTTTGTCATTTTGAAAAACTTGCTTTCGCGGTTATTGCTTTCGAAAGACTTGCTTTCGATGTAGTGGGCTAAGATGAAATTGCAGTCGGCAAAATGGTTCTCGATGTACTCAAGTGAAGCCCCCCCCCCCCCCTAAAGCAACCCGAATTTCAGCACAGTCAAAAGATGCTTTCGAGACGAAAACAATACGTAATCACCGAATTACGCATTTCTTCCGTAATACTGTTTTAAATCTTTTTATGATTGATGATAAAACCATGATTCTGGAATTTTAAATCTCTCTGCTATCTCATTTATTGCCTTTTTACAGTAGCATTAGATGATAGCAATTTTTATTCATGCATATTTATGGTGTTCAAGAAAATATTTCAAAAATACTTGTGGAAATACTTATAGAAACTGTAAGAGAAACTGCAAAAACTGTAACCGAACATATGGCACTCTAAAGCTAGGTAAATGATTATGTATTTACATCCGCTTCGAAACAATCTGTTATGTACAACACATGATTTTCTCTTTACACTAAATTTAATTCCCTTTTTATCGCGCGTATAAAATACCTAAAATAATGCGCGCTACACTATATTCTCAGAGTATTTTGGCATCTTACCAGGGGCGTGCTGGGTCCCCCAAGAGGGCGGTGGATAGACTGGTACGGGGGCGCCAGCTACCGGGAGGGTCTGGGAGTGCTTAAAACATCATTTTGTCTTACTTAACATTAAGTAATAGAACCTAAAATTATGTATTTAAAAAAATAGCTTTAAATAAAATAAAGGTAAAAAAAATAATTGAGAGCAAGATTTCCGTTGATATAATATATATTACAATATGCATATTTATTTAATATCGCCTGAAATAAATATGATTCATTTGATGTAATGAACATATATCAGCTACTTGTCAGAATTTAATAAATGGTAAATATAAAAGTAAAGGATACCTATATCATACTAAGTGGTTAAACACTGAGCAATCGCCTCATTTCAGAGATCAATTGACACAAATTATCAATTATAGTGTCACTGTCTCTAATGTTCAATAAGTCTGATTCAGATTGCATTAATAATAATGTCTCCAAGTTGTCACTGCTTAAGGTAGATCTCAAGCTTGTTTTAATAATCTCAAACTTGGAAAAAACCCTTTCACATGTTACTTGAGTCATCGGGATTGCCAACAGCAGCTTATATATTTTGAACAGTTCATTATACTGACGAGAGTACATGCTATAGTTAAGAAGCACTTCGTAAGCGCACTTTAAGCAAGAATTTCACTTATTGTAATTGCAAGGTTGAAATGTTGAGTTCTCTTCTTCGTCAAAGTCATCAGAAGACAAATCACGTTCTGTGGATCTTCTTCTTCATACTCTTCACTGATTGTCTTTTTGCTTATTTGGAGCCATACATCAGCAAATGAAGTAAGTTCTTCAGCAAGCTTTCCATTGTCAAGTCTTGGGAGAATCTCTACTATATTGTCCAGGGCTTTGGGAGGTAAGGGTTTTTTATTGCCAAACCGCTTAGGATCAAACCAGGCTAGATTTAGGTATAAGTTTTTATGTTGGAGAAGTCTGTTTTCTATAGTATTGATGATGAGAGTATCTATGACACTGTAAAATGTTGACATTTTAAAACCATCTACTTCTGAGGTATGACCAGCATCTTATCCGTGAAGCTTTTTCCCCTTTCTCTTTCGTTTCTCTTTCAATTCAGTTTCAATGCAAATACTTTCCAAAGGCTCATTTTTTTTTACTCTTTTATCTAAACTGCGAGTCATTATCTATACGAATGTTCTTGCAGCTTGTAAAGTTTCATCAAGCTTTTGACGTAATTCTTTAAGTTTTAAGTGAGAAGTTTCGATGAGTTTCCATGCTTGAACGAAATCGAGATTCTTAGTCTGTAAGTAATCAGACAAAGGAGTGATTATCTTAAAAATTTTCATAAACAACATAGCTACTAATATTGTATCAAAACTTGTAAACTTTATGAGAAGACCTTCAGCTTTAGAGTTAAACTCTGGAGAATTAGATATCTTAAACAAGGTACTGAACAATTATAAGTAGATGACCTTCGTAGGGTGAGATTTTTTAATATCATATCTTGACCGTAGCATTACTGCGGCTTCGCCACCTGGTCATGCCAATAGCTTCACCTTAAAAGAAGGGTTTTTGTAATCTTTTAAGTGGCTCCTTTATAAACACTTGAGCTTCTTCTTGCAGTACATTAAAAAATGATATAGTTACAATGAGACATTGGGCAGTGTCAGGGAGAACTAGGTTCAGTACATGGGCATAGTACCAAGTGTGAATGTAGTGTGGAATTACTTCAGATAATCTTGCTGTCAATCCTTTAAAATGACCATTCATGTTAGAAGCTCCATAAAAAACGTTAGTAACGCAGTTCTTGATCGGTATGTCGGCATCTTCCAAAACTGTTCTGAGTGACTGAAACAGATCCTCGCCTGTGGTGTAAACCACACATTTTACAGCTAGCAGTCTTTCTACGACTTCATAACCCTTAACGTAGCATAAGACATAAACACATTGGTCGTAACTTGAAACATCTACTGTAGTATCCATTAGGATGAAAAATTCCCTGCCAATTTCACTTCTTTACATATTTTTCTTTTTATTTCTGCTTTCATGTATTGTTAGATTTTCACAATCATGTTGTTTCTTAAAATTGTAACTTGATCTCCTTTTTCTACTGGCATTTTCTTTCTTTTTTTATTTTCGTCGGGTTTTCTGTTCTAGAGGAGGTTTGTTTTACTTTTTGAAATTACACTGCTCACATGCTTCTCTAGAATCACATCATATTTTCTTAGCATGAGAATCATCTGTAAAAAATTTCCATGGTTCACTGAGTCGTCATCCAAAGTATGAGCAGATTTTACTTTTCCCCGAAAAAGAAAACCTTGTTTACCTATCAGTTTCAAAACATCGACTACTGTTTCTACTATATGTCTTCTTTCTTTTACTTCCTGTTTCCTGTTGGCCATTTGGTTCCCAAACAGAAGATCGGGCAAACTTTTCTCATCTTTCATTAGCATGAAACAATTTACAGATTGTGAGTTTTCGAGTTTTCATGCTCCTGTAGTCTCTAATGGACATGCTTCCAATCGCTGAATCTAGAGCAAAATACTGAAGTGGATTTGTGAAATGCAACACAAATGAAACAGAACGGTTGTTGTGTTTTTCCGTTGTAGGATAGGCACTGCCTTCGGAAAATTTGGTTACCACTGTTACTTTCTTCGATTTTAAATATTGATTTTCTATCTGTAAAAGGCACTTCTTTTTCATCAGGCTGAACTGGTTGAAACGCCAAGTATAATTGCAAGTCATTTGCTCCCAGTTTCTTAAAGTAATCAATATCTACTGTTGGTGTATTAAATGAAGTTCTTGGGCTTGAGTGCGGTTTTGTATTTGACGTTGATAGTCCTGGTTCTTGTAATTGTTCGTGTGTTGTTTCTACATTGTCTGAATTCGAGAACGTTCTAGGGAATTCTTTTACAAGACTTTGTTCATCAACAGAATCATTCAATTGCGTTCCTTGGCTCGATACTTCATTTTCTAAGAGAGATGGCGTTGTTCACAATCTGAGGATTTTGATAAAAAAGCTGTTACTTTGGGGCATGTTTTAGCAGATTCATGCAACATTTTATTTCTTTTATCTTTCTTACATTCATGGCCGCTTTACTTCCTTTTTTTTTCTCTTCCATTTCATTACTGTTGGAATTCTGAAAACAATGAAATAATAAGTAATTAAAAATGAAAAAAGTAAGTAATTAAAAATAAAAAAATAAGTAAGTAGAAGGAAACAGCAAGGCAAAATTACCTTCAAATAAAAAAACTAACATTTAAAAAACAAAATTTTGGTGCATACAGATTGTTAATAAGTATCCCTTAATCTTAGGCATTAAAATAAATACAGTTGAAATAAAGTACCCTAGTCTCACCAGGTCCTAATTAGCATGTCGGTGAACCTGGAAGCCTCGCTTTAGAGGCGGCCTCATCTTGAAAAAAAAAAGCGTGAAAAAAAGCAAATTTACTCATTTTTTGTTGAAAGATAATTCCGAAAAACAATTAGTGATGTTATCTTTTACATGTGGGTATCAAAATTTGCTATAAACAGAGCAATTAAACTAAATATAACACATTTATAAAACACAAACTTACCATACGCATCAATGCTACGGCTGCATGACGTGAATGAAACGAGATAGACGGCCTAAGGGAGATTTCTTCCTTTTCAGGGCGTCCCCTTGTCTTTCAATTTCCTTGAATAAACCAAAATTACAATAAAACACTTTATAACATGCCGCGGAGTTCGAACTTAGCACAAGCTCATTCCTTCATTTCGCGTTTCAACAGAGGCTTCGGGCAGAGCGGTTAGTCTCGCAGAGTCATCACCTCCACAATACAAAAGGCAGTGAATACTGGTACCGTCTTCAGCGCCAAATTTCTCGGAGTAATCAGTCTCGCACTGACGTATTATTTAGATACATTTTGGGGTTTTTTTTTTACATAAGTAATTCGAACGAAAATTTCACATCCAGGGAGGCGAGAGGCGCCGTGAGAAGAGGGCGCACCGGGACATGTCCCGGTGTCCCGGTGGGCCAGCACGCCCCTGCATCTTACCCAATTTTTATATTGTGGATTCGAGAAATATTTGTTTCTGCTGTATGGAACTGGGTTCATAGAGTTTTGCTTGCATGTATGAATTTGGCAATTCTGCTCTTTTTAGATTATACCACTCATATGTAATGGATCGCTGTTTTTTCCACAACAGATTTCCTTGTCAAGCTTTGCATTGCACGCAAGAATGGAAATTGATATGTAAATGTTGAATCAGACTTCTTAATGTCCATAAAAGAACATTATAGAATATTAATAGGTGCAATGCTCTTTATATGAAGGATAAAAAGAACTTGAGCAACGCATAAAAGTACAAATAATACAATAATACAGCATACAGCTGTTTCGCGAATACGCTGGATCCTCTTCATCAATGCAATAGAACCAGCGTATCGGCGAACAAACCCGAAGTCCAAAAGAAAAGTAGGCGCAAAAAGAAGACGCAGGGGGTATTATATACCCAAGACCTGGATTAAGAGAGAGCCAATAAGAAAGCAGCATGAATACCGCCCAGCTGATCCGAAACGACAAGTTACACACTATATTGGCGTGCACCAAAACACAACAGGAATATTCCGACAGGACGAATTAAGTCAGAACAAGAATAAATGAGAGCCAGAAAAACGAAAAAAGGTTGATATGACACATAAGAACACCAGAGGTATAGAACAAAGAAAAGAGGAAGAAGGGGGTTACAGGGCGTTCTGCCAGAACTGGAATTGTTATGAAATTGGAAGGCTTTAAAGAAGTCCAGCTCATAGATGGACGTGCATTTTTGTATGATCCTTGCTGAAGTAAACTCAAAACGGTAGTCTAATTGATAGCAATATTGAGCAATTGAAGATTATTAAAATCCTCTTTTTTTACATAGTTTTCATGTCCCTTAATACGAAATTTTAAAGCACTTTTAGTTTGACCGATACAAGGAAGACCGTACTAGCAAGAAATACCGTAAATGCTTCTATTTATATAACATCTTTAAACAACAAAAAAATAGGATTATAGAACATCTTTGGACAGTTCATATTTTGCAGTTCATTCATCATTTTTGCATTTCATATTTTGATTTTGCTTTAGACAATATTCTTCCAAAGCAACTAATTAGCAAGTTTTTGAGCAGTCATGTCATTATGATGTTTGTACCAAAGTGTTTCTTAAGGCAACACAAACTAATCCTGGGCATGTTGTGAAGTTTGACAAGGAACTCCGCAGAACTAGAAAGACAGCGATTTATCCCATGAAAGTGGAAATATTTAGAACTGCTCAGAATAACTACCAATACACTAAATTCGATTTTCTAATTACAAAAATTAATTCTTATGGTGCAAAAAATAGGCATTGCGAAATCTACGAATTAAGAAAAAGTGCCTGAAAACTTTAAAGAATATAGTACATACCGTAAATGCTTCTATTTATATAACATCTTTAAACAACAAAAAATAGGATTATAGAACATCTTTGGACAGTTCATATTTTGCAGTTCATTCATCATTTTTGCAGTTCATATTTTGATTTTGCTTTAGACAATATTCTTCCAAAGCAACTAATTAGCAAGTTTTTGAGCAGACGTGTCATGATGATGTTTGTACCAAAGTGTTTCTTAAGGCAACGCAAACTAATCCTGGGCATGTTGTGAAGTTTGACAAGGAACTCCGCAGAATTAGAAAGACAGCGATTTATCCCATGAAAGTGGCAATATTTAGAACTGCTCAGAATAACTACCAATACACTAAATTCGATTTTCTAATTGCAAAAATCAATTCTTATGATGCAAAAAATAGGCATTGCGAAATCTACGAATTAAGAAAAAGTGCCTGAATACTTTAAAGAATATAGTACATATAATATTTGAGTTTTCTTTTTAATTTATTTAAGATCTCGACTAATACTCGACTCAAAAATAGAAACTGCATATCACATTAAAAAACGAGATCCCGTCTACCCCATGGTCCATGGGGTAGCGTACATTGCCACTCATTAGGGTGCTGTTGCTTTAAGGGGCATGTGCCCCCAAAAGGAGAAAAATGCATAAAATTTGGCCATATTTAAATATTTTATATTTACGTTTTTATAAACTTTCAAAAATAAAATTTAGCACAATACAATTTAAAAAATTATTCTTTAAATGCTTCACACAGAATATGACTACTTATTTGCAATAAATTAAAATAATTAAAGGAAAATCTATTGTATTGTTGAGAAAAGATAATTCTATTCTACTGTATGTTCAAGCATTGGGCGCAGCTTTCTGCGGATTTGAAAACTAATGTCAACATAAATAGTTTTGTAGCATGGAAAAGTATTGTATTTTTAAAATGACAAAAAATAAAAATAATATATACATATATTCTTAGTAAAATTTGTTTTTCGAAAATATTCGAATTTTTATATTTTGAGACATTACATTAATTATAATTTTAAAAGTTGTAATTTTTAAAACACAATAGTTCGTCATTTTATGCATAAATAATGTTTATACATGTTTGGAAATTTTTAGGCTATTTTGAAGAAATAATACGTGCAATACATAAAATCAACATTTTGAGAAAATCAACACTGACGTTAACACTTTATGCAATTTTTACATCTCGTGTCAAAATACATTTGATTATAACTTTCATTCCAATGGGAATTTTTACCTACTGTTTGCTTAATGTTCAGAAATTTATAAGCTTTAATATTAATCTTAAATGGAAAGAAAATCAATTTTTTGAAACTTTAAGGGGTGGCCTTTAAGGGGTTGCCTTTAAGGGGTGGCCAAGATACATGGCCACCTCAAAGAGTCCCGTTGGTGCTCACTGAACTTTACGAGGGTGGGGAGGGGCATTAAAATGGGAATTGTGAAACTTATCTTTTTAATCAACGGTAGGTTCACTAAATTAAAATACATGCAATCCAAAAATTCCTCGGGATATCACATTTGTCTTTTATCATCTAGTTTTTTTTTTGAAAACACGGTAAAAACACACGGTGTATTGGTGCATATATACACGGTAGCACGGTACACTCTGTTACAAAGAAATATATGCACCCATAAGTCCATATATATATATATATTAATATATTAATATATTAATATATATTAATATATATATATAAATAATATTTATATATATACATATATATATATATATATATATATATATATATATATATATATATATATATATATATATATATATATATATATATATATATATATATATATATATATATATATATATAAATAAAAATTGAAAGATTTTAATCGAAAATTATGCATAAACTACTGTATGTACAAAAAAACCCATCTCTAGCATATCTGTTACAAATGAGTAACTATAGACCAAGGCTAAGGATAAAGATAGAAGGTAACATATCACTACAATGGAAAGGGGGATGAGAAGAATATTAGGATACAAAAATCACAATTAAAAGTATATAAATATAAAAAAAGGAAAAAGAAAACACGGCAAAAATGAGAAAAGGCAATAATAATTAGCTCAAGATAAGAGATTAAGACATAGAGAACAATCAATTGAAACTACACAAAAAATATATATATAATTCAAGAAATGGAAAGGCGCAAAATGCTGCACTATCAGAGTCTTGAAATATATATACAAATAACCAAATAAAAAGATAGGATTATTGCGTTTACGGGGTTGCAGATAGGTCAAGGGGGATTGCGACCCCTTTTCCTGGTTAGAAGCTAGCTTTGACTTCTAGAAAACACTCCCAGAAACACTGCACGCGCGAAACAACAATCGAACGTGTTTGTGGGGATAAAAGGACCGAATCCCAGACAACACCTAACAAGGAACAGTAAAAAATGAAAAATTTACAAACCAACCATTTGAGAAACAGGAATAAGTTGCTACAAAGTCAAAAAATCATCAGAGAGTAAAACAGAAGGAGACACGATACAGTGAATAACGTGTCTCCTTATGTCTGTGATTTTAGTTTCTACCCAAATAATTTGGATCTCATAGAAACACATATGGAAAATAAAAATCAAGTGGATTTCCTGTATATTAGTATCCTTTACGACGGCAACAATTGTTTATATATCATTTTATACGACAAGAGAAATTCGTTTAAGTATCAACCACATTATCGATTGGAACTCAAATATGAGTAAAAATATATTTCGAAATATTATTGTAAATCATCTGATACGTCATTAAAGAATTCATACTTTTAAAAAAGATCGAACTACAAATGACAGAAGAATAATGCAAGAGGCGATTAAGAAACATTATCCAGCACAATTCCTTAGACATTATTATAATACAGTATACAACGATGTAAATAACGCTTATTTTAAGGATATAACATGTAAATACATCTGATGAAATCGTAATCGGAACTGGTAACTGTGAGATTCACCTACACTCGGAACTTACCGATAGCGCACCCTAGTGGTAGTATAATGCTATATATGGACGGCACTCTCATTCTCGTCATTTTTTTGCTTTTTTCATTGGGGTTTTTTGCTTCGGCTTTGTTCTTCGGATTTTTCTTCGATACTTCCGTTTCGTACTCTCTTCCACGGTCAGTGTCTTGTGCTCGACACCTTTTCGGAAGTCAAGTTTCGGCAAAGTATTTGATACCGGGAGTGTTACCTGGGGGTAATAGCATGCTATAACCGGGAACGAGGGGCCACAATCCCCCTCGGCCATATATGCTTTCTCGTTGGCTTGATTCCCATTTTTTTCTTTCGTAATTTTCATTTTAATTGCTATATATATATATATATATATATATATAAGATTCATATGAAAGAGGGAAACGACCAAATGCATAGCAAAAATTTACTCATTCTCACATCGTTTTATCTGCTATATATATATATATATATATATATATATATATATATATTTTGGAATAGTGTATTATGAGTTACTACATACATTCTAACTTTGGATTTACTAATTTATATATATATATATAATAGTTTGAAAGTCCAATGAAAGAAAAATGAGAAGCTGCAATTCGAAAAACCTAACATTCTAACAAGCCTACAAAATAAAGGTATAAATCAGCAAATCTTCAATCAAATGGAAAAAATAATTTTTTTTTTCCATTTGATTTATCCATTTTTTTTTTCATTCGATTTATCCATCCATTTGATTTTTTATATTTTTTTCCATTTGATTGAAGATTTGCTGATTTATACCTTTATTTTGTAGGCTTATTAGAATGTTAGGCTTTTCGAGTTACAGCTTCTCCCTTTTCTTTCACTGGACTTTCAAACTATTAATATTATTGAAATCATTTTATTTATAAGCTGCATTTGCGCAATAAATTAAATGTATTTTGCATAGTGTGGTTGCATAGTGTTGTGGGTTTTAGTGTGGTGGCATTTTATTCGAAATCCACTCTAAGTTATATCTGTTATATATATATATATATATATATAAGTGGGGATCATACCCCCCAGCCAATTTGTGGTGCCTTACTCTTCATTTTGTATTGTATTCCATTTATTCCATTTGGATAGCTATGCTCGTATTCGATTGAGTTCGGCAGCACAGGTCCAACATTTCAAATACTTATATTCTTCTTATTATTATTACTTTAGTAGTATACTAATATATATTACATTTGTATATTATATATACATTATAAATAATATAATATATATATATATATATATATATACACACACACACACACACATATATATATATATATATATATATATATATATATATATATATATATATATATATATTCATTTCTGCTTTTATAGCACTCGCATTATGATTTTTATGACTGTGGTTTCTTCTTTTCATCTTTAGGAATTTTTGTTTTGCAACTGGATGTTTGATGATAGTGGGGAAAATGCAAATATCGCGAGATACTTCTGAGTAAAGCATACATTCCGAAATATATGTCTCATTGTCTTGGGAGAATATGTATTGCAATCTTCACATTCTTGGTATAATGTACAGAATAGACTATGATGACATTGACACTTTGGATTTGAGTGCCTGCTAACGGAAGATTTTGAAAAGATGCCTTTGTGTATGTATGTATATAAAAGTTGTCCTATAAAGTTGGAACAAAGCTTTATTTCCTAAAACAGTGCTCCTAGACACATGATTTCTATTACAGAGTTTCATAAAAAAATGTGCAAAGTTTATTTTATGACTTTTTTTTAACATTTCTCCATATAGATTCCTCCATACAGTGTAGAAAAAATTCCATATGTAATGTCTGTTTCTGATAAATACGTCATACAATCACGATGATTTATTTTGAGCATTTAATCGTTCTCACTAGCGCTTTTGAGAGTGAAGCTAACCTGCACCGAGGTTATGTCACAATTTAGTAACCAGAAACTTCTTGAAATACTTAAGATTTATTCTTTACATAATCTAAATGTTTACGAAACTGTACAAGAATACCAACGACGTTTTCCAGAATTCTCAACCTCCTAGATGTTTTATGTATTGACTGGTCCAGCGAGTACGAATAGTACCGTTTTGATCATAGGCAAAGTAGGGACATTCTAGGAGCCCAAGAAAATCGGGGCCCATCTTCTGTGCTCAATGTACCTTTCCTTCCCATAAAGCTCTGTCTTGTTGGGGGGGGGTCTATCTTCTGTGTTCAAACTACCTTTTCATCCTATAAAAGTTTTGTGGGGGCACATCTCCTGTGCTCAGTGTACCTTTCGTTGCTATAAAAGTTTTGTAGGGGTCCATCTTCCGTGCTCAGTGTACCTTTCCTTCCTATAACAATTTTGTAGGGAGTCCATCTCCTGTACTCAGTGTAACTTTCCTTCCGATAAAAGTTTTGTAGAGGATACATCAAAAGTTTTGTAGGGGGTCCATCGTTTGTGCTCAATGTACCTTTTCTTCCTATAAAAATTTTGAAGGGGGTCCATCTCCTGTGCTCAGTTTACCTTTCCCCTATAAAAGATTTGTAGGGGGTCCATCAAAAGTTTGTAGGGGGCCTGTCGTCTGTGCTCAATGTACCTTTTCGTCCTATAAAAGTTTTGTAAGGAGTCCATTATCTGTGCTCAATGTAGCTTTTCTTCCCATAAAAGTTTAGTAGGGGGGCCATCTCCTGTGCTCAGTGTACCTTTCCTTCCTATAAAAGTTTCGTAGGGAGTCCATCAAAAGTATTGTAAGGGGTCCATCATTTGTGCTCAAGTGCTCAATTAACCTTTACATCCTATAAAAGTTCTGTAAGGAGTCCATCGTCTGTGCTCAATGTACCTTTTCTTAATATAAAAGTTTTGTAGGGGTCCATCTCCTGCGCTCAGTGTACCTTTCCTTCCTATAGAAGTTTTGTAGGGAGTCCATCTCCTGTTCTCAGTGTACCTTTCCGTCCTATAAAAGTTTTATAGGGGTCCATCTCCTGTGCTCAGAATACATTTCTTTCCTATAAAAGTTATGTAGGGGGTCCTTCGTCTGTGCCTAATGTAAATTTTCGTACTATAAAAGTTTTGTAGGCAGTCGATCGTCTGTACTCAATGTACCTTTTCTTTCTATAAAAGTTTTGTAGGGAGTCCATCTTCTGTTCTTTGTGTACCTTTCCTTCCCATATAAGTTTTGCAGGGGTCCATCTCCTGTGCTCAGTGTATCTTTCCTTCCTATAAAAGTTTTGTAGGGGGACCATCGTCTGTGTTCAATGTACCTTATCTTTCTCTAAAAGTTTGGTAGGGGTCCATCGTCTATATTCAATGTACCTTTTCTTCCTATGAAAATTTTGTAAGAGGTTCATCGTCTGTGCGTAATGTACCTTTTCTTCCTATAAGAGTTTCGTAGGGGGTCCATCAACTGTGCTCAATGTACCTTTTCGTCTAATAAAAGTTTCATGGGGTTCATCTCCTGTGCTCGGTGTACCTTTTCTTCCTATAAAAATTTTGTAGGGGGTCCATTGTCTGTGCACAATGTATATTTTCATCCTATAAAAGTTTTGTATGGGGTCGATCGTCTGTGCTCAATGTATCTATTCTTCCTATAAAAGTTTTGTAGGGATCCCTCTCCTGTGCTCAGTGCACCTTTCCTTCCTATAAAAGTTTTGTAGGGAGTCCATCTCCTGTGCTCAGTGTATCTTTCCTTCCTAGAAAAGTTTTGTAGGGGGTCCATCGTCTGTGATCAATGTACCTTTTCATACACTAAAAGTTTTGTAGGGGTCCATCTTCTATGCTCAGTATACCTTTCCTTCCTATAAAAGTTTTGTAGAGGGTCCATCGTCTGTACTCAATGTACCTTTTTTTCCTATAATAATTTTGTAAGAGGTTCATCGTCTGTGCGTAATGTACCTTCTCATCCTATAAAAGTTTTATGGGGGTTCATCTCCTGTACTCAGATTACCTTTCCTTCCTTTAAAAGTTTTGTAGGGGATCCATCAAACGTTTTGTAGGGGGTCCATCGTCTGTGCTCAATGTACCTTTTCTTCCTATAAAAGTTTTGTAGGGAGTCCATCGTCTGGCTCGATGTACCTTTTCTTCCTATAAAAGTTTTGTATTAATCCATCTCCTGTGCTCGGTGTACCATCTCTTTCTATAAAAGGTTTATAGGGCGTCCATCAAAAGTTAGTAGGGGATCTATCGTCCGTGCTAAATGTACCTTTTCTTCCTATAAAAGTTTCGTAGGGAGTCCATCGCCTGTGCTCGATGTACCTTTTCTTCCTATAAAAGTTTTGTAGGGGGTCCATCTCCTGTGCTCAGTGTACCTTTCCTTTCTATAAAAGGTTTGTAGGGAGTCCATCAAAAGTTTGTAGGGGGTCTATCGTCTGTGCTAAATGTACTTTTTCTTCCTATAAAAGATTCGTAGGGAGTCCATAGCCTGTGCTCGATGTACATTTTCTTCCTATAAAAGTTTTGTAGGGGGTCCATCTCCTGTGCTCAGTGTACCATTCCTTCCTGTAACAGTTTTGTAGGGGGTGCATCAAAAGATTTGTAGGAGGTCCATCATCTGTGCTCAATGTACCTTTTCTTCCTTTAAATGTTTTGTAGGGAGTCCATCGTCTGTGCTCGATGTACCTTTTCTTCCTATAAAAGTTTTGTAGGGGGTCCATCTCCCGTGATCAGTGTACCTTTCCTTCTTATAACAGTTTTGTAGAGGGTCTATCAAAAGATTTGTCGGAGGTCCATCGTCTGTGCTCAATGTACCTTTTCTTCCTATAAAAGTTTTGTAGGGAGTCCATCGTCTGTGCTCAATGTACATTTTCTTCCTATAAAAGTTTTGTAGGGGAACCATCTCCTGCGCTCAGTTTACCTTTAATTGCTATAAAAGTTTTGTAGGGGGTCCATCAAAAGTTTGTAGGGGGTCTATCGTCTGTGCTCAATGTACCTTCTCGTCCTATAAAAGTTTTGTAAGGAGTCCAATGTCTGTGCTCGATGTAGCTTTTCTTCCTATAAAGGTTTTGTAAGGGGTCCATCTCCTGCGCTCAGTGTACCTTTCTTCCTATAAAAGTTTTGTTGGGAGTCCATCTCCTGTACACCAGAGGGCGGCGCCGTCAAAGATTACGGTGTACGGATCTGAGGTCTGTACCTCTGGTCCTCCGTATGCTGGGGAAAAATCAATCGGGTTACTCTATTGACGATGAAGTGGCAGACGAACCACTGAGTTGGTAGGCCCCTAACTCTTCCAAGTGGTCACGCCCATGGACTGTGCCTATTCATGACCTGAGCCAAGGGCTGACCGGTGGCTGGTGTCGAGTTTGGCGGCAGTTCTCTCGGACCCTGCCCGGTGAATGATTTCGCCAAGTCCGCGATCTGGCTGCGGCTCCGCTGGAATGGAGATTGAACTCCCGTCACTGGTCGTTTTATGGGCGTAACCCATTAGGTTGTCCGGCCAGTTGCATTTACCCTTACCCCTGTACTCAGTGTACCTTCCCTTCCTATAAAATTTTGTAGGGGGTCCATCGTTTGTGCTCAATGTACCTTTTCTTCCTATAAAAGTTTTGTAGGGGTCCATCTCCTGTGCTCAGTTACTTATCCTTCCTATAAAATTTTGTAGGGGGTCCATCTCCTGTGCTCGGTGTACCTTTCCTTCCTATAAAAGCTTTGTAGGGGTACAACTCCTGTGCTCAGAGTACCTCTCTTCCCTGTGAAAGTTTTGTAGGGGGGTTCCATCTCCTGTGCTCAGAGTACCTTTCTTTCCCATAAAAGTTGTGTAGGGGGTCCATCAAAAGTTTTGTAGGGGATCCATCGTCTGTGCTCTATGTATATTTTCTTCCTATAAAAATTTTGTAGGGAGTCGATCGTCTGTGTTCTATGTATCTTTTCTTCCTATTAAAGTTTTGTAGGGAGTCCATCTCCTGTGCTCAGTTGAAGTGTTGAAAACCCAGACCACACGACAGACCCAAAAGCTTACTGTTGCTAAGTGTGTGGCCGGGAACCTCCTCTACTCAGTGTACCTTTCCTTCCCATATAAGTTTTGTAGGGGTCCATCTCCTGTGCTCAGTGTAACTTTCCTTCCTATAAAATTTTGTAGGTTGTCCATCTCCTGTGCTCAGTGTATCTTTCCTTCCTATAAAAGTTTTGTAGGAGGTCTATCGTCTGTGCTCAATGAACCTTTTCTTTCTCTAAAAGTTTGGTAGGTGTCCATCGTTTGTACTCTATGTACCTGTTCTGCCAATAAAAATTTTATAAGATGTTCATCGTCTGTACGTAATGTACCTTTTCTTCCTATAAGGGCTTCGTAGGGGGCCCATCGTCTGTGCTCAATGTACCTTTTCGTCCTATACAAGTTTTGTAGGGGGTCCATCGTCTATGCTCAATGTACCTTCTCATCCTATAAAAGTTTTACGGGGTTCATCTCTTGTGCTAGGTGTATCTTTCCTTCATATAAAAATTTTGTAGGGGTCCATCGTCTGTGCTCAATGTACCTTTTCTTCCTATAAAAGTTTTGTAGGGGGTCCATCGACTGTTCACAATGTATATTTTCTTCCCATGAAAGTTTTGTAAGGAGTTCATCATTTGTTCTCGATGTACCTTTCCTTCCTATAAAAGTTTTGTTGGGGGTCCATCTCCTGTGCTCAGTGCACCTTTCCTTCCTATAAATTTTTGTGGGGTGTCCATCTCGTGTGCTCAGTGTATCTTTCCTTCCTACAAAAGTTTTTAGGGGGGGTCCATTGTCTGTGCTCAATGTACCTTTTCGTCCTATACAAGTTTTGTAGAGGGTCCATCGTCTGTAGTTAATGTACCTTTTCTTCCTATAAAAATTTTGTAATAGGTTCAGCGTCTGTGCGTAATGTACCTTCTCCTCCTATAAAAGTTTTATGGGAATTCATCTCCTGTGCTCAGTGTACCTTTCCTACTTGTACCTTTCCTGTTTTATAGAGGTCTATCGTCTGTGCTCAATGTACTTTTTTTTCCTATGAGTTTTTGTAGAGGGTCCATCGTGCACTTTTTCTTCTTATAAATGTTTTGTAGGGGTCCATCGTCTGTGCTCAATGTACCATTTTTTACTATAAAAGTTTTGTAGGAGGTCCATCGTATGTGTTCAATGCACTTTTTCTTCTTATAAATGTTTTGTAGGGGTCCATCGTCTGTGCTCATTGTACCTTTTCTTCCTATAAATGTTTTGTAGGGGAGTCTATCGTCTGCGCTCAATGCACCTTTTAGCCCTTTAAACGTTTTGTAGGGGGTCCATCGTCTGCGCTTAATGTACCTTTTCTTCCTATAAAATCTTTGTAGGGGGTCCATCATATGTGCTCAATGCACCTTTTCTTATAAATATCTTGTAGGGGATCCATCGTCTGTGCTCAATGTACATTTTCTTTCTATAAATGTTTTGTGAGGTGGGGGCTAGAATTTACTTTTTTCGTAGTTTGCAAGAAGAGTTTAAAGCGACACTAAGTACGAACTACTTATGTCGCCGGGGAAGACCTAGGCTGAGGCCTTACACAAATTTAGAAATTGACATTGCTTACTTTATCTGTTATCCGTACGAACAACTAGTTCCTAAATGAGTATTTTACGAAGAGTAATGTGGAAAATACTTCAGAATCAATGCCATCCGTATAATATTTGTGGAGAACAACAATGGACAACAACAATAATCAGACTAACTACGTCGCTAATATTTCTGCAACTGGGCCTTAAATCAGGAACGCTCTTAACCATACTCTATGAGAAATGTGCTATGGACGGATGAATCGCGTTTCAGTTAAAGTTTAAGCACCATTCGTTGAACTGAGCGGACATGCAGTAGAAAAAATGGAAGCCAAATTTTGTTTTGCAATGAGTCTCGTGATCTATTCACATAATATGGGTGTAATAATTATTTCAATTTTTATTTAAAAGACTATCCAGTATATTTTGCATATATATTTTTGCACATTTCATGTGATAATCTGGATATTTCCTAAAATTTTCGAAGCAATTTGTGAATTTTAACTTCGTTTAAAAAAAGTTTGAAAAAATGAGTCCCACAGGATTATATTTCGTTTTTTCCACCCGGGTTATATCCGACACTAATTAGGCGATATTATTCAATTTAATTTCCTAACATTTCACAGACCGTCTCACCAACTTACTAAACCGCCATTTCGGTAAAGTCATTTTGTACGGCAGTTATCGTGCGAACGGCAGACAGACAGACAGAAAGACAAAAGTCACAAACAATTTTCAACTATGTTGGAAAGTGCTATAAAAACATGGTAAAAATTCCCTGTGTATGTTTTTATTAGTGATAATATAATTTATTTTCTTTTACAATTTCAATGATTACAGAAAAAAAAAATTAATGACCAAAATATGTATTAATAACCGGTTTGCGAAGTTATTCATATTTTAACAATCGCTTTCCGGAAACAGGTTCAAACTGGTTAACTGACACCATTGATCGTGTCTCATATAAAATAATTTATCAGTAATTACCCGATATGTACAATTGGAAGGTTAAAAGAAATCCTTTTCAACATGTTCCCCATTATAATCTCCATTATCAAGTTCAAACTGATGCTGCAGTGTTAACAACACACCGTATCTTCATCTTAAAAAACACGGAGTCGTACACAACCATATCGTTTCTTACTCGGAGTAAATTAATATTAAACAGCGCGTCATAAAATATTGTTTTCTTTTACGACGTCTTTCACGCAGAATCGCTTACGCATCGTGATAAAGTGTTTTTCGGGCATTATATTCTAGACGTTTTTGCTTTAAATATGTTCATAAAATTTTTAATACCAGAACATTAAAGCAGTTTATCAAAGTGTACCCCAGTTTTTTTTGCATCCGTATTACTGTCTGCTCTTGACATCGCTTAGAATGCTAGAGTTTATTCCCAGATTCGCCTTGAGTTCTTAACTTCAGCTTTATAATAAGGAATAAATAAAAGAACAACTGCTTTGAAATTATAGAATAATTTTATATTTTCATATTTTGCATAAAAAAATCGAAACCAGAAATGTGATATTTAATTGCGCTACTTGAGGATTCATAACTTAGTAGACGAGAAATATTTCAGTTTTTTCTCGATCGTTAAATCTTCGCTTCCATAAAAGTGATTGTTTATTCATCTGTTTGTTCTATCTACTTTCACAATGATGTCTAGATATGGCTGCGTACAGTGGTTCAAAGTTTCATGGAGAAGAATATTTGGATTTTTATGGCCAATCGTCTTACTGCCCTTGCCTTTATACTGTGGATCATCAGTAAGTTGTACAATTTGCTAGACTTCTATAACGTTATCTTTTATATTTGCGTAAAATTGAAATTAATGTATTCGCATTAGGTAATGGCTTTGAGATTTGCTCACGTCAGAGGGTAAACTCGTAAAACTACATAATGCATGTTTCTTGAAAACAGCGATCTAAGAACAAAAAGTCTGGAGAAAAATATTTATGCATTTTATATTCACTTTTATCATAGGTCAAGGTCGCATTTACCGATAAGCGGCTGCTTAGGACCCCCACATCAGGATTACCCCATAGGGATGACGGACACCACTCACGTATAAAGGAGCTTGACCTCCCGATTTTTTTCTTTCTTTTTTCTTATGGGAGACATGAAAGATTTACAGTGAGGGTATAATCAAACATGGAGGAGGAGGGGTCAGTGATAAATATTTATAGAGAGCCACAATTTGTATAAATGGCCCTGCCCGCGTTAGGTCAAGGACCACCGATTATTTCAATAGTTTATCATTATTTCAATAGTTTAGTAATTTGAAGTGATTACAAAATTCAATTCAATTATGCAACTAAAGTTTCATTTATATTTTAAAAATAATAAGATTCAAATATTCTGAAACAGAATAAAATCAACTTACGATGCCCCCAGGAATTGTCGCGGGATTGTCTACTGTAAAATTTTTTGAAAAACAAAATAATAAAAATTAAATTTGAAAGATAATATAAAAACAGTCTTAATACTCCTGAAAATACTTCTGCTGCAATCTGTGCCTAATTAAGGCCCCCGAGAGATCCTGAGCTACTAAGTATTGGGCTCCACCATGAACACTATAGTAGATGTTAAATAGAAGATTTATAGTAGATGACATTAATTATGTATTTTTTTCCATTGTGGGTGCAGAGCTCTATTTTCATATTTTATATTTTCTTTTAAAGGAATGTTATTCTTTTTATTTATTGGTTTTATGCAAATCGAAATAATGATTTACAAGAAGTATTATAAGGGGCAAGACAGCCCAGTGGTTAGCGTGCGAAGATTGCACTAGGAAGATCGATTCCCGCGTCTGCCCAAACAGTCACCATGTACGATCGCGTTAAACATGTGGGTCCGTAAGTCCTTCCGAGAGGTTGGTAGTAGGGGAAGGAAGAGCCTCTCCCACTGGGTTCCGGTCTAAATTGGGTGTCACTTCCCAGCCGTCTAAACAGATACCTTAGTAGAACAGAACGGCCGGTTCTGCGGCACAGAGATACCGGGGTACGAATGTGGTATACGGAAGCGCCGCCATCTTGGATTTTCTTAATCTTAGACGAGGGGGAAATGGAAAATTTTGGGGGATTTTCATGATTTAAAAACTTTTTTCGGGGTGGCGACGGTATTGTAGTCTTGTACGAGGTTATTGTTTTTTCGCTTAATGGTTTTTTCAGTGAGAAAATGAAGATGTATAGAAACTTTTTAAAGACTGGCAACGCCTGAGGTTCTACGTTATAGGCGTATAGAACCATCAGCACCACCTAGCGGCAGAAAGGAGATATTAGAATGGTTGGAACTTGGGAATTTTTCTAGAGCCAGAGAAACTTTTTAAGGGATGGCAACACATGAGGTTCTACGCCAGAGATGGTATGTTATATCAGCACCACCTAGCCACCAAAAAGGGTATTTGGCTAAGTTCTAACTATTTAGGAATGATACTTGGAATTTTTTCTCTAACGGGGTTACTGCTTAGTAATTTTAAAGACGGTTAGGAATATTTAACTGCGAATGTAACTGTGAATTTAATTAAAATGTGAATAGAACTATTTTTTCTACGATCATCGTGATGAAAAGGAATATTATCCAATACGATACTTGGGAATTTTCTCTAATTTTTAATAGTTAAAGACGGTAATGTAAACTTATTCAGCGAACTAACATCCAGAGTTTAAAAATACAACAGTGGAAGAGAAGTGTTTTAAACTACTTGAATTCAGTGAATACATGTTTTGAAGTGTTTGAATTTCGCAAATACGAGTTTCGAACTTTCAAAGTTTAACAAAAGCGTGTTTTCAACTTTCAAAAATTCACAGATACGTGTTTCCAACTTTCAGAATTTAACAAATGTAAGTTTTCAACTTACAAAATTTAACAAATACGAATTTCATGCGTTTAAAAATCCAACATGTGTGTTTTGAACCACTTGAATTTCGCACGTGTGCAAATTTTTGACGACTTTTCACAAAACTTGTTTTCAACTTTCAAATTTTCACAAAAACATATTTTCAACTTTCAAATTTTAACAAAAATGTGTTTTCAACTTTCAAATTTTAGCAAAAATGTGTTTTAAAGTGTTTGAATTCCACAAAAGCGTATGTTTTGAAATGTTTGAATTAAGTGAATGTGTGTTTTAAACTACTTGAATTTGGTGAATACTCATTTTAAAGTGCTTGAATTGAGTGAATACATGTTTCAACCAACTTGAATTGGGTGAATGCATGTTTTAAACTACTTGAATTGAGCGAATGCGTGTATTGGGTGAGGGTTGGACTCATGGGTTGTACGCTAAACACTTAGTGGAATAATCACCACCACCTAGCGGCCAAAAGGGGGGATGAGTATAGATGGTACTTAGAATTTTTAAGTTTAGCATTCGGGATGCTATGGTAACACTTGGAATTTCTGCGTCAGAGGCTCAGAAGACGTAGCAGAGACTCATCATAATCACCAGCACCACCCAGCGGTCGAAAGTGATATTAGAATTAAAGATTGAAAACATACGATTTTTTTCTAATTTTAAATACTTAAAGATTGGTAACTTGGGACTTTTTTCTAATTTTAAATATTTAAAGCCGTTTATGAACATTTAACTGTGAATTAAATTTAACAGTGAATCGAGGCATTTCTTAAAATACAAACAGTGGGATAGAGATGCCAATCATGCAAAAATTTAACAAATATGAGTTTTGAACACTTTAAGCAAGTACTTACATGTCCAATCCTGTTTAAAGATGTAACATCAGGCATAGGATTATCAGTAATGGCGGATTTAGCATCTCCAATATCACTACCTAATGCAGATATAAAAATGGGAGATAGCACTTAAAGCAAAACCAAACAACACCAAATTCTCGTCTAGAATGATTAAATTACAGTCAGAAGGCTATTCACACCCCTTCCATACCTATCTGTAAAGAAAAACATAATTCTTGGAATATCCCTACTGCAGAGTTGTGGTAAGGTCATCACGTAAACATTTCTAAAGAAAAAAAATAGTCCTTACAATATTCCTCGGCCAGGCTATATATTGTAGTTATTGCTTAGTTATTTTAAAGACGGTTATGAATACTTGACTGTGAATTGAATTTAATTGTGAATCGAATATAAATATGAGAATCCCACATGATGCATTTCTTAAAATATAAACACTGAGGATAGATATGTCGATTATGTGAAAATTTTAATAAACATGTGTTTTTGACTTTCAAAATTTAACAAATACATGTTTTTAACTTTCAGAATTTAACAAATACGCGCTATCCAATACAAACCATTATACATCGAGTAAAATTTAGCACATAAACCATTTAAAGTGGATGGATATTATACAGATTGAAGCGGCATGATTGATACATTGACCCGCGCATAGCAGTAGAAATGAATGCTAGAGTAGTTTTAAAGACGAGGCTTTAAAATTTTTTTAGCAAATAGGTAATAGAGTGTTTAAGGCTATTTAATGGAAAACACGCGCTGATAAGTGATAAGGTATGCGTGATATAGATGATCAGAGCATGGCAATAAAACGAGGTGGCTACGATAGTTTCTTAAGAACGAGACTATAAAATTTTTAACTTTTTAGCTAAATGGAAAATATACTAACTTTTTACTTTCCTTATATACATAATGTATAAGGAAAGTATTGTGACGGGGTCGAAAATTCGAATTCGAGTTATCGACGGGAGAGCACGTTTCAAGCATCCCTGATCACGAATCAAACATTTTTGAAGTGATGTCTGTGTGTGTGTGTGTGTGTGAAAGTATGTGTGTGTGTGTGTCAGTGGGTCTGTGGAGACGATAACTGACGAACGAATGGACCGATTCGAACCAAATTTGGTACAAAAATCACAATCCGTAAACACTGGAAGACTATTGTTTTTATACGCAATCGAATGTTCAGAACCCCCCTAAATTTTCGAATGAAATTTTGAAAAAATCGCCAAAAAATCAAAACCACTAATAAAGTTACGCAAATAGACATTTCTTATGTAATGTTTCATTAGAAAACGATTGACATAAATTTTAGAACGCTAACATGAATCGTTCTCGAGATAGTGCACATTTTTCAAAAAGTTATTAAAAAGTCATATAAAATGAAAAAAAAAATATTTCCTATTGAGAAACATGTTCACTTTTCATATGTAATACCATGTGATAAATTTGGTGACACCATTCTTGTAGATCTAGCTCGTTCCATTCATGAAAAAATATACTTTGAGTAATACTTTTGTATTTGAACGCCAATAGTCATTTATCTGCTGTAAGAACAACTTATTTCTTCGTCTATAACGCTTGGCGACGAATTTGGCGGAATGTCGCCAACTTGGCGACTTCTTGAAATGCTTCCAAATTAACGAAAATCTCGCCAAATGGATAAAAATGACGCTAAATCAATGAAAATGACGACTAATTGTCGAAAATTCAATATCTTGGAAAGAATATTAGTATCTACTATAAGAAAAACCTATTTTTTTACTGTAAAAGTAGTAAATTCATTACATTATATAAGGAAAGTCATGTGTTGCCCACATCAGATTTTTTTGTTTTAAATTGGAAATGATGTCATGATGTATTAAAACTTTGCCCTGTTTTGAATAGTATTAATTGCCAAAACATTTTGTAACTCTCCAATAAAAAGAGCGTTAATTTCCTTAGAATTTTATGTTAGCAAGCTTCTATATAGGTTTTTTTCAAAATTGCAAAAGATATTTTCGTTTATATGGTATAGCTAATTACATTTATTTTATTGCAGAAATGTTTATATATAGGTTAAAAACAAAATATTTTTATAAGTTAAAAACAACAAATTATATATTACTTTCCTTATATACATAATGTATAAGGAAAGTATTGTGACGGGGTCGAAAATTCGAATTCGTGTTTTCGAGGGGAGAGCACGTTTCAAGCATCCCTGATCACGAATCAAACATTTTTGAAGTGATGTGTGTGTGTGTGTGTGTGTGTGTGTGAAAGTATGTGTGTGTATGTGTGTGTGTCAGAGAGTCTGTGGTGACGATAACTGACGAACGAATGGACCGATTCGAATGAAATTTGGTATAAAAATCACAATCCGTAAACACTGGAAGCCAATTGTTTTTATACGCAATCGAATGCTCAGAACCTAAGTAAATTTTCGAATGAAATTTTGAAAAATCGTCAAAAAATCAAAACTACTAATAAAGTTACGCAAATAGACATTTCTTATGTAATTTTTCATTAGAAAACGATTGACATAAATTTTAGAACGCTAACATGAACCGTTCTCGAGATATTGTACATTTTTCAAAAAAATTATCAAAAAATCATATAAAATAAAAAAAAATATTTCCTATTGAGAAACATGTTCATTTTTCATATGTAATACCATGCGATAAATTGGGTGATATCATTCTCGTGGATCTAGCTCGTTCCATTCATGAGAAAATATACTTTGAGTAATACTTTTGTATTTGAACGCCAATAGTCATTTATCTGCTGTAAGAATAACTTGTCTCTTAGTGCATAACGCTTGGCGAGATTTTGGCGACGAATTTGGCGGGATGTCGCCAACTTGGCGACTTTTTGAAATGTTGCCAAATTCACGAAAATCTCGCCAAATGGATAAAAATGACGCTACATCAATGAAAATGACGATTAATTGGCGAAAATTCAATATCTTGGAAAGAATATTAGTATCTAAGAAAAATCTAATTTTTCTACTGTAAAAGTAGTAAATTCATTACATTATATAAGGAAAGTCATGTGTTGCCCACATCACATTTTTTTTTATTTATATTTAATCTGATAAGCATCATGGAAACTATGAAACCTAGGGTAAGGGCACTAGGTAAGGGCACGGACAATCTAGGTATGGGCACGACTAGGTAAGGGCACGAACAATCAAACTCTATATCTTGATTCTATATAACAGGCGAGCTACGCATGTCTGCCTGCAGTGCAACATATTAAATCTTAACAAAGTAAAAAAAAAAAAGAAAAAAAATGCTAAAATGATGCTGGGGCGTTGTTTATAGCGAATACAAGAATAATAAAAAAGTGAGTACTTGTGATTACTTCAAACAGCGAAACACCATAGTTCAAACTAAGTTTAAACTTCCAGACTAATTTGCAAATCATATATTCTTTTCTTCTAAACATTTGATGGGTTTCAAATAAAATGACTAAACAGATACATCCTGAAAAAAAAGAAAACTGACTCGATATATTTATGTATATAATAACATATTTTTCATTTTTATTTTTATAGGAGTCCAACTGCGGATACGTGCTACTATTGATGGCAGGGTACTTCACATTTGAACCAATACCACTCGCTGCGTCAGCTCTTATTCCAGTGTTTTTGTTCCCCTTAATGGGTATACTCAGTACATCCCAGACATGCTACCAATATATGAAGGTAAATTCTCTTTACTACCTTTAACAACCATATAAACGTTTATTATAATTTTATTTCATTTTCCTTCACTTATTAATTATTTTAGCTAAGAGCATTAATTTTATTAACAACATTTGAATCAATACCACTCGCTGCGTCAGCTCTCATTTCAGTGTTTTTGTTCCCCTTACTGGGCATACTCAGTACATCCCAGATATACTACCAATATATGAAGGTAAATTCTCTTTACTACCTTTAACAACCATATAAACGTTTATTTTAATTTTATTTCATTTTCCTTCATTTATTATTTATTAATTATCTAGCAGCATTTTTTTACATCATTTGGACCAATACCACTTGCTGCGTCAGCTGTCATTCTAGAATATTTGTTTCCCTTAATAGGCATACTCAGTACATCACACAGGGGCGTATTTAAGGGATTCAACCCCCTCCCCCCTGAAGTTGAAAAGCTTCAAAATACTTTCTAAACACACATGTGATAATAATATCTACTAAAACCCTTGAATTAAGTCCTTGAACTAAAAAAAACCCGTTTCAACCTCCAATAAATAAAAAAAAGTAATAATAATAAAAGAAATAAGTAAGGAAATCTCAGAAACTACGAATTCAAAAAAAAATGCTCCGAACAGAGATCGAGTGTATTTTACGCTTTAAAATAAGACAGGGGGGTGCCACTCCTCTGCCACGAACACTATCTGTGACGTCAGTTGGAGTTGGAGTTTACTTGCAGAGCGCGGCACAAGATGGCGCGCGGGTTTTTTTTATAAGTGTTTATTGGTTTCGAAGACTTCTTACAAGTTCAACTAGAATTTTAATCAAAGATTTGCATCTTAAATTTCAGGCAATGCTAGCTTTTTTTATGTGAATAAGTAAGTGTTCTTTTCGTAATATAATGCATATTTTAGAGTCGTGTTTCCCAGCCTCAGATACATGCAAAAATTTCAGTATTGAAGAATAGGACTCATTTAAATTCGTTTATTAAACCAAAGATATTTTTTATTAAGAAATTAATGACTAAAAGTACATTTATATTTTCAAAATTTATTTATATTCCTTTTTTAAGGTTGAATAATGCAAATTTTAATCAAAAATTTTCTTTTAAAGTAGTCAACATTGTAAAATGTATATTAATTTGGGAAAATGCACTTCTTTCTTGAAACATTAGTTTAGTTCATGAAGTTCCATTATGTAGGATTTTTAAATCTTAAAAGATGAAAGTACAGTATACTTATTCATTTCATTTTACAGCAAGTTATTTGTATCTTTATATATTTCCTAATGATGTTCTTGTAATGTTTGAAAAATCGAACAGGATTTAATCTCGCACATTTTATATTAATTAAATTTTATTACATTACATTTTATTAGTTAAATTTTATTACATTACATTTTATTAATTAAATTTTATTACATTCAAAAAATGGGGGGGGGGAGTACGATTTAAGAAAATAAACAGGCGCGGGTTTTCAAGGGGATAAAGGTTGGGAACCGCTGCTTTAAATCAGATTGCAAGTTGTGTACATGTATGTGCATGCAAATTGTGAACAAAATTCATATAAATTATAGAAGCATCACGTAAATCATTTACTAGTTAGGCACAAGTACATCCCTCCCCCCCCCCCCTAAAAAGACATAAAACTCTTAGTCTTAGCGTTTTAATTATTGTTTTGATTTTCAATTATTAGAGATAACATAATCGAAAATAACTTTATTTATATGCATTTAGAAAGAAATTACGCAATGTTTATTTGTGTATAATGAAAATTTTAGAATGATTGCTTGTTTAGAAAACTTTCCGAACATATATCTGTAAATTCGTGTATTTAAAACAAAATTCACTAAAAATAACATCGCCTCCTGTAATAACATTGACTGGTTTCAAAAAGCGAAACGAAACTTTCAGATGATTTATATTTTTCAGAAAGGGAAATACAGTTTTATTATATATGTACCCTTCCAAAAAACCCTACACTGCATATTTAAGTTGTGTTCAAGTAAAATTAATGTTATTTGAGTATTTATTTCATATTTTAAATTTAAAAAAAGGATTAAATTAACTTTGTTAGCATCCTTTAACATTGGAGTCTACCGGGCCGCTCCTGACATTTAACTCCAAGTGACGTTGCGTCTTTACGTGCTCTCATTGGCTAGAGCTGAAGTGGCGCAACCTTATAGATATAGTAACCTTGAAAATAAGCAAATACGCTTTAAAAATTAAGTCATGCGTATTTTTGCGCACCGATTTTGTAAACAAAAATAATTTTTGAGGGTAATTGTACATCTGTTAAAAATTCCTCCTCTGGAAAGCAAAATACTCCTTCAAATCAAGTCAGGGAGTATGTTTACTCTTCTGGAAAAATTCTAGCTCGATCTCTGCTTCCGACTACTGCATCACTGCAATATTGGGGAACATTCTCCTACTGCAGTAAAACCCTAAGTCTCCAAATTTGGAAAAATTTCACTTCCTTAAACCGACAGAAGAAGCTAAAATTAAAAATCAGTTATTTACAGACTAGAAGACTGCACGGGTCTAATTAAAAAATTTTACCCGGCAAGAAAATATTAAGATTTGACTCGGCCCAAACTCAAGAAATTTTTTAAATAATTCACCCGAACCTGACCCGTCCGAAAGCACTCAAAGTCAGTCCCAGAGGCCCGGTCCGAATTTTTTTGCTATCATTGAAGCCTGTTGCCTAGTATGATGATCCAAATTTGTCATTTAGGAAATTAAACACAAATTATATTACATATAGTAATAAATTTAAAAGAACCCAAATTTGAAAAGTCTGTACAAATCAAAGATGAGCATTACTATAAAGTGATATTTTATTTATCATTTTGGTTTGATAATATCAGAGATTAAATGAGCAATTAAAATTTAATAATTTTAAATTAAAAGTGTAAGATGTTTAGAATACAAATATAAATAAATTCAAGGACAATAATTCGTGTTATCCATATATTAATTTTAAATTATAACAATTTGCTCAAATAAATTAACATTAAATATTTGCCATCGGAAAGAAATCGACGAAACTGTGTTTTGATTTTAAAATAGAATTTATTTAATTTTGATAATTCAGATACATTCGAAATTTAATAATTGAAATTAAAGTCACAGAAGGAATTGAAAATAAAATGTCAGTGTTCAATTTTAAAGAAAACAGTACCTGTTGGATATCAAATTTTCATCACCAATCAAACAACCGCAGTGCAAAAACCGATTAAACTTTTTTGCGATAAATTTAAAAATATAACAAATGGCAACTCCCACTTGACCAATCATAATAATTGAATAATCATTTCCTTCAAAATTAAATTTGGAATGTATTTCCATCCTATTAAATGTATAGATCACTTAATGTTACGAAACATGACATCTGGTACATAGGCGTCTTATTTTGCTGTATCCAGGCCAAAACACATTTTTTGTAACTGTAGTTTCAAACAACTTAAATGTTGCGAAGAGCAATGTTTTATTTTGACTTCGAAATGTCGTCGAATAAATAAGTCTTCAATTTTTTACCTGAAGTTATACGTTTCTGTATCCAGTTTAATTTACCCATTTACTTTCTCAGAGCAAACTTTTATTACTCAATATGGGACAAGACTTTTATCGGCTATTTGGAAATTTTCTTTCATATGTCACTTCAAATTTGTCTGTTTCAATTTTGATTTATTTTTGACTATTTTATTTATTTTTATTCGGCCTAACCCAAGTCGAATTTAATAAAACGTTACATCAAGTACATCAAGTTTTTCCTTTCAAAAATTTATCGACATGTTCTATTGGCTTAATTATTGAGTGAAATCAGCGTGGAATATAATATACAAATTAAATAGAATCACAATCGCCAAGATTCCTTTGATTTTAGGGTACTTTAATAGGTCAAGTTGAGGCCTAATATCTTGATTTTGTCATTGTCTAAATTCACCAACTACCAGGGCAGTGAGTTTATGTCAAACTTGAAGGAATTATTTTATTATTCGTTACACTTTGCTTTCACGGACTTCGGATTCAAGGTGGCACTTTCCCCTCCCTGGATGTTCAAAGTTACAAAGGCAGACATCAAGCAAAATATGTTACACAGGATAAAAAACATTTTCTCAAAACTATCCCTGAGTTTGCCTCCTGGAAAAAGTTTTATGAAAGCCCATGCTCTTGTGTGTTTCCTGGACCTAGTTAAGTTTTATACTTTCACCAGCTCTCAGAATTTGTTGTGTTCTTCATGCGAACTATTCCCTCTAGTGGCAACTTAAGGTTAGTTCTGATGAACAGTCATAAAATCTTTACAAGGCTGCATTAAAATCTTTGCAATACACTTGCAATGACTTTGCGTCTTTCACAGCTTAACTTTACCAAATTAACATTAATTTTGATCAAATATAACTTGTCAATTAGGTATATGGCTTGTTTCCACTTAGCAATATAGTTTGTATTTTAAACGACTATAACTGTGAAACTTACTATATTTTAAATTAAGAATATTAATTCCCCCAAAGCGACAGGAATTATTATATAATTTAAACTTCATTTACCAAGAAATTGAATAGTCATCAATTTGGTATAACTTTCACTAATTTAGCGTCATTCCGCCAATTTGACAGTATTTTCCAAAAGTCCCCAAATTGGCGATATTTGGTCAAATTCTGGTCAAATTGCTGTCAAATTGGTGGCAAAGTATTACAGACAGACGGACAAATAAATAAATAACATTTGGCGAATTGTTGGGTGTCAAAATGCAAAACTATTACTAAAAGTATCTTCTCTCGTGAATGAAACAAACTAGATCTACCAAAATGATGTTAACAAATTTGTTGCATAATACTGCATATGGAAAGGGAACATATCTCACGGTAGTTAACGCCTTTTAAATTTTATGCATCTTTTATATAAATTTATAGGAAAAGAACGGAAATTTATAGGAAAAGAATATGAACATCGTCTGCATAAAGACTAGTAAACAATATTACATTTTCTAGTTTCTTGATGCTTACGTAAAAATCCCCAACTAATAGAGCCGGCATATTCCGATCAAGTTCTTCACCGATGAAGTTCTTCACCATTAAAGTTCTTCACCATTCGATGAAGTTCTTCACCATTAAAGTTCTTCACCATTCGATGAAGTTCTTCACCATTAAAACCACTATATGTTGAAAGCCGAGAACCTAATCCAAAATCCAAATATAACTTCCTGTAGAATTTTTCAAGGGATACATATTATTCGTGCTCAGTTCTTTCTCTGCAATTTAAACAGTTAGGAAATTAATTCGGCAACAACTCGAGATAGACGAAAAATGTCAATTGCAACGTTGTAGAGCAATGTCTGATGAGTTGCAATCTTCTATAAAAACGTTATAGAAGGCATTTATTTTACACAATATGGTTGTTGGCGAAATGTTGTAATATTCTGGAATTCTAAAATAAATCGCACTTATATGCACAGAAATCTAATGAAAAACCTGATCAAAATGTCCTCCGTCAGTAACAATGCACATTTGAATTCGAGACATAATTGATGAGCATTGCAGAGTATTGATTGACGAGAATTGACGAGGATTGACGAGAATTGACGAGTATTTTGGCGAGTATTGCAGATGTCACCATGAGTCCTTAATGACACGATTTTTTGACAAGTACTATTATATCCTTCCATATATATCTTTCGCACGCTCCTTATGTCTATTCCAGTCAAATAGATAATACTCTACAACTGTTTGATTGGCATTTTTCTACTATCTCGCTTTATTATCGAGTTCGCTATACTAATGGTGTTATTACACGGGCAATTTTTATTGCTGAACTTCATCAATTCCGCCCGTCAATCATACTTTAGGCTCCTCCTCTTTAGAAGGTCCCTTCTCTCTAATCTCGCCGATTTCATTTCAGAAAGCATTCTTGAGTGTGTTTTTCGTATAATTTGAATCTTTTATATCCTAAAGGTGTCTGTAATTTGTTAAAAGTTCAATTATTATTTTTCCATCTCCAGACTTTAGAAATTCCTCCCGGCAATGATACTTTAGGCCCCACCTTTCTAAAACGCCCCTCATTTCTAATACCGCCGAGTTCATTCCAAGAAGCATTATTTAGTGTGGGGGGGGGGGTCGTATAATTTGGATTTTTTATATGCCACAGGTGTCTGTAATTTGGTAAAAGTTCTATTATTATTTTTACATCTCCAGACTTTAGCAATTCCGTTCAGCAATGATACTGTAAGCCCTTCTTTTCTAACAGGCCCTCCCTGTTTAGTGCCGCTGATTTCAGGAAGCATTCTTTAGTGTGTGTTTTCCTATAATTTGGATATTTTATATCCCACAGGTGTCTGTAATTTGGTAGAAGTTCTATTATTTTTTCCATCTCCAGATTCTAACGTAATTGACCTGCTTCAACGTGTTTGCATTACATTACAGTCGCCATCGCCATCTTGAATGCAAATGAGAAGAGGAAAGGCGGAGCGTAGTGACGTCCAATTTCATCGGCCTCTGATTGGTTCGCCGCTCAGAAATTCAGCAATTTTTATTGTCGAGTACGAACGAATTGCGGCACTTCGGCGGCAAAATTTCTTCCCATTGAAATGTATGGTGTTGCTGGAAAATTGCTGGAAGGAATTGATCCGTGTAATAGAACCATAACTTTACAATTTTCAGCTAGGGGCACTGCAATCCCTTTCATTTGTGTGCCTGCACACCCATGGATTTCTCCTTGCAAAGATCCGTGCTTGAGAACTATCTAAAACGTTCAAGGCGTGCTTGAGATTTCTAGAAAGTTTTCCTACATATCCTTTATATACGTATGTAAACTGCATATCTGCACGAGATTCAATACGGCTTTGTAATGCGTCAAGCAATCGTTATTAGGCAGGTCAGAAAGAAGCTTTTCCACTGTAAATGAAAATTACTAAATGTTCTCTCAAACATCTATTACTTTCCCTATATACAGAGAATAATGTACAGCGAAATATTGTTACGGGATCGAAAATTCGAATGCGAGCTTTCGACGGAAAGGCACGTTTCTAAGATCCTTGAATTCGAATCGAACGTTTTTCACGTATATATGTGTGTGTGGAAGCGATATCTCACGAACGAATGGAGCGTTTCGAGCGTAATTCGGTGCATTTATTAAGATGAGTAGATACTGGAAACCAATTGATTTTAAACGTGATCGAATATTCAGAAGACCCCCCCTCCTAAGTTTTCAAATGTAATTTTGAAAAAACTATCAAAAATCCAGAAACGTTGTTACATAAATACTCATTTCTTCTGTGAATTTTCATTAGAAAACGACTGATACAAACTTTAGAAAACTAGCATGAATCATTCTTGAGATATTTCACGTTTTTTAAATAAATTTATCATAAACATGACATAAAAATAAAAATGTATGAGATAAGTTTACTTTTCATAGGAAATATAATGAGAACAATTTATTAACATCATTCTTGTGGATCTAGTTAGTTCCATTCATAGGAGAAGATACTTTGTGGAATAATTCTATATTTTGACAGCTCAGCGATTCTCCAATAATCATTTATTTAAAAAAAGAAAAGCCCTACTTTGCGTCTGCCTGTAATGCTTGGCAATCAATTTGGCAGACTTGGTGACTAATTTGGTGAACTATCGCCAACGTGGGTACTTTTTTAATGGTGCCAAATTGACAAAATATCGTTAAAACTGAGAAAAATGACCTTATATTTATTAAAATGTTTTTATATAATCACTATACTGCGTATTGAGGATGCTATTAATATTAATAATTGCCACGTTAGAATTGCGTGAAATAAAAGTTAATTGAGTACTTTGAGATAGTTTTAAAAACTGTCATGTAGAAAAGTACCAAATGTACAATTTTACGTTAAAAACATTGCTCCATGGGTCTTATGCATCATTTTGTCGCTGTGAAGGAAGTATGGTGGGGTTAGCTCATGCGTCACTCTCTGCTACGAAAGACATCTCCGATTATTCCTTTGGCCCCCAAAGAATTCTTTTGGACCTAACGACAAAGTGAGGGATTAGCAAGCTCCTGGTTCCGAGTTCGAGCCTTTACCTACCATCGGGAACAGCCCCCCCCGCCACACACACACACATTGATGACTCCCGGGTTTGATCCCTCGGCTGCTGCCAAAACTGCCGCCGTATTCACGCGGAGTGCGATCACGTTAAACATGTGGGTCCGTAAGTCTTTCCGAGAGATTGGTGGTAGGTAAAAGAGAGATGGTCCCTGAGGATGCCTCCCCCACTGGGTTCCGGTCTAAATTGGGTGGCTCTTCCGGGCCGTCCAAACTGTTATCTTACACCTTTCTGGTAGGTTGGACTGTCTGGGTCTAAACAACAACACATTGATGAACACGGATGAAAACAAGCGCGCAGCCTTCTTTCTCTCCAACTATCTCACCTCTCTCACAAGATAGCAGTACTACGGATGATGCACACTCCCATTTCTCCTCTCCTCTCCTGGTTGAATACGGCTGGCATCACGCAGTCGCACGCTGAAGTACGACTAACTTCCCGGCTTTAAAACTCACGACTGTGTTTCAGCTTGAGGACGCGTTGGAGGTTTTCCGGGTCACCCCCCTCCTCCTTACTGAAATTCGACCGAGCTTCTCACTAGGAAGGGGAGTGTGTGTCGGGGTCAGTTCTTGCGTCGCTCTCTGTTACGAAAAAAATCCTCGATTATTCCCAAAATAATTAATATCCTTATTATATTAATTATTTTAAGCCTAACGGTATAGCGCGGGATCAGCAAGTTCATCGTCCCGAGTTTGAGCCTGTCCCCATTCATCGGGGAACTGCGGCCCCCCACAGAAGTAAATTCATGGCGTTATGTAGGGAAAGTCATCTGCTGCCCGCATCAGCTTTTCTCTAATTCCGATCATATGAATGAAGTAAAATAAATTGGGGGCCGGCGAATTGTTTCTGTACTACGGTTACATCTACGAATTTAACTGTATTCATTTCATATTTTATACAGGACACCATTATGATGTATTTGGGTGGTCTGCTATTTGCAGCTGCAGTGGAGCATTCAAACCTTCACAAGAGAATCGCATTGAAAGTGCTACTTTCATTGGGTACAAGCCCCAGATGGTATGTAAAGATATCAATTTTTAAAAGCTGTTTATTACTTTCCCTGCAATACATGGTAATGTATAGGGAAAGTATTGGAATCATGCCGAAAATCGCAACTCGAGTTTTCGACGGATCTACACGTTTCGAGACCTCTAGAATACGAAAATACCATTTTTAACGTGACGTCTGTGTGTGTGTCTGTGTGTCTGTGTGTCTGTCTGTCTGTGTGTCTGTCTGTCTCTCTGTCTGTGCAGATTTTGTATCCACTCTAACTAAAAAACTAATGGACCGAATTTCACAGAATTTTGTAGGTAAGTCACTTATAGGCGGGGTTGGTGCTGATTAGTTTTGGGTACGATTCGGAAAAAAAGAACCCGCCTTTTTTTTGCGAAATGGCCCGCAAAAGCTTGTATCCACTCTAGCTGAAAAACTAATGGACCGAATTTCACAAAATTCGGTAGATGAGTCACGAATAGGTCATCCTGGTGCTGATTAGATTTTGGTACGATTAAAAAAAAATAACCTGCCTTTTTTTGTAGAATGGCCCGCAAAATTGCCAAAATCTAAACGAAAAAGCTACGTATGCTCAAATATATCCATTAAATGCTTGTTTAATGCGTAATTTTTAACGAAGAAAGGAATAAGACCAACCCCATTACACTAGGACTAGCCGTTCTCGAGATATATTAGTTTTTTTCGTATTTTTCCACCCCACCTTTGAAAATAAGTCCAGTTATCAAATGAGAACGAAAATTGAATTAAAAGTGAATTACATTTAATTGAAATAAATAGAACGTGGATATAAGTCTGCAGGGAAAGTCATGTGCTGCCCACATCAGATTTTTTTTACTTTCCCTGCAATACATGATAATGTATAGGGAAAGTATTGGAATCATGCCGAAAATCGCAACTCGAGTTTTCGATGGATCTACACGTTTCGAGACCTCTAGAATACGAAAAAAACATTTTTAGCGCGACGTCTGTGTTTGTGTCTGTGTGTCTGTCTGTGTGTTTGTCTGTGTGTCTGTTTGTGCAGATATCGTATCCACTCTAACTAAAAAAGTAATTGACCGAATTTCATAAAATTTGGTAGGTAAATCACTTGTGTTCGAATTTGGTGCTGATTAGTTTTGGGTACGATTCGGGATAAAAGAACCCGCCTTTTTTTTCGAAATGGCCCCCAAAAGCTTGTATCCACTCTAGCTGAAAAACTAATGGACCGAATTCCACAAAATTTGGTAGGTAAATCACTTGTGGGACACCGTAATGCTGATTAGATTTTGGTATGATTCGGAAAAAAATAACCTGCATCTTTTTGCAAAATGGCCTGCAAAAGTCGCCAAAATCTAAAATAAAAAAACTACGTATGCTCAAATATATCCATAAAATGCTTGTTTAATACGTAATTTCTAACGAAGAAAAGAATAAGACCAACCCCATTACACTAGGACTAGCCGTTCTCGAGATAGTTTAGTTTTTTCGTATTTTCTCTACGCCACCTTTGAAAATATGTCCAGTTATCAAATGAGAACGAAAATTGAATTAAAAGTGAATTAAATGTAATTAAAATAAAGAGAACGTGAATATAAGTCTGCAGGGAAAGTCATGTGCTGCCCAGATCAGATTTTAACTTTCCTTGCAATACATGATGATGTATAAGGAAAGTATTGGAATCATGTCGAAAATCGCAACTCGAGTTTTCAACGGATTTACGCGTTTCGAGACCTCTAGAATACGAAAAAACTATTTTTAGTGTGACGTCTGTGTGTGTATGTGTGTGTGTGTCTGTCTGTCTGTGTGTTTGTCTGTGTGTCTGTCTGTGCAATGTATATATCCACTCTAACTGAAAAAGTAATGGACTGAATCTCATAAAATTCGGTACGTAAGTCACTTGGGTGTGACCCTGGTGCTGGTTAGTTCGAGAAAACAGAACCGGCCTTTTTTTTTTGCGAAATGTCCCGCAAAAATTTCATATATCCACTCTAGCTAAAATACGAATTGACCAAATTTCATAAAATTTGGTAGATAATTTCCTTGTGAGACACTCTGGTGCTGATTAAATTTTGGTACAATTCGGAAAAGAGGAACCTGCCCTTTTTTTTACGAAATGGACTTCAAAAATCGCCAAAATCTAAAAAAAAAAACAGACTACAAATGCTCAAAAGCAACAATTAAATGCTTGTCTTATACGTAATTTTTGACGAGAAAAATAATAAGACCAACTCCATTACTTTAGGACTAACCGTTCTCAAGATAATTGATATTTCTTGCCTTTTTGTTACGCAGCTTTCGGAAAATATCCAATTACCAAATAAAAACAAAAAATCTGATGTAGGCAACACATGACTTTCCCTGCAGACTTATATTCACGTTCCCCGCAGACTTATATTCACATTGATGCGGTTGCAGTCTTGTTAACACTTTACAACATATTTGAAAAGTGTTTATGACTTTGTTCATTCTGTCTATCTGTCTGTCTGTCCGTTCGCACGATAACTGACGTAAAAATGACTTTATCTGAATGAAATTTTAGTATGTTGTTGAGACGGTCTGTGGGACATATGGAAATGTAAGTGAATAATATCTCCCAATTAGTTTTGGATTGAAAAATGAAACACATTGGACCCAATAGGACCTACTTCTTTAAAAGGAATTAAAATTCACAAATTGCTTTGAAAATTTTAGGAAATATTCAAATTATGACGTAAAATGTGTAAAAAGAATTTCCTCAAGAGATGTACTTTTTTAGATAAAGATTGAAATAATAATTACACCCATAGTATATGAAGAGATCACGTGACTCATTACAAAATAAAATATGACATCCATTTTTTTTCGCTTAGTGAAAATCGTAATTTTTAAAGAACGCTTATATTGTGTTGCATCCGTCCTAAAGCAGCTTTATTTTTGCATATTGTCTGTGTATCTAAATTCTGTGATTACGCAATTACAATATTTTTTATTTTAAATGATCACTAAAGTTTTATTATTCCTACAACGAAGTATAATTTCTACAGCATGCAGAATGTAAACAAATCAAGCAATTGTAAGATGAATTGTATAAGAATTGCGGAATTTTTAACTCAAAATTCAGCTCTGGAGTCTGGAATATAAGTAATATGAATGAAATAATCATTGCTTTTACATAGAGAAGCCGACGATTTTATAGCATTGCCTTTTTTGATGAAGTTTTAAGCATGGAGATAGAAAGAAGGAGATAATACTCCTATGGATAAAACGTTTGAAAGTACCATGATGCTTTGAGAATTATATCGAAATGCTGCTAGTGTTAGTAAAGTAACTGTTATTGCTAGTTGACACAACAGAAAGACGTAGTATTTAGTATATATAGTTTTGATTATTTTTACATTAAATGTTTCCTTATTATGAGTATAATTAACCGGTATTTTGCCATAGTTGTAGGTTAGAATACAGAATATGTGGAGATAAAAATAATTTGAAAGATAAAATATCTTTAAATACGTAGGAAAATTCTATATTGTTTCAGTTCTACTTTGCATTGCGCAATTTATTTTTGCAAAATTTATTTTTACAAAATTGCCAGTTTAAGTAAATATTTCAGACCTTTCGCTATAGAAAATCATATAATGCAGGGCTACTTAGCGTATCCCAGCGGCACCTGAATTACTGTCTCAAACGATATTGGTGTTTCCTTAATATGAAGTTTTAATTCCTTACTTTTACCTACATGGTTTTAAGTTTCCAAGTAAAATAAATTATTGTAGCACTGTGATAATTTAAGAAACTAGGGGGTTCTGCCCCCCCTTCGGGAGCGTTAGCCTCCTATTCGCTGCGCTCGCAGAGTTCGCTTCATATCTATCTTTCCTAAAAATTCTACTTTCACAAATATCTTTTCTATCCCTGCTTATTTTCCGCAGGAGGGAAAAGCAGGGATTTTTCTTAGCCCAGGGAATCCCAAAACTGAATTCCCTGATCGATAAACAGTTTATTTCATCGTATTACCCTAATATTTCTCTATAAATGTACCAAATTTCATATTTTTGTATGCTATAGTTTTCACGGTACGAGACAGAGTAATCGATAGACGTGCCGATACGAAAAAAAAAACAAAAGTTCACTTCAGAAGTGCATAAAAAGTAAAATATCTGAAAAACTACATCGAAATTAAAACAAGAAAGATCAATCATGCTTAAAGCACTGATTATGAAACACTTTCCAACTTCAATGCAATTTTATTTAAAAAAGTCGAAAATGCAATACATTCCTCGGTAATATTTTAAAACTTATCACAATTCTACATTAATTAATTATATTTGAAAACTTAAACCTTCATTGAAAAAAATGAACTTCATTCAAATGACGGCATTAAAATATAAATTGCTTGGTTTAAATATCTCTAAAATGCGATACATTTCACGGTAATATTTTTAAAACTATCATAATACAACGATAATTTATTATATTTGAAAACTTCATCGAAAACAACTGAAATTAATTCAAATGACGTCATAGAAAAAATAACACGCCTGGACCTCTCTATAAAAACAGGATTTCATTCATAACTTTCTCCCATTCATTTCATTTTTCACAATAATATAATAATTTATTTTATTTAAAAATTAAGACCATGGAGCTACAAGTAATTAAACTCTACGCTTAAAACTTCATCGAAAAAAATCGTCCTTCTCTTTATAAAATCAATTAATATTTCACTCATATCAGCCATGCAGACTCCATGGACTAAATTATTTTGTGTTAAAGAAATACAGCAATTCTAATACAACTCATTCTACATATTTTGCTGTTTACATTTTACATAAGTGAAAAATAGGCTTCGTTGTAGAAATAATCAAATTTGGATAATCATTTAAACTCAAATATATTGTATTTGCGTTGTTTCAGAATGTAGATGCACAGAATTTATGCAAAAATAAAGTAGTTTTAGGACGAATACAACACTCAATATGAATTAAAAAGAACTTTAAAAATCACGATTTTGAAACAAGATGGATGCCATATGTCATTTTGAAGTGGATCATGTGATCATTTCATATCATGGTCACGTGATCGTTTCATATAAGAGGTGTAATTATTATTTTAATTTTTATTTAAAAAACTACTGCATATATTTCGCTAATTTTTTTTTATATATTTTATAGAACAATTAGAATATTAACCTAAAATTTTCAAAGCAATTTGTGAATTTTAAATCCGCTTAAAAAATATTTGAAAAATAAGGTCCCATAGGGCTCAATGTATTTCATTTTTTCAACCCTGGTTCAATCCAAAACTAATTTTGTGATATTATTCATTTATATTCCCATAGGTCCTACAGACCGTCTGAACAACTTACTAAAATTTCATTTTGATTAAGTCATTTTTACGGCAGTTATCGTGCTAACGGACAGACAGACAGACAGACAGAATGAACAAAGTCATAAACACTTTTCAACTTTGTTGTAAAGTGTTAAAAAGGGGCTCCGTCCCGCAAAAGTTCACCCATGGAGGTACCTGCCTGCTAAACTTCGTGGTTTTATTATTGTTTGTCTATCCAGGAAGCGAACTCGCAGATCAAATATTTTGTCTTTGATAGTAAATATTTCTTAAACTACAATATACATCAAAAACGGTTTGTTTCAGCATATTCCTCAAAGCTTTTTCTACAAGTGTACCAAATTTCATATTTTTATATGCAATATCATTTGCGGTACGAAGCAAAGAATCTCGACAAACGAGAAATTTGTCAAACAGCGACGGCAGAGACAGCTACTTTTTTTAACACTTTACAACAAAGTTGAAAAGTGTTTATGATTTTGTTCATTCTGTCTGTCTGTCTGTCTGTCCGTTAGCGCGATAACTGCCGTAAAAATGACTTAATCAAAATGAAATTTTAGTATGTTGTTCAGACGGTCTGTAGCACCTATGGGAATATAAATAAATAATATCACCCAATTAGTTTTGGATTGAACCCGGGCCGAAAAAATGAAATACAGTGAGCCCTACGGGACCTAATTTTTCAAACATTTTTTAAGCGGATTTAAAATTCACAAATTGCTTCGAAAATTTTAGCTAATATTCAAATTGTTCCATAAAATATATAAAAAAAAATTCAGCGAAATATATTCAGTAGTTTTTTAAATAAAAATTAAAATAATAATTACACCTCTTATATGAAACGATCACGTGACCAAGATATGAAACGATCACATGACCCACTTCTAAATGATATATGGCATCCATCGTCTTTCAAAATCGTGATTTTTTAAAGATTTTTTTAATTCATATTGAGTGTTGTATCCGTCCTAAAACTACTTTATTTTTGCTTAAATTCTGTGCATCTACATACTGAAACAACGCAATGACAATATATTTGAGTTTAAATGCTCATCTAAATTTGATTATTTCTACAACTAAGCCTATTTTTCACCTATGTAAAATGTAAACAGCAAAATATATAGAATGAGTTGTATTAGAATTCCTGTATTTTTTTAACACAAAATAATTTAGTCCATGGAGTCAGCATGGCTGATATGAATGAAATATTAATTGATTTCATTAAGAGAAGGACGATTTTTTTCGATGAAGTTTCAAGCATAGAGTTTAATTTTTTGTAGCTCCATGGTCTTAAACAAAATGTTTAAATAAAATAAATTATTATAGTATTGTGATGAATGAAATGAATGGGAGAAAGTTATGAATGAAATCCTGTTTTTATAGAGAGATCCAGGCATGTTATTTTTTCTATGACGTCATTTGAATTAATTTCAGTTGTTTTCGATGAAGTTTTCAAATATAATAAATTATCGTAGTATTATGATAATTCTAAAACTATTACCGAGGAATGTATAACATTTTAGAGATGTTTAAACCAGGCAATTTATATTTCAATGCCGCCATTTGAATGAAGTTCATTTTTTTCGATGAAGGTTTAAGTTTTCAAATATAATAAATTAATGCAGTATTGTGATAAGTTTCAAAATATTACCGAGGAATGTATTGCATTTTAGACATGTTTAAATAAAATTGCATTGAAGTTGAAAAGTGTTTCATAATCAATGCTTTAAGCATGATTGATCTTTCTTGTTTAATATAGAGAGATATCACCGTTGAATATATCGCATGTTAGATATGTTTAAATAAAATTGCATTTCAGTTGGAAAGTATTTCATAATCAATGCTTTATGCATAATTAATCTTTCTTGTTCACTTTTCTACCCGTCTGTGTTCGTGTGTGTTTGGAAGAGAGAGAGAGAGAGAGAGAGAGAGAGAGTGAAAGAGAGAGGGTGAAAGAGAGAGTGTGAAAGAGAGAGACTGAAAGAGAGAGAGTGAAAGAGAGAGACTGAAAGAGAGAGTGGAAGAGAGAGGGAGTGGAAGAGAGAGGGTGAAAAGAGAGAGTGAACGAGAGAGTGAAAGAGAGAGAGAGTGAAAGAGAGAGAGTGAAAGAGAGAGAAAGAGATTTAGATACGATAACTCAAGAAGCAATGGATCTCCAACTATCAAATTTTATGCTTAAAAACGTTATTTGGAAAACTATAATTAGATAGAATTAATAGTGTTACAAAGTATCCCCCAGAATCGTGAGTGTATACGCAGGATACAAGAATGGGGCAAAGTTTTTGAATAACTAATGTTTATTCACAAGCACAGCGTAAACAGGAGCAATATACAGACAAATAGCACTTAAAAGCTCCACTAATTTCACAAAATAACCGATATTATTCACGAAATATTGACGAAAGTAATTTCATAAAACAGCAGCTATTATTCTCTAAACGCTAAAAAAAATCACAGTCTAATGTAGCTCGTATCACGCCAAACTAACTCTCACTGAGTAATGACTCTTTTTTATGAAAAACTAGAAACTTCTGGATATCTCGTAGACTATTGATTATTTCGCTGTCTTTCTCAAAGATTCCCGAAATCGCCAAATGTCGCCAAATTGACGATAAATCTCCAAATCTAGTAACCCTCTCCTCTGAAGTTCCGCAAGTGGCAACCCTAGAATAGCGTCGCGAGAAAGAATGCCCATAATGGTGTCCTCTGGAGAAAATACTCCGATGGAGCCGTCTGGTCTGAGAAAGAGACTAAAAAGACTCCAGAAGAAAAGGAATATTGCACGTTCGCAACAATAGTAATTCTCTTAATTGGTATTTTAATTATTTGAATTTTAAGATTTTCCCAAAAATACTTTGTATGAAAAATAACGACAATTCTGAAACTATGACAGCAATGTACAGTATATAGGGAAAGTGATAATTTGACCTATGCTATGGATGTTAATGGTATTAAATTGTTTATATCCTACCTTATAGAAGATGGCTGTATATCTGTCTGTATGTGTAGTCGGTAGCTGAAAATCTAAGCATCGTACGACTATAAAATTTTGTGCACAAGTTCTTCTTGACCTGTGCAGGTGCAACTCTGCTTTATTTTTAAAAATTAGAATTAGTTTCTTAGTTATTTTGTATTTTAGTAATTTCACACAAATTGGTTCCTTGGCGACCAAACTTATTATCACAGAGTTTTATTCTCAACACCGTTGAAAAGATCGAAAAATTATCTTTCAAATAAACATTGAATGGACTCTATACGATTAATAGACGAATTTTGTTAAATTTCAATAAATATATATATATATATATATATATATGTATGTATATATATATATATATATATATATATATATATATATATATATATATATATATATATATATATATATGCATTTTGTGTATTGAAAACATTGTCTATCATATATCTAGGTTGCCCCGAGATATTATCTGCAGAGCGTCCATCTTAACACCATCAGCTCAACTGTATTTTGTTGTTGCTGTGGCTGTTATAAATGGATGTATTGTTAAAGCGTTATATGGTTTTCGAGAATTCGGATGTAAGTTCTGATGTCATTTTAATCAAAGGTTAATCAAAATAATGGATAACACAGTGTACATTTTCCAGTTAGAATATATAAACCAAATGCATCCTATTTATCGGCATCATCAAGTTGTTTCCAACTCGAAGAAGATACATTTTTATGAAATATTTTAAAAGAATAACTTGCGAACGAAATCTGATTAACAGATACATTTTCACTTTTCCTGCATACAATGAATAGTATAGTGTAAAGTAAAAAATTTTGTGACGGTGTTGAAAATTGGAATTCTAGTTTAAGACGGAAAAGTCAGTGCCTTCAATAACGTTACATAAATAATCATTTCATACGAAAATTTTCATTACAAAACTAATGACACAAATATTGCACATTTTTCAAATAAATTTATCAAAAAATGACATAAAATTAAATAGAAGTGAGTAGCATTAAATTGGTAGACATTCCATATGCAATATTATGGGACATATTTATTAACATAATTTTTGTGAATCTAGTTTATTCCATTCATGAGAAAAAACATATATTGATTAGAGAACTCAAACCAATAGTTAATACTAGAGGAAAAATCCATATACCCGTTTACTTGTCGATTCGCAACTCTCGGCGACAAATTTGGCGACAATTTGACAACCTTCGTAGTGAACTGGATGAAATATCGCCACCTTGGCGACTTTTGAAAATGTGGCCAAATTGACGAAAACGAAATGGAACAAAAGGTACATTTAATTAACAAAACTGATACCAAATTGATGAAAATCCAATATCTTGGTAAATGAAGCTCAATTTATCTTTGATTATTCCTGCTGCTTTGAGGGAATAATTATTTTTAATGAATGGAAAGTCATCTGCTGCTCACACCAGATTTTTACTTTACTTATATACATAATGTACAAGGAAAGTATTGTGACGGGGTCGAAAATTCGAATTCGAGTTTTTGACGGGAGAGCACGTTTCAAGCATCCCTGATTTCGAATCGAACATTTTTGAAGTGATGTCTGTGTATGTGTGTGTGTGAAAGTATGTGTGTGTGTGTGTGTGTGTGTGTGTGTGAGTGTGTGTGTGTGTGTGTGTGTGTGTGTGTGTGTGTGTGTGTGTGTGTGTGTGTGTGTGTGTGTGTGCCAGTGAGTCTGTGAAGACGATATCTCATGAAAGAATGGAGTGATTCGAATGAAATTTCGTACAAAAATCACAATCCGTGAATACTGGAAGCCTATTGTTTAAAACACAATCTATTATTCAGAACCCCCCTGAATTTTCGAGTGAAATTTTGAAAAAATCATCAAAAAATCAAAACCTTTAATAAAGTTATGCAAATAGACATTTTTTATATAATTTCTCCTTATAAAACGATTGACATGAACTTTAGAACGCTAGCATGAACCGTTCTCGATACATTGCACATTTTTTCAAATAAATTTATCAAAAAATCCCGTACATTAAAAAAAAATATTAACTGTTAAGAAACATGTTCACTTTTCATATGTAATATCATGCGATACATTTGGTGACATCATTGTAGTGGATCTAACTCGTTCCACTCACGGGAAAAGATACTTTGAGTAATAGTTTTGTATTTGAACGCCAATAGTCATTTTTCTGCTATAAGAGTAACTTATTTCTCCGTCCATAACGCTTGGCGAGATTCTGCGGAACGTCGACAACTTAGCGACTTTTAAATGTTGCTAAATTAACGAAAATCTCACCAAATGGATAAAAATGATGCTAAATCAACGAAAATGACGACTGATTGAAGAAAATTCAATATCTTGGAAAGAATATAAATATCTACTATATGAATAACATTTTTTTAACTGTAAGAGTAGTAAATTCATTGCATTATATAAGGAAAGTCATGTGCTGCCCACATCAGATTTTTGTATTATAAAGCTAATTATGATATAAGTAGATTGCGAAGCAATATAGAGTAGGGGAGACCGGGATACAATGGATCTAAGGGCACAGTGGACCCCTCCCCCCCACCCCCCCTCACCCCCACACACACTTTTAATTTTTCTTATCTATTTCAAAATGCTTCATATTTTGAGGCATATATGATACTACAGTCTTAATAATACAGTCTCTTCCAGATCCAAAAGGCATGTTCTCAACTCATTATTAAGCCATTTTACAGTTGTCGATGGTTCATAGAAGGTGACAGTAAAAATTTTCCGATGTGCAGATTTCCTTCTCTTCCTTTCCTTTTCTGTAACTTGAAAGAAGTGTCTTTGTACAGTACAAGATATTTTTCTTTTTATAACAAATTTAACTACATTGATTATATTCACAATTTGTTTATTTTATTTTACTGCGTTGTATTCCACATGTGATACAATGGAACACAAAGGTTGGGGTATATTGCGTATCAAATCACCATACTATTTCAAACTGAATTCTTTATATTTTTATGATATTTGGGAGTACGTAGTAATCATGCATTGTAGTGCAAAAATCCAAATTTTTAGTGTCCTATGTTCATTATGTAAAATTTTAATGCTGCGTAAAGTTTTCGACAACCAAGAAGTCTTTTGCTGTAACTGACTTCCCTCTTGAGATATATAGCTGGCTTCGTTTAAAAGCTCTTTTACTGAGCTTTTATATGACATGTAATACAATAGAATTAAAAAAATAAGTTTTTTCAAAACCCCAACTCAAAATGTCAATATCAGTTTTCTCAAAATCGGACATTTTTTAAATTTCTAAAAAAAATTTCAAAATTATTACTTTCCTTATATACATAATGTATAAGAAAAGTATTGTGACGGAGTCGAAAATTCGAATTCGAGTTTTCGACGGGAGAGCACGCTTCAAGCATCCCTGATCACGAATCAAACATTTTTGAGGTGATGTCTGTGTGTGTGTGTGTCAGTGAGTCTGTGGAGACAATATCTTACGAACGAATGGAGCGATTCGAATGAAATTTAGTACAAAAATCACAATCCGTGAATACTGGAAGCCTGTTGTTTTTAAACGCAATCGAATGTTCAAAACCTTCCTAAATTTTCGAGTGAAATTTTGAAAAAATCATCAAAAAATCAAAACCTTTAATAAAGTTACACAAATAGACATTTCATATGTAATTTTTCCTTAGAAAACGATTGACATAAACTTTAGAACACTAGCATGAACCGTTCTAGAGATATTGCACATTTTTCAAATAAATTTATAAAAAAAAACATAAATTAAAAAATATATATTAACTGTTGAGAAACATGTTCACTTTTCATATGTAATGTCATGCGATAAATTTGGTGACATCATTCTCGTGGATCTAGCTCGTTCCATTCATAAGAAAAGATACTTTGAGTAATACATTTGTATTTGAACGCTAGTAGCATTTATCTGCTATAAGAATAACTTATTTCTCCGCCCATAACTCTGGGTGAGATTTTGGCAACGAATTTGGCGAATGTCGCCAACTTGGCGACTTTTTTAATGTTGCCAAATTAATGAAAATCTCACCAAATGGATAAAAATGACGCTAAATAGATGAAAATGACGACTAATTAACGAAAATTCAATATCTTGGAAAGAATATAAATATCTACTATAAGAATAACCTATTTTTTTTGTTGTAAAAGTAGTAAATTCATTGCATTATATAAGGAAAGTCATATGCTGCCCACATCAGATTTTAGATGCATTTGTGATAAAAAATTTTGACACAGATTAACGTATTTTTTTATACTTATGTATAACTATCCGTACAATATTTTTGGGAATCATAATGGGATCATAAAAAATACGAGGTAACACTTATGTGTGATCAAGATAAATGTGACCCAGATTTGCTGTTTTGTACCGCCGCCCTTTTTCTCTCCACATTGTGTATCTTTTGAACTTTTCTGTTTGTTGTATTATCTCAAGTTAGTGAGCCTCAATTATAATGGCGTCATAAAGAAGAAAGAAAATAAATACACGGTGCAATATAATTACAAAATACACTTACAGCCTATTTCTTATCCATTTTAGAGATAGATGTTTGCTGAAAATTCAATATTAAAAAACAGCCCCATATTGTCAGTTTATATTCCCAAGTATTTGAACTACATTCAAATTTTTTAAAAAGATATGCAAGAACTAAATAGAAATAAGCTAACAAGCTATCTGAACCACAAACTCAGCTAGTGGTCTGAGCCTATAAATTAAATATTTAAGAAACACTATACTACTCACTTAATTTCATCACAATGTAGAAATATTTCCATCAAAATTTTTCCTTAACAATTCAGGTTGGAATAAGTTAAATAAAAATCGTCTGCCTTTAGTTTTATTTAAATAATTTTTACAGAATAAAAAAATTATTTCTTAAAATAAACTTTTAGCAAATAAATAGAAATATCCCTAATGGTAATTCTAAGGAAATTAACTATTACAAATAAAATTATTTGCAGTTAACTATGTCCCTTTTCAAGTTCTCTCAAGATATTAATTAACAAAAGCCAGTTTTCATAGTATTAGTATTACGTTGGCGATATTTCGTTAAAACTTGAAGAAGCAAACAAATGGTTTTTATTCTACAAAAATTGGTGAAACAAAACTGGCAAATGATACAGCAGACAATTTTTATTTAACTTCTTCCCATATAAATTATGTGTTGTGAAAATGCTTTAAATTAAGATGAAATTAGGTGAGAGAAGTATTATTTTCATTGAATGTTGTATTTTCAGGTATATTGCCTCTCTTATCTTATGAACACATCATAATCCCAAAAATATATTTTGTGTATAGTTACAGCTAAATATAAACAAATTTTGATATTTTCTGAAACTTTTAGCTGTATTTTTGAAAAATTATTTTTATTAACACTTTACAACATTGTTGAAAAGTGTTTATGACTTTGTTCATTCTGTCTGTCTGTCTGTCTATCCTTTCGCACGATAACTGCCGCAAAAACGACTTTATTAAAATAAAATTTTAGTATGTTGTTGAGACGGTCTGTGGGACATATTGGAATGTAAATGATTAATATCACCCATTTAGTTTTGGATTGAACCTGGGATGAAAAAATGAAATACATTGAACCCTATGGAACCTAATTTTTCAAACATTTTTTAAGCGAATTTAAAATTCACAAATTGCTTCAAAAAGTTTAGGAAATATTCAAATTATCCCATAAAATATATAAAAAAAATTCAGCAAACTATATTCGGTAATTTTTTAAATAAAAATTAATATAATAATTGCACCCATATTATATGAAAAGATCACGTGGCCCACCTCAAAATAAAATATGGCATACATATTGTGTCAAAATCGTGATTTTTAAAGTTCTTTTTAATTTATATTTAGTGTTGAATCCGTCCTAAAGCGGCTTCATTTTTTTTTCTGTGCATCTATATACTGCGCTAACGCAATTACAATATTTTGGAGTTTTAATGATCATCAAACTTTGATCATTTTTACAACGCAGCTCAACTTTCACGTATGGAGAATGTAAACACATCAAGCTGTAAGATAAGTTGTATAAGAATTACTGAATTTCTTTAACACAAAAATATATAGCTCTGCAGTCCGCAATATAGCTGATATGAATGAAACATTCATCGATTTTACATAGAGAAGCAGATGATTCCATATTATTGCTATTTTGATGAAGTTTTAAGCATGGAGTTAGAAAGTAATTTTACCTCCATGGTTTTACGTTTATAAGTAAAATAAATTATTGTAGCATTGTGAAAATTTTAAAAAATATCACCGCTAAATGAAAAGAATGGGAAAAAGTTTATGAGTGAAATATTCACTGTTTTTATATAGAGAGCCAGGTGATTTATATTTCGATGACGTTATTTGAATAAAGTTCATTTGTTTTCGATGAAGTTTTCAAATATAATAAATTGTAGTATTGTGATAATTTTAAAAATATCACCGCTGAATGCATTGCATTTTAGAGATGTTTAAATAAAATTGAATTTCAGTTGGAAAATGTTTCATAATCAATGCTTCATTCATGATTGATCTTTATTGTTAACACTATTGTGTTGCATGTCATGTGAAAGCTCATTATAAAAGCTTTTACATGAGCTCCATATAAGCTCTGTAGACCGATTTTATCAGACCAATGAAATTTCTATATTATTTGCAGAAATATGGTAGATACAATAATGCTGTTTTTTTTAAATTTCAAGGTCCTAAAACTATCTAATTCCTGTCTGTAGGGAGTTGAGCTTTTGCTTTGATTAGCTTCTATATAAGGGTTCAGAGTCCACTTCGATCACAAGAGCTTGCAATTTCGTCCAAAAAGCTCAACGATGGAGCATCAACTGACATACATAACGTATGACTGACATACATGATATACATAACGTATAAGGAAAGTATTGTGACGGCGTCGAAAATTCGAATTCGAGTTTGCGACGGGAGAGTCAAAAATTAAAAATCGCTGGAGTTAAAAATTTACGAAATTCTTTATCTGCAATGAGAGATAATCCAAGCGATTTTAAACTCATTTTCGATGAAACTATGGAACTTTGTAAAGAGAAGGGAATACTAATCCCTCCTCTGAAGAGGAGAAAACCGTCCACACGTATTGACGACAACATCCAAACCCAGCATCATTTCAGTACGCGAGAAGATTATGAGAGAATAACTTCTTTCTACCCAGTCCTTGATTCAATGATCTGCGGAATCGATCAGCGTTTTGAACAGGAGACGTGTGATATGTGAGTCGTCACACGTCATGTATTGACGCTATATAGACCGATCTCGTAAAGTGGAGTAAATAAAGAAATACATAATACCAGTAATTAAAATGAAGAGGCTTAATTTTAAACAATAACAAAGAATTTATTTCATTAAGATAAAACCTTATTTAATAACTATTAACATCTGGTAAATTTCATATACCAACATCCTTAGTGTAGTACATTAAGACAATCAAATCTCCTCATTCTATGATCATAATATGAGCATTACAATTATTAACCTATTAATGTGCATTAACTCACTATTCTTACTAGCCTACGTCTTAATGGCCCAGGTTAACCTTATTTAGGAGGGTCAGAGAGATAATAATAATCAAAGTGCAAAAATATGTGTAGAATTGTCCTACCTCGATCATCACTGCCGATGTCGGACTTTATGACGGCGCGCTCCGGCTCTGTCCCGAGGGCTCGCTCTCTCCGAGATCCGTCGCTCTTGCGACCTCTTCTTTTCACTCACAAAATTCAAGTCCTCGATTTCAAAAACTTAAAGTCCAAAGTTGCTCTCTGTCTCTACCCCCTTAACAAGGCGCCCCTGTCCATAATTGGCTAAGTAAATTAAGGGCTACGCCCTTCAGGCTATATTATTGGTCAAGGCCCCCCTGAAATATGAGATATGCAGTCTCCAGTTTTAAAATCGTTGAAAGTTCTCACGAGAATTTTCCCAAGGTTCAAGTGATATTAATTGACTCTGGGGTCAAGAAGTTCAACCCCTTCCGTTTGTTGTAACACCTAACGCTGACATGAACTTGAGAAGCACCCTCTCTTTTCGAAATGAATGTCCGGTGCAGCTGCGTTCGAGGGAATGTTACAAAAATTGCCTCACTTCATGAGGGACCGTCTTCTTAGGTCCACTTCCTTTTTCAAAAGAGCAATGTTATATTGGGAATTGAAAATTACAATATAACAATTACCCTTCTTCCCCCCCCCAAAATTTGGTGGGAAAAAAGCCAATTACAAAGTGCCAGCTCATAGTTGCTTCAGGCGTGTCCACTGTGTAGTCCAACAACTCGTCTTGCTCTCATGTGTATCTACTGTAAAAATGCACTATATACACATATACACAAATCATATTATCATATATATACTCTTATATGCCATCAAAAGAACACGAAAATACTATACAAAATACAATTCTCAATGTGTCTGAAAATGACGATATCTGTGTCGTTCAGTTGTACTTATTATCGATTAAAAGTCTATTCATGTAAGCACAAGTTCGTCCACTGGTGATATGTCTTTTTTTTTTTTTTTTTTTAAACAATATAGTTCCACACAAGTTCAAGGTGTATATCTGTAAAATTGTTCACTTATGATAACCAAAGTCACTTTGACCGTCACTTGGATAATTGTTGGGATCAGGGACTTACGCATATGGTCCCTAATAATATCACTTTGTCCCCTTGTAGTTATGGTGGAACGTGTAAAATATCTTTCCTTTGGAAAAAAAAAAACACTGATATCACTGCACACTTGGAAACCGCTGAAATGTAAATCGCTCCACTGCTGGAACTCGTTGCAGAACTGGATCGCTGTCTAACTGGAATTCGCTGAACTGTAAGGCGCTGAACTGCTGGAACTCGCTGAAGGATTGGACCGCTGTCTAACTGGAATTCGATGAACTGTAAGGCGCTGAACTGCTGGAACTCGCTGAAGGATTGGACCGCTGTCTAACTGGAATTCGATGAACTGTAAGGCGCTGGACTGCTGGAGTCACTGACCAAATGAGAATCTTTGTGCACCAGGAATCGTTGAGCAATGTGAATCGGTGATCAACAGGAATTGCTGACCATTTGAGAATCGTTAGGCAACCGGATCTGTACGCTGTGTCATGTTTTGTTTAGTACAATCAATACACATAGATTACACTCAAGCTTATTAAAATACTCTCTTCTCTTAAAACTCCCTTAAGTATCATTTTTTTATAAATTCAATTTCTATAATTTTAATTTGTCACCCGGCACACGAAACATTACAAAAAAAAACTCTCTTTTTTTTTTTTTTTTTCAAACTCCTTTAAATTTTTTTTACTTTCTCAAAAATTGCCCCATTGAAATTTCTACACTTTATCTACTTTAAATCCTTCCATATACTATATACATTTTTTACTTAAATTTGCTACTCTCTTCAAACTTAAATTTTTCAAATTCCTACTATTTATCTATTTATGTCCTTCCATTCTATATATACACTTTTATTTACATTTGTTTCTCTACTCAAACTTAAATTCTTTAAATTCCAACAATTTATGTATTTTATATCTCTCCACATTATATATTCATTTCTTCTTATTTTTTTTTTTCAACCAATCCATTTAAATTTTATACCTTACTCAAACTTAAAATATTCAAAATGTTACACTCTCTATACATTAAACTTCACCACTCTTATCAATTTATATTCTCCTGACCTCACCATGTGTTCTCAATTGAACGTGCCATAAATATAATTCATGTACATATTTATAATAAAATACTTAAACAATTACACTATCCTCTCAAATACTATCAAAATAAGACTTATATAACTCCAAAAATTTCCGCAATATACTTTAAAATTTTCCTACAATCTCTGAGATGACAGAAAAACCCATATAAATATTTAATTACCATCCTACTTAAATTCTTATAACTCCCCTGCGATTCTATATTACACTATCCATAATTATACATTTTCTTTCACATATCCCCTGATTTAATCCAAATCTTATACTTGGATACGGAATTTCCCGAATTCCTTACATTATTCACCTTCCCACTTAATGAAAACATACTTAAAAATTTTTTTTTTCGTAAATCTTATCACTCACTGAAAATCTCTCAATGCATACATAATTACAAATTTTCTCTCAAATATCCTCTAACTCAATTCATATTCCATACTTGAATACCAAAATGTACGTTTTCTTTTCTTATATCCGCTGTAATTGAATGCAAAGTCTCCTGAATTAATTCACTTCTCCTCTTTCCTTTTTCAATTGCCAAACTTTTGTGTATTTTATTCTAGCATCTAAATTCCCTGTTCAAACAGAAAAATCTGGCCCCCAGAGAAAATCTCGTAGTGGTATACAAGGTCAACATGTCCTTGTGCCATTGTGTCATTTTCCCGGGATAAGCTCCCCTTTCTGGCCTGCGGCTAATACGGGCATTTCTCCGTGTGAGTTCCCATGGCCAATTAGCTGTACAAATTTTTGAAGATGTCGTTTTGGCAAAATGGTACAAATTTTCTCGTCTACGTTTCCGCCATGTTGTGTTCAGTGGCTTATGAATTGTGTGATGTGGAAGTGCTCTACCGAGGCCCCCCAAATGGATTAAAACTCTGGAATTACACACTTTCCAAAGGATAAATTAAAATGCGGTTAGTGTTAATTTGTTCTTCCATTGTATTTTACTTATTATATCATGTTTATTCCCGTTAAGAGTACCTATATCCAAGACTTCCCTCGACTTCAACTGTACGACGCTCCGCCCGACGTCCCTTTACAACGTTCGCTTCTCTCAAAACAATCCATGTGAGCTCCTATCAAAATATATGTAAAAAAACGCTTTTTTTTTTTTTCAAATGCTTTTTATTTAATCTACAATTCGCGTATGTTTATTAAAATTATCTATTCATTTTAAATTATAATTTGCGTATAATTTTCATTACCATTATATTTTTTCTTTGAACTGCCATTATGATTTTTAATTAAAATTCTCTATCCATTTTAAACTCTAATTTTAATTTTTAATTACCCATTATTTAGTTATTTGAATTACGATTTTTATTTTTAATTATGAATTATTTATTTATTTAAACTAGAAAAAAAATTTGTTTTTCTTTTTTTTTTTTTTTTATATTTACCAATTATCTAATTATTTTAAACTATAATTCTATAACTCCTATTTCCTCACGCGTATTCATCCAACAATGGTTGATCAGTCCGCTAATTAGATGAAGAGCGCGTGGAGAAAGTTTACCTTTGTTTTTAAAATTTCACTGTTCTTTGAAAAGAGTTTTTTTTTTTTTTTTAGAAATTCAAAATATCCCTTTATTTAATATTCCTAATTATCTTATCCATTGAAATTTTTATTGCCTGGAAATCAAAGTTCTCTTAAAAAAAAACCTTCTTTTTATAGAGTTATAACGACTTTTTATAGAATTCTAACGATGTCCCCCTTTTGCTTTTTTTTTTTTTTTTTTCATGAAATGTGACGTATCTTCTCTGTTATTTATGTTCTTTCCAAAATTTGAATTTAATATATCCACATCTTTAACCTATCATCCCTAAAATTTCTTTTGTCCTCCAACGATACTTGTTATTTATTTTGTAACAATTATTTATTTTTTTAAATCACAATTTTTATTCATAATTCCCAATTATTTATAGTTCCATATTTATTTAAACTTTCTTGTTCATTTAAACTTTCAACTATTTAATGTATGATTTATTTAAAATTTCCTCATTTTTTTTTTTCACAATTTGTTTACACTTTCTTAATTAATGTAATATTTATTTACATTTCTTTAATTTATAATTCAATGTTTATTTAAAATTTCCTTTATTTACAATCCAATATTTATTTAAAATTTGTGTTCCATATTTCGCGTTGCATTTTGTGAATGGCGATTTTTCTTTGTTACTAATATTTTCAAAATTTTTGAATTACGGTTTGTCCGCGCTCTTACCTATGTTTAAGCTTCTTTCGTGTTTTAAATGAATCAATTTAAATTTGAATTCTTTAAAGATCTCAAATCATATCTGTGTTTCGGCCTAACCGGTGTTGGAAGAAGTACTGTGCGTGAACAATTTGTACTGCTTATATCGTCACCTTGTGAATTTCCCGCTGATTCATCCTTCCTTTGCGTGCTTCCCCGATCCATTTGTATACAACCCCCATCTATTTGTGTTGGTCCCTCTTGCGCATCCCGTTCTATTTCCCCCGCCTTTTCATTCGTGTTTGCTTCAATTTGTGTACAGTCCCCCTGTTCTGAAAGTTCCAAATTCTCGTGTGTTTCTAGCGTGCTATGTCTGCCTGCGTCCCCCCCTGCTGAAAGAATGTTTGCGTTCGGAGAGTCTTTTGGAGGGATGATTGCATTCTCTCGTGCGCTCTGAGTTGTTTCGTTTTGTACTTGTGCGGTAGCTGGTTTCGCGGATCCAAGAGTAAGAGTGTTTTCGTGCGTATGGTGTGGTTTCGCGTTGTGTGCACTGGTTTGACAAGACTCTCTGTACTGTCCGTTTGCTATTTCCTCTTCCAACATGATAAACGGAATATTCTCATTTTGACCGTGGTCTTTCTTTAGTTCCGGTTTTGGTTCAGAGTTTTGTGCGTTTTTAGGAGTGGGGAGAAGAGGTGACTTGTATTTGTTTATGTACGGTATTTTTAGATGTGGCTTGCGGTCGGGAAGAGTCCTCAATCTATTTATGTGGGCTTTTATGATTTTAGAATTTGGTTTGTCACACAGTTTTATTTCATATATAAATCTATTTATTCTATTAATTACCCGATAAGGTCCCGTGTGGTTCCCTCTTTTATATTTATTATTATTGTTTTCCATGAACACCCTGGACCCGATTTCCAAATCCCTGAATTTAGCTCTTTGGAGTTGTTGACTTTCTTGGCGTTCTTTCGCGAGAATTAAATTTTTATTTGCCTCCTTGAATGCGTTATTCATCACTGTTATTTTTTTTGATATGTAATCCTGATATGTTGTTTCTGTATTATTTTCTGTTACATTAGTTTCAAAAAAAGTTGGAAGGTCTCTTCCAAAAAAAAGAAAGTTTGGTGTTTCTTTGGTGCTTGAATGTACTGTCGCGTTGTAAACAGCTACGTGGCATTGTACTGCAGTATCCCAGTATGGAGAATTCTCCGCTAATGTCGCTAAGGTGTGTTTCAATTGTTTGTTAGTAACCTCCACTATACCGTTAACCCATGGCGAACGTACCGATGCTATTCTGGCAACTATTCCGAGTTTCTCTGTCATAATTTGATGTATATTAGATGTAAATTGAGAGCCTGCGTCCGATAACACTGTCTTAGGACATCCCCAATTCATAAAGTAATTTAAGAGTCTATCAGCAACCGTAGTGGCCGTTATATCCGGGATTGGAAACATTTGTATATGTTTGGAGAAGTGGTCTACCACCGATAACACATATTTATTATTTGAAGTGCTAGTTTGAAATGGTCCGCAAATGTCTGTCGACAAAATTTGCACGGGCCCATCAGGTATAGGATTTCTTCCCAGGGGAACGGGCTGATTTTTTCCCTTTTTCTTTCTACACTGTTCGCAAGATGTAATAAAATTTTGTGTGTCACTGTACATACCATTCCAATAATACCTGTCCGATAATAATTTGTAAGTTTTATCAATCCCTGCATGTGTTACGTGTGTAATCGCTAAAATTTCTTTCTGTAAATTTCTGGGTATAACTATAGTTTTGTTCAAATTGTCTCTCCAAGGTCTGTCCTTCCAGTTTCCTACGTGCATTAATAAATTAGTTTCCTCGTCAATATATAATGTGTCATAATGTTTACCCTCTTTAAAATTCCGATTTTGTAAATTTTCTCTGATTATTTTTAATTTTGGATCTTTAATTTGTTCATCTAAAATTCTATCTAATGCCGGGATTTCTGTTATTGTGTTTATCTGTGCAATATAGACACTATCCTCATTCACATATCCATTTCTTTTCATCGTGTTTTCTCCCTTAATTTGTTCTATCAGGTTAATTTCTCCCCTTGGATTCTCAATGTTTTGTTTTCTCTCGTTCTGCTCTGTTTGTTTACTTTCAAAATCATCTCTACTTAAAAAATCCGCTAATAAATTATCTTTACCCGGGACGTGAATAAATTCATAATCGTATTCAGATATGTCTAAAAGCCACCTCTGTAATACGTTGGGTGGGTTTTGTATTTTTAAATGCTGTCCCAACGGCAAATGGTCAGAAAGCACAAAAAACTTTCGGCCGAAAAGGAAATTTCTAAAAAATTTCATTCCCTGATGCATAGCTAATAATTCAATTTTCATGGCCGGATACTTTTGCTCCTGTATCGATAATTTCCTGCTAAAATATGCAATCGGTTTTAAAATCCCATCTCTGTATTGTAAAAGAGCGCCTCCTATGGACTGAATGCTGCCATCGATATTCAGATAAAAGTCTTTGTCAAAATCTGGCTGTATGAGTAATGGTTTCTTGAAAAAACATTCTTGGAGTGCCTGAAATGCTTCTTCACATTTATTATCCCATTTAAATTTATTATCCTTTCTTGTTAAGTCTGATAAAACCGCGGTTAATTGAGCATAATTTTTTATTGAATTTCTGTAAAAATTACAAATGCCTAAAAATCTTTTTAATTTTCTTAAAGTTTTTGGTACTGGAAATGAAGTGATTTTGTTTATATTTTCATCTGTTGGTGTAATGCCTTTTTGACTAATTTCAAATCCTAAATATGCTACTTTTTCTACAAAAAATTTACATTTGCTGGGTGTCAGAGTTAGGTTGTATTTTCTTAATTTATCGAATACTAATTTTAATTTATGTATTAATTCTGAATAAGAGTTAGCCGGGATTATTATGTCGTCGATGTAAGCTTGTATGTTTTCCTCTCTTAAGTCCGCTAAAATGGTGTCCATAACCTGTTGAAAAATTGGAGCGGAGCTTACGTGTCCAAAAACGAGTCTTTCAAATTGGTAATTGCCATAGGGCGTTGTAAAAGCAAATAATTCTTTTGTGTCTTCAGGTAAAACCAATTGGTTGAAAGCATTATGAAAATCCAGTTTCGAAAAGTATCTATATCCGGCTAATTTAGTTATAATTTCATTCACACAGGGAATTCTGTAAGGAAACAGAGTGGATATGTTATTAATTAATCTCAGATCTAAACATAAGCGGTACTCTCCACTTGTTTTACGCACTAAAATCATCGGTGATGCAAAATTTGATTTTGTTCTGGCAATTATCCCTGCTTCTTCTAACTCTTTTAATTGATTTTTTGCGGTATCCTGCAGTGCGTACGGAACGTCGTATGGCCTGGAACGTATTGCGTGGTCATGTGCAAGCTTTATCACCGGTTTTACGATGTCCGTCGCTCCTAAAGTTTTTAATGATTTTGAAAAAACGTCCGAATATTGCATTACAAATTTGAGGAAATCTTGTTTAATGTTTGGGTCCATGTGGTCAGTATTAAAATCTTCTGTTTTCAAATCTTTTTTTCTTTCTTCAATTATCTCCGGTTTAGCCTGTATTAAATTTATCATCTCTTCGTATTTATGTGTCCGTTCACTAATTTCTGGTTCTTTAATGTCCTGTTGTTGTATCGTAAAATCTGTCGTAATGTTTCCTAAAGCCATGTTTTTATTTAATGTAATTGTCGCATTCGTGTTATTCTGAACTTCAATTTTAATTTTGTTCTCATTCATGTGGTGTATTCCATAATTCATTACAATGTATGATTTTTCTTTGGGTTCGAACAAAACCTCTGTTCCATTTTCTAGACTTTCCTCACTATATACTACAACATTCTCCCTCGAATTCGGTTTGATTTGTACTTTTCTTAAAATTTTGGCTAGATTCGGTCTTTCCTGTATTATCTCATTTATTTGTCTATCAATTTGCCTATCAGAATTTAAAATTATTTCTATGTCGCCTATCTTCAGAATGTTTTTTTGTGTATTTAAAATGGATTGATTTTTCTGTAAAAAGTCAAAACCCAATACTCCCTTGAATTTTTGTGTAAATCTTGCTGTTGTGACAAAAAAAATATGTTTGAACTGTTTTCCCTGAATTTTAAATGGAATTTCCACAGTCTTTATATATTCAATACTATGTCCTGTTAAAGTTGATATTGTAACACTCCTTGACACATATTTAATTTTGACATTATCTTTAATTTTATTGAACAATTCTAATGATAATACACTAACGCTCGCTCCAGAGTCAATCATGAGTTCGCTTTGTATATTTTTAAATTGAGCTATTATTGTTGGCAATTCTGTTTTTTCAATTTGTTCTCCTACAGATGCAATCGTTTCCTCATGTTTTTCAGTACTTTCATCCTTATGTATCTCCAATTTCTTATTTTCTGTTTGTACAGGAATTTCAATTTTTCTCGGGAACTTTACCCTGTAATTTTTCTCTCTTTGTAAGTTATTATTTAAAGCTCCCACAATTAGTTTAAATTATCTCTTCTATTAGGGAAATTTCTGTATCCAAATCTTGTATTCATCTCTCTCCCATTGTTTCTTTGCCCGCCCGATTCTCTGATTCTGTTTTGGTTTGACTCGTCCCTATTATATCGTTGTTCCCTAGAAAATGTACTTTGTGTGGGGGGTGCTGCATAGTAATTTCTGCTCTGTTGATAGTTTCCAAAGGCGTGATTTGGCCTATAATCGTATGTGTCCGGCTGGGAGGAGTAAGTTCTGTGGTCATCATACGGCTGGGTTTGAAATGAGTGGGGAGGAGACTGTATTTGATTATGCCACTGTGTTCTCGCGTTGTTTATGTTTTGACTCTGTGTTTGCTTAAAAAGATCCGCTTTGTATATTCGGCATTCTCTCATGAAATGTCCCTGTCTATAATTGCAATAATGACATGTAACAATTTTTCTTGTTTGTATTGTGGGAATATGTACCTTTCTTTGTATTTTAAATGTGTTTATCTTTTGGGTAATAGAATTTAAAAGATGTGTTCTAATTTCTTGTTGTTCTCTGCGGAACGTCTCAATTTCCCGTCTAAAATTATCATTATTTACCTTTGCAGTTATCGGAGCTAAATTTGCTTGTTCTAAGTATGTGGCCATTTTTTACAGCTTAATCAAAATTATTCCCTGTTGTTACACTTTAAAATCCTCCCCCAAAATATTTAAATACAATATCACATAAATTCAAAAACATAATTCTAATCATTTCACTATCTACGCATGCAAATACTTCACTCCTCATAATTAACTCCTCAAATATTACACAAATATTTATACAATTCAAAAATTTCTTAAAAGCTTCAAGTTCCCTAATAATTATATTTTCACATACAATATGGCATGTCTCATTAAGAACACATAATGATTCACTATTTGCTTGCTTCTCATACTGTGAAATAAATTTTCTTAAATTTACTTATATTTATTTTAATTTTAAATTTCTTTCTTTAATTTAATCCTTATTTTACACAAAAAAAATTTTTATTCAATATTTTCATTTTTCATTAATTCCAAATATTTTTATTCTCTTCATTAAAATTTAAATTCTGGTATATAACAGGTCTAAAACAGCAAAGTCGCCAGAAGGGTGAAATAATTTTGAATCCAGGTTTGATTGGTCATGATCACCAATATGATAAGGGTGCAATAATTTTGAGTCCAGGTTCGAAACTGGTTTAAACGGCACCAAAATGATATGTGTGCAATAATTTTGAGTCCAAGTTCGACTGGTCACGGGCGCCAAAATGATATGTGTGCAATAATTTTGAGTCCAGGTTCGACTGGTCACGGGCGCCAAAATGATATGTGAGTCGTCACACGTCATGTATTGACGCTATATAGACCGATCTCGTAAAGTGGAGTAAATAAAGAAATACATAATACCAGTAATTAAAATGAAGAGGCTTAATTTTAAACAATAACAAAGAATTTATTTCATTAAGATAAAACCTTATTTAATAACTATTAACATCTGGTAAATTTCATATACCAACATCCTTAGTGTAGTACATTAAGACAATCAAATCTCCTCATTCTATGATCATAATATGAGCATTACAATTATTAACCTATTAATGTGCATTAACTCACTATTCTTACTAGCCTACGTCTTAATGGCCCAGGTTAACCTTATTTAGGAGGGTCAGAGAGATAATAATAATCAAAGTGCAAAAATATGTGTAGAATTGTCCTACCTCGATCATCACTGCCGATGTCGGACTTTATGACGGCGCGCTCCGGCTCTGTCCCGAGGGCTCGCTCTCTCCGAGATCCGTCGCTCTTGCGACCTCTTCTTTTCACTCACAAAATTCAAGTCCTCGATTTCAAAAACTTAAAGTCCAAAGTTGCTCTCTGTCTCTACCCCCTTAACAAGGCGCCCCTGTCCATAATTGGCTAAGTAAATTAAGGGCTACGCCCTTCAGGCTATATTATTGGTCAAGGCCCCCCTGAAATATGAGATATGCAGTCTCCAGTTTTAAAATCGTTGAAAGTTCTCACGAGAATTTTCCCAAGGTTCAAGTGATATTAATTGACTCTGGGGTCAAGAAGTTCAACCCCTTCCGTTTGTTGTAACACCTAACGCTGACATGAACTTGAGAAGCACCCTCTCTTTTCGAAATGAATGTCCGGTGCAGCTGCGTTCGAGGGAATGTTACAAAAATTGCCTCACTTCATGAGGGACCGTCTTCTTAGGTCCACTTCCTTTTTCAAAAGAGCAATGTTATATTGGGAATTGAAAATTACAATATAACAACGTGTCAACTTGTCAAAGCAATGGAAGAATTGTTGAATTTAAATGTTGATAGAAACAACTTGAAATTAATTTCCGACCAATTTAAAATATCTTTCGATGAGTTAGAAGCGGAAATAAGATTGCTGCGAAGTAATAAGTCCTATTCTAAAAGGAAGTACGACAAACATCATCCGAGAGTGGTTGGATTGGTTTAAACTATCGGAACGTTCGTCAATGTATGGTTCAGTTTCCAACTCTATCAAGTGCTTTGCCACCTTGCCAGTTACCAGTTGTTCCTGTGAGAGAGCATTCCCAAAATTGTCTCAGGTGAAGAGTAAATTAAGAAGTACAATGTCACAACAACGCTTAGATTCCTTAATGATTTTGTACATTGAACAGGAGTTGGATTCATCTGTTAGTTATTCCGAAGTAATTGAAGAATTCAAATCTATTATACCAGGTGAACGGCGTCTTATTTTATAACGTATGCTAAGAGGCAAAACTACATTAAAGGAATTTATCCAGCAGTATGTATTGTTTCTTTTTCATTTCTCAAATTGTCTATGATTTTAGTCATTTTAAAATCCCTATCTGAACCTGGAGCATTGGTCACCACATTAATTTTTATATTTTCTGGAAAATCTATGCCCGTCAATATATCCTTCGGGTAAGAAGAAAAGATTGTACTATGTTGAGCTGCTAAAATTCCAGGCCATTAATTCAAATATCTTCTTTTCAAATAGCAGATCCACACATGGACTTCCATTAGCTTTTAAAGTTACTTCGCCTGCACAACCTATAAGTACTTAAAATAGCTGCTGAATAAACTATTGAGTTCTTGAATCACAACTTCAAGAGGTGAAAGCCAAAAGGTTTTTTTTTATTTTTTTCTTAATTCATCTTCATCTTGTTATCACTGGAATTTTGAAATTATACTTCATAATTCTTATTTGTGCTCGGAAATTTCTTTATTGCGACAATCTTTGACATTCTCTTTCATTTTTGCAGTTAGTCGCTGAAATTTTAGGGTTATTTCATCTTGCAATCTGCGATTTTCAGTACCAAGATGTTTGAATTCATTATGGTAGATAAATAAATCCAGATTGATTATTATGAATAATGTGCTCGCTTTCACTATTATATTATCTTGGGTTGTGAATAGGGTCAATCCATCTCAAGTGATCCAATTACAAAATTTCTGGTTCGGTGACAAAATTTCAGTTGGCGGCTCGACCATTTAATAAAAAAAAAAATAATTTGTCTGTTGTTACTCCTATGCACCAATAGTTCAAAACTACTAATATTTTTTTTTACTTGCTTTCATTTAAAAATTGCGGCCGTCTTTAAATTAATGTTTTTCTGTAATTTATTCTATAATTTCCTATAATTATATATATATATATATAAATTTTTTAATTAACTATCAAACAACTTCGGTTAGTTTGTAAGGGAACGTCCATATATTACGTCATCATTTTGGGGGGAGGGGGTGGAATGATGGCGATCTGATGACTGAGGGGGAGGAGGGGGTTCTGTTAATGATGACGTAATCAAGGGTAATGTACACAATTACAAAAAATTATTAATTAAGGTCTGATGACGGATGCCGGGAGGGGGGGGAGTAGGCCGATGATGACACAGGGGGAGGGGGGGTCGAAAAATCTTTAAAAACTGATGACGTAATATATGGACGTTCCCTAATATACGCATACATTTTTACTTCTTTTATGTGCAGCACACCCTAATAAAAATGTCTGCGCACGCCTATGATCACGCATCTAACATTTTTGAAGTGATGTCTGTGTGTGTGTGTGAAAGTATGTGTGAGTGTGTGTCAGTGAGCCTGTGGAGACGATAACTGACGAACGAGTGGACCGATTCGAACGAACTTTGGTACAAAAATTACAATCCGTAAACACTGGAAGCCTATTGTTTTTATACGCAATCGAATGTTCAGAACCCCCTAAATTTCCGAGTGAAATTTTGAAAAAATCGTCAAAAAATCAAAACCTCTAATAAAGTTAAGGAAATAAACATTTCTTATGTAATTTTTCATTAGAAAACGATTGACAAATTTTAAAACGCTAACTTGAACCGTTCTCGATATATTGTACATTTTTCGAAAAAATTATCAAAAAGTCATATAAAATAAAAAAAAAATATTTCCTGTTGAGAAACATATTCATTTTTCATATGTAATACCATGCGATAAATTGGGTGACATCATTCACGTGGATCTAGCTCGTTACATTCATGAAAAAAGATACTTTGAGTAATACTTTTGTATTTGAATACCAATAGTCATTTATCTGCTGTAAAAATAACTTATTTCTCCGTCCATAACACTTGGCGAGATTTTGGTGGAATGTCGCCAACTTGGCGACTTTTTTAGATGATGCTAAATTAATGAAAAACTCGCCAAATGGATAAAAGTGACGCTAAATCAATAAAAATAACGACTCATTGACGAAAATTCAATATTTTGGAAAGAATATAAATATCTATTATAAAAATATTCTATTTTTTTTTACTGTAAAAGTAGTAAATTCATTGCATTATATGTATAAGGAAAGTCATATGCTGCCAACATCAGATGTTTTAGCTTATGAGACTCTTGTGTGTTATTTTGTCTTATTTTCGTCTTGTTGGTACTTTCATAATCTGGTACTGTAGTGTCTCGTCTTGTTGGAACATTTCTGCTGCGTTTGAGAGCAGTCCAATCTTGTGTGTTAATTATATATTTCAAATTGGCTGGGCTGCCCCTCATTTCGCTTTTTGATTAGCTCTCTCAAGCAGAGTGTTAATCCCTGACTTCAGTATACATATTCCTCTGTCTTTTGATTTGTGCCTTTTCGATTTTTGATTTCGGGTTTGCTGGTCAATCTTATACTGAAGAAAAGGATCTAACGTATCCCGAAGCAGCTGTGATTTTATTAATTTGTTTTTAATTACGTTGTTTGAGATTTTCTTATCTTTTGCACAAAGTTTTTTTATCTATTACATTTCAATACCATTACTTTTCAAGAAGATAATTTTCCTTTTATCCTAATATGATTAACTATATTGCTTTCTTTTTTAGGATTCTATTGAGTTTTATGGTAACTACCATGTTCTTGTCAATGTGGATAACAAATACAGCAACGACAGCCATGATGGTCCCCATAGTAGAAGCCGTTGTTTCAGAACTAAAAAAAGAATTTTTAGAGAGACAGGAACTGAAGAAAAATAAATTGTCTTTTGTTCCCAACATCACAGGAAGTAGGTATAAGCAAATATTATGTTAATTTTCTTTTTAAAATACTAGGGGGCTCCGCCCCCTGCTCGCTGACGCTCATCAAACCCCATAACTCGCTTCGCGAGTCTGGATGTTTCACCTCCTACTCACTGGCGCTTTCTGAGTTCTTTTGCTCACCCTGCTACTTAGGCGTAGTTCTGCCTGCTACTTAGACGTAGTTCCGCCTGCTACTTAGGTGTAGTTCCGCCTGCTACTTGGGCATTGAATGGAGATAAAATATTGTTTTGTATACCGCAAATTTTATGTTAATCGAACAATAAAATGTTCACCAATTTTATGTTTAATTATTAAATGGTTTTTTTGATGTTCGAAACTTCTATTAAGTGTGACTTCATTAAGTACGATTCATTCAAAACTTGCTACGTAACATTACTTTTTACTACGACTTCATTCAAAACTTATATTAAGGGTATAAGTGTTACATTTGTTGACCACCATTTTGTCCGTACAAAGTATATGTCAAAATGGCTAGTGAAACATGTTTGTAATTGTACTCTTAACATTTAAAGTACCACATTTTAGAGTGGATTTTCTTGGATTCAAAAATTTATATCTTGCGTCTATAATATCTTCTTATCTAATGAAATTTTCACAATAAATTTTGTATCTTTATGTAAATGTGTCGTATCTATAATTTATATATCCAATTTATGAAGCATATTTCATTTTGGGGTATATTTCATTTATAACAAAGGCATATTTCATTGGGCATATTTCATTTATAACAAATTTCATTTTGGGGTTTATAAGTACTACATTTTGTGTGCTTTTTTTTATATAATTTTAAGTTCACGGGATGTTTTTGAAAGTAAAATATTGTTGAGTAAGTTCAAAATTTATGCAACTTGTAGAAATATTACGTGCACATACGTATTGTCATCAGTATTGCTTGACACCATAAAGAAACCATTGTCCTAAGTCCATCAGATGGCTTTGCATCAACATGGGCGTCAAGGATTTTATTTCACCAAAGAGAATCGGTGATTTCGTAGTGGACGTTTGGAAAATTAAAGTAAACAAAATTTCTAAAGTGAAATTTATGATGAAAAAAACCCACTCGTATGTGCATTTTTTCCGGGTGATTGCCAAATTCTCCCACTTTTTTTAGCCACAGGGTGGGGAATGTAACAACAACCACACCGTCCCAGTTCTTACGTCCCTGATTGTTCCTCTAAATGCGAAATGTATTTTAATGCATTGTGTGAAAGAATGTGTTACGATTATGGGTTTAGAAAAAGAAACGGTGAATAACATGTCGTTCTAATCTAAATGCTAATCAAAATCGTATCCTCAGAGACATGAAAATTTGCGACTGGTCTTATTGAGGAATTTATGCCGTAGCTTACCATTGTAATTTTGATGTCAATTTTGAATTTAAATGTTGACAGATTTTTTTCATTTACTCTTCATTTCACTGAAAATATTCTTCATTTCATAGAAAATGTATCGATATGGAAATTTCGGCCCAATTTTCCCTCGGATTTACCTCGGACATACTGCTAGTGTCAATCAATACCTCTAAATTTATCTTTTCATCTACATTTCATTTAAAAAAAAATACTCTTCATTTCATGAAAAATATCAATTTCACAGAAAATACTCCCATTTCACAAAATATACTCTCCATTTTATAAAAACAGTATCGATATAGAAACTAGAAATCAATATGTTTGATCTTTATGTTTTATTTATTTATTCATTTTTTTCCAGAATCCATTAATAGCCTTGAAAGCATTCCAGACGAAAAATCAGACTCACACTCCATCTCTATGCTGACAAATCCACTGGATACCCTTAAGACAAATTCTTTCCACCAGTAAGTATAGAAACTAACTTACCTTCTTTAAAATGTAAGCACAAATCGCAAAATTCTCAAAACTAGCATGCTTAATAATTCTTCAAAACAATAGATGGGTTGTACCCTACGTATTTATTATGTTTATTAATTTTCTAAAATTGCGATTGTTGAAGCCTATGTGCATGAAATTGAAAAAAGCGCGAGGGGGCGCTGCGGTATGTATATTGCTGTGTTGGATGACGTATGTGTTGGAAGCGATTCGACAATTTGCATTCCATCATCATCTTATGAAATAAAAAGCGATACTGTCCGCTTGAGTTATTGTGTGAAAACAAATCATATTTCCCCCACAGCGATAATAATTTACAATTTTATATGTGAAAATATGTTTTATCTTTGCTTAGGATAGAGGATGAAAATGTGAAAAACATGCTCGCATCTCTACAAACAGCTCTTTTGTTAAGTCTGGCTTTTGCAGCGAGCTTCGGAGGAATAGGGACGCTGATAGGAAGTGGACCAAATTTGGTGCTCAAGTCTCAAATGGACGAGTAAGTAGTTCCTTTTCTTAATCTAACATAATAAACGAAGATGTCTGTCTATCTGTCTGTGGATTTGTCGTTTGGTGTCGTAGCGTCAAATCAAAGCAACCCACAACTATGAAGTTTCGCTCAGTGATAGTTCGGGTCAGGTTAAGGATTCTTTTTAAATTCGAATTAGTATTTAAGTTATATTAGGGTGACAAGCAATTCTGGGCAATTTTTATTTAAATCTGTTCCATAGCGATCGCAAATATTATCACTGATTTTCTATCTAAACAAAATTGGAAAGATAGAAGAAAGCTCTTTTCAACGAGCTTTGAACTGAATCTTTGAGATTATTTATAATTTTTTTCACTACATATGAAATACGCATATTTTAGACGTATTCATTTTTTTTTTATTTTCGTTCATAGAAGAATTGCATATTATAATCTTTGAATATGGAGTGATAACTTCGCATTTTATTTACTTATTTTTTTTATTTTAACTACTCTACTTCAGTGATTCTCAAACTTTTATAGCTCTCGACACATTGTTTCATAGTGTGGAGTTTTACGGTACACCCGTACAGCAAATGGCAGAACTACACTAGAGCCATAACCCCGCCCCTTTCCCCCTATGCCTCATGAAGTCTCTCTACTCTTCATGATAGGCCTACATTGAACCCTAAGAATTTAATCCTTTGGATCCTATATAAGATATTTCATGTCTATTAGGATGTAGAGAAGGCCTACTTCCCTCCCCTACGAAGGTCGCTTAGACAAAACGTAGTTCGAAAAATGTCCCAAACGCTTCCGAACCCTAGCGGAGGATATATAAACAAATCAACCCTCATCTAGTATTAATAAATGACGTTGTTAAAAATATTTAATAGCTACTACATATTTCCGTTTATTTTTACTCTGTTTTATTTGGGTTGGTTTATCTGTTTGTTTGGGTCAAATCTTGAAATAAATTTTTAAACCACTTCTACCGAGTCGATTTTCTTGAAATTTTACACACATACATATACCTTCAGAGAGGTTGGTGGTAGGGAAAGGAGGGTACGGTCCCTGTGGATGCCTCCCCCACTGGGTTCCGGTCTAAATTGGGTGACTCTTCCCGGCAGTTCAAACAGTTACCTTACACCTTTCTGGTAGGTCGGACGGTCTGGGTCTCAATAACAACACATACGTATTTAACAGTTACCTTACCCCTTTCTGGTAGGTCGGACGATCTGGGTCTCAACAACAATAATACATACGTATTTGCGATGACAATATAACATTTCGTCAAATTTTAGTTGATCCCTTCCTTGGATAATGACCTCCTCCCCCCCTCGGAAAATTCACATTATTAGTCCATAAAAATCCCATTGTTGTAAAATAGCTTTAAATGTTTTTCTCTTTTACATATATATAGAAGTAAAATCGCATGTCAAGTGTTATTTTTTAATTTTTTAATTATCTTACAACAATGGGATTATATATAGAGAGACGTGAGGCCTCATATGGAACTATTTTTAACTATCTTACAGCGATGGGATTATGTAAAGCGAAGACGATTTTTTGCGAGCCATTTCGCACAAAAATGCCTGATCCATTTTTCGAGGATCGGCCAGATTTTAATAGATTAAAATGTTCCACTGGATTAAGGTGTGCACCAATTTTCAGATAAAGTGTAATATCAATCGAAATATCTTTTTCAAGTACTTTTAAGTGAAGGGCAACACGCTATAATTGAAATCATTTGCTCATAATACCGATTTTTCAAAAATTTCTTGTAAATTTGAAAAAAAAGCCACTAAAAATGGATTCTGGTATGAAAAAGTAGAGTTGAGCCATAATCCAGTGAATTAAATCCATATTCGTGATCAGCATGTCGAAATTAGTGAAAATTAATTACTTTTGCCTCAATGAGTATAATGTTTTATGAATAGGCATAACCAGTTTCAGATAAGTTTCTCAGTCTTGAATGCAATATTCGATTGTAAAGGAAGATACCAGTTACTAGTTGAGAAATAAACATGTAGCATAATTCAAATCTGTAGTGCAATTAAAACTCTTCTTCATCAAGCACACACGTTTTCAAAGCGATCTTTTTTCTCTATTTTGCTCAAGAACAAAGGAAATGGGTCAAACCTAATGGAAAACTGAGACCTAAACTTGTGATTATATTTCGATTGCGATCAGACAGAGAAAACAAATCGGAAGTTGTTCTTCCTTTGGAGGGAAAGTCCTGTATCTCTGATTCGTGTTGCAATTTTATAACTGTCCTAATTGTTACAATTTAACATGTTGTTAAAACGCAGATTCCATAATTTAACGAACATTACACAAAATATATGATTTCCTTTTGGCACACAAATCCTTTCAATGGATTTTTTTCCGAAACTCCTTCTACCAGAACAACATCTGTGATTTTCATTTTTGAAAATGACGCAATTTCATTTACTATTGCTTAATATATGTAATTTCCAAAATCCATTGCCCACCCCCAACAATATATTGCGAATAACAGTTTTCTAACACTCTATCTGTGAGGCCAGAATATGTCCTTCCATGAGACATTTTTATTTCAATATTTATGGTGCCTTGAACGGCTAACAAAGCTCGAGTCTGGCTGGCGCCGGTGTTTACAACAACGTGAACTTTTAGGTCAAATACCATAAATTTGGGTGTCCCAGGCCACAGGGGCTGAGAGGGGCCTTGATAAATGTCAAGTGATGCCATTGGGTTCAGAAGAACCAATGAGCGCCAAGGAGAAGAAGGGCGGAGCTACCCCCCCCCCCCGCCGAAGGAACCACAAGTCACTTCGATACGAAATGTTGCAGAAGTAACTCTGATACAAAATGTTGCAGAAGCAAGTCTGACACAAAATGTGTTGTTACAAGAGGTTTCCTACGAATGTTGTTGAAGAGAGTTTGACAAAAGGAGCGAAGCGAACATGACCTAGCAGTTGCAGATATAAAGTATCAGTCGAAGTGAAAAGTACGAGTAGGAGCCATACACCATTGAGTTATGGCCGTACTTCAGCACTAAGACCGATGCAAGCGAGATGATGAGCCCAAGACTAAACTGGAAGGTATGTGCTCTGATGTTATCGGTCCTAGACACCTTCGTAAAATTAATATTGCTGGTCGTATCTCCCCTAGCTAAAATATTAAATGAAAATTGATAATAATTGAAAGTTGATATTGATGAAAATTAGTGCTTTTGATAAATTGATGTTGTTAATAAATGATATTGTTTAAGTTTTAAATAGTCTAATCTTTTTAGTATTAATTAATAATTCTTTTCAGGACTTACGCAAAAGGTAAAAACAAGAAAGATCAATCATGCTTAAAGCATTGATTATGAAACACTTTCCAACTGCAATGCAATTTTATTTAAACATCTCTAAAATGCAATGCATTCCTCGGTAATATTTTAAAACTTATCACAATACTACATTAATTTATTATATTTGAAAACTTAAACCTTCATCGAAAAAAATTAACTTCATACATATAACGGCATTGAAATATAAATTGCCTGGTTTAAACATCTCTAAAATGTGATACATTCCTCGGTAATAATTTTAGAATTATCATAATACTAACATAATTTATTATATTTGAAAACTTCATCGAAAGCAACTGAAATTCATTCAAATGACGTCATAGAAAAAATAACACGCCTGGCTCTCTCTCTCTATAAGCAACATTTCATTCATGAATAATTTCCGATTCATCTCATTCATCACAATACTATAATAATTTATTTTATTAAAAAATTAAGACCATGGAGCTACAAGTAATTAAACTCAATGCTTAAAACTTCATCGAAAAAAATTGTCCATCTCTTTGTAAAATCAGTGAATATTTCATTCATATCAGCTATGCAAACTCCATGGATTAAATGATTTTGTGTTAAAGAAATACAGCAATTCTAATACAACTCATTCTACATATTTCTCTGTTTACATTTTACATAGGTAAAAAATAGGCTTCGTTGTAGAAATAATCAAATTTGGATGAGAATTTAAACTCGAATATATTGTAATTGAGTTGTTTAAGTATGTAGATGTACAGAATTTAAGCAAAAATAAAGTAGTTTTAGGACGGATACAACACTCAATATGAATTAAAAAGAACTTTAAAAATCACGATTTTGAGACAAGAGGGATGCCATATATCATTTTGAAGTGGGTCACGTGATCGTTTCATATCATGGTCACGTGATCGCTTCATATAAGAGGTGTTATTATTATTTTAATTTTTATTTAAAAAACTACTGAATATATTTCGTTGAATTTTTTTTTATATATTTTATGGAACAATTTGAATATTACCTAAAATTTTCGAAGCAATTTGTGAATTTTAAATCCACTTAAAAAATGTTTGAAAAATTAGGTCCTATAGGGCTCAATGTATTTCATTTTTTCAACCCGGGTTCAATCCAAAACTAATTGGGTTATATTATTCATTTATATTCCCATAGGTCCTACAGACCGTCTGAACAACATAATAAAATTTCATTTTGATTAAGTCATTTTTACGGCAGTTATCGTGCTAACGGACAGACAGACAAAATGAACAAAGTCATAAACACTTTTCAACTTAGTTGTAAAGTGTTAAAAAAAGTGTCAGAAATGGGTTCAGAGAATCATAAAACGAATTTATCTGTCAAAGTCTCGAATTCGAAAATTTTCGTAAAAATAATATTTACTCTATACAGTAGATTGATAAAGTAATAAACCATTTTATACTCAACATTCAGGTAAATTAGATCAATTACAAATTTAACCATATAAGACAAGAAAGATCAATCATGCTTAAAGCATTGATTATGAAACACTTTCCAACTTCAATGCAATTTTATTTAAAAAAAGTCTAAAATGCAATACATTCCTCGGTAATATTTTAAAACTTATCACGATACTACATTGATTTATTATATTTGAAAACTTAAACCTTCATTGAAAAAAATGAACTTCATTCAAAAGACGGCATTGAAATATAAATTGCGTGGTTTAAATATCTCTAAAATGCAATACATTCCACGGTAATATTTTTAAATCTATCATAATACTACGATAATTTATTATATTTGAAAACTTCATCGAAAACAACTGAAATTAATTCAAATGACGTCATAGAAAAAATAACACGCCTGGATCTCTCTATAAAAGCAGGATTTCATTCATAACTTTCTCCATTTCATTCATCACAATACTATAATAATTTATTTTATTTAAAAATTAAGACCATGGAGCTACAATTCATAAACTTTATGCTTAAAACTTCATCGAAAAATATCGTCCTTCTGTTTATAAAATCAATTAATATTTCATTCATATCAGCCATGCAGACTCCATGGACTGAATTATTTTGTGTTAAAGAAATACAGTAATTCTAATACAACTCATTCTACATATTTTGCTGTTTACATTTTACATAGGTGAAAAATAGGCTTAATTGTAGGAATAATCAAATTTGAATGAGAATTTAAACTCAAATATATTGTCATTGTGTTGTTTTAGTATGTAGATGCACAGAATTTAAGCAGAAATAAAGTAGTTTTAGGATGGATACAACACTCAATATGAATTAAAAAGAACTTTAAAAAATCACGAATTTGAAACAAGATGGATGCCATATCTCATTTTGAAGTGGGTCATGTGATCGTTTCATATCATGGTCACGTGATCGTTTCATATAAAATGTGTAATTATTATTTTAATTTTTATTTAAAAAACTACTGAATATATTTAGCTGAATTTTTTTTTATATATTTCATGGAACAATTTGACTATTACCTAAAATTTTCGAAGCAATTTGTGAATTTTAAATCCGCTTAAAAAATGTTAGAAAAATTAGGTCCCATAGGGCTCAATGTATTTCATTTTTTCAACCCGGGTTCAATCCAAAACTAATTGTGTGATATTATTCATTTATATTCCCATAGGTCCTACAGACCGTCTGAACAACATACTAAAATTTCATTTTGATTAAGTCATTTTTACGGCAGTTATCGTGCTAACGGACAGACAGACAGACAGACAGACAGACAGAATGAACAAAGTCATAAACACTTTTCAACTTTGTTGTAAAGTGTTAATAATTGGAGGGTTTTGCGGCACAACAACGAGCGATGTACGATTTAAATGTTAATTCCACTTTATGAGATCAACGGCCATGTTTTCAATGATTAATAAACAATTTATATTAATATAATCTTAAAAACTTTACTCATTTTAATTCCTCGTCCCACACTATCAATAAATTAATTCCCTATATATACATAAGTCAAAATTTTTATTACATAAGTCTTAGCATATTTAATTATAAAACTAGTATTTAAGCCCGTCAAAGGCAGGAAATCTAAAATAAATTGCAACTTTTTCAAACACATTGTATTCCGTTTAACAATGTATGGCCCTAAGTGTCAATAAATGAAATTTTTATCGAAAATTGGCCAAGTTCTGCTCTTCAGTCAATGCTATAAGGATGCAGAGTTTTATCCTTTTACTTCACCGAGGGCTTCTGCGCAGCCTAGAAATACTTTTGGGTCCCTGTCCCTTTTTTGCCCGCCTCCTGGAGAAATCCAAATTCCGACTCTGTTAGGTTCTGCTCCGTAGGTGATACTATAAGTATACGAATATTTAGTTTTCTAGGTCAAAGGGGGGCTTCTGAAGTGCCTGTAATAGCTTTTCAAGAAAACCATTTTTTGGCTCACCCGCACTGAAAGTAATCAAAATTTCAGCTCTGTTGGGTTCTGTCCAGTGGTCAGTACTGTAATTTTACAAAGATTCAGGCATTTAGGTCAACGGGAAAGTTTCAAGAGGGCATGGAGAGGCTTTCTGAAAACCCCCGTACAGATTCAATCATTTAGGTCAACGGGGGAGTTCCTGGAGCAGCTTTTCGCAAAATCCTGTTTCTTCCGTCCCCTCGAGGAGTGAATCGAACATTCGGCTCCGTTACTTTCTGTCCCGGGGTTTGATATTATAAGTGCGCAAAGATGCAGTCTTTTAGGTTACTAGTGTGCTTCTGGACGGTTCGAAAAGACAAAATTAAGGTCCACAATTATTATGTAGATTTTTGCTCGAATCCTTTGACGTGACCTGTGGGATCCTGGTGGTTTACTTTAAATAAATATCAAGTTCTCTTGAAATTTGTACATTAGAAACCGCTTCAGAATTATGCAGTCAAATAATTTATAACTATAATTTTAGAAGCCAGATATATAAGAGTCAGCGATCGTAAATTTAACACCAGTATTGTCATTTGAACGTCTGTAGCATACAGCGATTACAAAACGATATGTGTAAGCAATTGCCGATATTGCAAAAAGATATATGTAAATAATTACTAGTGTAATAATTAATATTGTTACATAGATTTCAGCATTTATATCTATTTTTAATTTAATGGTCCCGATAATTCCATCATTTAATGTTTCAAAAATTCCATCTACTTCAAAGGATGTTTCCTGAATACAAGCAGCTGACATTCTCCACCTGGATGATGTACAATATACCTGGGATGATCATTGGTACAGTGTTACTTTGGATTCTTTTCCAGATATTTTACGTTCCATGCTGGTAAGTCATATTAGCTAATGCATGATAAAAATTTTAAAATAGCTCGTGCGATGGATTATATACTGCAGAATCCTCTCATGATTTTTCCTTTGACCATATGTAAAATTCTTAAGCTGATAATATTTTAAAAAGGAAATGCAATAAACGCTCTACGTATTTAATTGAACTACGAATATTAACATTTCGTTAGGTGTTTTGATATGCATTTAGATAGTAAATAAATATAATTTAACATAAAATATTAGAAATATGGAAATTCTCAGTTATGTTTAAGTAAACACATATTGACCACATTGTTCGATTACGTATTTGATAAAATAAGTGGCAAAATATGTTCCTGTAACAACAATTCACTTTTATCTCAAGTTCAATGTTGTTTCTTTTGACTTCTTTTTACATTACTAAGGGTCTCTGCCCCCCGCTTGCTACGCTTCGCCAACTCCTGTAACTCGCTTCTCAAGCTATTTCAAGCCAAACTAAAGTTTAAATCGGTAAACTGTTAATTTCATCACGTTGCCCTATTATGTCTCTATAAGTGAACCAAATTTCATATTTTTTATACTATAGTTTCTTCAGTACGAGACAGGGAAAATCGATGGATGTGCTGATACGAAAGAACATTTTTCGCTTCAGAAGTGCATAAAAGGTAAAATATCTCGTAAACTACATCGAAATTTTAAAAAAAGCACTCCATCCTGCAAAAATTCGAGGTCTTGCTATTTTTAGTCCATCCAAGACACGAACTAGCAGCTCAAATATTTTGTTTTTAACTTTGACATTAAATATTTCTTAAACGGCAATATATATCGCAAAACGATTTATTTCAGCGTATTTACCAAACCTTTCTCTATAAGTGTACAATATTTTATGTGTTTATATGCTATAGTTCCTGAGGTACGAAGTAGAGAATTCGAGGTACGAGATATTTGCCAAACAGCTCTCAGCTACTTCTTTTTTAATATGCATCAGCTACTTGTTTTTTAATATTGAGAGATTCCTCCATTTTTCTAACTCATTTACAAAATCGTCAAATTCCCACTTCTATAGCCTAAAATTTTTTAATACGACTGAGGAAATGAACAAAAAGCAATGGCATATACAGAGCTGGAGTGACAAGAAAGTAAAAGTATTACATAATACACCTTTAACTGTGTAGAAAACCCAGACCACACGACCAACCCAAAAGCTAATGGTAGCTATCTATGTGGCCGGGACCTTTAACTGTGTGTACTATTTGAATAAAAAGAACGGTCTATTAACAGAACAGAGAAAGTCAAAGGTATATACCAACATTTCGACAATAAATGAGGGAAACAAAAATTTTTATAGTGCCAAAATCTAAATATATCTTTAAATTAACTGAAGCGTGGCTCAACTCGACTTTCTTATAACAGAATTCCTTTTTTTTATCAAATTTTACAAGAAAGACAACTACAGTGTGTTACCCTTCACTTTAAAGGGCTTGAAAAAATCTTTAGAATGAAACTTAAGTCTCGTGATTATTAAGCCATACATTAACCCTTTTATGTCACATTTTGTCCTATGCTGCCATGTTAAAAATTTATAAAATTTCGAATAATATTCACTCAAAATTTTCACTCGATTAAAAATAAAAATCCATTAATATTTGTGCCTGCTATCGTGTACACAAGAAATCGACCACAGACACCAGACAAACAGACGGACGGACATCACTCCAAAAATAGTCATAACGTGTTCAGGAGGTTTTAAAACTTATATTAGCATCAAAATCTCGAAATCAAAAATTTTCATGAAAACAATACTATCTCAATACTATGTATGAGAACGTAAAAATTCAGTCTTAGTATCAAAACATTTCTGATCTTGGTTCATATACTGCCTATAAAAATCAAAATTTTTCAAACTCAAACAATTGAATAAATTGCAGCTTTCTGTTAACAAAAGGATAACTGAAGTATGCGCTTTCGTTTTTTTGCAGTAGAAAAGCGTCGGAGGACTCAAGAACAGAAAAGCAAATTGTGAAGGAAGTTATTTTAAGAAATTATGAAGAACTTGGACATGTTACGTAAGTAGATTCCATCAATAATGTTAAGAAAAGAGTCTTATGGATATGCAGTGGGATCTAATAAGTGTAGTGTAAACCAATACTAAATCTTCCTGCTAGTAAATAATTAGCTCGAAGCTTAAAGTGCTGAGCTTCCACGATTTTAACCCTGGATCTTTACCGGAAAAGCTCAAGTTTGTTACATTACAAGAATATACGCAAAAACGGCAAAACATCTCATTGAATTATTCAATGAAACAAAATTGCTAAGAACCCCCCAATTTATCCACTTTTTAGTAAAGCATCTTAGTCTTATTACATTTTTAAAAAATCTGATGTGGGCAACACATCACTTTCCTTATATAATGTAATGAATTTACTACTTTTACAGTTAAAATAATGTTATTCACATAGTAGATACTTATATTCTTTCCAAGATATTGAATTTTCTTCAATTAGTTGTCATTTTGATTGATTTAGCGTCATTTTTATTCATTTGGCGAGATTTTTGTTAATTTAGCAACAATTAAAAAAGTAGCCAAGTTGGCGACATTTCGCCAAATTCATTGCCAAAATTTCGCCAAGCGTTATGGAAGAAGAAATAAGTTATTCTTACAGCAGATAAATAACTATTAGCGTTCAGATACAAAAGTATTACTCAAAGTATCTTTTTTCATGAATTGAACGAGCTGGACCCACGAGAATGATGTCACCCAATTTATCGCATGGTATTACACATGAAAAGTGAACATGCTTCTCAATAGGAAATATTTTTTTTATTTTATGACTTTTTGATAATTTTTTTGAGAAATGTGCAACTATCTCGAGACCGGTTCATGTTAGCGTTCTAAAATTTATGTTAATCGTTTTCTAATGAAAAATTACATAAGAAATGTCTATTTGCGTAACTTTATTAGCGGTTTTGATTTTATGACGAATTTTTCAAAATTTCACTCAAAAATTTAGGAGGGTCCTGAACATTCGATTGCGCATACAAACAATAGGCTTCCAGTGTTTACGGATTGTGATTTTTGTACCAAATTTCGTTCGAATCGGTCCATTCGTTCGTCAGTTATCGTCTCCACAGGCTCACTGACACACACGCACACACACACACACACACATACTTTCACAAACACACACATACTTTCACAAACACACACATACTTTCACACACACACACACACACACACATACTTTCACACACACACACACACACACACACGCAGACACCACTTCAAAAATATTTGACTCGTGATCAGGGATGCTTGAAACGTGCTCTCCCGTCGAAAACTCGAATTCAAATTTTCGACCCCGTCACAATACTTTCCTTATACATTATGTATATAAGGAAAGTAATTAATACTTACTTTTATTTATTTAGGTTTTGACATTAGATTTGTTTTAAATATTTTATTTTTAAAATATTTTTACTTATTTTTAAATCTTTAACTTAAATTAGATTTAAATGTTATAAAATATCAAATATTAAAGTTTTGGAGCGTTTATTTACTTTCGAATAGTCAATTTATTTGTACGTACAACTAAATATTTGAGTATTTACAATAAAAATAACATATTTACATTTAGAATTATTTTTAAACATTTCAACATTCCAAAGTGTTTTCATAGACAGAATCCTGTCAAATGCAATTAGGCTCCGAAAACATGACGGAGAAACAGAGTTGAAATAATCTATTGGACAGACTAGTAAAGAAGCGTTGTTGTTGAGACCCAGACCGTCCGACTTACCAGAAAGGTGTAAGGTAACAGTTTGGACGGCCGAGAAATGCCACCTAATTTAGACCGGAACCCAGTGGGGGAGGCATCCACAGGGACCGTACCCTCCTTCCCCTACCACCAACCTCTTGGAAGGACTTACGGACCCACATATTTAACGTGATCGCACTCCGCATGAACACGACGGCAGTTGTGGCAGCGTGCAAATCCAACGCGCAAACCACCGGGCTACCGCGCCCGAAATGTGCCAACAGCACGCGGTGTTCCCAGGTGGTCACCCACCTAAGTACTAACCGCGCCCGATGCTGCTTGACTTCGGTGATCTAACGGGAACCGGTGTTACCAGCACGGTAGGGCCGTTGGCCTGGTAAAGAAGTGTTGTTGTTGAGACTCAGACCGTCCGACCTACCAGAAAGGTGTAAGGTAACTATTTGGACGGCCGGGAAGTGCCACCTAATGTAGACCGGAACCCAGTGGGGGAGGCATCCACAGGGACCGTACCCTCCTTCCCCTACCACCAACCTCTTGGAAGGACTTACGGACCCACATGTTTAACGTGATCGTACTCCGCATGAACACGGCGGCAGTTGTGGTAGCGTTCAAATCCAGCGCGCAAACCACCGGGCTACTGCGCCCGAAATGTGCCAACAGCACGCGGTGTTCCCAGGTGGCCATCCACCCAAGTAGTAACCTCGCCCGATGCTGCTTGACTTCGGTGATCTAACGAGAATCGGTGTTTTCAGCACGATAAGACCGTTGGCTTACCAGAAAGGTGTTGAAAACCCAGGCCGTCCGGCTCGTCAACAAGGACTTGAGCATCCATTTGGACGGCCGGGAAGTACCAGAAAGGTGTAAGGTAACTGTTTGGACTGCCGGGAAGAGCCACCCAATTTAGTAAAGAAGTGTGAACCACTTTGTTTCTTTATCCATAATTGGCGATGTATAGGAGAGTTTGAGAATTTTCGTTAAAAACTTAATATGAAGGAAGTAGAATTATGTGTGCATTAATGTTCTTACGTTCTTATAATAAGAATAACATATTTAGATTAAGAATTCTTGTTAAATATTTCAACATTGGAAAGTGTTTCCATAAACCGTCTCAAATGCATTTCGGCTTCGAAAACTTGGCCGATAAACAGAATTGGAATAATATAATATATTGTTCTGACTTTGGAAGAAGTGTTAACTACTTTATTTCGTTATCGATAATTGGCGATGTATAGAAGAGTTTGAGGATTTTGTTGAAAACTTAATATGAAGGAAGTAGAATTATGTGTGCATTAATGTTCTTACGTTCTTATAATAAGAATAACATATTTAGATTAAGAATTCTTGTTAAATATTTCAACACTGGAAAGTGTTTCCATAAACCGTCTCAAATGCATTTCGGCTTCGAAAACTTGACCGATAAACAGAATTGGAATAATATAATATATTGTTCTAACTATGGAAGAAGTGTTAACTACTTTATTTCGTTATCGATAATTGGCGATGTAGAGAAGAGTTTGAGGATTTTGTTGAAAACTTAATATGAAGGAAGTAGAATTATGTGTGCAACAATGTTCCTACAATAAGAATAACATATTTACATTTAGAATTATTTCTAAACATTTTAGCATTGCAAAGTGTTTTCATAGATTGAATCCTCTCAAATGCAATTCGGCTCCGAAGACTTTACCAATAAACAGACTTGAAATAATCTATTGTTCAGACTAGGGAAGACGTGTTGTTGTTGTTGAGACCCAGACCGTCCGACCTACCAGAAAGGTGTAAGGTAACTGTATGGACGGCCGGGAAGTGCCACCCAATTTAGACCGGAACCCAGTGGGGGAGGCATCCACAGGGACCGTACCCTCCTTCCCCTACCACCAACCTCTCGGAAGGACTTACGGACCCACATGTTTAACGTGATCGTACTCCGCATGAACACGGCGGCATTTGTGGTAGCGTGCAAATCTAGCGCGCAAACCACGGGGATACCGCACCCGAGATGGCCAACAGCACGCGGTGTTCCGAGGTGGTCACCCACCAAGTACTAACCGCGCCCGATGCTGCTTGACTTCGGTGATCTAACGAGAACCGGTGTTTTCAGCACGGTACGGCCGTTGGCCCTAGGGAAGACGTGTGAACTACTTTGTTTTGTTATCGATAATTGGCGATGTATGGGAGGGTTTGATGATTTTTGTTGAAAACTTAATATGAAGGAAGTAGAATTATGTGTGCAGCAAATGTTCTTCCGTTCTCTTTATTTTTCCATTTTTAACACTTTACAACATAGTTGTTAACACTTTACAACAAAGTTGAAAAGTGTTTATGACTTTGTTCATTCTGTCTGTCTGTCCGTTAGCACCATAACTGCCGTAAAAATGACTTTATCAAAATGAAATTTTAGTATGTTTTTCAGACGGTCTGTGGGACCTATGGGAATATAAATGAATAACATCACCCAATGAGTTTTTATTAAACCTGGTTGAAAAAATGAAATATATTGAACCCTATGGGACCTAATGTTTCAAACATTTTTTAAGCGAATTTAAAATTCACAAATTGCTTTGAAAATTTTAGGAAATATTCAAATTATCCCATAAAATATATAAAAAAAAATTCAGTAAAATATGTTAGGTAGTTTTTTAAATAAAAATTATTTAATATAGGGAGAAAAACAAATTCAATTAAATTCTGACTCTCGTTATACCTCCAGAAAGAAAAAAGAGATATATTATATAATAAATATCTTTCCAAGAGTTTAATTGTTTGATATATGAGAAAGGTTTCACATTCAAAAATAAATATGGTAGATAACAATTTTTCAAATTTTTAAATAAAATAAATTATTATAGTATTGTGATGAATGAAACGATTGGAAAAATATGTATGAATGAAATGTTGCTTTTATATAGAGGCGATTTATATTTCGATGACGTCATTTGAATAAAGTTCATTTATTTTCGATGAAGTTTTCAAATATAATAAATTATTTTAGTGTTATGATAATTTTAAAAATATTACCGAGGAATGTATCGCATTTTAGAGATTTTGTATAAAATTGCAGTGAAGTTGAAAAGTGTTTCATAATCGATGCTTTATGCATGATTGATCTTTCTTGTTAATATACTTAAAACAGTAACTTCAAAACTACTGTAAGTTGACTGTGTGATTTAGCATCCATTTTTCTTTTAATGGTAGTAATAAAAAGACTTTTTCTCTATTTAGTAATTTGAAAGCAGTCAAATTAGTATAAGACGGAATAGCAATTTAAACGCAATCACCAGCATTTCAAAATAATTCCGTTTTAAAAGATTTAGGCTAGAATATGGATCCGATCTTCCGTCCCCATATTTTACTAGCATGCAAGTAAAACGAAGTTATCTTAAGTAATTCTAAATAACAGAAAAAGTTTATCAAATTTTGATAAATGGTTTGAGAGTATGATTGAAATCCTTGGAACGTTCACATCACCAGATTGTGTGATTAACAATCTCAATTATTTAATAACTAGCAGTGTATCCGTTCTTAGTACGGAACATATAATATAAAGTAACTTAAAATTCACAATTATGTGCAAGTCCTGTTGTATTCTAGATGACATTGTTATTAAAAACATTTCTATTAAATATTTAATTTAATTCTTCAAAAAGAAGTGTAAGAATATCTGTTCTTGAGGGACAAAGCGTCCTGGTGTGTTTATAAACAATTTTTAAAAAAATATGAAATTGAATCAATATATGCCAAAATGAAAGCACTAAAATGGTGTTAGAAAATATACCCTTACTACTTTTATTCTGTTTCAACAATTGGTTAAACACAAGAGTTAATTGGCAAAACACAATATATGACTTTCAAGAATCTTTGCCAAAATAAAACATATAGCATAACACAGCAGGCTGCATAATACAAGCAATTTCATATGTTTTTATCACAATTAGCTTTTTCATGAATTTAGTGAACCTCACTTTCTATGCTCTTATTTCAGATTCCACGAAATAGCTGTGATGGGTTTATTCTTTATCCTTGTAGTATTATGGCTAATGAGAGAACCACAATTCACTACTGGTTGGGCAGATCTTCTGTCGTACGGAAGGTATATTACAGTTCAATTTCCCAAAATTGTATTAAAGTCCATTTGAATTTCCCATACATTAATATTCTATTTATCAGAAATGTTGTTCTGTAGTATCAACAAGGTTTGTATTTACAGAAACATTCCACTCCCAGCAAGAGTTAAGTGACGAACTCGGAAACTCTAGCAAGGTATAGAACGGCAGGGAACAGATTATGAAGGCCAATGACCACCTGGGCTATCGAGCCAGTAAGGAAAGAGAAAAAATCAAATTTGTTCAAAATTATTCCACTCCCAACAAGAGTTCTCCAAGTGGCGAACTCGGAGAACTCTTGCTGAGTGAAGGACGGGATGGAACAGATTATGAAGGCCAAAGACCACACTGGGATGTCGAGCCAGTGAGGAAAAAGAAAAAATTAAGTGTCTTCGAAAATATTTTCCACTCCCAACAAATTTGTTTGAAAATTTATTCCATTCCCAACAAGAGATTTTCCAAGTGACTCGAAGAAATCTTGATGGATATAGGATGGGGGTGGAACATATTATAAAGGCCATGGACCACACTGGGTTGTCGGGCCAGTGAATAAAAAGAAGAAATCTAATTTGTTCTAAAACATTCCACTGCCAACAAGAGTTTTCCAAGTGGCGAACTCTGAGAACTCTTGCCGAATGTAGGACGGGATGGAACAAATTATGAAGGCCAATGGCCACACTGGGTTATCGAGCCAGTGCAGGAAAAAAATCAAATTTGTTCAAAATTATTCCACTCCCAACAAGAGTTCTCCAAGTGGCGAACTCGGAGAACTCTTGCCGAATGTAGGACGGGAAGGAACAGATTATGAAGGCCATGAACCACACTAGGCTGTCGGGCTAGCGAATAAAAAAAAGAAATCAAATTTGAATCAATTTATCATAGATTTAATTATATTTAGCTCTACCTTTTATTTTATATTATATATCTTATTGTTATTGCATGTATATATTGCTTTTAGAATTAGATATTACTTTAAAGGCGGACGAAGTGCATGTTGTTCAGCATCGTACTTTCTTAGAACGTGTTCTGTGCATGCATAACTTAGAAGTTCAGGACTAAAATGATTTTAATCCATGTCACATTAAATGAAGCAACTTTCATTTAGTGTAATTATACCTGTCTAAAAATAAATATACAAAAACACGTAAAAGAATAATTTATGATTTTACAGGATTTGAAATAAGCATGCATGTATAACGACAAATGCAATCTGACCAAGATTTCATTTATTCTCCGCTTAGACAGTGTTAAATATTAAAATATTTTTTTTCATTGAAAGTATAAATTTTTTATAATAAATTTAGTGTTATTTGCAGAATATAGTTTCTGCTTGTATGATGCTGAACAACATGCAATTCAAGATTAACATATATTAACTCTTTTTAGTTTATGCTATTTCTTGTTCTTTAAGATTTTTTTATTTTAAAACAAAAATTTAAAGCTTTTACATTTTTATTATAAATTACTTTTTGCAATGAAAGTTTTGTACAGATTTAAAAACAGGTGAAAAGTTAAAGTATTGTGTAAATTTTAAAATTTTTCACGAAAATGGACATTTTTTTTTTCCATGACTTTTATGGTCTCGAATTTGATGATGGTGTTTTACACAAAGTCTGTGATAGCATCTGGTGTTTATAAAATGCATCTTTAACTTATAAAAAGGCATTTCCTGCCAAGTTTTTAGCAAATTTAATGATATTTAACTTGTAAAAGAAAATAGTCAAATGTGCATAAAATCAAAAAGGAAACGACTTCATTATGAACAAAAGCACACTTTAAAATTGACACTTTGAAAAAAAATGTGAAAACTTATATGAATAATAGTCAAAGTTTCATAAAAATCGTACAGAAAAGTCTTATTTATAAGCATTTTAAAAATGATATTTCGGTATATTTTTACTTTCCTTATATACATAATGTATAAGAAAAGTATTGTGACTGGGTCGAAAATTCGAATTCGAGTTTTCGACGGGACAGCACGTTTCAAGCATCCCTGATCACGAATCAAACATTTTTGAAGTGATGTCTGTGTGTGTGTGTGTGTGTGTGTGTGTGTGTGTGAAAGTATGTGTATGTGTGTGTGTGTGTGTCAGTGAGTCTGTGGAGACGATAACTAACGAACGAATGGACCAATTCGAACCAAATTTGGTACAAAAATCATAATTCGTAAACACTGGAAGCTTATTGTTTTTATACGTAATCAAATGTTCAGAACCCCCCTAAATTTTCGAATGAAATTTTGAAAAAATCGTCAAAAAATCAAAACCACTAATAAAGTTACGCAAATAGACATTTCTTATGTAATTTTTCATTAAAAAATGATTGACATAAATTTTAGAACGCTAACATGAACCGTTCTCGAGATATTGCATATTTTTCAAAAAAATTATCAAAAAGTCATATAAAATAATAAAAAAAATATTTCCTATTGAGAACCATGTTCACTTTTCATATGTAATACCATGCGATAAATTGGGTGACATCATTCTCGTGGATTTAGCTCGTTTCATTCATGAAAAAAGATACTTTAAGTAATACTTTTGTATTTGAACGCCAATAGTTATCTACTGCAAGAATAACTTATTTCTTCGTCCATAACGCTTGGCGAGATTTTGGCGAAAAATTTGGCGGAATGTCGCCAACTTGGCGACTTTTTGAAATGTTGCCAAATTAACGAAAATCTCGCCAAATGGATAAAAACGACGCTAAATCAATGAAAATGACGACTAACTGTCGAAAATTCAATATCTTGGAAAGAATATTAGTATCTACTATAAGAAAAACCTATTTTTTTTACTGCAAAAGTAGTAAATTCATTACATTATAGAAGGAAATTCATGTGTTGTCCACATCAGATTTTTTTAAATATACGATACTTTGAAGATATAAAGAAAATTACAAGGAACAAATTTTAAAATAACACACAACTTAGAAAATTTTTTTAAAAAGTTGATACGGAGGCTACATGTTAAAAAAACACAATATTAAGTTAAAACAAATTTGATACTTTAAGAAAATAAAGAAAAGTTGATACTTAAAAAAAATTAAAAAAATTGATACTTGGAAGAAATTTTTTAAAACATGATACTTGGAAGAAATAAAAAAAAACATTATACTTAGAAGAAAATAAACATGATACTTAAAAGAAATAAAAACGCACATAATTCTTAGAATTTTTTTAAAAACACTATACGTAAAAGAAATATAATTAGTCGAAAAAATGTTAATTCATTTTATAGCGCAGTTTGTGTTCAGTGCATCTAGAAACATATTCTACTTGTGCTTTGTGCCCTTACTCACTGTGTTCACTCTTAAAATCTTAAAAATCATCCCAGTCGTATGATACCATCGTTGTTTAGAGATGCGTATTTTTAGCACGCACAAATAAAACTGGATATATAACTGGAATAACTGTAAAAGCAAGAGGGTTTCCAGGGCTATACCAAACGACAATAAACTTGTCAATTGGCATAGCCAAAAATGTTTTAAGTTTCGTGTGTTTTCTAAGTATTTCATCCTTAAAAGTTATTTACAATTTAAAATAGCCTATCAACTTTTTTTATAATCACAATATTTTTAATATTGTTTTTCGATATACTTTTATTATATTGTTTCTCGATATATTTTATGCATCCAAGTATTTTATTCTGTCCCGAAAATGTTCTGTATTTTTTTTTTCAATTTAAAACAATTTATCTTTTAGATTAAAAAATTTTAAACTAAATTAACTCTTTAAAAATTGCAAAAATGCTTTAAGTATTTTGTGTTTTAATATTTTTTCATGTCCCGAAATTTTATTCTGTATTTTAAAGTTATTTTCAATTTAAAATAGCTTATCTTTTAGATTCAAAATTATATTTCATAACGTAGTAGATTAAAATTTTTGCAATTTTTAGAAATAATTCGAATTAAAAATATATTTAAATATAAAATGAAAATAAAGGAAAAAAACATATTATTTTTGCATTAAGAATAATCTATGAATTTCAAAATAATACTCCTGAAATTATATTATCTTTTATAATTATTGTATTAATAATATAATATATATATATAAATTAAAATAAAAATTATACTACATATTACAAATGAACAGGATGATTCTGTAGTATTGTGAATTTTGCATACATGACCCGTTTGATGTATCATGTATCGTATCTTTGTAAAAAATCTGATGTGGGCAACACATGACTTTCCTTATATAATGCAATGAATTTACTATTTTTACAGTTAAAAAAAGTTATCCTTATAGTAGATACTTATAGTAGATACAACGAATTTACTACTTTTACAATAAAAAAATAGGTTTTTTTAAATAGTAGATATTTATTAGAGTCGAAAACTGGAATTCGAATTTTCGACCCCGTCACCATACTTTCCTTATACATTATGTATATAAGTAAAGTAAAAATTGATTTAGGTGAATGTTTTTTTAATTTTAAAGATAATGCTTCAGATTGTGTTGATTTCAATATTAATATGTACTTAAATTTATAAAAAAAATATTTCCTATAAATTCAAGTACATTATTGAAATCAACATAATCTGAAAAATTGACATCTATTATTGTAAAAATATATTCTCCTAGCTCAATATTTTTGTTTACAAAGATGCATAAAAAGTTGCAAAAGATGCTATAAAGATGCATAAAATGTCATGTCTGCAACATGCACTATACTGTAGAGTTGTCCAATGTGTGCTAAATATGTATATAAACACGTAATAAATACGTGTAGAAACACAATATAATTACGTATGTTGACACATTATAAATACATATGGGGATACATTATAAATACGTATGGAAACACGCTATAAACGCGTATGTGGATATACGTAATATACACGCATGTGATACGTAATAAACACGTATGTGGATACGTAATAATAACGTATGTGGACACGTAATAATAACGTATGTGGATATACGTAATAATAACGTATGTGAATACGTAATAAACACGTATGTGGATACGTAATAATAAGTATAAGGATACGTAATAATAACCTTTTTATAACGGTTGGTATGCCGTATTCTAACGTAACATTTTTTTGTAATAGTTACGTATAGCCTGACACGTAAAGATTACGTATGCTTGATACGTTAAGAATTACGTATTTGTGCTACTTGGGTATATACAATTTTTGCAGACCATTTTGTAGAAAAAGGCAGGGTTTTTTTTTATTCCGAATTGTATCAAACTCTAATCAGTACCAGGGTAACTCACCTATAAAATTTTATGAAATTTGATCAATTAGTATTTGAGTTGGAGTGGACAAATACATTGCACAGATGACAGATAGATGCACAGACACACTCAGACACACACAAACGTCACGCTAAAAATAGATTTTCGTGTTCTAGGGTGCTCGAAACGTGTAGATCCGTCGAAAACACGAGTTGTAATTTTCGACACGATTCCAATACTTTTCCCATACATTATCATGTATTGTTGGGAAAGTAAAAAACAATCAATAAAATTATGTAATCTGACAAAATGAGGGGAAAATAAAGCGAAAATATTATCCAACTCTCATTTTTGTATGCTATTCTCATTTTTGTACACTATAGTGTAAACATATAAGTTAAAGAAATTTCAAATTATTTTTGTATTTAATATTATTTTAATTATTTCAGTTAATCAGTATAACTTTTGCAGTTTACGTTGCTGCATTGAAATGATAAAAACTTGTGCTTATGTCAGTGACTAGTAATGAACCGTGATTGGCTAGTAAAAATATGGAGTCTTCTAGTTAATGTCTGCTAAACTCGAAAATCATAATTTAAGCTATACAATGTCTTTTCTTACCATTGAGAGATTGACCAACGTCGAACTGTCTTGTACGCCATCGATTCTCATGACTTACACTAAAACTTCTCCTTTTATAGGTCTATCCGCTAATTACCTAACACCTCTTTTCCAAAAATTAAGAGGATAGTTCTCTGAAGTCATCTTAAAGCAATATTAAATGGCTTGAGTCGAAGAATTCCTTAGCTTAGCTCTAACGTTCGTCTAGCATGTACTGACTCCAGGTTTGATCCTCAGTACAATCCCAACCTTAAAAGTTTCCGCTTTGAAACAATTCCAATGCAGGCATATCCATGTAATAGTTTAGTTCATGCGTCAATTTTAGAGAATTTAACTATATCTGAGCTGAAAATAACAATTGAAAGGAACTGTTAGATTGCACTTAAGAATGCTACAAGCTATATAACCCCAAAATTTTGAGGAATTCTCTAGATTTGTCATACAATTATTCTAATGAGTGTTTTTCAATATGACCAAATCCAGTTCGCGGTAGCTTGTTTGAACATGTTTTATTTTGAATAACTTATATTCTGTACTGTTCACCATCATACGATACTTCAATGCCATCAAATGGTATAATTTCCTCTCTATTTTTTGTTAGTAAAATAAAGGATGCCACTGCTGCCATGGGCTTGAGCTTGTTCCTCTTCCTCATACCTGCTCGTCCTAAAGAATGGTTCAGTTCGCCCCCACTTTTAGATTGGAAAACGGCGCAGACGAAGATTCCATGGGGTGTTCTCATTCTACTTGGTGGAGGGATAGCATTAGCAAGAGGAACTCAGGTAAAAAAAAATCTAATGTGGGCAGCACATGACTTTCCCTGCAGACTAAAATTCATATTTTCTTTAATAATTCATTAGACTGAGTTGAATTGCACCAAATAACACTAAATTTGCATTTTTAATTCAATTTTTGTTTTTATTTGGCATTTGGACATTTTTCCGATAGCGGCGTAACAAAAATGCAAGAAATCTCAAATATCTTGAGAACGGTTAGTCCTAAAGTATAATGGAGTGTGTTATATTCTTTTCCTCGTCAAAAATTGCGTATAAACAAGGATTTAATTGATACCTTTCAGCATACGTAGTCTATTTCTTTTTTTTTAGATTTCGGCGATTTTTGCGAGCCATTTCGTAAAAAGAGGCAGATTGCTATTTTCCGAATCGTACCAAAATCAAATCAGCACCAGAGTGTCCCACAAGTAACTTATCTACCAAATATTGTGAAATTTGGTCAATTAGTATTTTAGCTAGGGTGGATACATGAAATTTTTGCGGGCCATTTCGTAAAAAAAAGGCGAGTTCTATTTTTCCGAATCGTAGCAAATTCCAATCAGCACCAGAGTATCCGACAAGTAACTTGTCTACCAAATTTTGTGAAATTTGGTAAATTAGTATTTTAGCTAGAGCGGATAAATGAAATTCTTACGGGCCATTTCGCAAAAAAAGGCGGGTTTTGTTTTTACGAATCATACCAAAAACTAATCAGCACCAGGGTCACATCCAAGTGACTTACCTACCAAATTTTATGAAATTCGGTCCATTAGTTTTTGAGTTAGAGTGGATACTTACATTGCACAGACACACAGATAGACACACACACACAGACGTCACGCTAAAAATAGTTTTTTCGTGTTCTAGAGGTCTCGAAACGTGTAGATCTGTCGAAAACTCGAGTTGCGATTTTCTACATGATTCCAATACTTTCTCTATACATTACCATGTATTGCAGGGAAAGTAAAAAACATAAAATCAAAATATATGACAATATGACAGATACTATTAAAATACGTCCTATCATGTGTATGTGAATATGCATATATGTGCTAATGATTTACGTGAAATTTAGGCATCGGGTTTGTCACTGTGGATCAGCGAGCAGCTGCAATCTCTTCAAAGCTTGAGACCAGACATCATTGCTATTGTTCTCTGCTTGTTGACGTCGTTTGTGACAGAATTTGTGAGCAACATGTCCATGGCTACAATTATGCTACCCGTAGTTTCTCAAATGGTAAGTTTGCTTTTAATACAATTACAAAACATAGTAACTCGAAATTTATTAACTGCTGTCTTTAAATTACTTTTATATCAAAAGTTCCTTATCACGTGGACCTAGTCTCTTAAATACAGTTCAGATATAGGTACATTTGTTTTTTCACCATTTTACTTTTTCTATAATTATTCTAATGTGTAGGAAAAGTATTAGCATGGGGTCGAAACTTGGAATCTGACGTTTCAATTGATTTACACGCTTTGTGTATTCTAGAATCCATTATTTTCAACACGCTGATTGCCTATGAAATAGCATGCATACACTCTAGCTCAAGAATGTTCCGATAAAATTTCATGTCACTTACGCATTACCTTGATTCTGAATAGATATTGCTTGATTTGAAAGATAGAACTGACCTTTTCCCGAAATAACTTGGAAAAAATCGACAAAATCTGAAATAAAAGACTAAATATGGTCAAATGTATTAATTAAATACTTTTATGCGCAATATTTTATGACAAAAAGTTAATAAACCCTATTCCATTACTCTAAGAAAACCCGTTCCCGTGATATTGCAGCGGTTGGACGACATTTTAAAATGAGAGTAATCGTCAAATGAATAAGATTTTTTTTTAATTACAAATTCAAACTAATTCCAAATATATATTAATTTATTTTATAATTGTGTGCCCAGATTACTAAAAAGCCCAGTGTACTAAAAATCCAGGATTTGAATGGACGCATGCATATGAAGTATGCGAGCTGTGAAAGATTTCAAGTTGAAAATTAATTTAACAAACAATTATTAAATTAAAAGTATAAAAAATTAAGTTCAATATTTGATAATCCTAATAAAAAAGAGTATAACAGTTTTAGAATTGAATATTAAATTAAACAAATTATAATACAGGAAAACAAAGAAATCAAAGTAACACATTTAAATCTCCAAATCGTATTTTATGTACAGTAGCATGTTTAAATCACAATGCATGCAAGGGCACACGCTTTGATTAGCTGTTTAAAAGTTGCTGTTTACTTGTTATTTGTAGAAAGAGTAGTGAGCATGCGCAGTTTAAAAATGGCCGCTATGCCCTACTGTAGTTCGTTTTAATAATTAATTCTGCCAATCTGAGTTCAATTTTACATATGTATGAGAAATTTTATCTTCCTACCTGTTGCAGTTTTCGAGTAAAAGAGATAACAAAATTCAGGCAAATGTTGATTTCGCTTCGTTAGGAATGGAGAATAGATTTCATGTCTCACGTCCATAATAAATTCAAATTGATGCATTATGGAAAATCATATAATAACACATCGTAACATATACAGAATATGACAATATATACAGAACACAATATGACAACATATACAGAACACAATAGGGCAGCATATGACAACCTATACAGAACAAAATGTGACAACATATGACAGCAACATATACAGCAACAATAGTTAGTTGGTTTAGCCGATTAAGGGAGAAAATTCTCAGTCATGATAATCAATCGAGTTTCATAGGCACTAGAAAATTCAGTTGCTGGCCTTGATAAAAATAATGCTCTTATTCTTATAATTACAATTATTTTATTTGTTATTATTATTGCATATATATAGTTTCAAGTGTGCATTAATTATGTTTTACTTTTTTTAAACAGGCTCTAGCAGCTGAGGTACATCCTTTATTATACATGCTTCCTGTGACGATAGCTTGTTCATTCGCCTTTATGTTACCTGTTGGCAATCCCTCCAATGCCATTGTTTTCGATAGTGGAAACATGACCACAATGCAAATGGTACAAGATATTTTTACGCAATATACTATTTTGTCACAGCATAATGGTTATCTAAGGGTTATTCAATAGATGCAATCTTTCCGTCTGGATATCTCTTATAACATGTTTTAAATATACCTTATAACTAGAAATTTCCACCCGCTCTTCGTGCGTTCCAAATGGATAGTGGTCATTAAATGTGACACCTGCACACCTATTAAAAATTGTAAACTTCTGAATATCAGAAACACTTTCAGATTTAAGCACGAAAATTGCGTATATTACTTTCCTTATATACATAATGTATAAGGAAAGTATTGTGACGGGGTCGAAAATTCGAATTCGAGCTTTCGACGGAAGAGCACGTTTAAAGCATCCCTGATCACGAATCAAACATTTTTGAGGTGAGGTCTGTATGCGTGTGTGAAAGTATGTGTGTGTCAGTGAGTCTGTGGAGACGATATCTTACGAACGAATGAAGCGATTATAATGAAATTTGGTATAAAAATCACAATCCATGAATACTGGAAGTCTATTGTTTTTAAACGTAATCAAATGTTCAGAACCCCCCTAAATTTTCCAGTTACATTTTGAAAAAATCATTAAAAAATCAAAACCTTTAATAAAGTTACGCAAATAGACATTTCTGATGTAATTTTTCCTTAGAAAATTATTGACATAAACTTTAGAATGCTAGCATGAACCGTTCTCGAGATATTGCATATTTTTTCAAACAAATTTATCAAAAACTCCCATAAATTAAAAAAAATATATTAATTGTTAAGAACCATGTTTACTTTTCATATGTAATACCATGCGATAAATTTGGTGACATCATTCTCGTGGATCGAGCTCGTTCCATTCATGAGAAAAGATACTTTGAGTAATACTTTTGCATTTGAACGCCAATAGTCATTTATCTGCTATAAGAATGACTTATTTCTCCGGCCATAACGCTTGGAGAGATTTTGACGACGAATTTGGCGGCATGTCGCCAACTTGGCGACTTTTTTTAAGATGTTACCAAATTAACGAAAATCTCGCAAAATGGATAAAAATGACACTAAATCAATGAAATGCCGACTAATCGTCGAAAATTCAATATCTTGGAAAGAATATAAGTATCTACTATAAGAAAAACCTATTTTTTTACTGTAGAAGTAGTAAATTCATTGCATTATATAAGGAAAGTCAAGTGTTGCCCACATCAGATTGTTTTATAACCAGTATGGATGTGCGTAATACTTTTTAGCATGGAAATACCGATATCCGCGATGGCATTAAGATAACTTGCTATGTACTTAATTTTACGAGTATCTGAGAAGACCGGCAAATTAAAGTTTTCGACAATTGGTATTATCACTGCATTGTAATAATATACAGTGTTCCTAAGAATGCCTTTAAACACCCCAATAATTTTTTATGGAGTACACGTTGATACTATCTATAGTAAAGTGTCTATGTCCAGTCGAATAAAAGTGATTGCAGATTGGAGTACACATTAATACCATCTATAGTAAAGTGATTATGTCCTGTCTAATAAAAGTGATTGCAGATTGGAGAAACAAATACAATTTGATACTATCTATAGTAAAGTGACTATGTCCAGTCGAATAAAAGTGATTTCAGATTGGAGTACACATTAATACCATCTATAGTAAAGTGATTATGTCCAGTCGAATAAAGTGATTGCAGATTGAAGTACACATTAATACTAACTACAGTAAATAAACTCTATCCGGTCGAATAATTATGATTGTAGCGTCCCTAATGGAAAATTTAAAAGTTAGATTAACGAACTCAATAAGAAATCGATATAGACGAAAAAGTCAACTACAAAGTTGTAGAGCATTATCTAATGAGTAGGAATTGATACCAGGAATACACAAAACGCGTATATGGAAGGCCATAAATATCTGTTATACGTCATCTGTTGCTACTTGCGCAGCGACTAATTGTAAATAATTATTATGTAATATTCTTTATCAAACTCAAATGTATATTGTTGATGACAGGGGGTACGTTTAACAGAATCGATATTTGATTCTAGTGCATTAAGTGCTATATTTTGTAACATTCTTCAATAAGACAGCAGTTTGCCTATAACCATATTGTGACAAACAAATTCCTTCTGCAACAGTTTTTAGGGACGAGCGATGCGAAGTCCATTCTCCATTCCAAACGAATCGAAATCAACATTTGCCTGAATTTTACCCATTTGACTCGAAAACCACAATAGGTAAGAAGATGAAAATCTGCACGCATGCTTAAAATTGCACACAGATGTGCAGAATCATAGTTTCAATAATTAAAACGAAATCAACATTTGCCTGAATTTTATCCCTTTTACTCGAAAACCGCAATAGTTAAGATGAAAATCTGCACGCATGCGTAAAATTGCACACAGATGTGCAGAATCACAGTTTCAATCATTAAAATGAACTGTAACAAAGTGAAACGCCCATTTTTAAAACCTCGCATGCTCATTACGCTTCATAGATACAAATAACAAGTATACAACAACTTTTAAACAGCCAATTAAAGCGTGTTCAATTGCATGCATCGTGATTTAAACGTGCTGCTATATATTAAACACTTTTTTTTTTGCGATTTAAGTGGGATGCTTTGATTTCATTGTTTTCCTGTATTCTAATTCGTTTAATTTAATAGTCAAATTCTAAAAATGGATATGCTCTTTTGTAACAGGATTCTCAAATATTGAAAGTAATATTTTACACATCAAATATCGTAATTATTTGTTAAATCGAGTTTCAATTTGAAATATTTCACAGCTCTCATGATTCATATGGGCGAGTTTATTCAAAGGCCGGCTTTTCGCTTGTATCAAATAAATTCCTTCTCCAACAGTTTTATTGTCGATTTGGACCAATTAAGCAATGCTCTAGAACTTTGTGACTAGCATTTTTTTTCTGTCCGCTTTGTTGTAGAGTTCGTTATTCTAACTTTTAAGATTATCCGCTGGGGACGCTGTAATCACTTTTATTCGATCGGACATGTATATTTTACTACACTATATGATCAAATATAAAATTATCTGTTAATGAAAATTATGTTAATGAAAGTTATGTTAATTCTGTCTGTTAAGTAATGTCTGTTAAGTTATGTAATTCTGTCTAATTAAGTCTGTTAATGAAAGTTATGTTATTTATTCTGTTAATGAAATATAAAATTTAAAATAAATTTCGAAATTTTCGTTCGAATTTAAAAACAATTCATCCAGTTCCAGATTTTTCCATAACAAAGCCGGATACGAAGTAGCGTGAAAATCCGCTATTATTTGTGGCCGCCATCGTGTACACAAGAAATCGATCACAGACAGACAGACGGACATCACTCTAGAAATGATCAAAACGTGTTCAGGAGTTCTTGAAACATATATGGGCATCAAAATCTCGAAATCGAAAATTTTCGTGAAAACAGTACTTTCTCAATATTGCATATGAGAAATTAAAAATTTCAAAAAATGTGCATATCTAAAAGCCTCACCTATTAATTTGATTTGTTGTTTGTACTTTCGCGTCATGAACCAAATAACATCTGGCAGAATAGTAAAAGTCCTTTAAATACTATAAGAATATTGAAATATCTGTAATTTACTTCATTACATTTTAATACAATTTCAATGTGTTAAGTACTTTTGAACAAACATAACAAAATACTAACTTTCTAATGAATGCTTTTTAATGAATTAATTATGGTTAAATGTGGTGATCCGAAAACAAAAATAATCCCAATTTTCGAACTCTTGACCAATTTCATTTAGGAAAGGAAATTTAAAGAAATAAATTGAGTATCAATATTGTACTTGTTCATGATGGCCCCAAATGCAAACTTCTAATTCAGATGATATTTCATAATTTCAGGTAAAACCAGGCATCATAATAAAAATAATAGCATGTGCCATGGAACTTGGCCTTCTATACACGCTTGGAGTTTCAATGTTTGACCTTCACAACTTTCCAATTTGGGCAAACAATTCAAGAAACTTTTTTATGGAGACAGTAGCAACAGAAAAAGTCACTGTATTATTTCAGAACAATGCAACGGATCTTGTCCTTAATGATACTTTATGAAATAAAGACTCGAGGAAAATCATCTGAAATCAAAATCGAAGGGCGTATTAAGAAACATTTAATATATTATGGCTTTGTTACTTCAAATATATTTATAAAATGAGAAATAAAGTTGTATTTTTAACGTCTAAATCTTTCTTTTGTTACTATCTTCGCGCTGAACTGGAAGAAAATATGGTGATTGTGATTTGTACCACTTTTAATGATGTTGTTGCGATCGCGAAATGTTCCTCCTCTTCGTCTGTCTCAAAGGCCAGATGAAAAAAATACAGTGCATGACTTGAGCCCAGGGTTTACAGGACTTCCCCAAATAGAAGAAGGGTAGCCAGATTTGGCGATTTATCGCCAATTTAGCGACTTCCGGAATATTCCAGAAACTTTCCGATAGAACGATAATTCTTTGAGATATAGAGATTTCCAGAAGTTTCTATGGAGAGATTATAAAAAGGACTCGCCCGTCCGTTTCAGTGGAGGCAACGAATGTACGTGACATGAGCTACATTGGACTGTGATTTTTGTCAATGTTTTGAGAATAGTAGCAGCTGTTTTGTGAAATTACTTTCGTCAACATTTTGAGAATGATATCGCTTATTCTGTGAAATTAGTGGAGCATTTAAGTGCTGTTTGATTGTATACTGTTCCTGTTTATTTTGTGCTTGTGAATAAACGCTGGTTATCCAGAAACTTGGACTCGTTCTTGTATCCTGCGTACACACCCACGATTCTAGAGGATACGTTTTTAACAATATATATGCCTTTTGAAGTTGTTGTTGTTGTTACTAATCCCCCGTGGTGAAGGAGTGCCTACGCACTACATCCACTAGACAAAACAAATTTAATTTCATTGATTTGCATCGTTTTTAAAAAAATTGGCGACATTTCCGTCAATTTGGCAACGTTTAAGAAAAGTTGCAAAGTTAGCGATATCTCGCCAAATTCGTAGCTCTGAATTTGCAGATCTATATAAAACATCCTAATCCCGTTTGTCTATATAATAAAAGGCAATGTCTGTCTGTGTGTGTGTGTGTGTGTGTGTGTCTTATACACTATAGGTTCAGCGACCGCGCATCGGAGAGCTACGAAATTTGGCAATCGGAGACCCGGGGGAGGGGGGGTTAGAAGATGACACGTAAAAACCGATTTTTATTGAATTATTTTTTTATTGTTGTTATTTAATGTTTTATGCGATTTCGACCGTTCCCCGCCCCCTTTTTCTCCACCATCCAGACGTCGTAGAAAAAAAACAAATCACATGACCAGAAAAAGCAGACAATTGCGAGTAAAAATATATCAATTTCAAATCTCAATTTCAATTTCTAATATTTTTTAAAGATTTTAAAACAAAAGTCACTTTCAGCTCAAATAAACGAACTTTCGTTTTTAAATCCTCGCATCCGAAAAAGTATCGAGATTTTCGACTAATAAATTACATTTTTAGAAAGCTCAAACATCAAGTATTCTTATAAACCCAATCTGGTAAAGAAATAATTATAAATAGCAGCCCGATCCTGATTTTAAAGAAGTAATGATTTTAAATTTCTCGGGAAGTTCCGATTTTTCTATCACATGCGCGCGCAGCCGGGGACGTCACGCTGTTTCCATAAAGATTGTGAATCGGATCGATTTATGTCAAATGATGGGATTAGGAGTTTAGCATATGGTAATTGTGAAATTTAAATGATTGAATCATGGTGGATTGAATTGTGGTGATCTATTGTATACATCGGGTGAAAATATTATATTTATATTTTAAATGATGGAACGATATGGATTTTTTAAATGGATATTTTAAATGGATATTTTAATTTATAGATATTTTAAATGGATATTTTAATTTTATGGATATTAGCAATTAGTAGCCTACTATAAATGACTACTAAATTAATAAGTTACGTTGAAATTAGTCATTCTTGAGAAATTTTATTACTTTACCAGATTTTATTGTGCAAGTTTTTAAATTTTATAATTTTTTTACTACTATAAAACAGTTTTGATGTTAATTTTACCACTATATTTTTTAATTAATTAAAACATAGCTTTCCTTTCAAATTAATATTATAACGCAGGAAGAAAAAAAACAATACAGAAAATAGTATAATTATGCTTTTGTCCATATAAATAATTTGAATTACCCACTTGACTCTATACTATTTTTTTGGGGGGAGGGGGGGGGTGTAGGAGGGTAATAGACTCTATACAAAAAATATGAAAATGTAGAGTGTGTATCAACAAATTTGTGAAGTGTATAAATTACCTACTGACCCTGGTGCTTTCTGCATATTTCAGTTATGCATCTTAAAAATGAATTTTAAATTGAATTTTAAACTGAAAATTTTATGAAATTAGTCTGCAAGAATGAAAGTAATTTGCGGCCACTGGCGGATCCAAGGGAGGGGGGCGAGGCCTTGAATTAACATAGGAAATTAAGAGAATAGTACTAGGAACTGAAATCTGATCGTCCCCCCTTGAAATATTTCTGGATCCGCCAGTGTCTGTCATATAAGAGCCTTTTAAACTTAGCTTTAAAAAAGTAGCAAGGAAGATTTATTGATTTTTCATAGCTGCATTAATATGCAAATTTTCTAAAACATATATTTTATTCGAAGAAAAAATTTCAGCTGGAAATGCACTCAACAAAAAGAAATTCTATTTGCTACGACAATAATTAAACAGGAATTTCACTCATCAAAATAATTTTGCTCACCAGTGGCGAGTTGAAATTTTATGTTCGGTTTTATTGATATTCATTAAAAAGACAAAGTTTGATTTAACTAAGTTTCCGGTTATGGGTTAATGTTATTAATGAGAAAATAGAGCTTACTTTTGAATATTTCGGAACTTGCTAGTTCTAGGTATTAATAAAATCCACTCCCTTTTTAGTTCTTCATTAGTAGGAAATTTAAAGCTGCTAACTTTGGAACCATTTTTATAATAAAACAACCAGGAACAACGCAAGATTATTAAAATTCAATGAATTATAATAAGAACTAAATAATTTAAACAAAATATAAAAGTAAGTCATAAATATGTTACGAACAATATATAATATTAAATATACTTCTTTATGAAAGTACTAAATAAGCTTTACATTTGAATATGCAATAGAGCATGATCTTTAGTCATGAAAGAGCCCACAAAGAAATCTAACTACTATGTTCAGGTTTTTCATATACGCTAAACAATAGAGTTAGGTCACTAGGATTTAGCTTAAATATATGCAACCACTGCTATTAATACTCCAAATTCCTTAGCAAACAAAGTAAGGAACATATAATATACGCCATATTCACAATTCCAAGATAAACTGCAGATCAGACAAAATAAAATATCGATGGCAAAAAAATTCTGAATCTATATAAATAAAAATGAAAATCTGTCAGTCTGTCTGTATGTCTGTTTGTCCCATCATCACGGGAGAACAGCTGAACCGAATTTGATGAAATTTTGTGGGTAGCCTAGAAATAGCCCCACTTAAAATTTAGTCCATGTTTGGAGTTTCCATAACCAGTGGTTCTCGAGATATTAGTGAAAAACGAATATTTCGTTTGTCTCATCATCACGAGAGAACGGCTGAATCGAATTTAATGAAATTTTGTGAGTAGCCTTAAAATAGCCCCCCATAAATTTTGCCCAAGTTTCGAGTTTCTAAGACCAGGGGTTGTCTAGATATTAATGAAAAACGGAACTTTATCCGAGGAGATCTACTCTGTAACTCCGTGGTTTATCCAAATGGAAAGGATGAAAATCGTTTGTTTAAAACGTCAACGTGAATTAAAACTTCATTTCTGAGCTTAGTGCAGGATTTCTGCATTAATTAGTCACTATCTGAAAGCATGAATTGTTTGAAACATGAATTTTAATGGAAAATCTAACTCCATGGTCAAGCATTTACCAAACAATGGAAAGTATAAAGAAATCAAAATGGTTATTATTTTTGTATTTTATGGGGAAGAGATCAAAATGGATATTTAGTTTCGCAGTTTATGAGGAAGATTCTTTATTATATTATGTTGCTCAGCAACGCAATTAAATTAAATGTGTTTCTTAATATTTGTTATTATTTTTTCTATTTGAATAATAAATAAATAGATGTATAAATATATTTTGTAAATGAACGGTTTGATTTTTCTTTTAATTATATTAATTACGGACTGCGTACATCACTTTCATTTGAAAAGAGTTTTTAAGCTTTTATATTGTGTTTAGCTAATAAACTCATATTGTGTTTACCAATAAACTCATTTATCCAATTGTTGAAACAGAAAAAGTGTTGAAAGGGTATATCTTCTAATACAATATTAGTGTTTGCATTTAGTATATACAAACGGGATCAGGATGTTTTATTCTTCAGATCTGCAATTTCAGAGCTACGAATTTGGCGGAATATCGCTAACTTGGCAACTTTTCTTAAACTTTGCCAAATTGACGAAAATATCGCCAAATTGCTAAAAACGACGCAAATCAATGAAATTAAATTCGTTTTTTTGGAAGACAGTACTGAAATGATGTTTCGGTAGCATTTGTGGGTGAGTCTATCCATCCTACTTAGTAACACATTTATCGAATTTTTAAAATATCACCAAGTTGATAAACATGTTTGTGAATCTATAAAAATGTCATGAAATTGATAAAATTGCGCTTAATAAATGAAATTAATTGTGTTTTGTTAGGGGATAATATTATGATGATGTTTCGTCAATTTGTCGCAAAATGGGACCATCAGTTTTACAGTCCCACTTGGCGATAAATTTGGCGATTTTTTAAGTTATCGCTAAATTGAAGAAAATATCGCCAAACCTTTCATGGAGATAGCATTATTCAGACGATATGATTTCCATCAATTTATTTGAAGCAACTGATATCATGTCGTTTAGCAATGGATGTAAATCCAATGTGTTATGTGACATACGATTTTAATTAAATCTTTTCCGATTTGAATAATAAAGATATGTATATAAAATAAATTTCATTGGCATTGCATTTTTGACTGGAAAATATCGATTACGGTCTTCAGGTTACACATTGTTATTATTGATATTTTCGGGGATTATTGATTCAGGGATTATAGATATTTTCAAATTATTATACCATTGTTTTATTATGACAAAAATTGTTGAAACTCACATATTGTACGTTGTGCGAGTAATCTTCTATAAATGCACGTGTTATCTTCTAATCTACGAGAATATAATTAGTACAGGTATATAGGCATATATTTTGATATATATTGGCATATATTGGAATCAATTACGACCTTCTGGTATAAAGATTACGGGGATAATTGAAATTTTCAATTTATAATGTCATCTGTTTTATTTCGGCAAAGATTTTTTAGACTCATATTGTAATAAGGGCAATCTTCTACTAACATACAGGCATATTTTCTAATCTGCGACAATATAAGTAGTATGGGTATATATATATATATATATTCCCATATAATTTTAGTGCTTTCATTCTGGCATATATTGGAATCAATTACGGGTTTATTGATATTTTCAATTTATACATGTAATCTACTAATACAGGTTATATCTTCTAATATTCGCGTATATAAGTAGTACGAGTCCTATACAATTTTAATGCTTTCATTTTGCATATATTGATTCAATTCCTTTTTTTTTTGTAAATTTGCTTTCGAAAGCGGCCAGGATGTTTTATTCTGCAGATCTGCCCGTGACGATAATTTTGCATGATGAGAACAGATATTCATAAACGTCTCTTTAGGAGCAATAAATTTAATATTTTAACATAATTTGCATATGAATCTGAATTATAAGTTTCTTTATATTTTATACTCCGTACGAAGAACGGGTATGCTGCTAGTAATAAATAAATGTAAGTGAAGCCTAATAAATAAACAATCTAAACACTTTTTGAATAGAAAATTACTCGAGATAGTAATTCAATATTCACATATGCTATGAACATTACATGAAAACAAATCCATAAAATTAAAGGCTTACAGACAGAAATTACGTAAAACAACAACGTATGCATAGAAAGACAGTCAAAGCTTTAATAAATGATAAAATACAAATGTATAAAACACGATAAATTACAAAACTTTGCCCCTACATTTCCGTTAACATATACTACGAGCATTGAATGACGAGGCTTAACGGATGATGCAAGAAAAATGATAAAAACTGCAAAAATTTCCCCAAAAAATTAATTTTTTTTGGCAGCGACTGTCAGAAACGTTAACGAACACATAGTTAAACATATATACCTGTAATGGCTATCAAATTATTAAAAAGTATCCAATCTTCTGAAGATACCCTATGCGAGGTCATCGTAAACATGTTCACGTTTTAAATTTGCAAGCCGGAAATCGTGACGTCGGATCACGTGACCGACTTAGCCTACCTGGCCTCTTTTTACGTTGGCCTCGGTTCGATTCCCGTAACTGCTAAAACTGTCGCCGTGTTCACGCGGAGTACGATCACGTTAAACATGTGGATTCGTAAGTCCTTTCGAGAGGTTGGTGGTAGGGCAAGGAGGGTACGGTCTATATTTTAAAGTGTTTGCTTTTTATAAGGTTTTGGGCTCATTTTGCTGGATTGAATTGTGGCGATATATTGTTTACATCGCGTGGTGATTGGGAACACAATAAAAAAACTTATCACTGAAGAAATAAAAAATAAATAAAAAGAAAGTTATGGAGATTGTCGCGGTGCCATAAAGTTTCATTATTAGTTTTAACGTCATTAAACTAAACCAAACTTTGTTAACTCCACGGGGTTGAGGGTGCGGTAACCCAGTAGTTAGCGTGCGGGAATTGCACTCGATAGGCCCGGGTTCGAATCCCGCCACTGCCAAAACCGCCGCCGTGTTCACGCGGAGTACGATCACGTTAAAAATGTGGGTCCGTAAGTCCTTCCGAGAGGTTGGTGGTAGGGGGAGGAGGGTATGGTCCCTGTGGATGCCACCCCACTGGGTTCTGGTCAAATTGGGTGGCACTTCCTGGCCGTCTAAATAGTTACCTTATACCTTTCTGGTAGGTCGCGCCAGCGAGTTTGCCACGGTCAGAATTTTCAAGGGTAGCGAACAGGCTGGTCGCCGAAGGAGGCTAGTATATAATCAATGAAAACACTAAAATTGTATTAGAAGATCTACTGGTTCTACTCTTCTTTTTTTCAACAATTGGCTAATTGAATTTATTGGCTAAACACAATATATGATTTTATTAGCTAAACACAATATATAAGCTTGAAAACTCTTTGCCAAAATAAATGAAAGTGTTGTACGCAGTCTGCAATTAATATTATTAAAAGAAAAATCAAACCGTTCTTTTTTAAGATATATTTTTATATCTATTTATTCTTAATTCAAATCGAAAAAAAAATAATAAACATTAACAAAAGCATTAAAATTAAATAACCATTTTAACTTAACTTACATTTTAACTATTAACCATACTTTTTATTGTTGATTAAAAACTGAAAAATAAACCATGGTGATAGATATTCCATTTAAATTCATGTTTCAAACATTTATGGTTTGTCTATACCTTTGAGGAGTGGATCGCCCGGAAGCGTTCCCCGTCAAACACACATTATGTTTTATTATAAGTAAAGAAGAGATAGATATAGAGAAGATAGAGAGATAAGTTTTTGTTAAATTAGCGGTATAAAACAATAAACATGTCTGTTGAAATAATTTTTCAAAGCAATTGGAACTTACATTTTTTACACTCAAGCAGAGATGTACAAAACTGATAAAAATTTTAACAAAATAACAACAAAGTTGGTTAATGTGTAATAATGCGAGATGAAATATTTTTTTGAAATTAAACTCATTTTATGCTTGAATATATATATGGATATGTATACACTATGCATATATATACACTCTAAGACGAAAAATCGACACAGCAAGAAAGAATTATCCAAATGAAACAAAATTTGGTACGTGTAATGTGGATGTAATTAGAATTTCAGAACAATTGGGTGATTTATTGCACTGACAGATCTACACAAAGTGAACACATCAATATGGCGTTGGTCCACCTCTGGCCTTGATACAAGTTGTTACCCGACGTGATATTGATGTATAAAGCTGACGGATGGTGTTCTGAGTGATGTCGTTCCAAATGTCCTCCAATTGACGAGATAATTCGTCTGCATTTTGGGATAATGTTACTGAAATTAACGCTACTACGAGATCAGAAGAGGATGTGGATATATTCATGTTTCCGTAAACTGCTGTTGGCGAAAATGATCGTTTATCGCCAACTTCTGTATTCTGGATTTCATTTCGTAATTCATGTGTTGGAGTGATTTGCATTAGTGAAGCGGCCGTAAATCATGTAACCACTGTTACCCAATCAGATTACGAAAATTTTTATTCAGGACGAGGCTGAAGAGGAAAAAACATAATACTCATTTCCAAGCATAAAGAATCAAGGAGTCGTTCAAATAGGTGAATTGAATACAATTAATTTTTATGTTTATGTGCTATTTCATGTTTATCTGCTGTGAAAAATTAAATACTCCTTGAATTTGAACTCTTTGAATTTCGTTTTGAAGCACACAGTTTTAATTTTCTGTTCATTGCTTTTATAATGCAATAAAAATAGCTTTTATCTTGTGTATTAAAGTATTTGTGTCACTGAACAAGGAATGAAAAGCAGACGTGATAGAAGTTGTTGCGTAGTTCCTAATTGTAAGTCAAAAGCTTACCAGAATCCTAACCTTAGTTTTTTTCGATTTCCAAAAGTACAGTATGACAAAGACGGTTGTCTTACCCGACGCGGTAAGTTTAATTTGTTTCGTAGACAACAATGGACTACAGCACTGGGAATTAAGCAGGAAATAACTGATCGCAGTATAGTCTGCGCAAAGCACTTCCAGCAATCTGATATTGCATGGTCAGGTAAATACAGATGTTTCTTGTTTCATCATTAACTATTTTTGCAATAACTTTTTTTTAATCAAATATATATAAAATATCACTTTAGTATATTAAATTTCTGATCATTGCAATTTTAATACTGTAAGTTTTTTGGCGGTAGCGTCCAAGCTCCTTTCTATCTTTGCATCTCACATAAATTATAATAGTTGTGGAGTAAATTGAGTAATATTTTTCAATATAGTAGTTGTTTCTAAATGTTAACTATCTATTGAAAATGAAGTAACTGTTGTAAGAAGTTTGGGAACAGATTTGTTATAAAGAATTTGACGAAATCCTCCATTTTTCTGGCACCAATGCGTACAGTGTTACTTTAACAAAATTTCGAAGGAATGATACTTGGAGAGAGCAGTGCGGACCTGGCTTACCTTTTGGTTTACAGGTTTAGTTCCACACTCTTGAGGACTTACGGACCCACATGTTTAGCGTTATCATACTCTGTGTGCACATTGCAGCAGTTTTTTCTTTTTCCAGCGGAGTTAATCAAACCTGGGTCTATCGAGTGCAATTCCCACGCGCTGACCAGTAAGCTACCGCGCCCACCAAAGGAACAATACTTAAAAAAAAAAACTGTACTTTAAATTGAAAGAGTGCAAAAATTCATAAAATACAAATATCATACAAAAACGAGAGAAAGCACCTGTTAACACCGTAAAAATGGAAATTTCTATCCTAAAGTTTTTGTTGTGGCTTACGTTTTTACCAGTCAATCTCTCTAACATATTCCAAAACTTGATTAAAAGTATCAATTCCTTTTTCCACACATGATTTTGATTCTCCACGCATGATGATACATACAGTCAAATAATATTTAAAATCTGTTTGTCTGTTGTGCAAAGGAAGTGTGCGTTTAATGTGTCTTCATGTGTTTTCTATTGTATTTGTATGGCATCCAGTCATCGGATCCACAAAAGTCAAGCTGTGATTAACTGTTAAGTGATCAAAACCCTCCTTTCCTAACGAATTGTAAGCCTTTGAGCAGTCCGAATGCACCGTCGTTACCAGCTCTATCCACTCCTTAATTACGTTTACAAGCATTTTCTGTGACCTATCGTGAACAACAACCAACAAAAGCTTACCCTATCCTCTCTTGATTCCTCCAAAAACCCACTGCCCATTCACTGTGTGCCCACTGCTATTTTTCCGCTTACCAAATTTAGATTCATCAACCTCTACAACTTTCCCAACCCCACCAATTTTCACCGAACTCTCTTCAATTAAATCCAAAATCATCTCATTTACAAACTGTCTCCAATCCATTAAGGTCATAGAAGTAAATAAATACTCTCTTTTAAGATCCGAAGTTTTAGTGCCATTAAAAGTTCATAAGTTAATGGAAAAAATCTCGTCTAGTCTGAACTTACTAAAGTAAACCCACAACTTCTGCCTAATCATTTATGTACTACCACACACCTTAAAATCAATAACATTCCTACATATCCAATTAAACCCATCCAACAGAGAAGTTTTAGAAACGAAAGTCATCTTAGCATTACATCTCGAACACACCATCTTAGACTGAATCAACCCCTTTTCCTGAAGAAAATCTATGAATAGCTGCTTCTCTTGAAATAGATGAACGCAAAATATCCTATTACAGGGTTGCCACTCAATCTGGAAACTAGGAAATGTCAGGGAATTTGAAAACAGTCAGGGAAAACCGAGAAAAGTCAGGGAATTTCGCGGGAACCTGGAATTTTTTTAAAATTTAATTAATGCAAATAAAATTCACGTTATTTACTAAGAACGATTGTTCAAAAGATCAAGGATCGAAAAAAACAGTTATTAGCTTGACGAACGCAAGCATTTCTGGCCGCCCGCCGCCGTCTAGGCTACGTGGAACGCATATTTCATCTCAATATACTAACCATCCAACTTTTGACGGCGCTGACACGGCGTGGAGCCTGCGTAGTACCGTGTATTTTGCTAGCTTCAGAGTATTGGTTTTGGTTCTTGTTCGTTCATGAACGGGGCATGGCATAAGTGATTCGATTGCCCCGGATTTGGTCTTAGATCAGAAGGCTGGATTTTTCACATGTACTAAGCTGGGTACGTGATTAGCCGGAGGAAACAGAAAAGTCATCGAACATATTATTTTCCTGAAATTTTATTTTACTTTTTTAAATCAGTCCTGCACAACTCAAAATGCAATGAGAGCCAATATTACTGTTTTAATACTGAGGTCGGCTGGAAGAAAAAAAAAAAAATTGATGGTCCGGGAGCAGGGATCCCATTTCAGCACAAAACTGCGAGATTCTTACGAAATTCATAAAAAAATCTCGCATAAAAATTTAGGCTGCTCTAGAATTTCTTTCCAGTTGCGGCCTAAAATTATTTTTTTCTTCAAATTGGAGATCACGAAATCTGATGCCCGATGCAGACGGGCCAACTCTCCGGATTTTTCATTAATTCTCCGGCCTCCGGATTTTTAACGAAATTCTCCAGCGTTTCTTTATTTGAAATTTATCAATTACTTTGACATGGTATAATTCCTCGGAAACACCGATTTTTCAGTTTTTTAGCACTGATTTCTACCATTCCCTGAATCGTAGCAAATACATAATAAAATGCACGGTAATGCCAATCAAATTAACGTAGATTTACGGCCACGTGTGATGTAAATTAAGATCGCGATTGCTTATTTTATGAAAGTAATAAATATACTTTTACAAAAGTTGTCTAATTCAGCATAAATCACTAAAATGTTATTTTCTTTATTAATTTCGCATAAACAGTGCGATTGCACAATTCAGTGTGTTCTCATGCATCGCTGAGAGTACAATAATATCTTTTTCTATCCATCTCAATCTTCTAAATATTACATTTTTGATTGACTAAACTAGCTTATTTTCATATTCTGATTAATTAATATGGTTAATTTCTTAATTATTTTCATATAAACAGTGCGATTGCATAATTCAGTTACTTCGCATGAATTGCCGAAAGTATGTTAGTATATTTTACCCTCCTTCTCCATCATTTAAATGTTGCATATTAAATCAACTAAACTAGCTTATTTTCATATTCTAATTAATTATTACGGTTAATTTCTTAATGAATTTTGCATAAACAGTGTGATTGTACAATTCAGTTACTTTGCGTAGAAACAGAAGAAAGCTCTGTAGAATTAAGACATGTTTATGGGGCAATAAACAATGGTGGGGGAGTTGAAGCAATTGATATAACAAAAGCCATGATTCATTCAGTAAAATGTGTGCACATTCCAGATACATTGATACTATGCAAAGAAAGAAAGAAGCAGAAAGTAATAAAAAACAATTGGAAGACAGTCGAAAACGTGTTGCTTTAGAACTGAAAAGTTTAGAATGGAAGAAAAGCAAAATAATGGTAGATGCTCAAAAAGAAACTGCACTAATTGAAGACAAAATAAAAAATCTCTGAAAATAATATTTTTTCTACATACTATATTCACTCACTATCACATAACTTGTATATTAACATTTTTGGTATTAATTTATTTTACCATGTTTATTATAACAAGTGTACATGATTTGTTTAATTTACCAAAGCAATTAGATTTTTTTATTGTATATGTTTGTCAAATATTATTTATTTGTCCCAATTTGTAACACATTTTTAATTGAAGTGTAAATATTTTAATATTTGCACTCCAATTACTATATTCCCAATTATAAAATTATATTCTCTATGTTAAAACACAGAGAAAAGGTATACGTGTAAGCCTAGGTTAACTGAATAGTTTATCGCTCTGTTTTTTAAAAACCTGGAATTTGTCTGGAAAACCTGGAAAAGTCAGGAATTTCATATTCTCTGGAGAGTGGCAACCCTGTATTAGAAATTCCCTTTCGTCCCAAAATTGGCCTTCCACTTGAAAAATTAAATTTCAAATTACCCGATAAAGTTCCCTGAAATTTGTCTACAAGACTGCTAACAGAAACCATAGAAGAAGCCATCCCATCACTACTAAACATTCAAAAATCACTATAAAAAATTAAGTGAAAAAAATAATACAACCTGGTTTATATACAGCGTAAATCCTCTTGCACTACACATGTAACAGGAAATCAAATTTTAAAGCAAGCACAGACCATCCCTGTATGTAGAAAAAAGTTGAATGAAAGGCGCTAAGCTAATAGATAGCTAGAAGGGGGGGGGGAGGCAGAAAAACATGTCCCTGGACATTTCGCGCCAAATGAAATTTATTGCGCCGCATTTGGTGACTTATCATGCCCGGAAAAAACCAAATTCTTTATATCAAATCTGTACCAAATTTTGATTAATGGTGTAATAAAAGTCTTAATAATGACCCAAATAGGTTGTGGTTGACATTTTTTTGTGCTTCTATAGTAATGTGTTCAATATTTTTTTCTTTGAATTTTATTAATATTGACATGTTTAAGGATTTTTCTGCTATTACAAACTAATATGAAAAATATCAATTTTTTTATAAAATCAATTATAAATGCCGTATGCAAAAAAAAATCATTAAAATATATGTAAAGTACTGTGTATATAAACTATGAACTCCAGCAGTGGTGCCAGAGTTCATAGTTTGTAACGCTTGTCTCAGATTGAAATGCAATTCACCCTACATATGAAACACTATATTTCATTCTGCAGAGGCATTTTATATATTGTGATGCTGTGTTTGGTATTGCTGATTATTTTCAAAAGTTGACAGTGTGTGCCTAGTAACCTTGAGTGTGTGCAGCTATGCGCATCTTAAGACCGTATCACATTCAACAACTTTTCCGGCAATTTTTCGGACAACCAACTTTTCGAACAATTTTTACACAGAGTTGGCGGAAAACTCGTGTGAAATGTGCAGCTATTGAAACCTGAAATAAGGTACATAATAGCAGTATTCAAGATGGCGGTCTTGTATTTGCGAGTGATCGTTTTTGAAAGGAAGAAAAATTCAACCACAGAGGATAAATTAATTATGCTAATTGACAATAAATTTGTTTCATTGTTCAGGTTAAATTACCACCAAGTTGCCGATTAAACTAGTATCAAATGCTTCGATAATAATTTCCTTGGAATATGTAAAACGACGATCTTGAGAAATTTTGCGAGCACCAATTTTTCATCAAATCTGAAAATTTTGTTATTTTACGTGCAGCTTCAAATTCTTAACTGAAATTTTATTTCCTTCATGTACGGCAATTTCATGTCTTCCTATGTAGTCATCATCGAAACAACTTCCACATTTAACAAATTGTAGCTTTTGCCTTTTTCTTTTCATACTTGTTTCTTTAGCGTTCATGATTCTAATCAGTAAAAACTAACTTATTCCAAGATGTAACATAACATATGAAATATCGTAAACCAGTTCGAAATCGGATAGTATGAGAATGAGACTATGGGAACAGGAACATAGATGGACCAATAAGAATGTTTACTCGAAAACAATGGGGAGGGGTGGCGTTGGCCGCCACGTGTTCCGTATTTTGCCGAACCGTTGGTCGTTCTGTGTTTTTTGTCCAGTAAAAAATACGATTAATTAGAAATCCATGTGTTTCATGTAAAAAACTAATAAAAAAATTACTAAGAAAGTTGTGATCAGTAATTCATTATTGTTAATTACTATGAGTTTTCATTTAAAAGTGTCCCCTCCCCACTCACTTGTCGCTTAGAAATATTTCATGTTCTATATTTTTAAAATCGGATCTGGAAACCCTTGATCCGATGCATGCGTTTCATTCTGGTGAGGGTTCGCACTTTATTTTGTCTTCAAATCTCGTCTAATAAATACGAATTTTAGAATAAACTTTTCATGTCCGAAGGATCCAAAATTTTCACCCAGCGACTTTGTAATTCCTAATTACAAAGGTTGAATAGAATAATGTTAACACGTTCCCGAAGTACTTACTTACTGTTTCTGTTTCAATCTGTCATGATTGCAGTTGGATATTTGTATAGTTTTAGAATAATTGTCGGCTTTCTTTTTCTTTGCTAAGTGAATTGAAATGAAGAAGAAACATTGTGCTTTTTCGTAGGTAAAATTGTTCAGCCAATCAAGCTAAAGATCAAATATTGTTTTTAATGTGACGATTTGCCGACTCATAAATTAGTGTGGGGAATAACGCACCCTCCTATATCTCTGTATATCTGCTGCGCATGAAAGCTGATCCCAGTGACTGATTGTTCTCCCCACCGTATGATCGTCCCTGTTCCTGCCCTCCCCTATGGGAGCCCATTACTATAAGTTCACAAACTTTCAGCCTTTTATGTTACTTGGCATTTAAGAGTTTGGAAAGACTTTTTGACACTGCCACCCATTTAGTCAGCCCTCGGGAGAGAAATAAAGAACCCAGATCTGTTCGGTTCTGTCCCGTGGTCGATATTATAAACAGACACCCTTAGTACTTTTTCTTTTTTCCAGGGGACAAACTCAAGGATGAGACGTACAATATCGACTAGCTTGATACCTATATTTGTGACCTAAAACTTCCAGGGGAGGGTACGTGCTTCCTTGCCCTCGCCTATGGACAGAACATCACGGAGCCGAAGTTTGATTTTTCCAAGAACGGGAAAAAAGGTCTTGTCAGATCCTCCAGAAAGGCTGAATCTTTGCAGACTTACAGTAATTCGCGCCTATAGGGTACGTTGAAAGATACAAATGTAGGTATAAGGCTAGTCGATACTATATGTCTCATCCTTGAGTTTTCCCCTCTGAAATAAGTTCTATATGTGCCCTTATCGTGGGTACCCATAGAGAGCGCAAGGGGGTACTTGCTCCCCCGTGGGCATTCAAGTTCGCAAATGTAGGTATCAAGCGAGAAGATATTGTACCACCCATCCTTGAATACGCCCTCCTTGGTTCCACCATAAAGTACTATAGGTGCATATGCCATGGGCTCCTGCTCTGGACGTTCAAGGTCACAAATGTAGATATCAAGTTAGTTGAAATTGTTGTACCTCTCATCCTTGAATTTGCTCCATGGAAAAAGTTCTATGGACTCCCTTGCCATGGATGCCCTAAAGGAAGCTGAAGGGGGCACTTGCCCTCACGTGGACGTTCAAGGTCACAACTGTTGGTATGAAGCGAGAGGATGTTATACCTCTCATTCTTGAGTTTGCCCCCTTAGAAGAAGTTCTATATACGCACTTGTCATGGGCGCCCATGGCTGAAAGCAAGGTGACACTTGCCTTCTCCTGAGCTTTCAAGGTCACAAATGTAAGGTGTCAAGTTAGTCTATTCCTTGAGTTTGTCCCTTGGAAAGCTTTCTGTGGGCGTCCTAAGGGAAGCGCAAGGGGGTAATGTCCTCGCGGAGACTTCACAAATGTAGGATAAACGTTATAAATCAGGCTGATAGATATTGTACGTCTCATTCTTGAGTATGACTCATTGAAAAAGTTCTATGGGCGCTCATAGGGTACGTTGAAAGTCACAAATGTGGATATCCAGCTAATCAATATTGTACGTTTCGTCCTTGAGTTTGCCCCTACTGTAAACAAACTCAAGAATATTTTATGGACGTCCATAGGGGAGTGCAAGGCTCTCCCTTGAACGTTCAAGGTTACAAATGTATATATCAAGCGAGAAGACATTGTACCACTGCCTCCTTGGGAAAAGTTCCATACGGAAGCGCAAGGTGGCACTTGTCCTCTCCGGACGTTCAAGGTTGCAAATATAGGTATCAAGTTAGTTGACATTCTACGTCTCATACTTGTGTTTGCGCCCTGGAAAAGATTCTATGCGAGCCCTTGCCATGGCTAACCATAACGAAGCACAAGGAGAGCACTTGACTCTTCCTAGACGTTCAAGGTCCCAAATGTGAACCTCAAACTAGTCGATTTTGTACGTCTCATCCTTGAATTTGGTTACCCCAGGAAAATATTTTGTAACCGACCTTGAATTCTACTTCTTTGATACGAGGTCGGCGAAGTAGAATTCTGTAGTTAGCAGAATGCTGTAGTTCCTCCTCCTGTAGTTACCACGCTATATTTTGATCACACAATTTTTGACACATTCTCTCATACGTGCTTTAATTGCATTAATTGTAAAATTTTCTACCTAATTCCAATTTTTTACTGAATGCATCCACATATAGAATTTCATGACTGTACGCATTCTCTCTCTCTTCTTTAAAGTCTCTTAATTTCGAATACTCAGTTTTTTAATCACATTGATTATAAAATATTTTACCTATTTCTAATGTTTTACAGAATGGATGTACATATAAATTTTCATAGTGATTTTCATAGTGTGTGTGCATTCCCACCGTACAGGTACACACACACTGATAAAAATATTTCCAAAAATATTCGAAATGTGTTCATGATGTCTTTAAATGCACCTTTTTGTCTAAATATCGTATTAAAATTATTCGGGAATTTCCTTCACACAATAGTATTAGAAAATATAAAATTATTTTTTAATTTAGCCAATATTTAATTAATTTAATTCTAATCTAAGAGATAATGCATTTAAAACGGTCTATATTGCGCTGTATATCCATATCAAAAAAGAAAAGAAATTGCGGGGGGTTTCTTGTGACGTAGCCGCTGAAAGGATGTAATAGAGCTTTTTCACCTGACGTCACATCGCCAAGCTACCACCTAGCAACCGTTGCTGGTAGTCATATATTGCATGCTTTGCGTTTGAGTCAATTGTAGATATACTGGCGTGTATAGTGTTACAAAATTATATATTTGTCATTATGCCTACCGCTTGTGGTGTTTTCAAATGCGGAAATCGTTCTGATCGAGACAGTAAATCCTTTTTTAGACTCCCTGGTGTATTAATAGAGCTTTTTCACCTGACGTCACATCGCCAAGCTACCACCTAGCAACCGTTGCTGGTAGTCATATATTGCATGCTTTGCGTTTGAGTCAATTGTAGATATACTGGCGTGTATAGTGTTACAAAATTTTATATTTGTCATTATGCCTACCGCTTGTGGTGTTTTCAAATGCGGAAATCGTTCTGATCGAGACAGCAAATCTTTTTTTAGATGGAGTTAGACAGACCTTTTACCTCCATGTATGGAATCTGAAAGCATTGACAAGCGCTCATTCACTGCAACGCACTCGCGGAAAAATACCACGTGATATATACGTCAGGCGCGAATTTCAGTGACCACAAATGAATGACGAGTATTCTTTGTTTGCTTTATGCGGAAATTTATAGTTCAATTAGTCTTTGCGCGATTTTGATATTGAAAACACACACACACATATGTATATATATATAACATTTAAATTTTATTTTATTAATAATTTTTATTACTTTTTCTATTATATTATTTATTTATTTATTTTCTACTTAAAGTCTTTTCAAGGCTATAAAACTACTAGTATTACGAGTTACTTCTGCTTTTATTGGATGAGAGAGTGTCAAAAATATTGTACTATCAAAAACATAGTGTGGTAATTGTAGGAAGGAGTCGACCTTGTGGTTAAACTAAAGTATGAGACGGAAAAAATTGACATGCTTAATGTGTACATTTGTGACCATAAACGTCCAGGGGAGGGTAAACGACCCCCTTACACTCCCCTATGGCCGCCCATGGCAGTCCTCTACGGGCTCCCATTGCATGAGCTTTCTGCTTAATACTATTGCCCTCAGAACAGAACCTAACGGAGCCGAAGTTTCTATTTCCTCAGGGGTAGTAAACAGTTTTTCCCGACCCCCCAATGGTCTCTGTGATATAAGAGGCTGAAACATTGCACACTTGCCATGGGATGAAGCGCGGCAGACCAGTGGTTAGTGCACGGGAATTACTCTGGGAGCTCATGGCAAGAATTCCCATAGAACTAATTCCAGGGGTGACAAACTCAAGGATGAGGCGTTCCATATTGACTTGCTTGTAATCTACATTTATATCTTTAAATGTACACGGTATGGTAAGTTCCACCAAGCGTTCTCTTATGGGCGCCCATAGCAAGGACACACGTAGAACTACTTTCATCGGCGATAAACTCAAGGATGAGGCGTTCAATATTGACTAGATTGAGACTTGCATGTCTAACGTTGAACGTCTATGGGACGGCAAGTATCATCCTTTCCCTCCACTATGGGCGCCCATGCAACATTTTCCTGGAGGGAACTCAAGGATGAAGCGTTCAATATCGCTAGCTTGTAACCTACATTTGTAACCTTGAATATCCAGTTCAGCTTAAGTGATCCCTTGCAGTCCTCTACGGGCTCCCATCGCAGGGGATCCCAGCTTATATACTATTGACCTCAGGACAGAACCTAACGGAGCCAAAGTTTCGATTTCCTCAGGGGTAATAAACAGTCTTTCCAATTCCTCCAAAAGTCTCTGTGACATAAAAGGCTGAAACATTGCACACGTGCCATGGGGTTTGGGCACGACAGCACAGTGCGGTTAGCGCGCGGGAATTGATTGCACTCAGTAGCCCCGGGTTTGATACCTGCCACTGCCAAAACTGCCGCCGTCTTCACGTGGAGTACGATCTCGTTAAACATGTGCGTCTGTAAGTCCTTCCGAGAGGTTGGTGGTAGGGGTAGGAGGGTACGGTCCCTGTGGATACCGCCTTCACTAGATTCCGGTTTAAATTGGGTGGCATTTCCCGGCCATCCGAACAGATACCTTACACCTTACTGGTTGATCGGACGGTCTGGATTTCAACAACAACACTTGCCATGGGCGCCCATAGAAGTAAGGGAGCATCCATACGTAATGGAGACGTAAGGAGGCGTCCATAGATGTAAGAGAGCGCTTGTCTTCCCGTAAACATTCAAGGTCACAAATGTAGCTGTCAAACTAGTAGATATTGTACGTCTCATCTTTGAGTACGCTCTTCTTAGAAAAATCGCTATGGACACCCTCTCCATGGGAGCCCATAACAATTTTAAAAGCCACAAATGTCGGTATCAAGCTAATCGATATTGTACGTCTTGTACTTGAGTTTGCCCCAGTTTTAATAAGTTCTATGGTCACATTTGCCATGGGCGCCCATAGGAGAGAGCAAGGGGGCGCTTGCCCTCCCTTGGACGTTCAAGGTCCCAAAGTAAGTATCAAGCTAGTCGATATTATAAGTTTCATCCTTGAGTTTGAGTTTTCAGCTTTGAAAAAATTCTTTGTGTGCCCTTGCCATGGGCGCCCATAGAGGAGCGGGAGGGGCACTTGCTCTCCCGTGGACGGTCAAAGTCGCAAATGTAGATATCAAGCTCGTACATAATTATGTCTCATCTTTGAGTTTGGCCATCCCAGGAAAAAGTTTTATGTTCGTCCTTAAATCCTACTCTTTGGAAACAAGGTTGACCCCTTTCTGCCGTTACAACACTATATTCTGATCGCACTATATTTTTGACACACACACACACACACACTCTCTCTTATTCGTGCTCTAATCACGTTAATTATAAAATGTTATACCTAAAACTTGTTTTTTTTTTTTTCAGAATGCATCTACATATAAAATTTCATAGCTATACGTACTCTCTCTCTTTTGTAAAATCTCTAATTTTGAATAATCTGTGTTTTAATCACATTGATTTCAAAATATTCTACTATTCTGTAGAAAATTAGAAACAGTTAATTAAAATACGAATAATTTGAAATTTGATATTTTAAGAGAGAGAGTACGTGCAGCCATGGAATTCTATATGCATATGCATTTTGTAAAAAAATGGAATTAGGTAGAACATTTTGTAATTAACGTGATTATAACTCGGATGAGAGAAATATTGTCAAAATATAGTGCTGTAATTGCAGGAGGGGGGGGGGGATCCACCTTGTTCCAAAGGAGTGGGATTCAAGGGCGTTCATAAAACTTTTCCTGGAATGTCCAAATTCAAGGATGAGAGGTAAATATATCTAGTATTTTGATACCTACATTTGAGACCTTGAACGTCCACGGGAGGACAAGTTCCCCTCGCGCTCCCCTATGGGCGCCCATGGCAAGAGCGCCTATAGAACTTTTTCAGGGGGTAAACTGAAGGGTGAGACGTACAATATCGACTAGCTTGATACCTACCTTTGAACATCCACGGGATGGTAAGTTCCCCCTCACGCTCCCCTATGGGCGCCCATAAGGGACAATAACATTTATCAACATTTATACAATAATATTAACTATACTCGAATATATATATCATTACTGTATGTCAATATAATCAATACTGTACTTCACATCCTTGTGTTTATCCCGCTGGTAAAAGTTCAATTGGCGCCCTCACCATGGACGCCCGTAGGGGAGCGCAAGGGGCCACTTGGCCTACTGTGAACGTTCAAGGTCACAAATGTAGGTACCAAATTAGTAGACATTGTACTACTTATCTTTCAGTATACCCTCCTTGAAAAATTTCTATTGACGCCTTTGCCATGGGCTCCCATACGAGATGCTGATAATAAGATGTTGCCCACAGGGTGTCAAGCCAGTCGATATTGTCGCCCTTGAATATGCCCCCGCTGGAATAAGTTCTATAAACGCTCTTGCCATGGGCGCCCATAGGGGGTCTTGAGGGGGAACTTGCTATCCCGTCGACGTTCAAGTTCACAGATGTAGATATCAAGCTAGTCGATGTATGTCTCACCCTTCAGTTTTCCGCCTGTAAAAGTTATATGGGTGCTCTTGCTATGGGCGCCCATAGCAAAGGAGGCCATAGAACTTATTAAAACAAGACGAACTGAAAGACGAAACGTACAATATCGATTACCTTGATGCCTACGTTTGTGGCTTTCAAAATTTGTATGAGCTCCCATGGCAAGGACGTCCATACAGTTTCTTCCAAGAGCATAACAAGGATGAGACGCACGATATATATTAGCTTGACACCTGCATTTGGGACCTTGATGTTCACGGGAAGGCAAGTACTCCCTTATGCTCCCCTATGGGCGCCCATGGTAAGGACGTCAGTAGAACTTTTTCCAGCGGGGACAATCTCACGGACGAGACGTACAGTAAGTATTCATTAGTTTGATATACGTGACGTTTAACTTCCTATGGGTGCACATGGCAAGTATTATTGTTGAGACCCAGACTGTCCGATCTACCAGAAAGATGTAAGGTATCTCTTTGGACGATCGGGCAGTGCCACCCAATGTAGATTACAAACAAGTCAATATGGAACGCTTCATTCTTGAGTTTGTCACCCGTGGAATTAGTTCTATGCGCGTTCTTGCCATGAGCTCCCATAGCAATTGCCGTGCGCTAACCACTAGGCTGTCGCGCTCAATCCAATGGCAAGTGTGCAATGTTTCAGCCTCTTATATCAGAGACTTTTGGAGGGTCTGGAAAGACTGTTTACTACCCCCGAGGAAATCGAAACTTCGGCTCCGTTAGGTTCTGTCCTGAGGGCAATAGCATTCAGCAGGGAGCTCATGCAATGGGAGCCCGTAGAGGACTGCCATGGGCGCCCATAGGGGGGTTTAAGGGGGTTGTTTACCCTCCCCTGGACGTTTAAGGTCACAAATGTGAACATTAAGCATGTCAATTTTTTCCGTCTCATACTTTAGTTTGACCACAAGGTCGACTCCCTTCTGCAATTACCACACTATGTTCTTGATAGTGCAATATTTTTTTCACTCTCTCATCTAATAAAAGCAGAAGTAACTCGTAATACTAGTAGTTTGATAGCCTTGAAAAGACTAAATAGAAAATAAATAAATAATAGAAAAAAGTAATAAAAATTATTAATAGTAAAATAAAATTTAAATTATATATATATATATCTGTATGTGTTTTAAGTATCAAAATCGCGCATAGACTAATTGAACTGTAAATTTCCGCATGCAGAAAACAAAGACCCCTCAGCATTCAACTGTCGCTACAAGGTCAGATGAAATTCACGTCCGACGTAGATATCACGTGGTGTATTTTCCCGGGAGTGTGTTGCAGTGAATAAGCGCTGATAATAAGCATTGCGTCACCTTCAGGTGACGTAAGCATTGTTGCACGTTCTAGTCAAGTATAAGGGATCTTTCAGATGTCTATACATGCATCTAATTTCTAATGTTTTTGTTGTGCATGAACGTTTGTGAAGTTTGTGTCCCTGTGTTTATCTCCTTACTTATGTTTTCACCAATCCTGGAGAAAATAAAATTCTGTTCATTGCTTTTATAGTTTGATAGAAGAAATACGTGTTTTTGTAATGAATGAAAATATTTCTGTTGGTCAAAAAGGCAAGATAAACAGACGTAATAGAAGTGGTTGTGCTGTTTCTAATTGTACATCCGTAGCTCATAAGGATCCAAACCTAAGTTTTTTCAGATTTCCATCACTACGACATGACATATACGGGTGCGTTACAGAACGTAGTAAGTTTAATATGCGTCGTAGACAACAATGGATTGTAGCACTGAGAATTGGACAACCAATAACTGATCGCAGTATGGTCTGCTCGAAGCACTTCAAAAATTCTGATATGGCATATTCAGGTAATTTCAGATGATCTCTGTTCTCTGTTAAACTATTTTTTCCATAACGTTTATAAATTCAAAAATAAATTAAATTGTTGCACTTTTAATTTATTAAATTTCGATCTTTGCTACTTTAATGTGAGTAAGTTGCTATGTGTTAGCATCCAAGCTCATTTATTTGCTTGAATTCCTATTTTGATAAGATAAATTTTTGTAGTTGTGTGGTAAACTGGGCAAATATTTTAATAAATGTTTTTACATGTTAACTATTAGTAGTAAATGTCTTCTGCAAGAAAAGATAATTATTTCAATAAAATATTGTAACAAATTTGATAAATTGTATAATTAATTGATTTGATTGGTATTATTAAAAATGTCTAGGTTGATGGGGCTTTTGAAGATTTAGATTATTACAAAAGATACAAAGCTTTTGGATGCACAAGCAAGGTGCATATGATTCTGTATATGCATAGGCGTAGCCAGCAGTTGGCATGGGGAGGTGCCCTGATTAAAAAAAATTCTTATAGGTGCGCGATTATAAGCCACACTCCGATTTTAAAGATTTTTCGAAATGTATAAATAAAAATATTTAAAAAAATTAATTTCAATAGAAAAAATTTATTAAAAAATACTTTCATCAGGCCCTGTATACAAGATAAGTAACTTCATTTTCAAATGAAAACAGGAAACTTTATAAAACACTTAACACATATTATTTATTAATTACAATAAAAATAAAAAAGCCCTTGAATCTGGAAGTGGCCTGTGGTAACTGAAAGGTCATTTTGGAAAAGGCGGGGGAGAGGGCTGACACCCAGGGCACCCCCCTGGCTATGCAAAAGCTGATAAACTGGCAGTCTATTTTAAACTTTTTATTGGAAAATGGTTTTAATGCTGAATAGGTTCTCCAGTACTCTACATATAGGCCAAATGTAAATGCATGTTTCTTGAAGAAATTATATGTCCACCTTAATTCACTTCAAATATCAAAAGATTAATTGATATTAGAACTTGCAGTCTACACATTGTGCTGACATCTATGAAAAAGGATTTTCAGAATTTCATTGTGATTTTGAAATGTAGTGGATATTTATCAATGTTTAATCATTGAGTTTGCCTTCGCTGGAATAAGTTCTATTGGCGCCCTTGCCATGGGTGCCCATAGGGGACTGTCCTTGGGCGTACTTGCCCTCCCGTGGACGTTCAAGGCCGCAAATACAGATATCAAGCTAGTCAATATTGATATTGTACGTTTCATCTATGAGCTTTCCCTCTGGAAAATGTTCTATGGGCGTCCATAGGGAAGCGCGAGGGGACACTTTTCCTCCCATTAATGTTCAAGATCAGAAATGTAGGTATCAAGTTAGAAGATATTTACGTCTCATCCTTGAGTTTGGCTATCCCAGGAATAAGTTTTATGGGCGCCCTTGAATCCTACTCTATCGAAGCAAAGTCTCTTGCAGTTACCACACTATATTTTGATTTGATTGTACTATATTTTTGATACACACACACTCTCTCTCTCAGTTGCCTTACACCTTTCTGGTAGGTCGGACGGTCTGGGTCTCAACAACACTCTCTCTCTCTTCCCTCCCTCTTCCTCCTTCCCTTTCACCAGTGTTCTAATCACGTTAATTACATAATTATCTACCTAATTCCAATTTCTTCAGAATGCAACTACATATAGAATTTCGTGGCTGTACGTACTCTCTCTATTTTAAAATCTCTAATTTTGAATAATGTTTTAATCAACTTATTTCAAAATATTCTACCCGTTTGTAATTTTCTACAGAATGCATCTACATAGAAGCTGTCATAGTGATACATGCATTCGCACCTTACATATACACACACACTGATGGAAATATTTCCAAAAATGTTCGAAATGTGTTCATGATGTCTTTAAGTGCATTTTTTTCTTCTAAATATCGAATAAAAAATTATCCGTAACCTTCCTTCATACAGTAGTAGCATTAGAAAATAGTAAAATTATTCTTTAATCTAGTCAATATTAAATTAATTTAATTCTAATCTAAGAGATAATGCATTGAAAGCGTGGCTATATTGCTTAATTGTAAGTTACATATCCACTTTTTTAATTTAGTCAATATTGAATTAATTTAATTCTAATCTAAGAGCTAATACATTTAAAATGTGTCTATATTGCTAAATTGTAAGTTATACATCCTATAAAAAGAGAAAAAAAATTGTGGGAGTTCTTTCTCTTAATGTAGAGAATATGTGGCTGCTATAATAACCTTGAGAGAGAGCGTTCCTTTGCTTAGCACGCCAGCGATAAAACAACATTTGGCATCTAATTTGAAAGAAGGGTTCTGCTGCGGGATACTGTTTAGATAACTGCTCCCAGTACCAATAGCAAGGGCAAGTAAAAGTGTCTACAAAAGAAAAAGTTTACTTTCAACGCAATATCAGTTACTTTTTGTTTAAATTAATAGATTTTTGCCAGGGGCATTTTATCTTATCCGCTTATATGTGTTTCATCAATTCAATTACTTAACTTTACACAACATAATATTTATTGCATTTTACACAATATCTTTCCTTATAAATTATAAAATCAAAATAATGTTTCATTCATGATATAAGAATTATTTTTTTACATTAGTGTGTTATATGTGTACAGGGGTCGAAGTTGTCCTATATTTCCTATAATTCCTATATTTTAAAAAATTTCATAGAAAACATCCTATTTTGTCCTATATTTTGGACATAAATCCTATATTTCCAAATTACAAGCAATAAAATCCTTATTTCTATCATTTTGTTTTCAGTCTATCCGCTAAATCTTCTCAGAATTTCAAAAACGTGGAACTACGGGATGTTGAACGTCTGCAATTGGTTTCCAATTGCACGTGACGTAATACTACTCTAAACATGACGCCCGCCGGCTGGACGGAAAGCGTGTTAACGGTAGCGGTACTGCCGGTACTGTAGATTAGGGGCGGAGAAATATCGGTAATTGCAGCAATCAATAGTTTCCGGAGGAACTATCTATAGTTACTAATTTTCAGTGTTAATAGTAAAATTAAATACAAACTTGTAGAAGCAGTTTTGTTGTACTTAAAAGCAATTTAAATTAAAAACATCCCTGCTTTTTTTTCCAAAATTTAGAATTTTGTTTTGGTTCGAAAACGTAGGTTTTCAAAAAGGAGTGGGGATTTTGATTGTGTGCCATGCCGAATCGACAAACGAAATTTCATGATGATTGGTTGAAAGTCGTCGATAAAAATGGAACTATTATCAGTGATTGGTGCACGAAAGGAAATGATGATTTTTCTGCGCAAAAAGACTTTCGCAATCGACAGCAGTGGGATAATTCAGCTTCTGCAACATGCGAGCACTGCAAAACATAGGACTTTGGATACTCAAAACAAAGATCATACACAGTGCCGGTTGAAAGAAAAAGTAAATAGCGATGGTCATAAAAGTGTGTGTTTTGATGCAAACCAGAGCAGCCTATCTAATCAACCAAGACTTCTGTAGAGTATTAATGAAGAAGAAAGAATTTGTCGATCGGAAATTATTTGGGTTATCCATGTAGCACTGAATAATTATTCATACCTATCAGGTGACAACATTAACAGTGTTTTCAAAGAAATGTTTCCAGATTCTTCTATCCCCAAAGGCATTAAGATGTGTTCTAGAAAAATATCTTATGCCGTGTCTCATGGACTTGGGCCATATTTTTTAAAACAGATTACAAGTGAGTTTAAGACTAAACATCCCCATTTCACACTCATATATGATGAGACACTAAATCAACAAAACTTAAAGCAATTAGCCGTCCATGTCAGATATTGGAATACAAATGAGAAATGTATTTCTGAACGGTACATTGGAAGTGACTTACTAGGACATTCTACAGCCCTGGATATATCTTCCAGCATAAAATCTATTACAGAGTCATGTGAAATCAATTTAAAGAACCTTATTATGTTAGGATCTGATAGTCCAAACGTTAATAAAGCAGTTTTTAAGTTGATTGACAGAGAAGTCAAATTGTTCAATGAATTTGGGTTAATTAATGTAGGGACATGCAACTTGCACGTAATCCATAATGCTTTTGGCAAAGGTCTAATGATAGACTCATTTAGAAATATTACAGATTTTATTGAAAATATACATTCATGGTTTTCGAAATATCCTTCATGTCAAGAGGATTTACAAAAAGTTATGGAAAGGTTTGACAATGAATATTCCAAAATACTCAGATATGTAAGCAATCGGTGGTTGACTGTTGTGTGTGTATGTGAGAGAATTATAGCATTGCTGCCGGGTATAAAATCATATTTTTTAGAAGAAATTCCGAAGGAATGCTAGAGATCGATGAAACTTGATCGATATAAGTGCATTGTAAAAATATTGGAATCTCCATTGACGCTAGTATATTTGAAATTTTTGATAAGTGTTGGCTCAATTTTTGAAGAATTCTTGAAACTTCTTCAGGATAAAAAAACATTGATACACATCTTGTATGATGAGCTAAGTAAACTAATGAAAAAGATCATGAGCCGATTTATAAACGAAGATGCTATTAAAGATAAAAATGGAGAGCAACTGTATGATTGATATTAGGAAGAATGCACTAAATGCAAAAAGAATTGATGTTGGGAATGGTGCCAGGAAAGTTTTGGTTTCATTATCTGTTGAGCACAAAGCTGAATTTCTTTCTGATGCTAAAGAATTTTGTATTCTTGTTACGTTATATTTGAAAGAAAATCTTCCTTTAAAAAATAAACTGTTACAGAGTTTGCAAGCCTTGCATCCTATAATTCGTAAAGAACCACTGAAAGATATTTTACCATTAGTCAGGAGGTTGGCAAACTGTTTGCCACAGGTGATACCAGAAGACTGCACTGACAAACTGACGGATGAATGGCGTCTCTATATTTGTGATTCAGATATTCTTGAAGAGTGGATTAGCCCTAATGAACATTCAATAGACTCTTTCTGGAGTAAAATTTTTGAATTGGTTATCTGCAGTACTGGAAATATTAGATATCCATATTTAACAACTTTAGTAAAAGCAGCTTTGACTTTTTCTCATGGTCAAGCTTCGGTGGAGAGAGGATTTTCAGTGAACAAAAGAATGTTGACATCAGAACGTTCTCGGATGAATCTCTATACCATAAAAGGTTTAAGATTAATTAATAATGCTGTTCATGGAAAAGCATCCGACGTATGTGTAACTCAAGAAATAATATCATTTTATAAAAATGCTCATCGGAAATATAATGAACAGAAACAAGCAGAGAGTGTGAAAATTATGAAAACAAAGTCATCACTTGAGGTCCCTAAGGAAAGAACAGCAGAAGACAAAATAAAAGGTTTGCAAGAGAATGTTACTTCTGCTCAAGCAATGATTGAAGAAGGTAATATGAGACTGAAAATGGGATTAAAATGGCAATGTATGAGTGACATTGAAGCAGCACAAGCCCTTATAGATGCTGGTAACAGAAAGTTAAAAAGAGTTAAAGAGATGTAAGGTCAAAACAGTAGAGAAATACATGGTACTATACTTTTCAGAACTTTTAAGGTAAGATGAGTAAACTTTTCTTAGTCATTTTGTTATCTGATAGAATACTTTTTCAAAAATGAAAATAGCAAAATTTGTAAGATATTTATGATGATTTCTTTTATCCTATATTTTTTATGAAAATGTCCTATATTTTTCAAAGTTATGACTTCTAACCCTGTGTGTATATTAATGGAAAAAAAAATAATAAAAATAAAATAAATGAAACCACATATAACATTAGTGTGTTATATGTGTATATGCCGATCCAATGGTCGAGCGGTCAGGGGCGTACATTTCCGTTTGATCGCTGGATTGCCTGGTCGTGGGTTCGAATCCTGGCAGCAGACATGGATGTTGTCATGTCAAGGCCAAGTCAGACTTCCTCCTTTAGGGGAGCCTCTATGAAAGTGAAGCTGCAAATCTTCTCTCCTTCACCATGGAATACCCTGGGGGGTCTTGTGGACGTGGTGTGTAGGTGCTCCTTCACCACAGGGGGAATTAGTAACGAACGAACTATATGTGTATATACCACTTACACTCTATAACAAAAAAATTGATGCACCAAGAAGGAGTTGTCCGATTATGGTAAAAATTGATGGATGTGAAGAACATACATAGAAAAAGAAACAATTAAAAGTTCAGAACAATTTAATGATTTAGAATTTGACCGTATACAAAGGGAGGAAGTCAATAAGGCATTGGTCCACCTCTGTCCTGGATGCAAGATGTCACCTGGCATGGCAAAGACTGATAAAGTTTACGGATGGGGTCCTGTGGAAGGTCTTGCTAAATTGTCTCCAACTATCAGACTAAATCGTCAACATTCCGTGATGGTTACAATCGCCTTCCCATAACGTCCCAAATGTGCTCTATGGGAGAGAGATTAGGAGACCTAGCTGGCCAAGGAAGTGTTGGGCAAGCTTGAAGACAATTTATAGCAACATGTGCCGTGTGTGGCCAGGCAGTATCTTGTTGAAAAAGTAAGTCTGGGGTGTTGCAAAAGGAACGGTAACACAACCGGTCATAGAATATTGTCTATGTACTGCTGTGCTGTTAGTGTGCCAGAAATGACTACCAAAGGGGTCCGGCTATCAAAGAAAATGGCACCCCAGACCATACCCACCTGCAGATATACACCTGCTGAATGCACAGTTCCGATGTGCTGGAGCTCCCACTATTTATTCATTGGATACCAAATTTTATTCATTTGCATGTTCGCTCAAAATGTCTTTGCATACAAAATTTCATTACAATCGGACAACTCCTTCTTGGTGCATCGATTTTTTTTTTTATAGAGTATATATGTGTTTCATCAATTCTTACTTAACTTTACACAATATAATATTTATTTCATTTTATACAATATCTTTCCTTATAAATTATAAAATCAAAATAATGTTTCATATTCATGATATAAGAATTATTTTTTTACATTAATCGATTTCATGTGGCTGTCATTGGTTATCTTTAAATTTTATTAATATACCATATGTTCTTACGATAGTAATGGACTGTATTTATCTATTCGTAAAGTATAGAAGTACATTCGTAATGTATAGAAGCACACAAGTAAAAACTAAACTATATTTATTTACATTATTATACATTCTAATCCTACTACATAGCCTTCTTGCCCCATGGCAATTAAACTACAGACTATACTGTAGATAATGCTAATAAGAAGCCGACGATATGGCAGTTACCTCAACGGAGGTTCTAAACAGACTAACAATTTTTTCATTGGCCCTCACCAAATTGGTGAGCTCTACTACTAAGGACGCTACGGCGCAACATACTGCTCCTCGTTGACATGTTGCAGTAACATTCAGTTTAAAATCTTTACAAATAATACCTGATACAATAATAATTAGACAAATAACAATACCTATACAAATAACAAAAAAAATGATAATTGATACATAAACATGTAAACTATTACATGATAAACACATTATACAATATAAGTGCAAATACTATCTGCATTTTAATATCTTCAATAGGTAATATGTAAATTTTGGAAATAGTTCAAGTAAAAAGACCTATGGTAGTTTTAACTCTAACTACTTTCACCTTATCATCCGGACCAGATATGATTTCTTCAATTCTTCCCAGAGCCCATTTTAAAGGAGGTAAATTATCTTCCTTTAGGAGTACTATGCAACCTGTCTGGACATTATCCTTTTGAAACATCCATTTGTTTCTTTGGTGCAAATGATTAAGATAGTCCCGGTGCCATCAGTTCCAAATAGTTTGCATTAGTTTGATTACTCGTTGCCATCTAGATAGTCTATTATCAGCTAGTTCTAATAGTTGAAGCTCTGGAAAGGAATCAATTGCATGACCAATCAAAAAATGAGCTGGTATTAACACTTCAAATTCATTAATATCGGATGGTAAGAGAAACAAAGGTCTTGAATTTAGAATACCTTCTATTTGGGTAACAACAGTTAAAAACTCTTTAACTGTTACTCTAGCAGTGCCTAAAGTTCTCTTAAGGTAATACTTAAACAATCTCACTCCCTCTTCCCATAATCCGCCAAAGTTTGGTGAATGGGGGGGGGGGGGGGGAGATGAATTTCCAATTGATTGATTCGGATGACAAATAGTAAGCTGGGATTTCATTCGGTTTGCATACTAATCTATGTAGTCGTTTTAGTTCTGACTTAGTCAATTCCGACAAATGTCGTACCATTATTAGACATAATGGTTGAGCTTTTACCTGTTCTGGCAAAAAATCTTTTGAGATAGTCTAAGAATGCTTCAGAAGTGAGGTCTTACACTAACTCTAAATGGATGGCTTTGGTAGCAAGGCAAACAAATATTGCTACATAAACTTTACTATAGGTTCCTTTTCTTTGATTTCAGTATTTAATTTGAAAAGGTGCACAAAAATCTGCACCACTAGGGGGGGGGGGGAGGATTAGGGGTTACTTTTTCTGAAGGAGGATTTCCCATTATTTGACTAGCTACTAAAGGCTTGTTTCTAAAGCATATGACACAATTATGTACAATCTTTTGTGCAAGAGATCTGCCATTTAAAATCCAATACATTTGCGTTACATGACTCAAAAGTGACTGTGGTCCTACATGCAAAAATTTTTTATGATAACATTTTGCAATTTATTCACTTAATCTGTGATTATGAGGTAGAATAACAGGGTGTTTATTAGAATAATTCAACTTAGAGTTTTGCAAACGTCCACCTACTCTAATTATTTCCTCAGAGTCTAAAAAGAGACATAAGAACCTTTAGGTACCGTTATCTGTAATACCTTCCCTTTGTCTCAAGGATTTAATTTCTCTTGGAAATTCCCTATGCTGGACTTGCTTAATTAAAAACATTTCTGCATCTTTTAGCTCTTTAGCAGAAAGGGGTCCAGTTATTCAGTGACCTGTGGGTTTACAATTAATTGTAATGAATTAATTGTAATGAATCTGAAAAGAAAACTTAAAATTCTAATTAATTTAACCTGATTGTTGATTAAGATTAAGAAAGTTTGACAAAAAGTCATTAGTCTGAGCAGTCAATGTAGCAATGTAGAGTTCAATAGTTCATGAGTGTTTTTAAGAGTCATTCAAGATTCTTATTGTGGCCAAGCTAGGTGATAAGGGTTTCATCTCTCTTAGAAAAGTCTCCACAGTAGTAGAGACTAAGTCATCGTTATTCTTGACCGAGACCTCTTGGGTAAGGAAATCAGGACCGTTCCACCACAGACGATTGTCCGATATTTCACTTGGGTCCAAACCTCGAGAAATGATGTCACCAGGGTTGTCTTCTGATGACACGTGTCTCCAATGATAGTGTGCAGTATATTTTTGAATCTTGGCTACTCTGTTTCCTACAAAAGTTTTTAGCTGATAAGCTGGCATTCTTATCCATGCAAGAGCAATGGCCGAATCACTCCAAAGAAAGACTTCATTGATTTTCATCTTCAACGAACGAAGTATACGAACAATTAATTTTGCTAAAAGAAGACAGGCCGAAAGTTCTAATCTTGGAATTGAAATTGCCTTCAAAGGTGCTACTAGAGTTTTGCTACTAAGGAGTTTTAACGAAATGTCAACTGATGCACTGTGCGTAAACCTCAGATCTGTAAGAGGACTCAGATGTATCGGCGAACCCATGCAATACTAGTTTTTGAGCATCTGGCACTAAGATATAGCGATCAATATGAAGACTCTCTATAGTTGTGTAAATGGAAAAACAGGACTAAAAACTTATACTACTTCCATATCTATAACAGGACTAAAAACTTCTTCATATCTATAACAGGACTAAAAACTTCTTCATATCTATAACAGGACTAAAAACTTCTTCATATCTATAACAGGACTAAAAACTTCTTCATATCTATAACAGGACTAAAAACTTCTTCATAAGTTTGCCCTTTTCCTGATTGAATCCCTGGGCAACAAGTCCTCTAAATCTGCTAATTTCCCTCCTTTCGTCTCTTTTGAGTTTATACACCCAACAACAGCCAATTACTTTGTCAGAAACAGGTGCAGGCACTAAGTCCCAGATACCACTTTTCTTCATGACACCTAATTAGTCTGCCATGGCTGTATTCCACTCTTTGGATTGGGGTGAATGAACAGCTTCCCTGAAATTTTTGGGGATCATTATTTCCGCACTATTAGCCTCAAGTTGGTTACCCGATGTACCCTGATCTCCTTTGAAATTAAATAATCTTTCATCAAATTTAATATTATTTCCCTCACAAGATTTTTTATTATCATTCATGGATCTGAGTCTTAGACCTTTCTCTTGACAGTAATAATAAACATCAACTCGAGATCCTGTTTTTCTAGGAATTTGCTTTCTGAGCCAAGTAGTACCTGGAGAGGGAACCAAATGACTATCAACAGAAGACCCCGTTTCCACACTCAGTTTATCAGTGTCGTTTTCTTCCTCTGTTGTTTCATCTGCATCTCTATCCTTCATCAGACGAATCTAAATATCTCAATTTTTGAGGTGTAAATTTAACCTTTTCAAAATTAATTATATTTGTTTTTTCCTCCTTTGGGTCCCAGACCGCCTTCCTCTGTTTTACTATTCTCACTAAATTTTATATTACTGGTTTCAATTATTTTGCAATCATCTAAAAGCCACATTCTGTACCCTCTTGTCCTAAGTGCATATCTAACCATTATCCCTTCCTGAGCCCTCATGTCTAGCTTGCTCCTAAGCTATTTTGGTTTCCCAACAAAAGCTTGGCTTCCAAAGACCTTGAGATGAGATACCGATGGTTTCCTACGATTATATAATTCCAGAGGTGTTTGGTTTTTGAATTTGTGACAAATGCAATTCTTGACATAGGTGAAATAAAGAACTTCTCCCCAAAAATCATCAACTGAATTGCTGTCATTAAGCATAGCTTTAATGCAATCTAATGCAGTCAAATTAAAACGTTCTGATACTCCGTTTTGTTTAGGTGTATAACTATTTGTTCTTTCTGCTTTTATTCCCTTACTTACTAAAAGTTTGTTAAATTCATTATTACAAAATTCCATACCATTGTGCATTTAGTGAATGCTGGAAGTTTGTTTTAGCTAAGATCTAGTATTTGGTTAAGTTAGAAGGCTTAAATCACATTTTATATCAACTCTTTTTTTTCTTGGCATTTTAACAAAGCATAGCTCAAATAAATTCCATGAATTAATAAAAAAAATGCTATTTATGTTTGGTAACAATATTTTTGTGTAGTCTCCTACAGATACAAGAATTGCAATCCTTCCTTCTCAGCATTTTTGTAATAGCTCAAATAAATTTTTTATGTAAAATGAAAATTAAAAAAAAAACAAGAAAGATCAATCATGCTTAAAGCATTGATTATGAAACACTTTCCAACTTCATTGCAATTTTATTTAAACATCCCTAAAATGCAATACATTCCTAAGTAATATTTTAAAACTTATCACAGTACTACATTAATTTATTATATTTGAAAACTTAAACCTTCATTGCAAAAATTAACTTCATTTAAATGACGGCATTAAAATATAAATTGCCTGGTTTAAACATCTCTAAAATGCGATACATTCCTTGGTAATATTTTTAAAACTATCATAATACATTACGATAATTTATTATACTTGAAAACTTCATCGAAAACAACTCAAATTCATTCAAATCACGTCATAGAAAAAATAACACGCCTGGATCTCTCTATAAAAACAGCATTTCATTCATAACTTTTTCCCATTCATTTCATCCATCACAATACTATAATAATTTATTTTATTCAAAAATTAAGACCATGGAGCTACAAGTAATTAAACTCTAGGCTTAAAACTTCATCGAAAAAAATCGTCCTTCTCTTTGTAAAATCAATGAATATTTCATTCATATCAGCTATGCAGACTCCATGGGCTAAATAATTTTGTGTTAAAGAAATACAGCAATTCTAATACAACTCATTCTACATATTTTGCTGTTTACATTTTACATAAGTGAAAAATAGGCTTCGTTGTAGAAATAATCAAATTTGGATCATCAGTTAAACTCAAATATATTGTAATTGCGTTGTTTCAGTATGTAGATGCACAGAATTTAAGCAAAAATAAAGTGGTTTTAGGATGGATACAAGACTCAATATGAATTAAAAAGAACTTAAAAAATCACGATTTTGAGACAAGATGGATGCCATATATCATTTTGAAGTGGGTCATGTGATATTTTCATATCATAGTCACGTGATCGCTTCATATAAGAGATGTAATTATTATTTTAATTTTTATTTAAAAAACTACTGAATATATTTTGCTGAAATTTTTTTTATATATTTTATGGAACAATTTGAATATTACCTAAAATTTTCGAAGCAATTTGTGAATTTTAAATCCGCTTAAAAAATGTTTGAAAAATTAGGTCCCATAGGGCTCAATGTATTTCATTTTTTCAACCCGGGTTCAATCCAAAACTAATTGGGTGATATTATTCATTTATATTCCTATAGGTCCTACAGACCGTCTGAACAATATACTAAAATTTCATTTTGATTAAGTCATTTCTACGGCAGTTATCGTGCTAACAGACAGACAGAATGAACAAAGTCATAAACACTTTTCAACTTTATTGTAAAGTGTTAAAAATGTTACTTTTGATGTTTGGTAACAAGATTTTTGTTGAAGGAATTTGCCTTGTGATCACGAAACTCAAAGGAGAAAAGAAGGGGAGGCTAAAGAGGACGAAGTGTCTTGCTTCCTAGCATAAAAAAAATTTCCATTATTTGCGTAGCCAAATATTTTGTTTTCCATTTCTCCATCATTTCTTCAAAATTCGATGGGTTCCTGAGAGGAGTTAGGACCCCCAAATCCTCCCTTGGTGACACCACTGATTTTTTGTGATGAGGAATAATATTGATATATAATATCGATATGCATCACTGAATGATTTGTCTATGAGTAATATCAATATAGCAGATACGTTTGATCAACACTGGTAAACAGTGAATAATTGCAATAAGAATCTTAAATGTTATGGTGGGGAACCTTGGTAACACTTTGATTATTACTTCTAAATTAAGCTTTTTTATATATTTATTAGTAAGTTTATTTTGTAAATGTATTATGTTTGTACTACAAATAGGTAGACATTTAAATGCTTCACAAACTTAAAATATTGTACTATTAACAATATTTTGTATTTTAGGTAAATATTCACGTCCTCATCTAAAGCATACAGCTGTGCCATTTTTGTCAGTGCCACTTGTAAATACAGATAAATGTAGTCAGATGAGCTTTGTAACTCCAACCAAAATTTGGAAAAACGAAGACATTATTGTATTGATTTCATTGTACAAAGAAGAAAAATGTTTGTATGACAGAAATGACCCAGATTATTCAAGAGCTACTGAAAATTACAATGCCTATAAAAGGATTCGACGTGAACTAATAAGAAAAATACACACTGACTGTACAATATCTCAAATTATGAACAAAATACAAACTCTTAGAGATCAGTATATTGCTGAAAAAAAACGTAAAGATAAATGTATATCTTCTGGATTAACAATAGCAACAATTGATTCATTGTGGTTCTTTGAACATTTAACATTTTTGAATGACTATTTAATAAATAAAACAAATACTAATTTAAAAAAGGTAAAACTGTTCCATTAAAATATATTTACATCTATATGACTATTTGATAAATGAAATAAATACTAATTTTATAATGATAAAACTGTACTGCTAAAATATATTTACATCTCAAAAATGTGGATTTTCAAAAAATTTTTGCAATGTAAAATTGTCTGCAAAAGAAATTTTTCTGGAAAATTTTGAAATTATTCTCATTATTACATTTCAGTTAAGTATGAAATTTTTCTGGAAAATTTTGAAATTATTCTCATTATTACATTTCAGTTAAGTATTTATACTTATATTACAGCTCCAGTCAAACATATATTGCATAACAAGGCTAAACAATCTTGTGTGCAGCACATGCTTTTTCCTATATGATGCATTGAATTTGCACTAACACAATGAAAATGTGATGTATAAGATCCATGGTGCAATGTTTTTGGCATTGAATTGTACATTTGACACTTTTTTGAATGGCAATGCATGTAAAACTATTTTGATGTACACAATTACCATATATTTCATGCAAATCTAAGTTGACAATTATCAATATTGATAGCATCTGCAATAAGCAATATTGTCCATATATTAAAATTTTTTAGTTAACATTTTCTTTTACTTAGCATAAATTTGCTATTTTGATGATATATTCATTAATCTGGAGCCTTGGTGATATTTTGATGAATTAGTTGCCAAGTGCATCAAATTCATCACAAAGTGTTACAGATAGAGAGAAGAGCATTTCTTATATATATAAATGACTGTTGGCAAATTGTTAGGCATCGAAATACAAAACTATTACCCAAAGTACTTTCTCTTTAATGGAATGAACTAGATCCATGAAAATGATGTTAACAAATTTATTGCATAATATAACATATGAAAATTGAATGTTTCATAACAGTTAATATTTTTAATTTTATGTGATTTTTTTGTTAAATTAATTTTAAAAATGTGCAATATCTGAGAAACAGCTCATGCTACCGTTCAAAAGTTTGTGTCAGTCTAATGAAAAATTTCTTGTTGTTCATATGATCATCTTTGCAGACTTATGAACGCACACCCACACAGACATCACCTCAAAAATATTGGCTCAAGGAAGCTTAAAATGTTCTTTTCTGTCGAAAACTTGAATTTTTGTTCTTGTCACAATACTTTACTTATACATTATACTATGCATATATAGGGAAAATAATACTTCTCAAGCCATGCATTGTATATTGTTCCTGTTTACATTTATTAATGCTTTTAAATAAAAGCATTAGTTAGAAATTCGAACTCATTTTTGTATCCTGAAAATTCCCACAATTTGAGAGGATAACACCATAACAATATGTGGAAATAAAGTGCTAGTAAGAACTTTTAATAAAGGTAGCTATTTTATCGAATAGCATGGCACTAGAAAATTACAAAACCTGATGTGGGCAGCACATGACTTTCCCTATATAATACAATGAATTTACTTCTGTCACAGTGGAAAAATGATGTATAAAATCTACAGCATAATGTTTTTAATGTTGAATTGTACATTTGGTGCTTTACTGTATGACAACATGCAAAACTATTTCAAAGTAACCAATTAACATATTTCACGCAACTCTAAATTGACAATTATCAATAATCAATTTTATCAATTATTAATAATACAGTATACGCAATAAACAATATAGTCCATATTTTAAAATATTTTAATAAAAATTCATCCATTTGGCATCATTTTCTCTAACTTAACATCAGTTTCGCAATTTTAACAATATTTTCATTACTCTGGGGCAAAATACATCAAGTTTGTGATATTTAACTATAATTAGTCACCAAGTTCACCAAATTGATCACCAAGCATTATAGGCAAAATAAGAGCAGAGCATATTTTATATATAAATGACTGTTAAAGAATTAAATGTTATGTGTCAAAATACAAAGCTATTACACAAATATCGTCTCTCGTAAATGGAACAAACTAGATCCACTAGAATGATGTTAACAAATTTATCATATAATATTACTTATGAATTAGACTTTTTTTAATTTTGTGTTTTCTTTTTAAATAAATTTATTTAAAAAAAGTGCAATATCTCTAGAACGGTTCATGCTAGCATTCTAAAATTTATGTCATCCGTTTTCTAATGAAATATTGCATAAAAAATTATTATTTACATAACATTATTGAAAGTTCTGATTTTTTATGTATTTTTCCAAAATCGCATTTGAAATGTTAGGGGTCTTCTGAACATTTGATTGTGTTTAAAATAAAAATACAGAAATTTGTTCAAAATATGCCATATGTTTGTGAAATATCATCTCCACTGACACATGCACATATACATACACACACACATACACAGATATCACCTCAAAAGCTGTTGATTCGAGAAATATATAAAAAAATTATGTATGAAAATTTCTTATGCCTACAATTAATAGCTACAATTTAATATTTCCTTTAAATATGCACATGCTTCTGAAAAGTTATAAAAATAATTCTATTTTATCTATAATAGGATTTTTTCCCTCCCAAATTTATAAATTTAAAATATTGCACAAAAGGAACAGTATGAAAAATAATTAAAATTATTAAATATAATCAGAATTATAAATAATTTACTGTTTATTATAGGTATAAAAAAATTATATTTATAATATAAGAAAAAATTGAAACTGAATATAATTGAAAAATGCATTATTAAATATTGTATCACATTTATTTTAGATACCTACTGATAATTCAAAAGGAAACCTTTCTACCGCTTTCTTAAAAATTGAAAAAAATAAAGAACATTTAACTCAGTTTAGTATGCATATAAAAAATAAATTAATACATATATAAAAATATATGATAAAAATAAATTAAATATGTTTATAATTAAATACTTCTTAAAAATTATTTATTTATATAATATTAAAAATTGTTCAAAAAATATCTGCTTGTAATTGAACAGCATGAGAAAGAAGAGACAATTTTCAAGATGAGTTTAAGCGTATATTTAGTGCTATTAAAGCAGTTTCCTTCAGCCAAAGAGCTTGCAAAAACATTCTGTATTTTAATGTTTTTATTAAATCTTAGAGTACTTAATACTGGAAAAAATGGTTTTCTTAAAACATACTTGCTTTTCCTGGGAATGAGTAAAATGTCATGTGTATCTTTCGACTGATATTTTTCATTCATTCTTTTCTTCAAAATAAAGCATACTCAAATACTATATCCCCTCCTCCTATCTTTTTTCTTTCCTAAAATGAGAACTCAGTGAAGACTTTACAAAACTACTCACTTTCCAGGAAAACAATTTGGAACGAATATTACATTATATTTTCAAATTAATTAAAAAGAGGAAAAAAAACATAAAATTTTCCATAAAAACATAGTGGAAAATTTTTTGAAAATTTTCTGCAGAAAATTTTTCAACCCACATTTCTATATATGACTATTTGTTATAAATGAAACAAATACTAATTTAATAAATGTAAAACTGTTCTGTCAAAATATATTTATATCTATATGACTATTTTATAAATGAAACAAAATAAAAGTAAAACTGTTCTATAAAAATATATATACATCTGTATGACTATTTGATAAATGAAACAAATACTAATTTAATGAAGGTAAAAATGTTATTAAAATACATTATCATTATGGTTTTTTAAACATTTATAATTTTTGGATGACTATTTAATAATTGAAACAAATTTTAATTTAGTAAAGTAAAACCATTCTATTAAAATAGTACTTAAAGCACATTTTGTAAGTAATTTACAAAAGGGTCATACTATATCATATCACCCAGTTAAATTTTAAAATGACCTCCACCAACTTAGATTTTCATGAAACTGCTTCTACTTGTTACTAATATACATACATGTTTTCCTCTCTGGGCCACATAGTTTCTGAGATTGATATAAAATGTCAAAGTTTTGGAAAATTGCACGACTTTTCTGGGACTGCTTTTAGAAGCAGTACTTACGGAAAAAATTCATATCTCTGTGTCCAATCTGCATATCACTACCAAATTATTACCACCTATCAATAAAAGTATGCATATAACAGAAAAAAAAAATACTGTATAAATATTGCAGACACTAAAATTTTATTACTTTAGTTTTATAAATAAATTTTTAAGTGCAAATACATCATTAAATGAGTATTATGGCATGAGGCACAAGAGTTATCAGGGCACCTTTTTTTTTCATTGAATTTAAAAGTATAGTCTAAAAGATTGTGAAAGATGGTGGGATTTTGAGTGCAATTTTTAACACTTTACAACAATGTTGAAAAGTGTTTATGACTTTGTTTATTCTGTCTGTCTGTCCGTTAGCACGATAACTGTCGTAAAAATGACTTAATCAAAATGAAATTTTAATAATAAATATACAGGACTTTTAATAATAAATATACAGGACTGCCACAGACAACTTTTTATGACTGTTTTTTTTCACAAATAGCTACAGTTATGATTATGTTTAGCTGAAAATGGCCAAATTGTGACTAATTTCATGAAAGTGTCTGCTTTTTTTATTTTGATAACTATTTTCTAGAAAAATTCTGACAGTTTCGTAATGGAATAATATAAAAATTTTATCAAATAAGTCTATTTACACATTTTTATTATTTCAGAATAAAAATAAATTCTGAAGTTTTCAAATATTTTAAATAAACTTCACCAATTTGCAATGTGGTTCAAAAGTGTAAAGTTGACAATTTTAATATTAGTGTAACTGCTTAAATTTGTGATTTTTATGCCAGTTTTTTAATAAAAGAAAAGGTGCTAAAATTTACAATTTTTATAAAAAAGTGCTAAATATGCAATTTTCATTAAAAATTAGTGCTAAAATTCACGGTCTTTATAGAAAAGCCTTACATTTTTTTTTTTTTTATGGAAGAATGTAATTATTGCAAAATATGCAAAACTTTAACTTTTTCAAATGAAAGCTAAAATTTCCAATTTTTATAAAAAAATGCTGAAGTTTGCAATTTTTATAAAAGAATGCTAAAATTTATAAATTTTACGAAAATGTTAAAATTCACTTTTTTTTAAGCACTAAAATTAAACATTTTTATTAAAATTCTGAAATTTGCAGTTTTTTATGAAAAGTGCAGAAATTAATTAGTGATTTTTATGAAACAGTGCTAAAATTCAAGCTAGTCATTAAAAAGCCATACATTTCAGACTTTTATAGAAAAGTTTTAAAATTTCAAATTTTATGAAAAAATGTTAAAGTTTACGAATTTTATAGATGAGTGTTAAAATTTGCGATTTCTGTGCAACTAGTTTTTAGTGCTTTTATCACTGATGCTATTTTATTTTATGCTACTAAAATAGCTACTAAAAGGAAGTTATAGGTTGCTAAAATGGCTGCTATTGTCAGTTTTTGAGACTGCTAAAGCAACTGTTTTTATGATATCCCTTCTGTGGCAGTCTTGTATATATCTTATATCATTTTTCTGTTACACTTTTCTGTTATGTAATAGAACAAAAATTTATATAAAGAATCATTGTTTTCTATTTTATAACAAAGGCTTTTTTTCCATTTTCACTTTGTAAATTATATTTTTCTGTTTTAGAACCAAATGCATCAATTTGATCCTTAAAAAAAAAGAATTATGAATCTTTAAAAATCCATGAAAATACTTTAATCTTTTGTATAAGTAAAAATCCTGCATTATTATTAGCATAGAATTCTGATAATAATCCCCACCTAGATATACCATATATTTCTGTGTAAAAGTTGATAATTTTTTTTTTCACTAAACTAGAAAGGGTCAACTTATATGCAAATCAAAGATAACTTAAAAAAATTTGCACACAAAAAATTAATAACTTAGATTAAATGAAAAAAATTGTATTTCAGCAGTTATACCTTTATTTTTCAATTCATCCAACCTGATTTACTCACACGATTAATTATCAAAACCTCACAATTTATAAAAAAACTCATCCCATTTCAGAGTTTGCCAAAATGACTAATTATTCAACAAGTATGCATCAAAATAAATGTTTACTCCCTTAAATTTTACAAGTGTGTAAAAATATGTTATATAAATAAATTTTTCATCTTTCTTATGTTTTAATTTTTGTATATATAATTTTTTCGTGTTTTTACCCAACTAGTAACCAATCTGTAATATTTGTTTTGCACAGCTGTAATTAACATTCGCTCTTGCATTACTACTAGGCTTAGTTTGTAGCTGTTGAGCTGCAGATGTTAACTAGGATGACATCACATCTGTCCATTGACATTACCCTGTGGTTGGATGTTTCTGGAGGAGGGAAATATAATATGAGCAGTCGTTTCCTAATAAGTATCAATAATGCTGCTGGCATATCCACATGATGTGATTGTTCAGCAAGTTTCACACATTTGAAGACACTTTGTGTGTTTTGGCAGTAATTTTTTAATTAGGCTTATGTATGGGTTTCTGAGATTGGTCAAATACTTTACAGTAGAATTAATACTCGTATTATTTACAAATCAGCTTATATTTAAAAATATATGATATTTTTTTTAAAAAATTCTATGACTTTTTGTATTCCATAAAATTTCTACTTTTAACATCCCCTTCTGAATTTTCAAGTTGTTGCGGGACTCCCCAGAGTTTATCAATTTTTCCACCTTTTTTTTTGTCTGAAATCTTAAGATTTTTGCTTACAGTTGGTGCCATACTCCAGTCCAAAAGTATCAAATAATAATATAAAAGTTTCTCCCTCATTTAATTTCCGCTTTCCTATTTTGTAAGCCAGGATTCAAACATTCTTTAAATAGGACTCCAAAAAGTAGTCTTTTATCCAAAAATTGGAAGTTGTAATACCCACTTATTTGTGTTTAAAAATTTCTATTGTAATTTTTTCAAAGTTCCACTGATTTTCTTTAAAATAAAAAAATTTTCTTTAAAAATACCAATTAGGTTTTTTTTTTGTGTGTGTGTGTATTTTTTAAATCTTTTCTTTGATAAAAGAAGGGAGATTATCGAAATTCTATAGTTGTATTTCTGATTAATAAGGAGCATGACATTTCAAGTTACCTTTGTGCGACTCATTGCCAAGATAGTAAACTGATATAAATTATGTCTAGCAGTAACTGTTGCAGCATAAGAGGTTACTTTGAGAGTTCCAACCAAAATCTCATTTTCCAGATTTATCTGAAACAAATCTTGAAGTTATATGTTAATCAGAAAATACCTTTTTAAAAAGATAATTTAAAAGTGAGAAAATATGAAAATACTGTTAAAAAATAAAAAGTTGGATTTTATTTGCATAGTTTTTTTCTTATATTTATTTTCCACTTGATGCTATTGCTTTAAGCTGTTGTCTGTTATACATGACTATTTGACAGTTGGAAACTAAATTTTTTTATTAATGTGCATTTTTATTCCTAAAAACAGAAAATATCTCCAAGAAAAAATCCATCCGAATGTTTGACTTCTTATCCAGTATCAGATAAAGATCTTGAGGTAAATATACTTTTAAAGTTATTAATCTTAACTAACATAAAACCTGTAAAATTGTCAGTTTCACTATCATAACATTTAAATTATGTTATATAGGTCAATTCCTGTAAGATCTTTGGTATTTTTTAGTTTTATATTATATACTTTACTTTCGGCTTTGCTACTTTTAAATTTTGTCTATGTGAAAATTAATTTTTTTGGATAACAAGATTAAAATGCTTTGTACATAATCTATGATGAACTGGTTTACAATGTAAAATGTAGTGCAAATCAAGATAAATAAGCATACGTATGTTTCGGAAATCAATTAAATTTCCTTGAGTGCAAAAAGTCTGGACCTTAATACCCAAATAAGTGCAAGGCTATTTCGACCAAACTAGTTGGCCAAATATATTTATTTTAAATTTTTAGCATGTTTTCATAATTTTCTGCTGTTTACAGTTTGTAACTTCCCTTCATGCATTTATCCAATTATTTTCATTAAAAGAGTGTGATAAACAATAGCTTTTAAAACTAATTTTGGAAGTTAGACACCCAACTCAACACATATGATGCATATCCAGCCCGAAATGATTTTTATTTAAATGTGCTAAAAATACTTATTTCTTGTCCAAATAATTAAGATAAAAGTTGGGGTTTTTTTTAAACATTTATCTTTACATTAAAAAAATGTACCCTGCATTGCTCAGATTCTGGGATGCAATCTTTTGATTAAAAATACATTGGAACTCGCAATGAATTTTCGAAAACCAAAAAATGCTTTAACAATACGCCCACTTTTATTTATATATATATATATATATATATATACTATTATAAAAAAGTGAAAGATAAGAATGTTTCCAATAAAACTTGATAACAAAAACACGATCCACGAAAACACGATCCACAAAAACATGTTACCCGGGTTGTTGTTGAGACCCAGACCGTCCGACCTACCAGAAAGGTGTAAGGCAACTGTTTGGACGGCCGGGAAGTGCCACCCAATTTAGACCGGAAGCCAGTGGGGGAGGCATCCACAGGGACCGTACCCTCCTTCCCCTACCACCAACCTCTCGGAAGGACTTACGGACCCACATGTTTAACGTGATCGTACTCCGCGTGAACACGGCGGCAGTTTTGGCAGTGGCTGGAATCGAACCCAGGCCTACCGAGTGCAACTCCAGCGCGCTAACCAATGGGCTACCGCGCCCCCACGTTACCCGGGTTGTAAAAGCTGCTTTAAATGGGAAAGGGGTGTCGCAATCCACCCTTACCATTTTATGTAATTCATATGGTCACTCCCATTTTAATCTGCTTTCTTTTTTAATCCTTATATATATATTATATATATATATATATATATATATATATATATATATATATGTTATGTACATATATATATATATATATATATATGTTATGTACATATACATATATTAGAAAGAAGTAATAATAAAAATAATTAATTCAAGTAATCGTGAAATATTAACGTCACCGTAGAAGCAGAACCACTGCCATAATGTCGATAATAGAAAAGATCAGTACCGGCCCAAATTCGAAGATTAAAAAGAATTAAATTCATCTTCAGGTCTGAGTATTTAATTCTAATTAACCCAAACAAATGCCTGTTTCAGATTGGACAATAGTACACTACTATAAATGTCCAAACTCAGACTATAGGCACCAAAATATGAAAAAATGAAGATAAGAAACATCAGATATATATATAAATATATATATATATATATATATTTATATATATATATATATATATTTATATATATATAAATATATATATATATATATATAAATATATATATATATATATATATTTATATATATATAAATAAAGTTTATATATATATATACATATATATATGCTGGACCAAGCTTGTTGAGATGGAAACCTTGTAATAATATCTCAGGTGATTGTCTTCAATACACAAAAATTATATATATTTTAAAAATTCATTAAATTTGTTTGTTTATTGTATGGGTTTTTTTGGTAGAAAAATTTTTGATCTTTCCAATGGTGTTAATGAAAACTATGTGATGATATTTTCGGTAAAATTGCCCAAAATTGTGCTAAAGTATAAAATAACTGAAAAGCTAATTTGATTTTTATGAGAAAAGGATGGCATTATTGAAGCATGTTGTCCCGGGTCCTTAAGTACCTGTGTACCAAATTTCATGGCTGTGCAATGCATAGATTTTTCACTACAGCTGACACAGACATCTTCCTGTATTATTGTAAATAGCTGAAATTAACACAATTTCATGTACTTCATTAAAATTCATTTAAAAATTTTCTAAATGAAATAGGCTTGACTTAGGCCTGACCCAACTTTTAAATAACTATGCCCAGCCTATCCCGTGGGCCAGAGTGGACCTAAGTCTGTGGGCCAGGACAGAGCATATGCAGATCTGTACTAACACCTTCGGGTTGGTCGGATGATCTGGATTGAAAGAAAGACCTCTATTTACTTGTACACTTTTATGCGCATTTAACATATTATAAATGTTATGTTCTTGTTTCTTTTTTATTTATGTCTTGTTTGTATTTTGGTTTATCTAATTGGTTTTTGTTCTCTTGTAAAAATTGTTTCTGACTTTATATTTTTTTATTTTTTTTTATTTTTGCTGTTTCTTGCCTTATTGATTGAATAAGTAACATTCTGTTTAATTGTAAGACTTCTACTCTGAATCTTTGTTTTCCATCTATGCAAATCAAGTAAAAAGAAAGGTTTTATGAAATAATCATTTGCAGTACATTATATCTACTTGATGAAAAAAAAAGTCTGATATACAAGTTATATGTCTAGTTTCTACATTTGTGTGCACTCTGGAAACCGGGAATTTAAAAGCAGATTAGAATGTCTGGGAAAACCTGTTTTTTTGTTGTTGTTATTCACAATTCTGGAAATATAGGGGAATTGCAATTTTTTGTTAAAATATATCAAGTCAGGAAGTAATGAAAGCAGGGTAGTAACTTCATGCTGAACTGTGACTAATTTTGGCGACATTTAATTGATGCAATGTTTACTATCAACACAATTCAGTTCATATTGCTATAAATCTAAAAGTATCCATTTTTTTTTTTCTAATTATACTATATCAGAACAATATAATTATTTTAGTTTTATAATACAAGTAAAACGGGAAAAATAGTTAACTAAACAAAATTATATTTTACATAAATAGTGCGATTATGCAATTCAGTTTGATTTTTGTCTGCTGCCGAGAGTATTCTTTACTATTTTTTGTATCTGAAGTGACTAAAGCAACTATTTTCAAAATTATGACTCAGTGGCAGCTCTGAGAATATGAATCTATCTTTTTTATTGCTGCATATATAATAACATGCTTAATTTGTCATATTTAACTCATATATGTCATATTTGTCATATTTTATTTTTGCTGAAATAGTTTTTTTTTTTGGCAATTTTTATAAATTGCTAATTCTTAGCAATTTTTATTTATACATAATCCACATTTGTGTATTTTTTCACATTTATTTTTCATTTGAAATAGGTAACCAAACATGACAATATGTGCAAGTTGGATCAGGCAATAGTTGTGTACCTGAAACAGAAGCATCAGGTATGCTCATTGCATTATTCTATATATAGTTGAGATTGGATTTGTTAGGTATAAATATTATAACTCAATAATAAATGTATGCATATCGATGAAATGTTATATTTAGTCTAGTCGCTTTTTTAAAAATCTTCTGAGATCTTTTCATTGAACCATGTCCTACTCACTCTCTGTAGCAGCCATGTAATAAGCTGTGATTTGTGTTGATTGTCTCTAATTGTCCCCTCTCCCATAACACCTGTAATAGCATATGTCTATAATAATTTGCGCAATCAAAATTTTAAAATGTTCAAAAAAAAAAATGTTCCAAAAAAATGTTAAAAAAAAAACTGTTCAAAATTCTGCTTCAACATTTAATAACTGTAAAACTAAATCAAATTTTTAAAATATTGCTTAGAGTATGTCAGAACTTGCCCTGAAGTATCCCAGTGTTAAATTTGGTAACTGTACTTTGCTTTTTTGTTATGGTGCACACATGCAGACAAACATCCACATGGTCTTTTTATTATTTAAGATCGTAAGTTTAGACATTGATTTTTTTTTTAACATGCATAAACTTTGTAATGGTTAAAAGCAGTATTACTTATATCACTTGGTAAGGAGCAAAGTCATTTTCCACCATTTCTGCAACTGAATGTGATTAGTTGCAAAATAAGCAACTTGCAATGTTTCACTTACCCCCGTATTCATCATTCCTACCAAACCACTTGTGAAATCTTTGGTTCATAAACCCTCGATTCACAGCAGTTTCACTTTCACTAGAAATTCGTATTCACCACTCAAAAATCAATTATAGGTAGTGAATTTCTAATCGCTGGGTCACAGGTTGAAAGATGGAATTCTGTTAGCTGAGAAGTATCATGTGGGTTTGTGTACAACCAGACATGCAGATGCAAACAATATTTTCTTTCCTGGGCTGTTTGATCAATTACATTCCATGTGCTTTTTAAATTTAAATTATCTTTTCTTGATTGTTTTCAATTTGAAATTGTGGCTGCTTGAATGCTATTTATGACGTTTGAGAAGGAATTCATAATTGAACTGGTAAATTCTAAAAAAAAAACAATAAAGTGAGTATTATAGAAACAGTTGTCTGGAAAGAAACAGCTGATGTTTTCAATTCCATGAATGGAACAACAAAACAATTGGCAAAACAAGAAATAATGACAAAAATTTAAGACTGAAGGTGGCCAAATTTGTATTAAATGTTTATAACATAGTATCTAGTGTACTTTTAAAATGTGAAAAAAAAAATCCAAATCAATATGTTAGTTTATGAGACATAATTGAATTTGAATAACCTGTTATATTCTAGTTCTTTTTGCTTTGTTGATTTTTGTCCTAACAGGCAATAAATTTTATAAGATTTTCAAAATTTTGTGAACAGTGTTTTCCAACATCCAAAAACGTTTTGCTTGCTTGTACAACAATTAACATGCAAATAATAATAATTTTTAAATTGATATAACATTTTTCTAGAACTTGTAATAAACAATTTTACAAGTAGTAAAACATTAATTTACACAACATAACCCAAATAGAAAACTCTGCTTAGTCATCAGACAAATTACTAAAAAGCATTGGGCTCCATTACAAAGTGGAAAAATTCCCCTATATATATTGTTTAAATGATATGAGAATATTAAATGCTATATGATTTCATCAATTAAATAAAGAATAAAATTGGTTTCTTGTCTGCAATTATAAAACTCACACTTCCATAAAAAAAAAAGTTACCATGGAAAAAGAAAAACTGGGTTCCTAAAAACAGTTTATTAAATATTCATATTTTAAAAAAGAAAACAAAGATTTCTGTCAAATGTCTATAGATTTCATTCTAGAATAGTTTTCTTCTAGATTTACCACTTGCAGTCATCAATCAGTTTCAAGACATCCATTTTTGGAAGTTGTTGAAACTTCCAGCCAAACCAAGCAGCGTTAGTGCAGATGGATATTCTTGCTGCATGATATTCCTCAGAAAATTCTTTATTAATTTAAATTTCAAGAACAAATATTTTGGTGTTAACACCATGACAGAAATAGTTAGTTAAAAAGAGTATTTATAAAGAATGCACTTCAGAAAAACTAGCATTCATATCATAATATTTTACAATAACCAGCTCAGCAAGCTCAAAAATATTTTAAATATTTGTTTTCTAAATTTGTGAAATTTAAAACAGGATTTAGATTTTCTTAATATACAATTATTTTATCAGTGGCGAAGCGTAATAAAATACTTTTGGGAGATGGGAAAACTAGGGATAAAAATTTGCAAGTTTCATGCTATATATTTTAGTTAGGTTACAAATAAAATAAAATATACAGTGAACTTCAGATTATTTTTAAATATCTCAGATTATTGGATGTTGAACTAAAATGAAGGTAAAAAAGGAAAAAAAAATAAGTTGAATCAAATTAATGGACATCATTGTCCATTAAATATATGAAAATGTTATGATATGAACATGTGATATTTTTCACCTAAAGCATTACACAGACTGAATTATGTTGTACAATATGTGAAAAAACATTTTAATTAATTTAAAAATTGCAAGGTAAACTTCAATGAATGTAAATCTACATATAAAATCATTTTAGTCTATTACAGTAGGTATACCTCACTACCGCCAAATGGCCACAGTGCCATACAAATTTTTTGGGTACCTATGCAACAAATGGGAGCCCTCCTACATCCCCCTATTTTACAAATTATTGACTTTTTTTATTGTAAACTGTTTATATAACATGGGTCCTTACGCAAAGCATGCTTTTGCCCACTACTTGTCCACAGCTGTTTACTGCCAGCTCCACTGTTTATCTGGTAAGTTTACTGTAATAACTGAATTACAATGAAGATAAATTAATGACATTTTGCAATTTTATTACAGTGGAACCCTGGTTTTGAGTTTCTCTGTGGAACCAATTAAATAACGTTATATGCAAGAAAACACAATACATGAAAATCTCCACTTTAATTAAAATAAAAAAATCAAGGAAAATATGTAAGAAAATAAATACTCACCAAACTTTAGTTTTTCACTTGTTAAAAATTTAATTTTTGATTCATATAGAAAATTTCCAAATATATTAAAAATGTGTATTTATATATTGCATTCACAATCGATTTGGTTTCAATAAGAATTTCTTTTCTTGCCCTTAATATACAAACTCATAAATGTCTGTGCTATACTACTTCTAATTTATATAAAAAAAATTAAAGCAAATAGTAAATGAAAGAATATAAAGTGAAATCTGCTAAATTAAAAAAAAAGGATATTTGAGTAAAATATCTCATATTTTTGAAAAATTTAGAAATTTCTTAAATAAAATTTCTTATTAATTTTTAAAATTACTCTCCAGATGACCCAGACAATAAAGACTATGTTGGCAAGAAAACATAAAAACAGTCACTTCCATATAGTTTGGATATGTTTATTAAAGAATTGCCATTGCCTGAGTAGTAGTTGTGTGCACATTTTCTTTCGGTTTCATTTCTAGTTGAATATCTTTTGGCATGGGTAAATGAAGAGAGATTTGTCTCTCCTGAAAATCCTGACTGACACTTAGAGAAAAACAAGGCGTTGGTATTGACTTTTGTGCTAGACAGAGCAAAAATACTATATTTATTTACACATATAATTATTTTATACATTTATTTCAGATAATATATGTAATTAAAATAAAAATTACTTTATCACAATTTATTTGGATAGACGCTGTATCCTTTGTTGCTTCGTCATTGATTATTATTAAGTTGTTTTTTTTTTCAAATATGATTGAAATCAGACGTGAACTTTTAAACATTTACCATTTAAATTTACTTCCCACACAATTTTTTAAAATTTTTTAAAGTTTCTTTCTAATGTGGGCCTCTAATGCACAGCATTGACATAGTTATACCACTGACCGGCCTGGTAGCTGAGCAGTCAAGGCAAGTGTTTCCTTGTGTTCACTTGGCTGCCGGGTTGTGTATTCGAGTCCCACCTGCAGACATGGATGATGTGTTGTTGGGCATAGTATGTTCTACCCCAACTGGTGCGCCGGGGCAATGCCATGTGATGACTAAATAGTTCACGATACTGCAAGTTGATTGACGAATAATCATTGTATTAAGTGTTACTGCGAGAAAAAAAAAGTTATGCCACTGCAAAATACATCATGAAAAGCACATGCAATTTTTATTGGACCACATTCAGCAATGAACTACACCTGTTAAACATTAACTTTAAACAGTGACTTTAACAGTAATTTTAACTTTTTAATATGTAACTTACATAATTTAAATTTTTAATTATTCCACATAAAATTGTTTTAACATTTTTTTAAATCTATTATTATTTAATAATACATATTAAATACATTAAATTTACATTACATTTGGACCATCTATAAAGAAAGCAGTTGAAAATATGAGTTTTCTTTTTGACTTGGTGTAATGTTTTCGATCAATTATATTTACCCCAGAATAATGTTATATACACCAACAAAATAAATTTCAATTTATCAGATATTAATTCAATGTTATAATACATATATCGGGAATTTTAATTCAGCTACTGTTTAAAAACCAACTGCTAGTTATACTTTAAAAAAAATAAGCTATATTTTTACTGACTTTCTAATAGACAGAATTAAACAACACACAGTAAAACGGACTTCATGTTTGGAATTATAACATCGAGAGAAGCAAACCTCAAAATACCAACTTTTTATTTTCAGAAATCAGGATTTTCTTTCTTTGACTGTCGAAAATTTATAAGCAATACATTTTCGTACAATAAAGTCGAGTGATGAGTGATTTCTTATGCAATTTTTCATGAGGAATCAAATGCAATGGTTCCAATGTAGCCAACACATATTATTTTCAAGATATTTAACATTTTATAGTATCTTTCTGGATAAATATAGATATTGAGTCCAAACTGTACATGAAATAAGGAAAATTATTCAGTATCCATAAGAAAAAATTTATTGATGTATCAATAAATACATACTTTTTCAATTTTTGCATCATAATTTGTACATGACTATGTACTGATTAAAATATTTTCAAGGTCTGAATTAATTGTAGTTAAAAAGTAAATAAAGTGTGGAAAAATATTTGATTGTAGAATGTAAATAATTTTAAGTTAAACACTAAAAAAGTAACTTGAACTGCGGAGAATGATAATAATTAGAAGCTATCTAGTCCATAGCTTACTGGTTGTGTATTAGAACTTTAAGTATAATGTAAGGGAATGCAGTGCTTTTAATAGAATGGAAATATCAATAAAAACTGCCATTTATAGCCATTCAGCGGGTATAATAGAAATGATAACTTTGCGTATATTTGTATTTAAATTATAACTTATTATATACATATATATAATTTTATTAGGAATTAATAGTGCATACATTGATTAATCTGCTTAAAATTATCTCATTCTTACACTGCTCACAACTGAAATCTCAACACCATGAAGAAATTGATGTATCCTTATGAAATTTATAGAATATAATTGTAACATAGAGATGTGCAAATGATCAAAAAATTATACCTGGAAAATGAAAGCATGGAACTTTATTGACATTAGATCAGTATGGAATAGGCCCACCGCAAGCGGCAAGATTGAATACGACGAGACATCCCGTCAATGAGATGGTCAATGGTGTGCTGAGGAATGGCATTCCACACATCATAGATTAACTGAACATGGTTTACTGGAATTGGGAGTTCTCTTAATTGATGACCCATAATGTCCCAGATATGCTCAATTGGCGATGACAAATCTGGAGAATATGCTGGACAAGGCAGGATATCAAAACCTTGTAGACTATTCATAGTTACCCATGCAGTATGTGGCCTGGCATTATCCTGCTGAAAAAGCGGTCCTGGCCTGGTTGACAGACATGGCTGTACCACAGGTTTCACAATGTCAGAGGCGTATCATTGTGCCATGATATTGCCAGAAACACGGACCAAAGGTGTTCGTCCACTAAATGTTATATCACCCCAAACTATGGTACTACTTGGGGCTGTATGGCGACTGATAGAAAAAGCTTCCTGGTGGCCAGGATTGGGTTTGGGACATCCAAAACTGGTTTGGGGCAGGACATGTGGTTTTTACCATCCAAAACTGTCCCAAAGTGCTAAAGGGTCTAAAACCTAAAGCTGTCAAAATATGAAAAATTTTATATGAAAACTGGTAGATTTTCCTAGAATTATACTAACGGACTAAACAGACAAATAAAAAAAAATAGAATTTTTTGTTTATTTTAGTCTGTTTTCAATTTAAGATTAACAATTTTCAATTAAAAATTCTAAAAAAATAAAAGAATTTTCAATTTGAAATTCTAAAAAAAAAAAAAAAATCATTACCATGAGGTTTATGTGTCTGTGGCAAGAAGCTAAATATTTTATATTTCAAATCAATAAATACACATTATAAAAATTTCAAAATCAGATTAGAATGTTGTGTTTTCAATAAGAAATAAAATGAAGACAATTCCAAGATATTAGTAAAGTAAAAAAATATATTTAGTTTAGAAAATAAAGTTTCATTTACAGATGATACAAGAAAGTGATGCTAATATTTAATTGTTGTTTATATAATCATTTCCATTTAAGTAATATTTCCTTCATTAAAGATTATTACCTGCATAGTTTAAAAGTTAATAAATAAAATAAGTAGGCAATAATCAATAAAGATACATCAACTTAAAAATATAGAAAATTTTCTAAAAATTACAATCTTTTATTAAAACAATTGTATATAAAAATATGTACAATAATAAAATATGTGATTTTCACATGTGTGTGTAAAAAAATGTAGAGAAAGCAGTATCTGACTGATAATCAATCAAAGGCACTGCAAACTTGACCCACAAGAATAGCCTAAGGAATGAAACTCAAGGTTACATAGCTATTACAGGCTACAGCTGGAGGTAGTCAGGATCCTGCACTTTCTGTCCAGACAAAAGCTGTGGGTGAAATAATTTATATGAAAAGTCAAACAGAAACATGATACATTTTGCATTAATGTGTCAGACTTACTTCTTAATCTGAAATTAATTAGTATAACTCTGTGTATGTATATATTGTTTTCAATTTTAAAATTTTTACATATGATTATTTATATTATTGTTTATTTTTACATATTTTAACCTAAGGAGGTTTTGGACAGTAAGGTAAAAACCACAGTAAATACCATGGATTTTTCCATCGTGTCCCAAACCTTGCCAACCCTGCTAATGGCTTTGTTAAAAGTACTTTCATACGCAAGTATGGCCATCTGGCATGCCAAAACAGAATTTTGATTTATCCGTGAACAGAATGTTTTGCTATTCTGCCGATCAATTGTGTCTTATTTGAGATACCACTGGAGGCAACGTAACCAGTGAAGACGTTGAAATGATAAGTGTCGAAAAGATTGTCTACCTCGGAGTCCTGCTTCATGCAAACAGTTTTGTCTTGTTTGCATCGAAACTACGTTACCTATGGTGTGGGATAAATGTCGTTGTAACACTGTTGCTGTGGTAAATGGCTCCCTTGCAATGATTCTCAGAAGCATACGATCTTCATGTGGTGTGGTACACCTGGAAGCTCCACTACCTGATCTTAGTGTCGTTTCGTTGTCTCTCATAAACTGTAACACACACCTTTAAACTGTGTCCCTGTGGATGCCTCCCCCACTGGGTTCCGGTCTAAATTGGGTGGCACTTCCCGGCCATCCAAATGGTTACCTTACACCTTTTTGGTAGGTCGGACGGTCTGGATCTCACACACACACCTTTAAACTGTGCTCACATCACTACCCAATAGTTCAGCGACCACTCTCACGTAAAACAATGATTTGTTCCTGTTCCCTTGACGACAACTGAATGTATGCGATACATCGATATACTCTTGGTATACTGTGATGATTTTTACAAGCTGAAACCAATGTCGCTACAATTTAGCTGTGATATCACTCCTCCTTGACCTGCTGCTTTTATGCTGCTCAGCAAGGTGTTACGTCACTATGTATAACGAAACTGTGATCATTTGTATATCTTGCCTTGCAGTTTCCATTGCCTGATTTACAGTAAGCTACCCCTACAGCTTTATGGTGTTGCGATTTCAGTTGTGAGCAGTGTAAATGTTTTGTATTATGACGCTATAAAAACATCAATCATAAAACTAAAAACACTATTTCAATAAGTACTTACATATATTGTCAAGAACAAAAATTTTTGTAAAGTTTCATATGATTAATATAGTATTTAAAGAATGTTATACAGCATATTTGCACGATATAAGCAATATAAATTTCACATTTTTGTCAAACATGAATATTTTTTTTTTCTTTGTGTGATTTAGAAAGTTTTTGCAATCTTTTATTTAACTTGATCTAGTGTTTATCAGTATGATTCAAATCTTTGATGCCCTAACTAATTAGGTTTCATTAATCAAAATAACAGGAAATTTGGTATGCCATTGTCTTTTGTGGTACATTTAAATTTTTCTTTATTTGAACCTTATCGGCTAGACTGTCCTGGGACTGCTATAGGAATGTAATCTGGTTTTGAGAATAACTCAAGAACTAGGGCAACTAGGAATCTTTTGCAGCATATGTTATGCAACTTAACCAAGGTCATAAAAATCACTGTCCTGGGACTGCTATAGGAATGTAATCTGGTTTTGAGAATAACTCAAGAACTAGGGCAACTAGGAATCTTTTGCGGCATATCTTATGCAACTTAACCAAGGTCATAAAAATCACATATTAAGTGAAGAGTTCGAGCAGAAGACATAAAAAAGCCTGATTTTAACCCTTTGACCGTTGTTTTAGTATTGTGCTAGAAGTGTTCATCAACTTTTTCCCTTATAAACGTTTGAAATGCTTTTAACACATTTTACAGCTTTTATTGTTCTGCTTTATCCTAGGTGGCAGCACTAATTAATAGTTCTTTGATTTCTACTGCTTTTTTATTTAATTTTTTTTTAATTTTTGTGCCATTTGGTGTTTTCTTACATATGAAAGTGTGCGATGGCTTCAACATCTGGCTTGCAGAAAAAGGAAAGAGAAAGGAACAGTTATATATTTTTTATTCAGATGACAGTAACAACGAATATTTATTTTTGCAAAAAAAGTGTGAAAAGAAACGTGATTTTACTGTAAAGATGTAGAACTTTGTATTGCACCCTGGTTAAAATATATTACAGTATGAAAAGTTTGTAAGAAATAAGAAATTTGAATGATGCATAGTGCAGGAAATGTCAGTACATTTTGTATATATTCTATAAAATGATTACGATTTATTTACTTATTATTTTACTTAATGTTCAATTACATTCATCCATAGCCATGATGGGGAATGAGTTCCCTCTACACAGAAAATAACATTACTCATGCCAGGACATAACTAACGCTGAGGAGAAGGTCTCCCCTAGAAAGTGTAATGGTCAGAGAGTTAAAGGAGTAGTTATGTTCACGTAGGGGAATATGTTTGGGTGTGTAAAAAAAATCTCTTCAAAACATTTTTTATTTTTTCTTTAGGTGTTTATGTTAGATATGATCAGGATTTGAAATTAGTGGTCATTAGCTATATTTTGCTTCCATAAATTTTGTTTTGACGAATGAGATTTTAGATTCAGTCATAATTTTTCACGCTTAACTTTTCATTTTTTTTCCCTCCCCCGCATGTCCAAGTCAAATTCCGACTGTTCAACTGTTTATTCTTCCATCTAACAATATAAAAAAGAGGTTTTTATAGCTCAGTAACTAATTTTCTAGTTTTGTAGTACTACTTTTAAAAGTGTGATAAAACAAAACTTTTTCACTTTAAATATTTTTATGAGAAACTCGGGTGGAAATTCATAATGCAATTTTAGATCATTTTTTTACTTTCAAAAATCTATGGTTACAAAAGATGAAATAATTTCTGAGAAATTAAGTTGAACTAACAGTAATTATTCTGCAAGCACTGAATAAGAAAAGTCCTTATCTCTGCTTGTTTCTTCCTCTGGGTGTCAAATTTAACCACAATTTGTTGACCACGTTGATAAGTTGCTTACAACAACGCATGCCCTAACAACTTGCCCCCTCATTCACAAAACACATCCACACACCCCTTTTTCTAAAAGTTCTGGGTATGCCTCTGGTTATGTTACTCACATAAGTAAAAGAAAAGTTAGAAACTTTCTGTAATTTCCAAAATTAAATAGGATTTTTCTTTAGAAATCATACAATATATATATACCTTTGCTCTTTCACAAAAATATTTTATTGCTTAATAACAAGAAACAAATTAGTACAACTGATTATTATTACTCTGATTAATTATAATCAGTAATAATCATTATGATATTTACAATTATTGTGATTTTTTTTATGACAAAACTATTTTCTAAACTATATTCAATCATGTATTCTGTATTTTAGGAAGATGATAAAGACACAGCAAATAAGCAGTGTGAAAGTTCAGCTTCTAATTCAGAAACAAATGGGATAATAGCAAACAGAAAACAAGACATGAAGGATCATCAACATGAAAGATTGACTTTTAATTCTGAAACAGAAGATAGAAGACAAGATATTGAAGATCAACAATATGAAAGATTGGTTTCTAATTCTGGAACAGATGAAGAATTAAAAGACCAAATTCAAGACATTGAAGATCAACAGTGTGAAAGTTTTGCCTCCGATTCAGAAATAAATGGGGAATTAGATGACAGAGAACAAGACATTAAAGATCAACAGTATGAAAGATTGGCTTCTAATTCTGAAACATATGAGGAAATAGAAGATCAACAGTGTGAAAGTTGGGCTTCTAATTCAGAAACTGATCATCAGAGTAATGAGGTAAAAATAACCAAAACTTATTGGGTTCTTTTTCACATGTTATCAAACAGGGGTGATTAAAACAAAAAAAATTCATATTTTTTAATGCACTTATACTGTAAATCTAAGTTTGCTGTCATATAAATATATTTGTACTTGATCATACTACAGCAGAACCTTGATTGTCTGAAACTCTTGGATGACTGAACCTCCTTTCATCCCTTCCCTCCTCATCACCTTAAAAAAATCTGATGTGGGCAACACATGACTTTCCTTATATAATGTAATGAATTTACTACTTTTACAGTAAAAAAATAGGTTTTTCTTATAGTAGATACTAATATTCTTTCCAAAATATTGAATTTTCGACAATTATTCGTGATTTTCATTGATTTAGCATCATTTTTATCCATTTGGCGAGATTTTCATTAATTTGGCAAGATTTCAAAAAAGTCGCCAAGTTGGCGACATTCCGCCAAATTCGTCGCCAAAATCTCGCCAAGCGTTATGCACTAAGAAAAAAGTTATTCTTACAGCAGATAAATGACTATTGGCATTCAAATACAAAAGTATTATTCAAAGTATATTTTTTCATGAATGGAACGAGCTAGATCCACGAGAATGATGTCACTCAATTTATCTCATGGTATTACATATGAAAAGTGAACATGTTTCTCAATAGAATTTTTTTTTTTTATGTGACTTTTTCATAATTTTTTTGAAAAATGTACAATATCTCGATAACGGTTCATGTTAGCATTCTAAAATTTATGCCAATCGTTTTCTAATGAAAAATTACATAAGAAATGTTTATTAGCGGTTTTGATTTTTTGACGATTTTTTCAAAATTTCATTCGAAAATTTAGGGGGGTTTTGAACATTCGATTACGTATAAAAACAATAGGCTTCCAGTGTTTACGGATTGTGATTTTTGTACCAAATTTGGTTCGAATCGGTCCATTCGTTCGTCAGTTATTGTCTCCACAGACTCACTGACACACACACACACACATACTTTCACACACACAGACATCACTTCAAAAATGTTTGATTCGTGATCAGGAATGCTTGAAACGTGCTCTCCCGTCGAAAACTCGAATTCGAATTTTCGACCCCGTCACAATACTTTCCTTATACATTATGTATATAAGGAAAGTAATATAAGGTGTCCCAATGTCTCAAATTTTGGTCCCATAGCTCAGGAGAAAACTAAACATTTTAATCGAAAGCTAGAAAGCAACCAAAATTTCAGGCATGCAACGGTTGGTTGTAGCATTTTAAGTTGAGGCATGACATTCATCAGCTTAGTATTGAAGGCAAAAAATTAACAGGGAATATCAGAGATGCAACCAAGTTCGTAGAAGGTTAATAAAAAATGTTGAAGACAAAGGCAAGACAAGAGGGTGAGACATGGCTTTACCTTCAAACAAGCTTGCTGTTGCAAATGAATAACAGTTTCAAGTAATGATGAAATATCAAATTACCATTCTTGTCTGTGCAAATGCATCTGGAAAGCACTGATATTTTGGATGCTTAGATAAAAATATAAACAATTTTTACTTGTTTTGTTGGAAATTTGGTACAGATTATAAATATATAAAACTATTTTTCATATTTTGAACTTTTTAAGCTAAAAAGTTTTTGTCTAAGCATCTAAGCAAGTTTTTGCTTCACTTTGCTTACTTTCACCTGAAATATCTTTGAAACTATAAAATATAGATATAAATACTAAGCAACAAAAATGTTTTATAGGAAATATGATTTCTGTACTCTATGATCACCTAATCTGTAGTGGAGTTGAAGGTGTGAGATTTATTTTTCCATCAGAAGAAATAATTCACCATAAAAGTTAATAAAAGTATTTTATAAACCAGAATTTGTTTAAAATTTCAACTGCAAAACAAATGGAAAGTTTAAATAAAATAGATTTAAGGTAAAATTTAAATATTATTTACATATAATGGGAAGTGGAATATTTGTATACATTCCCTTATATAGCAAAATTAGTTGGCTTGGGCTTGTTCTTAGCAACTTGCGGCAAACCTACGCAGGAGACTCAATCTTTTTTGCAAAAGTTAAAATTTATTTTTATTTTCAGTCAAACTTTCTAACTATTAAATATAGAACCGAAGTTTAAACAGAAATTTTCAGACTGTTTCGCTCTAAATATGTACATACCCCACATGATAAAAATATATTTTAAATTAAAAAAATAATAGTCCATATTTATTTTCATCTAATTATTATTGAGAGATTTGGATAAGTTTTATTGACGAAGTTTTTCTTTTCTATTATAGCCAAATCTCAAATCATTTATTCTATTATCCAATTTAGCATGATGTCATTTGATCTGTGATTTGATATTCTATGTTTATTTTCCTAACATTCAGTCTGTTGAAACAAGCTTTTTTAAGTGGTTTGTCAACTGGACTGAAAGCCCCACCAGGATCCAGATTTTAATACCCTTTTGAAGCAACAATGGTTTCATGTTAAAGGCTTGTGAAACATTACTAGCAAAAAAAGATTCTGGTGCATGAGGAAATGAATGGTGAGTCATATAAAACATGGTTCAAGGAAAAATGCCTTTCAAATATCTAACAGAACAGTGTGATCGTTATTGATAATGCTCCTTATTATAGTGTACATTCTGAAAACATTCGAAAGACATTTACAAGAAAATGTATATATATAATTAAATATTTTTTGTTTTTATATATGTTTATTTACTTAAAAATCATTAAATGCTTTTTAAACTTCTGTAATTGAACACATTCGGAAAAAATTATTTGGTTTTATTTAGCAATTTATACTTAAAATTGTATTTACACTTAGGTTACCAGGAAAATGGCAATGGTTTGTGCCTATTACAAATTATATTGTTCTTTATAACTTTGATTCAAATATGATATATTGTTACTGGAGTGTAAAAAATTTCTTTCACAATGGTTCATTGATGCCATTTTTAATTTCTCAGTGAGAATATTTCTAAATCAAGTTTGTGACCATTTAGTTTTTCTATTTTGGCAGGGACTTTGTTTGTATTACTTTGCATTTAGTCAAGAAACCTCAACTGCATTTTAACTATCACATTTCAATCATCCAATACATTTTTTTTTTTGGGGGGGGGGGGAGGAGTAGTAGTTTCAAAATATAACTATAACAGAAGTTGAAGTAACAAATGCAGCAGTTTGAGTTAAGTAAAAGATATAAAAGTAAACTTTCAACGGCTCTATGAAACATAAAACAAATAAAATGTTTTGTCAAAACGTAGTTCATTACAGCTACACTAGTTTTTTAAATATTTTGACATCACTGTTGTCCAGCTTATTTAGTTGCAAAAATAGAAGACATTCTAGGCCATAATATATAGTTTAAATGAGAGTGAGCAAATTGTTAAGACTTCTACTCATATTTATGAATTTTACTGTCATCTTTCTTATAAAGATTCCATTTCACCATTATACTGTTCGAATAGAGTTCATTATTACAACTTTAAAAAGTTTTAAGTTTGGAGAAAACAATCGTAAAGGCTGAAATTAGCAGTGCTCAAGCCTTTTTGTTTTTGATATCACTTTACTAAAATGTAACTTCCTTGAAGATTGCTAGCTTAACCAATGCTAAAACCCACCCTAATGCTGAATTAGCATATCTTTAACTACCTGAAAAGAACTAGTCTATATAAATAAAATTGAAAATCTGCTGATTTGTCTCTGTTTGTCTGTCTGTTTGTCCCATCATCACGGGAGAACGGCTGAACTAAATTTGATGAAATTTGGTGGATAGCCTTGAAATAGCCCCACTTGAAATTTAGTCCATGTTTTGAGTTTCTATGACCAGGGGTTCTCGAGATATTAATGAGAAACAAAACTTTCATTTGTCTCATCATCATGGGAGAATGGCTGAACCAAATTTAATGAAATTTTGTGGGTAGCCTTGAAATAGCCCCCTTTAAATTTGGTCTAAATTTCAAGTTTCTAAGACCAGGGGTTGTTGAGATATTAATGAAAAATGAAACTTTTTGTATGAGTTCTACTCTCTAACTTCCTGGTTCCTCCAAACGAATAGGTTGGAAATCGTTTGTTTAAAACGTGAAAGTGAATTAAAACTTTATATTTGAGTTTGGTGGGAGTTTATTGTGCATATTAGTCACTTTTGAAAATTGCAGGTTTGAAACATAAATTTAAATGGAAAATCTATCAACATGGTTTATTTTTCACATGCTTTTACTCAACAATGAAAAGTATTAAGAAATCAAAATGGTTATTTCATTATTAGCATTTTATGAGGAAGATTCTATCTTATATAATGTTGCTCGGCAACTCAATTAAATTGAATGTGTTTGTTAATGTATATTATTTTTTCGATTTAAATAATAAATAAATGGATATAAAAATATATCTTATAAATGAACGGTTTGATTTTTTTTTTAATTATATCAATTGTGGACTACGTGCAGCACTTTAATTTATTTTGGAAAATAGTTTTCAAGCTTATATATTGTGTTTAGCTAATAAACTCATATATTGTGTTTAGCCAATAAACTTATTCAGCCTATATATATATATATTATTAAATTGACGATAATGTCGCCAAACCTTCCATAGAAATTGCATTATTCAGATGATATTTTTTCCACCAATTTATTTGAAGAAACTGATATCATGTTGGTTAGCAAAGCAACTGATTTAAATCCAATGTGTTTATGCGGCAGACGATTTTTATTAAATCTTTTCGGATTTGAATAATAAAAATATTTATATAAAATAAATTACACTGACATTGCATTTTTGACTGGATAATATCAGTTATGGTCTTCAGATTTAAGCACTATTATTATTGATATTTTGGGGAATTGTTGATTCAGAGATTATTGATATTTTCAAGTTATTATGTCATTGTTTTATTATGGCAAAAATTGTTGAAACTCATATATTGTATGATGTACAAGTAGTCTTCTACAAATGCATGGGTATCTCTTCTAATCTACGAAAATGTAAATAGTACAGGTATATTGTCATATATTTTGATACATTTATTAGCATATATTGAAATCAATTGCAGCTCTCGGGTGTAAAGATTATGGGGATTATTGATATTTTCAATTTATTACATCATTTGTTTTATTTTGTCAAAGATTTTTGAGACTCATATAGTAATGTGGGTAATCTTCTAATAACACCCAGACATATCTTCTAATCTATGACATAAGTAGTACAAGTATATCTTCCCATATTATTTTAGCACTTTCATTTTGGCATATATTGGAATCAATTACTGCCTTCAGGTTTAAAGATTATGGGTTTGTTGATATTTTCAATTTATATATGTGATCTACTAATGCAGGTTATATCTTCTAATATTCGTGTATATAAATAGTACGGGTCCCATACAATTTTAACCCTTTTATTTTGTATATCTTGATTCAATTCCTTATTTTTTGTAAATGTGCTTACAAAAGTGGCAAGAATGTTTTATTCTTCAGATCTGCCCATGAAGATAATTTTGTATAGCGAGAATGGAGATTCTTAAACTTCATTTTAGGAGCATTAAATTGAATATTTTAACAGAATATTTTGATTAAAAATATCATTTAGTATACTATAGGAATTTGCACATGATTGTGAATTTTAAGTTTCTTTATATTATATACTCCATACAAAGAACGGGTATGCTGTTAGTGTTTTAATATAAATTGTTTAAATTTGTAGGTTTATTAAGTGTTTAAACATTTAACTTACCTTAATGATGTTTACTCTTAAGATAGATGTATAGGAAACAAAACAAACAGTAGTTCAATATATGAAACACAATTTCTATTTATCTCATAATATATTAAGCACTCAATATAAACACTTATACATTTCTTATGTAGTAATACAAAATTAATAATATAGATGGTTAATCTGCAGCAAATCTTTTGCAATTTTGTGAATAGTTTGTCAGGGCTAATCTTGTAAAACCAGAAAGGTAAGTTTCTGTAAGTCTAGTTTTGTACTTTGATTTCACAATATTGTGGAAAATGCTAACTTATATAGATAGGTAGATTAAGAATGATTGCTGTGACTGTAGTTTCTATTTAAGAGGATTTTTTCCCCCTTAACTCACTGCCATCGGGCATTTTCTATTCAAAATATATGCACTTGTCTCTGTGCAGAATAACAAATATTTTTCCCACTTTTCATGGAAATGATATATGTTTTCTTATGTTTTAGCAGCACTCTTTGTTACAGATGTATTGAACTAACAAAATAAACACTAAACTGGAAAACACACATGCAGCCAATAATATAAACACTCAAACTGACCTTCAAGACCAGTGTTATCAGGTTTTTGGCTTAACATGAAAACAACTTTCTAATCAGGGATGCCAGATTTTTGCCTCAAAAGGAAACAACTTTTAATAGAAGTAGACTGACGTAGTAGAACTCTTAACCGAAGTAGACTGCCTTAGACATAAGACACACAAGATTTGTCCCTGTCTGTTTTGGGGACGCTGTGTGCTGGTGGTGAAAGAATGCTTGGAGCTTGTTGCACAAGAACGTCCACATTCTCATGTAACAAGTTCCAGGCATTCTTTTACCCCCAGCTCTTAACACACCCAAAACGAATAGGAGATAATGCTCATGTGTCATAGGCCTTTACTGTAAGATTCTGGAATTAAAAAGAAAAAAGAATCTTTTTCAAAAATAAATTGAATGCCATTGGTTTACTTAAGCTTTTCACTTTCTACTGTTTGGTTTCTATATGCTATGGCTATGTTTATGTTTTTATCATAATATTTATTTTCTTTCATCATTCCAAAGGCTATGCAGCTAGTTTACACTTTATGTTCTTTTGTTTGAAATTGTTTAACTATAAGTTTCGTATTTCAAATACTGTACTTCAATTTTTAATATTAAATTACTTGTTAATGTATCTTATTCATAATTTTATTTCAGGAAAATAACAGAAACAAAAATCTGCCTTGTACTCCAGGTTTAGAAACAGAATCATATTCCAAAAAAGAGAATTCTTTGACAAACTCTTGTGAAAGAGAAGACACTTTTGGTAGTTATGTTACCAGTAAAATGAAACTTTTCAGAGACAATCCTTTATTATATTTACAGACTGAGCAAGCCATTATACAAGTTTTAAATAGTGCTCATTTAAAGAACATAAAATCAAAATAGTTTTATTTATCTATATTTGTGTTTGTTTTTGATCTTCCTACAGTCATCTAACATTTCAAAATATGGTTCACCAAATGTTTAGTTAACTCAGTCTTTCAAGTGTGTTTGATTATATTTATACCAATATAGTATAATATTTTCCGAACACCTATTTTATTACTAGAATGAATCACTCAGTGTTGCCCGGGTCCCAAATAAGTGCCTCATGCTTAAATGATATAGACACAGGCAATGATCATATTCAATTTCCTAATTGCCTGTTTTGAATATCATTCTCACAATGCAAATAAAATCTCCAAAGCATAAAATGGGAATCCCAATTGCCCATATCATTTTTGTGTTTCCAATACTTCATTTTAACTGCTTATAAAAACGCGAAAAGAACTAAATGGCTTTCATCTATAATCACACATAAGGACATTTCTTACCTCTGCAAAGCAGCAAAAAAAAAAAAAAAAAAAAAAGATTTAAAACCTTTCCTCGGAAAATCTTCCTGAACACCAAAAACCCACCTGTTACGTGTAACCATTTACCCTTCTTTAAATTGGATCTGATCCAGAGAAGGGGAACACGAAAGTGTAGATTGTCTCTGTTGAAGTGCAGTTGGTCCATTACAGTAACTGAATGTGATCACTTAAAAAATTACAAAAATTAAAATTATGAAATTGAAAAAAAAAAAAATGTTAGAATGCTTATATATATATGGGGATGTTTTAGTTACATTATAGAATTGTGCTAATCTTAGTTTTTTGGATGTGACAATATGTGCATCAGATCATGAAAAAAAGGCAAATTTCAATGCATTATTTAAAAAAAAAATAAATGTAAAGGAATTGTCCCACAGATTCGGTTTAAATATTACTAGAAAGAACATTCTTCGATCTTTCGAGTTGTATCAAGGTAAAAACTCTGTGATAATATTTTAGATCACTACAAAATGCATTTGTGTGAAAATCACTCCAAATCGTTGCAAATTGAGCTCAAACATAAAATAACTAAAAATTTAATTCGAAGTCAAGGCAATAACACTGAGGTGCACCTATTCGGGTTCTGAAGTATGTATGTACCAAATTTCATGGTCATGGAATGACACTATAAAATACCAATATAACATTTTTAAAATTGTAAAGTATTGAAATTATAAGTGTTGCATTGACTTAAAAGTTCCTTATTATGTATTAATATAATGATGGTTCTCCTGCCTGATATAAAAGACTTGAACATTCTCGAAAAATACATCTATGACTGCACAAGGTTCATTATGAATTTATCACAAAAATGTCTGGGTTTTTAGAGTTTTCCTTTTATTTGCTCATATTGTGATGTCTGCTAGAAAGCAATCAAGATTTGAGATCTGAAATGTAATGTCAATGGAAGAAATTCAAGTACCTCGAACATTGGGTCATAACAAACGGTAGGTTTTGTAATAAAAATTCAGGATACTCCAGAAGAAATTCGAAAGTACTTTGAAGAAAGTTTATTTCCACTAACTGAAAATATTTTTGACTATTGGAGAAAGAACAGTCTGTATGTTCACTTGAAGAAATTATCTTTGAAGTATTTAATCACACCACAGCAACATCTGAAGTTTTTTCAGAGTAATTCTACGGCACCTCTGGTTTAATTTGAAACAAAAATATAGGAGACTAGATTCTAAATGTGCTTAAATGCTTGTTTTCTTAAATAAAAATCGGTTATAGATGAGAAGTAATTACAACTATTCTATTTTTGTAGTTAAAAGTACCTAAAACAAGAAAGATCAATCATGCACAAAGTATTTATTATGAAACACTTTCCAACTGAAATGCAATTTTATGTAAATATCACTAAATTGTGATACATTCAGCAGTGATATTTTTTAAATTATCACAGTACTACAATAATTTATTTTACTTGGAAACTTAAAACCATGAAGGTAAAAGTACTTTTTAACTCCATGCTTAAAACTTCATCGGTTAAGGTAATGCTATAAAATTGTTTGCTTCTTTATGTAAAATCAATGAATATTTCATTTATATCACCTGTATTCCAGACTCCAGAGCTAAATAATTTTGAGTTAAAAAAATTCAGCAATTCTTATGGAACTCATCTTACAGCTTGATTTGTTTACATTATGCTTACGTTAAAATTAGGCTTCCTTGTAGAAATAACCATAGTTTGATGATCATTTAAACTCATAAGTATTATAATAGCATTGGCATAATATTGTACAGCATCCAAAGAGCACCCACCCTACCATGGACCATAAAACTGCATCTGTGAAGAATTACATTGTTTGTTTTATCTCATCTCACATTTTGATAAGACAGGAGGCAAGACAAGAATTCTGGGTATTTAATGAGCTATTTATTGTCCTCCTTTCCTTTATCTCCTTGTGGGAAAGGGAGGGGAGATCCTTGAAAGTCTTTACATTTTAATCACTTACATTTATTGAACACAGTGTGTCTCAGATAAATCTACTCAATGTGATAGCATAAAACATCACACTGTATGTTCTGGTTTTCAACAGTAATAAGTGTTTAAAATTATGTAATTAATGAAATTGACGCGGGTAATAGCAAAAACATGTGTAAGATGATAATCCAAGAACGATAATCCAAGAACTGTTTCAGACTTGAAAAGCAATACCAGTGGCTGGAAATTCTATAAAAATGGATTTGATATGTCTGTAGTGTATTCAAAGAAATTTGAGAGATCAGAAGATTCAGGCATCTTGGATGTCTGACAGTCTGATTAATAAGCTTTTTATTTTTTAATAAGTAAGTGTCGTGGCAAGTGATTCAGTTATGACAGAAGTTCTGTCACTACTTTAAGACTTTGTGAGACGGATATTTTTATATTTTTTGTACATTCTAAAATAGGATGTTTGAAATTTAATACTATATTTACAATCACAACAGGTGTTGGAACAGGTTTTTTTTTCAACTATTTGTCACTATTTTTAAACAAAGTCAATTTTAGTAACTTTTTTGCATAGATCCAACCGAAAATCAAAATTTAGTGACTCATAATTTTTTTCTCTGTTACTCAAAAATTACAAAGATATGTAAGTTGTATATATTTTTAATAAGAACATTGAAATTTGTGTGCTTATTTTTAATAAGCATCAAAATTTTAAGACTCTATTTTTAATCCTTTTAACTACTTTTTGTCTTTTTCTTATGTTTATTCTTACACCAGATTATTGACAACAAAATCTTGTTTACTCATTTTTATAGTGCCACTAAAATAATATGCTATCTATGTGTTTTCACCAACATAAAAAGCTTTATTAAATTTGTTAAGAGGTAGACATTTTTGTGCCAAAAAAGCGACTACCAACTGATACAAGCTTCGGATTGTTGGTGCATAGATTGCTGTACATTTTCAAAGATTCCAGGCATTTCCTCACTGATGTAAGGAATTACCTAGATGCTACTGTATTGATCGGGGTGGTTCCTTCGCTACCATGATCACCAGATTTGTCATGTATGGATTTCTTCTTATGGGGGCATATGAGGAGCATCATATATGATATCCCCTATAACTCTGAGCAAGATCTCATCACCAGACTATCTGTTCTGCTGGAAATGTTCGGGAAATGCCTGTAATCTTTGTACATGTACAGCAATTCATACGCTGATGATCTGAAGCTTGTATCCATGCTGATGGCCCATCTTTTGAGCATCTATTGTAAAAACAGAACTCATTAAGGTTTGTTGCATTTAATTTTATCCGTCTTTCATTTTGTTTTTCAAAAAGTGCTTTAGGTGCCAGTGCTAAAACGACTTTTTTGGACACACATTCTTTGACAAAAAAGGTTTATTTTGAGCCCCTCTATTGCTCTTTAAAATTTGGCCAGATATTTTTGAAACACCCTATATATTAATAAAATGCCCTTCTTCTTGTGGTCACCTAGAGATTACCACAAAAATTTTCAAGGACATTTTGAATTATACTTTAAACTTATCAAATGTCAAATTCTACCTTTTCATAATCTTTACCATCCTGATTTATCTTTCTGAATCTTCAGAAAACTTTTATTTGTTTTATGTTACTCATCTGATAAAGAAATAGAATGCAATCACAGTATTTTAGATAGAGAAATTTTGGACACATGGATGATTTTTGAGGTGCAAAAAGCTACAAAAATTTGAAAATCCATGAAGTATATTATTTCGAACAAAACACAACAGATATCTTTAAAACATACATGGGCATCTATCTGAAAGTAAAATAAAAATATTCTTAGCCTAATGATTGTTGAAACTTTTAAAGAACTTTACCTTAAATCCTATGAAGAAAAAACATATATTGAAATTGATCTTAATGTAGTGACAACTAATGTTGGTAAACAAAGCATATCTAAGCTTTGCTTAGCTTAGATTTTAGGGGAAATGCAAATGACAGGATAGTAAGGAACAGAAAGTGTGCATAACAAATGTGCCTGAATTTAACAAGATACTGCTTAGTTCAAATATTGAAGTAAACAACTTTCACCTCAAATCCTCTACTTATTCTGTTATATGTGTGTATTTATACATATTGTTGTTTTTTGGATCAACTACATATTGTTTTCTACCAAGAAATAACTTTCATTTTTTGGAAATCATAAGAAAACAGCTTAAATCAGACCCATTTCGCTAATATTATTAGAGCATGCCTTACAACTGTACTAGCTTGTTTGACACGTGCTTGTACTAATCTGTGAAAAGTTAGTCAGAGCCATATTGTATTATAATACTGATAGTATTATTTACTTAAATAATGGTCAAAATGATCCCACTCTAGGGAATTTTAAGGTGCGCTAGATGATTATTATATCATGGATTTTGTAACAGTTGCACCTAAAATTTATTCCTATAGCACTTCAAAAGGTAACACTTGTTATAAAATAAGAGGATTTACTTTAAATTATAAAAACTGTCAAAAACTAAATTTTGAGACTTTAAAACATTTGGATACAAATCAAGGTGATAAAGTGATAGTTAATAATCCATGTAAAATAAAGATTAATGATAAAAAATAAATAAAAAATATTTAAAATTCTTTTCAAAGGGGAAAAAGTGTATTCTGTAAATTTTTATTTTAGAGAATTACGATCAACACACACATACTTTGTGGTTGGTTATGTAGAAAAACAAATGCTACTTTATATGATAAAAATTATCTGTATAGTTTGTACTGTAAATAAATTATATTTTGCTATTTAAATGTGAAGAGTCATTTATTTAAAATGGTGTTTAATGTTTAATTGTATGGTTTGCATTTCTTTTAACTCAATTAGAATTCCAATGAATATAATTATTAAGTAATGATAAAAACTAAATATAAATAAGTACTGCAGTTGAAATAAATTTACTGACTTTGAAGCATTCATTTTTCATGTTGTTAATTAGGCCCACTGGGTGTGGTAAAATGCATTTTGTGAAAAATTTAATGCATCATTGGAATGTAAGGACATTTCCCAGTAATGTAAAATTATGCTATAGGTCATATCAAGTTCTCTGAAATATGCTTAATGAGATATTTTAATACAGCATTCGAAAAGCTGTATTAAAACAGCATTCCACAGCATATAAGCTGTATTATTACAGCATTCTAAACTGTATTATGTACAGCATTCTAAACTGTATGCATTACATTCTAAGCTGTATTATTACAGTATTCTACACCATTCGATAGTGCATTTAAATCAGTCTGGCGACTGATTTAAGTGCACTTTCGAATGCTGTAGTTGTGATGCAGTTTGATGAATGAGTTGCTTAGAAACAAAGGTTAACAAAATTATACATGGAAAGAAGTCATAGATATTTGTCAATTTTTATTGTGCAAAACAGGGCTAAAAAAAAAATTGTTCAACATGCCCAGGGCCTATGAAAATTCCATTTAGGCATGCATTATTTTTTACTACACACCCGGCTAGGCATTCATTTAAGAATATTTAGTGAACACTTTCTCTCTTCAATTGTACCATGATGAAGAATGTGGGGAAATTTTGTAGGTGAGATTAATAAATTTCAGTTTTGACTGTCATAATTGGAAATATTAAGTCATTGATATATTTATTTCATGAAAAGCGACTGATTTTCCAGTTTTAATATTGAATTATGTAGACTGTATATAATGAAACATAATACATACAATTTCCTAGGCTCCAGAGCTATTGACAATGTAAAATGTCATCAGCAAGATGTTGGGCATGTAAATTTTTAGCTTTTGTATCTATTATCTTTTGGACAACATGCAGAAGGGTGTGTAGATTTTTCTTATACTGACAGTAGTGAAATATGCTTTTCATCAAGATATATATGAAATTTCATTAAATACACACTGTTTAGTTTTATTTAAAAATTCTAGGAATTGCAGCCGAGTCCAACTTTTTGAGATGCTAATTATACCTTGGTAAAGTTAACTCTTTTCTGAAAGCTAAGACAATGCAACACATAAATCCTTTACTTACTTACTTACTGATTTAAAAGCTGACAATAGAGAAAAGGTATACTCACAAAGCAGGGTTCATACGGATTTTAAAAGTACATAATTTTAATCTGAAAAATTAAGCACCACAATTTCTACACATTTTGATATAAAGTACGTAATTTTTGTTTTAGAATCTTGTAATTTGAAAGTTTTTATATACAATTTTTTGAGATACCAGTTATACCTACATAATGTTAACTTTTTTTTAAAAGCTATGACTATGCAACACATAAACGCTTTATTTGCTTCCTTACTGATTTGAAACCTGACAATAGAGAAGAGGTATACTCGTGTAAAGCAGGGCTCATATGTGCCTTAAAAGTACTTTATTTAAACCTGAAAAATTAAGTACCCTTAAAAGTACTTAATTTTGACAGTTTTTTAATATAAAGTACTTAAATTTTGCTTTAAAATCTTGTAACTTGAAAGTTTTTATATAAAATTTCGAATGACTTTACGCCGTCACAAAACATGTTATTTTTGCACATTTCTTCCTTTATCTTGTATGTATGTCATATTTTCTTATTGCAAGCATTTTTTTTTTTTTTACATATACAATAATCATTGCTAAAAATAAATGTCTAATGTTGACATTCGTGAATATATCATATTTTCTTACAAGTGGGTAACTTATATTAGATGCTTAAAAATTCTTTGTTTCGAAATCTAAAAATGAGTAGAGGCCTATGTTTATCAGCCTCATTAGTTGATATAAAATATGGTTCGAATGTATTTTAGACCCAATTTTCGCATCCCATCGCATCAATAAGCTTTAAAGATTTTTTAGAAAGAACTTGCAATGATTTGCACTGAAAATGTTGATAGTAATGTAAATGTAAATTTACATTCAAAGAATTTAGTTGGAATTCTTTTAACAAACAGCTTGTGACTATTTTTTTTTTTTGTGGTAACTAAAAATTTACTTAATTTAAAATAGAATGTAGGGGATTTACCTACACAAAATTGAAATTTCTGCTTTGATATTGCAAGTTGTGTACAAAGATGCATTTGAGACATGCTCGACGGCGTTAAGAATAATTGTAGATATAGAGATATCACATCTTAACCTAAGGGAAGCTGGTTGGTCCAACAGACGTATCAGTCGTCATCTTGGTCTGAGTGATATGGTAGTTGCTCGGTGTTGGCAACAGTGAATCGGAGAAGGCACATTAACCATCGCAGAGGCTTCGGAAGCCTCAGACATAACTTTTAGAAAGGATCGTGCAGTCAAAAGAGGAGCCACGTCCACATCAATGGCGTCTCTATCAGCTATTTGAAGGCATTTACCTTCCCCCATGCATTCTGTATCAAGGGATATTAATTGGAGATGACTGGCAGAAGGTGGGATTAGATGTCGACTTCCATTAGGGCATCCACCACTGACCCCTCAATATAGCCAAAGCTGTCTGGATTGGTGCCGAGCTCGGTCAGCCTGGACAGTGTCCAATTGGATACATTTTGTCTTCAGCAACGAAACCCGTTTCTCTCTTAGTGCTGATGACTGCTGCATACGCATGTGGAGGAGGACTGGCCAGCATTCTAATCCCGCATTTGTTGTCGAGCGGCACACAGCCATCACACGTGGTGTGACAGTCTGCTGACCCATCTCGTGTGACAGCCGATATCATCTAGTTATGCTGCCTGCCAATCTGACGGTTCGCTTGTACATTGAGGATATTCTGCAGCCGAGTTTTCTGTCTATGCTGTCAAGCCGTCCAGATTCCATTTCCGAACAAGACAATGCTCGACCACATACTGCACGACTTTCTCAACAATATCTTCAATGATTTAATACCCTCCCTTGGTCACGTAGGTGCCCAGACCTATCACCAATAGAACACATCTGGGACATGATGGGTTGGCAATTACAATTATACAAAACTATTTTAAAAAATCGACGGCGGCTCTAATCCGATGGAGTTGAAACGGTTTTTGACGTGAATAGCATATTGTAAAATAAAATTTCAGTAAAGTTGAGTAAGTTTATTCGATTTTTCAGACCCGTTTGTTTCGTTTACAGGATATCTTCAAATTACTCTCAAACTGTGTATAGCTATCACTTATAGTTTTCGCCCCGAATTCATCTTAATACTCCGAGCATTGACGCCACGTATACATATCCAATTACTTTGCGAACTTGTATGACGGCATATAAATTAAACATATATTTGACGGCATATAAATTACCGATTGTATACACTTGCAGGGCTTTCAAAGAGCTACAAATTCTTGATTATTACTCCTAGCAAGCCCCTTTTAGTTTTTGAGATATAAGCATTACAAACAAGAAAAACTAAAAATTTTCTATATTCTTCAAGATTATTACTCAAAAACTAATTTTTTTTATTTAATATTTTGAACTGATTTTTCGAGGAAAAAAGTTCAAAATATTAAAATATTGATATTATTTTTATATATTCATAATCTGAACCCTATTTCTGACAAACAAGAAAAATAATTTACATTTTTATGAATTAGGTTCGGGAATAGAACGAACGTAATCCACGAGAATGAAGTAGAATAGATTGGTGAATAATATTACACATGAAAAGGGAGCTTGCTACTTTTTTATTTTGTGTAATGTTTTTGAAAATCGTGCACTATCTCGAGAACGGTTCATGCTAGCGTTCTAAAGTTTGTATTATTCGTTTTCCAATGAAAAACTATGTGAGGAATGATGGAGTGACTATGTATGATTAGTAAAGGTCTTAATTTTTAAAGATTTTTGTTCAAAAATTTATTCGAAAATGGAGGGGACGAGGTTTTCAAACATTAGATTGCGTTTTAAATCGGGGCTCCAGTATTTTCTGGTTATATTAATCGTACCAAATTACGTTCCAAAAAACTCGTTCGTGAGATCTCGTTCACGACTCACGAACACCCACACAGACGGACATTACATGAAAAGCATTCGATTCGAATTCAGGGATGCTTAACACTAAAGGTACCATGACCGGTGTAAACTTTTAATTAGAAAATTCGCATATAATGTTATCGCTTTTTTTATTAAATGTATACAATCAATTTTACAATATTAATTTTTCTTCTTGTGTTTGTATGATAAAGATACATAGGCTACCGTTATCTATCGCGACCGGCCATTTGACCGGGAGAAAAATTGATTGTCTTATAAGGTTATAGGGTGCACATTCCACATATTGTCATCAGTTTCCTGCACATTTCTGCAAGGACTGTTGTGTAGAAAGTTCAATTTGAAATAATTGTGTATTAAAATTTCAATAAAGTGCGTAAAAATTTCAAGTTGCAAGAAAAGGTGACAAAAACTAAAAAGTATTACTAGTTAGTTTATATTTTGTTTTTTACAGCGTTACTCTATTCCTAATCTCCACCCTGAGAAAATGTCGAAACATTCAAGACACATCAAGTTCTTAGAAGAAATAAATAACATAGACGAAGAATTTTTGGAAAATGATGAAAGTGAAGATATATTATTTGAAAATGATAATGATCTATTAGACACTGAGTGTGAGCCTACAGATACCGACGATGAAGAGGAGACTATTGTGAATATAATACGTAGAGGACGAAAAAGAATGAGAAGTTCTGAAGATGAGAATGAGAAAATGAGCAGTATATTTCGATTGATGGCACTGTTTGGGAAGAAATGCAAATAGGTGCTACATCTGGGAGAGCAGCACTTCATAACATTTTCAGGGAAGAATCAGGTCCAACTGGATATGCAAAACTTAATATTGTAAAGGGTAAAGTGAAGACTGCATTTTCGTTGATAATTGATCACCGTATTATGAAATATATAAGAACATGCACAATAAAAGAAGCCCGGTTTTCGTTAGATCACTGAAGTCAAGCAGCATCGGGCGCGGTTAGTACTTGGGTGGGTGACCACCTGGGAACACCGCGTGCTGTTGGCACTTTTCGGATGCGGTAGCCCCGTGGTTTGCGCTGGATTTGCACGCTCCCACAACTGCCGCCGTGTTTATGCGGAGTACGATCACGTTAAACATGTGGGTCCGTAAGTCCTTCCGAGAGGTTGGTGGTAGGGGAAGGAGGGTACGGTCCCTGTGGATGCCTCCCCCACTGGGTTCCCGTCTAAATAGTGTGGCGCTTCCCGGCCATTCAAACGGTTACCTTACACCTTTCTGGTAGGTCGGACGGTCTGGGTCTCAACAACAGCAATAAAAGAAGCAAATCGAGTTTTAGCAACCGAATGGAGTCTATTACCTTAAAGTTACTTTGTTTAATATTTCCTTACTGAAATCAATATTACCTGCATTCAATCAGAAAAAATAAAGTTTTTATCTAAAAACCGGTCATTTAATCGGTTACGGTACTAATAGGTATATATTGAGTGTTGGTACGTTTAGTGTTAAAATGGGCTCTTTCGTCAAAACCCGGAGTATTTAAGAATCTTATTAATTGCTTAGCGAAGGCTGACAGAAGTTAACGATAAGTATCTACAAGAATCACTTTCTGAGATTTGTTAACTTTTAACCTGAATTTCAAAGCCATTTCTGAAAACTTGAAAAAATTAAGCTTTTTGGATGCATTTAATACAAGACCGTTATAAATAGCTATCATCAGCAGAGGTATGCGGGCTTTAAAACTTCCGCATTTTCTGTCAGTGTTTTATACACACCCGCATATCAAATCGACAATGCATGATTTTTCATGTTTGACCTAATTTGACCAATCGACTTTTTGTTTAGATCGCGCTACTCGCAGTTTGAATGAAGTTGCTAAAAATATCTTAAAATGACGATGACGCCACAACTGTATGAATAAAATTTGGGAGAATTTTGACAAAAGCAGCTTTTGAAGGTAAGATATAGTAAATGTGATGTCGGGGATTTTTTTTTTTTTACAACCTTTTATTAACACTTTCAGCATAGTTGAAAAATGTTTCTGACTTTGATATGAATGAATTGATTCATTGATTTTACATAGGCAGACGATTTATAAAATGCAAAGGCTTGTCATAGTTACAATAATTTCAAAGAACTAATTTAACTGGAAATAGGCAAATTATGTAGTTTCTGTAATAATGACATATTACAATTGTGACTTAATATTAACTGCAAATGCATGGTGAACAAACACTACGCAAATTATACTTTCGATGACGTCATCCGATTAAAGTTCATTTTGTGTAACTAGCATTGTCTTTCTCGATGAAGTTTTAAGATTAATTTTGTCGATGGCAATTTTTGAAGCAGCTTAAAATTTAAATAAAATTGCATTTCAGCTGGAAAGTGTTATAATCAATGCTTTTATGCGTGATTGATCTTTCTTGTTAGTGTCTGTTTATTTAACAGTATGATTTAGATTTTTGAAGCCCTACGTAATAAGGTTTTAATAATCATAGTAACATGATATTTGTTGAGTGGTGGTTGTTTTTGATGTGAATAACATCTATGGTTGGGTACCTCTGGTTGAAATCGGAGCTTCATGAAATATATTAACATTTTGTACGCGTATATCTCCGAACTTAGAAAAAAAATGTAAACAATTTTTATTTGTTTTGTAGAAAATATAGTTATAGTTATGCATATTTAAAAAAATAATTTTAATATTTTGAACTTTTTTTTAGGAAAACTAAAAATGTTTTTGTCAAAGTGAGATTCGCCCCACTTTACTGCTCACTTAAAAAAGCATTTAAACGTCAAAAGATAGATATAAACAGTAAGCAACAAAAAAATGTTCATTAGGAAATCCAGTTTCTACATCAGCCAGCTCGGTGACTGAGAGATTAAAGCATACGTCTCCTCGTATTCTCTTTGCAGGGTTGTGGGTTCGAGTCCCACCCGCAGGTATGGATGTCTTGATATCCCTTAAGGGCGTAGTGTCCCCTTTCCCCTCATTTTGAACTATTTTGAAAAGATATTTCGAATTTCAGTATTTTAATATTTCGAACTGTTTTGAAAATGTTTAAGGAAGGTAAACCTCACCATAGGCGCCAACTTGAAAAATTTTGGGGGATCCCGAAAATTTGAAATAGAATGATCCATCATGTATTTTTAATAGGATATAAGTCTAATTTAAATTTTATTCAGTCAGATTAGCTGGCATAATAAAATGTCTAAAATGCTAAAATGAAGCACATTATAGTTAGGTACAGAAAAACATTTTTTTTTTCTTTAAATAATTATTTATTTTATTTATTTTGCTTTTGTAGGCGCCCTATTAATATACAATATACAGATACTGTGTGAATTCCCAATTAAATTATTTTTACAAAAGTAATAAAAAAATGTATCATTTATATTTCGGTCTTTTTACCGACGTTAAAAATGTCAACAAATTTATCTTTAAATCATTTCAGAGTTAAAAGCTTGTATCCAGAATACAATAAACAGTTTGAGGAGCAAATTTCTTTACGCACCTCATGGGAAACGGGGAATGAATAATGAAACACTTGAAGAATGGATAACGAAAGGCAAAATCTATGCATATATACATACATTTTCTCCACTACCTACGAGCAAAAAGAAATCTGATGTGGGCAGCACATGACATTCCTTATATAATGCAATGAATTGACTACTTTTACAGCAAAAAATTAGGATATTCTTATAGTAGATACTTATATTCTTTCCAAGATATTGAATATTCGTCAATTAGTCGCCATTTTCATTGATTTAGCGTCACTTTTATCCATTTGGTGAGATTTTCGTTAATTTAGCGACATGTAAAACACTCGCCAAGTTGGCGACATTCCGCCAAATTCGTCGCCAAAATCTCGCCAAGCGTTATGGACGCAGAAATAAGTTATTCTTATAGCAGATAAATGACTATTGGCGTTCAAATACAAAAGTATTACTCAAAGTATCTTTTCTCATGAATGGAACGAGCTAGATCCACGAGAATGATGTCACCAAATTTATCGCGTGATATTACATATGAAAAGTGAACATGTTTCTCAACAGTTAATATATATTTTTCAATTTATGCGATTTTTTGATAAATTTATTTGAAAAATGTGCAATATCTCGAGAACGGTTCATACTAGCGTTCTAAAGTTTATGTCAATCGTTTTCTAAGGAAAAATTACATAAGAAATGTCTACTTACGTAACTTTATTAAAGGTTTTGATTTTTTGATGATTTTTTCGAAATTTCACTCGAAAATTTAAGGGGAGTTCTGAACATTCGATTGCATTTAAAAACAATAGGCTTCCAGTATTCACGGATTGCAAATTTTGTACCTAATTTCATTCGAATCGCTCCATTCGTTCGTGAGATATCGTCTCCACAGACTCACTGACACACACACACATACTTTCACACACACACAGACATCACATCAAAAATGTTTGATTTGTGATCAAGGATGCGTGAAACGCGCTCTCCCGTCGAAAACTCAAATTCGAATTTTCGACCCCGTCACAATACTTTCCTTATACATTATGTATATAAGAAAAGTAATATTAGGAGTTCCAGAAACCCACAGAAAAATTGTTGGGGATTCAAAATGTGCCTCGAACACACGAAGTCTGCGCCTCTGAACCACCCACAAATATATTCACGTGAAACCATTTTGGCTCCATTGCTCCAAATTGCCGATTTTTTGTGGTACAATTTATTTGTTTAGATTTTGAACTTGATCGATCCAGCCTGTATGCTTGGCCCGCTGTAGAAACGTACTTATTGTTTGGGAATAACTCGACAATCAAAGCATCTAGATCTAGACACACCGAATTTGATGTCATTGTCCTTGGTTGTATGTTTTAATTCCTTGGATATTAAACCTTATCGGGCTAGCCGGTCCTGGACCCGTTATATGAATTAAATTTGATTTTAGGAGAATAACTTGGAAATGGAATTAGAAACTCCAATTTTGGTATGTCGTTGTCTTTTGCATTATTTTATTTTATTTTTCATTTTGAACCACATCGGGCTAACCAGTCTTAATTAGGAATGTACTAGATTTTCGGGAATAACTAGAGATCCAGAGTAGCTATAGAAAACATCACGCTATCTTTTGTGGTATATTTCACATTTTTACTACTTTTTTTATTTTGAACCTTACCAGCGCAGCCGCTCTTGGGCCCGCCGTAGTAGGGCCGCCGTTCTCATTTGTTTTGAAATAAGTAGAGAACAGGAACAGCTAGAAGGTCCAAATTTGATATGTTGTAATCGTTTATATATTTAACTTATATAAATTTTAATAATTATATTTTTCTGTCATTTAAATTACATGCAAATAAAAGAGGGTACTTAAAAAAAACTATGTTTTTTGCCTTTACTCGTTTTCTCATACTGTTACTGTATAGAAAAAGTAAGTATCTCCATAAATGTGTTCGAATTCGAGATTTTGTCGTTATAAGACTTTGTCGAACAAGCACGTTCTAAGACACATTCGAATAATCACGTGCAAACGTGTTGGAAACCGTTCAAAAAGATTACTATTATTTAATATAATACTTTTGTTAAATTAAACTTAATATACATGGTCGTAAATTGCTCGTAATAATGGACTCATTATTAAATTGTACATTGCGCTGTGTGCCGCTATTAACCCTCCAATTATTTATCTTTCGCGCGAATTTTGTAAAAGAATATTAATTAACATAATACTCAATTGATTGTACCATTTTAACTTTAACAATAAAACATTTATTATCAACATATAATATACTTATTAATTTTACTACACAATTAATTATGTTATTTCGGCGGAGGGAGACCATGTGAGACCATTAATAAAAATACTTAAAATGGCTTAAGACCTGGTATCCAATTTGAGGAACACATACCTTCAAGTTCGACTTTGACCATAGACCATAATGCTTGCATCAGTAACTCGTACTGGCCGTAACTCTGGATGTTTAGCTCCATCTCGTACTTCTGATTGCACTGCACATTGATCTAGCCATCGAAGTCGTTCTTTACATCTTTAGTCATACTCGTAGTCGACACATCTTTCTACGTTTCGTGCTCCTTAATTTCGAGCTGTTAATCTCTTAACCTGATCGTCGTGCTGTACGACCGTTTCTTACCAAGTCATCCGTATAAATCTATTTTTATCGTCGTTCTTATGTCACAGGTTGAGGCTCTTTTGCCTCAGAACTGACACTCCCCCTTTGCTTTGATTGGCAGTCTTCACAGTGACGCCACAAGCATCTTCTCCATTGGTTAGCCTTTCCATCTAATGTCGTTACTTCACATTTTCTTAAGAGTTCGTTCGACCCCCTCTGTCTTGACACTCCTAAATTTATGATTTTGGTTGACCCTTGGGTCAGCGCACTGTAAACCTTGGCGTCATTCAGACTGGAGGTATTGTCCGATGTTTAAGACATAATAAATAATGTACATAAAACTGTCTCACCAGAACAAGTGTGAGATCTATTTCTGGTCTCACAAAACGTAAATACATTTCGAACACTTTCGAAAATACATTTTGCAAAAATGTACAGGTACACAATTAAATGTATAAAAACGCATAAGCTAGAATGATGGTTAACAGGGTGTCCAACCAGTCAATCGCGGCGTGATTTTGAGCAGATTTTTACTTTTCCCTCCATTTTATGTACTTAAAACATTTCATTAATTCATTTCAATAAGAAACAAGGGGAATTCTAAAATTGATGATCACTCTGTATCCTTCAACCGAGGTACGTATACAAAAAGTTGAGCCATTAGATCTTTAGCCAATCAAAACTCTCAACGGCTTTGGTTGGTTCTCGATGGCATGCGGGTTTTAATTGGACCTTCAAATCTTATATATTAGTTTTGATGTAATAGCTGAGACCGCTTTTGGTCCTAGATAACGTACTAGGCAGAAAGCCAATTAAAAGAAATCTTCCTTAGCATAGTCTTTCTTATAGGGCATTTTATATCGCCAGCATTATATTTTTAAAATTGAATTATATTTTACTGTCGTTAGCTCTGTTTTTGTTCGTTGAAAAATCTTCTGGTTTTAAAAGAAATATTCCTTAGTATAATCTTTCTTATAGGGCATTTTATATCGCCAGCATTATATTTTTAAAATTGAATTATATTTTACTGTCGTTAGCTCTGTTTTTGTTCGTTGAAAAATCTTCTGGTTTTAAAAGAAATATTCCTTAGTATAATCTTTCTTATAGGGCATTTTATAACGCCAGCATTATATTTTTAAAATTGAATTATATTTTACTGTCGTTAGCTCTGTTTTTGTTCGTTAAAAAATCTTCTGGTTTTAAAAGAAATATTCCTTAGTATAATCTTTCTTATAGGGCATTTTATATCGCCAGCATTAGATTTTTAAAATTGAATTATATTTTACTGTCGTTAGTTCTGTTTTTGTTCGTTGAAAAATCTTTTTAGCTCTATTTTCAAGCTCTATTTTCCTTAGTATAATCTTTCTTATAGGGCATTTTATATCGCCAGCATTAGATTTTTAAAATTGAATTATATTTTACTGTCGTTAGTTCTGTTTTTGTTCGTTGAAAAATATTTTTAGCTCTATTTTCAATAAATATTCTTCAACTTCTTACGGAAAGTAATGCAATAAAGTGTTTATTTATTTCTTAATTTATTCCGCTACAAACATATTCAAATATATGTCACACATTTTGGAAATGCGCTTAATATTTTACGCAATTATATATGCGCAATATTATATATGCGCAATATTATATATGCGCAATATTATTATGCGCAATATATATGCGCAATATTATTATGCGCAATATATATTATGCGCAATTATATATGCGCAATATTATTATGCGCAATTTGGAGGCCAAATGCATTGTTTACAAAACAAAACCGCACACAAATTTATATCATCAACCGCAGGCTTAATTAATTGCAAAATTGTTAGAGAATATAAATTACAGGGTGACATTTTCTTTCCCTTTCCTCTTCATCCGAGAAACATCGTCGTTAGATACTATTTCCCAAGAAATTACTTGTCTTAGACATGTTTTGAGCAGACCACAACGAAATTTTAATTTTCCTAAAGGCTCGGCATTAGTTACTTAAGTGTAACTTTAAATTATTCGTAACCACACTCATTATAATCCCACGGAAAGTTAATAAAACAAGTGATGCATTAAAAGGGACATCGTTGTTAATTACTACAACATATAAATACGTGTTCTCATGTCTGTAAATGCGTATTATCTACTTACCGAAGATGGGGGCGGCCAGCATAAGCATTTAAGTGCTGTTTTATGCAATTGTGGTTGAAGAAAAGCTAAGCGAAATTACCCTTGAGATGCTTCAGTTTAGAAAACAGTTTAAGGACGTTATAAAGTATAGCTCTTTATAAGTATTAAGAACCTTGAAGTTCCAGAACGGGCATCCCTTGAGAATCAACTGTATATTTTCTTTAAGTGTACGTTGTGTAAATTTTATCTGATATACAACATGAAACAGCGAATATATATAGAGTGTGATTATAAAGAACACATAGACAGAGATGGCATATATAGACAAGTAATGTTAATTTCAGAAGGATAACGCAATACAGTAATGACATAGACATGGTGATCAGTAGGCAGTAGGACAGCCTCTTGCGGCGATATCAGCAGAAACCCTTCGAGAAACAGATGCAATGAGTGTGCGAATACTTTTCTGAGGGTTTGATGACCATATATCTTCAACCATCCTCCAAAGATCGTCATTTGTTTGAGGCAGGGGCAGGGCAGTCAAAGGACGGCCAATCACGTCCCATATATGCTCGAAAGGTAAGAGATCTGGAGACAGCGGTGGCCAATGAGGAGCCTGGATATCTTGCAAGACTTAACTGCTGATGGTTGCCGTGTGTGGTCACGCGTTATCTTTCTGTAAAACAGCATATTGCAACCGCTGAAAGTAGAGCAGTGCAACCGGCTGCAGCAGCACCTCATCCCCCGTATCGGCATGCCGTCATTTTGCCTCTGTTACGAACCAGAGAAGACCGGCTATCAAGACAATGGCACCCCAAACCACGAATCCGCGTTGTCGAGCAGTATGGCTTTCAAAATTCGCAGCAGGATTCGATCTGTTTCCACGTCGCCTCTAGACTCACACATGGCTATTGTCATTCGGCAAACAGAACCGAGACTTGTCGCTGAACCCTGTCCAATTCAGTCGTCTAAGATGCTTCGGCCCGACACCATTGTAACCTCTCATGTCGGTGTGTTGTCGTCAATGGCAGTCTTCGTAAAGGACGGTTTGAGTGCAAGTCGCTTTCGGCCAATCGTCGAGAAACTGTTCTTGCTGATATTGGAAAATTTAATGAACCCTGCAAATTCTGCAGAATGTCTACAGTTGTCGTTTGTGGAGCCGCCAACGCATGCCCTCGAATGCGTCGATCAGCGCTTGCTGACGTACGTCTGGATGAACCTGTACCACTGCGATGATTCACATGCCCTCCTTCAACCTTACTTTTCCAAATCCTTTGCACAGTGGATGCATCTACGCGTATTTCAGCAACGATACGTTGGTGCGACCGCCCAGCCGTAAGTAGGCCTAAAATGAATTCCCTCGCAATTAATCCGGCGCTCTAATCACGTGGCCTAATTGCACTTCAGATCATTTACCTACATCGGTCAGCTGCAATTAATTATGTGGTCAAAGTATCATATTGTTGTATTTTCTATGTCGGGTAGTGTATATGGATTGAGTATCAACAAAGATATAAATAAATGTATCGTAAATAAAAAGTTGCTTTGCAAATGTTACAAAAAAGTGTGGCTTAACTCGACTTTCATATCTTAATTCATTTTTATGTAGCTTGCTGGGTTTTTCGTTTCGTTTTGTTTTGTCTTGTTTTCAAATTTCACAAGTAAAATTTTGAAAAATCGGTATCGTGAATCCGAATGATTATTACAATTATAGAGTGTTACCCTTCACCTTAAAGGACTTGACAAAGTACTTCGATTGATACAATACTTGGCAATGTACCACCGGCGGGGATAATTTGTCCCCCCCCCCCGAGGGAGGCTTATGAAGTCATGAACACAAAAATTGAATCGTGGCTATTTCTCACATCAATGATTGAAACTAAAAGTCTCGTGATCTTGATCCATAAATAAACCCGTTCATGCATGACTATGTTCTATGCCGCCATGTTAAAAAAATATAAAATTTCGAAAAAAATATCGAAGTTTTCGCTCGACTTGAAAAAAAAATTCTATATTATTTTGTTAACAAAACCCGATATAAAGTTTCATGAAAATCCATTGATAATTGTAGTCGCTATCGTTTACACAAGAAATCGACCACCGACATCATAGACAGACGGTCATCACTCCAGAAATAGTCAAAACGCGCGCGTTCCGGAGATCTTAAAACATATATTGACATCAAAATTTCGAATTCAAAAATTTTCGTGAAAACAATACTTTCTTTATAATAACATAGTATGACAAAGTAACAAGAAAAATCAATCATGCATAAAGCATTGATTACGAAACACTTTCCAATTGCAATGCAATAATATTTAAACATCTCTAAAATGCGATATATTCAGCGGTGATATTTTTAAAATTATCACAGTACTAAAATAATTAAATTTTACTTAAAAACTTAACCATGGTGGTAAAAGTAGTTTCTAACTTCATGCTTAAAACTTCATCGGAAAAGAAAATGCTATAAAATCGTCTGCTTCACTATGTAAAATCAATGAATATTTCATTCATATCACCTATATTCCAGACTCCAGAACTAAATAATTTTGCGTTAAAACAATTTAGCAATTCTTATCCAACTCTTCTTACAGCTTGATTTGTTTACATTCTGCATACGTTAAAATTAGGCTTCGTTGTTGAAATAATCAAAGTTTGGTAATGATTTAAACTAAAAAATATTGTAATTGCTTTGGCACAAAATATAGATGCACAGAAAATAACACAATAAAGCTGTTTCAGGACGGATGCAATACTAAATATATATTTAAAAGAACTTTAAAAATCACGATTTTGACAGTGGGAAAAAATATGGATACTATATTTTATTTTGAGGGGGATCACGTGATCTCTTCATATAATATGGATTTAATTATTATTTTAATTTTTTTTTTAAAAAGTACCTAACATATTTTGCTCGAATTTTTTTTATATATTTTATGTGATAATTTGAGTATTTCCTAAAATTATCAAATCAATTTGCGAATTTTAAGTTCGCTTAAAAAATGTTTGAAAAATTGGGTCCCATAGGTTCAATGTATTTCACTTTTTCAACCCGGGTTCAATCCAAAACTAATTGGGTGATATTATTCATTCACATTCCCATACGTCCTACTGACCATCTCAACAACATACTAAAATTTCATTTTGATAAAGTCATTTCTACAGCAGTTATCGTGCGAACGGACAGTCAGACAGACAGAATGAACAAAGTAATAAACACTTTTCAACTATGTTGTAAAGTGTTAAAAATGAAAACATAAAACAATCCGTATGAATTAAAACTAATTAATAAAAGAGAATGAATAACAATGGATAGAAGGCAATGAAATTGTAAAATCTTCAGGAGGTGTATGCAAAACTTTACCTTCTAAATAGTACTTTTCATTGAATGGCCTTGTTACTTTAAACAAAAAGACACTCCTAAGTACTATAAATAGAATGAATATTAGAGAATGCAAGATAAATTTCTAAATATATAAAAAGTAAACTTACATGTGAAAACATGGACGACAACCAGATTCTTATCACACTTGAAGTGAAAAGACATAGTACATTATATTTAAACTCTTTTATTATTATTATTTTATATATATATATATATACAGGGTATATATAAATTGTTTTGACAAAATAAGAGGAGTGATAGTACCCATCAAGATGAACAATATTTACAATGGAACCTAAGGGTCGCATTCCCGTCTAAGTGTCAGAAAAGCGTAAAGTTATAGTTGAACTTTCAACAGTGAAAATAAGAAGAATTAACGTAATTCTAAGTTGTACAATCCCATTTATTTACACCAGATAAAGACTCAAAGTAGATGCTCAAAGTGACGGCTAAGAGTGTCGTTACACAATTCACAATGACGAATGAACGACTGGCGCACCCTTTCGGAGACACCTGGTGTAGTGTTTATCCTGTCCACTATAACAACGATTCTCACGACGAAATTTTCTACTGAGTCCACAGGTATTTCGTACTCCAATGATTTTATGTGCCCCCAGAGCAAGTACAGTGAATTGAGGTACGGTGAGCGTGGAGGCCAAGCCACAGGTCTACTACGTCCAATCCACCGTCCGGGATAGGTGGCATTCAAGAAGGGTCAGATGACTAGAAGTGACGGTGATGTTCTGGAGATGTGATACACTTCTCCTGCACGACAGCTTTGTCGTCCGAAGTTGCGACTCGTGCTTGTTGGACGTGTTTCGAAGTTACTCTTTTCTGACACCCAGAATGTTCCTAAGTTCCATAGTAAATATTTTTCTTCTTGATGGGTACTATCACCCCTCTTATTTGTCAAAACAGTTTATATACACCATGTATACATATCCCAAGAATTGAAATATATCACCGAAGACAAGACAGCGAGTAATAAATTTGAGCTCTTTAGCTGGTCCGGCTCTCAAATTATTCTTAGAAAATATGTATCTTCCTATGGCAGGCCCAGAGCGAGCTGGACCTGCAAATTTCAAAATTGGAAAAAAAAATTACAATATATTACGAAAAGCAACAATATGTCAAATTTGAGCCTGCTCCTGCTCTCAAATTATTTTTTCAATATGCATCTTATGAAAGAGGACAAGCTGGACCGGTTAGGTTCAAAATCCAAAGAATCATAATGCTCCTTAAAATACAGCGACATTTTAAATTTCATGCCAATATAAATAGTGGAACTCGGTTTGTTAGGGCCTCAAAAATTTTAACCTCGTATAAGGAAAGCAAAGAGTTCCTGGCAGACGCAATTTAGATCGGATAACTGTTGTCGCACAGGTAGAAGGTGCGCGCGCATTTTCTTTTAAATCTATTTCCAATGGAACATCTTCTGCTCGGAGAGACACAATCTGTTTTTATACATTTATTTACTTCGAGTAATATATAATTAAAATAATAAAACGACTTTGCCATAAAATATTTGGATAGATACTGCCTGTCTTGTTTTTCCTAACGCTTAGCTCCTATTTATTTGACATAAATTTATTGATATTTGCTCCAAAATACCTTTAAATATAGTTACGAGTATTATTCAATTTACATTTTACTTTGGGCACAAATATGTTATAACATATCACATATTAATCAAAATTAAATTTCACGCCTAATATTTTATGCTGATCATGCACTTTTGCACTTAAAATACATTGTCTAAGAAGAGAATCATCTGAAAATTATATCATTAACTGTAGTCTTAATTAATTGCAAAAATGCGAAGAAATTGCTTACTGTTTTGTTCGCTGTTTTGTTAAGAAATTGTTCACCGTTTTTCAAAGAAGTTGTTCACTGTTTCAAATTAAGATTGTTCACTGTTTCATAATGAATAATGACATAACAATTTAACATGCATTTTACTTTGGGTATAAATATTTTATAACATATCACATATTAATCAAAATTAAATTTTACGCCTAATATTTTATGCTGATCACGCACTTTTGCACTTAAAATATATTGTCTAAAAAAAGAATCACCTGAAAATTATATCATTAACTGTAGTCTTAATTTATTGCAAAAATGTGAAGATATTGTTTACTGTTTTATTCACTGTTTTGTTAAGAAATTGTTCACCGTTTTTCACTGTTTTTCAAAGAAGTTGTTCACTGTTTCAAATTAAGATTGTTCACTGTTTTACAATGAATAATGACATAACAATTTAACATGCATTTTACTTTGGGCATAAATATTTTATAACATAGCACATTAATTAAAATTTACGTTAAATATTTTATGCTAATCACGCACTGTGGACTTAAAATGCACTGTCTAAAAACAAAGCCCACCTGAAAATTATACCATTAACTGCAGTCTTAATTAATTGCAAAAATGTTAAGAAAGATAAACCCCCAAGACGAAACTTTCTTCAGCCATCTCTGCCGAGAAAACATGATGATTAGATTCTTCCCGAGAAATTACTTGTCTTAAGCATGTCCTAAATAGGCCACAACAAAATTTTAATTTTCTTACAGGCATGGCATGAGTTGCTAAACTATAATTTTAAATCTTCCGTAACGCTCTCATTATAACCACTAGCGAAGTTAATAATGCGAGTGATTCATTATAAGAGACATCGCTGTTAATTACTGTACACATATAAACAAAGTGTTCTTAAATGCTGGTATTACATTATATATATATACCCCAGATAGGGGGACTAGCACAAACCGCAGTGTCATTTTATGTAATTAAGGTTGAAGAAAAGTCAAAATATATTAAACTTGATGGGTTTAGGGAGGAAATAGTAGAGGCATTATTAAGCGCAGTAATAGGCGTAAATAGTTGAGAACCTTAAAGTTCTATGATTTTACTCGTCCCTGGAGAGCCTACCGTTTCCTTCAATGGAATGTTCTATTAAATTTTAGTTCATGCATATAAACAAATGGAGATATAATTTCACATTAGTTAATATTTTACTTAATTTTATGTGATTCGTTTGATAAATATATTTGAAAAAAGTTCAATATTTCGAGAATAGTTCATGCTAGCTTTCTAAAATTTGTGTCAGTTGTTTTCTAAAATTATATTCTTCTCTAAAGTCTTTTGATGATTTTATCATATTTCATTCGAAAATTTGGGGTCTTCTAAACATTCAATTGCGTTTAAAATTAATAGGTTTCCAGTATTCATTTAAATTTCGTTCTCTCTCTCTCTCTGACACACACACACACACACACACACACACACACCATCTTAAAAACGATCGATTCAAGTTCAGGGATGCTTAAAACGTGCTCTTCAGTCGAAAACTGGAATTCAAATTTTCGACCCCATTACAATACTTTCCTTATACATCATACTATGTATACAGGAAAAATAATTATTTCAAAACAACATTTTTTTGTGACATCCTGTATTTTATTGATAGATTTTAAATCTTTCGTGTTGTTTTCGATTATAAAAAAAAAATCTCATATGATATTATGCATTTATGCATGTCTACAGATAAACAGTTTTGTTTTACAGGGAGCATAAAAAAATCATGAGAATCCATATTTCACAAATACTCGTAGCTTTGGGATTCTATTTTCTGCTATTTGCTGGATTTTCTGACGCTACTCTCAGTAAGAAGATTCTGAAATGGTTCATAAAAAGACAGAATGTAATGCTTGTACCGATTCCATTGCCATACTGGTCTCAACGGTCTCAACGGTCTCCATCAATACGGTAAGACACTTTTTACTTTCACATGCTGTAGTACAGAGAAAGTATTGTTTTAATAAAATGTTTTGACATTCGATATAGAGACGAATTAAAACCTTAATGCAATATGGGACTGATGCTATTTGAGGTCGTTATTTATTACAAATAGATTAATATTAGATATACGCGAGTACTAGAAAATATTCGATATTTCGAATATAACACTGTTACATTGGTTTTCCCCATACAATGTAACATCGTGGAAATTTCAGTATATGTCTTATACCTATAAAGATGGTCCCTGTGTTTTCACATAATTTCTATAAGGTTCCCCTTTGGCCAGTGGATCCAGACAGCATGCCAGCGGGAGGCGCATTTAAGATGGAGGAGCGCTCCACGGATGGCAAGGGGGCGTTGAGGCGCACCCGGACCCAGGTTGTTGAGACCTAGACCGTCCGACCTACCAGAAAGGTGTAAGGTAACTGTTTGGCCGGCCGGTCCCGGACCCAGGTGTCACGCCTGAGCGTGGGACCTCGACCAGCTGCAGCAATAATTCCGGGGTTTCTAGTCAAGCCCTCTGTCAAGGTCTGGCCACTGGAAAATGAGTAACATGATATCTTTCAATAATATTAAGTGGGGCTTAAACTCTTGAACAAATCATGGAAAAGGTAGAAGGAGAGACCGACTTAGAGGTTTTCGAGAGACAGATTTTTAGAGATGAAAAATTCGAGAGTTCTTCTTGAGTTTTGAAAGTGAAAGGTTCTAAAAAACTACGGAGCGATGGGCTCCCGACCTGCTTCCGAAAGCCGTACTCGTGCCCGCTGGGCCAAGAGATCCAGATATGTCTTAGAACTCTTATGTATACTCTGAGTTGAATATCTCTCGTAGTCCCTCTCATCCTCACCTTCTTTTTTCTCTATATGTGGATCTCAATGGTTTTACATTATGGCACATGCCAGATGCGTCCACATAAGAGCCCCAAGTGGCGTTAGAATAATATGATGTCAAATTGTATATTGTGTGTTTCTCAATATCTGTGTAGCAATTTTAAATGAGAAGGGGCAGGCTTTTAAGTATGACTGAATGAATTAATGAAAGTGTGATTTATCGTATGTTTAGAATTTGAGGAAATAATCCTAAAGCTTGTAATGATCTCTGAATATCATAATGAAGTATTATATAGGCAATTTGTATGCTGAATGCATCTTATTCAAAAGTTAGTGGATCGAATGAGTGATCCGAATAATTTAAGCCTTTTGTTTAATGTTAATTAATGTTAATTCTGTAAATAAACTGTTATTGTTATTTATAATCAAATCGGTGTCCTCATTTTCGAATCTTTAATATTTTTTGAGTTTCAGATATTACGACACGAAACGGCAGCTTTTTATTTAAGGTTCAATGAACAATTACGGTACTTATAGCGCCCAAACTGGGCGTGTGGGACTAAACCCACGCAACAGATACCACTAGAAGAAATTATACCTCGAATATGGCACGATGATTAACAGCATGTTCGAAATAAAATTCAGGATACTCCAGAAGAAGAAATTCGAAAGTATCTACAAGAATGTTTGCTTCCACCGAATGAAAACATTTTAGACTACTTGAAAAAGGACAGTCTGCATCCACACTTGAATTATGTTGAACATAGGCGTAGTGTTTTAGAAAATATTGAGGGGGCGGGGCTTGAGGCTGCCTATTTTTCTTTAATGTGAGGCATACAGGTTGTCCCAAAAACATTGACCTCGGCTTTTATTCTTTAAATATTGATCTTAGACATATATAATGAATTACAAAGTTGCGTAAAGAAAGGTACAGAATTTTATGAAATCGATTAAAATTTTCAAGGGAATTAAATTTTAAGAAATAAAAAATTTAAATTTTTATACGGCCCCCGTACAAAAACAGTTCCAATGAGTAAAATGTGCTCCATACACTAATAAGGTGATGTACAAAATTTCAGCATTTAATCATAAAATGTCCCAGAGATATGGAAAGACAAAAATGCTGACTCAAACCACTTTTCGATACATCGACCTGGGTTCTCAAATGGGAAAACTCATGTCGGCAGATCGCGTTTCAGGGGTCATACACAAATTACAATTATTTATGTACACATTATTAGAAAACAATGATTACATAAATGAATAATAATTTTTGTATTTATTGGTACAAAAGTATCTACACTCTGTAGAAATAATAACTTTAAACAAATTTTACAAAGCTTGTTCAAAATGTTTTCCATCCATGCCAAAGATCCACTAAAGATAAGAAGCAGATATTATTTGCCTATGATGCATTTCTGCGGTTGCTTCATTTGCACTCTTGTTGTAAACATTTACATTTTAATTTGTGATTAATTCCTCACCAACTTTGTTTAGGCATATCTCTGGGACTTTTTATGATAAAATGCAGATATTTTGTACATCACCTTATTAGTGTATGGGGCACATTTTACTCATTGGAAATAGTTTTGTACGGGGGCCGTATGAAAATTTAAATTTTGTATTTCTTCAAATTTATTGCCCTGAAAATTTTTATCGATTTCACAAAATTCTGTACGTTTTTTTATGAAACTTTGTAATTTGTTATATATGTCCAAGACCAATATTTAAGGAATAAAAGCCGAAGTCAATGTTTTGGGGACACCCTGTATAAAGCCTTTCTAACGTACACTTCTGAAAATCAGGCATCTTCATTCAACGGACACTCCTTAATAGCAGACACCTCCATCTAATTTACACATTCATTTAAAGGACATTTTTAAATTGTCACACAAAATATATTGAGTTCTTTAACCGAAGAATAACTTACTCTCCGGCCAATTACAAGTAATGATTTATGTCAAACACATTTAAAAATCATGCATTCAAAGAAAAAAAATCTGATGTGGGCAACGCATGACTTTCCTTATATAATTCAATGAATTTACTACTTTTACAGTAAAATAATAGGTTTTTCTTATAGTAGATACTTATATTCTTTCCAAGATATTGAATTTTCGACGATTAGTCGTCATTTTCATTGATTTAGCGTCATTTTTATATATTTCGCGAGATTTTCGTTAATTTGGCCACATTTAAAAAAGTCGGCAAGTTGGCGACATTCCGCAAAATTCGTCGCAAAAATCTCGCCAAGATTTATGGATAGAGAAATAAGTTATTCTTATAGCAGATAAATGACTATTGGCGTTCAAACACAAAAGTTTTACTCAAAGTATCTTTTCTCATGAATGGAATGAGCTAGATCCACGAGAATGATGTCACCAAATTTATTGCATGATACTACATATGGAAAGTGAACATGTTTCTCGACAGTTAATATTTTTTTTTAATTTATGGGATTTTTTGATAAATTTGTTTGAAAAATGTGAAATATCTCAAGAACGGTTAATGCGAGCGTTTTAAAGTTTATGTCAATCGTTTTCTAAGGAAAAATTATATAAGAAATGTCTATTTGCGTAACTTCATTAAAGGTTTTGATTTTTTGATGATTTTTTCAAAATTTCACTCGAAAATTTAGGTGGGTTCTGAACATTCGATTGTGTTTAAAAACAATAGGCTTCCAGTATTCGCGGATTGTGATTTTTGCACCAAATTTTATTCGAATTGCTTTATTCGTTCGTGAGATATCGTCTCCACAGACTCATTGACACACACACACATACTTTCACACACACACATACAGACATCACTTCAAAAATGTTTGATTCGTGATCAGGAATGCTTGAAACGTGCTTTCCCGTCGAAAACTTGAATTCTAATTTTCGACCCCGTCACAATACTTTCCTTATACATTATGTATATAAGGAAAGTAAAAAACTGCTGTAGCTTCCAGTTGCACTGAAAATTCAGTACATAAAAGCAAAGCAGCGAAAAATGATCAGCAATTCAGTAATTATTTTTCAATGTTTATTTTTCTGAATTAATATAGAGTTTTATATAATAATATACTAACACTATCGGATTACAGTGCTTTGCAGTCAAGTATTATAGAAAATCAAGGCTCTGAAGTTTACTTTTCAGAAGAAATTAATATACGCTTATACAAGAAATTTGCGAATCAAACTTTTGGAAGTTTTCACATATATTGAATATAGTTTTGCTACTTTAAACTTTCAGTGGACATTTCTAATATTTATAATTCAAATTTGCAAACATGCTCATCTTTTTAATAAATTATTCAAAAATAAAACTAAAAATAGGGAAGCAATATCTTGATATCTTGATGAAATAAATAAAAGTTTGAGAGAAATGATTTTCATAGACGAACATTCACAGAACAGATTGCATCTTTGTTATTAAACTCAATACTAAATATATTTTTATAACTCTTCATGCAGTATGGAAACACCGTTTTAAAAATTCAAATTTTGTATCTATTCATGCTTTAACACCTCTTCTGTTTTAATGCTCATCAAAATATTTTGTTGATGTTTGGGGCTGCATGTGTGTGCATATATTACTTTTCTTATATACATAATGTATAAGGAAAGTATTGTGACGGGGTCGAAAATTCGAATTCGAGTTTTCGAAGGGAGAGCACGTTTCAAGTATCCCTGATCACGATTCGAACATTTTTGAGGTGATGTCTGTGTGTGTGTGTGTGAAAATGTGTGTGTGTGTGAAAGTATGTGTGTGTGTGTGAAAGTATGTGTGTGTGTGTGAAAGTATGTGTGTGTGTGTGAAACTATGTATGTGTGTGTGTGTCAGTGAGTCTATGGAGACGATAACTGACGAACGAATAGACCGAATCGAACGAAATTTGGTACAAAAATCACAATTCGTAAACACTGGAAGCCTATTGTTTTCATACGCAATCGAATATTCAGAACCCCCCTAAATTTTTGAGTGAACTTTGAAAAAATCGTCAAAAAATCAAAACCGCTAATAAAGTTACGCAAATAGACATTTCTTATGTAATTTTTCATTAGAAACGATTGACATAAATTTTAGAACGCTAACATGAACCGTTCTCGAGATATTGCACATTATTCAAAAAATTATCAAAAAGTCATCTTCTATATAATAAAAGGCAATGTCTGTGTGTCTGTCTGTCTGTGTGTCTGTCTTATACACTATACGTTTCGCGACCGCGCGTCGGAGAGCTACGAAATTTGGCAATCGGAGACCCGGGGGGGGGGAGGGAAGGGGACACGTGAAAACCGATTTTCAAAATTTTAATTATTTTTTTATTTATTTAATGTTTTATGCGATTTCGACCGTTTTTTGCCCTTTTTGCCCTTTTTTCTCCACGATCCAGACATCGTAGAAAAAAACAAATTACACCATCGGAAAGAGCAGAGAATTTCGAGTAAAAATATATCAATTTCAAATCTGAATTTCGATTTCTAATATTTTTTAAAGATTTTAAAACAAAAGTCACTTTTTGCTCAAGAAAACGATTTTTGGTTTTTAAATTCTCGCATCGTGAAAAGTACTCATAATTTCGACTAATAATTTACATTTTCAGAAAGGTCAAACATCTGGCATTCTTACAAGTCCAATCTGGTCCAGAAATAATGAAAATTGCCTTCAGGATGGCAATTTTAAAGACGTCATGATTTTATATTTCTCGGCATTCCGCTTGGCGTACCGCTTCGTTTCTCCCCCGCTGAAGCAGGGAAGGTGGTGGGTGGGGACGTCAAGGTGGAGGTGACGTCACGGTTCTGAATAGAGCGCCTTTGCTCTATATAAATTATTATATTTATATTTTAAATGATGGGACGATCTGTATTTTTTAAATGTATATTTTAACTTTTGGATATTTTAATTTTATGGATATTTTAAATGATGGAACAATGAAACAATGGAATGAGGATGATGGAATTAAGCATATGGTCATTTTAAATTGCAAATTAGCGCGCGGGAAGTTAGCGGTAGGCCCGGGTTCGATTCCCGCCACTGCCAAAACTGCCGCCGTGTTTACGTGGAATACGATCACGTTAAATATGTGGGTCCGTAAGTCCTTCCGAGAGGTTGGAGGTAGGGGAAGGAGGATACGGCCCCTGTGGATGCTTCCCCCACTGGGTTCCCGTCTAAATTGGGTGAATATGTAGAAAGTTATGGAGATTGTCGCGGAGGGCGCGGCAGCCCAGTGGTTAGCGCGCGGGAATTGCACTCAGTAGGCCCGGGTTCGATTCCCGCCTCTGCCAAAACTTACGCCACGTTCACGCAGAGTACGATCACGTTAAACATGTGGGTTCGTGAGTCCTTCCGAGAGGTTGGTGGTAGGGGAAGGAGGGTACGGTCTAAATTGGGTGAATAAAAAGAAAGTTATGGAGATTGTCGCGGAGGGCGAAGTAGCCCAGTGGTTAGCGCGCGGGAATTGCACGCGGTAGGCCCGGGTTCGATTTCCGCCACTGACATGGAGTACGATCACGTTAAACATATGGGTCCGTATGTTTTTCCGAGAGGTTGGTGGTAGGGGAAGGAGGGTACGTTCCCTGTGGATGCCTCCCCCACTGGGTTCCGGTCTAAATTGGGTGGCACATCCTGGCCGTCCAACCAGTTACCAGGCCCGGGTTCGATTCCCAAAATTGCCGCCGTGTTTACGCGGAGTACGAGCACGTTAAACATGTGGGTCCGTGAGTCCTTCCGAGAAGTTGGTGGTAGGGGAAGGAGGGTACGGTCTAAATTGGATGAATAAAAAGAAAGTTATGGAGATTGTCGCGTAGGGCAAAGTAGCCCAATGGTTAGCGCGCGGAAATTGCACTCGGTAGGCCCGGGTTCGATTCCCAAAATTGCCGCCGTGTTTACGCGGAGTACGATCACGTTAAGCATGTGGGTCTGTAAGTCCTTCCGAGAGGTTGGTGGTAGGGGAAGTAGGGTACGGTCCCTGTGGATGCTTCTCCCACTTGGTTCCGGTCTAAATTGGGTGAATAAAAAATAAGTTATGAAGAATATCGCGGAGGGTGAAGTACCCCAGTGGTTAGTGCGCGGGATTTGCACTTGGTAGGCCCGGGTTCGATTCCCAAAATTGCCGAATAAAAATAAAGTTATGGGGATTGTCGCGGATGGCACGGTAGCCCAGTGGTTAGCGCGCGGGAATTTCACTCGGTAGGCCCGGGTTCGATTCCCGCCATTGCCAAAACTGCAGCCGTGTTCACGCGGAGTACGATCACGTTAAACGTGTGGGACTGCAAGTCCTTCCGAGAGGTTTGTGGTAGGGTAAGGAGGGTACGGTCTCTTTGGATGCCTCCCCCATTGGGTTCCGGTCTAAATTGTGTGGCACTTCCTGGCCTTCCAAGCAGTTACCTTACACCTTTCTGGTAGGTCGCGCCAACGAGTTTGCCACGGTCAGAATTTTCAAGGGTAGCGAACAGGCTGGTCGCCAAAGGCGGCTAGTCTTCTTAAATAATAAAAGGCAATGTCTGTGTGTGTGTGTGTGTCTGTGTGTCTGTCTTATACACTATACGTTTCGCGACCGCGCGTCGGAGAGCTACGAAATTTGGCAATCGGAGACCCGGGGGGGGGGGGGAGGGAAGGGGACACGTGAAAACCGATTTTCAAAATTCTAATTATTTTTTTATTTATTTAATGTTTTATGCGATTTCGACCTTTTTTTGCCCTTTTTGCCCTTTTTTCTCCACGTTCCAGACGTCGTAGAAAAAAACAACTCACACCATCGGAAAGAGCAGACAATTGGGAGTAAAAATATATCAATTTCAAATCTGAATTTCGATTTCTAATATTTTTTAAAGATTTTAAAACAAAACTCACTTTTGGCTCAAAAAAACGATTTTTGGTTTTTAAATTCTCGCATAGTAAAAAGTACTCATAATTTCGACTAATAATTTACATTTTTAGAAAGGTCAAACATCTGGCATTCTTACAAGTCCAATCTGGTCAGGAAATATTCCGTATTGCCCACAGGATCGGGATTTTAAAAGTTTCCGAATTTCAATTTCTTGGCGTTCCGCTAGGCGTGCCGCTTAATTTCTCCCCCGCTGAAGTGGGGAAGGTGGTGGGTGGGGACGTCAAGGTGGAGGTGACGTCACGGTTCTGTATATGCATAGCGATGGGTGGGACAATAAGAAACATAATTAGTTTTTACTTTCCGTTTCCCGCGCTTCCGATTTTAAATGAAATAAGAGCTTAACATATGCACTGTAGAAATTATTATATTTATATTTTAAATGATGGAACGATATGGATTTTTTAAATGGATATTTTAATTTTATGGATATTTTAAATGATGGAACGATGGATATTTTAATTTTATGGATATTTTAAATGATGGAACGATGGATATTTAAATTTTATGGATATTTTAAATGATGGAACAATGGAATGAGGATGATGGAATTAAGAGCTTAGAGAGCATATGGTCATTTTAAATTGTAAATTAGCGCGCGGGAAGTTAGCGGTAGGCCCGGGTACGATTCCAGCCACTGCCAAAACTGCCGAAGTGTTCACGCGGAATACAATCACGTTAAACATGTGGGCCCGTAAGTCCTTCCGAGAGGTTGGTGGTAGGGGAAGGAGGGTACGGTCCCTGTGGATGCCTCCTTCACAGGGTTCCCGTCTAAATTGGGTGAATATAAAGAAAGTTGCGGAGGGCGAGGCAGCCCAGTGGTTAGCGCTCAGGAATTGCACTCGGTAGGCCCGGGTTCGATTCCCGCCACTTCCAAAACTGCCGCCGTGTTCACGCGGAGTACGATCACGATAAACATGTGGGTCCGGAAGTCCTTCCGGTGAAGGTGGTGGGTGGGGAGGTCAAGGTGGAGGTGACGTCACGGTTCTGAATAGAGCTCCTTTGCTCTATATTTATATTTATATTTTATATGATGGGACGATCTGGATTTTTTAAATGTATATTTTAACTTTTGGATATTTTAAATGGATATTTTAATTTTATGGATATTTTAAATGATGGAACAATGAAACAATGGAATGAGGATGATGGAATTAAGCATATGGTCATTTTAAATTGCAAATTAGCGCGCGGGAAGTTAGCGGTAGGCCCGGGTTCGATTCCCGCCACTGCCAAAACTACCGCCGTGTTTACGTGGAATACGATCACGTTAAATATGTGGGTCCGTAAGTCCTTCCGAGAGGTTGGTGGTAGGGGAAGGAGGATACGGCCCCTGTGGATGCCTCCCCCACTGGGTTCCCGTCTAAATTGGGTGAATATGTAGAAAGTTATGGAGATTGTCGCGGAGGGCGCGGCAGCCCAGTGATTAGCGCGCGGGAATTGCACTCAGTAGGCCCGGGTTCGATTCCCGCCACTGCCAAAACTTACGCCACGTTCACGCAGAGTACGATCACGTTAAACATGTGGGTTCGTGAGTCCTTCCGAGAGGTTGGTGGTAGGGGAAGGAGGGTACGGTCTAAATTGGGTGAATAAAAAGAAAGTTATGGAGATTGTCGCGGAGGGCGAAGTAGCCCAGTGGTTAGCGCGCGGGAATTGCACGCGGTAGGCCCGAGTTCGATTTCCGCCACTGACATGGAGTACGATCACGTTAAACATATGGGTCCGTATGTTTTTCCGAGAGGTTGGTGGTAGGGGAAGGAGGGTACGTTCTCTGTGGATGCCTCCCCCACTGGGTTCCGGTCTAAATTGGGTGGCACATCCTGGCCGTCCAACCAGTTACCTTACACCTTTCTGGTAGGTCACGCCAACGAGTTTGCCACAGTTGGAATTTGCCACGATCAGCATTTTCAAGGGTTGCGAACAGGCTGGTCGCCAAAGGCGGCTAGCGGAGGGTGAAGTACCCCAGTGGTTAGTGCGCGGGATTTGCACTTGGTAGGCCCGGGTTCGATTCCCAAAATTGCCGAATAAAAATAAAGTTATGGAGATTGTCGCGGATGGCACGGTAGCCCAGTGGTTAGCGCGCGGGAATTTCACTCGGTAGGCCCGGGTTCGATTCCCGCCATTGCCAAAACTGCAGCCGTGTTCACGCGGAGTACGATCACGTTAAACGTGTGGGACTGCAAGTCCTTCCGAGAGGTTTGTGGTAGGGGAAGGAGGGTACGGTCTCTTTGGATGCCTCCCCCATTGGGTTCCGGTCTAAATTGTGTGGCACTTCCTGGCCTTCCAAGCAGTTACCTTACACCTTTCTGGTAGGTCGCGCCAACGAGTTTGCCACGGTCAGAATTTTCAAGGGTAGCGAACAGGCTGGTCGCTAAAGGCGGCTAGTCTTCTTAAATAATAAAAGGCAATGTCTGTGTGTGTGTGTGTGTGTGTGTGTGTGTGTGTCTGTGTGTCTGTCTTATACACTATACGTTTCGCGACCGCGCGTCGGAGAGCTACGAAATTTGGCAATCGGAGACCCGGGGGGGGGGAGGGAAGGGGACACGTGAAAACCGATTTTCAAAATTCTAATTATTTTTTTATTTATTTAATGTTTTATGCGATTTCGACCTTTTTTTGCCATTTTTGCCCTTTTTTCTCCACGATCCAGACGTCGTAGAAAAAAACAACTCACACCATCGGAAAGAGCAGACAATTGCGAGTAAAAATATATCAATTTCAAATCTCCATTTCGATTTCTAATATTTTTTAATGATTTTAAAACAAAAGTCACTTTTTGCTCAAGAAAACGATTTTTGGTTTTTAAATTCTCGCATCGTGAAAAGTACTCATAATTTCGACTAATAATTTACATTTTCAGAAAGGACAAACATCTGGCATTCTTACAAGTCCAATCTGGTCCAGAAATAATGAAAATTGCCTTCAGGATGGCAATTTTAAAGACGCCATGATTTTAAATTTGTCGGCTACCGGCTCAGTTTCTCAACGGCATTTTCCTCCCATCCGCATTAGTTTCTTCCCCGTCTCCATGGAGACCGCGCTTTCGGTTTTAACTGAATTACGAGCATAAGTGTTGTATACATCGGGCGAAATTATTATATTTATATGATATTTTAAATGGATATTTTTAAATGGATATTTTAAATAATTTAAATGATTGAATTATGGTGGTTTGAATTGTGGTGATGTATTTGAAATTATTATATTTATGGATTGGTGGAACGATATGGTTGATTTTTTTATTTTAAATGGTTATTTTAATTTATGGATATTTTAATTTATAGATATTTTAAATGGATATTTTAATTTTATGGCTATTTTAAATGATGGAACGATGGAACGAGGATGGTGGAATTAAGAGCCTAGCATATGGTCGTTATAAATTTAAATTAGCGCGCAAGAATTGCACTCGGTAGGCCTGGGTTCGATTCCCGCCACTGATGCGGAGTACGATCACCTTAAACATATGGGTCGATAATTCCTTCCGAGAGGTTGGTGGCAGGGAAAGGAGGGTACGGTCTCTGTGGATGCCTCCCCCACTGGGTCCTGGTCCAAATTGGGTGAATAAAAAGAAAGTTATGGAGATTGTCGCGGAGGGCGCGGTAGCCCAGTGGTTAGCGTGCGGGAATTTCACTCGGTAGGCCCGGGTTCGATTCCCTCCACTGACAAAACTGCTGCCGTGTTCACGCGGAGTACGATCACGTTAAACATGTGGGTCCGTAAGTCCTTCCGAGAGGTTGGTGGTAGAGGAAGGAGGGTACGCACCCTGTGGATGACTTTCCCACTGGGTTCCGGTCTAAATTGGGTGAATAAAAAGAAGGTTATGGAGATTGTCGCGGTGGGCGCGGTAGCCCAGTGGTTGGCGCGCGGGAATTGCACTCGGTAGGCTAGGGTTCGATTGCCGCCACTGCCAAAACTGCTGCCATTTTCACGCGGAGTACGATCACGTTAAACATGTGGATCCGTAAGTCCTTCCGAGAGGTTGTTGGTAGAGGAAGGAGGGTACGGACCCTGTGGATGCCTCCCCTACTGGGTTCCGGTCTAAATTGGGTGAATAAAAAGAAGGTTATGGAGATTGTCGCGGAGGGCGCGGTAGCCCAGTGGTTAGCGCGCGGGATTTGCACTAGGTAGGTCCGGGTTCGATTCCCGCCACTGCCAAAACTGCCGCCGTGTTCAGGCGGAGTACGATCACGTTAAACATGCGGGACCGTAAGTCCTTCCGAGAGGTTGGTGGTAGGGGAAGGAGGGTACGGTCCCTGTGGATGCCTCCCCCACTGAGTTCCTGTCTAAATTGGGTGGCACTTCCTGGTAGGTCGTTCCTTCTGGTAGGTCGCGCCAGCGAGTGTGCCACGGTTAGAATTTGCCACGGTCAGAATTTTCAAGGGTAGCGAACAACAGGCTGGTCGCCAAAGGCGGCTAGTAAATAATAAAAGGCAATGTCTGTGTGTGTGTGTGTGTGTGTCTGTCTGTCTTATACACTATACGTTTCGCGACCGCGCGTCGGAGAGCTACGAAATTTGGCAATCGGAGACCCGGGGGGGAGGGAAGGGGACACGTGAAAACCGATTTTTAAAATTTTAATTATTTTTTTATTTATTTAATGTTTTATGCGATTTCGACCGTTTTTTGCCCTTTTTGCCCTTTTTTCTCCACGATCCAGACATCGTAGAAAAAAATAAATCACACCATCGGAAAGAGCAGAGAATTTCGAGTAAAAATATATCAATTTCAAATCTGAATTTCAATTTCTAATATTTTTTAAAGATTTTAAAACAAAACTCACTTTTGGCTCAAAAAATCAATTTTTTGTTTTTAAATTCTCGCATCGTGAAAAGTACTCATAATTTCGACTAATAATTTACATTTTTAGAAAGCTGAAATATCTGGCATTCTTACAAGTCTAATGTGGTCCAGAAATAATGAAAATTGCCTTCAGGATGGCAATTTTAAAGACGCCATGATTTTAAATTTCTCGGCGTTCCGTTCGTTTCTCCCCCGCTGAAGCAGGGAAGGTGGTGGTTGGGGACGTCAAGGTGGAGGTGACGTCACGGTTCTGAATAGAGCGCCTTTGCTCTATATAAATTATTATATTTATATTTTAAATGATGGGACGATCTGGATTTTTTAAATGTATATTTTAACTTTTGGATATTTTAAATGGATATTTTAATTTTATGGATATTTTAAATGATAGAACAATGAAACAATGGAATGAGGATGATGGAATTAAGCATATGGTCATTTTAAATTGCAAATTAGCGCGCGGGAAGTTAGCGGTAGGCCCGGGTTCGATTCCCGCCACTGCCAAAACTGCCGCCGTGTTTACGTGGAATACGATCACGTTAAATATGTGGGTCCGTAAGTCCTTCCGAGAGGTTGGTGGTAGGGGAAGGAGGATACGGCCCCTGTGGATGCCTCCCCCACTGGGTTCCCGTCTAAATTGGGTGAATATGTAGAAAGTTATGGAGATTGTCGCGGAGGGCGCGGCAGCCCAGTGGTTAGCGCGCGGGAATTGCACTCAGTAGGCCCGGGTTCGATTCCCGCCACTGCCAAAACTTACGCCACGTTCACGCAGAGTACGATCACGTTAAACATGTGGGTTCGTGAGTCCTTCCGAGAGGTTGGTGGTAGGGGAAGGAGGGTACGGTCTAAATTGGGTGAATAAAAAGAAAGTTATGGAGATTGTCGCGGAGGGCGAAGTAGCCCAGTGGTTAGCGCGCGGGAATTGCACGCGGTAGGCCCGGGTTCGATTTCCGCCACTGACATGGAGTACGATCACGTTAAACATATGGGTCCGTATGTTTTTCCGAGAGGTTGGTGGTAGGGGAAGGAGGGTACGTTCCCTGTGGATGCCTCCCCCACTGGGTTCCGGTCTAAATTGGGTGGCACATCCTGGCCGTCCAACCAGTTACCAGGCCCGGGTTCGATTCCCAAAATTGCCGCCGTGTTTACGCGGAGTACGAGCACGTTAAACATGTGGGTCCGTGAGTCCTTCCGAGAAGTTGGTGGTATTGGAAGGAGGGTACAGTCTAAATTGGATGAATAAAAAGAAAGTTATGGAGATTGTCGCGTAGGGCAAAATAGCCCAATGGTTAGCGCGCGGAAATTGCACTCGGTAGGCCCGGGTTCGATTCCCAAAATTGCCGCCGTGTTTACGCGGAGTACGATCACGTTAAACATGTGGGTCTGTAAGTCCTTCCGAGAGGTTGGTGGTAGGGGAAGAAGGGTACGGTCCCTGTGGATGCTTCTCCCACTTGGTTCCGGTCTAAATTGGGTGAATAAAAAGAAAGTTATGAAGAATATCGCGGAGGGTGAAGTACCCCAGTGGTTAGTGCGCGGGATTTGCACTTGGTAGGCCCGGGTTCGTTTCCCAAAATTGCCGAATAAAAATAAAGTTATGGAGATTGTCGCGGATGGCACGGTAGCCCAGTGGTCAGCGCGCGGGAATTTCACTCGGTAGGCCCGGGTTCGATTCCCGCCATTGCCAAAACTGCAGCCGTGTTCACGCGGAGTACGATCACGTTAAACGTGTGGGACTGCAAGTCCTTCCGAGAGGTTTGTGGTAGGGGAAGGAGGGTACGGTCTCCTTGGATGCCTCCCCCATTGGGTTCCGGTCTAAATTGTGTGGCACTTCCTGGCCTTCCAAGCAGTTACCTTACACCTTTCTGGTAGGTCGCGCCAACGAGTTTGCCACGGTCAGAATTTTCAAGGGCAGCGAACAGGCTGGTCGCCAAAGGCGGCTAGTAAATAATAAAAGGCAATGTCTGTGTGTGTGTGTGTCTGTCTGTCTGTCTTATACACTATACGTTTCGCGACCGCGCGTCGGAGAGCTACGAAATTTGGCAATCGGAGACCCGGGGGGGAGGGAAAGGGACACGTGAAAACCGATTTTTAAAATTTTAATTATTTTTTTATTTATTTAATGTTTTATGCGATTTCGACCGTTTTTTGCCCTTTTTGCCCTTTTTTCTCCACGATTCAGACATCGTAGAAAAAAACAAATTACACCATCGGAAAGAGCAGAGAATTTCGAGTAAAAATATATCAATTTCAAATCTGAATTTCGATTTCTAATATTTTTTAAAGATTTTAAAACAAAAGTCACTTTTTGCTCAAGAAAACGATTTTTGGTTTTTAAATTCTCGCATCGTGAAAAGTACTCATAATTTCGACTAATAATTTACATTTTCAGAAAGGTCAACCATCTGGCATTCTTACAAGTCCAATCTGGTCCAGAAATAATGAAAATTGCCTTCAGGATGGCAATTTTAAAGACGCCATGATTTTAAATTTGTCGGCTACCGGCTCAGTTCCCCAACGGCATTTTCCACCCATCCGCATTAGTTTCTTCCCCGTCTCCATGGAGACCGCGCTTTCGGTTTTAACTGAATTACGAGCATAAGTGTTGTATACATCGGGCGAAATTATTATATTTATATGATATTTTAAATGGATATTTTAAATAATTTAAATGATTGAATTATGGTGGTTTGAATTGTGGTGATGTATTTGAAATTATTATATTTATGGATTGGTGGAACGATATGGTTGATTTTTTTATTTTAAATGGATATTTTAATTTATGGATATTTTAATTTATAGATATTTTAAATGGATATTTTAATTTATGGATATTTTAATTTATAGATATTTTAAATGGATATTTTAATTTTATGGCTATTTTAAATGATGGAACGATGGAACGAGGATGGTGGAATTAAGAGCCTAGCATATGGTCGTTATAAATTTAAATTAGCGCGCGGGAAGTTAGCGCGCGAGAATTGCACTCGGTAGGCCTGGGTTCGATTCCCGCCACTGATGCGGAGTACGATCACCTTAAACATATGGATCGATAATTCCTTCCGAGAGGTTGGTGGCAGGGAAAGGAGGGTACGGTCTCTGTGGATGCCTCCCCCACTGGGTCCTGGTCCAAATTGGGTGAATAAAAAGAAAGTTATGGAGATTGTCGCGGAGGGCGCGGTAGTCCAGTGGTTAGCGTGCGGGAATTTCACTCGGTAGGCCCGGGTTCGATTCCCTCCACTGACAAAACTGCTGCCGTGTTCACGCGGAGTACGATCACGTTAAACATGTGGGTCCGTAAGTCCTTCCGAGAGGTTGGTGGTAGAGGAAGGAGGGTACGCACCCTGTGGATGACTTTCCCACTGGGTTCCGGTCTAAATTGGGTGAATAAAAAGAAGGTTATGGAGATTGTCGCGGAGGGCGCGGTAGCCCAGTGGTAGGCGCGCGGGAATTGCACTCGGTAGGCTAGGGTTCGATTGCCGCCACTGCCAAAACTGCTGCCATTTGCACGCGGAGTACGATCACGTTAAACATGTGGATCCGTAAGTCCTTCCGAGAGGTTGTTGGTAGAGGAAGGAGGGTACGGACCCTGTGGATGCCTCCCCTACTGGGTTCCGGTCTAAATTGGGTGAATAAAAAGAAGGTTATGGAGATTGTCGCGGAGGGCGCGGTAGCCCAGTGGTTAGCGCGCGGGATTTGCACTAGGTAGGTCCGGGTTCGATTCCCGCCACTGCCAAAACTGCCGCCGTGTTGAGGCGGAGTACGATCACGTTAAACATGCGGGACCGTAAGTCCTTCCGAGAGGTTGGTGGTAGGGGAAGGAGGGTACGGTCCCTGTGGATGCCTCCCCCACTGAGTTCCTGTCTAAATTGGATGGCACTTCTTGGTAGGTCGTTCCTTCTGGTAGGTCGCGCCAGCGAGTGTGCCACGGTTAGAATTTGCCACGGTCAGAATTTTCAAGGGTAGCGAACAGGCTGGTCGCCAAAGGCGGCTAGTAAATAATAAAAGGCAATGTCTGTGTGTGTGTGTGTGTGTGTGTGTGTGTCTGTCTTATACACTATACGTTTCGCGACCGCGCGTCGGAGAGCTACGAAATTTGGCAATCGGAGACCTGGGGGGGAGGGAAGGGGACACGTGAAAACCGATTTTCAAAATTCTAATTATTTTTTTATTTATTTAATGTTTTATGCGATTTCGACCTTTTTTTGCCCTTTTTGTACTTTTTCTCCACGATCGGGAGGTCGTAGAAATAAACAAATCACACCATCGGAAAGAGCAGACAATTGCGAGTAAAAATATATACATTTCAAATTTCAATTTCGATTTTTAATATTTTTTAAAGATTTTAAAACAAAAGTCACTTTCGGTTCAAAAAAACCAACTTTTGTTTTTTAAATCCTTCCATCGTAAAAACTACTCATAATTTCGACTAATAATTTACATTTTTAGAAAGGCCACAGATCTGGCATTCTTACAAGTCTAATCTGGTAAAGAAATAATGAAAATTGCCTGCAGGATCGCAATTTTAAAGACGTGATGATTTTATATTTCTTGCCCAATACTCGGCGAAGAACCGATTCTTCCCCGACATTTTCCCCTCCCGCAGTAGTTTTTCCCCCGTTTCCATGGAGACCAGGCTTCGGGTTTTAAATGTATTAAGAGCTTAGCATATGTATTGGATAGATACATCGGGTGAAATTATTATATTTATATGATATTTTAAATGGATATTTTAAATTATTTAAATGATTGAATTATGGTGGATAGAATTCTGGTGATGTATTTGAAATTATTATATTTATGGATTGGCGGAACGATATATGGATGATTCATAGAATGATATGGATTTTTTAAATGGATATTTTAATTTATGGTTATTTTAAATGAATATTTGAATTTCTGGATATTTTAAATGGACATTTCAATTTTATGGATATTTTAAGTGATGGAACGATGGATATTTTAATTTTATGGATATTTTAAATACCATATGGTCATTATAAAATTAAAATTAGCGCACGGGAATCGCACTCGGTAGATCCGGGTTCGATTCCCGCTACTGCCTAAACTGCCTCCGTGTTCAGGCGGTGTACGATCACATTAAACATGTGGGTCCGTAAGTCCTTCCGAGAGGTTGTTGGTAGGGGAAGGAGGGTACGGTCCCAGTGGATACCTCTCCCACTGGGTTCCGGTCTAAATTGGGTGAATAAAAAGAAAGTTGTATAGAATGTCGCGGAGGGCGAAGTAACCCAGTGGTTAGAGCGCGGGATTTGCACTTGGTAGGCCCGGGTTCGATTCCCAAAATTGCCGCCATGTTCACGTCCGGAAGAACCAAAACAAATTTACATTGGTCTGGAAAAAAAGAAAGTTACGAAGATTGATGCGAAGGGCGCGGTAGCCAAGTGGTTACGCGCAGAAATTGCACTCGGTAAGCCCGGGTTCGAATCCCCCCCACTGGCAAAACTGACGCCGTGTTCAAACGGAGTACGATCACGTTAAACATGTGGGACCGTAAATCCTTCCGAGGGGTTGGTGGTAGGGGAAGGAGGGTACGGTCCCTGTGGATACCTCCCCCACTGAGTTCCGGTCTAAATTGGGTGGTACTTCCTGGCCGTCCAAACAGTTACCTTACACCTTTCTGGTAGGTCGCGCCAGCGAGTTTGCAACGATCAGAATTTGCCACGGTCAGAATTTTTAACCCTTTCGGGAGGGCGGCATTCCGGAGCTGACGCGGACCAAAGGACGACGCGCTTCGCTTCCGAACTGGTTCAAAAAGACGGCGCATTTTTTGCGCTAAGCCTAACTCTCGAAAAAAATTCACTAAAAATCACCTATTCAACACAGAAATCTACTTTTTACAGGAATAAAAGAAATATTTATGTTCTATTTGATGCATAATTTTCATACAAATCTGAATACAAAATACTCGTTAGTTGCTCCCATTCTTTTATCCGAAATAAACGAATAATTTCATTGCCTCTAAAACCCAAACAAAAAAAATACTCTCTTACATTCCTATGATTCATCAACGAAATCATAACGCTGAAATAAAAATAAAAACCGAAACTCAATTATAAAATTGTTGATGCTACGAGAATTGCTCTGTTTGTTTATGTTACAAAATGATTTTCCCCGCTCCAGATGGAGAAATAATTCATTCGATCCTCTTCTGCCAAGGTCATGCCTCTGCAAAATGCATTGAAGTTAGTTCCATGGACAAGTAACGCCATCTAGTTCACAAATTAAAACGTTCTGCGTACTGGCACTTATACGTGCCGCTATCCGCTTGCGGTAAAATTTCCTCTGGCCCGCGGGAGTGCCGCTCGTCCTTGAATGCATCTTCGCATCTGGCACCTAGGCGTGCCATTCGTCGCGAAAGGGTTAAGGGTAGCGAACAGGCTGGTACGGTCCCCGTGGGTGCCTCTCCCACTGGGTTCCGGTCTAAATTCGGTGAATAAAAAGAAAGTTATGGAAAATGTCGCGGAGGGCGAAGTACACCAGTGGTTAGCGCGCGGGAATTTCACTGGGTAGGCCCGGGTTCGATTCCCGCCACTGCCAAAACTGCAGCCGCGTTCACGCGGAGTACGATCACGTTAAACATGTGGGATCGTAAGTCCTTCCGAAAGGGTGGTGGTAGGGGAAGGAGGGTACGGTCCCTGTGGATGTCTCCCCCAGTGAGTTCCGGTCTAAATTGGGTGGCACTTCCTGGCCGTCCAAACAGTTACCTTACACCTTCTGGTAAGGTCGCGCCAGCGAGTGTGCCACGGTTACAATTTGCCACGGTCAGAATTTTCAAGGGTAGCGACAGGCTGGTCGCCAAAGGCGGCTAGTCTATATAATAAAAGGCAATGTCTGTCTGTGCGTCTGTCTGTCTTATACACTATACGTTTCGCGACCGCGCGTCGGAGAGCTACGAAATTTGGCAATCGGAGACCCTGGGGGGTTGGAAGGGGACACGTGAAAACCGATTTTTAAAATTTTAATTATTTTTTTTGTTATTTAATGTTTTATGCGATTTCGACCGTTTTTTGACCTTTTTGCTCTTTTTTCTCCACGATCCAGACATCGTAGAAATAAACAAATCACACCTTCGGAAAGAGCAGAGAATTTCGAGTAAAAATATATCAATTTCAAATCTCAGGGACAAATTCTAATATTTTTTTATGATTTTAAAACAAAAGTCACTTTTGGCTCAAAAAAACGATTTTTGGTTTTTAAATTCTCGCATAGTAAAAAGTACTCATATTTTACATTTTTAGAAAGGTCAAACATCTGGCATTCTTACAAGTCCAATCTGGTCAGGAAATATTCCGTATTGCCCACAGGATCGGGATTTTAAAAGTTTCCGAATTTCAATTTCTCAGCGTTCCGCTTCTTAACCGGCGTTTCTCCCCCGCAGAAGGAGGGAAGGTGGTGGGTGGGGACGTCAAGGTGGGGGTGACGTCACGGTTCTGAATAGAGCTCATTTACTCCATATAAATTATTATATTTATATTTTAAATGATGGAACGATATGGATTTTTTAAATGTATAGTTTAACTTTTGGATTTATTTAAATGGATATTTTAATTTTATGAATATTTTAAATGATGGAACAATGAAACAATGGAATGAGGATGACGGAATTAAGCATATGGTCATTTTAAATTGCAAATTAGCGCGCGGGAAGTTAGCGGTAGGCCCGGGTTCGATTCCCGCCACTGCCAAAACTGCCGCCGTGTTTACGTGGAATACGATCACGTTAAATATGTGGGTCCGTAAGTTCTTCCGAGAGGTTGGTGGTAGGGGAAGGAGGATACGGCCCCTGTGGATGCCTCCCCCACTGGGTTCCAGTCTAAATTGGTTGAATATATAGAAAGTTATGGAGATTGTCGCGGAGGGCGCGGCAGCCCAGTGGTTAGCGCGCGAGAATTTCACTCAGTAGGCCCGGGTTCGATTCCCGCCACTGTCAAAACTTACGTTCACGCAGACTACGATCACGTTAAACATGTGGGTTCGTGAGTCCTTCCGAGAGGTTGGTGGTAGGGGAAGGAGGGTACGGCCTAAATTGGGTGAATAAAAAGAAAGTTATGGAGATTGTCGCGGAGGGCGAAGTAGCCCAGTGGTTAGCGCGCGGGAATTGCACGCGGCAGGCCCGGGTTCGATTTCCAAAATTGCCGCCGTGTTCACGCGGAGTAAACATGTGGGTCTGTAAGTCCTTCCGAGAGGTTGGTGGTTGGGGAAGGAGGGTACGGTCCCCGTGGCTGCCTCTCCCACTGGGTTCCGGTCTAAATTCGGTGAATAAAAAGTAAGTTATGGAAAATGTCGCGGAGGGCGAAGTACACCAGTGGTTAGCGCGCGGGAATTTCACTGGGTAGGCCCGGGTTCGATTCCCGCCACTGCCAAAACTGCAGCCGCGTTCACGCGGAGTACGATCACGTTAAACATGTGGGATCGTAAGTCCTTCCGACAGGTTGGTGGTAGGGGAAGGAGGGTACGGTCCCTGTGGATGTCTCCCCCACTGAGTTCCGGTCTAAATTGGGTGGCACTTCCTGGCCGTCCAAACAGTTACCTTACACCTTCTGGTAAGGTCGCGCCAGCGAGTGTGCCACGGTTACAATTTGCCACGGTCAGAATTTTCAAGGGTAGCGAACAGGCTGGTCGCCAAAGGCGGCTAGTATGAAATAAGAAAAAAATATTTCCTATTGAGAAACATGTTCATTTTTCATATGTAATACCATGCGATAAATTGGGTGACATCATTTTCGTGGATATAGCTCGTTCCATTCAAGAAAAAAGATACTTTGAGTAATACTTTTGTATTTGAACGCCAATAGACATTTATCAGCTGTAAGAATAACTTATCTCTGCGTCTATAACGCTTGGCGAGATTTTGGCGACGAATTTGGTTGAATGTCGCGGACTTGGCGACTTTTTGTAAATGTTGCTAAATTAACGAAAAACTCGCCAAATGGATAAAAATGACGCTAAATCAATGAGGACTCATTGATGATGACGACATGGAAAATGACGACTCATTGACGAAAATTCAATATCTTGGAAAGAATATAAAAAACTACTATAAAAATAATCTATTTTTTTACTGTAAAAGTTGTAAATTTATTGCATTGTATAAGGAAAGTCATAAGATGCCCACATCAGATTTTTTCATTTGTACCTTGATAAAAATGTCCGTACACAATTTATAGGTTTTCATATGAAAATCCAAGACTACAATTGAGTAGCGTTTTTTCTAGTAAGCTACACAAAAGAATTAAATAAATAATAATATATGTAACTAAACTACGTAATTGAATATCTAAATTAAGTATATGTACTTACAAATATTTAAATTTTTAATCACATGTAGCTTTAAATTAGTAGTAACCTATACCATTAAAAAATCTGTATTTTAAATAATTCATCATGCTGGAAAGAATATGAAGTAGTTGACAGTAGTTATAAAAGGCCGGTTCACCGGCAGATGCCTCTTTGGAGTGTCTTCCCTCTTTTGAGAGGAAGCTCCTTGGAGGGTCTTGAGACCCCCAGGAGGGAGGATGCCCCCCCCCCTCTTTTGGAAGTTTAGTGAGGTGGTGCAGCACCGGATGCCTCTTTCGGAAGAGGGCAATTGCGAAAGTCTTTCAGAGAGGCATGATGACTCATACGGAGTGAGTTTCACGCCGAGTCTTGAGAGGGAATGTCACAATCGCTGACTGACCCTTGACCTGAGGAAGTGGTTTCAAGGGATTTCGCAATCGAACAATCTGGAAATGACGTGTCGCGCCTTGGAGCTCCTTAGCACACGTCCTCCCTCTCTGCTGGTCAGCGACAGACTGAAAGATCTTATCTGCGTGAAGTAGTTAAAGCGCCCTCTGGTGAATTTTGATGAAGTGCTGCCATCTATCGGCATTTTTTTTTTTCCAAAAGAAATTAATGTTTCACTTGTCAGGAGCTGGATTCGATCTTGGGCCCAACTGATTAGAAGCCGCGCGTCTTACCATCGTGCCAAAGCACCCGTGCTTTATAGGCAGTTAACTTCGAAGTGTACCTTATCAGCAGAAGTTAGATTATTTTTCAAAGTTCATTCGAATAGCGATGCAAGGGTGCGTTTTAAAACAGAATGCTACGGAGTGAATATAAATATGTATATTATAACACAATGATTTTTTTTTTTTTAAACAAATGTATACACAAACTTTAAAAACACGAATGTAATAATTAGCTAAAATTGTATTCAGCGGATTTTTTTTTTTTAAATAAATCTAACTATCAATACGATTTTTATAATAATAACGAAATGATTTCGAATGTTTAAAAACAAATTGATTACGGATTTTCAATGAACACACAAATTGTGTTCAGTGAATACCATTCGACCATTTTAAGGGTTGTATATCTAAAAACAAATGTATACACAAACTTTAAAAACACGAATGTAATAATTAGCTAAAATTGTGTTCAGTGGACACGAAACTTGTATTCAGTGAATAGGATTCGACCATTCTGAGTGTTGTGTATCTAAAAACAAATGTATACACAAACTTTAAAAACACGAATGTAATAATTAGCTAAAATTGTGTTCAGTGGACACGAAACTTGTATTCAGTGAATAGGATTCGACCATTCTGAGTGTTGTGTATCTAAAAACAAATGTATACACAAACTTTAAAAACACGAATGTAATAATTAGCTAAAATTGTGTTCAGTGGACACGAAACTTGTATTCAGTGAATAGGATTCGACCATTCTGAGTGTTGTGTATCTAAAAACAAATGTATACACAAACTTTAAAAACACGAATGTAATAATTAGCTAAAATTGTATTCAGTGGATTTTTTTTTTAAATAAATCTAACTATCAATACGATTTTTATAATAATAACGAAATGATTTCGAATGTTTAAAAACAAATTGATTACGGATGAACACACAAATTGTGTTCAATGAATACGATTCGACCATTTTAAGTGTTGTGTATCTAAAAACAAATGTATACACAAACTTTAAAAACATGAATGTAATACATAGCTGAAATTATGTTTTGTGAACAGGATTCAACCATTCTAAGTGTGTGTGTGTGATTTTTGAAAAATAAATCTAAAAGTATATAAAAATAATAATAATGAAAATTAGAACTCACAGAACGACCTCTTCACTACCCGCTGGGCAAACTCCAAATGAGTGATACACTCTCATTACGCTATTAAAAATTAGATATTATCTATAATGACGTCAGCAGTATGAGGTGTTGCCACATATTTTTTCTAATAATATATTTTAATAGTTGGATACTTCAAGGGTCTGATTTGGTACACGTAATCTGAAATACATCATTTTAATGATATTACGCATTGAATATGATTCGGCCATTTTTAAAATGGTGGATGTAATTGAAATATCGAAGTTTAGAATTTAACAAACTAACGAATTTTCACCCCCAAAAATTTTAGCATTCAGTTTAAATAAAACCCAATGAATATGATATCACCATTTTAACATCGTAATTTTACTACCATTATAGAACTTAGAAGTGAGTGTACATTATTTTTTTCAGGACACCAACACATTTTAAAATCTATTGAATAGGACTAGACCATTTTGCACATACATGTACCTAGATTTCAACACCCGGTATTAAAACCTGCTAAACATGAAACGAGTAAGTATTGTGTGAGATTTTATCACACTAACTTTCAAACTTTTTAAATTTTTAAAAATGTCCGAAATAGTTGTATTTCATCGGTAGACATAAATTGTATGGAACACATTTTTATGAAAAAAATATCTGTTTCGACAGCTTTTAAAAATAGATTTCTACAGTTGTACACTACGGTTCTAGAATTTTCTAAATACGAATCGACTGTTTGAACTACCAATGGTGGTTTTACCGATGCAAATATTTACAGGACAAATATTTCAATGAAACCGAACTTAGTTGAAGCTTCTAAGTTTGAATATTTAGAATCATTTCATATAATTTTTATATTCACATTGAAAATAGTTAACAAAATTGGAACTCACGGAGCGACAACTTACTGTCCACACTCCAAATGAGTGATACACTCTTATTACATTATTAAAAATTAGATCTTATTTATAATGATGTCATTATGTTGCCGTATTGCCACCACACAATTATTCTTTCCAAATTATGCATTTTTTTTTCTTTTTTCTTTTTAATAACTTGCTACTGTCTTATGCTATCCATTTTTTTTTTTCATATAAGCAGATATTCCATATACCTTCTAAATGTTAAGTTGTAATTTAAAAAAAAAAAAGCATTAGAGGTGTATTTTACGTCTGAATTCGTCCAAGTGGAAATCCGACAATTGTAAATGCATGATTGCATCCTCACATTTCAATAGACACCACTAAAATGTGTGGATCTTATTTTGAAAAAGCTGCTCTCAGAAAGAATATGTATATGAATACATATTTTCCATAAATATACCCCCTCCCCCCCCCCCCCTCAATACACACAACATGCAGGCCAAAGACTCACCCAAAATACATTCCAAATCGGCTCTATAGCTTATCGCGCTTATCAGTGTAACAGATAGTAACCCAAAGTTCATGTTCGCAAAGCGAGTTAATTGCAATGTTATTGTTTTAAGCAGTTCCCATATTTAAATGAAAAATTTATCAAATTATACAATACATACAAGAGCTGGAAGATCATAGCATTTCAATATTATAGAATACTCACGAATGTTTTTTTTTTTCCCCATTTAAAATTATCAAATTTTAATGCAATTTGACAAAAATTGCACAATACTTAGTGTATGACTATCAAATAAGAGCTAGGTTTTATTGTTACAACAACGTTTAAGATCATTAAACGAGTATATATATATATTTTTTTTTTAAAGAAGAATAGTATATAACTTACTGTTTTTAAGGATAGGTGATTGTTAACATTGAATTTAAATGAAAGAGTGACCCTCTGAGACAAGTACAGTACATTGCAATAACATTAAAAAATATGAAAGATATGCAATTAACACCTTAAAAGAAACATGTAATGAGTTTTGATATCTTAATAGGAGACATTATTGACATGCACATAGAAATGTCACAATTTTGTGGCTGTAGGTGCTCCATAAGACCCCTCTGCTCTTAATAAATGATCCCATTTGAATGTACATATTTAACAACATACAGAAAATGACAGGACTACAACAAAATTTTACACCTATTACAGAATAACTCCCAACTTCGTAGATTTTTAAGAAACTACAGTCGAATTTTCACCGATTCTTAGAGATTGAAACACAGCATTGTTTATGAATCTTCATACTTTAGAGAATGGAACATAACTTACCATTTATTTTGAATGAATTCAGAATTTTGACATTGATTATAAATTTATGATTTAAACTCTGTAAAGTGTAAATATCCTTTGTTATGAAACTCACACTGTAGACATTTGATATGATTCGAATAAATCTATTTTTAATTTTTTATATTTTATTTTAAAAAGTGAGATTAGTAAACTTGTTACACTTGAATGTATAGATACATAACTCATAACCATATAACATTTCTTAAATGGAACATGCTTAAAAAAAAAAAAAAATTAGCTAATGAGTATAAATAAGAAATTCAATTTGAAAGATAAAAACCATTTAATGAATCTATTATTCATGAAATACACATTAACCATTATCAGTTGTACATTTAAACAAATAAGTTAGAATGATTTCCTTATTGCACATTCATAGTCCTCTGATTTGAATGACTCGAAAAAATTTCTATCATAGCAGTAAAAGACTTCTTCACCACGCAACAAAACTTTCTTAGCAATGTTATTAATGTCAAGATTTAGAAGCACTTGTTCAGACACTCTGTCATACATTTGTAATGGAGTGCTGTAAAGACATTCATGGTAACTTAAATCTTCAACTTGAGCAACACAGCCGACACATTTGAAAAGTTTTCTTACATGACACATGATGTTGTCATGAATACAAGAGATTAATTGTTCGAATGCAAAATTTTTGTCACAAATAAGTGATGGTAGAAAGGTTATAGTGTTCTTTATTTTTAATATTTGTGCAGGAAGCCACTCTATAAATATACTTTCTCGAAGATGTATACTAATGTTGTTAACACTATTCTGTAAACATGCTATTTGATTTTTATCTAAGGTAATATGACACTGTGTTAGACAAAATTTTGAATCATATAATTGAATTATTTTCTGCAAATGCAATTTTCCGTTGTCATTGAAACAGAACAACTCATTGCGACTGACGAAAGAGGTATCTGCATATAGAATATTGAACGACCACAATTTTTGAGAAAATTCACTCCACGTAGCCGGTGACAGTGTAACACCTTCACGCGTAGGCTGTAATTCATTTCGATCGTTAGAGAGATATTTCCATATATACACTTTTAACTTCCCATGACGAAGTTTTAAATATACATACACATTAGATCCTAAATGCCAACGACGGAGTGCATCTTGCATAAAATCTGAAGAAGTAGATTCAGTCGAAACTGATTCTGTAGTGGAAGATAACACTCCGCTATGTGTTAGAGCACAAGAAAGTAGATCTTGAGTTGAGTTTTCAACCTCGGTGAGAACTTGTGAATTGACAACGGTAGATGTTTCTGCTGGGGTTTTGGAAGACATAAGATAGGTCTCTAACCAATCCTCAGCAAATTTTTGTGAGGGCGAATTAATCACATCTGAGACAATGTCCACAGATTTTGTTTCTTCTAGGGTAGGAACAGTCAACTCCGCTCTATTTACACTAGAAATTATTTGCTCGAGTGATGGCATACTTTGAATTTTAGGCATTCTTTTTAGATAGTAACATCCAACTACGACATTCACAGTATAAGATTTATTTTTAAAACACTAACATCTTAAAACATTATAATTTTGTCGCAGCTATGAACGAACCAAACCTATCCACACAACGCCCAAAGTTGAAATGACTTATCAAACAACTTCATAAGTATAATCACATAACCTAAATCGAGTGTCGTGTGCAAACAGATCACATAAGATATGAAGTGATTAGAACTTATAATTTTTAATGAATCGTACAACATTAGATTGTGGTAAATACAATTGTTATCTACATGAGAAAATTTCTATATTATTTCATTCAGCTTCGAAATCATAGAGTGAAAATATGTACCAAACTTACTTAAAGTTCCTAATTTTAAATCACATTAACATTATATACTTAGAAAAATTTTATATATATTTTTATAACTTTAGGTGATATGTATCACGCGGAATATACAAGAATAGCTACCAAAAACACGAAAATAACTAACAGTATGAGGCCTTCACAAGTCGACATCCAAACTAGAAATGAACGATAAACACACTAATTGCAACAATTAGATGAGAGCTTATCAGTTCTTATCTTATCTAAGATTTCACATAAAATGACGTCATCACTCCAAAGTTCACAAGATGACGTCATTGGTCCAAGGTTCGCAAGATAACCGTTTAGCCTTTTAAAATTAAGAAGTAATTAAAATTTTTATAATTGTGAATAAGTGATTTAAAATTAAGAAGTAATTACAACCGATTTTAATTACTTCTTAATTTTAAAAGGCTAAACGGTTATCTTGCGAACCTTGGACCAATGACGTCATCTTGTGAACTTTGGAGTGATGACGTCATTTTATGTGAAATCTTAGATAAGATAAGAACTGATAAGCTCTCATCTAATTGTTGCAATTAGTGTGTTTATCGTTCATTTCTAGTTTGGATGTCGACTTGTGAAGGCCTCATACTGTTAGTTATTTTCGTGTTTTTGGTAGCTATTCTTGTATATTCCGCGTGATACATATCACCTAAAGTTATAAAAATATATATAAAATTTTTCTAAGTATATAATGTTAATGTGATTTAAAATTAGGAACTTTAAGTAAGTTTGGTACATATTTTCACTCTATGATTTCGAAGCTGAATGAAATAATATAGAAATTTTCTCATGTAGATAACAATTGTATTTACCACAATCTAATGTTGTACGATTCATTAAAAATTATAAGTTCTAATCACTTCATATCTTATGTGATCTGTTTGCACACGACACTCGATTTAGGTTATGTGATTATACTTATGAAGTTGTTTGATAAGTCATTTCAACTTTGGGCGTTGTGTGGATAGGTTTGGTTCGTTCATAGCTGCGACAAAATTATAATGTTTTAAGATGTTAGTGTTTTAAAAATAAATCTTATACTGTGAATGTCGTAGTTGGATGTTACTATCTAAAAAGAATGCCTAAAATTCAAAGTATGCCATCACTCGAGCAAATAATTTCTAGTGTAAATAGTGCGGAGTTGACTGTTCCTACCCTAGAAGAAACAAAATCTGTGGACATTGTCTCAGATGTGATTAATTCGCCCTCACAAAAATTTGCTGAGGATTGGTTAGAGACCTATCTTATGTCTTCCAAAACCCCAGCAGAAACATCTACCGTTGTCAATTCACAAGTTCTCACCGAGGTTGAAAACTCAACTCAAGATCTACTTTCTTGTGCTCTAACACATAGCGGAGTGTTATCTTCCACTACAGAATCAGTTTCGACTGAATCTACTTCTTCAGATTTTATGCAAGATGCACTTCGTCGTTGGCATTTAGGATCTAATGTGTATGTATATTTAAAACTTCGTCATGGGAAGTTAAAAGTGTATATATGGAAATATCTCTCTAACGATCGAAATGAATTACAGCCTACGCGTGAAGGTGTTACACTGTCACCGGCTACGTGGAGTGAATTTTCTCAAAAATTGTGGTCGTTCAATATTCTATATGCAGATACCTCTTTCGTCAGTCGCAATGAGTTGTTCTGTTTCAATGACAACGGAAAATTGCATTTGCAGAAAATAATTCAATTATATGATTCAAAATTTTGTCTAACACAGTGTCATATTACCTTAGATAAAAATCAAATAGCATGTTTACAGAATAGTGTTAACAACATTAGTATACATCTTCGAGAAAGTATATTTATAGAGTGGCTTCCTGCACAAATATTAAAAATAAAGAACACTATAACCTTTCTACCATCACTTATTTGTGACAAAAATTTTGCATTCGAACAATTAATCTCTTGTATTCATGACAACATCATGTGTCATGTAAGAAAACTTTTCAAATGTGTCGGCTGTGTTGCTCAAGTTGAAGATTTAAGTTACCATGAATGTCTTTACAGCACTCCATTACAAATGTATGACAGAGTGTCTGAACAAGTGCTTCTAAATCTTGACATTAATAACATTGCTAAGAAAGTTTTGTTGCGTGGTGAAGAAGTCTTTTACTGCTATGATAGAAATTTTTTCGAGTCATTCAAATCAGAGGACTATGAATGTGCAATAAGGAAATCATTCTAACTTATTTGTTTAAATGTACAACTGATAATGGTTAATGTGTATTTCATGAATAATAGATTCATTAAATGGTTTTTATCTTTCAAATTGAATTTCTTATTTATACTCATTAGCTAATTTTTTTTTTTTTTTAAGCATGTTCCATTTAAGAAATGTTATATGGTTATGAGTTATGTATCTATACATTCAAGTGTAACAAGTTTACTAATCTCACTTTTTAAAATAAAATATAAAAAATTAAAAATAGATTTATTCGAATCATATCAAATGTCTACAGTGTGAGTTTCATAACAAAGGATATTTACACTTTACAGAGTTTAAATCATAAATTTATAATCAATGTCAAAATTCTGAATTCATTCAAAATAAATGGTAAGTTATGTTCCATTCTCTAAAGTATGAAGATTCATAAACAATGCTGTGTTTCAATCTCTAAGAATCGGTGAAAATTCGACTGTAGTTTCTTAAAAATCTACGAAGTTGGGAGTTATTCTGTAATAGGTGTAAAATTTTGTTGTAGTCCTGTCATTTTCTGTATGTTGTTAAATATGTACATTCAAATGGGATCATTTATTAAGAGCAGAGGGGTCTTATGGAGCACCTACAGCCACAAAATTGTGACATTTCTATGTGCATGTCAATAATGTCTCCTATTAAGATATCAAAACTCATTACATGTTTCTTTTAAGGTGTTAATTGCATATCTTTCATATTTTTTAATGTTATTGCAATGTACTGTACTTGTCTCAGAGGGTCACTCTTTCATTTAAATTCAATGTTAACAATCACCTATCCTTAAAAACAGTAAGTTATATACTATTCTTCTTTAAAAATATATATATATATATATACTCGTTTAATGATCTTAAACGTTGTTGTAACAATAAAACCTAGCTCTTATTTGATAGTCATACACTAAGTATTGTGCAATTTTTGTCAAATTGCATTAAAATTTGATAATTTTAAATGGGGAAAAAAAAAAACATTCGTGAGTATTCTATAATATTGAAATGCTATGATCTTCCAGCTCTTGTATGTATTGTATAATTTGATAAATTTTTCATTTAAATATGGGAACTGCTTAAAACAATAACATTGCAATTAACTCGCTTTGCGAACATGAACTTTGGGTTACTATCTGTTACACTGATAAGCGCGATAAGCTATAGAGCCGATTTGGAATGTATTTTGGGTGAGTCTTTGGCCTGCATGTTGTGTGTATTGAGGGGGGGGGGGAGGGGGTATATTTATGGAAAATATGTATTCATATACATATTCTTTCTGAGAGCAGCTTTTTCAAAATAAGATCCACACATTTTAGTGGTGTCTATTGAAATGTGAGGATGCAATCATGCATTTACAATTGTCGGATTTCCACTTGGACGAATTCAGACGTAAAATACACCTCTAATGCTTTTTTTTTTTTTTAAATTACAACTTAACATTTAGAAGGTATATGGAATATCTGCTTATATGAAAAAAAAAAATGGATAGCATAAGACAGTAGCAAGTTATTAAAAAGAAAAAAGAAAAAAAAATGCATAATTTGGAAAGAATAATTGTGTGGTGGCAATACGGCAACATAATGACATCATTATAGATAAGATCTAATTTTTAATAATGTAATAAGAGTGTATCACTCATTTGGAGTGTGGACAGTAAGTTGTCGCTCCGTGAGTTCCAATTTTGTTAACTATTTTCAATGTGAATATAAAAATTATATGAAATGATTCTAAATATTCAAACTTAGAAGCTTCAACTAAGTTCGGTTTCATTGAAATATTTGTCCTGTAAATATTTGCATCGGTAAAACCACCATTGGTAGTTCAAACAGTCGATTCGTATTTAGAAAATTCTAGAACCGTAGTGTACAACTGCAGAAATCTATTTTTAAAAGCTGTCGAAACAGATATTTTTTTCATAAAAATGTGTTCCATACAATTTATGTCTACCGATGAAATACAACTATTTCGGACATTTTTAAAAATTTAAAAAGTTTGAAAGTTAGTGTGATAAAATCTCACACAATACTTACTCGTTTCATGTTTAGCAGGTTTTAATACCGGGTGTTGAAATCTAGGTACATGTATGTGCAAAATGGTCTATTCCTATTCAATAGATTTTAAAATGTGTTGGTGTCCTGAAAAAAATAATGTACACTCACTTCTAAGTTCTATAATGGTAGTAAAATTACGATGTTAAAATGGTGATATCATATTCATTGGGTTTTATTTAAACTGAATGCTAAAATTTTTGGGGGTGAAAATTCGTTAGTTTGTTAAATTCTAAACTTCGATATTTCAATTACATCCACCATTTTAAAAATGGCCGAATCATATTCAATGCGTAATATCATTAAAATGATGTATTTCAGATTACGTGTACCAAATCAGACCCTTGAAGTATCCAACTATTAAAATATATTATTAGAAAAAATATGTGGCAACACCTCATACTGCTGACGTCATTATACATAATATCTAATTTTTAATAGCGTAATGAGAGTGTATCACTCATTTGGAGTTTGCCCAGCGGGTAGTGAAGAGGTCGTTCTGTGAGTTCTAATTTTCATTATTATTATTTTTATATACTTTTAGATTTATTTTTCAAAAATCACACACACACACTTAGAATGGTTGAATCCTGTTCACAAAACATAATTTCAGCTATGTATTACATTCATGTTTTTAAAGTTTGTGTATACATTTGTTTTTAGATACACAACACTTAAAATGGTCGAATCGTATTCATTGAACACAATTTGTGTGTTCATCCGTAATCAATTTGTTTTTAAACATTCGAAATCATTTCGTTATTATTATAAAAATCGTATTGATAGTTAGATTTATTTAAAAAAAAAATCCACTGAATACAATTTTAGCTAATTATTACATTCGTGTTTTTAAAGTTTGTGTATACATTTGTTTTTAGATACACAACACTCAGAATGGTCGAATCCTATTCACTGAATACAAGTTTCGTGTCCACTGAACACAATTTTAGCTAATTATTACATTCGTGTTTTTAAAGTTTGTGTATACATTTGTTTTTAGATACACAACACTCAGAATGGTCGAATCCTATTCACTGAATACAAGTTTCGTGTCCACTGAACACAATTTTAGCTAATTATTACATTCGTGTTTTTAAAGTTTGTGTATACATTTGTTTTTAGATACACAACACTCAGAATGGTCGAATCCTATTCACTGAATACAAGTTTCGTGTCCACTGAACACAATTTTAGCTAATTATTACATTCGTGTTTTTAAAGTTTGTGTATACATTTGTTTTTAGATATACAACCCTTAAAATGGTCGAATGGTATTCACTGAACACAATTTGTGTGTTCATTGAAAATCCGTAATCAATTTGTTTTTAAACATTCGAAATCATTTCGTTATTATTATAAAAATCGTATTGATAGTTAGATTTATTTAAAAAAAAAAAATCCGCTGAATACAATTTTAGCTAATTATTACATTCGTGTTTTTAAAGTTTGTGTATACATTTGTTTAAAAAAAAAAAATCATTGTGTTATAATATACATATTTATATTCACTCCGTAGCATTCTGTTTTAAAACGCACCCTTGCATCGCTATTCGAATGAACTTTGAAAAATAATCTAACTTCTGCTGATAAGGTACACTTCGAAGTTAATTGCCTATAAAGCACGGGTGCTTTGGCACGATGGTAAGACGCGCGGCTTCTAATCAGTTGGGCCCAAGATCGAATCCAGCTCCTGACAAGTGAAACATTAATTTCTTTTGGAAAAAAAAAATGCCGATAGATGGCAGCACTTCATCAAAATTCACCAGAGGGCGCTTTAACTACTTCACGCTGATAAGATCTTTCAGTCTGTCGCTGACCAGCAGAGAGGGAGGACGTGTGCTAAGGAGCTCCAAGGCGCGACACGTCATTTCCAGATTGTTCGATTGCGAAATCCCTTGAAACCACTTCCTCAGGTCAAGGGTCAGTCAGCGATTGTGACATTCCCTCTCAAGACTCGGAGTGAAACTCACTCCGTATGAGTCATCATGCCTCTCTGAAAGACTTTCGCAATTGCCCTCTTCCGAAAGAGGCATCCGGTGCTGCACCACCTCACTAAACTTCCAAAAGAGGGGGGGGGCATCCTCCCTCCTGGGGGTCTCAAGACCCTCCAAGGAGCTTCCTCTCAAAAGAGGGAAGACACTCCAAAGAGGCATCCTCTCAAAGAGGGACCCTCCTCCCAAAGAGGGCCTCTCCTCCTGCTGCACTTGCTGCACCTCCCCGATCTGCCGGTGAACCGGCCTTTTATAACTACTGTTGACATAGCATAAATGAAATCCGCAATAATAATTAGTTGTTAGGTAAAGTGCAACAGAAACGGAGCAACAAAATATTGTAATTGTGATGGCACAGTGCTGGATTATCCAATAGGTATACCAAGCACGCGCTTAGAGCACCATCAAATTAGGGGGCACCAATAAATATCCAAAATATGATTTTTTTTTTATATTTTTACTTTCCTTATATACATATTGTATAAGGAAAGTATTGTGACGGGGTCGAAAATTCGAATTCGAGTTTTCGACGGGATAGCACGTTTCAAGCATCTCTGATCGCAAATCAAACATTTTTGAAGTGATTTCAGTGTGTGTGTGTGTTGTTGTTGTTGTTGAGACCCAGACAGTCCGGTCTACCAGATAGGTGTAAGGTAACAAGTGTGTGTGTGTAGAAAGCCCAGACCACACGACCAACCCAAAGGCTAATGGTAGCTTTCTGTGTGGCCGAAGTGTGTGTGTGTGTGAAAGTATGTGTCTCTCACGAACGAATAAGGAGATTCGAATGAAATTTGGTACAAAAATCACAATCCGTGAATACTGGAAGCCTATAGTTTTTAAACGCAATCAAATGTTCAGAACCTCCCAAAATTTTGAGTGAAATTTTGAAAAAATAATCAAAAAATCAAAACCTTTAATAAAGTTACGCAAATAGACATTTCTTATGTAATTTTTCCTTAGAAAATGATTGACATAAACTTTAGAACGATAGCATAAACCGTTCTCGAGATATTACACACTTTTCAAATAGGCCAACGGCCGTACCGTGCTGAAAACACCGGTTCTCGTTAGATCACCGAAGTCAAGCAGCATCGGGCGCGGTTAGTACTTGGTGGGTGACCACCTCGGAACACCGCGTGCTGTTGGCCATCTCGGGTGCGGTATCCCCGTGGTTTGCGCGCTAGATTTGCACGCTACCACAAATGCCGCCGTGTTCATGCGGAGTACGATCACGTTAAACATGTGGGTCCGTAAGTCCTTCCGAGAGGTTGGTGGTAGGGGAAGGAAGGTACGGTCCCTGTGGATGCCTCCCCCACTGGGTTCCGGTCTAAATTGGGTGGCACTTCCCGGCCGTCCATACAGTTACCTTACACCTTTCTGGTAGGTCGGACGGTCTGGGTCTCAACAACAACACTTTTCAAATAAATGTATAAAAAAATCCCATAAATAAAAGAAAATATATTAACTTTTGAGAAACATGTTCGCTTTTCATATGCAATATCATGCGATAAATTGGGTGACATCATTCTCGTAGATCTAGCTCATTCCATTCATGAGAAAAGATACTTTGAGTAATACTTTTGTATTTGAACGCCAATAGTTATTTATCTGTTATAAGAATAATTTATTTCTATGTTCATAACGCTTGTCGAGATTTTGGCGCCGAATTTGGCGGAATGTCGCCAACTTGGCGGCTTTTCTAAATGTTGCCAAATTAACGGAAATCAAAGTCAAATGGATAAAAATGACACTAAATCAGTGAAAATGACGACTAATTGACGAAAATTCAATTTTTTGGAAAGAATATAAATAACTACTATAAGAAAAACCTATTTTTTTATTATAAAAATAGTAAATTCATTGCATTATATAAGGAAAGTCATGTGTTGCCCACATCAGGTTTTTACCTATTGCTTCACAAAGATAAAATGCTCTATCCTCCATGCACAAAAATGATAGATAATATCTAAGGAAAATGATATATACCATAGCTAATATTTGTGGGCATTGAACTTTCTAATATCGGTTCCATTAAACTTATGGGGCCCAAGCAGCCTTTAAAATTTTTCTGTCTTCCAGGGTTATATAATGGTTACCTCCTTCAATGGTGTCTTCATGATACTCCTTCAATATTAATATAATCAATTGGCTAGTATCATAGTAAGTAGTAACATAATCAGAGTCCGTATAAAAATGCCCGTAGGGAGAGGGGAGCTATGTCGGTGTCAAACGGTGAAATTATTTTAACAAAACTCCAATTAATAGAAACAAGAAAGATCTATCATGCATAAAGCATTGATTATGAAACACTTTCCTAATTTAATGCAATTTTATTTAAACGTCTCTAAAATGCGATGCAGTCCTCGGTAATATTTTTTAAATTATCGCAATACTACATTAATTTATTATATTTGAAAACTTAAAACTTCATCGAAAAAAAATGAACTTCATTCAAATGATGGCATTGAAATATAAATTGCCTGGTTTAAATGTCTCTAAAATGCGATACATTCCTCGGTAATATTTTTAAAATTTTCATAATACTACAAAAATTTATTATATTTGAAAACTTCATCGAAAACAAATGAACTTTATTCAAATGACGTCATCAAATTATAAATCGTCTGGCTCTCTCTATAAAAGCAGCATTTCATTCATAAACTTTTTTCCATTCCTTTCATTCATCATAATACTATAATAATTTGTTTTATTAAAAAACTTAAAACCATGGAGGTTCAAGTAATTTAACTATGCTTTAAACTTTATCGAAAAAATCGTCATCTTTCTGTGTAAAATCAATGAATGTTTCATTCATATCAGCTATATTGCAGACTCCATGAGCTAAATAATTTTGCGTTAAAGAAATGCAGCAATTCTTATACAACGCATTCTACATATTTTGGTGTTAGTGAAATATTTTGGTGCATAAGTGAAAATTAGGCTTCGTTGTAGAAATAATCAAAGTTGGATGGTCATTTAAACTCAAATATATTGTAATTGCGTTGTTTCAGTATGTAGATGCACAGAATTTAAGCAAAAATAAAGCGGTTTTAGAACGGATACAACAGTAAATATGAATTAAAAGGAACTTTAAAAATCACGATTTTGACACAAGATGGATGCCATATTTTATTTTGAAGTCGATCACGTGATCTCTTCATATAATGGTCACGTGATCTCCTAATATAAAGTGTCAATTATTATATTAATTTTTATTTGAAAAACTAATGACTATATTTTGCTGCAGTTCTTTTTATATATTTTATGGGATAATTTGAATATTTCCTAAAACTTTCGAAGCAATTTGTGAATTTTAAATTCGCTTAAAAAATGTTTGAAAAATTAGGTCCCATAGGGCTCATTGTATTTCATTTTTTCAACCCGGGTTCAATCCAAAACTAATTGGGTGATATTATGCATCTACATTCCCATAGGTTCCACAGACCGTCTGAACAACTTACTAAAATTTCATTTTGATAAGGTAATTTTTTCGGCAATTATCGTGCTAACGGACAGACAGACAGATAGGCAGACAGAATGAACAAAGTCATAAACACTTTTTAACTATGTTGTAAAGTGTTAATAAAATTACTTTATTGAGATCTAAATTCGAATCCTCGTTTGCTGATTTGCACGTTTTCAAATCATTCAAATGAGACTGCAATTAATTATTTTTAGAGTGATATAGCAGTAACTACAAAGACTATCGACTATACTGGGATTTTGTTCTCCATTTGACCATTCCCTGGTCCTTAAGAATGAGCAATAGTAACTGAAAAAGGCGGTGTTACGATTTCTTATGGTTGAAATTCTCTACATCTTATGCAACATCTATTTAAGGCCAAAATTGTACATTTGCCATCTTTTTCTGCTTGAAATGTTACTTTAGGAACTCTGGAGTGTTCCATCTCGCCAAGTCGTCATGTCCGAATCCGTAATTGACAAGTGTGTATATTATACCCCAAATCCGAATTTCTAGGGGTCTGTAAGTCAGCCACCAAGAAAGCTGAATACTTGGTATTTTTTCCTATGTAAAGTCGCCTCAAAGCAGAGATAAACAAAATAAAAAAATTGGTGCGGTAGCACCTGAGAAAAAATAACTTTAAAATGCCATTTTTTATGATTGTCGCTCCGGCTTTTTATTTTTCAGTGTTGGGAGACCTACAGCCTTATAACTACTGAATCGCTTTTCATGAATGATGCCTCATTTTGTGTGTTATAGTGGGAGGTACTTAATTTTCTTTTAAAACAGAAAGATAAATTTTATTTGAAATTTCAAAAATTGAAAAAACATAAATAAATGGTGCTTGGAAGTAAAGTATAATTTGCAAATCTATATTTTTGTTACATAATTATGTTGAAATTGTTTTTGGCACGTGACGAAAAAAAAAATAAAAATATGAAACACATTATTAAGAAAGCTTTCGAAAATATTTTTCTGCCATGAATCGAGATTAAATCCTCAGGAGTGATGCTCAGTGGGAAAGATTTATGCTTTTAAAATCATTTTAAAGTCTCGAACCAGGTTTTCGTAAAGTATGAAATATCAATTTAAACTGCTATATACACATTTTCATAATTTTTATTTTCCTTTGCTATTTGATGGTCTATATAGCCAGAGCCGTTTTTTAACATGCACAATGCAGGCAAATGCTGGGAGTCGCAATTATTCAGAGATACATTTCTTAGCGTCACTCTTAGCGTCACTTTTAGACTTAGCTTAACATTCTGAGCAGAAAAGCATATAGCAATTTAAATGAGTTTTGGATATTTTGTGGTGGATACAATCAGAAATCAAACACCCAAAAATCCTGATAATTAGGTTTAATTATAAACATTAGTTAAGAAATATCAATAAGATTTAATTGTAAAAAGGCGGACGAACGTGTATCAATAGTGTATTTGGTCACGCCCATTTTTTAATTCAGAGTTTTCTTTAGGAAATAGTGCTTACTTTCAATAAATATGAAAGTGGGGAGTGTTGTTATTGAGACCCAGACCATCCGACCTACCAGAAAGGTGTAAGGTAACCATTTGGACGGCCGGAAAGTACCACCCAATTTAAACCGGAACCCAGTGGGGGAGGCATCCATAGGGACCGTACCCTCCTTCCCCTACCACCACCCTCTCGGAAGGATTTACGGACCCACATGTTTAACGTGATCGTACTCCGCATGAACACGGCGGCAGTTGTGGCAGCGTGCAAATCCAGCGCGCAAACCACTGGGCTACCGCGCAAGAAATGCGCCAACAGCACGCGGTGTTCCCAGGTGGTCACCCACCCAAGTACTAACCGAGCCCGATGCTGCTTGACTTCGGTGATCTAACGAGAACCGGTGTTTTCAGCACGGCAGGGCCGTTGGCTCAAAAGTGGGGAGTGTTGTTGTTGTTGATGTTGAGACCCAGACCGTCCGACCAAAAGTGGGGAGTGAATGATTTCATTTCAAATCACTATTTCAGGAAGTAAAAAGTGAGAAGAGAAAATTTCAGAAATTGAACTAATTTTTCGGTATGGATTTCGCATCGGCGTTAATACTGCCATATCAAGTTCAAATTTTCATTTTATTTTATTTATGGCCGAAGGTCATTGCTTATTTTTTAACGACTATCATCTGGACATTCATTTGATAAGCCGTTCTAAATAGATAACAATTATCGCCCCCACAGACCATGATATTACTAAAAGTATAAAATTAAATATTTATGGAGACCTTTCATATGTATCGGTAATATTTTATTGATATATTTTATATAAAAAAAAAATCGTTTAATCGATAACTCCTCAGCTGAAGCAAAAAATATCAAGAACACTGCACCAAATAGGAAGTGTCAGTGTAGTATTTAAAAAGAAACATCAATTATGCATAAAGCATTGATTTTGAAACACTTTCCAACTGCAATACAATTTTATTTAAACATCTCTAAAATGCGATACATTCATCGGTATTATATTTTTGAAATTACCACAATACTACAAAAATTTATTACATTTGAAAACTTTAAACTTCATCGAAAAAAATTAACTTTATTTAAATGACGTCATCGAAACATAAATCGTCTGGCTCTCTATGTAAAAGAAATGAATGTTTCATTCATATTACTTTTATTCCAGTCTCCAGAGCTAAATAATTTTGCATGAAAAAAATTCAACAATTCTTATACAACTCAACTTACAATCACTTGTTTGCATACTGCATCCATTAAAAATAATCTTCGTCGAAGAAATAATCAAAGTTTGATGATCATTTAAGCTCAAGAACATTGCAATTGCGTTGTCGCAGTATATAGATACACAGAAAATGCGCAAAAATAAAACAGTTTCAGGATGACGTCATTGAAATATAAATCGCCTAGCTCTCTATGTAAAAGTGTAAAATCAGTTAATATTTCATTCATACACTTTTATGCTATTCCTTTTATTTGTCACAATACTACAATAATTTATTTTACTTCAAAACTTAAAATCATGGAGGTAAAAGTAATTTAACTCTATGCTTAAAACTTCATCGAAAAAGTCTGCTATAAAATCGTCTGCTTCTCTATGTAAAATCAATGAATGTTTCATTCATATCAGCTATATTACAGACGCCAGAGCTAAATAATTTTCTGTTAAAGTAGTTCAGCAATTCTTATACAACTCATCTCACAGCTTGATGTGTTTACATTCTGCATAAGTGAAAATAGGGCTTCGCTGTAGAAATAATCAAAGTTTGGTGATCATTTAAACTCAAATGTATTGCAATTGCGTTGTTTCAGAATATAGATGCACATAAATTAAGAAACAATAAAGCGGTTTTAAGACGCATACAACACTAAATATAAATTAAAAAGAACTTTAAGAATTACGATTTTGCACAAGATGGATGGCATTGATCACTTAAACTCAAATATATTTTGCAATTGCGTTGTTTCAGAATAAAGATGCACAGAAATTAAACAAAAATAAAGCGGTTTTAGGACGGATACAACACTAAATATATATTAAAAAGGCCTTTAAAAATCACGATTTTGACACAAAATGGATACCATATTTTATTTTGAAGTGGGTCACGTGATCTCTTCATATAATATGGATGTAATTATTATTTTAATTTTTTTTTTTAAACTACTGAATATATTTTGTTGAAATTTTTTTCATATTTTTTATGGGATAATTTGAATATTTCCTAAAACTTTCGAAGCAATCTGTGAATATTAAATTTGCTTAAAAAAATTTGAAATATTATGTCCCATAGGGTTCAATGTATTTCAATTTCCAACCCGCGTTCAATCTAAAACTAATTAGGTGATATAATTCATTTATATTCCCATATGTCTGACATAAAAATGTATATGTTGCTATTATTTTCCCAGAAGGCTTCGCGGGCCGCCAGTTGGAAACCCCTGTTTTAGATCCTGCTCTTTTGCATGTTCTATAGCAAGTTCTTTTGCATGTTCAGGAAAAAGTTTTTTGCATTTTCTAGAGCATGCCTTATTGCATGTTCTAGATCCTGTTCTTTTCCATGTTCTATAGCAAGTTCTTTCGCATGTTCTAGTGTTGCTTTTGCATGTTCTAGATCCTCTTCTTTTGCATGTTCTATAGAAAGTTCTTTTGCATGTTCTATAGCAAGTTCTTTTGCCTGTTCTATATCAAGTTCTTTTGCTTGTTCTATATCAAGTTCTTTTGCATGTTCTAGAGAAAGTGTTTTGCATTTTCTGGAGCATGCCTTTTTGCATGTTCTAGATCCTGTTCTTTTGCATGCTCTATAGCAAGTTCTTTCGCATGTTCTAGTGTTGCTTTTGCATGTTCTAGATCCTCTTCTTTTGCATGTTCTATAGCAAGTTCTTTTGCATGTTCTATAGCAAGTTCTTTTGCTTGTTCTATAGCAAGTTCTTTTGCTTGTTCTATAGCAAGTTCTTTTGCATGTTCTAGAGAAAGGTTTTTGCATTTTCTAGAGCATGCCTTTTTGCATGTTCTAGATCCTGTTCTTTTGCATGTTCTATAGCAAGATCTTTCGCATGTTCTAGTGTTGCTTTTGCATGTTCTAGATCCTCTTATTTTGTATGTTCTATAGCAAGTTCTTTTGCATGTTCTATAGCAAGTTCTTTTGCTTGTTCTATAGCAAGCTCTTTTGCATGTTCTAGAGAAAGTGTTTTGCATTTTCTAGAGCATGCCTTTTTGCATGTTCCAGATCCTGTTCTTTTGCATGTTCTATAGCAAGTTCTTTCGCATGTTCTAGAGTTGCTTTTGCATGTTCTAGATCCTCTTCTTTTGCATGTTCTATAGCAAGTTCTTTTGCATGTTCTATAGCAAGTTCTTTTGCATGTTCTATAGCAAGTTCCTTTGCATGTTCTATAGCAAATTCTTTTGCACATTCTAGAGCATACTGTTTTGCATGTTCTAGAACATGTTCTCTTGCAACTTTAGAACACTTCAATCGATAGTTAAAGAGATCTATGAAGATTTAGGGAATCCCGTATATGTTACTATTAAAAATGAGGCAATAATACATGCACATTCAACAGTTCGCAGCTTCGACATTGTCCAGACCACGAGTTTAGCTCGTTAATGTTTAAGCTTCAATAAAAAGTATATTTATTATAGTAACTAAAATACATGTGTTGGATAAAATTACAATGCATTACAATATTTATTTGTTTGCTTTTGCAGCGAATCCAGCTTTTCATGGGAGCGTCGAAACGTCGTCCCTTGGTCACCTGATTACTACACTCCAATGCATCCACCACCGTTTCAAGATGACTATATGTACCCTTATCCATAAGTTAAACTGTAACTGTACAATGATAATATAAATTTTTATGATACTATTTATGCAGTGTTATAGTTCTCGAAAACTCAAGGCAATCAAAACAATTTTCTATATTTTCGATGAATTTTTTTTCAAACACAGTCCTCTCATATTTAAATTTATACGACGACTAAGTTTAGCAAATTGGATATAATTTTTTTTTACGTTTGTGTTAAAGTAAATTTGTGTTAAAGTAAGTTACATTTGTGTAAAAGTAAAGATACATTTGTGTTAAAGTAAAGATACATTTGCGTTAAAATAAAGATACATTTATGTTAAAGTAAGATGCATTTGTGTTAAAGTAAAGATACATTTGTGTTAAAGTAAGATATATTTGTGTTAAAGTAAAGATACATTTGTGTTAAAGTAAAGATACATGTGTGTTAAAGTAAAGATATATTTGCGTTAAAATAAAGATACATTTGTGTTAAAGTAAAGATACATTTGTGTTACAGAGAATGAGTAGAGCGCAAATATAATTGTGGGGTCTGGAGAGATGAAAGTATTGTTGTCCTGTAAGACCATTAGAAATACAATAACTTTGTAAGGAAAGTTTAAATGACGAACTCGACAACACAGCGAGATAAACGGAAAAGGCCAATTACCGTAATTTCCTGCATATAATCCGCAGAGGCGCATAATCCGCATAGGCGCATAATTCGCAGATGTATTTTTTAGAGAGAGAAGAAACGAAATATTTCGTATAATCCGTAGATAGCCTGATTCTTAATTTCTTAATATATTTATTCAAAGTAGTTGAAATCATGAAAAAAAATATGTATAATCTACAACCTCCAAAATGTGGTGTTAATGCGGCGGATTATACCCAGGAAATTACGGTATAATATTATAGAGCATTGCTTAAATAGCAGAATTTATAGAATTATAAGAATATGTACAATAAATGCATTGGTAACTATGTCTTAGAGGTTTTTGTGCATAGAACATAAGTTCTAATTTCGATGTTTTCATAATTTGAATTGTGTTCAAAATGTCTGAAGAAAATAAACCATCCACAAAGAAAGACTTACATAAAACCATTTCGGCTCCATCAGACTGAAGCCACTGCCTATTTTTTCTTAAGGGCTCTTTCTTGGGTTAAAGGCGGTTAATCGTGACATCGGTGATACTGGTTGACGGCCATCCAACTTGTTGTCTCGTGATAATCATTGCCATATTCTAGGACTTGAATACTCCTGTCTTAGAATATTTATGAGCTTCTTTAAGGAAGCATCAGGGGGAATCTTCCTCCGAACCGAAACATTTCTGGCAAAACTTTCCTAGATGTCCTTGTAAATCTGCATTTTTAGTCAATTTTACACGAATATACTCCCCAATCCCCTTCAAGACGAATAATCATCTTGAACTTCCCCCAGTTCAAAAAAATCTGATGTGGGCAGCACATGACTTTCCTTATATAATGCAATGAATTTACTATTTTTACAGTTAAAAAAATGTTATTCTTACAGTAGATACTTACATTCTTTCCAAGATATTGAATTTTCTTCAATTAGTCGTCATTTTTATTGATTTTGCGTCATATTTATCCATTTGGCGAGATTTTAGTTAATTTGGCAACATTTGAAAACGTCGCCAAGTTGGCGACAATCTATCATATTTGTCGCCAAAATCTCGCCAAGCGTTATGGCCGGAGAAATAAGTTATTCTTATAGCATATACATGACTATTGGCGTTCAAATACAAAAGTATTACTCAAAGTATCTTTTCTAGTGAATGGATCGAGTTAGATCCACGCGAATGATGTCACCAAATTTATCGCATGATATTACACATGAAAACTGAACATGTTTCTCAACAGTTAATATTTTTTTTAATTTATGGTGTTTTTGATAAATATAATTTGATAAATATTTCTAAGGGAAAATTACATAAGAAATGTCTATTTGCGTAACTTTATTGAATGTTTTGACTTTTTGATAATTTTTTCAAAATTTCACTCGAAAATTTAGGGAAGTTCTGAACATTCATTGTGTTTAAAAACAATAGGCTTCCAGCATTCACGGATTGTAATTTGTGTACCAAATTTCATTCACATCCTTCCATTCGTTCATGAGTTATCGTCTCTACAGACTCACTGACACACACACACACACACATAATTTCACACACACACACACATAATTTCACACACACACACACATAATTTCACACACACACACACTCAGACAGACATCACCTCAAAAATGTTCGCTTCGTGATCGGGGATTCTTGAAACGTTCTCTCCCGTCGAAAACTCGAATTTGAATTTTCGACTCCTTCACAATACTTTGCTTATATATTATACTATGTATATAAGGAAAGTAATATACCACTGCCTCAAAGCGAGCTGAATATTCGACATAATTAAACTATTGTGATAAAATTATAGTTAGCCGATTTCGGTTGACAACCACAAAATCCGAATTTAATTTGAACAAAATTGAAATTCCAATTCTCAATTTTCAATTTTTTGCCCAAACCAAGAAGTTGGAATGCATCATGGCTTAAAAGTAATAAAAATTTCTTAGTTTGTAGAGAATGTCATGTGTAGGATATGTCATTCATATCACGTCACATTCTTTTTTAAATTCTCATTTCCCTTTAGCTCTATTGACTAAATTTCACCAAATAGGATCAACTAAAATCTTTCAATCACTCAGCTTCATCTACCGGTACTAGAAAATTATTTTGTAATTTGTAAAGTTTTTATGTCTTTCCCTTGATCATCATGTTAAAATCGGATACAAGTAAAGTTTAGATATTTAACTGAGTGTAATTGTATTTTGCGTCCACAGAGATGATTTCTTTGCAAAATGTTAAATTGCACATTATATACCGTAAAATAAGAAAACATTTGTAGATTGTCATGCCATTTTGTTGGTTAATATAAAAATAAAAATTTCTATTTCCTCACACTATATAATAAGTATTGTTTTCGCGAAAATTTTCGAATTCGAGATTTTGATGAAAACATATGTTTTAGGACCTCCCTGAATACGTTTTGACTATTTTTGAGTGATGTCTGTGGTCGTTTTCTTGTGTACACTGTAGCTGCTGCAAATATTAATGAATTTTCACGAAACTTTATATCCGGCTATCGAAATATGTCGTGTTATTGAAAATTTTAGAACTAGATAGAATTATTTAAAATTTGAACGAAAAGTTTCAAGTTTATTCGAAATTTTACATTTTTTTAACATGGCAGCATAGGACAAAAGTTGGCATAATCATGCATAAAATGCTTTGTTACATTGGTTTTAAATATCCTATTATAATATTACCGCTTTTGTTATTTTACTACAAGTATAAAAATATAAAAAAAAATATTGTTCATCTTCTTTTTGCTCTCTCTACATACATAGTATAATGTGTAGGAAAAGTATTGTAACGGGGTCGAAAATTTAAATTCAAGTTTTCGACGGAGCACGTTTCAAGCATGTCTGAACTCGAATTGAACCTTTTTGAAGTGATGTTTGTGTGCATGTGTGTATATATGTTAATGTGTGTGTATGTGTGTACATATGTGAGTGTGTGTGTATGTTAGTGTGTGTGCATGTTAGTGTGTGTTTGTATGTTAGAATGTGTTGTTGTTGTTGTTGTTGTTGAAACCCAGACCGTCCGACCTACCAGAAAGGTGTAAGGTAACAGAATGTTAGAATGGTAAGGTAACAGTAATGTTAAGGTAGAATGGTAAGATAGAATGGTAAGGTAACAGTAAGGTAACAGTAATGTTAGTAAGGTAACAGTAATGTTAGAATGTGTGTGCATGTTAGTGTTAGTATGTGTGTATGTTCGTGTGTGTATATGTTAGTGTGTGTAGGTGTGTCTGTGAGTATGTGGAAACTATATCTTACGACGAATGGTGTGATTTGAAAATTATTTGGTACGGTTATTACAATGAGTGAATATTAGAACCCTATTGATTTTAAACGCCATTAAATAAATGCTAGGAAGATCCCACATTTTCGAATAAATTTTTGAAAAACTAATTTAAAATCAGGACCTATAATAAAGTTATATAAATAATCATTTCTTGTTTTATTTATCATCAGAAAACGAATGCAAACAATTTTGGAATGCTAGCATGAACAGTTCCCGATATATATGCACGTTTTCAGATAAATTTATCGAGAAAGTTACATGCATTTAAAATAAGTAGCACATATTTTTAAACAGGTTGACCTTGATGATAAATTTGGCGAATTAAATTTTAGAAAATGTTGCCGATTTTACGAAAATATCGCCAAATGACGTAAAAATTCATGAAAATTCAGTATTTTCTAATGATTGAAGTCTTTTAATATACAGACTATATTGATTAGCGGATACTGTAACAATATTTCTAATTATTAAGTTAGATTTGAACGGAATATAAGTTACTTTGTTACTTCGATATAGTTCGTGCCAATGTCATCCAGAAAAGCGACAGGTGTTACTGCAAAATTCAATATTAGAACTTTATGTCATGGATTTTTTACTACATAATGTTTGCTGTGAAGGAAGTGAAATCCTTGTATTATGCAGGGAAAGTCATGTACTGATAACATCAGAATTTTTATGTTAATGATCTGCCAGTGTTTACAATGCCAATGTTACCATGCCAATGTAACCTGTGGTTACTTTCTACACCGAGCTGCTACTTCTTATTGCCCCCAAAGAATGTAAAATAAAATGTTCATTGTATAAAATTTTAACTCTCTTTTACTCATCATTTCAGTCAACAATATTTTTGTTGCGACTATAATCATTGAGAAAGAAATTGTGTACATTTTTTTATTTATTTGACAATATTTATTTTAATTTAGCCCAATTGCTCTCTCTTATTTCTAAACACTTTCTATAAAAAATGTATTACTTTTACATAACAAAGTGCTTTTGCCGCTGTTCAACAACCTACAACCAAGGTCGTGGGACTACAATCCAGGTAACCCACAACCCAGGCCGAGGTTTTAGTCCCACGGCCTGAGTTGTGGGTTGTGGAAGGGCGGCAAAAGAATGTTATTATGTAAATGTAATCTATTTTATTTTTATAGAAAGTGTTTAGAAATAAGAGCAATTGGGCTAAGTTGGTCACTTCGGTCTGCTGCTGTAGCTGCTTGTTTGGTTTTGTCCTGGCGAACGCTGGAAAATTTTATTTGCCAGGGCTGCTAATGTAACCCCAACGTTTACTAATTTTACCTAGCAATGCCAATATAAGCCTGGTGCCGACCAATTTTACGCCGCAATGCCAATTCCCTCTAGACGACAGTATTTAAAATGGCCTACAAGTAGTAAAGAAAATTTAGAATGCCATATCGCGTAGTATTTTTTATTTACCAGGCCATTTTTCTAAAAATGGAACCAATTGCAGATAAGTGAAATATTTTTTCATTATTAAAAGTTTCACAACATACAGTATTACTTCCATAATGCATTGTTATTTTGCTTACAGGACATCTTATATTTTAGAAAATTTAGATGATATATGCTGCTGACCATCTTCTAAAGTTCTTTTCCCTAAAAATAAAGAATAATGATAGTTAAAATAATATGGCTATGCTTTTATATAAATCAGTGTTTCTTAATCTTTTTGAGGTCATCATCCCCTTTAAAACAAAAAGTAACATATAGAATGAACGTGAATTCTAGTTAAAAGTTTATTTTACGATCTAGTTATAAGTTTATTTTACGATCTAAACCATAATGAATCTCAATGAGCAGTACAGTTCCCCTGGGACGGTAGGATTATCACTATAGCTAAAACTGTAGACGTAAAAGACTTATATAAAGACTATATGCATACTATATATGTCTATGGATAAAAGTGTAGGGGTCGACCGTGAAGCACTGAAGTAGGGACCCAAACAACGTGTTGACAATGCTAGAATCTATAGTGAAGTACTTTCAGTAAATTGAGGTAGCGTAGGAATAACTAATTGAGCTACAAAATTAATTGAACGAAAGACAAAGTACTAAAAAATCGCACTGCAATTTTTTTTTTACAGAAGGGCATTTCTGATTATTATCTTGCACTGCGGACTATGATCAAGAAGCTACTTGTTGCATTTCTAACATCATGTTGTTATTCAACTTCTCTGGAAGCTAAGGGGTAGACTCCATATGTGTAAACGTGGTGATTCAAGACTTCTGTTAGCTGACCGTAAGTCCACGGTAGGTAAACCTGTCGTTAATCACCATGAAACTGCGTAAGATTGAGTTGACAAGTTTCCTCAGTGAAATAAAACTTTTCTGGAATGCGTGTTCTAGTTGTAACATGATATTGTGATGTTTCCCAAAGTGGTAGATATGATTTTCCAATTATTCACCAGAATAACATTAATTTTATAGACATACATAATTAACATTTAACAGATTCACAAATTAAATTAATGGCCTTCTGAGCACCTCTCTGTATGCATATAGTTTTAAAACTAAACCAAATAAACTTCCCTGAAAGAATCTACATTACTGTAATGGCAGAGGAAAAACAGAGACCGTTACCAATGGTTAGAATGAGAGGGGTGAAAAAGAAAACACAATTTAAATTTTCGATTGGGCAGCTTCATTTATTAAATTTTATAAGACGTGGGGAATTTCACTTCGCATTCGCTGCACCTGTACAGGGCCGTAGTCAGGTAGGGACCAGAGGGGGCTAAGCCCCTTAAGAGGTATGTATACGCAACCCCTCTGATAAAAATATTAAATTTTTAGTAGTGATATGAAAATTCATATCAAATGTCATTCAAATTTTGCATAAAACATTTCTTTGAGATTTTTTTTTTATAACATACTTCGTTTTAAAATTATTTTAATTTAGCCGTATTTGTGACTATACTAATGATCAATTTATTTGCATATTTAATTTAAAAATATTTAACAAATATGACAATAGTATTTAGGATACTTTTGTATTGTGTGGTTCACTGTCATACATTGTAGAGTCAAATTCAACTGATAAGTAGGTTAGAGTTAATATTAAGCATTAACTTTCAGAATGTTTCTACAAATTATTAACAACTTTATTACTAGTTAACGCTACATTAATATTAATTGTAATTAATATATATTAATATTGATATATAGTAGCTATACATGGATATTAGCTCTTAGTTTGCAAGTTTATTAGCTCTTAGTTTGCTTAGATCAGCTCTCAGTTTGCAATTATAAATATGCAATTATTTGTTAATAATTTATATGAATTGAAATATGTATATCATAGTAACTATTATGGTTTATAAATGCTAATGATTAATTGTGTTTTTGGTGAGCACCTCCTTTAAGACTGTTGAGCCCCCCCCCCCCCCTTGATGTTCCCTCCAGCCCTTCTTCCATTTCGTCTCTGGCTATGGCTCTGCACCTGTGGCTACATTGACGACAAGGTTGTAGACCTCTGCATTAAACCATATGTTGGAAACAAGAATCACTTCATCAAGACTATCCATCTTATTAAAACAGCTAAATAATTACTAAATGTGGTACAGTATACCACCTTTTATATGTTTCTTAAGGAGCTAGTAATAAAAGCGTTTGATTGCAAAATCGTCTGACCGAAATTAAGTGTCAATGGATAGGAATGTTTTGGAATCAACGGAATGAAACGGATCAATGATAAAACCTTCGAACGAGAAACCCATAAATAGTGCTTTGTTGTATATGCTTTTTCTAAACGTCAGTTAGACTTAAATACTGGCATACGAGAAACCCATAAATGGTGCTTTATTATATATGACTTGACTTTTCCTAAAAGGCAATTAGACTTAAACTAGCCGAATACCCGTTGAAAATCAACTGCCTCGCAATAAGCAATCTCTGAATAGTGTAATTTTTTGAATAATTAACGTTTCATATTTACTCGACAAATCGAAAATTTTTGTGCTCAGAACCCCCCTAAAGAAGAAAATATTGGAAAACTTAAGTTGCGCACTTCTTCCTTTCGAACTATCTACCCGTACACCAAATTAAAGTCTACTTCATCTCGAAGCATACTATTTTATTATTTCTCCTATCGAAAGTTTTTCTGTGAAGCACACCCATAAATGAACGTTTTTGTAAAACTCTGTTCGTCTTGGTTTTTTTATCAGATGATTGGCCCATATACCAAATATCAAGCCTCTATCACATTTAAAAGGAAGAGTGTCTCATTTATTCGGAAAATCGAACATATTAGTGTGCGGCACCCCTTAAAGAAGAAAATATTGGAAATCTGAAATTCCACACTTTCTTCCTTTCAAACAATTTACCCGTACATCAAATGTGAAGTCTCTATCCTATCGCGAAGTATTTTTTTTCTATCACTTCACCTTTCGAACGTTTTTCTGTGTAGCACCCCCTTAATGAACATTTTTGTCAAACTGTATTCATCTTTGTCTTTTTTATCAAATGGTTAACCAATATACTAAATTTCAAGCCTCTATCACATTGCAAAGGAGACTTTTTTATATGTTCGGCAAATCGAATATTTCAGTGAGCGGCACCCCCTACAATAGCAAATGTTGGAAATCTGAAATTGCACACTTTCTTCCTTTCCAACGTTTTACTCATACACCAAATTTGAAGACTTTATCTCATCGCGAATCATGCTTTTTCTATCATTTTACCTTTCGAATGTTTTTGTGTGGAGTATATCCCCCTTAAATATACATTTTTGAAAAACTCCATTTTTTCTGTGTTTTCTATCAGATGATTCACCCATAAACCAAATATCAAGCCTCTATCACGTTTTAAAAGGAGCGTCTCTCCTTTATTCTGAAAATCGAACATTTTGGTGTTCGGAATCCCCTGAAGTAGAAAATATTGGTAAATTGAAATTGTACACTTTCTTCCTTCCAAACTATCTACCTGTACATCAAATTTGATATCTCTATCTTATCCCGAAGTATGTTTTTTTTTATCAATTCACCTTTTGAACGGTTTTCTCTGGAGCACCCCCCCCCCCTAAACGAACATTTTTAAAAACTATATTTGTCTTGGGTTTTTTCGTCAAATGATTAGTCCATATACCAAATTTCAAGCCTCTATTAAATTTTAAAGGAGTCGTTTCTCATTTATTCGGTAAATCGAACATTTTGGTGTGCGGCACCCCCTTAAGTAGAAAATATTGGATATCTGAAATTGCACACTTTCTTCCTTTCGAACGATTTACCCATACACTAAATTTGAAGCGTCTATCTTATCGCAAAGCATGCTTTCCTATCATTTCACTTTTCGAACGTTTTGAGGTGGAACACACCTCTAGAGAACGTTTTCGAAAAATTCGATATTTCCACGGGTTTTTATCGAACAACCGAGTCGTGTACCAAATTGCAAGTCTCTATCTATTCAGGAAGTGCCTAAAAAAAGCGTGACAGACGGATAGACGGACAGACGGACAGACGGACACTTGGTATATATAGACGGCAATTGGTATATATAGATACTGACATACAAGAAACCCATAAATGGTGCTTTATTGTATAGCACTTTCCCTAAATGGCAGTTTGACTTAAATATTGGCATATCTGAATTATTTTCATAAACTTTATTGAATTAACAAATTTAAAATATTTTATATAGATTTGAATGCATGTATAATTAATTGCACTGTTATGAATTGTATTGTTATTGTCTTTTTTAGTAATTCTAGCAAATAGTTATTCTCAGTAATTATTTCATAGGATATAGTAAGGAGTAGAAAAAAAATCAACATTTTGTTAAAGACAACATGCAATACAACTAAATAATTTGGCATCACGTCTGATGTTATAAAAGCAAAAATTAAGCACACATCCACAACAGAAAAGCAAAAATTAAGCACACATCCACAACAGAAGGTCTGGGCGCGGTAGCCCATCGGTTAGCGCGCTGGAGTTGCACTCGGTAGGCCCGGGTTCGATTCCAGCCGCTGCCAAAACTGCCGCCGTGTTCATGCGGAGTACGATCACGTTAAACATGTGGGTCCGAAAGTCCTTCCGAGAGGTTGGTGGTAGGGGAAGGAGGGTACGGTCCCTGTGGATGCCTCCCCCACTGGGTTCCGGTCTAAATTGGGTGGCACTTCCCGACCGTCCAAACAGTTACCTTACACCTTTCTGGTAGGTCGGACGGTCTGGGTTTCAACAACAACAACAGAAGGTCTTCGGACGGTCTGGGTTTCAACAACAACAACAGAAGGTCTTTATTTTACTTCCTATAAGACGTACAAAAAATTTTTTTAAAAATTTTTTGTACGTCTTATAGGAAGTAAAATAAAGACCTTCTGTTGTGGATGTGTGCTTAATTTTTTTTTGCTATGCAATACAACATTAATACTGTAGACTGACACACTTTCCGCCAATGAACAATCTACAAGACAATGAACATACTTTTCCGTTAGGATTAACGAGATGCGAAACCTCCAGTCGTCAGATCAAGATCGTCAACTCGTCAGAGCAGGATGGTGCCGATCTTGTTCTGACTACTGCAGGTTGCGGCTTCTCGCTTGCTCTGACGAAGAAGGCTGTTTCTTGACTTCGAAATCAGTCCACACTCTTAATTTTGTTTTTTATGTTGCTTTTAACAAAAGTTTTATTTGATTTATCACCATAGCAGCAGTTTACGCTGTACGGAGAGCTAAGGAGGAATTTATTGACTGAAAACCGAGTTGCGATTTTCAGCATCATTCAAATAGTTTCCCTATACATTACCATGTATTGCAGAGAAAGTAAGAAAGGAGTTTATTGACTAAAAAACAAAACGGTGACCGAAACAAGTTTATGAACCACTGATCTAAATTTTACACTCACCTCCTTTCTTTTATACAACTGACAAATTATGCCATCACTGCGATTAGAAACCTACCTTTATTTACTCATATTCAATCGTTCTGAACTCTTCCTATGATTCTTCATGGACCTCCTCCTGGGCCACCAACCAAATATTCAATTCTCCTTCGAAGGTGGTGGTTACCGTTTGCACCTCGGTCTACATTCAAAGCAGGTATAACAGCATGACCTTGCGCCTGTAATACTTGTCCTGTGTGAAAGAAATAAAACTAAATGAAAGAAATATTATGCTTACGATGCGAGTACGGTTGCCATAGAAACGCTTCACCTTTGGATATCAATTTAAAATTTTAATTTTCAGAATCTATTGATTTGGATCGAGCTAATTTTTTTTTTTTTACAGTAAAATCTATACTTTTAAAATGCGAATTCTGGGTGTAGAAAGTTGCAGTCTTAAATGGTCAGTGCGGATTTCCGAGATGAAAGTTGTGAAAATGAGTACTTAAATTTAATCAATTTCTGTTACAAGATATTGTATTCTATATGACACTCTGAATTTAATATGGAAATGATAATATTGATTATCAAAGGTCAATGAATTGAAAACGGAAAGGAATATTGATTTCCAGTCCTGATTACCAGCTAGGCCTACAAGGTCCAAGCCTAGGGTGCCCAGATTTTAGAGTGCTCCAAAATTACCCTTCGCTGTAAAACATTCTGCAACATTTCCTCCTTTTTTTTTTCAGCTACTTTGCTGATAATTTCGGCAAACTGATAAGAAAAGCCACAATTACAGGCGTTCATGAAAATCCAGCTAATTATTGTCTGCCGAAGCGTTGTTTTCGTGTGTGTATATATATATATATATATATTGTTGTGAAATGCTTGACCTCGTTTAATAGTTATTTTCTTTCAAAATTTAACTTCCCGCAAATTCTAATTCACTTTCGATTCTAAAACTTGTTCTCAGAAATTTACTCCAAAATTGATAAAGCGCCATTTCTGTATTCGGCCCTTTTGGATATTTCCCGCCAGTTTCGGTAAACCTTGGCGTAGTAATTTGTCACGCGTTTTAGTACATGTACTTCGTATTTGCATTTCATATTCCTTAACATTGGAACTCTTTTTCTTTGCGTCATGAACGCGTAATAACATTAAAGATGCTTATGTCTGTTTTCGGTGAATAGTTTGAGTTGGCGATGTAATTCCAAAGCAGTCGGACGTGTTCTTGCCCGCGGGGCAAAGAACAGAATGTATCTAAAATTAAATTAAAAATGAAGTAAATTGTTTAAGTCGCGTTTTAATGTAATTTCAAAGAGTCACGAGATTTGTTCATCGTAAATTGATTATTTGGAGATGTCTAACCGGCGCAAACCACTTTCGGATCCGCCGTTGTATTCAACGAATATTGTTCTGTAATGTTGGAAATCCAAGTGTGATTTAAAATATCCTCGTCAATAAATTCGATGTCTAATAATTCTTGATGTATATGATTTGGAACATGGTAATTTCTCATCTAATAAAGAAAAAGGTAAATTCAAAAGGTTTGAGTCATCATTGCTTATCTTATACTATCATCACGCCACCATCAGCTCCAATCGCTGTATACAATGTATTGATACCCTTGCCACATCTGCGCGGATCTCCCATCTTCTCCGATGCCTGTGAGAAACCGCCCGCAGCGATCGCGCTCCAATTGCTTGTGCAATCCTATTACAAATGCCGAGCCCGTTCCTTTTTTTTATAATAATTGGTGCCTGACCATGCAAGCCTGCAAGAATGGCTTAGTTGATCCTGTGGAGCACAAATTGAGAGCCTATACCTGGTGCTGAGTTCATTCAAGTCTACAAAGATGACTCACGGAGTTCTACTCTGTGTAATTACATCGGAAGTGTCAAGTTGCGGCATTGCTTCTACAATTGTACCAACTCCAATGCCTGCAGAGAGAAAAAAAAAAGGGAAAATTCAAGAAACAAGTGTTCTTTCGACTTTGGGACGTCGATTCCCGAGTCTGTGTGTATATGTATTCCTTTTTCAGTCACCGCATAAGTATGAAAGTAAAATATTGTGTTAAGTAAAATTATATGCTATTGAATATATTTTCCCGGGACGTCGATTCCCATATGTTTTTTTAGGTATTGATCGAGTCAAGAAATAAATAAAGTGTATTATGTCGACCTAGAAAAGAAAAGTAGGTCTGCAATTGTGCTGAAATCGAATCATCCGAGAATCCGTATTAAAGCCCACATAAATTTTGACTGCATCCAATGTCAAAGAGGCACGGAATATTCTCAGGAAATTGCAATTTTTTTTCAGAGGCACTCCCCAATTTCAAGAGCGGAGTTATTGAAAGTCCTCATCTGCGGCAAAATAGCCCGTGATTTTTTTTTGTTTACAATTTTGCTAATAATTTAAAATGTGTATAATTTGTGTATTTATTTTTTTTTTTTGAACACAGTTTATTTTAAGTGTTTATTTTGTATTGATATTATTAAATGTGATATTGTAAATATGTAAATTTTATTAGGTAAGTTTTCAAATCGAATGTATGATAATGATTGAAGATTGATGAAAGTTCAGAAAAATGTTAGTATGAATGAAATATTGTGATTTTTATATATTGTATTTTTTTTAAAGACATCTCACCCGGTTAGGATATTCTAAATTGATTTTTTTTTTGCGCCATGTTCATGACAATCTGATATGCAATAGTGATGAGATTTTTAAATTTTGAATTGAAACACATTGAGGAAAATTTGAAAAACTCAACCCCCTCACTTTTATCTAGCATGTAAGGACTTCTTTTGTGAAAAAGTGTGTATGAATGGGAAGCAAATGCAGTGTCGTATGAATCAACTTTTCACACGTGTCCTTAATTTTTTTTTTCATATCTTCTGGGTTGAGAAATACACATATTTAGGAAATAAGAATTGATTGCATTTGACAATCCTATTTGCATAACAGATCCTAAATTTTTTCGTTGAAATTTTTTGTGGCATATTTTTTCTCCAAGAAATTGTTGGTTTTTTTATGTCGCCGCTTTATTTTTAGGCATTTTTGGAATATATTTTTTTTGGTTAGTCTTTGTTCTGTACCAGAACAAATCCTCGTTTGCGGCGGGGATATGTTGTGAAATGCTTGACCTCGTTTAATAGTTATTTTCTTTCAAAATTTAACTTCCCGCAAATTCTAATTCACTTTCGATTCTAAAACTTGTTCTCAGAAATTTACTCCAAAATTGATAAAGCGCCATTTCTGTATTCGGCCCTTTTGGATATTTCCCGCCAGTTTCGGTAAACCTTGGCGTAGTAATTTGTCACGCGTTTTAGTACATGTACTTCGTATTTGCATTTCATATTCCTTAACATTGGAACTCTTTTTCTTTGCGTCATGAACGCGTAATAACATTAAAGATGCTTATGTCTGTTTTCGGTGAATAGTTTGAGTTGGCGATGTAATTCCAAAGCAGTCGGACGTGTTCTTGCCCGCGGGGCAAAGAACAGAATGTATCTAAAATTAAATTAAAAATGAAGTAAATTGTTTAAGTCGCGTTTTAATGTAATTTCAAAGAGTCACGAGATTTGTTCATCGTAAATTGACTATTTGGAGATGTCTAACCGGCGCAAACCACTTTCGGATCCGCCGTTGTATTCAACGAATATTGTTCTGTAATGTTGGAAATCCAAGTGTGATTTAAAATATCCTCGTCAATAAATTCGATGTCTAATAATTCTTGATGTATATGATTTGGAACATGGTAATTTCTCATCTAATAAAGAAAAAGGTAAATTCAAAAGGTTTGAGTCATCATTGCTTATCTTATACTATCATCACGCCACCATCAGCTCCAATCGCTGTATACAATGTATTGATACCCTTGCCACATCTGCGCGGATCTCCCATCTTCTCCGATGCCTGTGAGAAACCGCCCGCAGCGATCGCGCTCCAATTGCTTGTGCAATCCTATTACAAATGCCGAGCCCGTTCCTTTTTTTGCATATAACAATATATACCCATTACGGACCACCATTACGGACATCTGATTCCCCTGAAAGTTTCAGTAGCATGCTCCCAAATGTTTTACTGTGTTATAATGGGTATTTTAAAATATTGAAACGTTTTGAGATCTAATTTAAGACAGCATAATTTAATTAGGTGTTGAGTATACTATAACTTTAAAACTTGCTTTTGTAGATGCTATTAAGGTATTTGTGGAAAGAAATAATCTGATGTCAGCAACACATGCCTTTTCTTATTGACTCCATTTTTTCTTCCTTTCTATGATAATTCTTCAAACTGAGTTCAAATGCACAAAATAGCATGGATAATTATTTGAAAATACACTGAATTTGCACTTTTAATTCAATTTTCGTTTACATTTGGCGACTGAACATATTTTCAAAGACGACATGGAAAAAAACAAAAAAACAAGAAGGATCAATCATGCATAAAGCACTGATTATGAAACACTTTCCAACTGCAATGCAATTTTATTTAAACATCTATAAAATGCGATACATTCCTCGGTAATATTTTTAAAATTATCACAATACTACATTAATTCATTAATTTAATATATTTCAAAACTTAAATCTTCATCGAAAAAAGATGAACTTTATTCAAATGACGTCATTGAAATATAAACTGCCTGGTTTAAACATCTTTAAAGTGCGATACATTTAGCGGTAATATTTTTAAAATTATCACAATATTACAATAATTTATTATATATAGCCATATTGCAGCTATAATTATATGTTTCTGCAATATAGCTGATATGAATGTTTCATTCATATCAACTATATTGCAGACTCTAGAGCTAAATAATTTTGCGTTAAAGAAATGCAGCAATTATTATACAACTTATTCTACATCTTTTGGTGTTTACATTCTCCATAAGTAAAAATTAGGCTTCGTTGTAGAAATAATCAAAGTTTGATGATCATTTAAACTCAAATATACTGCAATTGTGATGTTTTAGAATGTAGATGCTGATGTTTTAGAATTGTTAGATGATGTTTTAGAATTTAAGTAAAAATGATGCGGTTTTAGGACGGATACAACACTAAATATAAATTAAAAAGAACTTTAAAAATCACGATTTTGACACAAGATGGATGCCATATTTTATTTTGAAGTGGGTCACGTGATCTCTTCATATAATATGGATGTAATTATTATTTTAATTTTTATTTAAAAAACTACCGAATATATTTTATTGAAATTTTTTTCATATATTTTATGGGATAATTCGAATATTTCCTAAAACTTTCGAAGCAATTTGTGAATTTTAAATTTGCTTAAAAAATGTTTGAAAAATTAGGTCCCAAGGGATTCAATATATTTCATTTTTCAACCCGGGTTCAGTTCAATACTAATCAGGTGTTATTAGTTATTTATATTCCCATAGGTCCCACAGACCGTCTGAACAGCATTGTAAAATTTCATTTTGAATGTCATTTTTACGGCAGTTATCGTGCTGACGGATAGACAGACAGACAGACAGACAGACATGCAGAAAGACAGACAGAATGAACGAAGTCATAAACACTTTTCAACTGCGTTGTAAAGTGTTAAAAAAGCAAAAATATCTCAAGAACGGCCACTCCTACAATTATGGGGTTGATCTTATTATTTTCTTCACGCTAAAAATAGTCACCCAAAAAAATAGTTTTTCATGTTCTAAAGTGCTTGAAACGTGTTGATTCGTTGAAAACTGGAGTTGTGATTTTCGACATGATTCTAATACATTTCTTATACATTATCATATATTGTAAGAAAAGTAAAAAAGTCTTCATAAATTAATTTGCTGAAATCATTGTATATTGTATTTCCTGCCTAATATGTAACTTCTTAAATGCAACTTTTATTCTTCCAGGAAAGAAAGAGAAAACATTGCGTTCTAATTTTTAGTTGCTATAAAATCTGTAAAATTTAATGTCGTTTAAACTGGATAGTTTAAACAACATTAAATTTTGTTGGAATTAAGCAGCTGTTGCTTTTCTTAAGACTGCATTGCACTTTTATTCCTAACACTCCAAGTAACGCTTTCTTTTCTGTCTGCTTAAAAATACGAATATGAAAAATAATACAATATTTATGTTTTTTTCTTGTGAAAACTGGAAAAATAAGTGCGAGGATGAGAGCAAAATATGCTGTATCTAGGGCCTCAAACTGTCTTAATGGGACCCTTACTAGCAATCAGTAAATTTGAAGTTAAAAGGAATGTTGACTATCAGCAGTTAATATACATTTAAAGTGGAAAGGAATATTTATTACTTCCAGTCTACGAATTTTAAATGGGAAGGACTATGATTACTAGCAGTTAATGAATTTAAAATGGAAATAAATATTGATCATCAGCAGTTAATGAATTTAAAATGGAAAGGAATATTGATTACTTGCAGTAAATGAATTTAAAATAGAAAGGAATATTAATTACCTACAGTTATGAAATTTAAAATGGAAAGGAATATTGGTTACTTGCAGTCAATGTATTTAAAATGAAAATAAGTATAATCACTAGCAGATAATGAATTTAAAATTGAAATTAATATTGATTATCTGCTGTTAATGAATTTAAAATAGAAATGTTGATTACTTGCTGTCAATGAATTGAAAATGGATACAAATATTGATTACCCTCAGTTAATGAATTTAAAATAGAAATAAATATTGATTGCCTGCAGTTAAATTTTAAAATGGAAAGAAATATTGGTTACTTGCAGTTAATGAATTTAAAATTGAAAGGAATATTGGCTATACTTGCAGTCCATGAATTTAAAATGGAAAAGAATATTGATTACCTGCAGTTAATGAATTTAAAATGGAAAGGAATATTGGCTACTTACAGTCAATGAATTTAAAATGGAAAGAAATATTGATTACCTGCAGTTAATGAATTTAAAATGGAAGGGAATATTGATCACCTGTAGTTAATGAATTTAAAATGGAGAGAAATATTGATTACCAGCATTTAAACGGAAAGGTAAGGGCACCAATGGAGAACTCTCCGTCATTGTCAAAATGTTTCGGATTGGTCTTCTTCCATCATGTCTTCGTCCCATGGGATCCCACGAAAGCGATCGCAGAATGGAGACTCTTTTTGGTTTCATCCAAATCGCTTCCTTTTCGCAGAACTTAAGAGTTGTTTCCATCTACACAGAATACATTATCGTCCATAATATTTATTTTATAGATAGATACACTGTGTTAAATATTTAAGATAGTTTTGCTTATACTAACAAAATTCGTCTATAGGGAGCGCTCCCAAAGTTGGGATTGCGCTCCCATTGCCGATACCAGCATCCAGTGGATGTTATTTTTGTCTGTTTCCATACAGGTTCGTAACATTGCTGCACATAACAAATTATTTTGTTGTAAATACTGATATCCATTGTTTCATGCTGATGAACCATTAAAAACACGAAACCAGATCATTGATGTTGTTATCTGTAATGGGAGTACGATAGTTTTCTTTTGCAGCATGAGAAAGTTTTAATGTTGAGTACCAGTGGCGTACCGACGACTATATTTGGGCTCTGAACCAAATTTTATGGTGGGGTCCCTTATAATAATTCATAAACTCAATCAAAATTTAATATGAAGGCTCCGACTGGCAAAAATTCATCTATGTAGATACATGCCAGCAAAAATTCATCTATGTAGATACATGCCAGCAAAAATTCATCTATGTAGATACATGCCAGCAAAAATTCATCTATGTAGATACATGCCAGCAAAAATTCGTGGTATCGCTATTGCTTCTCTGTCCATTACGTAAACTCGCAGCTCAATTACCTTTCCTTTGACTTTACCATTAAATATCTCTTAAAGTAGAGTTTAAATCCAAAAACGGTTTACTTTAGAGTATTTCTCCACCATTCTTCTATAAATGTATCGAGTTTATATTTTTGTATGCTATAGTTTTTGCAGTACGAGATAGAAAAGATCGAAAGAAGGGAAATTTTGTCAACCGCAGCGACTACTGTGGCGACAGCTACATTTTTATTTTTACATAGAGCGATTATAAATTAAAAACTGCAACACCAATTTAATATTAATATCTCGAAATTTCAAGCAATCATAAGCAGTCATATGTGTGTGTGTGGGGGCAGATCAGTGGTTAATGCACAGGGATTGCACTCCAACGACCAAAGTTCGATTCCTGGCTCTTTCCAAACTGTCCCCGTGTTCACGCGGAGTACAGGCACGTTAAATATTTATATGTGGGTCTGTACGTCGTTCCTAGAGGTTTGTGGTAGGAAAAGGAACTCCCTGTGGATGCCGTCCTCACTGGGTTCTGGTCTAAATTGGGTGGCACTTCCCGGCCGTCCAAACAGTTACCTTATCACTTCGGGTAGGTCGCACTGTCTGGGTCGAAGAAGAATCAATCACAAGTTTCCAACGGTTTGAGTAAAATATATAAATTTTAAATGAGTTCAGAGTGTAGAGTCAGAATTTATCAAAAGAGGGGGTTGGAAAAAATCGTTGTTTGCAAAAATGGAGTTGGTTCAAATTTTAATATTAAGACGAACTCCTTATGCAAATTAGAGATGTTCCTCAATGGAGCCGGAATGAAGAGTGGTTTTAAGATTTTCTGTTTGGCCGACAGTACCAGACATGCAATTCAAGGAAGTTGTAGAAAGTTGTATTATCTCAAGCAGCAGTTTCATGTGTTGTAATAGTCGTAAACATAATTTGCCATTTTTTTTTACCTCTGAAACTTTTTATCGTATAAAAAAAGTTATTATTATTCCCTCACTTTGAAACATATAATAGATAAAATTTCAAAACTTTCCAACAGATGGCGGTAGTGAGCCAACAGCAAGACTTGTCAAGAGAGCATGAGAATCAACGTTCGACGTATTTTATTAGTTATGGTTCAGTAAAGTAAGAAGGGTTAATTTTTTTTTACAGGTTCAATAAAAATAGTCCACATATTATTTCCTAGCATAAAATGATAAGAAATATTATACCTCGCTCAACAGAGTACCATTACGCAGTATTTTGTACTTTCTGTATTTGAATCCTAGAGGAGAGGTTTGAGAATTGATGTAGACCTCCTCGTCCGATCCAACAGTGACGACAATCCTCACGAAAGCTACTAAGACGACACTTGTGATCACATAAAGAGCATATCCTGTAACAACAACAATAATAAAAAAATAATAATAATACATATTAAAAGCAGCTATTTTTGAGTCTGCGGTGAAATTTACGATAAATTGGCTTCCCGTCCCTGTAATATGCACATCGAACTTTTTTTTCTTTTAATTTGTATCAGTTAAAAATTTTTTTAAAGAAAATCCCATTTTCCGGCATTTTGTCAAATTAAATATTTTTCTTTTCTTTTTTTAACACTTTACAACAAAGTTGAAAAGTGTTTATGATTTTGTTCATTCTGTCTGTCTGTCTGTCTGTCCGATAGCACGATAACTGCCGTAAAAATGACTTAATCAAAATGAAATTTTAGTATGTTGTTCAGACGGTCTGTAGGACCTATGGGAATATAAATGAATAATATCACCCAATTAGTTTTGGATTGAACCCGGGTTGAACTATGGGGCTTAATTTTTCAAACATTTTTTAAGCGGATTTAAAATTCACAAATTGCTTCGAAAATTTTAGGTAACATTCAAATTGTTCCATAAAATATATAAAAAAAATTCAGTGAAATATATTCAGTAGTTTTTTAAATAAAACTTAAAATAATAATAACACCTCTTATATGAAGCGATCACGCGACCATGATATGAAAAGATCACGTGACCCACTTCAAAATGATATATGGCATCCATCTTGTCTCAAAATCGTGATTTTTAAAGTTCTTTTTAATTCATATTGAGTGTTGTATCCGTTCTAAAACCACTTTATTTTCGCTTAAATTCTGTGCATCTACATACTGAAACAACGCAATTACAATATATTTGAGTTTAAATGCTTATCCAAATTTGATTATTTCTACAACGAAGCCTATTTTTCACCTATGTAAAATGTAAACAGCAAAATATGTAGAATGAGTTGTATTATAATTGCTGTATTTCTTTAACACAAAATCATTTAGTTCAGAGTCTGCGTAGCTGATATGAATGAAATATTCATTGATTTTACAAACAGAAGGACGATTTTTTTTTCGATGAAGTTTTACGCGTAGAGTTTAATTACTTGTAGCTCCAATTGTCTTAATTTTTAAATAAAATAAATTATTATAGTATTGTGATGAATGGGAAATTATTTATGAATGAAATGTTGCTTTTATAGATAGAGCCAGGCGTGTTATTTTTTCTATGACGTCATTTGAATGAATTACAGTTGTTTTCGATGAAGTTTTCAAATATAATAAATTATCGTAGTATTATGATAATTCTAAAATTATTACCGAGGAATGTATCACATTTTAGAGATGTTTAAACCAGGCAATTTATATTTCAATGCCGTCATTTGAATGAAGTTCATTTTTTTCGATGAAGTTTTAAGTTTTCAAATATAATAAATTAATGTAGTATTGTGATAAGTTTAAAAACATTACCGAGGAATATATTGCATTTTAGCCATTTTAAATAAAATTGCATTAAAGTTGGAAAGTGTTTCATAATCAATGCTTTAAGCATGATTGATCTTTCTTGTTTGTTTTTTTTATCGCCGCTGCAGACGATTTGAGAGCAAGTGTTTTAGTTAAATCGCAGACATTTTTTATTTCGACTGAAAAATAGCTGATCACACATTAAGTGCATTTAATTTTTAATTTTTTTTCTAATTTTACGAACTTAAAATATGTCGTCCTATTTTTTTAATTTGTTACTATTTTATCTGTGTGCTGAAATTTGACTTAATTTGAAGGAAAATTCGCTGAGATATCAATAATGTTTTTGATAGGAATGAGATTAACTGATATGGTTTTAGCACAGAATTCCAGAGGTTATAAGGATAGGGAATCACTAATAATTTTCATTTCCGGCTCAGATGATACTTCCAATTTTCCCGAAAATTCATATGAGAAAATTCATATATATAAGCAATCAAAAGAGAATAAAAATGCTTTGCACCGTCAAAGACGAAATTTACGCATCATTTGCCACATCATATGAAAGCTAATTCACAACTTTCTTGTTTAATTATATGAATAGGAGATAAATTAGTAAAGTGCTAAGAAACAGCTTCGTACTTTTTATTCTACAGTGTTTCCCTTATTCTGTACTGTTCCTTTTAAACAGGAATTATGAGAGATCAACTTAAAATGATCTGTGAAAGAAAAATATCTGTGAACTTAGCATTACACTAAGATAATTTGTTACGTTAATCAAGAATGCAACAGAAGTAAATTAAAATACCACTTATTTTAGCCCCTCAGTTACCTAGAAGGAGGGATCTATGCCCACTAATAGCGTCGTCTACGGGACAAAACGTATCGGAGCCGAATTTTTGATATTTACTCCGGGCCGACTACATGGGGTTTCAAAAAGACTTTCCAAACTTTTCAAATGTCCCCGAAATCCTAGAAGTCTACTTTGCTTGGAACTTCTTGCGTGTCTACTTCTTGCGAAAAATCTCTAGTAGATGATTGGAAAGATTATTTAGGAGGAGATCAAAATTGGAACGGAATTTTATTCCCGAGATGTTCTTTTATACGGTAGTATCGTCAGAAAGAATTTGAAGGAGGAGGGATTTGGTAACCAAATATGTTGCTTCCTATTCCTTTAAATATCATTTATGCGAACTTCAATGGGTTCCTATGGGATCCTAGAAGGAGGGGGTTATGACACCCAATCCCCCTCCCCCGTTGGTGACGACAATGGTTGTATGGTGTTCTAATATTACCTTTAAGTTGGTTAGTCTGATATTTCTGTATGGATTTTCACAAAGTACTTTTATCAGATACCTTACACCTTTCTGGTAAGTCGGACGGTCTGGGTCTCAACAACAACAACAACAACAACAACAACAACAACAAAGTACTTTTGTGAATACCGTGAAGTTTAAAAGCAGCTCTGCGGAGAAAAGACAATTATTCATTCCATTAAAACAGCGCAATGTGAAAAGCTCTGAAATATTTAGAATATTAGAAAATTCATCAGGCTGAAAGCACAAAACTCAATGAACCTTGTCACATGTAACTGGAATAAGGTATTTTTGAATCCACAGCATGGGAATTCTGTTGAGTGCCCAATATACTTTTGATTGTGTAGTGTCGAAAACCCAGACCACTCAACTCACCCTAGGGTACGGGTAGCAGTTTGAGTGGCAGGAGATTGTGTAGTGTGTATTTCTACTTTTGACTAGTGTGTATTTCTATTTTTGATTGTGCAGTGTTCAAGACCCAGACCGTCAGTCTATTCCGAGGACTTGAGCAACTATTTGGGCGACCGGTGATTGTGTAGTGTGTATGTCTACTTTTGATTGTGTAGTGTGGAAGACCCAGACCACACGACTGACCCGAAGGAGTAGCTTGATTGTGTAGTGTGTATTTCTACTTTTGATTGTGTAGTGTGGAAGACCCAGACCACACGACTGACCCGAAGGAGTAGCTTGATTGCGTAGTATGTATTTCTGCTTTTGATTGTGTAGTGTGTATTTCTACTTCTGATTGTGTAGTGTCGAAAACCCAGAACGACCGGCTCGTCCGAAGACATGAGCAGCAAATTGGGCGTCCGGATGATTGTGTAGTGTGTATTTCTACTTTTGATTGTGTAGTGTGTATTTCTACTTCTGATTGTGTAGTCTGTATTTCTACTTTTGATTGTGTAGTGTGTATTTCTACTTTTGATTTTCTACTTTTGAAGAAAAAATACTTACCTCTAAACGAGCATCTTTGGAGAATTGTTGACCCAGGAATCGGCGGTCTGGCACTTCGCGAATGTGCCTTTTGGATGCTGACCTCTATGGTTTTCTGGAGAGTTTTGGTGGGAGCGGAAGAAATTACCAGGCTAAAATCAGTGCACATCTGAGGGGAAAAAATAGTTATGATTTTCTCAAAAGGTTAAACAACTTCTCCTTTATGAAAGAAACTAGCAGAGGCATATGGTATTACCAGTAGAGTTACAAAGACGGGGAAATATCCGGTTTATTCAAGTGAAAAAACCTGGTTTTTTGGGAAGAGAATTTTGAAAAAATTAAAAAGTTTGAAAGTTTTTGAAAAGTGGGAATTTTTAGTCATTGTATTTTGCATTGTAAAAGAAAGTATATGACCCAAAACTAATATTTATTTTTTGCATTCGGAATTGTAAATTGCTAAAGCATGGAAAATTGAGAGAGATTTGATAGATGCAAAAAAAAATTTAAATTATATGACATTCTTATATAGAAATGAAAATAAATTCCACAAATAAATTGCAATCTAAATAATTTGTGAATATTTTAAATGCAAGAACACTCAGAACGTTGAAATAATTATTACAAAGGGATAAATTCATTCATATTCATTTTATATTGAACGATAATAAGAAATCTATATTAGTAGCAATAACATTTTAATAATTTTGTGACAAATATAATTTGCCCATTTTCAACAAAATTTTTGTAATTTCAAATGTTTTAAAATGTTATATGTTATTTCAATACACTTTACTTTTAAATTAAGATTTAGTAAATTTATCTAAATAGCAATCGATCATTGAGGTTTAAACTGCGTAAAGTTCCGGATTAGCAAGAACTTATGAGAAAAGCGTAAATTAATTTCTTCCTATCAAAGTTTCCAATGCTTCCAAAATTCCCTTTTTATTCCCCAAAATTCCTGGGTTTTTTGCAACTCTAATTACCAGTGATATAAAAATATATCATCTAAAAGCACTTTATTACAGTCAAAGAATTTTTAAGACTGGCGCTAGATGTCAACGTACAGTGGCTTCATCAGTGTAATCGCGCATGCGTGATACACCTCGACCGTCTTCTGGCGCACTGCCAAAAGTTCGACGCATTTGCTAAACTAACTCAAACGATACGGCCGTTCATTACAGGAGTAAAATTTTTTCATGTTAAATTATTGAGATGGAACAAATACCTGTAATTAAATTTAACGCAAAACTTGGTAAAAGTGTCTCGGAAACGTACCAATTGATGAGACAAGTTTACGGTGAGTTTTGTTTAAGTAGATCAAATGTTTACCTGTGGCACAAACGTTTTTTGGATGGAAGAAATTCGTTAGAAGATGATAAGCATATCGGAAGACCAGGTTCATCTAGGACACCTGAGATTATTGTAAAAGTGCTTGATTTCGTGGCAAACAATTGCAGTGCGCCATTAAGAATGATGGAAGAGTCTTTTTACATCAATAAAGAAACGATTCGAACCATCCTGCCTGAAGATTTGTCCTAAACAAAAGTTTGTGCTAAATTTGTTCCACACACTTTAACTAATGAATAAAAATCAAGGAGAAGTATATATTGCAGAGACATCATTTCAGCCGCTGAAAATGACCCAAACTTCTTGAAATCGATTGTTATAGATGATGAAACATGGTGTTTTTAGTATGATCATGAAACAAAGCTACAACGTCCGGAATGGAAGTTAAAAAATTCATCACAAGCCAAAGAAATAAGAAAAGTTCCATCCAAAATCAAAACAATGCTCATTACATTCTTCGATAGTAAGGGTATTATCCACAAAAAATTTGTTCCAACTGGACAAACAATTACTGGTGAGTATTATTTAAATGTTTTGAAGCGTTTGACGACCAGAATTAGTCGCATTTATCCAGAACATCGGGATGAAAGCAGTTGGTGTTTGTTGCATGATAATGCACCCACTCACACTTCACTTATTGTTCGCAGATTTTTGGCAAAAAATAACGTCTGTGTGCTGAATCATCCACCGTATTCACCTGATTTAGCACCCTGCTACTTTTCTTTATTCCCAAAACTTAATTTAATTTAAAAGGGTGTTATTTTGATGATGTTTCGACCATACAAACAGCTTCGACGTTTGCTTTGGAGGTCATTCTGCAAAGTGAACTGGAACAGGCATTCGAGTCATTATTAAATCGCTGTAATAATTGAAGCCGGAGGGGCTTGTTTTGAATAAAAAACCGAAACAAATCATAATTTTTTGTTTCAATTTCATTTACACACCCAGTCCTAAAAATTCTTTGACGCACTGTGTATTATTACATTGATTTTCTTGCCTCATGTAGAAAAAAAGTGTCCTTTTAAAATCTGTGATGATGATACAAGTAATCTCATGCCATAATGCGTGTCGCCATGTTTTCTATTGATAGAATTATGTCTGTAATTATCGCCTGACGTATTAATATCAGCAGATGATATTTTTGATATATTTTTGAGGGCATGTAGTCTCACTTAACTGAAATTTTTGCTACTATTTCAATTTCTAGGTGCATTATATGGTTCTATTTGATGTCCATGACTTTCCATTCACTCTGTACTTTAATCAGGTTAATGCACATTAATATTCATAATCACAAATGAATTATTGCTCATAATCACACTTCAAAATTCAGATGGCGCTGGGGTAAGAGATAAGTCTCACCTGCATTGTATATATTTCTACGGCGAAAGGCTCGTATTAAATTAAATTATAAAATATTTATTAAATATTTATTTAAACTTTTCATTTTAAGGAAAAAAGTTATCAGTACAATGCAAATTATACCTCAAACAAAATAAAATATTACAATGTATTCAAACTTATTTTACTTTCCAATTTATTTTTGTCTCCTTATATTCTGTACCATATTTTATGACAGAAAAAATATACTTATTACTTCTGCTTATAATTAGGGGAATTTAATTTAAAAATAATCATAAATAAACATACACCGTACACTACGCCTTCCTGTTTTGTCGAATGAGAACAGATGGGATTTTACCAATACTGGAAACATCTAGATATAATTCTTAAATCATTATGGTATTTTCAAGCTTTTTAGCCATGGGAGTTTTACCTCTTTTTCTCTAACTTCATGGGTTGAACATTGAAGCAAGAGTTACGGCAATGGCTACTGCAAGGCACTATATTACAGAAATGATTTTTAACTACATACCCTATACCTATATCTCTAAAACTGTGGTTAAAATAATTTTAGATGACCCTCTGAAAAGGATTAGAGTAGTATTCTACAGTCGAATGGTTGTATCTTCAAAAGCGAGGAAGATTTTACAGTTTACTTCTCCTCCTCTCCCTCCTTATGTAGAAAACATTTTCATTGGAGAAATGTATATGATTTTGACGAAATTTCTAAGAATGTTCACAACTAGGGTGAAAAATTTCCGCTATGAAATTTAAATTTTTTTGGTCAAAGTCTTTCCCTTATTTTAAGCTAAAATATGAAAATGGTCATATATTTCTGACAAAAATGTGCCTTTGTATCGTAACGCATAATACATTAACAATGATATCCTCCATATAAAACTCAAAAGATATGACATTAAATAGCTAAAAGAAAAATATGATATCCTCTGAAAATATATCCGAGATGTGAAAAAGAGACGAAGGCGAAATTTTCTAGTTTAGAATACGCCCTCATGAACACGTCCGACAGACAAATTGGTATTTTTAACAGAGCTATTGGCATTGCAATCTAAGACATTATAAATTGAATTGGAAAATTTCGTCCTTGTCCTCAAGATTTTATTCATCTCAGATGTTTTTTGGTTTTTCTTTTTTGAAAATAACGAGGATACAAATTAACCGTTGAACAGTTTCTTTTTCTTTTCCCTCTCCTCCTCCCCTTCCATCTTTGTTCCGACTATAAGAAAAATTTATATGATTTTGACGAAATTTCTAGGTAAGTTCACAAATAGGGTGAGGCAGGTTCGCTACAAAAAATTTAAATTTTTGGTTAAGCTTTAAGCTAAAAATCTAAAAAAAAGTCATATATTATTGACAAAAATGTAGTCCTTGCATCGTAGAGCATAACAAGTTAACAATGATATCATCCATATAAACCTCAAAAGAAATGACATCCTTCTTATGAAGCTAAAAGAAAGATGTGAGGTCCTCCAACAATATATCTCAGATGTAAAAAAAAGATGAAGGCGAAATTTTCTAGTTCAGCTTATTCCCTGGCAAACACGTTTAACAGACAAATTGGTATTTTTAATGAAGCTATAGCATTGCAACGCAAGGCATTGTAAAATAGATAAGGACATTTCCTGTACCCCCCACCCCACCCCTTATTTTTTTTATCTCTCAGACTTTTATTTTTTCTTTGAGAATAACAAGAATACAAATATGATAACATTGAACAGATGACTTACCCTAGAAACATCCGATGGATTCCACGGAGAAAAGTCATATTGAGGAATCCACATGGTATTTTCTATATTCAGCAAATTATCTAGATTGTTATAGATCTTATATCTCGGCGTGAATAGGGAGCATGGCTGGAAAGAAATTATTATTTCAATTCCTGTCCTAAAACGTTGATAAATGTTTCATGACAATTACATGTTATAACATTCTTTCCTACATGGCATAAAGTTTTGTTTGAAAAATGGAAATCGCTTATATTTTGGTAATAGAAAATAATTATCGTAAAATTGTCCTTTGAACAAGGTGGGCCCAGATGGTACAAATGTTGTTGCTTAGTCATGTAAGTGTTTTTGCTAATATGAAAATTGTTTTTTGATATGAAACATCTTACGGAGAATGTACGGAGTAAATAATGTAAGGTATGTGACGGGAATGAAAGGGAATTATGGAGCGGAAGTGCCACCATACTCATTGATATCATTGCTATACGCCAGTATAGAGTACTGAGGCTTGTCCCGAGTATCGCTTAGTATCAAGTATAGCTTAGGATTGAGTATCGCTTAGGATTGAGTATCGCTTAGTATCGCCGAGTATCAAGTACTTGTCAGTCTATCGAGGTATCGCTTGGGCCATGTTCGCATAGGAGTAGCTGCAAGCGTTACATACAACCGTTTCATCGTCCATAACTTCGTCGTTTGTGGTTTGATTCGGGAAGAAGAAACTGTGTACGATTAATTTATCAAAAATGTATAATTTGAATAATAAAAAAAACAAGAAAGATCAATCATGCATAAGCATTGATTATGAAACACTTTCCAACTGAAATGTAATTTCATTTAAAAATTTCTAAAATGTGATTCATTCAGTGGTAATATCTTTTACATTATCACAGTACTACAGTAATTTATTATACTTAAATATTTAAAACTGTATCGAAATATAAATCATCTGATTCTTTATGCAAAATCAATGAATATTTCATTCATATAACTTGTATTCCAGACTCCAGAGCTAAATAATTTTGTGTGAAAAAAATTCAGCAATTCTTATGTAATTCATCTTACAATCGCTTGAGATATTTGCATTCTGCATATGTTAAAATTAGGCTTCCTTGAAGAAATAATAAAAGTTTAGGGATCATTTAAAATCACAACTATTGTAATTGCATAGGCACGGAATTTAGATACACAGATAATATATATGTGTATGTGTATGTACTCAAAGTATTGGAATCGTGCCGAAGATCGGAACTCGAATTTTCAAAGGATCTACACGTTTTGGGACTTCTAGAACACGAAAAAACTACTTTTAGGAAGACGTCTGTGTGTGTAAGGGTGTATCTGTGTATGTTTCTGTGTGTCTGTGTGGATATTACATCCACTCTAATTGAAAAACTAATGGACCGAATTTCATACAATTTGGTAGGTATGTTTTTTGTGGGAAATCCTGATGTTCATTAGATTATAGTACGATTCGTAATAAAAGAATCTGCCTTCTTTGCGAAATGGCCGCAGAAATTGCCTTTATCCACTCTAGCTAAAAACTAATGAACCAAATTTAACAAAATTTGGAGTATAATATTTCAATAACCTACAAGTGATTTATATACCAAATTTAACAAAATTTTGTATATAAATCATTTGTAGGTTATTCTACTACGATTCGGGAAAAAGGAACGGGCTATTTTTGCGAAATGGCCAGCAAAAATCGTTATATATAAAAATAAAAGACTACGTGTGCTCAATTATATCAATTAAATTCCTATTTTATATGTGATTTTTGACAACAAAAAGAATAAGACTAACCCCATTACTCTAGGACTAGCCGTTCTTGAGATATTCTAGTTTTTTCGCGTTTTCGCTACGCCACCTTTGACAATAAGTCCAGCTATCAAATGAAAACCAAATTTAAGTTTAACGTGTAAATTCAATGTCATTTAAAATACTTATGTTGTGCAGATAAACTCAAATTATCATTGAATAAATAAAGAGAACGAATATGAGTCTGCAGAGAAAGACATGTGCTGTCCACATCAGAATTTTTAACAATATTACACCAATGATTTATAGAAGTGAACGGGGATTATTTTCGTGAACGGGGATTATTTTCAGGCCATTTCGAAAAAAATGTATGATCTATATTTACAGATCCATCAAATTTTTGTCGAATAAAATGTTCAACAAATTTAAGCTGTGTACCAAATTTTAACTCTCTAGGACGTAGGAAAGTGCATTTAAAATGCCATCAATTAAATTTATCAAGAAGAGTTATATAAAATTTAAAAAAAATGAAAAATTGTTATCTACCAAATTTATTTTAAAATACGAAGCCACTCCCATATGCAAAACGTTTAAACAAATGGAGAGATATTTATTATATAATATCTCTCTCTTTTCTTTCTGGAAGATATCCCAAAGTCAGAATTTAATTGAATTTGTTTTTTTCCCTATATTAAATAATTTTTTTAATTAAAAAACTACTTAACATATTTTACTGAATTTTTTTTTATATATTCTATGGGATAATGTGAATATTTCCTAAAAATTTCGAAGCAATTCGTGAATTTTAAATTTACTTAAAAAATGTTTGAAAAATTAGGTCCCATAGGGTTCAATGTATTTCATTTTTTCAACCCGGGTTCAATAAAAAACTAATTGGGTGATATTATTTATTTATATTCCCATAGGTTCTACAGACCGTCTGAACAACATACTAAAATTTCATTTTGATAAACTCATTTTTACGGCAGTTATCGTGCTAACGGACAGACAGACAGACAGACAGACAGACAGACAGACAGACAGACAGAATGAACAAAGTCATAAACACTTTTCAACTTTGCTGTAAAGTGTTAAAAATCCCAAACTTATTTTTTGACGATAAATCAAATATGTTTTTCGCAAAAAACTAAAAGTCTATTGTATTATTATATGCATATCACATGTACGAAATACGTAAATAAATTATCAAAACCATAAATAAAAAATCTGATGTGGGCAACACATGACTTTCCTTATATAATGAAATGAATTTACTACTTTTAGAGTAAAATAAATAGGTTTTTCTTCTAGTAGATACTAATATCCTTTCCAAGATATTGAATTTTCGACAATTAGTCGTCATTTTCATTGATTTATCGTCATTTTTAACCATTTGGCGAGATTTTCGTTAATTTGGCAACATTTCAAAAAGTCGCCAAGTTGGCGACATTCCGCCAATTTCGTCGCCAAAATCTCGCCAAGCGTTATGGACGAAGAAATAAGTTGTTCTGCAGATAAATTGGCGTTCAAATGCAAAAGTATTACTCAAAGTATCTTTTTTCATGAATGGAACGAGCTAGATCCACGAGAATGATGTCACCCAATTTATCGCATGATATTATATATGAAAAGTGAACATGTTTCTCAATAGGAAATATTTTTTTTTATTTTATATGACTTTTTGATAATTTTTTTGAAAAATGTGCAATATCTCGAGAACGGTTCATATTAATGTTCTCAAATTTATGTCAATCGTTTTCTAATGAAAAATTACATAAGAAATGTCTATTTGCGTAACTTTAATATTGGTTTTAATTTTTTGACGATTTTTTCAAAATTTCATTCGAAAATTTAGGGAGATTCTGAACATTCGATTGCGTATAAAAGCAATAAGCTTCCAGTGTTTATAGATTGTGATTTTTGTACAAAATTTGGTTCGAATCGGTCCATTCGTTCGTCAGTTATCGTCTCCACAGATCCACTGACACACACACACACATACTTTCACACACACACACAGACATCACTTCAAAAATGTTTGATTCGTGATCAGGGTTGCTTGAAACGTGCTCTCCCGTCGAAAACTCGAATTCGAATTTTCGACCCCGTCACAATACTTTCCTTATACATTATGTATATAAGGAAAGTAACAAATATCTTTTCCCTAAGTTAATGCTCTTATATACAGGGTGTCCCAAAAAGATTGAAATGCTTTTTAATTCTTTACCTGTTGGAGATAAGTGGGTAATGTAAATCGCAAAAATGTCGAAATTAAGGTAGGAAATAAGACTACGTTAAGGAAATAGTTCTCCCATTAATTTTCAAAAAGTTACACTTTTTAAATTTTTATACGGCCCCCATAGACAACTTTGGTCAATCAGAATTTTTTTTATTTTTAACCTTTTTTGCTTACGGGGGGGACAGATTCCATCCCAAACGAAGAAGCTCTCAAAAAGACTGGTATTTGACATACCCTATCCCAAACAGTTCGATCCCCCTTTACAGACATTGGCGTCCATGGACGCTAATGCCAGTTGATGCAGGTGAAAGTATTATTATCTCTAAACTAAAAAATATTGCTAAGAACGTTAACTCATTTAACAAATTTAAGCAACTTTGTAGCATCAGTGTGCACATGCACATTGCACAAAATTGTTTAAATAGTCTCCCACTTAGGTCTATCGAAAGTCAAGATAGATGAAAATGATTTTTAGGGATTTTTGGAGCCAAAAAATTTCGAAACGCATATTCAAATTTTCTGAATTTTTAAAGGAAATAAAAACGGATATATAAATTTTAAAACATAAAAATTATCCCGATTTCTAAAAAAATTTGACACACGCACAGAAAAAGTTACCTGATTTTCTGAACGACAAAATCGAAAAAATAAATTTAATTTTCCACACATTGCTTTACAGAATGGCGACCATAACCAAAACTTTTCCCCATTGTATTACGTCTATCAAATGCATGTTAATATGTAATACTGTAACTGGTAAACAAATGGCGCAATGTTTTACATGATTTTATGTGAAATAGTTTTTGGATTGAATATTTTTGTTTCAACTTTGGATTTAATGAATAGATGGAATGAATAATGATAAGGATGACAAGGATAATATCTCTCTAGTGGGAAGGAAAATCTAGCTACAAGGTTAAGCAACCAGAACTTTTAATGAAAGTAGAATGTCGTTTTTCCTCGCAGACAAGCAACATGCTGAGAAGATATTTTGGGAATATACAACAGTACAAATTATAAATAAAAACAATTTTTTTCGAATATTGTTTATTATCTTGCTATGTTAAATTTGCTACAGCTAAGCTTTTAAATTTCGCAAATGAATCTTATCATAAAATGTTATCAATATTACTTCTTTATCAACATTAAATGCTAAATTTTTACAAGGTAATAATTTTTACAAGGTTTAAATAAGACGAAAGACCGTAAGATAGCTTTTATCAACTTTTTTCCAACACTTTAACTTTCAGATAAGATATAGTATTTCAACGTTCATATGAAGAAGCAATTTGGAAAAAAGCTGATTTCGTATAGTAATTTCATGCCACTCCTTAAGCACTTAGGGAAATTTGAAGAAAAAACAAGAACGATCAATCATGCTTAAAGCATTGATTACGAAACACTTTCAAACTTCAATGCAATTTTATTTAAACATCTGTAAAATGCAATACATTCCTAAGTAATATTTTAAAACTTATCACAATACTACATTAATTTATTATATTTGAAAACTTAAACCTTCATCGAAAAAAATGAACTTCATTCAAATGACGGCATTGAAATATAAATTGCCTGGTTTAAACATCTCTAAAATGCGATATATTCCTCTGTTATATTTTTAAAATCACCATAATTCTACAATAATTTAATACATTTGAAAACTTGATCGAAAACAACTGACATTCATTCAAATGACGTCATAGAAAAAATAACACGCCTGGCTCTGTCTATAAAAGCAGCATTTCATTCATAAACAATTTACCATTCATTTCATTCATCAAAATACTATAATAATTTATTTTATTTAAAAATTAAGACCATGGAGCTACAAGTAATTAAACTCTATGCTTAAAACTTCATCGAAAAAAAGCGTCCTTCTCTTTATAAAATCGATGAATATTTCATTCATATCAGCTATGCAGACTCCATAAGCTAAATACTTTTGCGTTAAAGAAATACAGCAATTCTTATACAACTCATCCTACATATTTTGCTGTTTACATTTTACATAAGTGAAAAATAGGCTTCGTTGTAGAAATAATCCAATTTGGATGATCATTTAAACTCAAATATGCGTGGCAAATTGATGCTCACGACTACACATGCATTGAAACTAAAGAATTTGGAATGACACGAAATGCGATAATGATTAAAATCAGACTAAGGTGATTCAAATCAAGCTGTATGGAAATTGAATTGTTTACATTTTAATAAATAATATTCATAATTTTTAATATAATTATTTACATATCGAATTTTATTTAGGACGGATTACGTTCGGGTGTAGTTTTTAGAAGGTGAAAGGCGTATTTAGGGCATAAAACGCAACTGCATTTGGAAGTATAGCTCTCGATATGCCCAGCTGATGGCTTAAGGCGTATTGAGCTACCGCGCAGCGGGCTAAGATGTGTCCGGGTACTTATTTAAGGCGTATTACGTTCGCTTAATAAGCGGGAAGCACCGCGTAGCAGGCAACTGTATCTTTTGAAAAATTAAATGAATGAATTTAATTAATCCCTGTGTTAAATCCCGGGCAACGTCAGGTATATGTTTTTGTTGGAAATAAGATACAGATTTTGTCATGCTTACTGGATTATTAACAATAAGTAATGAACATTTTAATATTATTTGACTGGAAATTTTGATATTATATCTTCTACACATAAACACTGATATCCATCTTAGGGGGTAAGTAATGGAAATGTTGATATTATTTGAATGCAAATTTTGATTTATCTTCTACACCTAAACACTGATATCCATTTTATGGGATAGGTAATGGGAATATTGATAGTATTTAAATGGAAATTTTGATATTATATCTTCTACATTTAAACACTGATATCCATTTTAGGGGGTAGACAAAATTGCAAGATCTTCCCTGTTTTTGTGAAAACGAGATGGTATAATCTTGATTATTTTCGATACTCTCAATTTGACCGACATAGCAAATTATATTTTGTGTTTCGAATTTCTCTAGAATAAAGTCATTATCTTGCAGAAAATGAATGAATAGTTGGATTACAAGGTTACAATTCGGAGTAGGGATTATTATAGTTTAAACTGTCATACTCTGTGTCACTTTCTGGTGGAGTATCACATACATTTTCTGTGCTTTCATAAAAAAAATATCTGCTATTTTTACTTGCCCTCCAGTACATTAAACAAAATAAAGAAATTAATAAATAAATCTATTAATAACAAGAAATTAAGTTTGGCGCTAAAACATTGATCTTCTAATGAAAGAAAAGGGAGTATTGGCAAAATGAAGCAATTTATCTGCTTGAAACTACAAATTGAATTTGAATTTCTAACCTGGTAAAGAGAAAAGTAAAACTTACAAACATCTGTTTTTTAAAAACGAATAGCTGGTTGTAGAAAGACGCCGATTTTATGTGAGGAACAGTGACGAAGTCCTTTTGGAAGATCTCCTCACCAACAATGCACCTCACAAGTTTCCACGCCTTTTCGATGTCCACCTGATTGCCTAATTTGCGGTAGGTGCCTTCGTCCATGATCAAATTAACATTGCGACGAAGAGGGTTCATCGGATGAATCTGTAGGGTTATTTCTTTCAGGATACTCTTCTGCTACCTTAGAACCCTAAATAAAATTTTAGCTGTCTGAGATTTAGGAAATTGCAGTAACAGTTTGTCGATGTTTTGTTAAAAGACTGAAGTATTGTTGTGATAAGAACTCAGGATGGGCTGCTGTTTGTTGTAAAATGTTCAACAATGGGGGACTTCAAGTCTTATTTGGGTAATGGTTTGAAAAAACTACATTTCCGTTTTAACTCTAGTGTAATGGGATGAAGTTTCATTTATTTTGTTGTCAATAAATTTTACATAATAAAATATGTCTGCTTGTTTGTGACTTCTGTAGCAAAAAATCTAAGATTTGAAGAACAGAAAAATTCCGTACAGTACTAGTTGAACTATCGGAATTGAAAACCTCGCCGAGTATTTGTTTTTTTAAATCGAATTAGTTTTCAGTTATTTTACTTTGAAGCGAAATTTTGAGCAATTTTTACATAAGTCGGAAGAAAATGAAAGAAAATATCATCACAGAAATTCCATCTTGACACTTAATAAATAATTCCAACGGTCTGTGAACCAAGTTCATGGGATAAGTCTTTTATATTTATTTGTTTATTTTTAAATACATCAAATATGCATGTTTTAGATTATCAGATTTGTATTTAATCGCATCCAAGAATGAAAGATTTGCACAATTCTAACCTTTGGCCATGAATGTGAATTTATTTTTTCATTCAAATAAAAAATTTATGATGCCATAACCTGGAGAGTTTTTAAAAGTAAAAAAATTGACATTGCTATATTTTAAAAATGGTTTAAGGTGTAATGCAGGAGCATTTTAAACTAAACATTTATTTAATTAAGCTTTATATAATAATTGTGCCAATGAAGTTTTTGATCTATATTGATAAAAATAGACTGTAAATTCAATTCTAGCCTTTAATTGATCTTAGTAAGGTGAAGAGAGTGAGTGCATTTATTGATCCATCGTTACAACATAAAAAAATATGATGTGGACAGCATATGACTTTCCTTATATAATACAATGGATTTAATCCTTTCACAGCGAAAAAATGATGTATAAGATCCACCGTGCAGTGTTTTTAAAGTTGAATTTTACATTTGGCGTTTTTCTGGATGATAACATGTAAAACGATTTCAAAGTATTCAATTAACTTGTATTTTACGCAACTCAATATTATATGCAATCACTTATAATCTAGAAATTATCTATATTGATAGCATCCTCAATGAGTAATATGGTCCACATATTAAAATATTTCGATAATAATTCATCAATTTGGCGTCATTTTTGCAATTTTGATATAATTTTCGTCAATCTGGGCAAAAATATTGCCAAGTTGGATATATTTTGCTAGATTATTTAATAAGTTCGCCAAATGTATTGCTGAGAGTTACAGACAAACGAAGAGAAGAGCTTTTCTTATATGCTGGAAGGAATTCCCGTTGAATGACGGAATTCAAAATTTACAAGACATTACCTCCCATTAACGTCGTTTTTGCGACATTTTCATCAATTTGGCAACATTAAAGAAAACTCGACATATGCGATATTCCGCCAAGTTAGCCGCCAAAATTTCGCAAAGCGTTACGAATGGAGAAATATGTTATTCTTATAGTAGATACTTATATTCTTTCAATATATTGAATTTTCATCAACTAGTTTTTATTTTCAGTGATTTAGAGTCATTCTTATCAATATGGCAATTTTGTCAATTTGGCAGCATTTAAAAAATCGCTAAGTTGTTGATAGTCCGCCAAATGAGCTGCCAAAATTTCGCCAAGCATTATGAAGGGAGAAATAGGTTATACTTATAGCACATAAATGACTATTGACAAATTGTTAGACGTCAAGATACAAAATTATAACCCAAAGTACTTTATCTCTTGAATGGAATGAACTAGATCCACGAGAATGATGGTAACAAATCTGTCGCATAATATTACATATGAAATGTGAACATAGTTCAAATATTTAATACATTTGTTAAATTAATGTGATTTTTGGATGCATTTATTTGAAAAATATGCGATACTTTGAGAACGGTTCATGTGAGCTTTCTAAAGTTTGCGTCAATTGCTTTCTAATGAAAAATTACATAAGAAATTACTATTTACGTAACTTTATTAAAATTTTTGTAATACCTACATATGAAAAGTGAAGACATTTCACAATATTTAATAGATTTTTGAATTTGAGATTTTTTTAATAGATGCATTTGAAAAATATGTAATACTTTGAGAACGGTTCATGCTAGCGTTCAAAAGCTTGTGTGAATTGTTTTTTAATGAAAAATTACACAAGAAATTCACCTAATTTTATTGAAGGCTCTGTTTTTTGATGATTTTTCAAAATTTCTTTCGAAAATTTGTGGGTCTTCCGAACATTCAATTGCGTTTAAAATCAATAGGCTTCCAGAAGTCATTCAGTGTAATTTTTGTGCTAAATTTTGTTCGAACCGACCCATTCCTGCGTGAGATATTATCTTCAAACACACACACACACATCATCTCAAAAACGTTCGATTTTTTTTCAAGGATGCTTGAAACGTAGGGATGCGCTTCCGTCAAAAACTCTACTTCGAATTTTCGACCCTGTCTTTTTACCACTTTTTACCACTTTTTTTACCACTTTTTACCACTTCTTTTACCACTTTTTAGTCTTTTTACCCCTTTTTTGTCTTTTTACCACTTTTTTGTCTTTTTACCACTTTTTACCGACAATACCTATACGCATTATACTATGCATAAAAGTAATGTAAATACCGTGAGTTTCTAGATCAAGTAAGGACTTTGGAATAGTGGATATATACATGCATACATAGATGCATACGAGGCCGGCCTTTACTAGAGTAGATTGTATAATTTTGCATTGTTCAGTGTTAAAATTCTTGAAAAATTTAGTTAAATACTTGCTCCTGACCATTAATTAGTAACTCTCATATCGAAGTGTAATGGTCCTGGGATATGTCAATAGTGAATTGATTCATTTTAATTGTTTGGAATTTGCACCTTACCATTCCAGTCCGTCCTCTGCCCTCTATAGGAATGTACTCATTTTTGGGGAATAACTCGAGAACCGTTGTACCCAGAAAACTTTGGTATATTGTTGCCTTTCATATATTCAAGTTGCATACATTTGAATAAATATTAACAAATAATAAATTTAACATATGTCCCATTATAATATATATATATATATATATATATATAAGAATGAAAGTAGAAAAGAACGGGAGTGACCATATGAATTACATAAGAATGGTAGGGGTGGATTGCGACACCCCTTTCCCGCTTGCGACACCCCTACCATTCTTATGTAATTCATATGGTCACTCCCGTTCTTTTCTACTTTCATTCTTGTATTCTACTAGGGAATTTGAGCAGCATTTGCGCCTCCTCCTTTGTAGTGAATCGTTCTTTTAATTTCTGGCTTATTTGGGATATATCCTATTTTAGTCTCACTTTATCGTAATAGTATATATATATATATATATATATATATATATATATATATATACAGGGTCTTTCAAAAGTCCGTATAAACTTTAAAAATTCATTAAAAATCGAATACTCATCGCATTGAGATACGGTTTGTACCATAAGTATTGCTAGGACGGAGGGTTTTTTTTTGATGTGACAAAATTTTGTAGTTTAAAAAATCACCTATAGGTGGCGCTGACGCATTGGAAAGACAAAGAAAATAATTTAATGTACGTGTCAAATCGTGTGACAAGCCTAAGTAACTCTGAACAGGTGATAGGACATTTTCCTTTCTTTAAATTTTTCCTAAATCGAAATTTTTGCAAAGCATCTGATGCTGATTTTCCGCTCACGTAATACAGCTTCACTAACAAGGCTTTCTCGATCATAGTTAACATTCTCGCAAAAACTTTTTCTTTGCACCGTTTACTAATGAATCAAATGAAGAATCTACAGAGCACTACCGCTCTTTTATAACAGCCTCATTTGCATACGTTTGGAAGATGTATTCGGGTAAGCGCCACCTATAGGTGGTTTTTTAAACTACAAAATTCTTTCACTTAAAAAAGAAAACCCCCGTCCTGGCGATACTTATGGTACAAACCGTACGTCAATGCGATGATTTTTCGATTTTTAATGAAATTTTAAAATTTATACGGACTTTTGAAAGATCCTGTATATATATATATATATTGGGTTAGCAAGAAATAAGTTTCTTCGGAGGGCTCTAGAATGCGTTCTATTGGTCCAAATGAGATAAAATTTGAAATACAGATAATTCTAATGATGCGCTTGACATTTATTAAATCAGAAATTTTAGTACAGAAATCCGTCGATAGGTGGCGCTGTAATACACATAACAACATTTAATAAGCTTTATAAATGTTAAATAATATTAAAAAGTAGCATTAAAACTGCTCAATATGTCCCCCTTCATGTTCAACAATGTGCTCTAATCGCAGAACCATATGTTCCACAGTTGACCGTAGTGAGTCTGCAGGAATATCAAGAATATGGCACCGAATGCTGTCCTTCAGATCTGGCCTTTTACGGTAGATATTGTCCTTGAGGAAACCCCACAACCAAAAGTCGCAGGGGGTGATATCAAGGCTATCTAAAGCAAGGCTATCCTATTCTAGGTGGCCTTGGTGATATTCGGCGAACGAGGGGGCTATGCTGCTGGAAAATGCCGGCTGATCACCCGTTCAGCTGTGAAATGCTGTGTTAGCAATTGCTTTACACTACGCTCAATGTGAGGAGGTGCGCCATCCTGCATGAAAATTATGTCCTGAAGGCATCCACCCTGTTGAAGTTGTGGGATTACAAAATCCCTCAGCATATCACGGTACCGTAGTCCTGTGACGGAACAGATTTTGATTTCAGTTGCAGTTACCTCTTCAAAAAATACGGTCCAATGATAAAGGTAGCCGTAAAACCACACAATACTGTCACTTTTTCAGGATGCAAGGGTTGTTCCTGGATAGCGTGAGGGTTTTCCGCTGCCCAAATTCGACAATTGTGGGTGTTAACTTGCCCATTGAGGCAAAAGTGGGCTTCGTCAGTCCACAGGATGTTCTATGGCCAACTGACGCCAACCACCAGTCGAGCAAGGAACTGAAGTGCAAATGTTTTACGAATCTCTGAGTTTCCGTCCTGCAATAGGTGCACAGGCTTGATTTGTAGGGATAAAAATTCAAAATCCGCCGTAAGATTTTTCGTACAGTGGAATACGGCATATCCAATACACGGGAAACAACTGGCACACTCACACTACCATGCGCCGAATGACTGCTGGCTTCAACGACCGCGGTAGCCACATTTTCTACGCTAAAAGACTGGATTGGCTTTCGTCCTCTACCTGGAAGAATGCCAAGTTGCTTCAAATTCCTTTATCATCTTGCGTAGGGCACATGGAGACATTGGAGCTCTTCGTAGTATCTGCTTCATACGACGGAATTCTTTTACAGCTGCATCGGAGTTCTGCTGGTTCTGGTAAAATAATTTCACCAGTAGCGCTTTTTCTTGCAACGTGGGCATGATGTGCTGAGAAGTAACTAATGCTCGTGCAGAATCCGCCTTCTTTTTATCCAAAGAGTAATGCTACTAGGCATACGCTGTAACTCAAATAATGTTTCATATTTTCAATATATGCAAATAAATACCATTTGTGTTATAGCTCCATCTATAGGTGAATGTTGATACTAAAATTTTTTATTTAATAAATGTCAAGCGCATCATTTGAATTATCTGTATTTCAAATTTTATCTCATTTGGACCAATAGAAAGCATTTTAGAGCCCTCTGAAGTGGGAAACTTATTTCTTGCTAACCCTGTATACCTGTATATATATATATATATATATATACACACATATATACATATATATATATATATATATATGTGTGTGTGTGTGTGTGTGTATAATTAATCAACAACTCATCTGGAATTCCATATTATGAAAAGCGTTCAAATCGTAAAATTCTTTAAATCTACAAAATTCTTTTAATCTGCAAAATTCGAGAAGATTCTAGATTTTGTTGCAGGTCGCCAAGGTCAAATGACTAGCCGGAGTATCCGGATGAAATCTGGTTGAAAAGTAGGAGTGTTAGCTTTTAAAGAGTTAGTGAGTAACTTGCAGTGCTTTAAAATCCTGTAAATCAAGCAAATGTGTATTAAAAATCAAATAAACTTATTGAACTTTAATGGAGTTTAATTTTGCAGAATGTTATTCTTCGCAAAACTATTTTGACTGCATCGAAATGGATCCACCGCCGATTTTTTCCAAGACTGTGTGTTATCGTTCAAAATGTTCTTTAAAGTGTCAACCCACAGCCTTAGTATTTAGTAGCATGCAAAATTGAGAACTTATAAAACACTAGTCCATTCCAAATAACCTTTTATTCCATGGTTGGGTTTGATAAGAGATTATGTTTCTTTTTCACTCGGTAATTTTGTTGAATGATTATATATTTACTGTCCCATCAACTGCTTGAATAGACTCCCCACACACGTATATACAAAAACAGCTATACCTCTTAAAATAGTTGAATCGTGTTCCAACATCCTTGAAATGTGCAAATCCAACAAAAAAGAAACTCGATTTCTCATTGTTACAATATTTTTCCTATACGTAACATATTATGTATTGTAGGGAAAGCAAAAATGTGTTAAATAATGAAGTAAATAGCTTAAGACTGCATATAGATCCAAAAGTGCTGTAAGGAAAGATAACAAAAATTATAAATAATTCTATTATAATTTCTGGCACCATTTCTCTTAGCCACTGAGTGCTGTTCTGAATTTGCTCTGCCAATTTCAATAGCTTGTGGCCCCATTTGACGCAGGTTTATAGATTTTAAACCAATCTGTTATTGTTAGAATTAACAAATGAAAGCCTTTTTTATTTATATATGATGCTTTTTTTAAATATTATTGGTGAATAGTGACAATGAACAAAAATGTTTTACTTTTAATATTCTTACTCTTATTAGGGAAATAAAACAATGTTACAAGTTTTAATATAAACTAAAAACCGTGCAAATGACTGCCGTCGAAAAGAATTACTTATAAACTCTCTTTCTATAAATAAAATACAATGAACTGTACACTTAAAATGAAAGAATTAATGCCAATACGAAATTCAGACTCAAAAGTTATTTCAAATTCCATATTTTTCCATAGTTATTGTAGTATTTAAGGAAAGAGTGACTTGAAATGAGTCCATCTACTTCAAAATTTATCCCCCTCCTTTCACCTCTTTCATATTTATGGTGAATAAACAATGTAACTGCCCCGAGAAAACCTTGAATACTTAAAGTAGGAGTGGAGAAATGTAGATGTGGACATATACACAATTTCGAAGCTAGAAAGTTCAAATTTGGTATGTCGTGGTCTTTCATACTTCTGAGTTACATACATTTTAATAAATACCTTTTTTATACACTTAAGTGACATACAAACAATAAAAGTGTATATTTTATAAATGCTTTTACTTGTCGTTTATCCCTACTCTGTTGAACCTTTACTGTTGTTTATCTTTCTCTATTTGAATTCGCTCATTGTCGCCGGCAATGGAGATAAACTCTTCTAGTCTCACGAATATGTATCCTTCATCAACTTTTTTAATTTTTGGTCTGCAATATTTTACTGCAGTATTATTATTATTGTTCCTTTAATTTTCATGTACTAATCCTAAAAAATATTTTACAAGAGAAAACATGTTTGAAAAATAAAAAATAAGCTGGATCGCCATTACTGAAATTTTCTTCGCGTCCCCCCAAGGTTACACGTACCACAGGTTGTGAAACGCTGCTTTAAAGAATATTTTAATTGCTTATTTAATGACTTCTAACGACAGGCCAACTGAATTGGTCATTATTACTTTTTCGACTTGTATAAAAACCTAATTAGCTATTGGTTAACCTATGGTCCAAAACTCAGTCTAATTTCTTGAAAGTTTAGAATAGTTTTTGAGCTAGCGATGACTCAATGCTCAGCTAAACCAGGTTTTTAAATTATATTAAACGCGTAATAGAGCGTAAAATATTCAATATTTCCTTAGCGAAAGCAGTCGCATGAAAATTTGGTGAAAACAATAGATTCGAGGGCATTTTATATCTCCTTCTACAGGACAAATAACTTATCTTAACAACTGCAAAGTTCTCCCATTGCAGTTGACACTGTTTTATGGTCCGAAGAAGAGGGCTACAAAACGTCCTTGAAGCAGTTGTAGTCAACTAATTTACACATACCTGCTTTAATTAAGGAAATAGTAAAAGTTTTATTCTCACAAGCAGCAGTTTTATTTATTGCCATAAAATTAAGTTTTGTAAATTCACAGAAAATGCAAAACATTTAAGTATACTGAAAACAAAACTGAAAGGAAATTCTAATGCATGTCCAGACATAAATGACTATTGAATAAGAAAATTATTTGTCTAATGGAGAATTTATCTTTCAGTTTATCTCAGTTTATCTCAGGTAATAAGAGTTCGGAAAACTGCAAACGATTTTATATTGCGTACAATAAAAACTTAAAATAGTAAGTAACACTGTTAACTGTTACTTGTTATAGATTGATGTGAAACATCGCTCGCTTCGTATATTATAATTGAGAAAAGTTGATATGTGCTGGCTTGATGATGGTATTTATGTAGTTTCAATATATTGATGGAATGCAGTTCATTTTATACGAATCGAGCCATAAACAACGAAGTAATTGGCGATGTATACAGTAAATGTATTAAATACAGTGAAGTAAATTGCGTAAGGCTGCACACTTGAGATCTCAGGTTTTAAAAGTTTTGATAAGAAAGGATTAAAACTATTTCATGTTTTAAATTGACATTTTTCGAACTTTTAATCGAATCTACACAGTAGATTCTTAAGTCGCTCAGCACCCACCAAAACTAACACCTGTTCTCATAGCCAGTCAATGTTATTCTGAATTTGCTTTGCCTATTATCATTATCTGCAGACCAATGTATCTGGTCGCAGCTTTTTGGAATGTTAATTTACCTTTTCATCCATATCAATCAATCAGAAGTCTACATTATATAAAATATAATTCTTAAATATTATCGGCACATAGTGACAATAGAAAAAAATATTTTACTTTTAATATTCTCACTCTCAGAGAAATAAAATAATGTTATACGTTGTAATCTTAACTAAGGACTGTAAAAATGGCTGCCGTCGAAAAAAAATTACCTATGAATTCTTCGGCTATACATAAAATACAATGAACTGTAAATTTTAAATGAAGTAATTAATGCCAGTATGAAATCCATAATAAAAAGTTATTTCAAATTCCGTATTTTTTCTTGGTTATTGTATTATCTGAGGAAACAGTGATTTGGAAGGAGTCCCATCTACTTCAAAATTTATTCCCCTCCCTTCAGCTCTTTAATATTTATTGTAAAAAATCTGATGTGGGCACCACATGACTTTCCTTATATAATGTAATGAATTTATTACTTTTACAGTACAAAAATAGATTATTTTTAAAGTAGATATTTTTATTCTTTCCACGATATTGAATTTTTATCAATGAGCCGTCATTTTCATTGATTTCCATTTTTATCCATTTGGCGGGTTTTTCGTTAACATAGTAACATTTAAAAAAGTCGCCAAGTTGGCGACATTCCACCAATTCATCGCCAAAACCTCGCCAAGCGTTATGGACGGAGAAATAAGTTATTCATACAGCAGATGAATGACTATTGGCGTTTAAATACAAAAGTATTACTCAAAGCATCTTTTTTCTTGAATGGAACGAACTAGATCCACGAGAATGATGTCGCCACATTTATCGCATGGTATTACATATGAAAAGTGAACATGTTTCTCAATAGGAAATATTTATTTTTTATTTTATATGACTTTTTGATATTTTTTTGAAAAATGTTCAATATCTCGAGAACAGTTCACGTTAGCGTTCTAAAAGTTATGTCAATCGTTTTCTAATGAAAAATTACATAAGAAATGTCTATCTGCGTAACTTTATTAGAGGTTTTGATATTTTGACGATTTTTTCAAAATTTCACTTAAAAATTTAGGGGGGTTCTGAACATTCGATTGCGTATAAAAACAATAGGCTTCCAGTATTTAGAGATTGTGATTTTTGTACCAAATTTCGTTCGAATCGGTCCATTCGTTCGTCAGTTATCGTCTCCACAGACTCACTGACACACACACACACACACACACACACACACACACACACACATACTTTCATACACACACACACTGACATCACTTCAAAAATGTTCGATTCGTGATCAGGGATGTTTGAAACGTACTCTCCCGTCGAAAAATCGAATTCGAATTTTCGATCCCGTCACTATGCTTTCCTTATACATTATGTATATAAGGAAAGTAATAAACAATATTCTACTGCCCCGAGAAAACCCCGATTCTTAAATTTGGGAGTGGTGAAATGTAGATGTGGACACATACACAACTTCGAAGCTAGAAAGTTCAAATTTGGTATGTCGTTGTCTTTCATACATTTAAGTTACATACATTTTAATAAACACATTTTTCATATATTACTTTCCTTATATACATAATGTATAAGGAAAGTATTGTGACGGGGTCGAAAATTCGAATTCGAGTTTTCGACGGGAGAGCACGTTTCAAGCATCCCTGATCTCGAATCAAACATTTTTGAAGTGGTGTCTGTGTGTGTGTGTATGTGTGTGTGTGTGTGTGTGTGTGTGTGTGTGTGTGTGTGTGTGAAAGTATGTGTGTGTGTCAGTGAGTCTGTGGAGACGATAACTGACGAACGAATGGACCGATTCGAACCAAATTTGGTACACAAATCACAATCCGTAAACACTGGAAGCCTATTGTTTTTATATGGAATCGAATGTTCAGAACCCCCCTAAATTTTCGAATGAAATTTTGAAAAAATCGTCAAAAAATCAAATCCGCTAATAAAGTTACGCAAATAGACATTTCTTATGTAATTTTTCATTAGGAAACGATTGGCATAAATTTTAGAACGCTAACATAGACCGTTCTCGAGATATTGTACATTTTTCAAAAAAATTATGAAAAAGTCACATAAAAAAAAAAAATTCCTATTGAGAAACATGTTCACTTTTCATATGTAATACTATGCGATAAATTGAATGACATCATTCTCGTGGATCTAGCTCGTTCCATTCATGAAAAAATATTCTTTGAATAATACTTTTGTATTTGAACGCCAATAGTCATTTATCTGCTGTAAGAATAACTTTTTTCTTAGTGCATAACGCTTGGCGAGATTTTGGCGACGAATTTAGCGGAATGTCGCCAACTTGGCGACTTTTTTGAAATGTTGCCAAATTAATGAAAATCTCGCCAAATGGATAAAAATGATGCTAAATCAATGAAAATGACGACTAATAGTAGAAAATTCAATATCTTGGAAAGAATATTAGTATCTACTATAAGAAAAACCTATTTTTTTACTTTAAAAGTAGTAAATTCATTACATTATATAAGGAAAGTCATGTGTTGCCCACATCAGATTTTTTTTGTTACATAATCATGTTAATATATCAAATGGCGAAAAAAATTATAAGTAAATATGGCGAAAAAAATAACAAAGAAGATCAATCATGCATAAAGCATTGACTATGAAACACTTTCCAATTGAAATGTAATTTTATTTAAGCATCTCTAAAATGCGATACATTCAGCGTTGATACATTTTAAATTATCACAGTACTACAAAAATTTATTGCATTTGTAAACATAAAACTTCATCGAGAAAAATGAAGTTTATTCAAATGACGTTATCGAAATATAAATCGTCTGGCTTCTTATGTAAAAGCAGTGAATATTTCATTCATACACTTTTATTCCAGATTCCAGAGTTAAATAATTTTCCGTGAAAAAAATTCAGCAATTCTTATGCAACTCATCTTACAATCACTTGTTTACATTCTGTACCCATTAAAATTAGGTTCCGTTGTAGAAATAATCAAATGTTGATGATTTTTTAAACTCAAAAATATTGTAATTGAGTTGGCACAGATTACAAATGCACAGAAAATGCGCAAAAATCAAGCGGTTTTAGAACAGATACAACACTGAATATGAATTAAAAAGAACTTTAAAAATCACGATGGAAAATCACTGGGAAATAAAGGTGGATTCTATATTTTATTTTGAAGTGGATCACGTGATTTCTTCATATAATATGGGTGTAATTATTATTTGAATTTTTATTTAAAAAACTACCGAACATATTTTGCTGAAATTTATTTTTTTATATATTTTATGGGATAATTTGAATATTTCCAAAACTTTTCGGATCAATTTGTGAATTTTAACTTTGATTAAAACATGTTTAAAAAAATTAGGTCCCATAGGGTTTAATGTATTTCATGTCTTCAACCCGGAATCAATCCAAAACTAATTGAGTGGTATTATTCATATACATTCCCATATGTCCCCCAGACCGTCTCAACAACTTGCTGAAATTTCATTTTGATAAAATCATTTTTACGACAGTTATTGTGCGAGCGGACAGACAGACAGAATGAACAAAGTCATAAATACTTTTCAACTACGTGGTAAAGTGTTACAAAGCATTATTTCGAAAATATCGCCAAAATGCTACTTGTAAAAAGCCAGGCCAACATTATATCAATTACTTGTTTGGCCACGCCCATTTCTTTCATTCAGACTTTTATTTAGGTATTGAAATAATGTTAATTTTTAAAAAATATGAAAGTGGGGAGTGTGAAAAATTTTAAATTAGAGGATTACATTCGAAGTCACTATTTCAACAAATAGAGAAAAGTTTACACGGGAAAAAAATTTCAAAATTTGAAATTAATTTTCGATGTGGATTTTGTATTTGCATTTGTGCATAAACTTTTTATTTTATTTTATTTGAGCCCGAAGAGACATTAGTCAATGCACAGTCATTTACACAGCCATTTGTTAAGCCCTAAATAAATAACAGTATTCTATCGGCTTATTAAAAAATATATAAAATGAAATATCTATGCGACCATTAATATGGGTCGATTTTATTTTAATACTATATTTTATATAAAGAAATATTTTTTTTTTACAATCAGATTATATATTTAGAATTTCGCTCAAGAAAACTGCACCAATTAAAGGGCGCAGTCATTTGAAATATAGCAGATAAATCAATCTCCGACTCAATAAGAAAAAGAATAATTTTTAACACTTTACAACAAAGTTGAAAAGTGTTTATGACTTTGTTCATTCTGTCTGTCTGTCTGTATATCCGTTAGCGCGATAACTGCCGTAAGAATGGCTTAATCAAAATGAAATTTTAGTATGTTGTTCAGACGGTCTGTAGGACCTATGAGAATATAAATGAATAATATCACTCAATTAGTTTTGGATTGAACCCGGGTTGAAAAAATGAAAAACATTGAACCATATGGGACCTAATTTTTCAAACATTTTTAAGCGGATTTAAAATTCACAAATTGCTTCGAAAGTTTTAGAAAATATTCAAATTATCCCATAAAATATATAAAAAAAATTTCAGCAAAATATATTCTGTAGTTTTTTAACTAGAAATTAAAATAATAATTACTCCTCTTATATGAAGCGATCACGTGGCCGTTATATGAAGAGATCACTAGACCCACTTCAAAATAAAATATGGCATCCATCTTGTCTCAAAATCGTGATTTTGAAAGTGATTTTTAATTCATATTGCATGTTGTAACCATCCTAAAACCGCTATATTTTTGCTTAAATTCTGTGCATCTACATACTGAAACAATGCAATTACAATAGATTTGAGTTTAAATGATCATCCAAATTTGATTATTTTTACAACGAAGCCTATTTTTCACTTATGTGAAATGTAAACAGCAAAATATGTAGAATGAGTTGTATAAGAATTGCTGTATTTCTTTAACACAAAATTATTTAGCTCATGGAGTCTGCATAGCTGATATGAATGAAATATTCATTGATTTTACAGAGAGAAGTACGATTTCTTTTGATGAAATTTTAAGCATAGAGTTTAATTACTTGTAGCTCCGTGGTATTAAGTTTTTAAATAAAATAAATTATGTTCGTACTGTGATGAATGAAATGAATGGGAAAATGTTATGAATGAAATGTTGTTTTTATAGAGAAAGCCAAACGTGTTATTTTTTCTATGACGTCATTTGAATGAATTTCAGTTGTTTTCGATGAAGTTTTCAAATATATTAAATTATTGGAGTATTATGGTAATTTTTAAAATATTTCCGAGGAATGTATCGCATTTTAGAGATGTTTAAACCAGGCAATTTATATTTCAATGTCGTCATTTGAATGAAGTTCATTTTTTTCGATGAAGGTTTAAGTTTACAAATATAATAAATTAATGTAGTATTGTGAAAAGTTTTAAAATATTACCGAGGAATGTATTGCATTTTAGAGATGTTTAAATAAAATTTCATTGAAGTTGGAAAGAGTTTCATAATCAATGCTTCAAACATGATTGATCTTTCTTGTTACACTTTACAACATAGTTGAAAAGTGTTTATGACTTTGTTCATTCTGTCCGTCTGTCCGTTAGCACGATAACTGCTGTAAAAATGACTTTATCAAAATGAAATTTTAGTATGTTGTTCAGACGGTCTGTGGGACCTATGGGAATATAAATGAATAATATCACCCAATTAATTTTGGATTGAACCAGGGTTGAAAAAATGAAATACATTGAACCCTATGAGATCTAATTTTTTAAACATTTTCAAGCGAGTTTAAATTTCACAAATTGCTTCGAAAGTTTTGGGAAATATTCAAATTATCCCATAAAATATATAAAACAAATTTCAGCAAAATATATTTAGTAGTTTTTAAAATAAAAATTAAAATAATAATTGCACCCTTTATATGAAGAGATCACGTGACCCACTTTAATATAAAATATGGCATCCATCTTGTGTCAAAATTGTGATTTTTAAAGTTCTTTTTAGTTCATATTTAGTGCTGTATCCGTCCTAAAATCGCTTTATTTTTGCTTAAATTCTGTGCATCTATATACTGAAACAACGCAATTACAATATATTTGAGTTTAAATGATCATCCAAATTTGATTATTTCTACAACGAAACCTAATTTTCACTTATGGATAATGTAAACAGCAAAAGATGTAAAATGAGTTGCATAAGAATTCCTGCATTTTTAATGCAAAATTATTTAGCTCATGGAGTCTGTAATATAGCTGATATAAATGAAACATTGATTGATTTTACACAGAGAACCAGACTATTTCTTTGATGAAGTTTTAAGCATATAATTAAATTACTTGTACCTCCATGGTTTTAAGTTTTTAAATAAAATAAATTATTATAGTATCGTGATGAATAAAAGGAATGGAAAAACGTTTATTAATGAAATGCTGCTTTTATATAGAGGCGATTTATATTTCGATGACGTCAATTGAATGAAGTTCATTTGTTTTCGATGAAGTTTTCAAATATAATAAATTATTGTAATATTATGATAATTTCAAAAATATTACCGAGGAATATATTGCATTTTAGAGATGTTTAAATCAGGCAATTTATATTTCAATGCCGTCATTTGAATGAAGTTCATTTTTTTCAGTGAAGTTTTAAGTTTTCAAATATGATGAATGAAATAAATAGAATAAATGATGAATGAAATATGAATGAATATGAATGAAATGATGAATGAAATAAATGATGAATGAAATATGATGAATGAAATAAACGTGATGAATGAAATAAATGGAAAAATGTTTATGTATGAAATGCTGCTTTTATAGAGAGAGCCAGGCGTGTTATATTTCGATGACGTCATTTGAATAAATTTCATTTGTTTTCAATGAAGTTTTCAAATATAATAAATTGATGTAGTATTGTGATAATTTTTAAAATATTACCGAGGAATGTGTCGCATTTTAGAGATGTTTAAACCCGGCAATTTATATTTCAATGCCGTCATTTGAATGAAGTTCAATTTTTCAATGAAGTTTCAAGTTTTCAAATATAATAAATTAGTGTAGCATTGTGATAATTTTAAAAATATTACCGAGGAATGTATTGCATTTTAGAAATGTTTATATAAAATTGCATTTAAGTTGGAAAGTGTTTCATAATCAATGCTTTATGCATGATTGCTCTTTCTTGTTATAAGGCATAAATAAATAAACAAGCTGTTTCGGGAATACATTGGGATAGCATTCTTTTGCTTACAAGGATACTCAATTTAACACTTTTAAACAGAGTTAAAAGTATTTATGACTTTGTGCATTCTGTCTGTCTGTCTGTCTGTCAGTTCGCACGACAGCTGCAATAAAACTGGCTTCATCAAAATAAAATGTTAGTATATTGTTGAGACCATCTGTGGGACATATGGGAAGGAAAATGCATAATATCACCCAAATAGTTTCCGATTTAACTCGTCTTGAAAAAATGAAATACATTGAAACTTATGGGACCTAATTTTTCAAACATTTTTAAGAGGAATTAAAATTCACAAGTTGCTTCGAAAATTATAGGAAATATTCAAATTATCACATAAAATGTGTAAAAAAATTTCAGCAAAATATGTTAGATAGTTTTTTAAATAAAATTGAAATAATAATTACACCCACAGTATATGAAGAGATCACGTGACTCATTTCAAAATAAAATATGGCATCAAAATTCTCCCCTGTCTAAAAATTGTGATGTTTAAAGACTGTTTAAATTTATATTTAGTGTTGCATCCGTCCTAAAATCTCTTTATTTTTGCTTATTATTTGTGTATCTAAATTCTGTGATAACGCAATAACAATATTTTTTTATTTTAAATGATCACTAAACTTTGATTATTCCTACAACGAAGCCTAATTTCTATACCATGCAGAAAGTAAAGAATTCAAGCGATTAGATAAGTTGTAAAGAGTGTAAGATGAATTGTATAAGAATTGCGTTATAGAGGTTGCGTTACATAAGTTTTAACAGGTAAAATTTAGTTACAACAGTTACATTTTTGAAGTGATGTCTGTGTGTGTGTATGTGTGTGTGTGTGTGTGTATGTGTATGTGTGTGTGTGTGTGTGTGTGTGTGAAAGTATGTGTGTGTGTCAGTGAGTCTGTGGAGACGATAAGTGACGAACGAATGGACCGATTCGAACCAAATTTGGTACAAAAATCACAATCCGTAAACACTGGAAGCCTATTGTTTTTATATGAAATCGAATGTTCAGAACCCCCCTAAATTTTCGAATGAAATTTTGAAAAAATCGTCAAAAAATCAAATCCGCTAATAAAGTTACGCAAATAGACATTTCTTATGTAATTTTTCATTAGGAAACGATTGGCATAAATTTTAGAACGCTAACATGGACCGTTTTCGAGATATTGTACATTTTTCAAAAAAATTATGAAAAAGTCACATAAAAAAAAAAAATTCCTATTGAGAAACATGTTCACTTTTCATATGTAATACTATGCGATAAATTGAATGACATCATTCTCGTGGATCTAGCTCGTTCCATTCATGAAAAAATATTCTTTGAATAATACTTTTGTATTTGAACGCCAATAGTCATTTATCTGCTGTAAGATTAACTTTTTTCTTAGTGCATAACGCTTGGCGAGATTTTGGCGACGAATTTGGCGGAATGTCGCCAACTTGGCGAGATTTTGGCGACGAATTTGGCGGAATGTCGCCAACTTGGCGACTTTTTTGAAATGTTGCCAAATTAATGAAAATCTCGCCAAATGGATAAAAATGATGCTAAATCAATGAAAATGACGACTAATTGTAGAAAATTCAATATCTTGGAAAGAATATTAGTATCTACTGTAAGAAAAACCTATTTTTTTACTGTAAAAGTAGTAAATTCATTACATTATATAAGGAAAGTCATGTGTTGCCCACATCAGATTTTTTAGGTTACAAGCGAATAATAAAAGTGTGTGGTTTAAAAATTACGTTTTTAACTTTACTTGTTATACATCAATACTCCGTAATACGAACTTGCCCATTCTCGTTGGGAATGGAGGTAAACTCTTCTACTCTCACTAATACGTATTCTTATTTGCCATTTTCAATGTTTGGTCTTCAGTGTTTTAATGCAGTATATTTTTTTATCCTTTTTATTCTCAAATATTGATCATAATTATTTTTTAAGCAGGAGAACATGTTTGTAAAGTAAAAAAAATCTGATGTGGGCAACACATGACTTTCCTTATATAATGAAATGAATTTACTACTTTTATAGTAAAATAAATAAGTTTTTCTTCTAGTAGATACTAATATTCTTTCCAAGATATTGAATTTTCAACAATTAGTCGTCATTTTCAGTGATTTATCGTCATTTTTATCCATTTGGCGAGATTTTCGTTAATTTGGCAACATTTCAAAAAGTCGCCAAGTTGGCGACATTCCGCCAATTTTGTCGCCAAAATCTCGCCAAGCGTTATGGACGAAGAAATAAGTTATTCTTACAGCAGATAAATGACTATTAGCGATCAAATGCAAAAGTATTACTCAAAGTATCTTTTTTCATGAATGGAACGAGCTAGATCCACAAGAATGATGCCACCCAATTTATCGCATGGTATTACATATGAAAAGTGAATATGTTTCTCAATAGGAAATATTTTTTTTTCTATTTTATATGGCTTTTTGATAATTTTTTTGAAAAATGTGCAATATCTCGAGAACGGTTTATGTTAGCGTTCTAAACTTTATGTCAATCGTTTTCTAATGAAAAATTACATAAGAAATGTCTATTTGCGTAAATTTATTACTGGTTTTGATTTTTTGACAATTTTTTCAAAATTTCATTCGAAAATTTAGGGGGGTGCTGAACATTCGATTGCGTATAAAAACAATAGGCTTCCAGTGCTTACAGATTGTGATTTTTGTACCAAATTTGGTTCGAATCGGTCCATTCGTTCGTCAGTTACCGTCTCCACAGACTCACTGACACACACACACACACATACTTTTACACACACACACACATATATTCACACACACACACACACATACTTTCACATACACACACACATACTTTCACACACACACACACAGACATCACTTCAAAAATGTTTGATTCGTGATCAGGGAGGCTTGAAACGTGCTCTCCCGTCGAAAACTCGAATTCGAATTTTCGACCCCTTCACAATACTTTCCTTATACATTATGTATATAAGGAAAGTAATAATCGTTTTTGCCATTACTGGCATTGTTTTTGCTTATCTCCTATAGAGTATCCCCGGGGGTACGCATACCACTGGCTGAAGAACGCTGTTATAGAGAATATTCTTATTTGTTTATTATTCTTATTTCTATATGTCACACACTTGCATATTTGTTTTGAATATTATTTGTCATAATTACCTTATCTATATTAAATTTACAGTTATTTTTAACGCAGTTTATATAGCTCAAATTTTAAGTTAGTTTCAGATATTTTTGCAGCACAATTAATATTTATTCTAACACTTTTTAACAAAAAATATGAAAATATTTGTCAGTTGTATGCGCAGAAAATGTTACAGTAAAAGGAATAAAAAGAAATAAGTTTTTCTATGATCATATGTAAGTAGATAAAAGAAAAACATAATAGGAGAGTAAAGCCTTTAAGTTTCGTTTCACTTTCTGTAGCGCGCGGGAATTGCACTCAGAAGGCCCGGGTTCGATTCCCAAAATTGCCGCCGTGTTTACGCGGAGTACGATCACGTTAAACATGTGGGTCCGTGAGTCCTTCCGAGAAGTTGGTGGTAGGGGAAGGAGGGTACGGTCTAAATTGGATGAATAAAAAGAAAGATATGGAGATTGTCGCGTAGGGCAAAGTAGCCCAATGGTTAGCGCGTGGAAATTGCACTCGGTAGGCCCGGGTTCGATTCCCAAAATTGCCGCCGTGTTTACGCGGAGTACGATCACGTTAAACATGTGGGTCTGTAAGTCCTTCCGAGAGGTTGGTGGTAGGGGAAGAAGGGTACGGTCCCTGTGGATGCTTCTCCCACTTGGTTCCGGTCTAAATTGGGTGAATAAAAAGAAAGTTATGAAGAATATCGCGGAGGGTGAAGTACCCCAGTGGTTAGTGCGCGGGATTTGCACTTGGTAGGCCCGGGTTCGATTCCCAAAATTGCCGAATAAAAATAAAGTTATGGAGATTGTCGCGGATGGCACGGTAGCCCAGTGGTTAGCGCGCGGGAATTTCACTCGGTAGGCCCGGGTTCGATTCCCGCCATTGCCAAAACTGCAGCCGTGTTCACGCGGAGTACGATCACGTTAAACGTGTGAGACTGCAAGTCCTTCCGAGAGGTTTGTGGTAGGGGAAGGAGGGTACGGTCTCTTTGGATGCCTCCCCCATTGGGTTCCGGTCTAAATTGTGTGGCACTTCCTGGCCTTCCAAGCAGTTACCTTACACCTTTCTGGTAGGTCGCGCCAACGAGTTTGCCACGGTCAGAATTTTCAAGGGTAGCGAACAGGCTGGTCGCCAAAGGCGGCTAGTAAATAATAAAAGGCAATGTCTGTGTGTGTGTGTGTGTCTGTCTTATACACTATACGTGTCGCGACCGCGCGTCGGAGAGCTACGAAATTTGGCAATCGGAGACCTGGGGGGGAGGGAAGGGGACACGTGAAAACCGATTTTCAAAATTCTAATTATTTTTTTATTTATTTAATGTTTTATGCGATTTCGACCTTTTTTGGCCCTTTTTTCTCCACGATCCAGACGTCGTAGAAAAAAACAACTCACACCATCGGAAAGAGCAGACAATTACGAGTAAAAATAAATCAATTTCAAATCTCCATTTCGATTTCTAATATTTTTTAAAGATTTTAAAACAAAAGTCACTTTTGGCTCAAAAAAACGATTTTTGGTTTTTAAATTCTCGCATAGTAAAAAGTACTCATAATTTCGACTAATAATTTACATTTTTAGAAAGCTGAAATATCTGGCATTCTTACAAGTCTAATCTGTCCAGAAATAATGAAAATTGCCTTCAGGATCGCAATTTTAAAGACGTCATGATTTTAAATTTCTCGGCGTTCCGTTCGTTTCTCCCCCGCTGAAGCAGGGAAGGTGGTGGGTGGGGACGTCAAGGTGGAGGTGACGTCACGGTTCTAAATAGAGCGCCTTTGCTCTATATAAATTATTATATTTATATTTTAAATGATGGGACGATCTGGATTTTTTAAATGTATATTTTAACTTTTGGATATTTTAAATGGATATTTTAATTTTATGGATATTTTAAATGATGGAACAATGAAACAATGGAATGAGGATGATGGAATTAAGCATATGGTCATTTTAAATTGCAAATTAGCGCGCGGGAAGTTAGCGGTAGGCCCGGGTTCGATTCCCGCCACTGCCAAAACTGCCGCCGTGTTTACGTGGAATACGATCACGTTAAATATGTGGGTCCGTAAGTCCTTCCGAGAGGTTGGTGGTAGGGGAAGGAGGATACGGCCCCTGTGGATGCCTCCCCCACTGGGTTCCCGTCTAAATTGGGTGAATATGTAGAAAGTTATGGAGATTGTCGCGAAGGGCGCGGCAGCCCAGTGGTTAGCGCGCGGGAATTGCACTCAGTAGGCCCGGGTTCGATTCCCGCCACTGCCAAAACTTACGCCACGTTCACGCAGAGTACGATCACGTTAAACATGTGGGTTCGTGAGTCCTTCCGAGAGGTTGTTGGTAGAGGAAGGAGGGTACGGACCCTGTGGATGCCTCCCCTACTGGGTTCCGGTCTAAATTGGGTGAATAAAAAGAAGGTTATGGAGATTGTCGCGGAGGGCGCGGTAGCCCAGTGGTTGGCGCGCGGGAATTGCACTCGGTAGGCTAGGGTTCGATTGCCGCCACTGCCAAAACTGCTGCCATTTTCACGCGGAGTACGATCACGTTAAACATGTGGATCCGTAAGTCCTTCCGAGAGGTTGTTGGTAGAGGAAGGAGGGTACGGACCCTGTGGATGCCTCCCCTACTGGGTTCCGGTCTAAATTGGGTGAATAAAAAGAAGGTTATGGAGATTGTCGCGGAGGGCGCGGTATCCCAGTGGTTAGCGCGCGGGATTTGCACTAGGTAGGTCCGGGTTCGATTCCCGCCACTGCCAAAACTGCCGCCGTGTTCAGGCGGAGTACGATCACGTTAAACATGCGGGACCGTAAGTCCTTCCGAGAGGTTGGTGGTAGGGGAAGGAGGGTACGGTCCCTGTGGATGCCTCCCCCACTGAGTTCCTGTCTAAATTGGGTGGCACTTCCTGGTAGGTCGTTCCTTCTGGTAGGTTGCGCCAGCGAGTGTGCCACGGTTAGTATATATATATAAATATTTATTTATATATATATATATATATATATATATATATATATATATTTATATATATATATATATATATATATATATATATGTATTTATATATATATATATATATATATATATATATATATATATATATATATATAAATATTTATTTATATATATATATATATATATATATATTTATATATATATATATATATATATATATATGTATTTTTATATATATATATATATATATATATATATATATATATATATATATATATATATATATATATATATAAAGAAGTAGAAACGAAAAGGAAGGGGATCACCAAATGCATTGCATGAAATGGTAGAGTGGGTTACGACCCCTCTTTCCCGTTTAAAGCAGATTTTTACAGCCCTGGCAACGCTCACAGAACCGATGCAATTCAATAGCCAATCCTCCATAAATGCGCATAATCAAAAGCACTCGATAAAAGCCTATTTCTTGTGTATTCATGGTTATATGAGTTTTAAAAAAATGTGGTTCTTGTAAACTTAATTCCGTCGATATCCAGTATATATATATATATATATATATATATATAGCTATCCAAATGGAAAAATGGGATACATTACAAAGAAGAGTAAAGTAACGTAAATTGACTGGGGAGGGGGTGACCCCCAATCCCCGGTAATTGCGCCACGGCAATACTCTCTGGAGCCAGTACATTACCCATTAATGATATAAAATCATACAGCCAACATAAAAAAACACAAGACCTCACAATAAACATAAAAGATTTACACACTATAAGAAGCATATACTCCACACTATATCACACAACTATATCACACACTTTAAGAAATATATACTATAGTTAGACAATACATTAAAATGCCTATAGACTTGTAATATAAACGTAAGCTAGTAACATAAAGCATTACTTAACAGGGGAGTGGGAGTCCCCAGCCAATTTTTGGTACTTTACTCTTCTTTGTAATGTATTCCAATTTTCCATTTGGATAGCTATATTAGTAATCGATGGAGTTCGGCAGCTTAGAGCCAACATTTCGAATATTTATATGCTTATTATTTATTTAGTAGTTTTTATTACTAGTCTTAAGTATTTTAATGTATTGTCTAAATGTAATATATATATTTTATAGTGTATGATATAGTTGTGTGATATAGTATGTAGTATATATTTCTTATAGTGTGTAATTTATTTTTTGTTTATTGTGACGTCTTGTGTTTTTTGATATTGGTTGTATGATTTTATATTATTAATGGGTAATGTACCGGCCCCCAGAAGTGTTTCCGCGACATAAAGCATTGCTTAACCGGGAAGAGGGGGTCACAACCCCCCAGCCAATTTGTGGTACTTTACTCTTCTTTGTAATGCATTCCATTTTTCCATTTGGATAGCTATGTTAGTAATCGATGGAGTTCGGCAGTTTTGAACCAACATTTCGAATATTTATATGCTTATTATTTATTTAGTAGTATACTGAATTGTATTACATTTACATAATATATATATATATATAATATATATATATATATATATATATATATATATATATATATATATATATATATATATAAGATTTAAAATGAAAAAAGAAAAATATATAGGTGGAATGATTGTGTTTACAGGATTGCAGAAAGGTCAAGGGGGATTGCGACCCCTATGTTAATTTATCCGACATCCTAGAATACAACTCAACTCTTACCCAGGATTATCTGATTGTTTCACATCCAGATTGCTCTATAAGTTAAACGCGACTTTTTTATGTATGCTTTCCTATCCGATGTTTATACGCTTTATGCAACTCTTCCATGATTCTCGTCTTGCTGGTTAGTAAAATTTCCAATTTTATTGTTATTTTGATCATTTTTATGTTGTTTGGGATTCGGCCTTTCCCCCACGGGCATGATCGATTGTTGTTTCGGGCGTGCAGAGTCTCTGGGAGCGTTTTCATGAAGTCAAAGCTAGCTTCTAACCAGGAAATAGGGGTCGCAACCCCCCTTGACCTTTCTGCAACCCTGTAAACACAATCATTCCACCTATATATTTTTCTTTTTTCATTTTAAATCTTATATTTCAAGACACTGATAGTGCGGCAATTTGCGCCTTTCTCTTTCTTGAGTTTCATACTTTTTGGGATTGTATATATATATATATATATATATATATATAGTTATGAAGGTTCCATAGATTAATAGTATGCAGTTTATTCTATACGAATTGGACTACAAAAAATGAAGTTTTTGACGATGAAACGTTTTCTCACACTCCACCGGGCGAGCTTGCGGTCGGCGCAAGTGGTATGCACTTACTAACGTATAACGTAGATGTTGATGCACAGATATCGCAGATTTAAAATTTATAATTTTTGCAATTTTCTACTAGTATTGTTTTATAATACAGGTTAAAGGGTATACATAAAATCAGAAGGAGAGCTATACATTGGGTTCTGCAGTGCGTTTGAAAAGTACTTTTACTCGCCTTACATCCGAAATCCAACTGAACAATGGCGAGTTTATTTATATACTATACCCTCTGTGGAAAGTTCTGGAATAATCACGAACTCGTGAGGCTCTTAACAAATCTACAAAATTCTATATCTCACCAAAAGTCGCCCCAAGAATAAGCTAATTTGTCACTAAAATCAAAAGACCCAGATCCCCAAATTACAACAGTGGATTTCTGTTACGTATTCTTAACAGCATGATGTCACCTCTGTTTCATATAAGTCACATCCTTTTTCCAAAATTTATTCCACCTTGATCCTTAAGATGTTTCACATCAATAATTTAGTTCATTTTCCACTTCTTTATGTGCAAACCAGCTACGACAAATAGGTGCTAGACATTTGATAATTTATTAACACACGTGAAACATTTCTATTTGTGTTACTAATTATATTTTCTATTAATATTTACTGGAAATAAAAGCGATGGAATTCACAGTTTGTGGTGCACCATAAAATCATTCAAAATTCAGAACATTTTTTCGCTTACGGTATATTTTCTGAAGTGAAATGGAAAGCTGGCTTTTATTCAGGAAAACTTTCGAACCTTTGGTTTAGAAGAATTAACGAGACATTTCATTAACTATTTATTACTATCTTTAATTGCATTACTTGAGTTTTCTGCATTTGGGACGTACTGAGTTGGTTTTATCTTAGTTTTAAATAGGAAAAGTTCCATTTAACGCATGAGGTACTTTTGAACAGAAAGAGTGAGCTGGACTAAGTTAACGTCGGGCATTGTTTTTGTTGTATAAATAGTTTAACACAAAAGGTGAACTTTCAGAATAATATTTTAACATCTTGTTCTGAATAGTTAAGTTCAGGTTATTTCAAACAGAAAACACTTAAGTTGTGTATTCATGTTTAGAAGTTAATTTGACATATACGAAGTAAGATTTAGTTTAAATAGTGACGGAATTATTGTAAATTCGAATGAATTTCCCTGCATTGCCAGGATCCCAGATAGATATATCACCATTCAATTTTCAAATCGCCTTTTCGATTAAAAATCATTCCCCATTTAGTTTCATCCCAATTTCTTTAATTTCAACATATATGTAGTTGCACGAAAATATCTGCCACGCATGCGCAGAAACATTCACTTCTCATAGCAACGGTAAGCAAACCGGGGAATGAACTGGATCAAAATTTATGCTTTTGATTGAAAATTAGCGGAATATCAGAACATAAATAAATAAAAAAAATGTTAGAATTCAAAGATATACACTTATATATTTGCCTGACTAAAGAACTGTGCTAACTTTCCTTTTTCTGATGTCGCGAAATAAGAAAATATAAAGTAAAATATACTTTCGATGCATTTCAAAATAAATAAATAAAATATGAAAGAATTGTCCTACTGTTTTGGTTCAAATATCGTTAAAACGAACGATCAGCAATCATTCCGATGATGTTAATATGAAAACTCTTTGACAATAGTTTTAATCGCTAAAGAACTGATATTTTTTTAAATTACTCAAAATCGTGTTTCAACATAAAATAATTAAAAAACTAATAAAAATCAACATTAAAAAATAACAGCATACAAAATTCAAATAATAATATACCTTAACGGGAATTCAGCTAACCCGGTACCGAATTTTGTGGCTGTATAAAATTTAAATTTTCCGCTACAGAAAGTATAGGTAGATAGATGGACAGGCAGATATCTTTTTTTATTATGTAAGACTAATGAAGGTCAAATTGATTTCAACTTTTATTATTATGACAAGTTTAAAAAGTAATTGAATGAAAAAGAGGGAGCAAACAGATACAAGGGTCTCACTGAAATTTTTGAGACAGGGGCAGACGATATGCGCTAGAAAAAATTATTGGTCGGATATTTAAATGTGAACTTTTTTATGTCCGTAGAAGATAATTTGTGGCATTTTGCTATTACAATTTTGTCATCGTAGAATACATTTTGAAAAAAAGAAAATTGAATTTTCTGATTGCGAATTTTTGAATCTCTTTATTTACTCTTTTAATATGAACCTCAGTTCTAATATAAGTACTCTATTTTTGTATGGGCAAAAGAAGGAAACCAGAATGAAACATGAATCTGCCAGAATTCTATACTCTGATGTAGTTATGCCCATTGATTACGACTTAATGCTTGAAGCCGATTTCGTCTTGCATGCAAACTCAAAGTTCTCCACAAATACCCAGAATCTGGTGCTAGTTTGTGTGAATTGTAAGGCCAAAGCGTGAACTTTTTTTTCACAGTTGAACCGTGCAGCTGGTGTAAAGTCTTTTAAGAGTAAAATTTCTGTGTTTGTGGCTTTAGGTTGGTGACTTCGTTGGATTTGAAAATATTGGGCTTTCTAGAAGAAAATATTGGGCTTTCTAGAAGATGAAGATACTTTTACGACCCTTTCCATTCCAGTTAATCAATCTCAAGAAAATATTTTACAATGTACAACAGTATGGAAATTACGAAATTTGATAATTTAATAACACAAGGAAAAATTGTAAGGTTTCAATTTACTGAAAAAATATCTTATGTGTCCAGCAGATGACTCTCTGTAAATTAACAACTTTCTACATTATAAATATAACTGAACTTAGATCTTACGACGTTAAATTAGAACTGATTAACTTAAATAAGAGCTTCCCTATGACGCAATCTAGCTGGAAATCTAGATTAGATTTCTTTATTGTAATAATTAAAATATGCATACTCAATTTTATGAGAATTGCATGATTTCTGCGGCAGATAGCATACTTTTCGCGTAAAAATGAAATTCTCCAATACCTCGAGAATGACAGTGATATGTTCTAAAATAGTTTTAATTAATTTCTGATTGAAAATACTTTTAAGACATCCACTCAGTTAATAATAGGATCATATTTATCATTTGGGATATTTTTATTGTAAATTAAAATCGTGCAATATCTTCAGAACGCGCTTTAGCTTTCAATGGATTAAGCTATTCCCCTTTAAATAAAATTACTTATAAAAAGATGTTTTCTAATATTTAACGCAATTGCCTTTTTACAATGTTTTTCAATTGTCGAAAAATCGAGGATCTTCACCTTGCTCGACTTCACTGAAAAAATGTCTCTTATGCTTATCGAATGAAATGATCCTACTATTTGATCGTCTTAATTCATTCCTACTATTTGATTGTCTCAATTCATTCCTACAACTTGATTGTCTCAATTCATTCCTACTATTTGATTGTTTCAATTCATTTCTACTGTTTGATTGTCTAAATGTATTCCTACTATTTAATTGTCTCAATTCATTCCTACTGTTTGATTGTCTCAATTCATTCCTACTATTCGATTGTTTCAATTCATTCCTACTATTTGATTGTCTCAATTTATTCCTACTATTTGATTGTCTCAATTCATTCCTACTATTTGATAGCATCATGTTAAGTTTGAAAGATATTGCTTCCGGTGAATCACAGACACATTTAAAGACAGACAGTCAGACAGATTCATAGATAGACATGCAGATATACTCATAGACAGACATAGCAGACATATATCATTGAAAAATAAAAGATTGATTTGTATTCAGGGATGTATAACGAGTGTAGTTATGTCAAGGTTTATGATTCGGATTTTCACTTTCATCATAACACTCTTTTGTGCCGTGTTTCTACGCCGTGTACTTTCTATAAAACAAACACTATTTGTTTTATAGAAAGTGAAAAAGCGAAACGAATTACAATTCATACTACAATATAAATAATTTAAATTTCTCGAATCTTACACGTAATATACACTCTGAAATAATATAATGGAAGGTTAACTTCTCATTCAGCCTTCCAGTCTTCTATTTGAAATTACGAATTCAAGAAACAGTACCTTAACTATTTCGCTATGATCTTTAATTGCATTACCTGAATTGCCCCTTCTCGGAAAGTACGGAGAGCAAGGTCACTTTTAAAGCTGGATTGTTCTATTTAATGCCAGAGAGTACTCTTGAAAGAAGATGAGTCAGTTGGAGTGCGCCTTTTCGTCGCCGTGCAAATTGTTTAGCACAAAAGGTGAAGTTCTAGATTTTTTTTTATTATTTAGACTGAATTTAACCAAATCGCATTATCGCCCAAGTCAAAGTTGAGAAAGTTTATCTTAGGTTATGTATTACTTTCCTTATATACATAATGTATAAGGAAAGTATATTGTGGCGGGGTCAAAAATTCGAATTCGAGTTTTCGACGGGAGAGCACAATTCAAGCATCCCTGATCACGAATCAACGTGTGTGTGTGTGTGTGAAAGTATGTGTGTGTGTGTGTATGAGTGAAAGTATGTGTGTGTGTGTGTATGAGTGAAAGTATGTGTGTGTGTGTGTGTGAAAGTATGTGTGTGTGTGTGTGAAAGTATGTGTGTGTGTGTGTATGAGTGAAAGTATGTGTGTGTGTGTGTGTGTGAAAGTATGTGTGTGTGTGTGTGAAAGTATATGTGTGTGTGTGTGTGTGTGTGTATCAGCGAATCTGTGGAAACGATAACTGACGAGCGAATGGATGGATTCAAACGAAATTTGGTATAAAAATCACAATTCGTAAACACTGGAAGCCTATTGTTTTTCTACGCAATCAAATGTTCAAAACCCTCCTAAATCTTCGAGTGAAATTTTGAAAAATTCGTCAAAAAATCAAAACCTCTAAAAAAGTTACGCAAATAGACATTTCTTGTGTAATTTTTCATTAGAAAACGATTAACATAAAATTTAGAACGCTAACATGAACCGTTCTCGAGATATTGCACATTTTTCAAAAAAAGTATCAAAAAGTCATATAAAATAAAGAAAAAATTTCCTATTGAGAAACATGTTCACTTTTCATATGTAATATCATGCGACAAATTTGGTGACATCATTCTCGCGGATCTAGCTCGTTCCATTCATGACAAAAGATACTTTGAGTAATACTTTTGTATTTGAATGCTAATAGTCATTTATCTGCTGTAAGAATAACTTATTTCTTCGTCCATAACGCTTGGCAAGATTTTGGCGACGAATTTGGTGGAATATCGCTAACTTGGCGACTTTTTTTAAATGTTGCTAAATTAACAAAAAACTCGCCAAATGGATAAAAATGACGCTAATTCAATGACGACATGGAAAATGACGACTCATTGTCGAAAATTCAATATCTTGGAAAGAATATAAATAACTACTATAAAAATAATCTATTTTTTTTTACTGTAAAAGTAGTAAATTCAATGCATTATATAAGGAAAGTCATGTGCTGCCCACATCAGATTTTTTTTTCCAGTAATCTTGTGAGTAGTTGAGTTGAACGTCAATATGTTCCTTACTGCTAACTGATTTCCTTTGCTGCTATAAAATCCCACACATCACCAACATTTCTTATCCCAAGAGACTTAAGCATCGCTACTTAAATAATAGCTATCACAATTTCTAATCAAGTTAAACTTTCTAAATCTTTCATTGTTTTATTAATAAATCACGTTAAAAGCTTAATCATTTTAATTTTTTTCTCAAGTACAAAAGGAAGTCAAATTGTACTTTCATTTGCAAGGTATTAAATACTCTCAGTGAAGATATATTTGCATCCTTACTGCTTCTCACCCCATTTGATTGGCTAAAGTAGATAGACAACCTCTGGACCCCCTAATTGCCCGGCATTTTGTCACATCACGTCTGAGTTGGAATTATGTTTGCGGTATCTAAAGTCACTTTATTTACAGTGATATCATATACTTTTCATTGATATCATAAATTTGTATACCTATCTATTATCAACCTTTAATTCCAAAAGTCTGTCTTTTGTCCTAGCCGTCTTAATTTTCACAATATCAGTTAGTTGTTCCTGAAATTATTTCAAACTCCATAAAAATATCAGTCTTACGTCATCACATTAAGATACTAATTATTGAAACGGGAGATAATAATTATTGAAAGATTAGCAGAAAATTAAGATAATTATTGAAACGGGGAAATTTCTTCTATAAGGGATTGTTTTGTCTTTCTATCGAGACAGTCCGACCAAAAGCTCCGATAATTTTTGCAAGCTGATGCAATTTAGATACAGGCTGACACAACGGCCATTTTGACTACAACTGGTCCAGTCTTTATCGTCTGCCTGTGTTATTTCAACGGCGCACGCATGTTACATGGCTGATATTTAATACGCAATTTAGCTGTAAAATATGTGTTTCTGCTTTGAAAAAAATTGTACCAATCACTCAAGAAAAAAGTTTAGAATGTTTTGATTTTCACGAGATACCGAGAAAAGGCGAGAAATTAACGTACTTTTCGCCGTGTACTATCATCCCTTCAAGTGGGAGTCAAGAGGGCCTATGTTGGGCCAGCTTGTATATATAGGAGCCTTAGTCCGACCTACCTGAAGGTTGTGAGGTCTAATTAACCTTTCGATTATTATTTCCCTCAGCTTGCATTATAAATTATGTTTACTTAAATTAACAAGTCTAACTGGTTCGGTTGATAGACCAATCACATCGAGCAGAGGCGTCCTGATTGCCAATCAAGGAATTATAGCTGAGCATACTGAGATCATGATACTATAATTCCATGGTGTGCTTTGTTAGGGTCGGATTATCCATTGGGACAATGCAGTTTTGAACCTGGAAGTATTTTATATCGTACAAAGACTTCCAAAATGTTGATGATCCCTGTACCCAAAATTCTATTCCTGAACCTAAAATGAAAAGACTGTATATGTTAGTCTTTTAATGAATTCGTATTTTTACTTTTCCTGCAATACATGGTAATGTATAGGGAAAGTATTGGAATCATGCTGAAAATCGCAACTCGAGTTTACGACGCATCTACACGTTTCGAGACCTCTAGAATACGAAAAAACCATATTTAGCGTGACGTCTTTGTGTGTATCTGTCTGTCTGTCTATCTGTGTGTCTGTTTGTCTGTGCAGATTTTGTATCCACTCTAACTAAAAAACTAATTGATCGAATTTTATAAAATTTGGTAGGTAAGTCACTTGTGGACGAATCTGGTGCTGATTAGTTTTGGGTACGATTCGGGATAAAAGAACCCGCCTTTTTTTGCGACATGACCCGCAAAAATTGCCTGTATACACTCTAGCTGAAAAACTAATGAACCGAATTTCGAAAATTCGGTAAATAAACCGCTTTTGGGTCACCCTGGTGCTGATTAGATTTTGGTACGATTGGGGAAAAAACAACTTGCCTGCTTTTGCGAAATGGCACTCAAAAATCGTCAAAATCTAAAATAGAAACTACGTATCTGAAATATATCCATTAAATGCTTGTTTTATACGTAATTTTTAACGAAGAAAAGAATAAGATCAACCCCATTACACTAGGATTAGCCTTTCTCGAGATATTTTAGTATTTTCGTATTTTCTCTACGCCACCTTTGAAAATAAGTCCAGTTACCAAATGAGAACGAAATTTGAAGTAAAAATGAATTAAATTTAATTAAAATAAAGAGATCGTGGATATAAGTTTACAGGAAAAGTCATATGCTGCCCACGTCAGATTTTTTTTTTACACTTGTAAAAACAACATTATTAAGTTGTCGGATAATCGATTCTTCGGATTTCTATTTTTCTAATGGGTGACGTTTTACCGTATTTATTGTTCAGATGCGACTTTTTTTTTTAAAGTTCGCTTAGGGCCTCAGAAAACCCCTGGACGCTACTGACACCGAGGTAATCAGAATTTTCTGAGTTCATGAAGTAGGGTAGAAATGTGTTTCGGATCGTGAGAGATTCAATGGCTTGTTGAGTAGAGAGTTTTTGAGTAGAGGGTTCATGCAATGAAAGAAGGGTTCTTGAGTAGACGATGAAGGATTCGAGTAGTAAGTGGAGGGAAACCCCATTCGATACAACGATGGTTAGGAAGAGTCTAGCATTCAGAGTGTGGCCGCAATATAGGGCGAAGTAACAGAATGCCGGAGTAAGCACATAAGCTTTGTAAATGCGTATCCATGTAAACATTATCACCGCTCAGTATATTATAGTAGCATATATATTTGTCATTTATTCTAGGTATGTGAAATAGTAATTAGTATCTATGTTGTCCTTTGTTTTAACCAGCAAGCTGCTGTAAATTCTACGAAGTCCACAATAAAGTGAGTTATATTTAAACAGCGACATTCCGCATTATTACCCTTTTACTGAGAGGTCGAAATATCAAGTATTCAAAGTTTCAGTTAAGTCACTTTTGACAGATTAAGAAAAAAATCCTCTACAAAGGCATCCAAAGAGGAAAAATATATAATTTGGTCTTTACAAGGTGTAAGGTATTAGTTTGGACTCTTGAGAAATTGCCACCCAATTTAATCTAGAACTCTACGGCGGTGGCAAAAACAGATACCATGATATCTGTCACCTAAACCATCAACTTTCTGATAGACTTTCGGACCTATAGATTTACGGTGCTCCTTCCGCTTGGGCTGATTTGGTCGTCGGTGGGGCTAGATATGACTATGCTGTCAAAATATAAATGTTTCATGCAGAACATAATTGAATTATTGTCTCGGGAAATCGCACCACTAATGTAAAGGGAAAGTATTAGTATCATACCGAAAATCACAATCTCGCGTTTTCGACGAATCTGAATGTTTCGAGACTTCTAGAATACGAAAAAACTATTGTTGGCGTGAGTTCTGTGTATGTGTCTGTCTGTGCAATGTATGTATCCACTCTAACTCAAAAATTAATGGACCGAATTTCATAAAATTTGGTAGGTAAGTCACTTGGGTATGACCCTGGTGCTGATTCGTTTTTGGTATGATTCGTAAAATCAGAACCAGCCTTTTTTTGCGAAATGGTCAGTAAAAATTTCATCTATCCACTGAAGCTAAAATACTAATTGACCAAATATCACGAAATTTGGTAGATAAGTTACTTGCAGGATACTCTGGTGTTGATTAGATTTAGGTACTATTTGGTAAAATTTAAACTACTCTTTTTTGCGAAATGGCCAGCAAAAATCGTAAAAATCTAAAATTAAAAACTACATATGCTCAAATATATCCATTAAATACTTATTTTATACGTAATTTTTAAAAATGAAAAGAATAAGACCAAACCCATTACACCATACAACTAGCCGTTCTCGAGATATTTTAGTTTTTTTCGTATTTTCTTTACGCCACCTTTGAAAATAAGTCCAGTTACCAAACGAGAACGAAGATTAAAATAAAAGTAAATTAAATTTAATTTAAATAAAGGGAACGTGAATATAAGTCTGCAGGGAAAGTCATGTGCTGCCCACATCAAATTTTTACTTCCCCTGCAATACGTGGTAATGTATAGGAAAAGTATTGGAATCATACCGAAAAGCACAACACTAGTTTTCGACGGATCTACACGTTTCGAGACCTCTAGAATACGAAAGAACTATTTTTAGCGTGACGTCTGTGTGTGTGTCTGTGTGTGTGTCTGTGTGTGTGTCTATCTGTGCGTCTGTCTGTCTGTGCAATGTATGTATCCACTTTCATTCAAATACTAATGGACCGAATTTCATAAAATGTGGTAGGTAAGTCACTTTGGTGTGACCCTGGTGCTAATTGGATTTTGGTATGATTCAGGATAAAAAACTCATCTTCTTTTGTGAAATGGCCGGCTAAAATTGCCTGCATCCACACTAGCTGAAAAACTAAGCCAAATTTTATAAAATTTGTTAGATGAACCACTTGTAGGTGACCCTGGTGCTGATTAGATTTTGGTACAATTTTGACAAAAAAAATAATCTGATTTTTTTACGAAATGACCCGCAAAACAGATGGACCCTACAGGAACCCTACAGGAACATCTTCAATTTATCGGTTTTTGAAACTAAATAACAAATTTTAAAAGTACAAATCGCCTTTTAAAATTTGTAGAAAAAATACAAACTTGTGGAAAAAATATTCATTTTATTTTCAACTATTTATTTTGAACATTTATTTTTTATTTTTTAAACTTTTGAATTAGTTTAAAAGTAATTAAATTTTTAATGTCGCATATCCGCCATTTCGTCAAATTAAATCTGTTTTTTCTTTGCCGCATAAGACGGCAGACGATAATTCGAAGGCAGGTCCTGTAATTGAATGGCAGACATTTCAGATGCTCGCACGCTATATGTGCATTAAATTCATGGATTTTCTAATTTTACGAATTTAAAAGACTACATCCTAATTTTTTACTTTCCCTGTAATACATGGTAATGTATAGGGAAAGTATTGGAATCATGCCGAAAATCGCAACTGGAATTTTCGACGGATCTACACGTTTCGAGACCTCTAGAATACGAAAAAACTCTTTTTAGCGTGACGTCTGTGTGTGTGTCTGTCGGTCTGTGCAGATTTTGTATCCACTCTAACTATAAAACTAATGGACCGAATTTCATAAAATTTGGTACGTAAGCCGCTTGTGGACGAATTTGGTGCTGATTAGTTTTGGGTGCGATTAGGGATAAAAGAACCTGCCCTTTTTTTGAAAAATGGCCCATCAAAAACTTGTATCCACTCTAGCTGAAAAATTAATGGACCGAATTTCACAAAATTCGGTAGATAAGTCACTTGTGGGATACTCCGGAGCTGATTAGATTTTAGTACGATTCGGAAAAAAATAACCTGCCTTTTTTTTGCAAAATGGCCCGCAAAAATCGCCAAAGTCTAAAATAAAAAACTACGTATGCTCAAATATATCCACTAAATGCTTGTTTAACACGTAATTTTTAACGAAGAAAAAAATAAAACCAACCCCAACACATTAGGACTAGCCGTTCTCGAGATATTTTTTTTTTTTTGTATTTTCTTTAAGCCACCTTTGAAAATAAGTCCAGTTACCAAATGAGAACGAAAATTGAATTAAAAGTGAATTAAATTTATTTAAAATAAAGAGAACATGGATATAAGTCTGCAGGGAAAGTCATGTGCTGCCCACATTAGATTTTTTAATTTGGTATTATATTACCATGATGAGTATTGTGGTGAAAGTTGACTTAAATTGGATGAAAATTCGTTGAGACAGTAATATTTTTTTAAATTCTATTTCGGGGTTAATGGAAATTTTATGCGACTTCAAGTATTTCCATTTATTTGCTTAGCGAGAATGATTTTAGCTCAAAACAGGCGATTTGGAAATTTAGTGATGTTATCGGTATCTGAAATTTTTAAGGAATAGGCGCTTATTTAGGACCCGGGGAATGCTGTGTAATTCGTTCCAGTTAAGTAATTTTATTATAGAATTGTAAAAAATAAAATGTATGGCATACTGAATCAGTTTGAGTGCAACTACTGAATGCTTGAAATTTATTCACGTATAATAAACAACATTTGTTTTAAAATAATTTTATTTCTTAAAGGTTCAATTTTACAAATTTGTACAAATGCGATGGCATACAGATATAACAGAAATTATCTACGAATTTTATCAAAATGGGTTACTCGTTCTTCAATTTCGTAATTAGTAATACTGAATTATGTTGAATGTCTAGTTGAAACACTTATTTACAAATAAAAATGCTGACTAATAAGTAAGAATGCTGATAGGTAAGTAAGCATGTTGATTCACAAGTAAGAATACAAACGGGCAAGTAAGAATGTTGATATACAAGTAAGAATGTTGACGGGCAAGTAAGAATGTTGATTCACAAGTAAGAATGTTGATTCACAAGTAAGAATGTTGACTCACAAATAAGAATGTTGACGGACAAGTAAGAATGCTACAGGCAAGTAAGAATGCTGATTATAAAAATGCTTAATGTTGATGTCAAAGACAATTCTTAAACGTTAAGTAAGACAATGAAATTCTCAAATAGAAATTAAATGCTGAATTCTGAGTATAAAATAATAATAAATTCCAGATGAGAATTCTGGAAGCCAACAATAAATGTTGAATACTGAATTCAAATTTGCAATTTAGCTTTTCTTTTTTTTTGATATCTAAATAAAAATTCTACCTTATGGATAAGGCAGAATTTTCATTTAAATATCAGGTGGAAATTTTATTTAGATATCATTATTAAGAATGCTAAATGCTGCAAGCATTGTTCGTCAGCATTTTTACTTGTGAACCAACATTCTTATTTACCCGTCAGCATTCTTTTTTGTGAATCAACATTCTTACTTGCCTGTCAGCATTCTTACTTGTGAACCAACATTCTTACTTACCCGTCAGCATTCTTTCTTGTGAATCAACATTTTTACTTACCCGTCAGCATTCTTTCTTATGAATCAACATTCCTACTTGCGTGTCAGCATTTTTACTTGTGAATCAACATGCTGAATAAAAAAATTAAAATACTAAGTACAAATGAAGGCATGGAAAATGAAGTAGAACACCAAATGCTGAATGTTAGATTAGAATTTTTATTTCAAAATCAGCTGTCTAAATGCTGAAATTTCAGTAAAATTCTGAATGCTTAATTGAAAATAAATATATAAATACCAAATAAATTCTGGTTGGTAACGTTCAGGTAGAATGCTAAAAGTTGAATGCCAGATAAGAACACAAAATTCCAAAAGAAAATTTTCAATATAGACTGCCAATTAAAATTTTGAATTAAAAATTTTAAATTAAAATTTTTAAGATGAATATTTTTTTTTATCTCTTATAGCATAGAATGGTAACATTATTCTTTTGATCGATTAAAATATTCAAGATTGGTCTTTAGAATCATTGATTGTAGAAATGAGGTGGATATATTCTGTGCAATGCTATGCAAATAATGTTCTTTGGAATCACGAATTGAACAAATTTGATGTATATATTTGGTGCAACAAAACATGTATCAATGTTATGCCCAAAACTATCCTTAGAATTCTCAGTTTAAATGAATGTGGTATTGGTGCAACAAAACGCGTATCAATGTTATATATCCTTTGGAGTCACTAATTGTAGATATCAAATGGATATTTTCGGAACAATTATACCTGCATTAAAGTTATCTTCAAAATTTGCATTTAGAACGAAGTATTGTGTAAATTCGATGGATCTATTCGATTCAACATACATTCACCAATTTAATATCCAATAAAGGTTTTCAGAACCACGGATGCCAGATGTATTATGGATAAATTTGGTTCAACAAAACATGCATCAATTTTATATCCAAAAGTTTCCTTTGAAATAACAAAATGTATAAATTTGATGTATATATTCGGTGCAAAAAAACACGTACTAATGTTTTATCCGTTGGAGTTATGGATTGTAGATGTCCGATGTCTTTTTTCGGTGCAAGACAGCATGTATTGATGTTATGTGTAAAAATAGACTTACAAATGATGATTATGGAAATTCGATTAATATACTTGGTTCAATGCAGCATGTATCAATATAATAATCATTAATGCCTGTTGGAACCTTAAATTGTGGATATTCTACAGATTTATCATGTGTAATAAAACATGTATCAATTGAAAATGCAAGAATGGTCTTTATATTACCAATTCTTGTATTACAGAAATTTAATGACTGTATTTGGTGCAATAAAGCGTTTACTACTGTTACGTGCAAGAATTACCTTTAGAATCACGGGTTGAAGACCCAGACCGACCGACTCGTCGACAAGGACATGAGTAGCCATTTGGTCACGGGTTGTAGAATCACATAATTAGAATCACGGGTTGAAGAAATTCGATGGATTTGATGCAACAAAGTATGTCTGAATATCATGTCGTAGAATGGCCTATAGAATCACTCACTGATTGCAGAAATTCGATTAATATATTTGGTGAACTAAAATGTGTGCTAATGTTATGTCCAAGTATGGCCTTTAAAATCACGAATTGTAGTTATTCATAGGATATATTCGGTGCAATAAATGTATGAATGTTGTGTCTAAGAATGACCTTTAAAATCAAAGATTGCAAAAATTCGACGGATATATCTTGTATAATAAAGCATATATCAATGTTTTGATGAAGAATGGCCTTCAGAATCACAAATTGCAGAAATTCCATGGATATAGTCAGTGCCACGAAGCATGTATGATGATGAATGGCTTCAAAAAATAGGTTTTGGCATTTTGTTGTTAAAGAAATTCTTATTTCTCTCATCTAGTGCTCTATCCATTGCCCATGGCATAGGCATGTGAAATCCCATAGTGTCATGATGCATGTAGTTCATGCCTCCATCATAGCTGCTCCTAATTAAAAGAAAAACTGGATTATATATTGATATCAAGTAATGATCCTAAATGCTATGTCGACAAAACAATGTAACATAATTGTTTTAGATTTCATTAAATGCATGTGCATGTTGGCATGTAAAATATTTATATTACAGTATATTTGGTTATGCAAAATTAATATCAAATCAAAATAATCTAAAGCCTCTTGATAGTAAAAAAGAAATATCCAAATGAGACAAAATTTGGTACGTGCAATGTGGATGCATAGAAAAGAAATGATTAGAATTTCAGAACAATTGTATGATTTATTGCATTGAAATATCTACATAAAGAGGGCACACCATTGTGGAGTTGTCCCAATTCTCGCCTTCTTACAGGCTGTTATCCGAAAGTGGCATTGATGCATAAATATGCCGGATGACGTTCTGAGGGATGTCGTTCCAAATGGCCTCCAATATGACGAGCTAAATCATCTACATTCTGGGATGGTCGCAGACTACGCCCCATCTCAGCCCAAATGGGCTCAATAGGCGATAAATCTGGGGATCTGACTGTCCAAGGAAGTGTGTCATAAGCACGCAGACAATCAATAGAGTGGCGTGCCGTGTGTGGCCTGGTATTATCTTGTAGAAAAGTTAGCCCGGGATGTCGCGAAAAGAATGGCAATAGAACGGGTCGTAGAATGTCGGCAATGTACCACTGTACTGTGATGGTGCCACGGAGGAATATCAAAGGGGTCCGGCTGTCAAAAGAAATGGCACCCCCAGACCATAGCTTCCTGTTGTCAGGTCGTGTAGCGTGTGACAGCAAGAGCAGGATCCTGTCGATATCCGGGCTGTCTCCAGACACGTCTGCGCTGGTCGTTGGGACTCATTTCAAAACGGGGCTCATCACTGACGACAATTCGTCCCCAATCAGAACAATTCTACGTTGATCGGGTCCGACACCATTGCAATCGCTGTTGACGGTGCATACTGGTCAGTGGTAAGCGGCGTAATAGGTTCCGTGAGTATAGATTCCGCTGCCATAGTTTTCTATTAATGGTCCGGGTGGTCACTTTCGTGTTTGTCACACGTCGGATGGTTAATAACGACGAATCTCGTGCTGTCACAGCTGCTCTGGCAATCGCTCTATCTTCTCGTTCTGTCGTGGCTCTAGGCCCTCCGCTGAAATCTACCATTCTGGACCCATTCCTGCCAACCTCGACTAATTTCTGCATCGCTCCTAACCAAATTCCTAGCGATTCGTTGGTGTGCCCATCCAGCCTCATGCAGTCCGACCGCACACGCCCTCTTTCAAACTCCTTCATATGCTCGTAGTGGCCGTTAATTCGCGTGTTACAATTAAGGCATTGTTACAATCAAGATACGTAAACGCAATCGAAATCCACTGCACGTTTTGTTCCTGAAAGCGTGGTTCGCTCCTTATATACATCACCATGGTGCTCAGTTTCAATGTGCTGTAGTTCCAATTATTCATTCATTGACTGCGAATTTTTGATCATTTGCATATTCGGTGGAAAGTGTTTGCATGTAAATTTTCATTACTATTAGATTATTTTGCGGAGTACGTCGATATTTTTGTCTGAGAGTGTACATATACAATGTAATGGGACATATTTTACCCCAGCGCCATTTTGAAATATTGTTTCAAATGATTGTGGCGTTTTTCCTATATAAAGTTTTAACTCTTTCTTTTACTTCCAAAGGGTAGATAGGAACAATGTGAATACACCAATTTTTTTATCGGTATCAATAAGCCTATTTTCAGCCAGATAAAGTTGTTAATTTGTAGAAAAATCATAACTTGTACACGGATTTATTTTTATTTAAATTAATGAAAAGTAAACTAAAGATTTATGAAATTCAGTAAAATGTGAACCAAAACATTTTAAAATTAATTTTCTCAGAAGTAAACGAAGAATTCACCTCAACATCAAACAAAATTCTTAGAGAACCTTGGTAACGTCACATACAGAGGAGCCAATGAAGTTCGTGTAATTTATAGGAATTTAACAGCGTTAATTATGAAAGTCCAGTTAAACCTCATTGAAAATTTATGTATATCATTTGTTGCAAAATCTCATTGTTGACATATGAGTAAAGTAAAACAGAAATTAAAAATCAATTCATTACCAGATTTCTATTTAAACTTGTTGACAATGAAATAAAACAAAGGATATCTCATTATAATTTGGGAGCCAGAATCGCGCGTAGTCAAGGCTGACAGGATTCAAGTTGGTCAAAATTAGCAATAGAAATAATCTGAGTCGGTTAGATTCACTGATGTCGATGGAGGTAAATTTAGTCCATCTGGATCAATTGGTTTCAATTGAGCCAATGAAATTCACTTGAGATGGCTGGCGGCAATTTGTTATATTGGAAGCAATGAGTTGGCTGAAGTCGTTTAAGTTGAAATCAAGTAGAAATGATTCGTCGGTGGCAATTGATTATATTGGAAACAATAAGTTAATTAGGGTCGCTGAAGTTGACGTCATCTGAAAATGACTGATCGGTGGTAATTGACTAATTGGTAGCAATAAGTTAATTGGAGTCGTTTAAGATGAAGACAACTGGATAAGACCCATCGGTGGTAATTGATTATATTGGAATCAATAAGTTAATTAGAGTCGTCTAAGTTGAGATCAACGTGGTATGACTGGCAGTTAGTTGATGGATTTCAATACAGTAAATTGAAGTCGTATACATTGAGTTGTGGAAGGCAATGGCTTAATAGGAGTCAACAGATTCGATGGCGAAAATTTGAAATCATTCGTCGTCAATTGGCTCATAATCGGCAGGAATTAATTCCATTGAATATCTTTGATTGAATTTGATTCAGAAAGTCGAAGATTATTAGCGCCCGGGATTATAAGGAACCCGGGTCCAACACAGAATCGAATGCATTCGGAATTGGAGGATACAGCGCCCTGGTATTTGTCGTGCCGTCGATAAGGTGAGTAAACGGAGGAAGAGGTGAGGTATTGAAAGCGGAGGGACGGTACAAATACGTGTGTCAAATGTTGGAGCTCTCGTGGTTGGACACTGAATGCATATCTAGAGGAAAGCGTTAGTAAAGACCAATTAAGATTTTTAAGGCTCTGATAATTTTTTCTACTTTAACCAGTATTTACTAAGAAGTTTTGAAGTGAATAACATCTATGTTTGGGGTATCCGTCCAAATTTGAGGCATACGAAAAATGTAAAACACTTTCGTTGCTTATATCTCCGAACCTAATAGATAAAAATATTAACAATTTATATTTTTCTCAAAAATATAGTACAATTTAAGAATATACAAAAATAATATTAATATGTTAATTTTTTTAACAATTTTTTTTCGAAAAATACAAAAAAGGCTTTTATCTGAGCGAGTTTTCACTACAATGTCTTCTAATTTATAAAAGGTAGATACAAACAGTAAGCAACTGATATGTTTGGAAACAATATTCAGGAACAGATTTTAGATCCATAATTTGTTTTACAAAGCTCTTATAGTTTTTGAGCAATTGTGCTGTCAAATTGTAGAATATTGTAACATTTCTATTTTTAAAGTTTATAATGCTTTCATCCCAAAAACTACAAAAAATGTTAACTTTAAACAGCAAGAAGTAATTTATAGCACTTTGAAAATCTTACAAAGGTATAATATTATGTTTCGAATCTCGTTCTTAGTTTTCAAAATATAGTGGTATCCTATAAAATGTACCAGGCGGAATCAAACTTATATAGACTTGGTGAGAAGTATGTATCTTACTTTATTTACCAAAAGCATGTTTTATTGGTTGTAAACGAAAAAAAAAAGTAATAAACTTTCTAAACTTTATTGGAGTTTTATTTTACAAACGTTATTCACTAAAAATCATTTCGACTCCATCGAACAGAAGCTACCACTTGATGGAGTCGACATAGGTGAAATTTTTACTTTTCCCACTTACATAATATAACTGCAGGAGAGTACCGTGACAGGGTCAAAATTTGAATTCCACTTTCTGACAAAACAGCACGTTTCAAGCATCACTGAACTCGATCCGAACGTATTTAAGGTGTTGTCCTTGTCTCTGAATATATGTCAGTTTGTGTTGTTGTTGTAGTTGTTGAGACCCAGACCATCCGACCTACCAGAAAGGTGTAGAAGACCCAGGCCGTCCGACTCATCCTGAGGACTTGAGTATCTAATTGGACGGCCGGGAAAAGAGTTAGCGGAAGCCAACTCCCGGGGCGGCCAACGTCCGACGGTCTGGGGCAAAGTTTATTTAAGTTTCAAAAAATATACATTGAGGTTACAAGGAGTTGTACAAAGAGGTGAAGATGCGTTAACATTTTGATGATTAGATGACATGATTAAATATAGATGACATGATATTTAGCAAGATGACATTATATAAAACACGATGTTTGATGACAGTTGTAGGTGATTAGATGACAGGATTGAAGAATGATGACATGTTTAAGAATTGATGACAAGTTATTTTGCGTGAAGACAAAAATGAAAATGAAGACATGAATAAAATTGAGGATGACATTATATAAAATTGAAAAGAAGAAAAATTATATGATATTTTGTTGATGAAAAAAAATGGTGGTATGAAAATGACTAGGGTAAAATACAAAAATATCATTCTACTACTAATGATATATATGAAACCAGTATAAAGTAATAGGATGTAATACGAAACATGGTATAATTATTGCTTATCAAGGTTGGTATACAAAACACAAACAACCGACAGTTCAAACAAGGGACAAAACGCACAAGTACTACAACAAAACGAGCAAAGAACAAGCAGCTTAAACAAAGACAAAAACACTAACAAACGACGACACCACCGGGAAAGTAAGAGGGAGGAGTCACCGGCCAGAGATAAAAATTGAAAGCAGAAAAAACCCAGGCTGATTAAGAGATTTTGTTTGAAACTTCTCTTGCAATGAGAACACAGTTTTTGATTTTGTTAATGGAGGATTTGTTGGAGCAAACACTAGAGAACCAGGTCGCAAAATTACCAGAAAGGTGTAAGGTAACTGTTTGGACGGCCGGGAAGTGCCATCCAATTTAGACCGGAACCCAGTGGGGGAGGCATCCACAGGGACCGTACCCTCCTTCCCCTACCACCAACTTCTTGGAGGGACTTAGGGACCCACATGTTTAACGTGATCGTACTCCGCATGAACACGGCGGCAGTTGTGGCAGCGTGCAAATCCAGCGCGCAAACCACCGGGCTACCGCGCCCGAAATGTGCCAACAGCATGCGGTGTTCCCAGGTCACCCACCCAAGTACTAATCGCGTCCGATGCTGCTTGACTTCGGTGATTTAACGAGAACCGGTGTTTTCAGCACGGTACGGCCGTTGGCTCATGTCAGTGTGTGTGTATGTTTATTAATGTCATTATTGGTGTATGTGTATGTGAGTCTGACAAAATGATATTTTATGAACGAAATTAGCAATTTGAGAAAAAAATGGTACGGTTATTATATTCAGTGAAAACAGGAACCCTAATGAAACCAGAGAGAATAATTGGAAGACACCCCCACATTTCGATTTTTTTTTTTTTTTTTTTTTTTTTTGAGAAAATCATTAGAAAGTCATATTTTTAATCATTTTTAAGCAATTCATCATTAGGAAAATATATCGCACCCACTTTAAAACGTTAGCATGAACCGTTCATGAGATATAGCACGTTTATATAACTTTTAAAACGTTACATAACATTAAAATTCTTAGCAATTATCCTTTAATAGCATTAGCGATAGATTTAGCGGAATATCGTTAACTTGGTGACATTTTGAAATGCGACCAAATTGACAAAAATGTCGCCAAATTAGCTAAAATGACCCCGAAATTGTTAAAAATTCAATACTTTTTAATGACAAAAATCATTTAATATACAGACAATATTGTTTCAATATTTCTAATTTTCAAGTTAGTATACATATTCTGATATATTTCTATGTTCATATAAAATAATCAATTAATTTTTTAATACTTTACAACATCGTTGAAAGTGTTTATAACTTTGTTCATTCTGTCTGTCTGCCTGTCTGTCCGTTCGCACGATAACTGCCGTAAAAATGACTATGAATGAAATACAAAATCAAATTTTAGTATGTTGTTCAGACGGTCTGTGGGACCTATGGGAATATAAATGAATAATAACACCCAAATAGTTTTAAACTGATCCCGAGTTAAAAAAATGAAATGCATTGAACCCTATGAGACCTAAATTTTTCAAACATTTTTTAAGCGAATTTTAAATTCACTCATTGCTTCTACAGTTTTAGGACATATTCAAATTATCCCATAAAAATATGAAAAAAATTCATCAAAATGTATTCAGTAGTTATTTAAATAAAAATTAAAATAACAATTATACACATATTATATGAAGAGATCACGTGACCCACTTAAAAAAGATATGGTATCCATCTTGTGTCAAAATCGTGATTTTTAAAGTTCTTTTTAATTAATATTTAATGTTGTAACTGTCCTAAAATCGCTTTAATTTTGCTTAAATTCTGTGCATCTACATTCTGAAACAACGCAATTACAATATATTTGAGTTTTCGTCAAACTTTGATTATTTCTACAACGAAGTCTAATTTTTCACTCATGGGGAATGTGAACAAATAAAGATGTAGGATGCGTTGAATAAGAAATGCTGAATTTCTTTAAATTATTTAGCTCTGGAGTCTGCAATATAGCTGATATGAATTAAACATTCATAGATTTTATATAGAGAAGCAGACGATTTTTTCGATGAAGTTTTAAGCATAGAGTTAAATTACTTGTACCTCCATGATTTTAAGTTTTTAAATAAAATAAATTATTGTAGTATTGTGATAAATGAAAGGAATGGAATAAAAGTGTATGAATGAGATATTTACAGATTTTACATAGAGAGCCAGACGATTTATATTTCAATGACGTCATTTGAATAAAGTTAATTTTTTTCGATGACGTTTTAAGTTTTTAAATATAATAAATTAATGTAGTATTGTGATAATTTTAAAAATATTACCGCTAAATGTACCGCATTTCAGAGATATTTAAATAAAATTGCATTGCAATTGAAAAGCGATTCATAATAAACGCTTTATGCATGATTGATCTTTCTTGTTAATGTTATCTTCAAGCATACGATTATATTACGAGAAATATTTTATTACTATTTTGATATATAGTTACATTTTTACTTCCCTTATATATGTACATAGTATAATGTAGGTGACGGTGTCGAAATTTGAATTCTAGTTTTCGACAGGAGAGCACGTTTCAAGCATCCCTGAACACGAATTAGATGCTTTTGAGGTGATGTTTCTGTGTGTGTTAGTGAGTCTATGGAGACGATATCTCAGTAACGAATGGAGCGATTCGAACAAAATTTGGTACAAAAATTGCAAACCGTGAATACTGGAAGCCTATTGTTTTTAAACGCTATCGAATGTTCAGAATCCTCCTACATTTTCGAGGGAAATTTTGAAAAAATCATCAAAAAATCAAAACTTTTTATAAAGTTACGTAAATAATCATGTCTTATGCATTTTATCATTAGAAAACGATTGATATAAACTTTAGAACGCTAGCATGAACCGTTCTCGAGATATTTTATATTTTAAGATTAAATTTATCAAAAAAGTCACGTAAAATAAAAAAATATTAACTATTGTAATATATGTTCACTTTTCATATGTGATATCATGCGATAAATTAGTGACAACATTCTCGTGGATCTGGATCGTTCCATTCATGAGAAAATATAGTTTGTGTAATACTTCTTATTTGGACTCCAATAGTCATTTAACTGTTAGAAGAATAACTTATTTCTCCGTCTATAACGCTTGACGAGATATTGGCGACGACTTTAATGGAATACCGCCAAATTAGAGAATTTTTTAAATGTTGCCAAATTCACGAAAATGTTGCCAAATTGATAAAAATACCGCTAAATCAATGAAAATGACGGTTAATTGACAGTTTAATATTTTGGAAAATACATAAGAGCAGATTTAAAGAATAACCTATTTCCCCGTAACATTTTTGGAGAAATTTAGCGAGATCTCGCCAACTTGGCGACTATTATAAATGTTGCCAAAGTGACAAAAATGTCGCTGAATTGATGAAAATGACGCCAAATGGAAAGTAATGTTTCGCAAATTCTACTTTCCGTCATATGACGGGCATACTTTCTAGTATATAATATATGCTCTTCTCTCCGTTTGTCTGTAACACTTGATGCTGCATTTGGCGAACTTGGTGAATAATTTAGCAAAGTATCGCCAACTTGGCGATATCTCGCCCAAAATTGACAAAAATTTCGCCAAAATTGCAAAATTAACGCCAAATTAATGAAAATGAAGCCTAGGAATTAATTATTAAAATGCTTTAATATATGGACAATATCGCTTATTGAGGATATATGAATATTGATTATTGTTTATTTAGATTTGCGCGAAACATAAGTTAATTGAGTACTTTGAAATAGTTTACTTTGAAATGTTGTCATCCGGAAAATCGTCAAATGTACAATTCCACGATAAAACACAGTACCGTGGATCTTATACACTATTTTTTTACTGTAAAAAGTGCATTATATAAGGAAAGTCATTTGATGCCCATATCAGATTTTATACTTTCCAACATAGTTGTAACTTGTCTATAACTTTATCCATTCTGTCTGTCTGCCCCTGCCCGTCCGCACAACTACCGTAAAAATGACTGAAAATAAAATTTTGAGACGGACATGAAAATAAATAATGAAAGGAATGAAAATAAATAATATCACACAATTAGTTTCGGATTTAACCCGAGTTAAAAACATGAAATACATTGAACTCTATGGAACATAATTTTTCAAACATTTTCTTAAACGGAATAAAAATTCACAAATTGCTTAGAAAATTTTAGGAAATATTCTAATTATCACCTGAAATGTGTAAAAAAAAATTTGAACAAAATGTGCTAAGTAGTTTTTTAAATAAAATTTGAAATAATAATTACACTCATATTATATGTAGAGATCACGTGACTCATTTCAAAATAACATATATCATCCATTTTATTAACACTTTACAACAAAGTTGAAAAGTGTTTACGACTTTGTTCATTCTGCCTGTCTGTCTGTCTGTCTGTCCGTTAGCACGATAACTGCCTCAAAAGTGACTTTATCAAAATGAAATTTTAGTATGTTGTTCAGACGGTCTGTAGGACCTATGGGAATATAAATAAATAATATCACCCAATTAGTTTTTTATTGAACCCGGGTTGAAAAAATGAAATACATTGAACCCTATGGGACCTAATTTTTCAAACATTTTTTAAAAAAATTTAAAATTCTAGAATTGCTTCGAAATTTTTAGGAAATATTCACATTATCCCATAGATAGAATATAGTAAAAAAAATTCAGTAAAATATGTTAAGTAGTTTTTTAATTAAAAATTATTTAATATAGGGAAAAAATAAATTCAATTAAATTCTGACTTTGGGATATTTTCCAGAAAGAAAAGAGAGATATATTATATAATAAATATTTTTCTAAGACTTTAAACATTTTGCATATGGGAGAGGCTTCACATTTTAAAATAAATTTGGTAGATAACAATTTTTCATTTTTTTAAAATTTTATATAACTCTTCATGATATACTTATTTGATGGCATTTTTAATGCACTTTCCTAGGTCCTTGAGAGTTAAAATTTGGTACACAGCTTAAATTTGTTGAACATTTTATTCGACAAAAATTTGATGGATCTTTAAATATAGATGACACATTTTTTTCGAAATGGCCTGAAAATAATCCCCGTTCACTTCTATAAATCATTGTTGTAATATTGTTAAAAATTCTGATGTGGACAGCGCATGTCTTTCCCTGCAGACTCATATTCGTTCTCTTTATTTATTCAATAATAATTTGAGTTTATCTGAACAAAATAACAACCATAAGTATTTTAAATGACATTGAATTTACACGTTAAACTTAAATTTGGTTCTCATTTGATAGCTGGACTTATTGTCAAAGGTAGCGTAACGATAGCGCGAAAAAACTAGAATATCTCAAGAACGGCTAGTCCTAGAGTAATATGGTTAGTCTCATTCTTTTTGTTGTCAAAAATCACGTATAAAATAGGAATTTAATTGATATAATTCAGCACACGTAGTCTTTTATTTTTATATATAACGATTTTTGCGTGCCATTTCGCAAAAATAGCCCGTTCCTTTTTCCCGAATCGTACTAGAATAACCTACAAATGATTTATATACAAAATTTTGTTAAATTTGGTATATAAATCACTTGTAGGTTATTGAAATATTATACACCAAATTTTGTTAAATTTGTTCCATTAGTTATTAGCGAGAGTGGATAAAGGCAATTGTATTGCCGAGGAATGCATTGCATTTTAAAGATGTTTAAATAAAATTGCATTGAAGTTGGAAAGTGTTTCATAATCAATGCTTTATGCATGATTGATCTTTCTTGTTGTTTATGTCACTATGTGCACTACTTACCCAAACAGAAATACAAACCATTATGTATTTTTTGTAATTCTTACGGATTTCTGAACAAAATTATAGACTACGGAAAATACCTGTAAAATTACGGAAAATGTCTATTTTCTTTTTTATCTTTAATTTTCATCCTGTAATTATTGCACAATCAATTGACAAAATTTGCTTATTTTTATATTTTGGTTTATTTATTCATGTTAATATTTTAATTATTTTGGCACATTTACTACGATTGAGTAATTCGGGAAATCTCGTGTAGTTCTGGGAGTCCACAAGTATCCTTTTCCATTCATTTCTATCCTCTAAATGTTAGTCTTTAGATGACTGAACTAGTTTATTTCACATTTTGGTTAATTATTGAATCTACTTTTTTAATTATTTGCTCATAAATAGTGAGATTGCATAATTCAAGTTATATCGCTTACATTGCCGGGCGTTGATTAGTATCTTTTTCTATCCATCTCCATCTTGTAATTATCGCACATTAAGTTGGTAAAATTTGCTTATCTTTACATTTTTGTTTATTATTCATGTTTTTTCTTAATCATTTTGACACATTAAGTACGATTGTGCAATTCAGGGAATTCTCCTGTAATCCTATGAGTTCACAAGTATCCTTTTCTATCCATCTCCATCTTCTAAATATTAATCATTACATTGACTAAACTAGCTTTTTTTCATATTTTGGTTAATTATTAAGGTTAATTTTTCAATTAGTTTTACATAAATAGTGCGATTGTACAATTAAATTTGCCAAGAGGAATTTAACAGTTTATCTAGAAGAATTTAATATTATTTTGTGATGAAAGGAATATTATTTGTTCCTCATAATAATGCTGCGTCAAAATGAATATTCTGTATTGTTAGAAAATATGCGACTAATTTTATGCTAAATTTGTCAGCAAACACATTCCATTTTTTACAACTAAAAATAATAAAGAACATGTCAAATGTTCTGTATTTTTCATGTTTTAGGAAGAAATTATAAAAGTCTGAGCAGCTAAAAAAGACTAAACCACAAAATTTAGTTTAAATTAAGCACATTCTGTTTTCTAAAGGATTTTGAAATTTCTCTTTTGTTCAGTAATGAAGATTAATGTATGCATAATATGTTTGTTTAGTTATAATATTAATTAACATTTGAACGTTTCATATAAATATATATAAAAAAAATTTTAAATGTTTAATTTTTCAAATTTTAAAAATAAATTTTCAAAAATGATAAAATTATAAATTATTAATTACAAATTATGAAAATTAAAAATATAAAATTTTATTATTTAATGATATAATCTGAGTAAAAATGAAATATTATTCTGATTATCATTGCGAATGACTTTTTATCACAAATCGAATCACTTGCGCAATTACTGAAAGATTACTGAAAATTTCCTGTCTAGATTACTGGGTGGCATCTCTACTCCAATATTTGAAAAGGGACTTATTTTCTGTATCGTCAACCGGTTACTTTAATAATTAACACTTTACAACAAAGTTGAAAAGTGTTTATGACTTTGTTCATTCTGTCTGTCTGTCTGGCTGTCTGTTAGCACTATAACTGCCGTAAAAATGACTTAATCAAAATGAAATTTTAGTATGTTGTTCAGACGGTCTGTAGGACCTACGGGAATATAAATGAATAATATCACCCAATTAGTTTTGGATTGAACCCGGGTTGAAAAAATGAAATACATTCAGCCCTAAGGGACCTAATTTTTCAAACATTTTTTAAGCGGATTTAAAATTCACAAATTGCTTCGAAAATTTCATATAATATTCAAATTGTTCCATAAAATATATAAAAAAAAATTCAGCAAAATATAATCAATAGTTTTTTAAACAAAAATTAAAATAATAATAACACCTCTTATACGAAGCGATGACGTGACCATGATATGAAAAGATCACGTGACCCACTTCAAAATGATATATTGCATCCATCTTGTCTCAAAATCGTGATTTTTAAAGTCCTTTTTAATTCATATTGAGTGTTGTATCCGTCCTAAAATCACGTTATTTTTGTTTAAATTCTGTACATCTACATACTGAAACAACGCAATGACAATATATTTGAGTTTAAATGCTCATCCAAATTTGATTATTTCTACAACGAAGCCTATTTTTCACCTATGTAAAATGTAAACAGCAAAATATGTAGAATGAGTTGTATTAGAATTGCTGTATTTCTTTAACATAAAATCATTTAGTTCATGGAGTCTGCAATATAACTGATATGAATGAGAGAGCATAGAGTTTAATTACTTGTAGCTCCATGGTATTAATTTTTAAATAAAATGAATTATTATAGTATTGTGATGAATGACATGAATGGTGTAGAGTTCTCTCACTCGCGGAGATAAAAACGCTGCGTTCGACTGTATTGGCTCAGTCGATATATAAATTAAATGCCTGTGATCAGGTTGTCGGTGTCATTTCGGGAACACCAACCGCTTAAAGGTAGACATACTCTTGGATAACGTAAGTGTCGAATCCAGGATTCCGACAAGGTGATAATTATAAAATTGGTAAAATGCAAATAGGAAAAGTTTCCAAAATCAAGAAGCTTTCAAATCAAAAAGTTGGATAATTAAAATAAGGTTTTATTTCAAACTCAGCAGAAAAAAGATATTGAAGATTACAAAAGCCGGGTAAAATCGGCCTGAGACGACAAGTCGTAGTGCATCGACTTGCTGCATGTACGGATGTTAAGCGTCTCTCCCGATGCGTGCCTTGCATTGAGTATATATTCATGCTAAAATTCTGAGACCACCTAACAACATGAACTTTGAGATTGTTTCTCATGACCCCGTCGTATCGGGACTACACATTCTTGTAGCGTCGAGATCTCTCCCCCGCTCTTTGATGACAAGTGGAATGGCAAAATGGCTAGATTTCGTGGAAATCTGAGGGAAGTTTATGGCTCTGTTTTTCCCAAGCGCTAAGTTGGAGGTCTGGGCACAAGAAGGTAATGACCTCAGGAATCTTCAGAGAAAAAATGGCGAGCATCCAACTCTGAAAAATCCTGAGTTTCTTACAAATGGGAAATTATTTATGGATGAAATGCTACTTTTCATCCATAATACTACTAGAGCCAGGCGTGTTATTTTTTCTATGACGTCATGTGAATGAATTTCAGTTGTTTTCGATGAAGGTCTCAAATATAATAAATTATCGTAGTATTATAATAATTCTAAAATTATTACCGAGGAATGTATCACATTTTAGAGATGTTAAACCAGGCAATTCCTATTTCAATGCCGTCATTTGAATGAAGTTCATTTTTTTCGATGAAGGTTTAAGTCTTCAAATATAATAAATTAATGTAGTATTGTGATAAATTTTAAACTATTACCGAGGAATGTATTGCATTTTAAAGATGTTTAAATAAAATTGCATTGAAGTTGGAAAGTGTTTCATAATCAATGCCTTAAGCATGATTGATCGTTCTTGTTTCTTGCTGTCTTATTGGACCTGACAGTTGTTTTGTGATATTATAAGCTAGCTATAGTGTTATTAGCTGTAAAATTTTCCTGTTTATGCTTTTTGGTATTTTTTAACACTTTACAACCTAGTTGAAAAGTGTTTATGACTTTGTTCATTCTGCCTGTCTGTCTGTGTGTCCGTTAGCACGATAACTGCCGTAAAAATGACTTTATCAAAATGAAATTTTAGTATGTTTTTCAGACGGTCTGGTGGAACTACGGGAATATAAATGAATAATATCACCCAATTAGTTTTGGAATTGAACCCGGGTTGAAAAAATGAAATACATTGAGCCCTATTGAACCTAATTTTTCAAACATTTTTTATTTTAAAGCAAATTTAAAATTCACAAATTGCTTCGAAAATTTTAGGACATATTCAAATTATCCCATAAAATATATAAACAAAATTTCAGTAAAATATGTTAGGTAGTTTTTTAAATAAAAATAATTTAATATAGGGAGACAAACAAATTCAATTAAATTCTGATTCTTGCTATATTCTCCAGAAATAAACAAGAAAGATCAATCATGCATAAGCATTGATTATGAAACACTTTCCAACTGAAATGTAATTTCATTTAAAAATTTCTAAAATGTGATTCATTCAGTGGTAATATCTTTTACATTATCACAGAACTACAGTAATTTATTATACTTAAATATTTAAAACTGTATCGAAATATAAGTCATCTGATTCTTTATGCAAAATCAATGAATATTTCATTCATATAACTTGTATTCCAGACTCCAGAGCTAAATAATTTTGTGTGAAAAAAATTCAGCAATTCTTATGTAATTCATCTTACAATCGCTTGAGATATTTGCATTCTGCATATGTTAAAATTAGGCTTCCTTGAAGAAATAATAAAAGTTTAGGGATCATTTAAAATCACAACTATTGTAATTGCATAGGCACGGAATTTAGATACACAGATAATACACAGATAATATATATGTGTATGTGTATGTACTCAAAGTATTGGAATCGTGCCGAGGATCGGAACTCGAATTTTCAAAGTATCTACACGTTTTGGGACTTCTAGAACACGAAAAAACTACTTTTAGGAAGACGTCTGTGTGTGTAAGGGTGTATCTGTGTATGTTTCTGTGTGTCTGTGTGGATATTACATCCACTCTAATTGAAAAACTAATGGACCGAATTTCATACAATTTGGTAGGTATGTTTTTTGTGGGAAATCCTGATGTTCATTAGATTATAGTACGATTCGTAATAAAAGAATCTGCCTTCTTTGCGAAATGGCCGCAGAAATTGCCTTTATCAACTCTAGCTAAAAACTAATGAACCAAATTTAACAAAATTTAGAGTATAATATTTCAATAACCTACAAGTGATTTATATACCAAATTTAACAAAATTTTGTATATAAATCATTTGTAGGTTATTCTACTACGATTCGGGAAAAAGGAACGGGCTATTTTTGCGAAATGGCCAGCAAAAATCGTTATATATAAAAATAAAAGACTACGTGTGCTCAATTATATCAATTAAATTTCTATTTTATATGTGATTTTTGACAACAAAAAGAATAAGACTAACCCCATTACTCTAGGACTAGCCGTTCTTGAGATATTCTAGTTTTTTCGCGTTTTCGCTACGCCACCTTTGACAATAAGTCCAGCTATCAAATGAGAACCAAATTTAAGTTTAACGTGTAAATTCAATGTCATTTAAAATACTTATGTTGTGCAGATAAACTCAAATTATCATTGAATAAATAAAGAGAACGAATATGAGTCTGCAGAGAAAGACATGTGCTGTCCACATCAGAATTTTTAACAATATTACACCAATGATTTATAGAAGTGAACGGGGATTATTTTCAGGCCATTTCGAAAAAAATGTATAATCTATATTTAAAGATCCATCAAATTTTTGTCGAATAAAATGTTCAACAAATTTAAGCTGTGTACCAAATTTTAACTCTCTAGGACGTAGGAAAGTGCATTTAAAATGCCATCAATTAAATTTATCATGAAGAGTTATATAAAATTTAAAAAAAATGAAAAATTGTTATCTACCAAATTTATCTTAAAATATGAAGCCACTCCCATATGCAAAACGTTTAAACAAATGGAGAGATATTTATTATATAATATCTCTCTTTTTTCTTTCTGGAAGATATCCGAAAGTCAGAATTTAATTGAATTTGTTTTTTTCCCTATATTAAATAATTTTTTTAATTAAAAAACTACTTAACATATTTTACTGAATTTTTTTTTATATATTCTATGGGATAATGTGAATGTTTCCTAAAAATTTCGAAGCAATTCGTGAATTTTAAATTTACTTAAAAAATGTTTGAAAAATTAGGTCCCATAGGGTTCAATGTATTTCATTTTTTCAACCCGGGTTCAATAAAAAACTAATTGGGTGATATTATTTATTTATATTCCCATAGGTCCTACAGACCGTCTGAACAACATACTAAAATTTCATTTTGATAAACTCATTTTTACGGCAGTTATCGTGCTAACGGACAGACAGACAGACAGACAGACAGACAGAATGAACAAAGTCATAAACACTTTTCAACTTTGTTGTAAAGTGTTAAAAAGAGATATATTATATAATAAATATCTTTCTCTCTCCAAGAATTTAATTATTTTATATGTAAGATAGGTTTCACATTTTAAAATAAATATGGTAGATGACAATTTTTCAATTTTTTAAATAAAATAAATTATTATAGTATTGTGATGAATGAAACGACTGGAAAAATATTTCCATGAAGTCATTTGAATAAAGTTCATTTGCTTTCTATGAAGTTTACAAATATAATAAATTATTGTAATATTATGATAATTTTAAATATATTGCCGAAGAATGTATCGCATTTTAGAGATGTTTAAACCAGGCAATTTATATTTCAATGCCGTCATTTGAATGAAGTTCATTTTTTTCGATGAAGTTTTAAGTTTTCAAATATAATAAATTAATGTAGTATTGTGATAATTTTAAAAATATTACCGAGGAATGTATCATATTTTAGGGATGTTTATAAAAAATTACATTGAAGTTGGGAGGTGTTTCATAATCAATGCTTTATGCATGATTAATTTTTTTTGTTAATAAAAGCGTTAGTCCAGAAATTCAGACTCATTTTTGTATCCTGAGAAGTACACCCATGACTTAAGAGGATATGTCATAACATTGTTAATAGTTAATATTCTCATGCAGTGTTTTGAATCAAAAGACTTTTTTATTTTTTTTTACATTTCAGGTTTTAAAATAGTTAATATGTTGAAATTTATTCTCTCTCTCTCACACATTCCAGAAGGTATGCTCGTCATATTACGAGAAGTAAAAATTTGCAAAAAGTACTTCTCATCCGCCCACCGGCATTGTTTTTCTATTATCCATGGGAACATGAGATTGTGTACCTAACGCTATTATTTTCCAATTAACGTTTCCAATTAATATTTTTACTATACGACTACCAAACTATCTAATGAAACATATATGTTGTATCATCCCCTAACAAAAGGGAATTTACGATCTCCCAACAAAACATATCTGTCCTACGAATAGTGGAACTCACTTAAATTCGAATCAAGTATATTAAAATAATAAGTCCTACAAAGTGACAGGGATTATCAAGAAAATTGAACTAAATTTTTTCAAAATATTAAATTTTTAACAATAATGCATCATTTTCATTAATATAGCGTAATTTTATTAATTTGGTGACATTTTCGTTAATTTGGCGATATTTGGATTAATGTGGTAACATTTGAAAAAAAAGTAACCAAATTTGCCACCAACAAGGAAGGGTTAGAACTAATAGACAAGCTCATCCAACAATACTATCCTCGAACAAAACACAAATAAGTTTTAATTGATTTAGCTTCATTTTTATCAGTTTGACGACATATTTATCGATTTGCTGACATTTTCATCAAACTGGCAACATTTAATAAAATCGCCAAGTTGGCAATATCCAGCAAATTTTTCACCAATCGTTACGGATAGACTGCGTAATGGGTTATTCTTAAAGTGAATATTATTCAAAACATGTTAAAGGATGAAAAAAATTAAGAATAATGTGATAAAAATTTTGTGAGCACTTATTTATTCTGGTACAGAAAAAGTTTAATTGTTTTGATAATCAGTTAGGAGAAAAATTCTCCATTTTTTTATCATTTTTTGAACAACTTTTTCCATCTTACTTTTCCTTTCTTAAAATGTTATTAAAGCTTGTTTTTTCTTCTAAAAGTTAGTAGGTATAGGGACCCAGGTTTTTTCTTGCTAGGTGGACCCAGTTTTAAATTTCTGATGAGGACGGAAATTTCAGAATTTTCCATATTCTAATTTTCTCTATTTTGTAGAGTTTGTAGCTTTTTTTCCACCTTTTTCAGCAGTTTATCACTCCTATTTTTAACCATTTATCCTAGTTTTCCTATTTTGTGGGTTCGACCCTCCTCTTTTTCTACCTTTTTTTTGAAATTTTGGCTGTTGTCCCTGATAATATTCTTAATACCTTTTGCATCCATAGCGTAGCGGAGAATAACGAGCGGTGTTCGAATTTTTTTTTTTTTTTTGGTCGGCTGCATAACGTGCGGAAAGTATTCAAAAGGTATTCAGGAAGAAGTAAAAATGCAAGAAATTTTTTAACAATGATTATTCTATGCAATAAGAAATAAAAGAAAATGTAGAAATCCTGTGCATCGACAAAATTCCATTCAATGTAGAACAATATATCTATTCTACCCATTAACGGATATCCCTCTAATCCAAGCGCTCAACAGATGTTTAATAGTATTTAGCCAACAGCATCATATGGCCATTACATCAAACATCAAATGATACTCCGGCACAGCATTTACAGAGAAACTTTATTAATCTAAATCTATTCCGAAATGTGCACATAATAATTTCCTATATACAGACACTGAATATCCACGTCAGCTAATTAAGCATGGGGCACTTTATGTTCAAGAGTGGAGGATTATTCAACAAGATGTGTGTCTTTGTAGCTAATATAAATACAGTCATTGTGTTCATTATGTATAATGTTGTCCTATCGTTAATAGGCTCAGTATGAAGGTGATACTTGTAGATCTGATTTGTATATCGAAGTCGTACATTTCTCCAAGTATTTTTCTCGTAAATAGTAACTAGGTAAGGTATGGAATAAGTTGTAAGATCCGGACATACCATCAGTTAATTTGGTTGAGTGATGTGCTTAGTCTGGTGTTCAAGGCTTTTTTTGACTAAGTATGCAATTGCTGGTTGCTTCCATGCTCAATGTACCTATTTTTGTGTAAGATAATCATATTTCTTTTGATGTCAATATATTAAATCTAAAATTAAAATAAAACAAGAAAGATCAATCATGCATAAAGCATTGATAATGAAAGATTTTCCAACTGAGATGCAATTTTATTTAAACATCTCTAAAATGCGATACATTCAGTGGGGTTATATTTTACTTTATCACAGTACTGCAATAATTTATTTTACTTGGAAATTTAAACTTCATCAAAAAAGGCAAAAATCATCGTCTGCTTCTCTATGTAAAATCAATGAATCACTTATACTCCAGACTCCAAAGCTAAATAATTTTGAGATAAAAAACTCAGCAATTTTTTTTTAACTCATCTTACAATCTCTTGATTTATTTACATTCTACATACACGTTAAAATTACGCTTCTTTGTAGAAATAATCAAAGTTTGATGATAATTTTAACTCAAAAGTATTGTAATTGCGTCGGCAGATAATATAGATGCACAGAAAATACGCAACCATAAAGCGATTTTAGGACGGATGCAACACTAAATATAAATGTAAATGATCCTTTAAAATCACAATCTTGACACATCGAAAAAAATGGATGGCATATTTTATTTTGCAGTAAGTCACTTTATCTCTTCATATATCATAGGTGCAAATATTATTTTAATTTTTATTTAAATACTACCAAACAAATTTCATTAAAAAAATTTTTATATATTTTATGAGATAATTTGAATATTTCCTACAATTTTCGAAGCAATTTGTGAATTCTAACTTCGCCTAAAAAATGTTTGAAGAATTAGGTCCCATGGAGTTCAATGTTTTTACTTTCCTTATATACATAATGTATAAAATAGTATTGTGACGGGGTCGAAAATGCGAATTCGAGTTTTCGACGGGAGAGCACGTTTCAAGCATTCCTGATCACGAATCGAACATTTTTGAGGTGATGTCTCTGTGTGTGTGTGTGAAAGTATGTGTGTGTGTGTGTGTCAGTGAGTCTGTGGAGACGATATCTCATAAACGAATGGAGCGATTCGAATGAAATTTGGTACAAAAATCACAATCCGTAAATACTGGAAGCCTATTGTTTTTAAACATAATCGAATGTTCAGATCCCCCTAAATTTTCGAGTGAAATTTTGAAAAAATCATCAAAAAATCAAAACCTTTTAATAAAGTTACGCAAATAAGCATTTCTTATGTAATTTTTCCTTAGAAAACGATTGATATAAACTGTAGGACGCTAGTATTAAGCGTTCTCGAGGCATTGCACATTTTTCAAATAAATTTATCAAAAAATCAAGTAAAAAATATTAACTCTTAAGAAACATATTCACTTTTCATATGTAATACTATGCGATAAATTTGGTGATATCATTCTCGTGGATCTAACTCTTTCCATTCACGAGAAAAGATACTTTGAGTAATACTTTTGTATTTGAACGCCAATAGTCATTTATCTGCTGTAAGAATAACTTATTTCTCCGTCCATAACGCTTGGCGATATTTTGGCGACGAGTTTGGTGGAATGTCGCCTACTTCGATACTTTTTAAATGTTGCCAAATTAACGAAAATCTCTCCAAATGGATAAAAATGACGCTGTATCAATGAAAATGAAGACTAATTGAAGAAAATTCAATATAATGGAAAGAATATAAGTATCTACTATAAGAATAACATTTTTTAAGCTGTAAAAGTAGTAAATTCATTGCATTATATAAGGAAAGTCATGTGCTGCCTACATCAGTTTTTTTACTTTTCAACCCGGCTTCAATCCATAACTAATTGGGTGATATTATTCATTTACATTCGCATATGTCCCACAGACCGTCTCAAAAACATACTAAAATTTCATTTTGATAAAGTAAATTTTACGGCAGTTATCTTACGAACAGATAGACAGACAGAATGAACAAAGTCATAAGCTCTTTTCCACTATGTTGGAAATTGTTGATAACAGTATATCTTTCGCAAATAATATAAATGATGTATGTACTGAATTTAAATCCTTCAAAATGGGCCATTTTATTTATCGGACAGAAAATGATTCCATAATTGCCGGGCAAGATGTGACGGACTCAGCCAAAACACACACACACACACGCACACATAAGGTAAACAATAGCTATTCGTTCTATGGATTATTTATTAACAGTTCATCGCATTTTGATGAGGATCTTGCACTTGAATATGCAGAACTCAACCTCGTTAGTCTCATAAGTTGTCAGAAACACACAATTTCAATTTACGTGGTGTTAATTCAATGCGAAAATCATTGTGCTGAGGAACTTAAACATCATTGCTTCGCTATCAAAGAAGTAAAGTCATTGCATTATGTGAGGGAATTAATTATTATGTGAGGGAATTAATTATTATATGAGGGAATCAATATATTGCCCACATCAGATTTTGAAGAATTATTTTGAGCATTTTACTTTTAAATTTTACTTTCTCACACTACATGATATAATATAGAGGAAATATTGCTTTCACAAAAATTTTCGAGCTCAAGATTTTGATAGCAATTCACGAGGTTTTAAGGCCTCCTGAAAACGTTTTGATTATTTTTGAAGCGATGTCCGTCTGTCTGTATGTCTGTGGTCGATTTTTTGTGTACACCATAGCGGCCACAAATAATAATGGGTTTTCATGAAATTTTATGTCCGACTTTACTGTAAAAAAATCTGGAATTAGATAAAATTTTTATTAAATACGAGAGAAAACTTCGAAATTTATTCAAAATTTATATTTTCTAAACATGGCGGCACAGGACAAAATTTGACATAATCATGCATAAAATGGCTTATTTATGGTTTAATGATCACGAGACTTTATACTCGTAGTTTCAATCATTGTTGTGAAAAATAGCCGTGGTACAATTTTTACTTTCCTTATATACATATAATGTATAAGGAAAGTATTGTGACGGGGTCGAAAATTCGAATTCGAGTTTTCGACGGGAGAGCACGTTTCAAGCATAACTGGTCACGAATCAGACGTTTTTGAGATGATGTCTGTGTGTGTGTGTTTGTATGAAAGTATGTGTGAGTGTGTGTATAAAAGTATGTGTGTGTGTGAAAGTATGTGTGTGTATGTGTGTGCGTGTGTATCGGTGAGTCTGTGGAAACGATATCTGACGAACGAATGGACCGATTCGAACAAAATTTGGTACAAAAAGTACAATCCGTAAATACTGGAAGCCCATTGTTTTTAAACGCGATCGAATGTTCAGAACCCCCTAAATTTTCGAGTGAAATTTTTAAAAAATCATCAAAAAATTATAACCTTCAATAAAGTTACGCAAATAGACATTTCTTATGCAATTTTTTCTCAGAAAACGATTAACATAAACTTTAGAACGCTAGCACGAACCGTTCTCGAGATATTGCACATTTTTCAAATAAATTTATCAAAATATGCCATAAATTAAAATAATATTAACTGTTGAGAAACATGTTCACTTTTCATATGTAATATCATGTGATAAATTTGGTGACATTATTCTCGCGGATCTAGCTCGTTCCATTCATGAAAAAAGATACTTTGAGTAATACTTTTGTATTTGAACGCCAATAGTCATTTATCTGCTATAAGAATAACTTATTTCTCAGTCCACAACGCTTGGTGATTTTGACGACGAATTTGGCGAATGTCGCCAACTTGGCGGCTTTTTAAATGTTGCTAAATTAATGAAAATGTCGCCAAATGAATAAAAATGACGCTAAATCAATGGAAATGACGACTAATTGACGAAAATTCAATATCTTGGAAAGAATATAAGTGCCTTCTATAAGAATAACCTATTTTGTGTTTACTGTAAAAGTAGTAACTTCATTGGATTATATAAGGAATGTCGTGTGCTGCCCACATCAGATTTTGTGTTTGCGACTTTATTAGCTCCAATCTGGTGGCAAATAAACCGCCCCGGGGGTACATTGTTAAGCATGATATCAATCGAAAGATTTTTTTCGCGCCCCTGAAGTATATCACGCTATAATTGATTGTAATCATTTGAACTTATGATACTGATTTCTCAAAATTATTTTGTAAAATTAAAAAAAAAGCTGCTAAAAATGGATATTGGTCTGAGAAATCGAATTGATTCAGACTCCAGTTATTACTGGATACACCGTTGACACGCTCCTTAATTCTTTAAGACACAATGAAGGATACATTCAATTATATTTCCAATTCCCTATCATAGAGATTACTTGAAAATACATTGTACTTGTCGTCAATCATTTTAGAAGTGGCATACATTCTATCTACTGACATTCATACCCATTCACAGTTTAAACACTCAATAACCCTATTCCATTACTGGTTTGTTAATATTTGACAAGCAGTGAATGTCGTATTTACGTTGCACCAAACGTCAAATGGTAATCCGGCACAACATTTGCGGGTAAACTTTATCAGCCGGACTCTGATCCTATGAATCTGAACCTTTGTCAAACGTAAACTCGAAGAGGGCTGCCGTGGCGTTGAATGAAGTGCTGAAGAATAATTTTAGTGCTGATAAAGAATTTCAGTGTTGAAGACTCATTATAAGCCTTTATTTACAAAACACGCTCAATATTTTATACTCTTTACATGAATTGTTCTATAGTACTGCTACAGCGTGTCCTCTGGAATCATTGTTGTAAAAAATAGACGCGATACAACTATTACTTTCCTTATATATAGTATAATGTATAAGGAAAGTATTGTGACGGGTTCGAAAATTCGAATTCGGGTTTTCGACGGGAGAGCACGTTTCAAGCATTCCTGATCACGAATCGAACCTTTTTGAGGTGATGTCTGTGTGTGTGTGTGTGTGTGTATGTGAGTCTGGAAACGATATCTCACGAATAAATAGAGCAATTCGAATGAAATTTCGCACAAAAATTACATTTCGTGAATACTGTAAGCTTATTGTTTTAAACACAATCGAATGTTCACAACCCCCTAAATTTTCGAATGAAATTTTGAAAATATCATCAAAAAATCAAAACCTTTAATAAAGTTACGCAAATGGACATTTCTTGTGTAATTTTTTTCCTTAGGAAACGATTGACATAAACTTTGAAACGCTAGCATGAACCGTTCTTGAGATATCGCACATTTTTCAAATAAATTTATCAAAAAATCTCATAAATTAAAAAAAAAAGTATTAACTGTTGAGAAACACGTTCAGTTTTCATATGCAATATCATGCGATAAATTTGGTGATATCATTTTCGTGGACCTAGCGCGTCCCATTCATGAGAAAAGATACTTTGAGTAACACTTTTGTATTGGAAGGCCAATAGTCATTTATGTGCTATTTGAATAACTTATTTCTCAATCCATAACACTTGGAGAGATTTTGGGACGAATTTAGCGGAATTTCGTCAACTTGGCGACTTTTTTTAATGTTGCCAAGTAAACGAAAATGTCGCCAAATGGATAAAAATGACGCTAAATCAACGAAAATGACGACTAATTGACGAAATTTCAATATCTTGGAAAGAATATCTATTATAAGAATAACCTATTTTTTACTGTAAAAGTAGGAAATTCATGGTATTATATAAGGAGAGGCATGTGCTGCCCACATCAGATATTTTTTGTTCCTGACATCATTAGTTTCCCTCGGGGGACAAGTTATCCCCTTCGGGGGTACATTGTCAAATGTGGTATCAATGGAAATACATTTTCAAGTCTTTTAAATTGAAGGGTAACACTCTATATTATGTAATCATTTGAAACCGATTTTAAGTATCTTGTAAAATTTGAAAAAATGCTACTAAAAATGGATTTTCGTATGAGAAAACTCGGAGTTGAGACAGATTAATTTTAATTAATTTTATGCATGCACTCTATCAAGGAAGTATAAAAAATATAAACTGTTTCATATGTTATTACGCCCAAGTTTAGGCGACCCGAATCCTGTTGATTATTAGTATCTGCAAAATAATTTTTACTATATTTTAATTTTTAATCATGTGGATACATATATAAGAAATTGTATCATGTCAACTGTCACCATTCTAAATCGATAGCATAGAGCTCCACTAATATTTCTTTTGGGAATAGACCATTGAGGACAGTTATGCATACCTGCATACACTGAGTTTTACTCTAGCCTCCCTGACTCAAAAATCAGAAAATACTGTGTATGTTTACGATTTTAAGAAATTTCTTGTTAATAGTTTTATTTTCCCGAAAATCATTATTTTCTGAAGAAAATAGCTGATTTTTTTAACATGTTTCATTAGTAAAGACCTCTCAAGAAAAAATTTACCAGTGAAATATATGCAAACTAATAGTTGACTATAACAAATGTTATAACTGGTGTATTTAAATATTAATCTGCACTAAGCAAAATTGATACTAATAGTAGTTAGTTTTAACTTTGAACTAACATTGAAACTTTTAATTAATCGATTAAATTTAACTCTTAATTGTTTTAATTTAACGCTTAATCTTAACTGTATCTTAACTCATGCGTATATTTTCACCTCGTAATGTCTATATAATATCCACATTTGTTTCGATTATGTATGATCAGTTTAATATACACTGAACTGACAACTGGCTGAATGAGTTAGTTTATGTGTATGTGTGTGTGTGTGGTGGTGGTGAGGTGAAGTATCAAAATTATCAATCACTTATAGCTAAAATCTTGGTTTTATAATCATTCGATCCTTCTTAGCTCGAGACTAACGATAAAATCTAGAATTAAAAAAATCGAATTAGGGGTGATGACGCAAAGGAATATTAAAATACTCAAAACAATTTTGCTTAATTATCGAGCACTTCTACTCTAGCCATAATCTTGGTTTTGGTCTCATTCAATCTATCTCGGTATCCGGATCAACGAAAAAATTTAATGTTTGTTTTGAAAATTCGAATTGTGATGATGTACAAGGATTAATTTAAAAATTCAAAACCACTTTTTTTAAATTTCCGAGTACTTCCACTCGAGCCAGATTCTCGATTTTGGTTTTACTCAACTTGTTTCAGTTTCCAGATCTACGATAAAATAAAAAAATTTAAATTGGGATGATGTTACAAAGGAATGTGTCAGAAATTCAAAGAAACTCCAGAAAAAATCTTAAAGATCTTTGTTTGACTCTTGAGAAGCCATAAACATCCGAGCAGATATGACGCAGCCTGGGATTAAAAAACAAGCCATTAGGCTATCGTCAGGAACTTCAGAGAGTCAAAAACAAAGGCATTAGAGTCGTCATTAAATGGCGAGGGAGCTAAGAATTTTGAGAATTAAGTTTGCATGGATTTTGTCCCAAATTACAAAATCAGGTAGATGACATTCCAGACTGTTCATGGCACTACAGAAAATTGCGTATTTTCATCCTGAGAATTAGGGGATGAGTTTGTCTGTAGAAGAGGAAATCTCTGTCCTCGCTGTCATTTATCTGCCTAAGCCCTTGCTCCAAATATGTGACTAATAATTTTCAATTCGATCATTGAATCTTAGAGATTATTAATTACAGGTAGCAAAATATAATTTATATAAAGGAAAATAATGAGGAGTAATCTTTGAGTGTGCAATTAATTTAAACATCATCATAAAATAATGATTATTGGAATCAATATTGGTAACCAATGTTTTTGGTAACCGATATTTATTGAAGCATTTGTGAAGGGGTTCTTGCAGTTTCAATGATGGGCATCTGAAAGTCACGGTTCTGCAAACAAATAACTTGCACCTTCTCAATATTTGAAATGCACTAATGGAGATTATTCAACTTTCTACACACACACGTGAGGTCACAGTAACATAAACCAGGGCGACATAAAATTTAAGATACCTTTAAGTAGCAAGACATAGAGTGTATAATTGAGCCAAGCGTAAACTGTGAATTTTATACTGTTTCGTATCCAATAATGACGTCACAGAAAGCAATCATTTGATTGGAAGATCCAATTTTAATTCAGTAACGTCTCCTGGGTGGGAAAGGGCGTCCTGGATACTTAAAAATTCAACTAACTGCCAATTCATTCATTTCTTTTAAACATCATTTTATGTATGTGTACTTTTCAACAATTTTATTCTATTAAATAGAAATTGAAAAATGTATCTCATTTCAAGCAGATTTAAATACCTTTGAATAGAGCTAATAAGTTAAAATAAAATCTGTAAAAGCTGTTTTTTTCTTCAGAATTATATGATTTTTGGATAAATTACATGTGATAAAATATATTGTTCACTAATAAAGTTTAAATATAATCATAAAAAATTAACTAATTTAAAATGAATATGTTATTTTCCTAGTCTGGCAGTCCTCGCTACTATGTTCTTCTTCTACCGTTCTTCTTTTACTTCTTTTACTTTTTAACTTAATGCTCTTAAAATAAATTCATTTTAAATTTCGTTTAAGTAATTTGTACTGAAAATTGAAATTTTTTTTCAAAGTTGAATTAATTTTTAAATGGAAATCATCCTTCCCCTGCAGAAACCATCATCAATAAATTAGTTTTACTCTCAAAATCATTTGTACATAATAACCCTCATGTAGAGACAATATGGAATCTTATCAAATATAGCGGTGATGTACAGTGCTCATATTGGCTGGCGCCTTGGTAATGTTGAAAGTGTATAAAATAAAGTTAGTGCAGATATGAAAATTATATCTGTACAGAAAAAAAGGTAAATATGAACCGTCTCCTGTCTTAAAATTTAAGATTGGAAAATGCGAGGTTTCCACTCCAGCTAGAATAGCTCATTTGGTAGATTCGAGATTCAGAAATCTCAACTTTGAGTCTTGCGTGCAAATGTCATCCACGTTTAATAAGTGCTCAATTCACAAACAGGAAGATCATATTGTGGTGAGTATGAAAAAATAATATTACTTAAACTTGAAGTTGGAATTTTAGATTATTATTATTAACATATCTTAACATGGCAGTAAATTGATCGTATTCGTGATACTCATTAAATTATACATTGCGTTGTTTGCCGCTATTAAAACCCTCCAATTATTTATCTTTCGCGCGAGTTCTGTAAAGGAATATTAATTAATATAATACTAAATTGATTGCACCATTTTAACTTTAACAATAAATCATTTATTAACAACATAAAATACTTATTGAATTCATTATGCAATTATTCATATTATTTTGGCAGAGAGAGACAACTTGAGACCATTATTAAAAATACCTAAAATGTATTTAAGATCTGGTGTATTATTTGAGGAGCACATATCTTCAAGGCTGTCTTGTCTTGGTCACCAGCACGTACTTCGCCGATCATATTACTGAAATTAACTCGAAGTGCTCGAATACGCCGACACGTAATTCGCCGATCATATTGTACTGCTGGTTCGAACACTCGTACTTATGTCATTCTCTTAGTCTGTTCTCTGTAAGAATCCTTCTTCTGTATCTCCGTTCTTATGTCATTCTAGTAGTCGGTTCTTTCTCATCGTTCTTAGGTCATTCTATCTTTATATCTTTCTAAGTGTCGTGTTGTAAATCCTTTTCTCGATATGTCTGCTTTTATCGTCGTTCTTATGTCATAGGTTGTGGCTCTTTTTGCCTCAGGACAGACACTCCTCCTTTACTCTCATTGGCAGCCTTCAGGTGACTCTATAAGCTTCTTCTCAATTGGCCAGCCATTTTATCCAATATCGTTCTTTATATTTTCTTAACAGTCCTTCGAACCCTTTTTGTCTTGAAACCCCTAAATTTATGATTTTAGTTGACCTTTGGGTCAGCGTGTCGTAACCACTGGAGTCATTCAGTCTGGAAGTATTGTCTGATGTTTCAGACACAATAAATAATGTACATAAAACTGTCTCACAATAACTGGTGTGAGATCTATTTCTGGTCTCACACATATTAAAAAACAAGAAAGATCAATCATGCAGAAAGCATTGATTATGAAATACTTTCCAACTTCAATGCAATTTTCAAACAAACATCTTTAAAATGCGTTACATTCCTCGGTAATACTTTTAATATTATCACAATACTACACTAATTTATTATATTTGAAAACTCAATCGAAGAAAATGAACTTCATTCAAATGACGGTATTGAAATATAAATTGCCTGGTTTAAACATCTCTAAAATAAGATACATTCCTCGGTATTATTTTTAAAATTATCATAACACTACAATAATTTATTATATTTGAAAACAAATGAACTTTATTCAAATGACGTCATCGAAATATAAATCGCCTCTATATAAAAGCAGCATTTTATTCATAAACATTTTTCCAATCGGTTCATTCATCATAATGCTATAATAATTTATTTTATTTAAAAATTTGAAAAATTGTTATCTACCATATTTATTTTAAAATATGAAACTTTTCTCATATATAAAATAATTAACATCTTGGAAAGATATTTATTATATAATATATCTATTTTTTCTTTCTGGGGGATTTAACGAAAGTCAGAATTTCATTGAATTTGTTTTTCTCACTATATTAAATAATTTTTATTTAAAAAACTACCTAACATATTTTACTGAAATTTTTTCATAAATTTTATCGGATAATTTGAATATTTCCTAAAATTTTCGAAGTAGTTTGTGGATTTTAAATTCGCTTAAAAAATGTTTGAAACATTAGGTCCCATAGGGTTTAATGTATTTCATTTTTTCAAACCGGGTTAAAAATAAAACTAATTGGATTATATTATTCATTTTTATTCCCATAGGTCCCACAGACCGTCTGAAAAACATGCCAAAATTTCATTTTGATAAAGCCATTTTTACGGCAGTTATCGTGCTAAAGGACAGACAGAATGAACAAAGTCATAAACACTTTCAACTATGTTGTAAAGTGTTAAAAACTGGCGTATTTGCAATCCGCGTTTTCTTGTATCACATAATTTTTCTCTACGAACAACGAGCATTTTTATATATCCTCTATGAAAGGTTCCCGATTGCTTTCCGAAAAATGAGCATTTTTATACTGTCTGTGGATTGTTTCCGAAGATCTAACATAATTCGTAAAATTGTAGTCTAACCACTTTGTTTCTCGAAGTTTGCCAAACTTTGCAAAGTTGGGGTTATGTTGCTAAGTTTGTCGCCGATGTTCTATGCATTCATCTGATAATGATATTTTCGCTATGCGCAGGCGCATTTTCTGTGAGGCCCGTTACTAGGGAAGATTCAAAGTTTACGATAGATCTCAAGATTTACCATATTGCACGAAAATACCTTCTAAGTACGCTTTTACTTGGTGAACCTTATTCTTCATTGTTGTAAAATGAAACGGAATTTGTTGTTACGAACCAATAAAATGTCCTTCCCCACTCAAGTCTTTTTAAAATCCCGACGGAGAAAACACCCGTACAGGCAACATTTCCATGGCGGGAATATAGGGTTTCAATATGTGGAATTGCGGAGGAGGGGTTCCTAGATTTGGCTATTTATCGCCAACAAGGCAACATTTGGAAACTTTTCTAAGGTTCGAGAAACACTTTGAAATAGCGAATATTCTACGAGATATGAGAGTTTTAGAAGTTTCCATAGAAAGTCTATATAAAGAGTCATCACTCCGTTGGATAGGAGTTAACGAGATACGAGCTACTTTGAACTGTGACTTACGTCAATGTTTTGAGAATAGTAGCGACTGTTTTATGAAATGCGATGCGGAGCTGTTTTGAGATCCGGTGCTTTGTGAAATTAGTGGAGCATTTATTTAAGTTCTGTTTTACTATATATTGTTCCTGTTTACCTTGTGCTTGTTAATAAACGTGTTAGTTATCGGGAAATTTAGACTCATTCTTGTATCCTTAATTCACCCCCTCGATTTGTGAAGATACGTCGCAACATTATTTATTGTTGTAAATAGTTCAGTCATACATTTTTATCGTCAACTTTTAATTTTCGGCTGATTTTTTTTTTGTGAATGTTCGAATGTTTTGTGCCCATGCCAGTATCACAACCTCTCATTTAAATTAAACCGTCGACTTTCCATGTTGATAATTTGCGTTTTAAATCAAGAGATAAACAGAGATATTAACAATGTTTGGCGAGTTGTAATAGAATAGATTACAGAACAGATTATTTGGAAAACCCGTATATTTCCATCAATTACCCACCACCCCCCTCCTCCACTTTTGAACTGATTTAATATATATCATCAATATACCCATTGCATTTAAACTCTAAAACAGGTGCTTGACAATATCTGATCAACAGTGAATATTGCTTTTCCATTAAATCAAACATCAAATGGTAATACGGCGTAACATTTACAGATAAACTTTAACCGTATTATAATGCTACCAATGTGTACTTAATATTCGATATTGTCATTAAGCGACAGCTAATTACGCATACGGCACTTTAAATTTCATAAGCAGACGATTACTATATACATAATCCGCTACTTCGCAGTTAATGTAAAAATCGCCATTAAATGTAATGTTGTTTGAGGGCTAATTTGCACAGTAGGTATAGGGATGTGTTTCTGTTGCTTATTCAATTGCGCATAGCGAAATTGAACATTAAGCGTTCACTTTTTGTAAATATTAACGAAATACTAGACCCTGCCTTGGTTATTGAAAACAATTAATTGGAGTGTGGCTCAACTAGACTTTCTTATACCAGAATTCATTATTTTCTTTCAAATTTTACAAGAAAAAATTTTGGTGTGGGAAACACATGACTTTCCTTATATAATGCAATGAATTTACTACTATTACAGTTTTAAAAAATGTAATTCTTATAGTAGATACTTATATTCTTTCCAAAATATTGAATTTTCTTCAATTAGTCGTCATTTTCATAAATTTAGCGTCATTTTTATCAATTTGGCAAGACTTTTGTTAATTTAGCAACAGTTAAAAATGTCGCCAAGTTGGCGACATTCCGCCAAATTCGTTGCCAAAATCTCGCCAAGCGGTATGGACGGAGAAATAAGTTATTCTTACAACATATAAATGACTATTGGCGTTCAAATACAAAAGTATTACTCAAAGTATGTTTTTTTCATGAATGGAACGAGCTAGATCCACGAGAATGATGTCACCCAATTTATCGCATGGTACTACATATGAAAAGTGAACATGTTTCTCAATAGGAAATATTTTTTTTATTTTATATAACTTTTTGATAATTTTTTTGAAAAATGTGCAATATCTCAAGAACGGTTCATGTTAGCGTTCTAAAATTTATGTCAATCGTTTTCTAATGAAAAACTACATAAGAAATGTCTATTTGTGTAACTTTGTTAGCGGTTTTGATTTTTTGACGATTTTTTCAAAATTTTACTCGAAAATTTAGGAGGGTTCTGAACAGTCGATTGCGTATAAAAACAATAGACTTCCAGTGTTTACGAAATGTGATTTTTGTACCAAATTTCGCTTGAATCGGTCCATTCGTTCGTCAGTTATCGTCTCCACAGACTCACTGACACACACACACATACACACACACACACACACACACACACACACACACACACACACACACACACACACACACTTTCACATACACACACACACACACACACACACTTTCACATACGCACACGCACACACACACACACACACACACACACACACACACACACACACACACACACACAGACATCACTTCAAAAATGTTTGATTCGGGATCAGGGATGCTTGAAACGTGCTCTCCCGTCGAAAACTCGGATTCGAATTTTCGACCTCGTCACAATAATTTCCTTATACATTATGCATATAAGGAAAGTAAAAATTTGAAAAATCGGTATTGTGAGTTCAAGTGATTACGACTATAGCGTGTTACCCTTTACTTTAAACGCTTGAAAAATATTTCGATTGATACTATACTTGACAATTCATCTCCCCCCCCCCCCCCGGGAGAATACCTTGCCCTCAAGGTGTCTAGTGACGTCACGAACAACATAAATTTATTTTTGTTAATAAAGCTATCTTTCCCAGCAATGATTGAAACAATTAAGTCTCGTAATCATTGATACCATAAATAACCCCTTTTATGCAAGATTGTGTGAAATTTTACCCTATGCTGCCATGTTAAAAAATATAAAATTTCGAATAAAATTCTAAGTTTTCGCTCGAATTTAAAAAATTCTATTTAGTTCTATATTTTTACTTTCCTTATATACATAATGTATAAGGAAAGTATATTGTGACGGGGTCGAAAATTCGAATTCGAATTTTCGACGGGAGAGCACGTTTCAAGCATCTCTGATCACTAATCAAGCATTTTTGAAGCGATGTCTGTGTATGTGTGCGAAAGTATGTGTGTGTGTGTGTGTGTGTGTATGTGTGTATGTATCAGTGAGTCTGTGGAGACGATAACTGACGAACGAATGGACCGATTCGAACGAAATTTGGTACAAAAATCACAATCCGTAAACACTGGAAACCTATTGCTTTTATACGCAATCGAATGTTCAGAACCCCCTAAATTTTCGAGTGAAATTTTGAAAAAAATCGTCAAAATATTCAAAACCGCTAATAAAGTTACGCAAATAGACATTTCTTATCTAATTTTACATTAGAAAACGATTGACATAAATTTTAGAACCTAACATGAGCCGTTCTCGAGATATTGCACATTTTTAAAAAAAAATTATCAAAAAGTCTTATAAAATAAAATAAATATATTTCCCATTGAGAAACATGTTCACTTTTCCTATGTAGTACCATTCGATAAATTGGGTGACATCATTCTCGCGGATCTAGCTCGTTCCATTCATGAAAAAAGACACTTTAAGTGATACTTTTGTATTTGAACGCCAATAGTCATTTATCTGCTGTAAGAATAACTTATTTCTTCATCCATAACGCTTGGCGAGATTTTGGCGACGAATTTGGCGAAATGTCGCCAACTTGGCGACTTTTTTAAATGTTGCTAAATTAACGAAAGACTCGCCAAATGGATAAAAAGACGCTAAATCAATGACGACTCATTGATGATGACGGCATGGAAATGACGACTCATTGACGAAAATTCAATATTATGGAAAGAATATAAATAACTTCTATAAAAATAATCTATTTGTTTTTACTGTAAAAGTAGTAAATTCATTGCATTATATAAGGAAAGTCATGTGCTGCCCACATCAGATTTTTTGATAACATAGCCAGATATAAAGCTTCGTAAAAATCCAGCAATATTTTGGGCTGCTATTGAGTACACAAAAAATCGACCACAGTCGTCAGACAGGCATTACTCTAAAAGTTGTCAAAACGTGCTCACGAGGTCTTAAAACATATATTGGTATCGAATTCTCGAAATCGTAAATCTTCATGTAAACAGTACTTTCTCAATGCTACGTATAAGGAAGTAAAAATAATTAATAGGATATAAAAATTTAAATATTTAAAGGCTTTTTATTATATTTTAATATAAACCTGCTCTAAACAAGCTTAAAGACCGTGTAATCTTTGTCGACAATGATATTGAACTTTTTATTGCTTTGGTTTTGATTTCATATGCCAATGGATTTTTCTTGTTACTTCTCTGATCATGTGTTCTTCGCTTCTTATCTTCGCAGTGTGCGCAATCTTTCTATTAGTATGCACTGTCTTCTTTAACTGATGAAGGGTATTCATAACACCTTTGAAAAAATTGCAGTCGAGAAATTAGGTCTTCTAAAGGAAGTACAATAAGTGTGTATACTGTACTTCCTTGTTTGTAATGAGGACACGTGTTCGTCTCCAGTGGAAGAAATTCTTACTTCTGTATTTAAAGTTCTTTAAATACGTTTACAATATCTGCTTTGTTGAATTGGAAAACTAATTGTTCATATCGGTACAAATTGTCTGTTAAACAGGCGTTATATAAACATGTTTATTACTTTGTCTATAATACATGGTAATGTATAAGGAAAGTATTGGAATTATGTGGAATATCTGAACTTGAGTTGTCGATCGATCAACACATTTCGAGCTTTTTAGAACACGAAGAGACTATTTTCAGCGTGGCGTCTCTGCGTGTATGTCCAATGTATGTGTCCATTCTAGATCAAAACTATTCAACGGAATTTCACAAAATTCAGTAAGTGATTCGCTTATAGAATACCCTGATGTTGAATATATTTTGATACGATTCGGAAAAATAGAAGCTGTCATTTTTATGAAATAGCCAGAAGAAATCGTCAAAATCTGAAATAAAAACTAAATATATTAATATGCATTAATTAAAGGCTTTTTCATACGTAATTTCTAACGTTGAAAAGACCCCATTTCTCTAAAAAAATCGTTCTCGTGATATTCAATACTTTTTTTTTGTAATTTTTCCGAGCTAGCAACGTTTTATAATTTGATAAGTCATCAGATACAAGAAATGTTTTAAAACTATGAATTCAGAATAATTTCGAATAAGGGCTTTTTTTGTGTCATTATACTCAATTTAATGGATTAAGAAAGAAATAAAAGAAATAAATTTGATCCTGGTGAGAAAGTCATGTACTGCCCACATCAGATTTGTACTTTCCTTATATAGATAATGTATAAGGAAAGTATTGTGAGTGGGTCGAAAATTCGAATTCGAGTTTTCGACGGGAGAGCACGTTTCAAGCATCCCTGATCACGAATCACATGTTTTTGAAGTGATGCCTGTGTGTGTGTGTGAAAGTATGTGTGTGTGTGTGTGAAAGTATATCTGTGTGTGTGAAAGTATGTGTGTGTGTGTGTGTGTGCGTGTGTGTGCGAAAGTATGTGTGTGTGTGCGTGTGCGTGCGAAAGTACACAGACGATAACTGACGAACGAATACGATAACTGACGAAACGTCAGACGTTAACTGACGAACGAATGGACCGATTCGAACGAAATTTGGTACAAAAATCCCAATCTGTAAACACTGGAAGCCTATTGTTTTATACGCAATCGAATGTTCAGAACCCCCTAAATTTTCGAGTGAAATTTTGAAAAAATCGTCAAAAAAACCCGCTAATAAAGTTACGCAAATAGACATTTCTTATGTAATTTTTCATTAGAAAACAATTGACATAAACTTTAGAACGCTAACATGAACCGTTCTCGAGATATTGTACATTTTTCAAAAACATTTATCAAAAAGTCATATAAAATTAAAAAAATATATTTCCTATTGAGAAACATGTTCACTTTTCATATGTAATACCATGCGATAAATTGGGTGACATCATTCTCGTGGATCTAGCTCGTTCTATTCATGAAAAAAGACACTTTGAGTAATACTTTTGTATTTGAGCGCCAATAGTCATTTATCTGCTGTAAGAATAACTTATTTCTCCGTCCATAACGCTTGGCGAGATTTTGGCGACGAATGTGGTGGAATGTCGCCAATTTGGCGAATTTTTAAATGTTGCTAAATTAACGAAAAACTCTCCAAATGGATAAAAATGACGCTAAATTACTTACGACTCATTGATGATGACGACATGGAAAATGACGACTCATTGACGAAATTCAATATCTTGGAAAGAATACAAATAACTACTATAAAAATAATCTATTTTTTTTACTGTAAAAGTAGTAAATTCATTGCATTATATAAGGAAAGTCATGTGCTGCCCACATCAGATTTTTTACAATTTGATTGGCAGTAAACATTCTACATATAGAGCGTCTAACATTAAATGTAATGCGACATTTCAGATGATTATTAACCCAAACTGAGTAATTGAATGTATATTTAATAAATTTCTCATACACGCATTGAATTTCGACTAAGTTAATTAAACATGGCGTACTTTGAGGTTCATACGTAGATAATTATAAGGGATAAGCGTTTTTGCAGCTAATACAAACATAGTCCTGCAGTGGTATGCTGTTCTAATGATAATCTGAGCCGTCAGTAAGTGATATATATCTTGCAGCTCTCATTGTACGAATAATAAATATATATTTATCTAATAAAGTGTCTGGCATTTCTAAATATTTATGTAAGCGTTCTGTACTTGTAAATCTTATCCAATAAAAGAAGATGTCTGTCTGTGTGTGTGTCTGTGCGGTCTATAGCGGAAAATCTCAGCGTCGTACAACAGTGAAATGTTGTACACAGGTGTTTCAGTACCTGAACAGTTTCAGTACAGTGCACCCTTGGCGTTATATTTTTTATTTCGAATAAGTTTTTATTTATTTTATAGGCTCGAATTTCCTTTGAGACCACTAAAACCACAATAAAATCGAGTGGTGAAAAATGTGGCTCGAATTTCATTCGAGGCACGGTGGCAAGATCATAGGCAAGCGTCTCGGTCGCGAAATCGAGAATTCTAGACAATGGTACTTCATATTTATTAGGGTGCATGTGGATTTCCGCGGAATCGTCTCTTTAATGAGCAGTTGAATACGAGGCGCATCCACAAAGTAAGTTTCCCACTCGTCCCACAGCTAGCAAACCTTATATTGGGCGAAACGACTGCACGTACGTGATAGAGCAATGACGTAGCATGGCGCATGCACTAACGGTACTTCCCGCGTTCTCACAGTAACATCGTTGAAGCTATTGAAGATGGAGGCTCTTATTCCAGTTCCCGCCGACTGTGAAGTGCTGTCAGTGATAAAATTTTTGAATGCACAGAGCATAGTGCCGATTGAAATTCATCGTCAGCTGTGTCGGGTCTATGGGCCTAACGTCATGAGCAAGCAGATGATGCAGATAATTTTCAGCAGGTCGACAAAGTGTGCATGATGAGAAGTGCAGTGGGAGGCCATCCATCATTACAGACGACCTTGTGGGGGATCGCATTATGGAGCATCGTCGCTTCACAATTACGGAACTCTGCAGTCATTCCCCGCTCCTTGTTGCACGCAATTGTCACGGAGCACCTGTGATTCAGGAAAATGTGAGCCATCCATCATTACAGACGACCTTGTGGGGGATCGCATTATGGAGCATCGTCGCTTCACAATTACGGAACTCTGCAGTCATTCCCCGCTCCTTGTTGCACGCAATTGTCACGGAGCACCTGTGATTCAGGAAAATGTGAGCCAGGTGGGTGCCGAAGCAACTGACACCAGAACACAAAACAAAGTGCATGGGGTCAACATTGACATTTCTGCAGCGGTACCATGATGACGACGACGAGTTTCTGGACCGGATCATCACAGGTGATGAAATATGGATTGCACACATTACCCCAGAAACAAAGCAGCAGTCAATGCATTGGCGTCACAGTGGATCTCCCTGTACGACGAAATTCAAGCAGACGTTGTCGGTGCGGAAAGTGATGTGCCCGGTGTTCTGGGACAGACAGGGCGTTCTTCCCGTCGAATTCCTGACCAGAGGTGAGACTGTGAATGCTGAGAGTTACTGCGAAACACTGCAGAAATTGCGACGGGCCATTCAGAACAAGCGGCGCGGGATGCTTAGTGCCGGTATTGTCTTCCTGCACGATAAAGCTAGGCCGCACACAGCTCGACGGACAGCAAGTCTCCTGCAAGAGTTCAACTGGGAGGTGGTTAATCATCCACCCTACAGCTCGGACCTCGCTCCCAGTAAATTCCATCTTTTCCTACACCTCAAGAAATTCCTGTCCGGTCAGCGTCAGAATTTTGAGAATAACAGAGAGGCGGAGATGGTTATCAAACAGTGGTTCAAATCCCAGGCGGCAAACTTCTACGACACAGGTATTCAAAAGTTGGTCCCACGGTATGATAAATGTCTCAATTCTGATGGCGAATATGTTGAAAAATAGCTGAACACTTGCTGTATCTGTTGCAATAAATGTTTCCATGAAATTGTGTTTTTTTTCTGTAAACGACCCCAGGGAAACTTACTTTGTGGACGAGCCTCGTATACTGTTAATTGTGACTCTCATATTTTTTACTTTCCTTATATACATAATGTATAAGGAAAGTATTGTGAGTGGGTCGAAAATTCGAATTCGAGTTTTCGACGGGAGAGCACGTTTCAAGCATCCCTGATCACAAATCAAATATTTTTGAAGTGATGCCTGTGTGTGTGTGCGTGTGTGAAAGTATTGAAAGTATGTGTGTGTGTGTATGTGTGAAAGTATATGTGTGTGTGTGTGAAAGTATGTGTGTGTGTGTGTGTGTGTGTGTGCGTGTGTGTGTGTGTATGTGTGCGAAAATATGTGTCTGTGTGTGTGTGTGTGTGTGTCAGTGAGTGTGTGGAGACGATAACTGATGAACGAATGGGCCGATTCGAACGAAATTTGGTACAAAAATCACAATCCGTAGACACCGGAAGCCTATTGTTTTTATACGCAATCGAATGTTCAGAACCCCCCTAAATTTTCGAGTGAAATTTTGAGAAAATCGTCAAAAAATCAAAACCGCTAATAAATTTACGCAAATAGACATTTCTTATATAATTTTTCATTATAAAACGATTGACATAAATTTTAGAACGATAACATGAACCGTTCTCGAGATATTGCACATTTTCCAAAAAAAATTATCAAAAAGTTATATAAAATAAAAAAAAAATTGTCCATTGAGAAACATGTTCACTTTTCATATGTAATACCATGCGATAAATTGGAAACATCATTCTCGGGGATCTAGCTCGTTTCATTCATGAAAAAAGATACTGTGAGTAATACTTTTGTATTTGAACGCCAATAGTCATTTATCTGCTATAAGAATAACTTATTTCTCCGTCCATAACGCTGGGCGAAATTTTGGCGACGAATTTGACGGAATGTCGCCAACTTGGCGACATTTTAAATTGTTGCCAAATTAACAAAAGTCTCGCCAAATTAATAAAAATGACGCTAAATCAATGAAAATGACGACTTATTGAAGAAAATTCAATATATTGGAAAGAATATAAGTATCTACTATAAGAATAATTTTTTTTTAACTGTAAAAGTAGTAAATTCATTGCATTATATAAGGAAAGTCATGTGCTGCCCACATCAGATTTTTTGATAACATAGCCGGATATAAAGCTTCGTAATTGCTTCGTAATTGTTCAGTAACTCATCCTACATATTTTGCTGTTTACATTTCACATAAGTGAAAAATAGGCTTCGTTAGAGAAATAATCAAAGTTGGATGCTCATTTAAACTCAAATATATTGTCATTGCGTTGTTTCAGTATGTAGATGCACAGAATTTAAGCGAAAATAAAGAGGTTTTACGACGAATACAACACTCAATATGAATTAAAAAGAACTTTAAAAATGACAATTTTGAGACAAGATGGATGCCGTATTATATTTTGAAGTTGGTCACGTGATCGTTTCATATCATGGTCACGTGATCGCTTCATGTAAGAGGTGTAATTATTATTTCAATTTTTATTTAAAAAACTACTGAATATATTTCGCTGAATTTTTTTTTTATATATTTTATGGAACAATTTGAATATTACCTAAAATTTTCGAAGCAATTTGTGAAATTTAAATCCGCTTAAAAAATGTTTGAAAAATTTGGTCCCATTGGATTCAATGTATTTCATTTTTTCAATCCGGGTTCAATCCAAAACTAATTGGGTGATATTATTTATTTATATTCCCATAGGTCCTACAGACCGTCTGAACAACATACTAAAATTTCATTTTGATTAAGTCATTTTTACGGCAGTTATCGTGCTAACGGACAGACAGACAGACAGACAGAATGAGCAAAGTCATAAACACTTTTCAACTTTGTTGTAAAGGGTTAAAAAGCAACTCCTTGCTCCCTTCAAGTAAACTTCTTCTACCTACTCGTTAAAATAAACAAAACAAAGCATGAGACTAGTCGTCAACTATCTCATTAGCAAAAAACCAACTCAGCGACCTAACGAGACACGCAGTCCGTTTCAGGAAAACCCGAACTAACACGATGCAGATGTCCTTCAATATTTGTTTGCGATCAATGCATTTTTGCTTTGCTACGCAAGAATTCTATCGCAATATGCTATTGCACATTTCATTTATTTACATGGAAATTCTTGTGCGTTCAACAATTAAATTATTCGATTATAGAATTCAATACATATGTAATGTAATTGGCTGACGTAATACTTATGTAATGTGATGAAATACATATCAAAAATCGAAAAAACTAAATGGCCGATCAAATCTACTAATTTTTTTTTATTGATAACTTCTTCAATTATGTTCCAATTTGATTGAAATTTTCATATACCGCACAAAAAAATTGCACAAAAAAATCGCACAATAAAAGACCGCACAAAAACAGGTTTGAGTGTATAGGATGCATCAAAAACCATGGTTGATTAGAGTTGTGTGTGAATATAAAAAATGAGGGTATTTTATTGAAAACCCGTAGTATTTGGAAACCAGTTGTTTGTTAAAACTTACCTCATTCAGAGTAGCTTATGTAGGAGAATTAATATTTGAGACTTGAATATCACCGAGCTTTCAATTTCCATTACACCAAACATCAAATCTCGACTGCAGTTAATCATGTGATTCGAACGTACAAATAATTATGTGCTAATTATATTCTAATTTTAGCCTCATACGCAGATTAATAAAAGGAATTATTTGCAGCTAGTATACATGGTCATGAAGTGGAATGTTGTGCCATTGCTAATTTGCACAGTCAGTAAGTGGTTCTTGAAGTAATAATTACGCGTATCAAACGTAGATGTGTCAAATCAAGTGGATTTTTCTGGTAAATATTAATGATGTACCAATGGGTGCTCTTTAAGTTTGCCCACAGGTATATTGATACTTATATTCCAAACATCTATATCGATTAAATTGGAATAGAATATTACATATGCATTTAATAATTTTGCCAAATCAAAATTTAATGATATAGCGATGAACTTTTAAAGTTTATTTTATATAGGGTGTTTTAAAGCAGAGCTGTGTTGTAACGTAGTTAGGGTGTTAAGGAAAGTCATAGACCAGGTCAATAACACGAGAAGTATTAGGGCAATCGTATATTTTTTTTAGATTATAAGAACTCCCAATGGCGCTACACGATAAGACAACTTGGAGGGATGATCTCTATTTAGGGGGAAAAGCGGAGCTCTCTGGTATCCTGTTAGACACAAGGAAAATGTCAATTACAAAGTTGTAGAGAGTTGCAAAATTTAGAACTTAAATTTTTTGTTCTATCTTTAAAGATGGAAATGAACTCTTAATAGTGTATACAATCTAACAATCCCTTCAACCAAAATAGAATCGAAGATTTAGACAATGCGGTAGAATAAAATTTACTTTAATATAAGCAAAAGGCAAAATGTTCACCCCCTGTAGTGATGCATGCTTGGGCAAGTGTAATAATATGTCTTCACATGTTTAAAAATATCTAAGTTTACGCTGTTACATGCCGATTAATAAAATCATCTTTTTTAAAATCGTTATTTAGATTGTTTTTTTTTAGGTTTCGCTGTGGGATAAAATTGTTTAGTACTAATTTTGCGAGGTCTACAACTCTGCAACTGGCTTTTTCTCTATTTCTAACAGGAAGCGAGATAGACACTTTATCCACTAAAAAGGGAAGCAGCCACCATAAATTTGTCTCCTCGTTTAGTTCCATAGGGGTTTCCTATACACCTGCATAAAAATATACTATAAATTAAATACTTTTCGAGGTAGATTGGTCTGTCTTCGCTTGGCACTGTATATGACAACATGTTTAAATGGCGCGGCAGGGGAGACAGATGGACAATATCAGAGTTTCGTGCAGCCTGAGACTACTTGAATATATTTTCATTTCTTGTAGGCCTCAAAAGTTAAAAACCATTTTAATTTGATTAAGAGTCTCTATAATCCGAGTCCTGGTAAACCGGGTGCCGCTTAATCCGAGGTCAGTTGTAAATTTATTTTAAATGCGATTTTACCCTCTGCACATGTTCTTTTAACAAAACAAAAAATACCAGATGTTTTTTGTTTTTTTTTTGTAATTTTTATGATGTACATCTCATATTCTTTTAGTCATTGTTTAATTTATTTTTGGTGTTATTTCATTGATCATTAAAAATATTTATACGATATTTTAGTTTATATATTTTGGTTATGCTTGGTTCATATATTTGGTTTTCTTATCGTGCAATAGCAGCTTGTATGGAGCTCAATGGCACGACAGTGCCATTGAGCTCCATTAGTGCCATTAATGTCATTGAGTGCCATTGAGTGTGAAAGTAGTGGACTAAAGGAACCTGACGAGTCGCAAATCCGGCAGTGGACGACGAAATGTTCCGTCAACACGGAATGATAGACACTTCATCCGCATGGTAGTGATGGACCGTACAGCTTCATCTCGACAGTTAGCAGAATGTTGGAGCACTGCTACAGGTGTGCCATTGTTTGCTCCAACAATTCGTCGGCGTCTGCTGCACCGCGGATTGAGTGCAAAAATTCCTTTGTACAGAATTCCCCTGACGCAAAACCAACGACACCGGTGGCTACAATGGGTTCATTAACATAGACACTAACGTGCGATGGGCAACAGATCGTCTTTTCCAATGAATTCCCCTTGAATTAGGGGTACAGTCATAGCCGCATTCACATGAGACCCTACAGCGGTAACGTCACCCTCCAGCGTGCATTACTCAACGTCATACTGGACGACCCGTCAAGCGTAATGTTCTAGGAGGTCATTGGGAATCTTGGGTGGTCTAAGCTGTTAAGAATTGGGGGTAATCTTAACAGCAAACGGTACATCAGAGAAGTTCTGGAGCCTGAAGTCGTACCCTTCCTTAAACGCATTCCTGGAGCTGCACTTCCACAGGATAATGCCCTACCTCATATTGCCGGGAATGTTCAAGACGTCTTTTCATCAAAATAGATACAGATTCTTCCTTGGCCTGCTTATTCGCCGCATATGGCGGCTATAGAACATATCTGGGGTTTCGTCTTGTTCGTGACGCTCGTCCCGTAGATAATAAAGCTGAACTTTGTGTTCGGATTGAAGCTATCTGGAATGATCTTCCTCAGATACAAATTCAAAATCTGTTTGATTCGATGCACGTCGTATAGAAGCACTTATTGCGGCGTGTGGTGGCTTCACCAAATACTGATTTTCGACATGTATTTTTGTTCTTTTGCTTTGTAGATTTAGTCGTTCATTTGTATCAATACAGGTTGTTTGTGAATCTAATTTCATTCATTTCTGATGATTCATTCATGGTGTTGCAATTTTTACAAACAGGAGTATAAATATATATATATATATATATATATATATATATATATATATATATATATATATATATATATTATAAAATATGAAATTTGTGTTAAATTTAGTGAATTATTTAATAAGTTAAAAGTATAAAATCAAAAGTAAAGATCAAAAGTATAAAATGAAGTTGTTAAAAGTTAAAAGTCAATATACTAGCATTATTACGAGTTACGAGTACATAGCTACTTGTCCTATTTGGGTATATATATATATATATATATATAAATATATTACATATATATGTATATATATATATATATATATATATATATATATATATATATATATATATATATATATATATATATATATATATATATATATATATATATATATATTGCTATACATCGAGATTAAGTAATATGGAAACTCTAATTTGCATAATTGTGTCTCACAACATCGAAATTAATTGGTTTGCCGTGAATGTCATTTATTGGGCATCAGTTTCTTTCAAAATGTTAACGTGCATAGAATGAAACCAAGGTTTGTTGCACGTAGTAAGCAGAAGACAACTACTCGCTAATAAACAGAAGTGGCACTGTGAAAAAAACGTTAGCGTTTCGAACACCAGTTGTTTGATAAAATTTGCTTTATAGACTGGCTTTTTTAAAGAGTATATTTCGCTAGTCGGCGAACTTCCCATTTCTCTTGCAACGAGCATTAAATCTGATCTGATCTATACAGTTAAATATGTTTAAACCTAATCGAATGCTCCGAATGTATATATTTCAAATACAGGCATTGAATCGCGGCTGTAGCTAATTAGTCATGAAGTTCGCTCAAGTTCCTATGTCGATTATAAAGTTCCAGTTAATGCAAACATAGTCAATAAATGGAATATTGGTACAATGCTAATTTACGCAGTCGGTAAGTGGTAGTTTTCTTGCAGTTCTAATTTCGTGTATCAGAAGTGCATGTTTCTCCCTAACAGAAATGTTTCTCTAATCTGATACGTTTCTGTAAAATAATGTAAATGCTAACAATATATGGAAGGATATTGGTTATGTTTTAATATTATGTTTTCGACTATAAAGTTCCAGTTAATGCAAACCCAGTCAATAAATGGAATATTTGTGTAATGCTAATTTACGCAGTCGGTAAGTGGTAGTTCTCTTGCAGTTCAAATTTCGTATATCAGAAGTGCATGTTTCTCCCTAATAGAAATGTTTCTCTAATTTGATACGTTTCTGTAAAATAATGCAAATGCTAACAATATATGGAAGGATATTGGTTATGTTTTTATATTATGTTTTCGACTATAAAGTTCCAGTTAATACAAACATAGTCAATAAATGGAATATTGGTGCAATGCTAATTTATGCAGTCGGTAAGTGGTAGTTCTCTTGCAGTTCAAATTTCGTGTATCAGAAGTGCATGTGTCTCCCTAACAGAAATGCTTCTTTAATCTGACATGTTTCTGTAAAATAATGTAATTGCTAACATTATATGGAAGGATATTGGTTATGTTTTAACATTATGTTTTCGATTATAAAGTTCCAGTTAATACAAACATAGTCAATAAATAGAATATTGGTGTAATGCTAATTTACGCAGTCGGTAAGTGGTAGTTCTCTTGCAGTTCATATTTCGTGTATCAGAAGTGCATGTTTCTCCCCAATAGAAATGTTTCTCTAATTTGATACGTTTCTGTAGAATAATGTATATAAATTCTAACAATATATGGAAGGATATTGGTAATGTTTAATTATTATGTTTTCGATTATAAAGTTCCAGTTAATGCAAACATAGTCAATACATGGAATATTGGTGCAATGCTAATTTACGCAGTCGGTAAGTGGTAGTTCTCCTGCAGTTCTAATTTCGTGTATCAGTATTCTATATCTAATTCAGTGCGTGTTTCTCCCTAACAAAAAGGTTTCTCTAATCTGATACGTTTCTGTAAAATAAAGTAAATGCTAATATATGGAAGGACATTGGTTATGTTTTAACATATCTACGTAACGGTACTACATACCTGTAGAACACAGGGGAAATTTTTATTATACAGGGATCCTGGTAAAGTTCTTAAAACCTCAAAATCTCTGTAAGGAAATATTTATGACTGTGGGGTAAGCAGAGGTAAGAGTGTTCATCGTGTAAGAGTGCACACATCTTAATATCATGGAGTGCTAATAGATGTCAGGCAGATACTTACTACAACGAGAAGCCATCGTGCGGCAAGTAAAACGGCAAGAAGTCAGATATTGTTATGTTTCTTGTTATCAGGAATGAAAGCGATTTATATTGATCCATCAACAGAGGATAGAATTCGGAGTAAAGAATATCAAGAGTGGTTGCACGAAATATGATCTTATAAAATGGATAATTTTATTTGTGATTTGTCTTAAATAAGTGAAGGTCTAAAATAAAAGAAAAATCAATTGGAAATAGCTTTAAAGTAATCATGTACGATACTTAGTCTACATATTTTTGGAAAATGTGAAAACTAAATAAGCAAACGCAGTGCGCAATCTTAGAGGGGAAACTGTACACTCTTACACGACATACAGTCTAA